>OY728159.1:257535752-260035752 GCA_963277665.1 Viscum album | reverse complement strand
GAGAGGCAATGACACATTATATTAATTAAAATAAAGTAATGATAAAAATGAAATAAACATATATGTTTTAGTAAAAAAATTAAAAAGTGTTATATAAGTTATCATTTCTAATATAAATATTCATAAAAAATATAAAAATATTTCCTATATAATGGTATTGAATTTATAATTTTTCGGTGTTAAATAATTAAATTTATTTATGACATAATGATGCTGTAGTAATTACCTTATTAATGAAAGAATCAAATAAATGGTATTATAAATATTAAAATAAATATAATTTCAGTGTCTTTAAGACATAAAAGGATTTTATAGGTGAATATAAAATGTTTTTGTTGATTCAATGTATCTTTTTCTAAGTAATCATTTTTTCTTGACTTTTACAAAAAATCAAATACCAAAGAGTGTCAAAATTAACAAAAATGAGTTTTTTGAACAAATACTATATTATTAATTGATATAATATTCATTAAAATACTAGGTTTGGCCAAAGGACATATATAATAAAATATATGTTACTAATTAACCACTTGGGGTTCTCTTGGAATATTATAGTATTATTATTAACCATTTATTATAGTAATACAATAAAACATTGTAAAAGATAATCTTTTTAACATAGAGTTAAATTTAAAAGATAGGATTAATATGTTGAACTAAACATGAATAAAACCTATTGGTTGATAGTATTTTGAACCATCCATCCTTATCCTCTAAATAAAACTTTTTCTTCTCCATTATAAATAGATAATTATTTTATTATAATATAATATTTCAATCTTTTCCAAAGGTGACCCTCACCTCTCTTATAAAAGTGAACGTCCTCTTCCTTAAAAATAAAACCTTCAAAGTCATTTGGTTCAGCCAACCCCTACTCATATATCCTTCCAACTTCCCTCAATTGAACCCAGAGGCCTTACTTTGATCAGAAATCTAACCTATAGAGACCTTTAGATCAACACAAATGGAATCACCTGTAGAAAAGATAATAATTTCACCACCGTCTTTCAAGTTATTTTATTCTTCCACCTCCTCCTTCTTTGTTATTTCAATAACCAAATAATAACTCTAGTACCTTCAAAATACTATGATGTTATTATAAAAATGGAAGAATCAAATTTTTTATTCAATCCATCATTTAAATGACCGAGTCAGCATACGTACCTATATTTGGCTTATTGTCTCCACGTCGTGGTGTGATTTGTTATTCCACACTAGATTATTTTGATGGATATATTTATTATTAAAATTTATTTAAACAATGAAAATAAAATGATAATTTCTATTTAAAATTAATATACCATCCAATTCCACACATTTTAATCATTAAAAAACAACATCGTCACTTGTGTGTCAGTACGGCTTATAGTCTCCACGACGTGATGAGATTCATTTCCAAATTCACCATTCAACTATGATTATAAAATAATATATTATTAATAAGTATTTAATATATTACATAATAATTCTACTGAATATATATATATATACTTACATATATCTAATTCACTTACTTCCATTCATTACGATATGAAAATGGAAACATGGTTTATGCATTCGTACGACCTACCGTCTCAATAAATGGTGTTTTACATTTCATATATATATCTACAACACATATTTATGTTCTAAATATATTTGATATATAAATCATGTGTTATACTCTATATGTATCTAAATAATGATCTAAATTTTACGATCATGAATAACAAGTTAAAACACGTAGGATAAAGAAAGCGAGTATTTCGCAAAATGTTAACTTAACATGGAAATCTTTATTAAATTGGATGTATAAAGTCATAAATGAATAATGTATGATATAATAAATATGAATATGATTATGTTATAATATAATATCATACTATGGAAATTATACAGAATGTTGAACATACCCTCACCAAAGGAAAGTGGAAGGTATGGGGTATTTCCTCAATCTCATTATTATACAAGATTGTTTATGTGTAAATATTTACTAGGACATATTTATCATAGATAACCATATTTTGTTAATAAAAATTCAAAATAAATATTTTAAAGGTTTTATGGGATGGTCTATTTAACTAGATCATCATTTTAAATGTTTTAATGATTTATCATTATAAAGCTTTTTAATGAACGTCCATGTTTGGAAAATGATTTTAAGGATTTATTTATATTTTCATGAATGTTTGGAAATGATAATTTATTTCAGAAGTTTCAAAGTGGAATGTGTTTCTTTTATTCAAAAAACTCTATTAAATTACTTCCTTTATAAATGTGTTACTTTTAAATGATTCCCTGAAAAAAGGGTTCTTTCTATCAAAATGTTTTAGAAATCATTTTCATCTATGTCAACATCCTTTGAGGGATATTACACTTGTTTGAAGTTGATTTATTATGATTCAAATCTTCCATAATGTGTTGAATGTTTTGTGATATATTTTACTATTGATGTGTTATTTTTATACCATTCATGCTTTATTGTTAAATTATTGACATTTCCTATGCTAGTTTTAATAAGTATGTTTATGTTATGCTTCATCATTTTCATATGAGGAATGCATTGGACTTAGTAAGGGATGGGTGGAGCCCGTTATAGCTCCTCGTTTCATCGATCGGTGTCATGAGACAATTAGACATGGAATTGTCTTAGGCCTTTCCCAATTTGATATATGGTTTTGGCCAAGGCATTAATCATTTTTGGAAATCTTTGTCGAGGCCATGTAATTTTTTTCAGAATGTCTGACATTATACATTCCCTCATTATGAAAAAATTATTAATATTTCATGTGTTTTTTGACTAATTGAATACCCATGAATATATTTTATTATGGAATTATTTACTCATCTCATATTCCTGCCATAATCTGTTCTTGTTTATTATTTATAAAGGCATGTGTTTTAAATTATTCACCATGCCTAATGTATATGTCATCTTCCACTGTACTGCTTACCCTTACTGAGCGTTTCAGCTCACCCCTTTCTTACGATTTATTTTCCTAGGATTCCAAGAAGTGTATTATGATTGATAAGCATGGTTAAGCTAGGGGATTAATGTCATTTTCAAATTATCATTTATGTTTTGTTTTATTTTTATAAGGAGTAATGTAACATTCATATATTTAATCTATTTTAAAATATAGCTAAACGGATCGGTCCTTCGGGGCATGATTCCATTTAATCATGACAATGTATTAAAATAATTTACCAGCTCCGGGATTTTGGGGTCGGGGCATTACAAATACTGTAGAATAAATCAATATTTGAGATATATTTATTTATCATACCACTCATAGGAGTTGAGTGTGGAATAATGATGACTTTTTACATCACAAATTTGTTACCTCCAAAAGAATGAATCATATCTAAGTTTATTTTATGATTATAACCCATCACACTAGATGTCAATCTGAATTTGTTGGTCGAGGATATACCTTATTGGTTTTATAATAGTGATTTATTTGATCTCTTTTAACTAGAGATAAAATGTCACTTTTTATATTTCAATGATAAATATAAATATTATTTCTTGAAATAAGAATATTTTGTTTTGATATCAATCATTTTTCAATTATGATTATAAATTGTATTTTCAATTCTTGTATCATTATTTTAAACTAACCCAAGATCCATTGAACACTCAAATGTAACTAAATAATAGATTTGTAGTAATCCTTTAACTAGGAGAACATTTAATCTTGGGGGTTGTTATGGAGTAACATGTTGATGTAATTAAGGGATCTTTTATGGTTCTTGTACCAAAATATCTCTAAATAATTGTTCACTATCTCTGTGAGAAGTAATCATTTAACAATTATGTTGATGATAAAAACCTAATATTGGATGTATTCAGTTATAATCCTATCAATTATATGATATAATTGGGTAGAGTAATATATAAATATTCATGTTAATTTTTTCAGAAAACATTTTTATCCTGATGGAATAACAAAAGGCCTATAAATTTTCCTGACAATACACTAAACAAGGACTTATAGAGAGTCACTTCAATCGAAGTTATCGATTATGGATAAATACTTATTGATGATAAGAATAATGGTGAAAAAATTATTGAAATTTAACTTCATAGTCACACATAAAGAACTCTACTGTTTTAAGAATGAACGGTTTCGTGTTGTGGTTCCTGGAATGATTGTATGTTTCTATAAAATTCATTAATTAAATGATACTGAAATTATAAAAATAAATCCATTATTGTGCCATGAAATCATTGAATCGATCATCTATTATGGATATCTAGAATTTTCTATACCCAAAGTACCCATCCATATCTGAGGAGGTCTTAAAACTTTTCATCGCATTATTTGGTAGTTATGTGATTGGTACTGTGAATCCATAACATAGAAAATGGTATTTGGGTTCCTTAAATCCCATAAAAATTGGATATAACTATTATTATTCTTAAAATTTAGGTCATTTTCTAAACACATTAAATGTTGGACTTCATGGAAATTTGGCTATTTTTTGAGTTCTCCTACCTCACTTTCTACTTTGGATGAAACAGTTCGATGTGTTAATTACACTGCATGATTATATATGTTTTCCTCTAGAATTGGGGATGACCTCATTGATTTAATATTAAGACATTCCAAGATATTTCTAATTGGTTTATTTGTAGAACCGGAAACATCCAATGATTCCATATTCATTTGAACCTACTTTCCAAAGGTAGGCGCTCATTAGTTGTGGACTGATGAGGCTTATGAATTTTCATTGGTCGAGAGGATGGGAGGTCGGACTCATCACACCTTTTTGAAAGGAATTTTTGTCTACTCTAGGACTCTCTTTATAGATTTAAGTTATGTTCGTGAATCCTTATTACATTACCAAGTATAAAATGAGCTTTCCTTTAGCTTTGACAATCAATGATTGAAATGTTGGAAATTTATAGAATCTTTTATATGTATTCAAGGTTCTTCATCGATAGATAGTCATCTGTATCTATTTAGAGATTATTATTCAATGGTATCCTTTAATACATAAAAGTCTATTGATCATTATGATGACCATACTGGTTTTAAAGCCACTCAGTGGGGCTCTTGAAGTTTATTGTCATTCAGAAGGACATGGATTATTTCAGATTTGGGATCGTACCCGCAGATGGGCTACCTACATATCCTTTTTTCAGGAAAAGGAATCATAACCCATGTAGTTTGAGTAAAGGAAATTGATTTTTATGACTGATGGCTCAAAGAAAGATGTCATAATTACTTTTACACTCTAAGCTCACGCGAGTCATGCTCTGTGTGAGAAACAAAAGGTATTGGTAAAACCATACAATTGTTCCATGAATGATTCAATAATAAGAAATGACGTGGGGCTTATGTATGTATGACTTCCCAAAATAGATGAAGATTAGGATTTACTTTAGGGATGAAATCCAGAAACAGGTTCCATAAAAGTATATGTACTTTATGGTGATTTGGATACATTAATTTGGGGCTTACTCCTAAAAAGGAGGCCCAAATTAGAAGGGGACATATGATTGGGTTTTACTCTTGAGAAGGAGACCCACATCAAAAAGTAAATTAGGAATGGTTAAGAGAAATTAAGACTAGGGATTACTGCTGAGAAGGAGGCCCTGGTTAAGGGAATTTCAGAAATTAAGGTACTTAGGGCTTATTCCTAAGGAGTATGCCCATATTTGAGACTAGGACTTACTCATGAAAAGGAATCCCAGGTTATGATAATTATGGTTGGGGCTTACTCTTGAGGAGGGTTCCCAAATTAATGAGGACTTGTAACTGGGGCTTACTCCTGGAAAGGAGGCCCAATTAAGAGAACATGAACTAGGTATTACTCCTAAAAAATGAGGCCCAATGAAGAGAAATTGAACTGGGTCTTACTCCTAAAAAGGAGGCCTAATTAAGAGAACTTGAACAGGGGCTTACTCCTAAAAAGGAGGCCCAATTAAGAGAACTTGAATAGGGGCATAATCCTGAAAAGGAGGCCCAGGTTAAGAGAACATGAAATGGGGCTTACTCCGGAAAAGGAGGACCAGGATAAAGGGAATTATGAGTGGGGATTACTTCTGAAAAGGAGGCCCATTCTTTAAGGATTCTCTCATCTTAAAGGATGAGGTTGAATGAATGAACTCTCTAACTTTAGTGACATAAAGATATGTAAATCACTAAGTTTTTAAGAGATGTTCCACTGAATTCCTTTTAGATAAAGAAGTCAATCAAGAAAACATTCCAAAAAAAATGGCTTTGAAGAGTGTCTTGAAGACTGAATCTTGAACAGGAGAGGTGGGATGACATAATAGGGGTTAAGTGGGCAAGGAGGGCACCTAAAAATATAAGGGCACACATGTCCTGGGGAGTTGTGCAAGTACCAGATAGGCGCACAAGTCCCTGGCTGCAGAGGTATACCTGCGCGGCACCTCGGTACATGCGCGACTGTTAACCAGTAGGGTAACACTTGGGTGATCCTTGACCGAAGCCTTTAGAATTATCCTGAGGTACTTCCAAAAGTGGGGCGCTCAAGTTTTAATGAGTAGGTAAGGAGGCGTGCAAGTATGTTCATTTCCCTTAAGGGTAAAACACCTTAGGCACGCAAGTGTTAGTGAATTATAACACATAGAACTTACTCCTCTTGTCCAGAGCTTCCATTCTAGGTAAAGAATTACCTTAGAAGTGTTTAGAAGACCAGAAGAAGAGACTTGGGGGTTTAGAGCTCTGTATCTGAATTCTGGAAAAATTCCTCTCAAATGGGGGGGCCCACCGGTGGTATTTATAGGCTGGAGAAGACCCCGGGTGGTTATCACATAGGGTGCGCAAGTCACTTGCGTGACCATTAGACGGTGCGCATGTGTACTTCTGTGACAATGAGGGAACATGCGCGGCATATCTGCATTTGAAGCCTTGTTCATGCCTTTGTCGATTTTTGATGTTTTCATCAAAGCAGAAATCCCTTTCTGCTAAGTCATTTTCCTTTCCATTCCTTTAGACAATGTGATGAAAAGGAGTGTCAAAAAATGTCCCCCCTCAGAGTTGGATCCGAAATAATAAGGATGAGACTCTGTGTAAAAGAAGAAAACCAAAGGAAAAGAGGCGCGCAGGTGCGAGTCGCGCAGGCGTCATCGCGCAGGTGCCAGTCGCATAGGGTTGGAGTGTGCTGGCTGTAGCGCGCTAGCTGTGGGCGCGCAGGTGGCCGGCCTGGCCTGTAAATATGCGCTCATTTGTCACACATAACACTAACTTCCGGATATTTGAGCTCTCGCCGTGCAGGTCATCTCCGCCGTGCAATTTGCTCACTTTTCCGCTTTTCCTTTTCCGTCGCGCTGCTGTCAAAGTATCTGGACCTGCGCGGTGATACTTGCATGCCAAATACATGCGTGACACATTATACTTGTGCACCTTGTTTTAGACATGTGTGCCTTAATTCATTTTCCATTTTTCTTGAATTCCTTCACAAATTTTATTAAAAATCAACTTACTTAAGAGTTAATTATTCAACTTTGGGCAGAATCAATGGCTCTTAGGAGAATTAGAAAAGCTGATGAACTAGAAAGGAAATGTCTTGATGATATGATGGATATCATTGGCCATGATTATTATACCATCACAAATAGCACTATTTCAGATTTGGCTATGTATCTGAAGAAATATCATCGCGACTTTCCCCAAAGCATTTATCTGACTTTGTATGGCTATGGTCATCTACGAGAAGTCAGTATTCCAAAAGCAAAGAACTATCACCCCTTTTTGTGGTTTCAGAATTACACCAACTTTGCTTCCGCAAATATCTCATGTGGATGAGTATTTATAAATGCTGGAACAGTGGAGAAGGCCCACATGATGCATCATAGCCCTTTTACACCAGATCCGAAACCTCATAAGCCTGAGTTGAAACCACATTGTCATCTTTCAATCTTCAGAAATGATCAGATGGATCAATCCAAAGGCTGGAAGAAAAGTTGGGACTTCTGTCCTGAGGGAGGTGTGAAGCCAACTTGGATGTGGGCATACTATGTGCGACAAACCCGTGCATAGTTTTTCGAGGATTTGAAAGGAGTGGAGATATACGATGTTGTTTGGGTTGGGAAAAGATATGATTACAGACATGATAACTTCGTGCCAAAGATACTCAGCCACTAGATCCCAGAAACTAATTCATTCCATCTGACTCATGGAGAAGTAGGCATCGACCTGTGGGATGTACATAAGATATCCAGGGCTCCAATTTTGGGCGACATGTATGATGAATTCATTCCTCCCAAGGTAACTTGTAATGATTCAAAGAACACTCCTGCTTTAGCTCTGGAATTATTTAAAATCTTCCATAGGCTTAAGAGTTCAGAGACCTCGTTAACTCATTCTAGAATGGATATTCATCTGGAGGTGTGGATGAATATATTTCGTATTGAGGAGAAAGAGATAGAGTCGATGGAGATGGAGCTGATGGAAAAGGGATCCAAGAAAAAGTAATCCAATGATAAGAGGCCCACCCTTCCTACCACCTGCCCAAAACCTGAGAAGAGGGGTGCTCCTTGCACATTCTGGACAGTTCTAGAAGCAGGAGAGTTTGAGAAATGGGGATATGAGGTGAATCAAAGGATCCAGAGAAGACTCGTCTGGCTGGCTTCTTGGCTTTGTGGCTCAGCGTTATCTCTTTCCAGTCAGGGATTCGAAGGGAGGCGTCAAGCTAGGGACCTTTATCATTGCGGCAAAGTTGGCTGAGGGAAAAATGGTTGGGTTGGCTACCCCCATTTTAGCAAAGATTCACAGGAGTTTACTTCATGTCTTCATGGGTTAATTGTAATAACCTGAGATTTTATAAGATATATTCTTTTTAATTTCTTTCATATCTTCTGTTGTATGATACACCAATATTATCTTGCACTATACGCAACAATGTATTAGCTTGCAGTATACGCAACACTAATCCTTGATCGTGTGACACAAAATTTCATGTTTGTTTGATAATAGTTATTCTACGAAACATTGAGTATATATATATATATATATTCAATGTATTATTTTTATATGCAGAAACAAAGGAGTCGTGTAGTACACGCAACCCTAACTTGGCTTTCATTACACACAATCGCGACCTTCCTCGATAGCGTGTGTTGTACGCAAAACCGAGTTTTAATAAACAATGATATATTATTATATTTTTATGAACTAGCCGTTATGAATAGTATTAACTAAAATTTGAATTTTATAACATTATTATTCATCATACACATTTTCTAGAACATGGTATAAGATCAAAATAAAATTTTCGGGTAAAATAAGTATTTTTCAAAAAATGCAGTATTGCCGCCTTTTGATGGCGCATCCACTTTTAATCTAGTTTTTACATGTTTATAAGTTCAATTTTACAAAATAAAATTATTCTTTGGAATCAGGATATAAAATTTTACCTTGGATAAAATTTTCATATTATTCTGATAACTTTCAAATTTTAATGAATAGTAAAAACACTCTATATTTTAATTAAAAACAACTTTTTTCATCATAATAAATTATGTGGTTAAATTATAATATTGAATGGATTTAAATTATAAATAGAATATATTTTTACCATTTAATATAATTTATGTCATTAGAATTGATTTTAAATTGAATTCGTAGGTTAAATCAATTCAATCTTTTGCAATGTTTTAAACAAAAACCCGTTTTCATTCAACAATGGGATTAATTTTAATTTAATTTTGGAAACTTCTGTGTATTGAATTTGAAAAAAATTGATTCCATATGTGGAATCAGTGGGTCCAAATTATGTTTATAGGATAATTTTTATTTTTGAGAATTATGAGTAGTAACTACGGTAAATTTTATTTACCAAAGTTAAAGATAAATCGGGTAATTAAGGGTAAATATAATATTATAAAATTACCCTAACACATGCCAAAATTCTATTGGATGGATAAAAGTAAACCCATATCACCTATGGTTCGGATTAGATTTATTTTATGGTCTTTTAACCATGAAAATAATTTAATTATTTTTAAAACCAATGAAAATGACAACATGTCACTCTCTTAAATATTATAAGTATAATAATTTTAATTTAGTGACAAACATCATAAAACTTTAAACATGAATAATATATATAAATCTAATAAAATTATCTACATTATGATAATTTATTTATAATTTTTAGGGATTAAATAATTGTCATTAATGGTGATACATTAATGACGCAGAAATTATTTATTTAGTAAAAAATCAGTAATATAGTTTTTATTGAAATAATAATACCCATTAAAAGGTTCAAAAACCTGACCAAAACTTATTGGTAGTGTATATATACACCTTAAATATCTAATTACATAATATATAACCGTTTGGAGTTTTATAAAAGTGATTATGACACTTATATTATTTTATTTTAAATGATGCCAAAGTTGTCACCTTCATAATTTAATAAATATAAAAATTTAAATATTTTGATTTTAAGATGATAAATTCTAGTAGAAGTATTATTTTGAAATTTAATAGATTTATCTTAATTATAGGATTTTATTTTTAATTTTTATGCAACTTATAAGTATATTAAATTATTATATAAAAATGTTGTAGTAATTATTTTATTAAGAGATAAAACAACTAAATGGTTTTCAAATAATAAAATAAATATTATATGAACTATTTAATGTTGTAAAATAATTTTATAGATACATATGACATTTTATGAATCTATTAAATCTTTTATTTTGAACATATCTACTGTATATATTTTATTTAAATTCAAATAAATGAATAGTGTCAAAATTGACACTATTGTTATTTTATAAAAATAACATATTATAAAGTTGTTTAAAAATCTCAAAAATATATAAAAATTATATATTTAAATTTATATGGTCTAAAATGTTATCAAGTATCCACTTATAGATAATTCACAACAAATAAGTAATTATTTGTTATACTTCAAAATTTAGAATGTTATTACCACAAATAAAATTAAATTGATTAATGATAAATCAAGTTGATAATGTTTAAAATAATTTCCTAACATGTCTAAATTTTATTGGTTGATGTGATTACAACCCTATATCATATAATATTCTAATATGAGTCATTTTTTCATGTTTTTATGTGGGGTTAGATTTATTATAAATTAATATTTTCAAGATTTCCAAAGGTGCCCCTCCCCTCCCTTATAAAAGGGCACATCCTCCCTCTATTCCTCACACCAATTTGAGCTTTCAATCTCAAAATGACCCTACCAAATTCTATTCTCAAATTACCTAGAAACGTCCTAGTGGTCCTGGTCTTCTTCAAAGACCAATTTTAGTGCCCTAAGAGGAGTTCTCAAAGAGGTGCTTAAAAGAAGATGTAATGTCCGTTACCAATTCTTTCAACTTTATTTCTTCTTATAATTCTTCTTCATTAGTTGTTTAATTATGAATTAATAACATCAGTATAACTCAAATACTGATATATTATTATAATTATGAAACAACCCTATTTCACCATCTATCCATCCAACGGAAAATGAAATCACCGCGCGTGCGTACGTACGGAATACCGTCTCCACGCTGTGGTGTAATCTGTTTTTCCAACACCACCTTACTTGGATGGGTATAATGGTGTAAATAATAAATATACATAGTTATTATAACATCATACTTATTCTGATATATTGTATCATCCACTCCAATTCATTTCAATAATCATTGAAATGATATCATCGCTCGTGCGTTTGTACGGACTACCGTCTCCACGACGCGTTGAGATTCATTCTCCATGTTAACAATTTAAGAATGATTATAAAGTATATATAATAAATAATAATGAAATATATGACATTATAAAGCTACTGTATTTATGTATATGTATGCCATCTACTTAATTCCATTCAACTCAATAAGGAAACGTAAACAATGTTCATGCGTACGTACGACCTACCGTCTCCATGAATGGTGTATTTCATTCCATTTATCGATCTATAATATATATGTGTATTCTGAATATATATTATATATAAATCATGTTTTATATTCTGGAGTTAAGTAATCATGATCTAAGTAATCATATGAATAATTACAAGTCAAAACACGGATGAAAAATAAAACGATTTTACCCAAAATGCTCTGTAACACGGAATTAACAATAGAACGGGTAATATAAAGTCATAAGTGAACCATATATGATATCATAACAATGAATATGATTCTATAATAAGTCAGTAACATTATTTAAATCAATATACAGGGGTTTCGGATACGTACGAAGCATATCGGACCTAAGGTAAGGGATAATTTTTCAAATCTCATTTTTATGTGAGATTTCTTATTCATAAGTATTTACTGGGGTTATTGTTATCATCCATGTCCATGTTTCCTAAAAATAGTTTCATGTGTGTTTAAAGTCCTTTTTACCCATTTTGAATTTTACCCAATGGTATGGAAGGAATCTTTCTATTATTTACCCTACAAGTTACTTTTTGACTTTTTCGAAAAAAGTATGAGAAGAATGTTTTTTTAACATATACGGCATGAAAGGATTTTTACGGTTTTATAAAGCCTTGTTTTCATGAAGCTTCCTTCAAAAGATTTCATGACAATTTTCAATAAAAACCTTTTCTTTTAAAATTGCATGACATTTTGTGAAAGGAAAATTATTTTGAAGGAAAAATGATATTTTCCTCTAGAATTCATTTCAAGTGTTTTATCAAAACCATTTTTCATCTATGATGACATTATTTCATATGTTTATGTTTCAAGTATAATGTCTCTATGATTTACATGGTTTCACATCTCTTATTATGAAATGATATCCATTTCTTTTATATGGATTATGTGATGATGAGATGATGTTTATGAAACCCATTTTATTTATTGGGTTTTTTTTGAATGATGTATGTTTATTTTGTGGCACAAGTAAGAATGATTTCATTATGAGATGGGTGGTACCTATATCTCCCTCCAATGCATTGGGTAAAGATTTATATCTCAAGTGATTGACATTGATGGAATGGCAAGTTAAACTGGTTCAGTAATACAGGACTGGAACGAGGAGTGAACTCGATTCTGAAAGGGACTTTGTCCACTAAGATGGTCTTGGAAGAAATTCCTTGGGTAATATCGAAATCATATCATGTGCTTAATGGTTTCCACAATTACATGTTTTATTCGCATGCTATTTTATCATGATTAATGTTTCTTTTTGATCTATGGCTTACGTACTTCCATGTTTTTTGTCATTGCTCAAGCTTTTTATTTTTAAACATTATGTTATTGTTTTTAAGTTCAAATATATATGGTCTGTTTTATTTTATCCACGCTTACCCTTACTGAGCATTTGAGCTCACCCTTTTTATGTTTTCTTTTCCCCAAGATATAAAGAAAGGTTTTAGGTAAGAAAAAAAAGGAGAAGATCTTTATGGGAGATGATGAGGATCTTTCACCACAAATAGAAGATTACGTTCCATGTTTCCAAAGACAGTAAACTATTACAGTCCTTGTGTGTCTGTTTTTGTTATGTATTACGTATTCCATAAAAGTAATGTAATTTCTATGTATGTCATGTTTTGGGTCTCTACAGTTGGTATCACAGGAAAGGTTTAGTCAACCTTTGGAAACTAGGATACGAGAACTTTAGAGAGATCCCTAGAGATATGTCTAAGGTATATCTAAGTATGTCCCTAAGGTTAAGTATATGTATAGGTTATAGTCCTAGAATTGCACTAACGATATTATAATTTAACCTATGATGTTAGATATTGAGGGTACTCCCCCGTTAATATGTTGTTTTCCCTAGCATGATTTTTTCCTCTCACACTATTCTTATTGGGTTTTAGAAAATGGCTGTAAACAGGAATATTCACAATAATGGAGGATATGACAGACAATGGAATGATATTCTTCAAGAGAATCCAAATGAAATGGGATTCGAAAGTCTAAACATCATTATTATTCCTAATCAGAAATCTCATAATATGATCAATAATCTCAACTTTGGTAAGTTTCCCGACTCAGGTAATAAGAGAAAGATGGGTTTCATGATGATCATAGAAGAATGAAAGTTCAATTTCCCTCATTTAAATAATGTGGGAAGAGGCATCAGGGAGATTGTTTCAAATGAACTGGAAGATGCTTTGGGTGTGGAAAAGAAGGACACAAAGCCAGTAAGTACAATGGAAAAGGTTCAGTTAACACCATGGACAAGGATAATGGTATTGCTACAACATCAAAAATTATTACATGTTTTTAATGTGGAATGTATGGGCATTATTCAAACCAATGCCCTATTGTAAAATCTCATGAAGAGAATCAGCATGGTCATACATGTAGTATTAATGTGGATGATGATGAAGAGACTAAAAATGAAATATGAGATGAAATAAATGACGAAGCTCAGCTAGTGGTTTAAGAAGTTTGGGGAACGATTGTATGTTTATAAATAATAATGTATTGTACTGTGGAATAAAGAATCATCTAACGATTGTTACACTATTGTTTTTCATAATTTATATGAAAGTATATGATGAATGGTACCGGTAACCATGGAAGGTTATTCAGATATTTTTGGAAAGTAGATGATATGCACATAATGAAGGGATAAGAAGATAATGAGATGTTTGATTGTATTCATGAGCTCATGACTGATATAAGGACTAAGTGATATTATGGTTTGATTATATATATATTTTGGGATTTTGGTATGTGGAAAGAGTTAAATTTTGATAGCTTTCATGTTTTCACTAAGGTTCAATGGGTATTCATTCTTCAAGAGAATACATGATTAAGGTATTAACATGTTTTTAATTTGACCAACAAGATATATCTTATGATATATTGGGGATAAATGATGGTATTCATGTGATTGTTATGTGATATTTCAAGTAATCATTTTCTTTATACTATGAGCGTGGAACGAAGTATTTTAGATAAGCCAAAAGATTTGAATGGATTGTGTTGGACATAAGTTAGTATTGTTTAAGGATTGAAATTTTTCGATATTATTGATGGGATGTTATAGTAATGTAGTTTTAGAAGAAGGAAAACCTGCAGGACGTGCAACAACCCATCGCGTCGGACAAGGCTGTGGGAATCGAACCCACAACCAAAGTGAGACTGGGATTTATCACCTACCACTAGCCTACAGGAAGTCCTTGGTTAGTAGAAACTAGTTTTATCTTATTAAGCAGTATAATATATGAAGTATAAGTTCATTTTTGGAACCATATATGATTAATATTACCATATTATGGACTTATAACTTTTGCTAACCTTTTGTTTGAAACAGATGGAATGACCCATCATTCTATCACATGATCTCCTAACACATCACGAATAAAAAATTCAACTTCATTTCATTAAGGGATGAAGTGTAAATTGTTCAATTCACGAACAACAGTGAGATTGTACCAAAATCATGTAAGTATTTATTTTAATTCATCAACTTTAGGGAAATGATCTTGAAAACAAAAATTCTTGTCTTAGTGACCTTATATCCAATGAATAAGATGGTACCTTAGATCATCACAAATCTATGGCTTTGTGATTGTTGGCTTTTTCATAACCATGTTCTCTACCACTCTATCCGAACATGATGGTTATATTTTTCTTCCATATCCATATTTTCACCTATGTTATCCTATGTGGAATCCTGGTGATTAGTTTATTTGGGTAAATGTTACATTTCATACATAAGTTTATAAAGACATGTTTTGGTATTCCTTTTTACGATGCGGGTTTCAATTAAAGAAACATTCAAGTAGAAAACCATTTATAACCCTGACGAATTTCGAGGGCGATATTCATTTTAAGGGGGGTAGAATGTAAAAAACTGAGATTTTATAAGATATATTCCTTTTAATTTCTTTCATATCTTCTATTGTACGATACAACAAGATTATCTTTTACTATACGCAACATCGTATTAGCTTGCAGTATATGCAACACTAATCCTAGATCGTGTTACACACAATTTCATGTTTGTTTGATAGTAGTTATTCTACAAAACATTGAGTATATATATATATATATTCAATGTATTTTTTTTATACGCAGCTAAAAAGGAGTCGTGCACTACACACAACCCTGACTTGGCTTGCATTACACGTAATCGCGACCTTCCTCGATAGCGTGTGTTGTACGCAATACCAAGTTTTAATAAACAATGATATATTATTATATTATTAAGAACTAGCCGTTATGGATAGTATTAACTAAATTTTGAATTTTATAAAATTATTATTCATCTTACACATTTTCTAGAACATGGTATAAGAACAAAATAAATATTTCGGGTAAAATAAGTATTTTTCAAAAAATGCAGTTTTGCCATCTTTTGATAGCGCACCCACTTTAAATCTAGTTTTGACATGTTTATAAGTTCAATTTTTCAAAATAAAAATATTATTTGGAATCAGGATATAAAATTTTACCTTGGATAAATTTTTCATATTATTCTGATAACTTTCATATTTTAATGAATAGTAAAAACACGCTATATTTTAATTAAAAACAACTTTTTTCATCGTAATAACTTATGTGGTTAAATTATAATATTGAATGGTTTTAAAGTATAAATAGAATATATTTTTACCATTTAATATAATTTATGTCATTAGCATTGATTTTACATTTAGTTCATAGGTTAAATCAAATCATTCTTTTGTAATGTTTTAAACAAAAACCCGTTTTCATTCAACAACGGGAATAATTTTAATTTAATTTCTCCAACTTCTGTGTATTGAATATGAAAAAATGGATTCCATATTTGGAATCATTAGGTCCAAATTATGTTAATAGGCTACTTTTTATTTTTGGGAATTATGAATAGTAACTATGGTAAATTTTATTTACCATAGTTAATGGTAAATTAGGTAATTAAGGGTAAATATAATATTATAAAATTACCCTAACACATGCATAAATTCTATTGGATGGATAAAAGAAGACCCATATCATCTAACGGTTGGATTAGATTCATTATATGGACTTTTGACCATGAAAATAATTTAATTATTATTAAAACCAAAGAATGTTACAACATGTCACTATCTTAAATATTATAAGTATAATAATTTTAATTTAGTGATAAACATCATAAAACTTCAAAAATGAATATTATCCAAGAATATAATAAAATTATCTACATTATTATAATTTATTTATAATTTTTAGAGATTAAATAATTTTCATTAATGGTGATGCAGAAATTATTTATTAAGTGAAAAATTAGTAATATAGTTTTAATTGAAATAATAATACCCATTAAAAGGCCAAAAACCTGACCAAAACTTATTGTTAATGTATATATATACCTTCATCATCCAATTATATAATATATATCCGTTTGGAGTTTTATAAAAGTGATTATGACACTTATATTATTTTATTTTAAATGATGCCAAAGTTGTCACCTTCATAATTTAATAAATATAACAATTTAACTATTGTGATTTTATGATGAAAAATTCTATTAAAAGCATTATTGTGAAAGTTAATAGATTTATATTCATTATAGGATTTTATTTTTAATTTATATGCAACAAATAATTATATTAAATAATTATACAAAAATGTTGTAGTAATTATTTTATTAAGAGATAAACCAAATATATGGTTTTAAAAATAAAAAAAAATATTATATGAACTATTTAATGTTCTACACTAATTTTATAGATACATATGACATTATATGAATCTATTAATTCTTTTAGTTCGAACATTTCTTTTGTATATATTTTACTTAAATTCAAATAAATGAATAGGGTAAAAATTGACACTATTGTTATTTTGTAAAAATAACATATTATAAAGTTGTTTAAAAATCACAAAAATATATAAAAATTATAAATTTAAATTTATATGGTCTAAAATGTTATAAAGTATAAAATTATAGATAATTAACAACAAATAAGTAATTATATGTTATAATTTAAAATTTAGAATGTTATTTCCACAAATAAAATTAAATTGATTAAGTAAGGATAAATCAAGTTGATAATGTTTAAAATAATTTTCTAACATGTCTAAATTTTATTGGTTGATGAAATTACAACCCTATCTCAATTAATATTCGAATATTTGTAATTTTTCTAGGTTTTTATGTGGTGTTAGATTTGTTATAAATTAATATTTTTAAGATTTCTAAAGGTGCCCCTCCACTCCCTTATAAAAGGGCACCTCCTCCCTCTCTTTCTCACACCAATTTGAGCCTTCAAGCTCGCCCAACCCCTGAAAAATTCTCTTCTCCACTTCCCTAGAAACATCCTATATGTCCTGGTCTTCTTCAATGTCCAATTGTAGTGCCATATGAGGAGGTCTCAAAAAGGCGCTTCAAAGAAGAGGTAATGTCTGTTACCAATTATTTCAACTTTATTTCTTCTTCTACTTATTCTTCTTTAGTTGTTTCATTTTGAAGTATTAACATAAGTATCACCCATACAATGATATGTTATTATAATTATGAAACAATCCTATTTCACCATCTATCCATCCAATGAAAAACGAAATCACCGCGCGTGCGTACGTACGGAATACCGTCTCCACGCCGTGGTGTAATCTGTTTTCCCAACACCACCTTACTTGGATGGGTATAATGGTGTAAAGAATAACTATACATAGTTATTATGACATCATACTTATTCTTATATATTGTATCATCCAATCCAATTCAATTCAATAATTATGGAAGCGATATCATCGCTCGTGCATACGTACGGACTACCGTCTCCACGACACGATGAGATTCATTCTCCATGTTAACCATTTAAGAATGATTATAAAGTATATATAAGCAATAATAATGAAATATATGAAATTATAAAGATACTGGATTTATGTATATGTATGTAATATACTTTATTCCATTCAACTCAATAAGGAAACGAAAACAGCATTCATGCATACGTACGGCCTACCATCTCCATGAACAGTGTATTTCGTTCCATTTATCGATCTATTATATATATGTGTATTATGAATATATATTATATATAAATCATGTTTTATATTCTGGAATTAATTAATCATTATCTAAGTAATCATATGAATAATTACAAGTCAAAACACAGACGACAAATGAAACGATTTTACCCAAAACGCTCTTTAACATGGAATTTACAAAAGAACGGGTAATATAAAGTCATAAGTGAACCATATAAGATATCATAACAATAAATATGATTATGTAATATTTCAATAACATTATTTAAATCATTATAAAGGGGTTTGAGATACGTATGAAGCATATCAGACCTAAGGTAAGGGATAATTTTTCAAATCTCATTTTTATCTGAGATTGCTTATTCGTAAGTATTTACTGGGGATATTGTTATCATCCATGCCCATGTTTCCTAAAGATGGTTTCATGTATTTTTAAAGTCCTTTTTACCCATTTTGACTTTTACCCAATGGTATGGAAGAAATATTTCTTTTATTTACCCTACAAGGAACTTTTTGACTTTTTCGACAAATGTACGAGAAGAATGTTTTTTTAACGTATATGGAATTAATGGATTTTTACGGTTTTATAAAGCCTTGTTTTCATGAATATTCATCCAAAAGATTTCATGACTATTTTGAATAAAATCATTTTCTTTAGAAATTCATGACATTTTGTGAAAAGAAAAAGATTTTAAAGGAAGAAAGGATACTTTCCTCAAGAATTCATTTCAAGGGTTTTATCAAAACCATTTTTCATCTATGATGAAATTATTTCATTTGTGTATGTTTCAAGTATAATGTCTCTATGATTTACATGGTTTCACTTCTCTTATTATGAAATGATATCCATTTCTTTTATATGGATTATGTGATGATGGGATGATGTTTATGAAACCCATTTTATTTATTGGGATTTTATGAATGATGTATGTTTATTTTGTGTTATAAGTAAGAATGATTTCATTATGAGATGGGTGGGACCTATATCTCCCTCCAATGCATTGGGTAATGATTTATATCTCATGAGATATACCTGGCTGGAACGACAAGTTAAACTGGTTCAGTAATACAGGACTGGAACGAGGAGTGAACTCGATTCAGAAAGGGACTTTATCCACTAAGATGGACTTGGCAGCAATGCCTTGGATAATATGGAAATCATATCATGTTCTTAATGGTTTCCACAATTAAATGTTTTATTACCATGCTATTTTATCATGCTTAATGTTTTTTATGATCTATGGTTTACGTACTTCCATATTTTATGTCATTGCTCAAGCTTTTGATGCTTAAACATTATGTTCATGTTTTTAAGTTCAAATGTATATGGTATGTTTTATTTTATCCATGCATAACCTTACTAAGCATTTGAGCTCACCCTTTTTATGTTTTATTTTCCCTAGGTTATAAAGAAAGGTTTTAGGTAAGAAAAAAAAGGAGAATATCTTTATGGGAGATGATGAGGATCTTTCACCACGATTAGAAGATTATGTTCCATGTTTCCAAAGACACTAAACTATTACGGTCCTTGTGTGTCTATTTTTGTCATGTATTTAGTATTATGCAAAATTAATTTAATGTCCATGTACTTCATGTTTTGGGTCTCTAAATAAATCTCCTTTTAAAATAGTGTGACCATTACAAGTTTTATGGGGATGGATCGCCACTCACTTCTTGACTTACAATGTACATAATGGATTACAAATTTCTGGAAGTTTTTAAGGCCACCAATGCAAGAATTCTCTGGAGTTGGTCCATTAGATCATAATGCCTATGACATGAAATTGAGGCTGAGCATGTTTAAGGAATTCAACTTCTTTCCCTATGGAAATCCGCCGACCGGGCAGTTTGTTGATGATGGAACAACCCACTTGGATTTGAGGGAATACATGATAGCTTGCAGATATGGTGTTCTAGTTGCTAGGATTGACAGAGAAATTATATTATCGGCCTATGATATATATAGATTTGCACTTCAATTGAAGTGTTTGTGAAAAATTGTTGTATCTCTCCCAGTATATGTCAGGTTAGAGAAACATCTGATGGTAGCTCGACAACTATGGCTGCTGACGTCAAGGGAGAAGATTGGGGTGGTATTCGATCTACTAGTTGAAAAAGCAGCACATAACTTGACTACCTGGTCTTCCGAGCACTGGATAGCATCATACCTTAAAGGGGTGTTAAACCACCCAGTTTATCAGGTGGGGAAAAGGAAGAGGACTGTAGAGAAATAAACCCTTCCTCATGAAGGTGATGCTTCCCCACCTGAAACTGATTCGCCAGATTCCTCCTCAAGGACTGATTCACTGGATTCCCATGATGAGGATGATGAGGCACAACAAGTGGAAAAGTGGCCTCGTGCCCGATATAATCCTCCTGTTATAATCAAGAGACCTAATCCATCAACTCCTGGTGAGTTACTTCATTGTGGTAATTTAATCACTACTAATTTATAATGCAATAAGTCTTATTTTCTTATTTCTTATCTGTAGTTGTAGGAGATGGGAAGAAACTAAAATAAAAGATTGTAGGACCTTCCTCGTACCCTTCATATCTAAGACCAGAGGCTGTCCAAACATGGCAGAGTTTATACTATGGTACTGAGACTGCCTGGCTGGATTTATGTGAGGGCCTACAACTTCCTGGAATAGGGAATATTCTTTCTTCTAGAGATATCCAATACGAGGATAACCCCAATGAAGTGCGGGCATACATGAGAGAGATGTAAATGCTCATATATTCCACTGATGAGTCTATTCCTGTCACCAGGCGGGTGAAGGAATTGATTGATCATGGCACCACTGAGGGGACTAATGAGGAGTGGCATGATTATGTGGCTCCTGAAGATGTAAGTTTTCATTCCTTATTTTCTTTGCAACTTGATTTTAGTCGAAGCATTGATATTTAAGGGATTTATATACTTCATCTTGCAGCTTTCAAAGAAATGAACTACTGAGGTTCCTTCCCCACAGTATATCCCTGGTGGTACTACCATCGGGGCTGCTAATGAATCTCGTCGTGAACCGGGCGAGATATCTCCAGGCCAGCAGGCCATGAATGAAGAGTTATACATGGCCTTCCATTCACCAATTCAAGTGACAATAAGGGAGACTGTCAACACTCCCAAAAATCCAAAAGGAAAAAGGCAATGAAAGAGGAATTCCACTACTAAACGCTTTATCAGCAGTGGTAAGTCCTTCAGATAATCATGAATTTTAAACCATGAAAAAGATTGCTCACTTTACTTGGGATTTCAGGGGCTTCTTCAATTTCCCCACTGAGGGAAAGGACAGATCCTCCATTAAGGACCACAGAGGGTGCCACAGAACAAATGAAAATTCAGGCTGACTTGGTTGCTCCTAAAAAGGAGCCAACATCTATTCCCAGTACTCCTCCTGCTGCTGCTACAAGTAGAGAAGAACCTATACCAGATCATTGGCGGCCGAAGCAACTAAATCTGACATCCTTCCTGAAGAACCTGTCCATGGTCAGGGGCCGCAGAATGAGGGTCTCCAAGAGGACACATCAATTGTTCCCACTGGTGAGACTAACCAGGATTCTGAAATATCATTGGATGAAATGATGAATTGTGGCATGTCTTTCGAAGAATTTTATGATCATGCTAAGTTATCATGTGATTTATAAGACCTTGGGCGTGAGTGTTATCCTTCATCCAGTAAATTTTCTTATAATTTACACTTCTATTCATGACTGAAAATAATATGCATTTTCATCCATAGAAGCTGTTGTACTGCCAATGCCTGAAGAGGGTTTGGACATTGATGTCAACCCTCCCATTGTAGAAACATTAGCTCAAGTGGAGCTAAACCCAGTAAACCCTCCTGAGAACCATCATGAAGATCCAGTTGAAACTAGGAAAAATGGGGAGGAGTCTTCTCATGCTACTGATCTACTGTTAGGTAATGATTGTACTAAGTTTTCAAGATAGACAACCAACTTCCATTATTCTATGAAACTAACCATTCTTTTAATTGATCAAATAGGTCTATCAACATTAATGGCTAGAACTGGAGGTTAAGTATCAACCTCCACCCAAATAGTAGTAGAAGGTGAAGCAACCTGGGTCAGGGGGATGGAGAAGAACAGGGCACTTCCTTAAGTGAATTAATCCCATATTACAAGCCCCTGTGATGATGATGTTGAATCAGACCTAGAGGTGCTTAAGGAGCTTAGCATTTCACAACGCAAGGCATGGAACAATATATGGAAAATCATATCTGAGGTGCCTTTAGAAGAGCTATCATTGAAGATCCATCGATTTTTGTCCCAGTTTTTCATGCTAGGACTTGGCGGTTTTGGATACCAAGAGATCCATACCGCGGTGAAACAAGTCATCTTCAAGAGGGAGCAGGAGGAAAAGTGTCGTGAATATTTGACCAGGGTGAAACTGTTAGTCAATATCGGTGAATTTGAGGCTACGGTATCCCGAGATGAGGCTGAATATGCTTCCAAGATGAAGGAGATGAAGCATAAGATCAAAGAAAAAGTCGTTCAGAAGATGCACCTTCACCAATAGTTAGATGCTGTTACTGGGGAACATGACCAACTCAATAATTCACTGGAGGGAGTTGAAACGAATGGTATGAAGACCATTGAGGATGCCAAGAAATCACTCCATCAGGCTGAAAAGTGTGATTTTGGTCGAGTTCATGAGCTTCAAGTAGCTGCTGATGAAGCTCGGGATGCGGTTCATCAAGTGAAGACTTATGTCGACAACCTTTTGTAATTTCCTGAAAAAGAGAATAGACTCCAATCTGTGGATGTCCTTATAATTCCTATGCATCAATGGAGAGTAATTTTATCTTCAATAATTTATGATTGTATTCTTTCACTACCTGTTTTAAATATTAAATAAGATAATAGTCCTAGTGATCATAGTTTGATTTTTACAAGGATTAATGTAAATAAACCTACAATCTTTGAATCTTTTAATTTCTCAATATTACCTAAATCATTCAAAATGTATGTTAAGGGAGCTGGAACTTGACTTTTATTCAGATATACTTTGTCTTTTGTGGGCAGTTTAATGTCATGCATGTCAGACACAAAGAGGATAATGTTTAAGGTTAAAATAGCTTTGATCGAAATGGATTAACATTGACTCAATTCCTTGACAATTTACCTTAAAAAATATTACCATAATCAAGTATGAGGGACAATATGTAAACTATGACTTAAGAATATTTGAATCTATGGAATGATATGAAAAAGAGCTAAAAGGCATTAGAAGAATTAATTCCCAAGAATGAAGATACCATTATTTAGCAAACCTGTTAGGGGGTTGAATTATACAGGGCCACCTAAGGGAATTGGCTGCATAGTCAAAAAAATAGCATATTTTGGCTGAGGGGTCTGTTATGTAGACTATTTATGCAAAGCCACCTAAGGGCATGTGCTGCATATTCAGGAAAAGGAACTCTCAGAAGTTTACTTTCCTATTTCTAAAAATCTAGTGAATGTTTATGGAGATTCAAATTTTCCAAAGTATAGTATTTTCTGTATGGAAAGAGGTACTTGAATATAGAGAAGATATTTCAAAACAATATTATCGAATAACTGGATGGATATCACTCCTACGAAGGTCTGACACGAACATAGGGAAGGAGAATATAAACCATAGACTTGAATACTTCCAGATCATGAAAAAGGATATGAGACAAATATGTTATGGATGGCTATTTTATCGGATCCCTACATATTATCAAGAAAAATAAAGAAAAAAGAGGTTTTTCTCCCAAGAATAAAGTTACCACTATTTAACAAACTCATTAGGGGGTGAATTATGCAGGTCCACCTAAGGGAATTGGATGCGTAGTCAAATAATAGCATCTTTTTTCTGATAGGACTGTTACGTAGACTGTTTATGCAAGGCCACCTAAGGGCACATGCTACATGGTTAGGCAAAAGAACTCTCATGATTTCTGGACGTTTGTGATTAGAAGTTAAGAAAAGGGTTATGAAGATCTGAACATATTTAAGGTTAGGATTATGACACATAAAGATGTGTATTGTCCAATGTATGCAGAGATACATAGATCAATGCTAACCATAATCATGTTTTGGTTGGATCCTGAATTGAAATGTTGGACTTCACTACATATCCCATAAGGATGGGAATCAAGCCATAAGTAGTTCTTGAACTACAGTTTAACTTCGTGTGGGAAAAAAGGATTGGAGATCTTAGTTTAGGGTCATAGATCTTGGACCATTACAAGAAATACACAGTGTGTGTTTTCGTGGGGATTTTTTATCCAGGGGACTAAAAGAGAAATTTGGGGTTAGGCCCAAAAGACTTGGGGCTGGATTCGAGGGACACTCGAACATTCCTACGTATCCCATAAGGATGGGAATCAAGCCCACATAGTTTTAGAAAGACCCTCTGTTCAAATTTGGTTCATACATGTGATGGGTGAATGGGGACCTTAGTGAAATGATGGTTTAACCCAAGATAAATGGTTTAGGTATTGCCTTGTATGCATGTAGTCTTTGAAATGAAACATGATTGAAAATCAATGTAAATAATGATTCCCTCTCAAGTGAGGAAATCAATTAATATTGTGGTTTATAGTCATACTGGAAAAAAGTGTTTTATAGTTTAACGTCATATTGAAAGGACGAAAGTGAACCAATGTAATCAAATTTATTTTAGGGGTAGTTTCACGATTCAACATCATATGAGATGGAGGTGAACCAATTAAAGAGGTTGGTTTAGGGCTTGAACCTTGAGAGGTTGCCTACGTACCCAGCCTGGAAGGCAAGGATCAAAGTCCGCGTAGTTCATTTAAAGAATGAATTAGTGATCAGGTTGTCTTTGGGGACAACGACCTAAAAAATAGTGTTGGGACTTACAAATGGTTAGAATCCCAGAGAGAGTGTTATGGTTGAAGTTTGCTCCAAGATCACGTGAGTTATACTCGGTGTGAGAAACTAGAGATAGCAACAAACCTAACGATGCACAATTTAATGTCATGTAGGATATATAATGGGACTATTCTATTTTAATGTCTTGCAGTTAGGACTATTGGTTCTACACAGTTTAATGACATATAGCAGGGACAATGTAAAGTTTAATGTCATGTAGGACATATTAATGGACTTTCTGTACAGTTTAGCGTCATGCAGTTAGGAAGATGGGGACAATACAGTTTAATGTCATGTTGGAAAAAAGAGGACTGTGCAGTTTAATGTCATGCAGTGAGGAAAAAAGAGTACACCATTTAACATCATATTGGAAATATTAGAGACTTTTTCACAGTTTAATGTCATGTTGGACGAAGAAGGGACGATACAATTTGGCGTTATGTTGGACATAAGTGCCAATAGTTTAAGGTCATATGCATGGACCGTTGGTTATGCAGTTTAGCGTCCTGATGGACGTAAGGGACGTGAAAATAATTTAAGGTCATATGCATGGACCATGGATGTATTTTGTGTTCATACAAAATATTTCTTCAGAAATCTTGCATTGGTTGGAATACTGATGAGTTCTCCATCCATTTATATTAAAGAATAAGCTCCATTGGAGTAGACCATATGTATTTAGTAAGGTCCTTCCCATTTTGGCTCAAGATTGGGAGGTTTCTTTCCTGGTCTCATTGGAGTTCTGAGAACTAATACAAATTCTCCCTGATTGAATGAATGAAGACGAACTTTTTTGTTGAAAGCTCGTGCTATTTTATTCTTATAGACTTCCAAATGGTGAAAAGTGAAAAATATTTTCTCATATAACCATTCAAATTTATTCAGTCGCTTTTGAGATTATTCATCTATAGATGACTGATCACAAATAGCTACTCTGAGTGAGGGTAGTTGAACTTCAACAGGCAAGATGGCTTCCGTTCAATATACTAGTGAATATGGAGTTGACAGTTTTGTAGTGTGGGTGGTAGTCCGAAAAGCCCATAAAGCATGAAAGAGTTTATCATGACATGATTTCTTATCTTTATCCACCATCTATTGAAGTATATTTTAAAGAGTCTTATTGAAGGCTTCTATCTGGCCATTGACCGCTGCCTGATATTGAGATTAATGGTTGGATTTGATGTTGTATTCTTGATACAACTTCTTCACCTCAGATGAACCGAAGTCGGTGCCATTGTCCGTCAATATGGTATGAGGGACACCAAATCTGGTGATTATGTTATACTTGATGAAGCTAAAAATTCATTTAGAAATGAAATCCTTAATAGGTATTTCCTTTTCCCATTTGTAAAAGAAATATGTATCAGTAATAATATACTTAAACTGCTTGGCCGTAGCTGAAGGGTAAGGTCCCTCCACATCCATTCCCCATGTGGCAAATGGCCACGAGTATTTAGCTGTATGAAGCAACTCAGGAGGATGATGAATGAAATTGGCATGTACTTGACATGAATGTCACTTCTTTGTAAAATCAACACAATCTTGTATCATTGAAGGCCAAAAGTACCCAATCCTTCGAATCTGATCAGACTCTCTATGTCCAGACTGGTGGGCACCACAGACTCCTGCATGCTCTTCATTCAAGACAACCATTTTCTCTTCACCATCAATGCATCTAAAGAGAACTCCATCAAAACCACATTTTTAGGGAATTTTCTCTAGGTGATCTGGGCTATCATAATGAGTAAAATTGACCACACACCACCATATTTGTTCTTTCTCAGCTCTATCAGGTGGAAGTGTTCCATTTTGAAGGTATTCCCTGATAGGTGTCATCCATCCTGTAGTATGACCATACGGTTCAAGAATGGAACTAATATCATTAATTTCCTCTGTTCTGGTTTGAACATAAGGTGAAATTGCATGACGGTGGGAAATACTGATGGTTGTCTCGTCCCAATTTGGATTTTCTAGAGCTATGACTATATTAGCCAGTGCATCAGCTTGAGCATTTTGTGATCTTGGGACATAAAAAATTTTTGGTTTCAAAGGTAATTCTACCATTAGCTCTCTAACGTAATCATACAAAGGGATTAGTGCTTCTTTTCTGATGGAAAAATCCTCATTGACTTGTTTGATAAGCAGGTCTGAATCACCTTTCACCTTTAAGTGATTCACTTGTGCTTGAAGCGCCAATTCCAAGCCTGTGATGAGAGCTTGGTATTCGGCTTCATTATTGGTACCACCTTCCCACAATAAGAAGGAATAGGGTAACACTTCCTTTTCTAAATAAATAATCACAATTCCTAAGCCAACTTTTTTGAATTTAGGATTTTCTATTTTCCTCCCTGTTGGACTTCTGGAAGCACCATCAAAATACATTTCCCATGCCTGAGGACTTTCTTGAATAGGCAAGACTTCCTCATCAGGCAGTTAAATATATGAATATATGTCTTCTACTGAAGGGTGTTCATCTAGGAAATCTTCCAGAGCTTGGCCCTTTATTTCCTTTTGAGACACATACTGAATGTTGAATTGCTGCAAAATAACGGCCCACCTTGCCATATGTCCTTTAAGCATTGGACGACTAAGTATGAATTTGAGCGGGTTATTTCAAGACACCAATTGGACCTCGTGATGTTGCAGGTAGTGTCCCAACTTCTAAACTGCAACGATTAATGCCAGCAAGCACTTCTCAATACTTCAACACCGGGTTTCAGCTACAAGCATAGTCCGACTGAGGTAGTAGAGGCTGTTTTCATTTCCAACATCATTCTTCTGAGCAAGAAATACACCCAATGATCGCTCTAAAGCTGTCACGTAGAAGTTAAGTGGTCTTCCTTCAATAGGTGGAATGATTACCGGTGGACTCAAGAGGTATTTCTTGAGAATATTGAATGATTTTTACATTCTTTAGTCCACTGGTAAGTGACTCTCTTCTTCATCAATTTGGTGAAGGGTAAAATTTTTCCTGCCAAATTGTTGATGAAATGCCGAATATAGGATAAGTTTCCTTGAAGTACTCTTAATTGTTTCAAATTTAGAGGAGGTGACATACCAAGGATCGACATTGTCTTCTCAGGTTCAACTTCAATACCACAATGTCGTACAAAAAAGCTGCGAAATTTTCTTGAAGTTACCCCAAATGCACATTTTAATGGGTTCATCATCAAATTATTTTTTCAAAGCTTGCGAAATATGACATCCAAATCATCCACATGATTAGAACGTTGTATGGATTTGACAACAAAATCTTCCACATAGCATTCAACAAACTTCCTTAAAAGGGGTTTGAAGATATTATGCATGGCACACTGATATGTTGCAACTACATTCTTTAAGACAAAGGGCATTACCTGGTAGCAAAACACACCATGAGGGGCTCTTAAGGCTGTGGATTCCTCATCTTATGGGGCCATTCATATTTGATTATATCCGGAATGTCCATCCATGATGGTAGTGCTTCATAGCCAGCTGTTGCATCAATTATAAGTTATGTAATCGGAAGTGGGAAATCATCCTTAGGACAATACCGATTAAGATCTCTGAAATCGATGAAAACTCTAATTCGTCCGTTATTATTCTTTATAGGGACAATATTATCCAACCACTTGGGATATTGAACTTCTCTAACGAAGTTATCTTTGATAAACTTATTCAATTCAGCTTAAATTTTCGAAGCATAAGTTTGGTGTGTTCTTCTCGCGACTTGCTTAAATCCTCGATGTTCTTCTGGTAAACCCTAACGATGGGTAGCAACATCAAGATCATGACCTAGCAACTCTGTATAGTTCCATGAAAATATGTCTCGATTTTTCTTTAAAATGGAAATATACATCTCTTGTTCTTCAAGAGTCATGGCCGCACTGATTAAAGTGGGGCATGGATTTTCTTTTGTACACAGATTTATTTCTCTGAGTTCATCCACGGTGGTATATATACCCTCTTCAAATGCTGGAGAAGCATCTCTGAGATCTTCCTCTTCTTCTTCAACATGTGTTATTTCTTCCATTTCTACTTTCATAGTAGATGATAAAGCAGAATTTACATAATCAGAAGATATGTTAAAATTTGAACATCTTGAAGAAGAAGCTTCCATTGCTGACCCGGTTGATGATGAAGGTCTTCCTTGGGAAATAAAGAGGAGATGATGGATTGAGAATCGACATCCCTGTTCACCTGCGATGTAGCTATAACTTCTTCTAGCCTGATTGGAGAAGTATAGACTTGTTGGATTTTAGCAGATGAAATGAAGATGTCACCATTTGGGTTTCATCACTTCTTGGTGGGTTACAAATTTCTCCCATGTTGTCTAGCTCGGTTGTCGTATTTTACACTATGGATATTTCCATAGGTGTATTTTGATTTGGGTCTATCTTGTCAATTTGACTGATAAGCAACACATAATCTGTACTCACATGTGTAAATGGATTTACTGGAATCTTCTCCAAACCATATAAAGCATTAACTTTGGTAATCTCCTTTGTTGTGTATTTCTCCTTTCCCTTCATGTGATATAATTCCGCCTCAATGTATTGAGACTCACATTTCTTGAATGAGGACTTATCACCATACAATGTCCCAACTTGACCATCAAAAAAATATTTGAGAAATTGATGGTATGATCAAGGGATAACCACATGTTGATGTAGCCAGGGTATTCCAAGCAAGATGCTGAAGGCTTAGTCTGGATCAACAACCATGAAATCTGAATTGGATACATGATATCCATACTGAGTTCTGAGTGTAACATCTCCTAGTGGTTCTTTTTCATTTTTATCATATCCTTGTAACATCATGGTAGAAGAAGATAAATCAGATTCCATGAGGCCCAATTGATGAAGTGTACGAATGGGCATGAGGTTGACTCATGAACCATTATCAATGAAAGCTCTTCAGATGTCTACACCATTGACATTTCTTGATAAGTACAAAGGTCTAATATGTCCATGCACGACATCATATTCATCTTCATCAGTAAAAGATATTACTGCATGGCATTTTGTAGGATTATTCTCTATGTTATAGACTTCAGCTGTAGCAATTTCAGTTTCAAACTCCTGAGGACTTGACAAAGCCTCGATGAGTGCCTCCTGAAGATCCTTTGACAGATTCAAAGAATCCAGAATTGATAACATGGCCAGTAATTGGGCCAGGTGTTTCAATATATCATACTTTTGATCAAAAGATCTATGTTTCCTAACAAGAGCATGTGGTTTAGAAGGTGTTTTGGAAGTTGATTCTTAGAAAGTTGATGCATCTTGTATCGGGATAGGAGTTGGCAATATTCCTGGTTTTGGAAGATTAGACTGATTAGATCCATTTACTTGCTGATTGGAAGAATATGGAACCTTCAACCGGTCTTCCAAAATAACTGTGCCAGGACTGAATTAACTATTGGCGGAAGAACTTGCCTCTTCTTGTTGATCTCGCTGAAGGGATCTGCCACGAGTTTCTACAGCATACACAATTCTTGTAGGGGTAGAATTGGAATAGTGGGTTCTGAAAGATCCATGTCTTCCACTATATCCTGAGCCTCTGGAACATCCTCTGATTCCTCTATTTGATATAGGGAATCTGGGCTCATCAAAATCAAAACTGCAACTAGCATATAGATCTGTTAATTGAATCATATTAATAGAACCGAAAATCAACTCTTCATCCGATGAGGACTCTGCCTGATTAGTCTCTTTAGGTTGTTCCATTTGGTGGGATGGTGCCCATAGCTTCAATGTAGATGGCATTAAATCTGCTAGAGTTAAAGACAGCTTAGGCTTTGACACATACTCATCTTCTTCTGATTGTTCCTCCTTGGAATTGTGCCATTTCTTTAAGGATTTTCCCTCTGATGAAGAAGGGTTTTTCTACGGCATTCATGGAAGAAGGCACAATTGGTTTCTTCAATTGTATTTGAAAAATAGCGTGAGTTCGGTTGATCGTCTTTCTGACCATACAATCATCATATTTTTGTGTATTTTTGGTTTTTACTTCTTGCCACTCGCCTTCCTCCTCTCGAACTGTAGCAGTAACACATGCTACCTGGGCTGAAGAGCCTTTTAGTTTGAATTGTCCCGAGTCGACCATATTTTGCAGAAGGTCCTCGAAAACAAAACACTCCTAAATGGGATTTCCCAACATCTGGTGAAACGGGAAATAGTTGGGATGATCTTCATCTCCTTCTTTGTTTTGCCTCTTGGGCCTCGGTAGCTGAACCAAATTATTCTCTAGGGTCGAAATGAAGTAACCAGGAACTTGTTCATTTCGGAAAGAATAAAATTTTCTTTTAAAATAATCAAATTGTTTTCTTCTTTGATATCTTTGATCATCATGACGAAAAGACCTCTGTTGTTGATGCTCAGGAGTTGGAGCCCTTCAGGAAGATGAAGGTTTTGAAGTAGAAGCAGGTATAGGTGCTTGCTTAAGCATAACTGTAGCAGTCTCCGCTTTAACCATTCTCCTTCCTAGAGATAATGGAATTACAAAATATTTAGCCTTAGTTTGTATAAGAGAATCTTCAATATGTTGAGCGATTGAAGTAAGGTCTCTAAAACCTCGTGTGAATTTCACAGGGATCAACGGTGTGCGTAATTCGTCATGCAGATTTGCCACAATGATTAGAAAAAGTTCCTTTTGAGGGAGTGCTAAGCTCAGAGAATATGTAGTCCCTTCCAGCGAGCAATGAAATCTGAGACCCTTTCTTTATCCCTTTTCTTACAGTTTTTATGATAAAAAACTGTGGTCTTTGGCAACATTGAGCTGAATTGGAGAAGGAATCTTTGGCGAAGATCCTCCCATCCGGTAATTGGCTAGGATTGCAAGCTTGTATACCATACAAAATCTGGTCCTTGCAGGGTTCTCACGAAGCATATGAGTTTCACTTCTTCTTTTTGCTCTAGAGTTCCCATCATAGGATCACAATAAGACACATAATGCATCAAATGCTGTTCAGGATCGACTGATCCATTGAAAATAGGGAATACGGGGTTTCCAAAACGTGATGGGGGAGAGATTGAATCTACCAATTCATGGTAAGCTCTCTTTTCTGGTTGAACCTGCACACTCTTCCCTTCCATATTCTATAACAGAAATGTTAATGACTCAATGGTAGTTATTAACTTTTGAGAATCATTCGGTTGAACTTGAACTTGGGTAGGTGAAATGATTGGAGTTTGGACAGGTATGGAAGCTGGTACTGCAACTGATGGAAGCACTGCCAATTTTTGTTGCACTTGACCCATATGATTAGACCTAAAAGGGTGTACTGATAATGAAGGATATTCTAGATCCAACTCATTAGCTGCAACAAACTCCCTTGGTTGACTGACTCCAGTACGCTTAGGAGGAAGACTACCCTGAAGTAGTTCTACGTTCAACCTCCTGAATTCTTTCATTTCTTCCTCTTGTTGTGAAAATCTTTGATCTAGTGAGAGCGATTTTCCTTCTACAGAGGAAGGATATGTATCTTGATTCTTTCCCTTCCCCTTGTTTGATCCCTTTTGGAGAGGTGGAAGTGGATTATTTAAAGAAACACCCAGATTTTGGGTAAACCATTGATTTCGTGTTTGCACACCTTATTCATTTTTGTCTGTGCATGAAACTTGTTGAATAGGAACCTCTTCATCTGATCCCTCTAAGTAAGCCTCATATGGTGGATCATAAATAAAGACATTGATGACATTAATTGATGCATAATGAATTTAATCCCTCCTATCGGAATTATTGTGATATTGTCTTCTTCCATATATTTGATGAGACATTTACTTTTGTTGATTTGATCCCTCAAAAACTTCTTAGAGAACTGTAATTTGGAGTGAATCTCCTGATAATTTGGATCTTATTTACTCTTGAGGCTTCTTCCCCAATCGAGAAAAGACCGAATTTCTCTGAGGAGGGGTTTGATGATTTGAAAGAGTCCCCAGTCCAATGGACTAGGGATGTTCCTGCTGTCTTTGCTCAACTCCTCGAATCCTATTTGTTGATTCTGAGGGTTGGTTTTAAAGAGACCCTAGTATGGCGAGTTGTGGTGGCTCTTGACATGCTATGTATGAGACTTTATTAAAATATCTCCTAATCTTGTGGACCTTAGTTTGGAAATTAGCTGGATGCATCAATCGACATCTAGTTTTATCACACGGCTCAAAAGACCGATGGATTATTTCTGAAACATCTGTCACTTGATGATGTGATTTCTCTATACGAGAGGCATGTTCAATATTCTCATTTTCTTGACACAGGAGTAATTCAAAAACTTTTTTTGTGTATTCTAGATTTTGAGAAGAACTAGTTGAGGCCTGTTCTTGGGTATTCTTTTGATTACAAACAATACCCATTGATTGTGGTCATCCACAGGAAATAACATTGCATGAGACCATTTTCGGTAGCCTTTGCTGTCTAGAGACCACAGTGAAATGTATTGCTCTATGAACACCCCATCCCCTAACATGAATACCATATGGGACATTGGAAATTAACTGGTGTAATCTTCTTAGTGAGCCAAGGAATGAACGTTGAAGGGCTCTCTGCTACTTTTCAGACTTTGGATATCGAGAGACTGATTGAAATTCCAAATCAATTTGACGTTGTAACCCGCCTATTATCTTATCATGATTTTCATATTCATAATAAGATAATACTTTATTTTTCAACTGACAAAGAGTTTTCCATATGTTGAGACGAATATCATGAATTTCATCTTCTGTCAACATCTCTGGAATGTCATACTGAGAGTCAGCCAGAGGCCAAAACATGACTGGCACTTCCCCTTTCACCAGTTGTTTTCTTATTTTCAGCATTTCCTCTTTATCATTCAATGATGATTCTTCTACCTGATTTGACCAAAGATGGTGCTTCCTTGTTGCTTAATCAGATTCAAGAAGATTGGTAGAGAAATCACTGATCAAACTAGAAGATGCATGACTTAGGGGTGGTTTGAAGAATTACCTACACCCTAGGCTATCTTCTGATTGAGAAAGTATTTCACCTGCTAGCGATGAAGCACCAGACATGATTGTTTTCGCATTTTCATGTGCCTCAAGATAAGAGGAATTTCTTGGCACTACATTTTCCACTGGATCATATTCTAGGAAATGTGCATCACTACTATGGAGAGGACTTTCGTAGCGAAATTCATCATCATGGGGACGACCACCATGGTGGGTTACAGTAAAAGATGAGATCTCTTGCTCCTTGGTCTTCTGACCACACAAAGGGTTCCTGTGTCTCTCATCTGAAGATGAAACTTCAAGATCGAAAAATTGTCATGAAGCAAGACTTCACAAGGAAGTGTCTATTGAAGACCTTCAGAATTAATGCTCCCACTATTGGGAAATGTGGGAGTAGAATCTTGAATTCCAACAGATAACTGTCTGAGGGCATCAAGAACTCTAGCATCGAGCATGGCCTTACAACAGATTGGATCTTGATCTCTTGACTGTGTTGGGAGGGTCTTCTTCTTATAAGCCTTCTTACTCGCCTTAGAAACCACTTTTTGACAAAAGTGGGAGCTCTGAGTACGTGTATGTGCCCGATCAGGAGAGATGGCCAGGTTAGGCTGATGATCTCTACTCAAATTAGGTGTATGTTCTCGACATGGTTGTCCATATGATATGGGGGAGTATGCCCCACAACCCTCTTGTACTGGAACAGAGGTGTGTATCTGCTCCGGAGTGAACTGTTGATGCATCCCTCCACTTCTAGGGATAGATTTATATGACTTTCCCTGAGATGTTACTGAAGCTGTTATAATATCCTGACAGGAATCCAGGATATGAACATGAATTTTATTCTGCTCTTTCACCATTGATAGAATATTATTGGTGACTTCAGATGCTGGAACATGGATATATGTCCATTCCATTCTTGGAGTAGGTGAATGTGCCTGCTCCTGTCCTCCTTTTCCTGTCATTGCATCCTGACAGTACTCAAGTGTGGGGGCAGAAAGTTTAGTCTTCCTCTTGTTTGTCGTCAGAGTTTTCCGACTGACTTCTCCATATGCTACCAAGTGAGACTGTTGGTAGGATTGATCAATACTAGTAGGTTTATGTGCCTACTGATTGCACTCTGCCAAATGTGGTTGACAAACTTCCTTCAACACTGACAGACGAGGCTGCTTCCAGGATTGATGAGTGTAAGTAGGTGTATGTGCCTGTTTACCCGTGATCAATACATTGGGTTGGTGGGATCCATCATATGTAGTCAGACGATCCTGTTGACTGGCTGATGATGTATAAATAGGTGTATTTTCCTGCCTATAGTACGCCTCTGGAATTTCCTGGCGGGATTGGCGTGATGCTCCCAGACGAGTCTGCTGGACAGTGGAATTATAACGGGCAGGTGTGTGTGACCGCTCGTTGATTTCAACCATGTTAGGTTGGTGGACTTCTTCAGAGATGGAAGATATGATAACTTTCTCACTGTTAACCGAATTTCACCTCTGTCAATTCTTCTTTCTTGATCGGGTTCGAGGAACCTGAGCTGAATTCCTGGAGTCGGTACCCTCATCATGTTGAGGGTGCACTGTCGCAAGAGTCTAGCGGCGGTTGTTAATGGGAGCCCTCGGGAAGGACTCCTCAATCCATGAATTATGTCCCTAAGGGACCTGCTCATTCACCTCATTAGAATATGGGAGTGAATGGTGATTGCGTTCCATGGATAATGACCCGAAACGATTGGAGACGGTGGTTATCACCAACTGCTTCTTGATCACTGGTCATCGCTGTCCGGACGACCAGGGTGAATTGTTCACTTGGAGGGATTGTCAGGCAGCCTCCAGAGATGGAATGGTACCGTGTTGACGGTACTCCTTAACCAGCGCGTTTGATACCCAGCATTGAAGATGCTGAGTAGTTGTTGTTTTCCTCAGAGCGGATGAAGATCCAACAGGAGTAGCAGTAGTGGAATTCGCACCAGCGGTATTCACAGGTGTGAACTTTAGAGCATCCATTTCATAGAATGGAGAAAATATTGGAAAAGAGTGCCTATTTGATATAACGGACATAAACAAGATAAATTATTCCACTACATCTTTTGGATGAGCACATATTTCAATGATTGTTTTTGTTGTCCCTCTCATTGATTTTTAAATAGGGGCCTAACAAATAAGTAAAATATCATTTTAACTTGGTTAAGGATTCAAGTCGGGTTCACCATTTTTTATTTCCCTCTAGAATTGGGGATGATCTCATTGATTTAAGATTCAAACATTCCAAGCGGTTTCTAACGGGTTTATTCATAGAGACGAAAAACATCAAATGATTCCATATTCATTTGAACCTACATTCCAAAGGTAGGCGCTGATTAGTTGTGGACTGATGAGGCTTAAGAATTTTCATTGGTCGAGAGGATGGGAGGTCAGACTCATCACACCTTTTTAGGGGAATTATTGTCTACTCCGGGGCTCTCTATATAGATTTAAGTTATGTTCATGAATCCTTATCACATTACCAAGTATAAAATGATCTTTCCTTTAGATCTGACAATCAATGATTGATATGTCGGAAATTTATAGAATATTTTATATGTATTCAGGGTTCTTAATTGATAAAGAATCATCTGTATTTGTTTATAGATTCTTAGTCAATGGTATCCTTTAATACATAAAAGTTACTTGGTCATTATGATGACCATACTGGTTTTAAAGACACTCATTGGGGAACTTGATGTTTATTGCCATTTAGAAAGAGATGGATTATTTCAGAGTTGGGATCGTACCTAGAGATGGGATACCTATTTATCCTTTGTTTAGGAAAAGGAATCAGAACCCAGGTAGTTCGAGTAAGGGAGTATGATGTTTATGATTGATGGCTCAAAGAAAGATGTCATAATTACTTTTTCACTCTAAGCTCATGTGAGTCATGCTCGGTGTGAGAAACATGAGGTATAGGTAAAACCAGAAAATTGTGCCATGAAAGATGCAATAATAAGAAATTATGTGGGGCTTATGTATGTATGACTACCCAAAATAGATGAAGATTAGGATTTACATCAGGGAAGAAATCCATGAACACGGTCTATAAAGGTATATGTACTTTTGGAGATTTGGATACTCTAATTTTGGGATTACTCATAAAAAGGAGGCCTAAATTAAGAGGGGATGTATGATTGTGTTTTACTCCTGAGAAGGAGACCCAGATCAAAAAGTAAATTAGGACTGGTTAAGAGAAATTAAGACTGGGGCTTACTCTTGAGAAGGAGGCCCAGGTTAAGGGACTTTGAGAAATTAAGGGACTTGTGGCTTATTCCTAAGGAGGATGCCTATATTTGATACTAGGGATTAATCCTGAAAAGGAATCCCAAGTTAAGAGAATTATCGTTGGGGATTACTTTTGAGGAGGATTCCCAAATTAATGAGTACTTGGAACTGGGCCTTACTCCTGAAAAGGAGGCCCAATTAAGAGAACTTGAACTGGGGATTACTCCTAAAAATGATGCCCAATTATGAAAACTTGAACTAGGGCTTACTCCTAAAAATGAGGCCCAATTAAGAGAACCTGAACCGGGTCATACTCTTGAAAAGGATGCCCAATTAAGAGAACTTGAACTGGGGCTTACTCCTGAAAAGGAGGCCCAGGTTAAGAGAACTTGAACTGGGGAATACTCTTAAAAAAGAGGCCCAGGTTAAGGAGAATTATGACTGGGGCATACTCTTGAAAAGGAGGCCCATTGTTTAGGTATTCTCTCATCTTAATGGATGAGGTTGAATGAATAAAATCTCTAACTTTAGTGACATAAATATATGTGAGTCACTATGTTTTTAAGATATTTTCCACATAATTACTTTTAGATAATGAAATCAATCAAGAAAGCATGCTAATAATGGCTTTGAAGAGTGTCTTGAAGACTGAATCTTGAATAGGAGATGTGGAATGGCATAATAGGGGTTATGTTGGAAGGAAGGGCACCCAAAATATAAGGGCACGTAAGTCCTGGGGAGTCGCGCTAGTACCGCGTAGGTGTGCAAGTCCCTGGGCGCATATGTATACCTACTCGACACCTGGGTACTTGCGCGACTGTTAACCAGTAGGGTAACATTTGGGAGATCCTTGGCCAAAGCCTTTAGAATTATCCTGAGGTACTTCCAGAAGAGGGGTGGGAAAGTTTTAATGAGTAGGTAAGGAGGTACGCAAGTATGTTCATTTCCCTTAGGGGAAAAAAACCTTAGGTGTGCAAGTGTTAGTGAATTCTAACACTTAGACCTTACTCCTCTTCTCTAGACCTTTCATTCTAGGTAAAGAATTACCATAGAATTTTTTCGAAAGACCTGAAGAAGAGACATGGGCGTTCAGTGCTCTGTATTTGAATCCTAGAAAAATTCCTCTCAAATGGGGGGGGGGGGCACAGGCGGTATTTATTGGCTGGATAAGACCCCGGGCGGTTATCACTTAGGGCGCGTAAGTCACTTGCATGACCATTAGGCAGAGTGCAAGTGTACCTGCACTACAGTGAGCGAACTTGCGCGGAACATGTGCATTTGAAGCCTTGTTCATGCCTTTGTTGATTTTTGATGTTTTCCTCAAAGGATAAATCACTTTGTGCTAAGTCATTTTTCATTTCCATTCCTTTAGACAATGTGATGAAAAGGAGCATCAACAAAATCATTGGAGTTATTTTGGATGTACTAGATGATAATATCACACCTCATCATACAATACTAGAAATTTGGTTTAATACAAGGTAACATATCATGATGATACTCTTTGATGTAAATATATCATCTTTACTCCTCTTAATCCCAGGATGTTTGAAGGATCATTACAGAACATATTAAATTTCCATAATAACTAGTTTATATTTTTCAATGGTAGATGTGATACCTTCATCAAATTGTTGATGGAGGTTTCAAAGGATGTCATACTCCTATTTGTCTACCTTAGTTATTATAGAGATATAATATGAATGGGTTTTATATATATTTATGATGAAATAGGTACACCTTCTCCTTCCTAAATGGAATAAATAAGTCCCCATATTTTAGATGTTTCCATGATGTTACATTAGTATCATGTGAATTTTAGATATCTTTATATTCCTCCCAACTATTTCATAGGGTAGCGATGATATTAAAATTTTTATTTTCATTTTGTGATATGAAGGAATCATGGGATTCTTTTACTATTGGGGAATTATCCTTCTGTCCATATCATGACATAGAAATGCTCTTTAGGTTTCAGTGAATGGGTGGGATATTTTTTTAAGGGGTAATATCAACTATGGAGTCATTTACCATAGATTATCTAAGTCCACCATGTGGTATGATTGGCTAATATGACCCAAATATCACCATATTGATAGTGGTAGTTGAATCCATTGGAAACCTAAACCTCTCTGGAGAAGAAATTGTTTCTTAAATAATAATAATGGGATTGAAATTATAATGATCATGTATAATTAAATGGCTTGGTAGAGTAGTATACAAAATATTGGTTGTGGAACCCTAAACATTTACTCCTATTATTCATGTTTCTTCTGTACACATAGTATAATATTACCTTGGTTTACTAGGATTCAATGTATTCTATGGAGGAATTATAGCTACATCGTACTCCAACATTTCCATTTTTAGGGTAATATTCTTATTGATAGTAGGACAACATGGCTGAAGTTGTGTGAATATATGACCACCATGAATTTACAATAAATATATAACCTATTAATGTAAAGAGAGATCATAATTATATTTAAGATATATAATTTTGGATTTTAGGTCAATCATTCAATGATGATTCTGTTTAGATTTATCATATATTTTTTACGGATGCTACTAGAGAGATATTATTAATTTACCACTACCAAACCATTAGGTAGGTTGGATTGGAAGGATATTCATCCTTATTCTACTATTATTAACATCTACATTAATCTATACATTATCAATATTTCCAATGATATATACATATTATATGTGCCTTTTTATGGAATTGTCATGATCCTACATTTTGAATGTCATAACGGTGTGTGATTCCAATGGATAATTATCTATATGATAATCCTCAACACATGAAATGTTTTCCTCAAACTATAGGGGGATTTAAAAGACCTAAAAATTTCTAGACATAATATCTTTAATGAGGTGATTTTAATCTAAGAGATAATGTTTCTATTAGAAGTCTTCTAATTGATTCAATATATTAAACTAGTGGTTTGTGCTTCCAAATAATGGTTTGTTCCATTAACTATGGATTTGAAGTTTATAAATTCAATATAGATTGTCCTTAATGAAATATGTAACTCAATGGGGTGAAATTCATCATAAGGTCAGATCAATATAACTAACCAATGTTTCTATGCCGATCTGAAAATTTCACACCTTATAAACAACCACCTATGAAATTGCACAAGAATAACACATGGAACACTCAACGGTATCTCCATATTCATTAAAGGATCACTAAATTCCTTAACCCTATATTTATTCTACATATATATCATTGATATGTACAAATTTTAGATATTCAAAAAAGTTGTGATTGTGTCTCTATTTATTTTCTCAAAATCTCGAGCCCCTCACTCACAAACTGAGATTTTTATTAGGGACTTCTTGTTCACATTATCACTCCACATAAAAAATTATTCAAGATAATCAATGAGATTAATATATCCAATATATGTTTCTAAAATTTAATTTTGGTTCCCTATGACAGGGTGGTGGCCATACATTGAATGATGGAGGTAGACAATCCATGAGGGATTGATTGGATTGTATTTTAGTCGAAGATCATCTTCCCTCACCTCACTACATTATTTTAATATTATTTCTTTTATATAATGGATTCATGTATGTATAATTTTAATGGATATTTTGAATTAGAATTATGGTTGGTTTAATGATTTTTGTTTTGAGGATACCGTGGCCCCAAATGACATTCATCAATGTTTAATATTATATAACATTTTTTATAATTGGGTAGGACTTTCTACTAGTTTCATTAATCCTTTGGTTGGGAAGTGCAAACATATATTAATTATTCTAGCATATTTCCACACATAAATATTAATAATCATCCATTTTCTAAAGGATATATTTAATGATGAATGAGATTTGAATATTGTTTCCTATCATCTGATGGAAATGGAAATAATCAGGATGACAACTAAGGCCTACATCACCACATTTTCAGTCGTAATACAACTTGAGTATATTATTTTACACTATATTAATAATGTATATAAAACCCATATTTTTTTCAAAAGGAGTTGGTTTTTTATTTGGTTCTCATATTTGTGGTGGCCTTTCACATTCCTTACCAATGGATAGGGAATATTTTTCTATTATTTCAATCTATATGAAATTTAAGGAGATATAGATTTTACACAGGAACCATAGTAGTTAAAATATTTAGTTTAAAAATGATCATGGTAGTTTAATTTTCCATTAAAGTGACCACATATAAATATGGCTTAAATAGTACAATAATCACATGATTTAGAATATAAATGTAAAAAAAATCACAAAAATTGGGGATGAAAACATTTAGTGTTGTAGATATTTGATACATGAAGTTCTTATTTTATAACACATGTAAAATTTTGTTCATAATCATGATCATCTAGGACCATTTTATAAATATGACCCAATACAATCTACTTCATGACCTAGTTAATGGAAAAATATGAAATGGTTAGGATCAAAAACACAGTAATGGATATAAAGGGATAGATCATAATCAGTTGGAAGATAATAAATAAGGACAAATATCATATTTAATAGAAAATAAGACAAAATATTACTATTGTAGGAATAAACAATAGTCATAAAATCTAAAAATATTATATTTATATCATTTAATGATAAAATAAATAATGTATCATATAACATGATCGATAAACCGAAATAAAATTAAATAAAAAATCATATATATATGAATTTTATCCTTTTGAACACAGATACCTTTCAAAACATTCGAAAAAAGATGATCTACATTACTTCATCCTACCCCTTTCAGAACCTCACTACATGTTATATTATTGTCTTGTAAAAATGTGATTAGTGATTAGCTCCATCAGACTAACCCTTTGTGAATCGAGTGACATTTTATCCAATGCACACATAAAATTATGAGTACATTATAATGAAACCCATCTCACACTATGTGAACCTATCTTCATGATAACCTCTTCACATAACATTTCTATCTCATGAGACATAATCCTTTACCTAATTCATTAGGGATATAATAATATGTCCCACTTGTCTCTTAATCCATCAATTTGTGTTCCACTTGATAAAAAATAATCACATAATAAAATAACCTAAAGAAATAATGATGGCGTTCATTTAATTTATAAGTCAACATAAAATGAAAAAGGGAAATACAATTGGGATGACATAATATCTAAATAAAATCATACAATTTTTATAAGAATCCCCTAAAATAACATAGTTTTCATAAAATATCCAAGGATCAAATAAATTAAACTTCATCATAAAAAGAACACGATAAATAAGAATAATCCCAAAAAAAATGAATAATATATAGGGAATCATGATTCATAAATCCATTGGAGGTATATCAATTTTAATTAATATTAAATCAAAATCATGATATGATATTATTGAATATATTTATTAGTCAACATTATAAAACACATAATTGTGAGAATGTCATTAAAATATATCCTCTATTTTAATGAATATTATCATTAAAACAATTCATGGTAATATAATTTAAAAAAAAACATTTTCCAAAAAATAAAATACCTACAATTGATTAAAATTATATTTCATGGAAAAATTAATTTAAAATTAGAAATTTTTTAACTCTATGATATTTTTTGAGTTACTAAGTCCCTTACCATTACCCTTGATTTCAAAAAAAATTTATTCACCCAGCATATCATAAAACATCTTTGTTACCCATTTCAGAACAATATAAACATAAATTTAAATTAATATTCATAATTAATTAAAACATTCTTCATGTATTTTGTTTTCATAATCTATTTGCAATATCAGGTTCTAATAATCTTGATCAGTTTGAAATATGTTTGTAAAAATGGGGATGATCATGATTTTTTTTTCAAATGTATCATCATTAATACACATTAAATATAGTATAATTCATGTATTATAATGATTTGAAAAGATATAATACCATTACTTGGGTGTTTTATTAAAATTTCATGATAACTAGAATGTAATGAATTTGTTTTTGGATATTTATTGATATTGACAGATGAACATATAATGACTGTTAATTTTATTTTTATATAAAAATAAGCATATTAATGATATATATTATTCTTATATATCTTCTATAATAATAATAAAAAATCAAAAACAATCATTATTTTGATGTTAAGAAAAAATATAAACATTTCTTGATTATGGATATAGGAAAAACAATGAATGATTGGAGTTTATGACACTGTACAAATGAGAGGGGAGATTTTGTTTATTATTATATCGTTATATAATACAGTTATCATACACTAATACCTTTAAATTAATCTTATTGAATACTATAGATCTGTGGTACTTATTATAACATTTTGTGACTAATAAGAATTAGGTAATGTAACAGAAATTACGTATCGTAATATTTTATAGGTTTCAAAATAAATATTAAAATTTTTAGTGTAGTATTGAAAAAGAATAGGTCATGCACATTTATAAGATTAGAGAGCGGATATTTTTGAAGAAATAATTATTTATCAATAATGTAATGGAACAATTCATTGTTCAATGGTGAAAATTTAAAAAAGTAGAGCAAGAGAAAATATAAAGTAAAAAATAAACACATCCAGTAATTTGAAAAAAAAAATTCAACATGGTTTGACCACTTCCCCAAAAAAGAATACATTTTATCATTCATACATTCTAATATGGTATTTTTTAGTTAACTCTAATAATTAATTTCTTCAATTAAAGTTAATATTGACCGTATATCCAAATTTTAAACTTATCATTTTAATTCATAAAATAATTTTATCATATAAACTATTTCACTTATTTAGTTATTAATTTTAAATTTATCTATAATTATAGAGTGAAAATAATTTTTTTAAAAAAATTTTATTCATGTTTACATTTATTTGTGAGATAAAATTTTGAGTATTACTAATTTAAATGACATTAATTTATTTATTATAAATACAATGAGATGTATGAGTTTTCCATGTAAATGACCAATCAAATTTCACCATTAAAAATCATTCAATGTGAATACCAAACATAGTTATTATTAAATTAACAATTTAATTTAGTTCTATATATATTGGAAATATTTTTTAAAATATAAAAAAAATAATGACATTCAATATTTAATTCATTAAATACATATATTTTTATTTTATATAACATTTTAACAACTTGTATAGGCTATTATAATGATAAAATCATATGAAATATAATTTTACAAAAATTGTATTATAGACCAGAAAATCAATCCCTAAAAGAAATTATTATATCGAAACTAATTATATTTTCAAGTAGGGAGATCAAAAACAGATTTTTAAATAATTTGTTTTTATTTTTAGATTATTTTTAAAAGAAATTACTATATAAAAAATTTTATTATATTGAATATAGTCTTTTATGATTGGTATAACATGAAATTTATGATATCAAACACAACATTTTTATCAGAATGAAAAACATGGATCATTTCGAATCTATCAACATAAAATAATTATTTCCTCAATATTTTATTATAAGAAATGGAATATTTGATAGGATTTTTTTCACCATCACATCCCCAAGCTCCCATATACCCTTCTCAAACATTTTATTTTTATATAGTGAATTGATTAGATGAGTGATCTAGGGTAAAAAAACATATATATTCAATATATGATCTCTATGGTTTATTATTTATATAAAAGACCATTATCCAGTTTCACATTTTCTATGTTGAGTACATGTGATGGTTCTTGAATGTACATCCAAAAAAATGATACATGGAATACGTTATCCACATGATATAGTTTAATAGAGAGTGATAAGTGATAATGTACAATCCCTATTTAATCATGGATATCGAAATGATTGATATATATATGGATCAAAATTCTTCTCTCCCCAAATAACATGACATATTTTTATGGAGGTATTTATAGAAATTCCATATCACCAACATTATAAACTATATCTCATCCATTTTTATCTACGTAAATTTTTTATTGACTGTGTTCCATATTTATTTTCCTTTGAATGGTTCTAAACATGTCCCTAATTTCCTTGAAATTGCAAGGACCTATCATATTCCTTCATTAAACTTAATCCCCAAATGTTGTAGTCAAAGATCTCTTCATATAAAGATATTTATATAGTTAAATATATAGTTATTTAAGAATATTGCGTGGGATGGTGTAGATCATAAAATCCAAAAAATTCATCTAAAATGTTCTCAATGTATCTCCAAAAACATAAATCGTTATCTCTTGATAACCTTCAGTCTAAGGGTGATATAAAGTGAATAATATCAGCTATATCCCAATTCTTATGATATCTTCTCCATAACCTTGAGGTAAAATCCATATTGTAATTATATTCAATTAATTGTTGTAATCCATGATTCTTTACCACTTCTCTTATGTATGTCACTCCATGGTTTTTAAGGTTTAAATAATATTTTATTGAAACAAAATACAATCTCAATATAATAATACAAATATAAAATCATATAAAATTGTGAACATTATAATTACTTTAGATTCCAAATATTAAGTTTGATGTGATGTATATCCATTTCCATACAAGTATTGGTAAGGATTGGATCCTCCCATTATTCCTCTAGGATGGATTGAGAATGATGAGATAGGCATACCATCCAAAAATTTACATTTTTTATTGTATATATGTGGAATTTATTTGAGTTCTAAAACATTATAACTCTATATTTATCAATGTTTTCCCCAAAATCATTACTATGATTTTATGGATCTAAATATTCTTACAAAGACACTTTGATCTTCACATTAATTGATTGTCGATCAATAAAATCCATAATATTTATTGTATCATCATCTAGTATAAATTCATATTTCTTCAACTGAAAATCCATATGTATTGGTTATTTTCAAATAATATTAATTGATAGTGTTACATATTATTTTATACTTCAATAAATATCTATGGTGCAAAACATTCGATGGTGATATTGTGCCATGGCATAATCTTTGATTAACACTAACCATCTCATTTTTGAAATGTCTAAATAATTCCATTTAAATAATTAATCCATGATATTTTTATTAGTGTATATAACAAACTTTTAACTATTTATAAAATTCCACCTAATAATTAATGTAAATCTCCCTATCGGTAATTCCAAATCATTTACAATTTAATTTTCCTCATGCGGTTTTAAATAAATAGAGGCATATCAAATTTCTTGGTTGTTTCCCCTCAAATTTTTTACATATTAATATTTTAAATTAATTACCCTATTGGATTATTTATTTATTCTTCCATGATACACAATATTTATTTTTCTTTCAAAAAATAATTTTTGTCTCTGTCGACAATTTCTTCCTTAAGTGCATACCTGAAAACAGCCTCCTACCTTTCAAAATCTCTTACAACTAACGACTTTTAATGATAGGGCTTTAGGCCAATATATAAGTCATCAATATTATTTATAATGGATATGTGAATAAAAAAATTTATACCTTGAGAGTCTCTAGACGATTACATCTTATTATATAACATACTCAACTTCCTTTTGTTTCAATTCAATGAATTCTCAATCCAATTTATTATGATGATTGTATGTTCAGTATTTAGTGAGGAATATTCCCTTGAATTACTCTCACATTATATAATGAAATTCACCTTTATTTTTGTATTCCTAATGAGATTCCACCATGGTCCACCCTCACATTACAGATGTTTGGTAGCCATAACAAACCTATATTTCTCTTTGAGTTAAGGGATATAAAACATCATATCTATTACATTTATCTTTTTATAAAAGATCAATGGTTTTTAAGGAGCAATAATGGATTGTGTAAATTCGTACTTATATTGTGAAATAGAAATATTTTACCATTATAGATAATTATGGTGATCTATATTATTTATATTATTATTTTTAGCATGATATTTTTTACTATGCATTTCAAATATATTTGGAAGTCCAGTTACAATCTCATTTAGAAAATAAACATATTGTACATTACATCTATAATTATATTGTTTACTTTTTTTAGACATATCCTTGATAGTGAAATTTTTATTCTAAGGATATATAAATTAACAAACATATAACATTGATAATTATGATAATAGACTAAATAACCCAAAAGTAACGAGTATATTATACCATAGAAACTCAATACGTTTAAATATACAATATCTATGATTATTTTTAATCTAGATTTTCCATAAACATAACATTTATCATGATAAATATTCCTTTATAATGATTTGATAAAGCATGATGTGGATTCTATTTTGAAATTCCCCTTGCTGTTCCAGACTAGGTGCGTAGTAAGGGACCATTCTCTGTTATCTATAATCATAGATGAGATTTGTTTGAATTTTTTTAGGGTTATCACTCATAAAATATTTTTTTCCGAACCACATCCACATTTTTATTTTAATAGTAATATATTTATTTGAAAAAAAAATCATCTATAATTACTATAACACAATATATTCTCATACACTTTGGAAACTCTTAAGGGTTCCCAAATTGTTTTCCCATTATTGTCTCCATATTCCTAAAGCAATCCCTTAATACCAAAAAAAGATAACTAAGATACAACAAATTTAAAAAGTATAATAATATCATGATTTGGACTAAAAATATCACAAATAGTCAGATATCTTGATGACCTAATGGTTTAAGGTCTTATAGATTAACAATATAAATTTATTATATTCTAACACTTTAAAACATTTATCCATAATTGTTCTCCTATTTCCCTTTATATAAATTTATCATGATCATATCGTTTTTAAAACCTATGTATTAGAAATAATAACAGTGGGGTGAGATCAAATTCTATGTAAGATATAGCATAATACATGACATAATGTTTAGTTCATAATCATGAGGAAAATCACGAATTAGGTAAAATATCTGATTTAGATGAATATAAAACAAAATGTTTTATCCATATGCCTCGAATATATGCATAACATATCAAATGATAATACATTTATCATATAATGAAAAGAATATGATTCTTATAATGTGAGCCATGAACTATATGAAGGATGGAAGTACAATATTAAGCATTTGATTTCATATTAGTCTGAAAATGGATATCTTTTGACCAATTATCTTGTAAAAATATGAATGGAGATAAGTTAATACATACAATACGTTTTGGAATGTAGTTATTTTTTATCTAGTTCACACATCAAATTTCTAAAAGTGCATAATTCTATAACACAAACAATTTATAATCCTAAAAAAACTAAAACTAGTTTACATGCATAATTATGTGTAGAGATGAATTCTATAGAACATTCCCTTTGTGATACTCACACTAAAAAAATGTTCAAATAAAATTTATATATTCTGAGATATAGTTCATTTTCCTTTAAACTAGATTATGATATTGGTTCTACCCACCTCAAAATTCTTACATTTTGGTTTAACATGACGAAATCAATATTCACAATATTAAAAATACACATAAAAGAAAATGGGTTTCATTATATTTGTTAACAATCAAATAATGAATAAATATAAATAGAATTATTTTCATGTAATATAAAAAATAAATCATTAAAATTTTATTAAATGCCAATGAAATAATAAATGTTTAACTAAATATCGAAATAATATTTTCAATTAAATATTTTGATACTAAAAACATGATCACCTAAAATAGTCATATAATAAAATAATAACATGGTTTCAAACATGATACATAAATACATTGCAGTAGATAATTATTCAATACAATGAAAATTAATCATGAAAATGTAATATTGACAATATTTATTATAGTTCACTATAAACATTATAATAAAAAAATCTAGAAGAATTCTTTTTATGAAAAACTAGAAGTTAAAATTTCAGGGAAATTGAATTGGTTATATACTTATATTTCACAAAATTTAAAAGGTTAATATAATTTAATTAGGAATTTATAGTATATATAACTCTTGAATAAAGAATTATATACTTAAAATAATGGAGTTTTTGTATCCAATTCTTCTTCCAATAAACTTGATTTCCATGGACGTTATTTAACCTCCTACATAAAAAATATAAAACTAATATATGTAAATTTAATAAATTTATAAAACTGAATCCATCTTCATACTCATAATTAATAACAAATTATTTTCATGTATTATATTATAGTAACCTTTCATGAGCATCATGTATTAATAATATTGAATATTTTATAATAGGTTTATTAAAAGAAATATTGATCATTCTTTTTCTCTAAAGTATAATTATTTATAAACCATTAAAATTGAATTAATTTATGAATTATAAAAATTTATATTGTTATAATACGATTATATGGATATTTTAATTGTATTTAATGAATAATAGATTGAATATAATGTTGTTTTGGGTTATTTACCTGTATTGACTGATTACTATATAATGGTCAACACTTTTTATGTTATACAAAAAAAATATTAAAGAATAATTTATATAAATCATATTTATTTATTAGTAGAATAAATAATACCATTAATTAGGGAAGGTTATGAAAAACCAAAGTGTCACTAAGTGGAGGTAGTAATTAAGTCATGCTCTATACAATTCTTGTTTTTCTTAGTTGATAAAGAATAATTAATAATATTTATACCTTTAATTTAAAAACATCCCAATAGAATAAGTATTCCCATGTTATTATTATAATATGTTCCTCATAGGTTTTGATAATAAATAATAAGAATTAAACATCTGGTAATATGTGATACATATGTTGTGACTGTGAACAACCTGTTGATTAAGACCATTGATTTGGGGATCCTTGGATAATATGTGGTGACCAAGAGAGTTATATCATGTAATAAAATTAAAGGAGTGGAATACTGTGAATAATTTCATAGAAACGTCACTATAGAAGTGGTGTATCGAAAATATAGGAGTGGTATCCTTTTATAATAGCAAAAAAAAGAATCATTTAGAAACAATCATATTTTTTCCAAAATTCCATGACACTAATCAAAGTTTAATGGATTTGGAGAAAACTCTATTTTTGGTCGTGATAAAATCAAAAAATAAATCAAAAAATTATTTGAAAATAATAAAAATTGTAATTAACACTTACCATATTTATATAGTTTTTAAACATTTTTAATTATTTTGAAGGTAGTTACTTTTTAACACATGTAATTAATTTGTTTTAACTAGTATAATGATTTACATCATTAACTAAATTGAATGTTCTTATTTTATATTCGAAAAAAAATTTACCGTATCAAATTTTTAATGTTTTGAAAATTTAAATTTAAATTTTACACTCTCAGTCCTAATATGGATGAATGGTTATACAATTATCGAAGAAAGAAAATATATAACCCATTTCGTAATTATTTCAAGAACTATCCATTAAAAATTTATAATTATGAGGTTTGATTAAATATTCATTATAGAAACTTATCATTTTATTTTTGTATCATAAAATCCTCAACCATACTCACATTCCCATTGTGTTAATGTATCGGGTTTGATAATATTTATTAAACTCCTACAATCTATTTTGAAACATATTTAAAATATTCTTTGTAAAAATATATGTAATTATTTTATAATTACCATATATATTAGATATTCCACTATAAAGATAATGACACCCAATTTTTAGTGGAAAAACATAGTTGTTAACAAAAAAACAAGAGCTAAGTATGGGTTCTCTTGAATTTTCAACAAGAGCAAGGAATAATCTATCAAAATATAATTATACAATATGAAACATCATAGTACTTTAATTTATGTATCATGGTATATCACAATCCCTTATAAACACTAGGTAAGTGTTAGAAAAGGTGCACAAAACAACCTTCTATGTTGTTACTTGATATATTCCTCACATTCAACTGTCTAAATAAATGTTAATTCATTTCAATTGAAGATGGATATCATATTAGATAGAAATGATTAAGATTTCACAAACAACATTTATTATCCATCCAGTAAAGGAATTGTACAAATTTTGGTCTCCATGGTAGGGTTGGTATGTTTTTTAATAACACAATTCATTGATTGATCTATCGATATATCCTTACATTAGATTATATAAACTAATAATGATACGTTTTTATCCAAATTTCACATTTATAAACATAAAATTCAAATTATTATTCCTAAATGTATTTAGTTTGATAAAAATATAATCATAATGATTTATATTACATTTGGAATATATATGAAGATATTCTATAATGACCATCAAAATATGATCAAGGAAATCTATAAAGAATCTAGTCATTAAATCCATTATCATATTAGGGAAATTGATATATCCACATGGAATCACTATAAAATATTAATTATAATAACTTTTGAGTAATGATGTTTTGGTTATACCCACCTTATTATTACTATATTAATAATATCTAGAATAAAGCACAATATTGGAAATGCATTGACCATTTCATTGTTGATCAAAAAGTCATCATTATGGTGCATATGATATATGTTATTTATAGTGATCTTGTTATATTCATGGTAATCAATGATTCCTTTTGTTGACCCGTCCTTAGTATTATTAAAAATAAAATGTGAACCCCATGTCGATACAATCATCCATATAAATATTTTAAGAATGTTCTCCATGTGTAGTTTATCAATTCTAGAATGTCAATTAATACTATTCAATATTGATCCTTTTAACAGGTGTAACACAATGTATAAGTTCTATTAAAAAACATAAAATTCTAGGGGAAGAATAACAATTTCCTCTATGAATACATCATCATAATCCTAAAAATTGACTATATCATCGATTTATATTTTCTCCCAAACCATTTTATATAAATATTCCTCTTGAATAGTTTGTAAGCCATATAAAAAAAATTCAACCGATGTTATATTATTTCCATAACCCAACCAAAAAAATATATAGATGTAGAATAATAGGATTTATGGAAACACATTTCCATAATCAAAGGGTTCTAATGAATTCAGAAATCACATAAAAAATATATAGATGTAGAATAATAGGATTTATAGGAAACACATTTCCATAATCATATACTAAATTGGAGTTATATAAATGAGATGAAATTAACAAATGATTAATAGAAATTAATATATTTCTACAATTTATAATTTTGGTTATTATTTAATACCCATAAAATGTTCTTCTGATAAAAAATATTTCAAAGATCTAGAATAAAATATTAAATCTAAAATTTTATATTTGGTAGTAGGTGAATCTTTTACAAAAATTATCAGGTGGCCGAGATCAGCAATGTTGATTGCATGATCTTACTCAAGGTCTATTGAAATAAGAGGTTGTCAGCACATACTTCCATAATTAAAGCTCACATTGGTGAAATAATTGATATAATTTAAATACATCTTGAAATTATATCATATGAGTGTGGGTGGATTATTTGATTATTAATTATCATCATCATTTACTAGCATCTTAACACGACATCAACATTCTTTTTCTCAATAGACATATTTTTGAAACTAATTTTTTTTACCGAACCACATAATAAAATTCATTTTATGTTTCCTTCAACAATTTTTATATTAATAAAGATTAATTTTAATTTCTCAATGATTTTTATAATTATATTTTTTTTATAATTCATATTTGTCTCTTTTTATCCATAAACCCATTATAACAGTAAGAGTCTCCAAAATATATTTATATATTTAAAACTAATGAAATGATTTTCTCATAATTATCAATGATTGTAATAGCTAATTAATTTCAACGACCTTTTATTATGTCACTAAATAACATTTTTATCAGGATATATTATAAAAATATATGAATACCTAGGAATCCAATTGAATTTTTCCCTGTATGTAATAATGGATTAAACATCCTTCTACATTTTTCTCTAGAAACGTTCTTTTCTATTTTTTCCATAGTGTTTACAAAGTATTCCTGATAAATTTCCATCATTGAGAAGCTTTATCATCCAAATGATACACAACAAATATCCTTCTCATGAATCCAAAATTAAATAATTAAGAATATATTTTCTATATTAATTATCAATATAAAATTGCATCATATGAACTTCTTAAAAATGAATAGATTTCAAAATAAAATACTCAATATAGATTTATTTATTCATCTGGATTATTGGTTGTTAATAATGAATCATATAAACATAAATAACATGAGATTTTTAGGTAGGAACAACTATTATATTTTTCTTATATGCTTCAATTGTTTTTATTATTCCTGAGAATGATCATTTAATTGGCCATCACATTATTTATTAAAATGATTTTTCCAAGTTCTGTTTGTTTTTAATAAACCCAAAATGATATTTTTGTATGTTTCAAAAATAATTAATCCGAGTAAAAAATAATATGATAATAAAAGGAATTCATTTTATATACTAAAGAATGACACCTTGTTTCAACACATTACATTATGAACACTACCGGAAAAATGGTCTATTGGGAGGGGGTATTTGCGACGGGATTAGTTTTCGTCGCAAATAATCCATCCCATGGGTTATTTGTGACGGGGTGTTCATCCCATCGCAAAAAACTTATTATTTGCGACAAGATTTGGGGTGCGATCAAAAATGGTAATGCATGCTTTGGCGCGAGAAGGTTATTTGCAACGGGGGGATACCCCCTCCGCAAATACTATGTCGGTCGGAGGGTAATTGTGACAGGTCCCGTTGAAAATACCGGTAACGGTAAATGAGTTTTTGCGACAGGATGTTGTCTCGTCGCAAATGGTCTGTCGGCAAGGCACCTTTTGCGAAGGGACCTATCACAAATACCCTTTTTACCACCGACAATAATTAATGCAGGCAATGTTACTTGCGGCGGGGCTCGTCGCAAAAAATACCTTTGTAACAGTAAGCCTGTCGCAACTAGTCCCGTCGCAACTAATCTAAGCTATATATACCCCCCTCTATTTGTATTTCTCGTCCTCTCATTTTTTTTCACTTTTCACTCTCTAAACTCGAATTTTAAAGTGAAAATTTATCTCTACTAATTTTTTTATAGATAAGTTGTGAATGCGCTTACATTAATCAGAGATCAAGTTTAAAGGTTTTTTTATTTTATTTAATTTCGTATTTATTTAATTTTATTTATGTTAATTTTAATTATTGTTGATTAGTTGTAATTAAATTAGATTTAAATTGTTTTGTAATATATATTTTAGAAATAAATAGTAATAATTAGTAATAATTAGTAATAAATAGTAGTAATTAGAAATCAATAGATGTAATTAAAAATAAATAGTAATAATTAGGAATAAATAGTAATAACAAGAAAAAAGTAATAATTAGTAATAAATAGTAATAGTTAGGAATAAATAGAAATAAATAGTAATAAATAGGAATAAATAAGAATAATTAGTAATAAATAGAAATAATTCTTAAAAATTACTAATAAATTGTAGTAATGAGTAATAAATAGCCGTAATTAGTAATAAATTGTAGTAATTCGTAATAAATAGTAAAAAATAGTTGTAATTAGTAATAAATGGTAATAGGTAGAAATAATTCGGAATAAATAGGAATAAATAAGAAAAATAGTAAAATAGCAATAAATAAGAATAAATAGTAATAATTAGCAATAAATAGGAATAAATAGTAATAATTAGCAATAAATAAGAATAAATAGAAATATACAGTAATAAATAGTAAAAAATAGTGCAAATTAGTAATAAATAGTAATAAATAGTAATAAATAGAAATAAATATGTATAAATAGGAATAAATAGGAATAAATAGTAATAAAAAGGAATAAATAGTAATAAATAGTAATAAATAGTAATAATTATAAATAATTAGTATCAAATAGTAATAATTAGTCACAAATAGTAATAATTTGTAACAAATAGTAATAAATATGAACAAATAGTATGAAACAGTAAAAATAAGAACAAATAGTAACAAAAAGAAATAACGAGTAATAAAGAGTAATAATTAGTAATAATTAGTAATAATTAGTAATAATTAGTAATAATTAGTTAATATTATTACTAAATAGTAATAAATTGCAATAATTAGTAATAATTAGTAACAATTAGTAATAAATAGTAATAAATAGTAATAGATTGTAATAAATAGTGATAATTAATAATAATTAAAATAATTAGTAATAATTAGGAATAAATTTTAATAATTTGTAATAATTAGTAATAAATATTAATAAATAGTAATAAAGAGTAATAAATAATAATAAATAGTAATAAATAGCAATAAATATGAATTCATAGCAATAAATAGCAATATATAACAAGAAATAGCAGTAAATAGAAATAAATACCAATAAATACCAATAAATAGCATTAAATAACAATAAATAGAAATAAATAGTAATAAATAGTAATAAATACCAATAAATAGCATTAAATAGCTATAAATAGTAATAAATAGAAATAAATAGCAATAAATAGTAATAAATAGTAACAAATAGTAGTAATTAGTAATAATTAGTAACAATTAGTAACAATTAGTAATAATTAGTAATAATTAGTAATAATTAGTAATAAATAGTAAGAATTAGTAATATGTAGTAAGAATAAGTAATAATTAGTAAGAATTAGTAATAAATAGAAAAATTTAGTAATAAATAGTAATAAATAGTAATAAATAGTAATAATTAGGAATAACTAGGAATAATTACGAATAATTAGGAATAATTATGATTAATTTGGAATAATTATAAATAATTAGTAATAATGATAAATAATTCGAAATAATTAGTAATAAATAGAAATAATTACTAATAATTAATAGTAATTAGTAATATATAGTAATAAATAGTAGTAAATAGTAATAAATTGTCATAAATAGTAATAAATAGTAATAATTATTAATAAATAGTCATAAATAGTAATAAATTGTAATAAATAGAAATAAATAGTATGAAATAGTATGAAATAGTAGGAAATAGTATGAAATAATAAGAAATAGTAAGAAATAGTAATAAATAGTAAGAAATATTAAGAAATAGTAAGAAATAGTAACAATTAGTATCAATTAATAAGAAAAGAAATTATAATAAATTATAATAAATTTTAAAAACTTGGCACAATTTCCAGTGGATTGACAGAACTCAATTTGCTCGATGAATCTTCTCCTTTCAACATTCACCGACTCAAAACATTATGAAAGTATGCTTCAACATATGCATATCCAATCTCATATGCCCAAGTTTGAATATGAATTCGTAGGACCATATTTTTTATAATGTGTTTAGGTGGTGAAAGTTGTAAAAAGATGATTCATCTACGAATAGGGAGACCTTTTGTCTAACGACTCATTAACATACAAGTTTCTCACACAGAAATCACAAGAGGTAGTTGTTATTATTTATATTTTTTTTTTCAGATAGTGTCTTTATAATTTCAAATTATTCAAAAATAGTAATGAATTTATTTTTTGTTGAAAAATATGGAACAAGGAAGTTGACAATAATCATTATTAGATGATCGTGCTTGGATAAATCAGCATGGAAATCTAAAACGGTTCTGGTTTAAATCCTTTATATGTTGAGGGTGTTGAAGCCTTATTATCATTTGTATCATCAAAACCAGAATATGTTTTAGAAGGAAAAATAATGTGTCCTTGTAAAAAATGTTTTTTGAGAACGTCTGAAACATTTGAAAAGGTTGGGGGACATCTATGGCGATTTGATTTTCAACCAGATTATGTTTTTTGATATCAACACAGAGAAGATAGTTCTAGAGAAGATTCTAAAAACTTGATTCTGGATCCCTCACAGTTTCAATATTTAGTACATGACATTCCAGGTCCATCTGATCAGAAAACTGAAACTCAAGATGATATTGATTTAACTCTTGAGTTGGAACCATATGAATTTTATGAGTTGTTGAGGTCTGTTAAAAATGTATTATATCATAGTTGCAAGATAGAAAATTAGTAGAGGTTTAAAAATTTATGGCTATAAAATCAATTAATGAAATGTCAAAAAAATGTTTTTATCAGATATTTTAATTGGTTAAAACAATGTTTACTGAAATAAAGGTGTTGCCTACAAATTACTAGGAGTGGAAGAGGCTGGTTCGTAATCTGGGCCTTAGTTATTGGAAGATTCATGCATTTACAAATGATTGAATCTTATATTCTGTTGAAAATGATTCATTGGATTGTTGTCCCACGTGAGGAAAATCGAGCTATAAAGAAGATCAACCAGGGAAGTTTGGATCGATTCCTGTATAACTGTTGAGATATTCCCCCCTCATACCCAGGTTACATCATATATTTTTGTCTCAGAACACATCTTCATTGATTTCATGGCACAAAACCATGATTTCAACTGATAAAATCTTGAATCATCTATCTGATGGTGATTCCTGAAAACATTTTAACCGTCTGCATCCGTTTTTTTCTTTCGATGCTTGAAACGTGCGATTGGTTCTTTCTACTGACGGTTTCTATTCGTTTGGTTCATATGGTAGTCAGTATTCATGTTGGCATGTCTTTATAAATCTGTACAATTTACCTCCATGGATGTTGATGAAGGATCCCTATATCTTTTTGACCTAATAAATCCTAGAAAATCTGAAAAAGAATATTGATTTTTATTTGAAACCATTGATTCATGAGTTAAATGCATTGTGAAGTGATGGTGTTAGTACATATAATGTTGCGGAGAAAAAAAATTTCATATTAAAAGATGCATTTATGTGGACGCTTAGTGACTTTCCGACATATGGCATGTTATCTGGCTGAAGTACACATGGTCTGAAATCATGTCCTTACTGTATGGAAGACAAAAAATTCTATATGATTGTTAATGAAAAAACCCTTTCAATTTTGACTGTCACGACAAATTTCATCAAACCGATCATCTTTTTCGGAGGAAGAAATCTCATTTCAGCCAAGGGAAAATTGAAAGGGATGAAACTCCACAAATGATATCAAGGTATAGAGTTAAAATCAGTTGTATCTTCATTACCTACCATCTCATTTCAGCTAATAGCTAAGAAACAAAAAATTCATGGATTTGGGAATGAACATAATTGGATAAAATGAAGAATTTTTTAGGATCTTTTATATTGGTCTGATTTGTTGGTCCACCACATGTTGGATGTCATGCATATTGAGAAGATCTTATTTGATAATTTATTTCATATAGTTTTGGATACATCAGGTATGACAAAAGATACATTATAGGCACGGTTAGATCTTTCCCAAATTTGCAGGTGACCAGAACTTGAACTATTTGAAAATGTTAGATCACAGAAGTTAATGAAGCCAAAAGCAGCTTATACACTATCCAAAGATAGTCACTTACTATTTTTTTCAGTGGATTACTGATTTGAGACTTCCAGATAGTTATGCTTCTGATTTGGGAAGATGTGTTAAGGATGGTTATATTACCAGATTAAAAAGTCACGATTGTCATTTTATAGTAGAAAGAATTATACAGATTGGATTCAAAGGTTTGTTGAATTATATTATTTAGGATTCTACAACAAACATATCATAATTTTGCGAGACATTTGTGCAGTGACAACAGACTACGATGTGCTAAGAAAACTATAAGAAGATGTTGCTGTAATTATATGTATACTAGAAATAATATTTCTGCTAAATTTCTTTGACTCAATAGAACATATAATATTATATTTTCTACATGAATCCAAATATGGAGGTATAGTACAGTATTTATGGATGTACCCTTTTGAGAGATACATAATGAAATTGAATAAAAATGTACACAACAAAGCATCAGTTAAAGGCTCAATTACTGAAGCTTATTTGAAAGAGGAAATTCCTTTTTTTACTCTCATTATTTTAAATATAAATATACTTTTAAACACAATCAAATGGGTTGAAACAAGGGGAATTTTAGTTAACAAATGGAAAATAAATTATCAATTTTTTATCATTAAATCTTTGTTTATGTGGAATTCATGAATGATGACTTTCAGATGATGAACATCATAGAGCTCATTCATACATTCTGCTCAACTGTGAAGAAATAACATCATTTGTAATGTGAGTGCTTCTACCACATATTCTATAATTTATGTTAAATTATGTAAATTTATTTTATTTTTAGGTTATATGATAATCATATCAAGAAACAATTTCCACAAATTACAACAGTTTCTCATGAAGAACAAGGAGAAATGTTTTTTCTCAATGGTTTCAAAAACAAGTAACATAAATTATTGATGGTTTAATATCAATTCTGTTTATTATTTTTCATATTAATAACTATTTTATAAATTTTTAGGTTTCTGAACATGGTTATAAAATTGATAATCGACTGTGTATATTGATTAACCCATCATCCAAAATGGTTAAATATTATAATGCACATGTGGTGAATGTTTTCCGATTTCGTACATGTGCATATGGGGAATCAAAAAAATAGTGACCAATGGAGTTTTATTGAAAGGATTTCATCACAGAGAAACTGATGTTGACTTTTATTGAATTCTAGATTAAATTATTGAGCTGTGTTATCTAGGACATAATTACATAATGATGTGTAAATGTCGGTGGTTGGATACTAAGAGAGGCTTGTGTGTTCATCTGACTCATCGAATCGTCGATATTAAATTAATCATCTTATTGTTGTAAATGAACCATTTTTACTAGCTCAATAGGCACATCAAATATATTACACAATGTACTATGCTACATCAAGAGACTTGAGTTATTGGTGGAGCATAATAAAAATGAAATATCGGGAAAATCAGATTACTCAAACTGAATGTGGTTATGCTAAAGTGGGATGAATTGAAATTATTCAAGAGACTTCTCCAAATATATCTTTTTTCACAAATATACACAAATATTGTTGATGACACTCCATAATTAAGGATCAATGGTGATGGAGTTGTCAATGATGTTACAAATGAATTTTAATAGACAAGAGATGATGAAACTGAAACTCATATAGATACGGATGATGCTGGGGAGGAAGATAAGGAAATTAACATGGACAACTATGGAGATGAGGATGAAGATGGACATTGACATAGTTAAATACTGGTTATAATCATTACTAATAGATATCTATATATAAAAGTTATTTTCAACTATCTGTTAACAACAATCATTTTGTGTTTTAGATGGATCTTGATCTATATAGAGAGTTTTAGGAGGCTGATCTACCTTTGCATGAGGGGGATTGTGGACCATCTGACACTCAACCTACTAACGGTTTAGGCAGTGCACAGAGGGGGTGTGGTCCTGCATGATTTATGATTCCTAACCCTATCCCCGAGTGACATTCACATCTTGGTTTTGATCCATGAACATGGAGGTATGGTAACCTTTATATTTTAGTTAGCTTTCATTAATTTATTTATATATATACTAATTGTTTGATTATTTATTTCTTTTTCATAGTTTTGCGTATGTAGCTATTGGAAAGGGGAGCTCTATCTTACACAATTATTTATCTCATCCATGGATCACATGGTAAAAATTCCCATTAATGTGTGGTGCGACATGTTCGATCATTAGATTGTACGTAAATAGAAAATATTTTTTTTCAAATTTATTTTTTTAATAACATGATATTATAAATTATTTATAGGGATTATGGTATCCCATTTATTATAGCATGTGTGACGCTATCCACACAGCATTACAGGTGTCTATGCGTGACCATTTCCATCAGGTTTTTCACAATTTGAGAAGAAAATCCATTAAGAAAGTAGGAGTGATAGAATTTGATGAGAGGTGTAGAGCCCACAGACCAGAGTACATTACATCTCAAGTTTGTGATGGATTATGTTTACACTGGTTGGGTGGTGTATTTCAGAGGATATCTTCAGTTGTATGGCAGAACTGAGGGAGATAGGAGGTGACACATTGAGCGGGTTTCCGTATATTCTGTACGTATAGAGAGAATCTGGTATGTATATTTTTTAAATATTTTATATATGTTTAAATTCAAACAGTTTATTTAATATTTCTGTAGGAATTTGATCATCCCGATATTACGGAGTTCGACATTTATCGGACGATGTACAGTGATCCAGCCACTGGGGAGATTAGAGGTGATCACCAGTGTCGAATTTTTGTTAGTATTATTTTTTCAGTTTGACAAGCATATAATATTTTCACCAATTTAATTTCAAATTGTGATTAAAGGAGTCATATGAGGTAGTGACCTCTCAGACATAGGTTGAGAGTCAGGACGAGATGACTGAGCAGACCAGTGCCCACCATTTCGATGAGGTAGCATGGACGCAGGCGACAAAATATGGATTTTAGAATGGTCAAGTAGTTGGTATCGGCTCTTATTTGACTCATGGTACATATTATGGTACTACAGCGACGTCGGAGTCCTTCTTGATAGGAACTCATGGAGGGGCATCATTTTCTTCCTCATAGTATCTGGAACAGTTGTGAACTTTGGATGAGCTTATAGAGAGTTTGCAGAAGAAACATTAAGAGATGTGTTTTTGACAGCAACAGTAGCAGAAGAATCATGAGGAGGAGATGTGTTGATGGAAATAGCAACCCCAACAACATCATCACGAGAAGATGGAGTACATGCATTGTCTGACTTGTAGTTTAGGGATGGAGTTTCCTCCACCATCTCTTACAGCTCTTCCAACTCCTCCAGAAGACGACCCCAAGTGGTTTTTCTATGTTAAAAAACATTTAAATTTAATATTTATTGTAATATGAACTATTTATAGTTTCTGTCATTTATATTTGTACAAATATTTCATAATTTGATTTTTTTTAATTTTTAATATTTTATTATTTATTATTAGTAGTATATTTTTTAATATTTGTTTATTTTACTAATAATAATAACATTTTATTGTATTTTTCTATATTTTTTTTGTAAATATAGAGAATTGTAATTATTTTTTATTTTTTATTTTTTTAATAAAATTAATATTAATTTTTTAATAATAATTTTATTATATATATATTTTTTAGTATTTTAATTTTTAATGTCTTTTTATTTTACTAATATTATTTTTTTTATATTTTTTATTTTAATAATATTTCTATAATTTTTTTATTAATCATAGTTTTATTATTTTTTGAAATTATGTTTAGTATTTTCGACAAGACCTTTTGCGACGGGTTCCCATCACAAATAATATAAATATATTTTTTTCATTAATAGTATTTTCGATGGGCTGATCAATCCATTGAAAATTGTATTTGTGATGGGAACATCACAAAAGGTTGTTATATATATAATGTATATAATCGAAGGATTAGTTGCAACGAGGACCTACCCCATCAAAAATAGTATTTGTGATGGCCCATCGTGAAAGGATTATTTATATATATATAATGTATATAATGGGATGATTATTTGCGACATGGACCTTTCCCATCGGATAAAATAATATTTGAGACGCCATTTTTTACAACGTGCTATTTACGATGGGGCCCCGTCTTTAAAGCCTATTTGCAATGAGATGCCGTCGCAAATAGCCCATTGTAAATACCTCTAATTCCAGTAGTGGAATTATTAAAAATTTTCATTGGATTCATCATTTAATTCCCTATAATAGATTTTTATGAGAATTTGAATTAACCAAAACATACCCCCATGAGTGTCTTGGTAGGTGTGCAGTGTTATCCATAAACATCTTGCACTGGTGAAAATCAAGTAAATACCCATCCCTCTCCATTTATAGTCATTACCCCTTGGTGAATTTTTTTCAAAACCACATCCACTTACCTATATTCAGATAGGGTTGTATTTTTTCCTAGAACCACACTCCATTCAGTAACATATTTTATTTTGTTATCCTATATTTAGTATTTTCCTAAGGGTTATTAAAATTTTTTAAATCATAATTTCCAAAAACCACAGACCCTAACCTAATACAAACATATGTGACCTAACTTTAACATACATAAATATTTCATAATTCATCATGAATATTCAAAAAAAGTAATAATAGTACACGATTGAGGATTGTAATGGTTTAGTTTCATTTTGCACTAGATTCAAATAAATCGACTCATAAAATATCATCAATATATCCTAAATATTTCATATCTCAATATATGTTTTTATACAGTTCTAACATGATACCTTTTTCATAACCTGGTTAGAGAGGAAATATAATAAAGGGTTAGATCAAATAATACATTACGGTGAACATATAAGATATCTATCAATGATCATATCCCAGTATGAACAATAAGTAAGAGAACTTGAAAACAACATAATAAAATCATCCCCAATTTTTTTATATCTCTAATCATGAGTCAAAACATAAGGATTCATCACAAAAAATATCTAAATTGTATTATTATAGAATGATTAATTATCAATTGTTATCCTTGATAACATAACATTAGACTATTATATAAACTTTATAAAACACATAAGTATTGAAAATCATTTCATCAATCAAGGATCACTTCAAACTATCCTATTTTATTAAGCTCAATACCCCTTATATAATTTAATTTTTCATGGTTCAATCCCAATAATATCATGGTTGAATGTTTTTTTCTACAAACATGGTTTAATACTCCATTATTTACTTTATAATCTAATGATATATATTAATTTATATAATGAATTTGGGGTAAATAACATTTTGTTCCCACCCATCATATAATGAAAAACATGCATTTTTTTGTTGTGAGTCATAAAACATTCATCAGATCATCATAGTATAAAACATTGAAAATAGACTAGTTTTGTAAGAATTTTATCCCCAAAAAATATTTTTCATCCATATAAGGGGAGTTCTTTATATTATAAGATAATTTTTTTACTCGTTATAGATTAATAAATCTCTATGAAAGAGATGGTCCTCAAACAATCATCTTAAGAACATCACTATAAGATGAAATAAATAAAGTGGATGGAATCGTAAGATAATATCCACAATGCATTATAGTAATACAGAATGCATGATGACAAAGATAAATAGTTCATTTAAACCATCATTCAATAATTTCATTAAAAACATGAGAGAAGAATTATTTTCTTTGGATAACATTTTACAAAGAAAAATTACTATAATATAGATAAATTTTTTTTCATGAAAATATACACAAAAAATCTCATTTAATCTTTACATAAAATATTATTAAAAACTGTTGTAAAATCCATTCATTCTTTCTATGTTAAGAGAGAACATTATTTTAACATGTTTGTAAAGTGTAAAAAATGAAATGATGTAAATATATATATTTAAGAATATTCATTTTGTAAATGTATTAATAAAAATAAATTTAATAGAATAACAGTTTTTTAAACATTTCATTTGTTGGTAAAATGTTAAAAAATATATTTTCAAAGTCTACGAAGATATAAGAAAATATTCATGAAATAATGAACAAATAAGGATGTGTTTTAATTTTAGACATTTTATTTATTCATTTCAGTACAACAAAGAAGAAAATTAATCCAAATAGAAAAAAAATTCTAGGAAAAAAAAATTATTAATAATTTTTTTTGGTGTTGAATTTATACGGTCTAAATTATTTTCTTCAATATAAATTTAAAATTGACAATCAAAAAAATAAATTAGATTCTAATATAAACCCTTACACAAAGTCACTTTTTTCTCCATATGAGTTAAAAAAATATTTATGATAAATAGGAATTTATTATTCATATGTTATATAATCATATTGATATATAAAATTCTACATCTTGTTCTTTTTAAATTTAAAATTATCATTTAATTAGAAATGGCATCATTAAATTGAACATTTAGGTGGGACAAGTTCATTTTCCATGGAAGTTTCAGTTTGATGGTTTTGTTATTTGCTCTTTAGCCATTGATTTATCACCTTAATAATAATAATCATGATATAAATTAATAAAATATACATATATAACCATTATTTAAACTATGATAAAAAATTAATTACATCACTATGTGGAGATGGTATCCATATCTAAGCATGAAGGATATTTCCACATTTTAATGGGTGGGAAAAGAATTAATAACAAAAAATTCGTATTTAGTTAATCATTATTATGTCATAAATATAATATAAATTTATTATATCTATTTTTATTAATATACCAATAAATAAAAAATGAAAAATGAAACACAATTCATCATTTAGCTGATAGAAAAGAAATATGCGAATGCTATATTATCATTCTTAAAAATATTGATGATAAAATGTATATAAGATAATATTTTTATAAATGATTACTTTTTCATAGATATATATATATATATATATATAATAATTAAATGAAAAAAATTAAACAGGAACGATAGTGATTGGAATTGAATCATATCATTACATAGAGGTGGTAGTCAACACATACACAAGAGTGATACATTAATCTCCCATTTAGTGTCAAAGTGGTCTAAAATGGTTATATTGTAAAAATAATTAAATATATAATTATTGATGATATTTAAATCATTATATTATGTTGGATAGAAATTATTTAGATTATATTGATGAATAAATATACATGGAATGATTCGGTTATGACGATTGCATCTTATTTGAGATTCATAATTTGAAATACACATTATACCATAATAGGATAGATTTTTTGTTATAAAACTAGATCAATATTGAATAAAAATAATATAGTAATGTTTATGGGTAGATATTTACTTAGATAGAGAATTTAAATTATGTTAATTTGTGGGGATAAGAGGTTTTATATAATATGGTATAGGGGACACCAATTGATTTATTTAAATGATTTAAATAATATAAAGTAAATGTTTTATAAAAGTGAAAACAAGTTCAATTGGAAATAATTTTATGGTTACATATTCATTGAATACTATCATAAAATATTATTTATAAATCATTATAAATCATTTCTTCCATTATCTCTTCATTTTTCTCCGTTGTAAAATCTTTTTAACCATATCTTTGGAGACAAAGTTTTCTTACTATTTTTAAAATTCCTAATGTGGAATAAACTATGATTAATATATTAAATTATATTAATTTTGAGAAATAAAAATATGAAATATTTTTCTTTTAATTTTAGTGGTAAAAATTAATTTTATATCTATTGTTCGAAATGCAACAAAATCCATTTTTTGATAAATGAAATTTGAATCATATAAATGATGTCATTTTATTTCAATGTAAACAAAACTCTTAATTTTGAAATAAATTATTGAATATATGATATGAATATTTATGTAAAATCATTTATAATTATATATTAATTTAAATTATTAAGATAATTCAAAATAATTAGTGGAATAAATGTTTTTTTGTAAAAAATAACTTTTTATCATTAAATGATTTTATTTTAATTAATAACATATTTTAAGAAAGAATAAATTTTTAAATACATATATTTTATTCAATAGTTTACATATTTATATTCATTCATATCAATCTAATACCATAAATTTAACTATTACATTAAAAATTATTTTTTCAATGTTATATCAAAGTTTCATTAAAATTATACTCAGAGTTTTCTGTGATGACTTCTATTGAATGAGTATCATTTATTTATATATAAATACATAATTAATTATTGAAGCATTATAATTATCTCCCAAGTCTTCTAAAATAATTTATTAGTTTTAGAATTTCTATCAATACTCAATGCTGTACTTTGAAATCATCATTACTATTTTTAAAAAAATAAATAAAAAATCACCATGGGGGAAAAATTTCACTATATTAGTCAACCTGTATTAATCATATTTAATTATAAAAAAAATTTAAAAATATATTTAATTAATTCAAAATAATTATATATTTTGCTGAATTTTTATTATAATATTATAAATTTAGAATTTAAACTAATATTTAAATCACCAATAATTTACACGCACACGCACACCCACACCCGCAAACATAACATGTCTCCATGTTTTAAAATGATCCACAAACTCCCTTTAATTATGTTTAATATATATTTAATTTTATACCCCCAATTCGTATATATATAAATAGTAAATATATACCCCTACATATTATGAAAAATTTAAATTTTCTATGATTTTGAGGGCCAATAAGACACACATAAAAATCCTTTTTCACAAGTCTCACATTATAATCAATCACCAGGAGACTCCTATATACAAAGAATTTTGTTAGGAAAATAATTTTATATCATTTTTTTAACATCACTCCCTTCCATGATAGTGAAATTGATGCAAGATATGACATGTTTTTAAGTGAACCACACGACCATTAATGTATTCCAACTAGTTCCAAGGGTTTATGAACATCACTTCTAAATCAATTTATTCTATAATGTTACATTGTAAATAATGAAAAATTAAGTGATAAATTAATAGTATGTAAAAATATCATTAAATTACAAGATAAAGGCTTCATTAAAGCACCATATATATATCCAAAACATTCAAAAATCTATAAAACATATATAAATAAATCATTAGTTATAGAGTAAGGACATTTCATTTGAAAATAGATATCGATAAATATACACTAATCATGATCACATATATCCACATTACAATATATAAAAAATATGAAGTCTTATAAAAAATATGTGGTACTAAAAACTATTTCATTTATCAACAATACACTTTTAATAGTTTTTAGGTACATAAGTTATGTATTTATAATGATTAAAAATTAATAATTATAGAAAAAATTGTAACCCTCTCTACCATTCATTGATTTAATTGATCATTAACATGTAGTTTTATGATTTCAATAATAATATTATGATATTAATTTTATGAATTTGTTTCTAAAAAACTCACCCATGATGTTTTTCACTTGATTTGGAAAATGATGGATTTTCAACTCATTCTAGTAATGAAATAATTTATCTAGAAAATTGAACTCATATTCATCATAGGATAAACTCAGGGAGTCTATAACATTTTCTAGATATAAGAGGATTTCATGTCAAACTCATTCACAATATGAATTGACCCATCAAGGTCCATCTATGCTGGTAATAAACTGATTCTACACCATAACCCAACCATCTATAGTCTATGAAAAATTCAATATCATCATGAAGGAATATTAAAAAATGTGGGGGGACATATTCAATATCATCTACTAAGATACACATATATATATTGTAAAAATAACAAGGATAATAGAAAATATATTTATATTTATATTTGAATATTATACACTTTATGTATAAAATATCCTATGATATATAAATCACATTTATAGAAAAACCCGTGGAATCTATTGGTTTTAAAAAGGCATGAAACTTGATTTTCTATGAGACATGGTAAATCATACTCATCAAAAAAGGGAATCATGGATATATCTCTCTTTAGAATAGTCACCACAATAATTATGAATTACAATTTGTAACTCTTCATTAGTATGGAATTAGTAACCACACGAACATAATGACCAATGTAAACTCTAACATATAAATCATAAATATGTAAAGATAAACAATAGGGAATTAATTACATCAATGTGGTTACTATAACCAACCCCAAAATATTCACAACAAACCCATATGTAAAATATTGAACAATGATTCATAAAGTATCACAATCCTAGGGGTAACCAGAAAGTATGAAAAAAATAAAAATATGGTATATGGGACATCACAGTGTCCCTATTATATATTCTTAATTATATTATGGATTAACTCTTACATGAATCACGAGACTATTAGAATACTAGAAGGCTTTAAATGTATAAATATTGTATTCCCCTATAAGATAAAACTTTCTTACCTTTAAGGTGTGCCAATGGGATTATAATACTTGGATCATACATACATTTCTATGATTAAATAGTTTCACCCAAAACAATAGTGTTGGGATAACTACACTCTTTATTATATTTATCATTAAATGGATTATTATGTATAACTATTAATAGCTACCGTTCACCTATTATTTATTCCAAGATGGTTGAAAGAAAAAACATATGTATTTTTTTCATTCAAGGGAGTACTAACCCTTAATATCAAAAAAAATTCTCGGTAGAAACTCTTAAAACAAATAGAAAGGTTAAAATGGTAACCACATAACTCCAATGTATACATGTCAATTTAGGGTGTATAAAACCATGATGGAGGACACAATCCCAATATTTTAATTAATTTAAGATGAGGGAGTGAATTATTACATTATGAGAGGTGCCACATATTGAGTATGTGGGGTAGTACCTAACTCTATTAATAATATCGGGGACCTGATCAATTATGATCTTATGGTTTGTCGATTACATTCCCACATAGTGGATCCACACCCTAAAAATATGGGAGACTAAATATATCTATGACGAATATGAGGGAATGAAATTAAACTATTGGAATAAAAAAATGAATTTGATGGATTTTTTTGATACAAATTATATTATAGAATCATATTTTGCACATTTTAGTTTCGATGATCCTAGAAAAAATTAAAGAAAAAACCAAGTCTTTAAAGGAATCGGAATTTTTGAATAAGGAATGTGATGTTCCACATACCTATATAGGTTATTTTTAATTAATTTATGAAACATTTGTATAGATTTTATATTGAAAAGTAATAGAAATTTTTTATATACCCTTTAATATTATTTCATAATAAAGTTTTTAAATATGTGAATTGAAATAAAAAAGTATTTCAATGACCATATGCTTCATTATTTAGAAATGGAGATCCTACTAAAGATAAATGTAGACTTTTATGGATCATAGAGTAGATCATAATTACTATCCTAGACTTTATTAAGTATAAACACATTCTTTATAAAGAGTATACAAATTATTAATTATGATTTTTTATTCATTAGGGTTATTATAGAAAAATACATATTAGTATTTATTTTAATAAATATTAAAACCGAGATCGAAAGGATGGATATACATTGTAAGGATATAATCTACTACTTGTAATTAGTGTTTCATCTTTTATAAGTATGTAATTCATTATTTGAATAAAATCTTTCCAATTTCATTAAAAATCATTGATTTTTTTAAATTTTTTTTAGATGTTATTTTGAACTAATATTCAAAAGTATCAACATTATAGAAATATAAATATTTTTTATTCCACAATAGAATAAATTTAGGAATATCATAGTTTAAATCATAGATCCCATTGCATACTATAAAAAATAATTTATTTATAATATCAATGTTAATTATTTATTATACATTTAATATATTAATGATAAATTTATGTTTTATTTTAAGTGGAGTTATGTTGATATTTTAATATAAATTTGTATTCATAGTACATTGTATGATATTATTGTTAAATTACATTAATATTTTTGAATTTTTAAAATATAATAAATATTAATTATAATAAAATATATTTTTTAAATTATCACAACAATAGATATAGATATTCAAATATCCATATCTCTAGGAAATAAAATTATGTTTTTTTTGCAGTTGTACTCATATTGGATGGAAACAAATGTCTTTGGATTCATGTTTGTTTTTAAATTTTAATTTATAAATTATTAAAATTTTGTATAATTTTAATAATACATTCATAGAATTAAATTTTTTCTATCCAAGAACCTTATATGGATAGGATAAGTGATGTGTTTTAGTATTATATTATAGATCTATATTCACAAATATTATTATGATAAAGTGAATAATGAATAAAAAACTCAAATTTTGTTATATTGGTATTGTCATTAAATACCATTAGAAAGCCATTTTTTTTGTATTTTTATTTACAAGATTTATGTAGTTAACAATGATTTATGAATTGGGAAAGCAGCTAGGATTAAAAAAGAAATATTTTAAAATTGATTTAATAAATAAAGGGGATATTATTACCCATACCTAAATTGATACCCTTTCGATGTATGCTCTTAGGTATTACATTTGTTACTAGAAAAATTAAAATTTTATCCACATGATTCAATTTCAGGAAATTATATATTCAATGACTTTCTGAAAAAATAATTATATTTGTAATTATCATACAAAATGTGATAAGAATACATTATTTGAATATGAGTGTTATCTCATAATTCACTTCCCATATCTATGGTGTTTTCAGGATGTGGTTGTAATAAGTGTTATCAAGGAAACAATTTTCTCCTAAAAAATATATTTATGAATTTCATTTGTCATTGAAGATAGATGTTTGGAAGTCCATGATGTAATACCTATTCAAAAATCTTGAATTTAAACTCTTCCCAATACCTTTTTGGGGAGTTTAAGTCACTATTGTTTCTGAATATATCCCTTAAATATAGAGATAATTTGTTGTTCAATAGTAATTCCAATTAATATAATGATATATATTATGATTTATAAAATTAGATATATATGATGGTGGTGAGATATTATACCACCATGTCTATATATGAAAATCATATGAATATTTATGATTATGAATGCATGTTTTTAGATATAAAAAATCAATTTTTAAAACATAATTTATGAAATGAATATTTAACATTATGAAAATATTCATAGATTATTCAACCATATTGTTGAGGTAGTTCGATACATCCAAGGGTTCAATTATAAGATTCCAAGAAAGGAGTATTGAAATTTAATTTAAATGAGATGATCAATTATTTAACACCTGATGGTATCATCTATTCAAGAGGTAAATAAATTACTATTACATTTTGATTTCAAAAAAAATAGTTTAATGGCTTATAAAATGAATGTTAATCCTAATAGAACAACTAAATAAGTGATCATAGTCCTAATTAAAATCCGTGGATAATTTGGAAAATAATAATGAATATGTTTTTAAGGACTATAGTGATGATGAATTTATTTCTCTAGATTAAAAAAATAAGTAATATGTAATACATATTATAAGGTAAGATGACACAATATAATTTTAGTTAGGTTGAGGTTGGAAATATTTTACCCAAATATCCAAAATGGATTGATGATTACAAAGAATACCAAAAAATTATAAATAATTAATATATAATTTAAAAATTTAAGAGTCTTTTGGAATTGTAGATCCATGATAATGAAGTTTAAAAGGATTTCCATTATGATGAATGTAAAAGATGGTGATGAATATTAAATTAAAGTATAAAAAATAGAATTTATGCAGATAATTTGGATTCTATTATTTCTATAAAATAAAAAAAGAAAATCTGATGAGGAGAATGTTAACAATCCAGAGTTAATGGTTTCTTCAAAGTTAAATTGGTAAGAGATTTTATGAATATTGATAATCAGATAATGAATAATACAAAATCGAAGTGTTATCTAAATGTATATATATAATATTACGATCATATTGAACCCTATAATTAATACTTATATTAGTTTTAGAAGATCAAAAATTAGTTCTCACATGCATGGAAGAATCAATAAGAAATTAACATATAATAGAAGAGTAAAATATCAAAGTTCATATCCATAATGATTATTTATAGGGAAAAAATAAATGGCATATGAATCCAAATTAGAGGTCTTAATTACGTTAAAATTTATGTTCAATACATATCTATAATCATGATGATAAAATAATAAGATTTGGTTATGGTGGTTCTATAATACTAATTAATTAAAAAATGACAAATGAGGATCTAATGGAGTTGGGGAATTTTTAGATGAATAATGAATAAGTCTGGAAAGAATGGTTCATATTTTTTATAAGGACAAAACGTCAGTGGATAATATATCATACTTTTCAAACAATGTGAATCATAAAGAAATTAAAATATCTGGTCTTAATTTTTTTTTGATAATCGGATAAGTAAACAATGTTAGGTGAATACAATGAATCATTTCATTATTTTTATGAGAAATATAATTAATCCATTGGATGGAAAATATTGAAATAATCACAGTTCCTTAATTGGAGTGTATTTGGATGTGTATTCTAATATCCAAACCAATTATTTTATATTATAGAAATAGATAAGGACATAGAAGGAGGTGATTAAAGGATAAGTTTCATAAAATGAACCCTGTAATGATAAAAATAAGATCATTATTATCTGGTTATCGTTAAACATGATATTAAATAACGACTTGATAAAGAAATAAAATTAACTTTTTTTTGTATATTTTCATTTGGTAATTATTTATAACTAAAAATATAATTATATAGAAATAAAAATCTAGAAGTAGAAGAGATATATAACACAAAAGTACTCCTGGTGAGATGAGTAAAACTCTGTTAATATTAAGTTAGATATGTGAATAAATAATCAATATTTAATTTTATTTTAAATTCATCTTAGTCAACAATGTTTCTCAAAATTGTCTTGTGATATGAAGGAATCTGAAAAAAATATCTACCTTGTTGATAGTAAAGAGTACATGAATTTTTATAATGATATAAGATGAAAATTACTTATGTCACTGGTGGTTGGAATATATTCACCATAGAATACAGAGATTATGTCCAGGAAAAAGGTGTATGTATATATTCCATCCTTTAACATGATATATATATAACATGAGAATCTTTATTTTAGGTAAAGATGTTGTAAAACACTTATCAATAGGAGAGAAATAGATTTTCCTATTTGATGAATCAAATTCAAAATGAATTATACATGTTGATGAATAATATCTTATAATATGTGAAAAATATTTTATACTCTATTAATGATAATATCATAATGGTGTCTGTAATTTTCATGTAAATAATTAGAGAGGTTTTTGACTGTGTAAATAGGCATACAACGATACTAAAGGAAGAAAAAATCCATAATATTTATAATCTTCAATCCAATATTAAAAATGATTATGCATCCATTGCATTGAATAATTATATTTATAACCTTGGGTTGAATTAAAAATTTTCCATAGCTAGAAAATAAAAAAACATTTTCATCAAAATTAAAATATGGATGATGAATCGAATGACTGAGCATGGACTCATTAAAATTGGGGTACCATGGATCTTATAGAATATGTCTATTATTATAATATATATATAGAATTTTTTTTCATAATCCATTTAGAATACTGAAAAAACCTATTTGATGAGGTATTAGTGGAATCCCTCAATGAAACACTTTTAAATATTTTAAATAAAACTGTTAGATATGAAACAAATATTGAAACCAATGGATAAATGTTAATATAGTGTATGCTGGAGTAATTTGGATTTTTTTAATTGACCGAATAATATATGTTTTTCAAAAAATATAAATTAATGATTATAGAAATCAATTACGTTATATTTTTATATGATGGATAACGGATGTAAAATGTTAGCTCATTTTAAAATGATCTACGTAATGAAGATGGTTGATAAGTAGAAACACAAAACCTATTAAATGATAATAAAATGATTAAGATGTTATGGTAGAATTTAAGGAAGAAATTAGAGTTGAATAATTATATACTATAACATTATAGGGAATATTATCATAGGTTATGATAAATCAAATATCGTTGGTGTTGTAAAATCTCCAACTCATATATATATATACAAATCTCAGTTTTTAACATTGTTATGCTCTCCAATGAAGAGTATATGTTATTCTAAGAAGTTCATATAGGGGATGTATTATTAAAAAAATATAAATAAATATGTATAATAGATTGAATATATTTAGATATTATAATTATTCTAATGACCAAAATATCATTATTTTATATGAACTACTCATGGTTTATAGAATAAACCAGATAAAGAAGGCTTTATGTTTCAAAAGTAATCGAGGATGGTGTAAATAGTTTTCTCTCTATTGGGAGGATACCATATGAAGGATACCATAACACTTTTAGATATGTTTTATTTAATGATGATATATATGTAAATATAAATAAAAAATTGGAATGAGTATTTCATCAGAATGTGTACATAACTTTCATAAATGCACATCAAAATGAAGAAGTTTGCATTGGGAATGTCATGGGTATCTTGATTAGTAGTAATGTGAATAATGTTTATCGATTGAAGAGGTAATTATATATAATAAAAAACAACTTCAACCACGGTTCTCACTATAACACTTATACCTAAAGAATATATGGATCAAAATAGTTAGTATTACTGATGTTGTTATTTTTAAATTTCAATGGAAGAAAATTTAATTGTTATTTACTATGAGGTTGGAATTTTTAAGAGGAATCAATGAGAAAATTTGTGGATGAGTTTTCTATACTAATTAGTTAAATTTTTTAGATTTCAAGTACTAGAGAACATATGTACATTTTGAGCTTACAAGTGATTCATAATAATAAATATGCATTCATCACATAGTCAATGTATAAAATATAGCTTCCTAAATAATATTATTCACATGATTTATTTCCCCTGAAAAATATCATTGTAATTTGAATTAGTCTATAGAGTTATTATGGTGGAATTAATGTGGATTAAACTCTTTATATAAGAATCATAGAAAATATGATGTTTCATACACAACATATATTATAGATCAGTTCCAAATAAATCCTAAACATGATGAATTATATGTAATAAAATGATATATGATGTAACATTGGGGAAATGTTTAATGTGGATTCTTATTTATGATAGATTATTTCCCTGAGTTATCATATTTCTATACTATGTATTAGATTTATGATTTATTATACAATATGTTCACTATTTTTGTGTATTTTACGTGAGATTTTTTTAAAAGCTTGGGGTCGAAGACTCAATTTATTATTTAAAGCAAATACCTCTTTAGTGTGGGTAGAGGGAGACCCATTACATAGCCCAAAGGAACAAGGCAAAGTGACCTGAATACAAGGATTGAAAGCCCATTTTTTGGTCCAAAGGACCCCTTAGTGAATAGTACTGCTAAAGTACCCGCCTCCTACGGTTCCTGCTACAGTACCCGCCGCCGGTACAGTGTCCTACAATAGTGCCTCCACCGCTACAGATGAGAAGTGAAACAACCTATGTATATTTTTATAAAGAAATAGTTCTATTGTACTTATTAAGAATACTAAACAATGTTTATATATTGAGAATGTTGATATCGTTTTTCATTTTTTAATTAAAATGTAATTCATAGAGTTATCATGAAAAATATTTTCAGTACTAATCAGTTGGTGGATGATATTGTGTGTATACAAATGGTTTCCCTAGATTTAAAAATAAAATATGTTGAATCATTATGTTTAATAACATTTTTCAAATTATAATGTTTTTTAGAAATCCCCTCTCCATCGTTGTATTTTAATTCATTACATGGTTATTTTTTAATTTTTATTCAAAAAAATTATATTTTCATTATTAGATCTAAATAGAGGTGATACTACACATCAATATGTCTTATAGAAGAATGGAGTCTGGATCTCATTGTCATAGACACCATCATATCTGTTATTATATTTTCATATTTCATATATTGATCCTATACTCACATAGGATTTGAGATTGTTTTTAAATTTCTATGGTTTTTATGTAAATATACAATTAGAGAAGAACATATAGTTGATAAAACTTCACCTATTGGTAATATAATAACTGTGGTAGATATGGGACTACAAGATAGGGGATAAAGGATAAAAATTTATAGATGCTAACAAAATAAAAAGATTTATAATTTGAAAATCATATACTATGTTTTTTTTAAATTTTTTCAATTATAAAATTTTGAAATCTGATTAGGAAGTATTTTATCCGAGTAGTGTTTTGGAATAAATCCTAAATAAAATAATTTAAAGGACATTTATTTTTTAAGTTGGAATCAGAATATTACATTATGCAAAATGTTAATTTTTAATTATCATAAGGGTTATTCATTATAGATTATAATGTAACAAAATTTTGGAATTTTCATATAAGAATAATGATAATTTTAGGAAACAATGTTGGAATAAAAGAAACACAATAAATAAGTATCACTATGTATGAAAGGATCACTATGGGATGATGTGTTTTAATTCTCTAAATCTTATTTGATGTTATCAAGTATTTAATTGGATGTCATTATTTCTATTTTATGTCTATAAAATTATGGGTATAGTGAATATATTTTGTAATTGTGGTAAATAATCATAGGGATAGATTAGTGGAATTTAATAAATACAATGAAGAAATATTTTTAATGAATTGTAGGAGGTTATCGATCATTAATAAATTTTCTATATATTGTATTTTTGTGTCTTTAATTTTCATGTCAAATCAAAAAATAAAATATACCCATGCCAAAATTATCCCATGTAAAACATGAAATTGAATTTATTTTTGATGAAAAAAAGTTAACAATTTGTAAACTATAACTTTTTAATTCATCAATGTTTATATTATCCACTTGTTTTCATTATTTGGGATCGTGATCTGACTGTATGTGGAATATTAATGATTATATAAATTTACTATAGATTATTTTCATACATAAATATTTAATATAAAGGATTGATAATGTAAAATAAATGATATATTTTATGTTATAATAACCATAAGAAAGCCATACATTTGATTTAGGACTGAAATGTTGAACATGGAACCTTGATTTCTCCTTCATATTTTAGATATTGAGATGCAATAATGAAAATGTCCAAGATTCACAAGTTTATATTCATCATGAATTTTGTATTCAATTTCTTTAAATAGGTCGGTTTTATTTTTAAAATAGTAATATATCCCCTCAAGAATGATACCATTTAAATAATTATATATTAATCTCTTATGACATAATTAATGTAAAAAAATATCATATATATTTTTTCGATTACTTGTATATTATAAATTGTGTTATGTAATACAATATGATTCATTATATTAATCCTTAACTCCCAAAAATTTTTATTGAACCTCGTATAAAATTTTATTTTATAAATATTATTCCTCATTTTCACATAATCCTTCTTAATAAAATGAGAGGATAAATTAATCTCATTTTATTTAAATCCAGAATATTACTTAATGAATTCACATTATAGATTCCATCCCATAATATTATAAGCCTTATTTTTGGGAGAAATTCATCATGTAAAGGATATTAGTGAAAACATAAGGAGGTTACCCAAAGAACATGACACTTTATTTAACAAAGATGTCTAATTTATTTCATTATCAACCTCATTAAACTCCTATAAAACTATGTTGATATAAAAACATAATTGTTTTCCATATAGTGTGATGTTGTTATATTAAGGTAATTATATATTACTATCACCACATCCATCAAATGGTTATCAAATCATCATTCTTGTGTACGGAAGACTTCCGCCTTGCAAACCGATGATATTATTTATTCCATTGCCACATCTTACAGTTGGGTATGATGATGGATAATATATATATATTATTAATAACATAATTATAAATTTCGAGTCGTTATATAATTTATAAAATTTTTATTTTTCATTCCATAGGGGATATGATAATGTCGTTCATATGTATAGTGGACTACCGCCTAGCGAATTGATGGGATTCATTTTTGACAAAAACATTATATTGAATGGAATAAAAATAAATTTAATGAATATATTGGAAATAAATTTCATTATTGTGATATTAATGACATATTTAACATTATTTATTGATAATATAACTTTTCACTCAGTTAAATATGACAACTTCATTCGTGTACTTATGGAATACGACCATCATGAAGTGACGTGACACTATTTTTATCAACAAACCACATGGATTATATATATAAGTATATTTGATGAAAGAATATTATATTTATAATATTATGATCTCTCTCTAATGATTAAAATTTTCTTACCTCCATTCCATAATGATCTTTGATAAATGGAAATGTTATCCATGTGTGTGTATGACATTCCATCACCATGATCATTACATAAATCATTTTTGAAAACCATATTTCATGATTAGTATTTAAATAATAATTTATGTATAAATATGATAATTATTTCATGATTTCAATTCTTGATATGATTAAATGATATGGAATTCCTAAGAACAAAGTCATTCTTTATAATTCATAAATGAGAATAATAATGAAATTAACTCACAAAATAATAAAAATAATGAAATATTATTAATGAATAGGTGATAAGATATTATAAAAAGATCATATATGATAATTTAAATATTAATATTTTTTTGGAATAAATCTATAACATGTTAAAACCATAATATTTGGTGTTAATGTATATTTAAGGGAAATAATTTTTGAGGTTAGAGAATTAATCTCAATTTAAAGTTATTAATAAATATTATAATATTAGAGACATATTTTAAATTTTATGGTGTTTATACTACCCATTTGATAGGTAATGTCGGGATTGAATCATGCATCCTTTTATTTTATTTTTCTGGATGAAGAATTTCACCAGTGGGGATTTAGCATGTAAATTACCTTGTGGTAAAAGTTACTGTATAATCTAACATTCTTTTGTGATTTTTAACATTATCTTGAAATAGAATTTTTCTTATGAAAATTATTCATTAGAGACTATATTAATAATAAATATTCACATTATTTATGGATGTATATTATTATTTTATAAAGTTATATGAATTCACATATGATGTATACATTGAATATAATTTAATTAACTAGTGATATATTTATATATCTATTTCTGTAACACAATAAAAATACTTTTATCTATGTAATATTATTAATGAATTAAATCAATTATCTAGTATATGAGATATGCATTGGACATGATTGTATAGGTGGTTCAAAACATTATATATCCCCCTGATGCATCATTATGTATCTCAAGACAGATCAGTTGGACAAATTAAATTGTCACGAACCGTCCTCAGGGCCCGTGCTGTGACTACCCCAAGCCCGCCTTCCATAGGCCAGGGGCTGGCGACTAGCACCAAAGGCATAAATCCTAATAAAAGGGAAGGCGTTGCCTTTATATAAGAAAACAAACACCACATAGTATACAAGATGAAGTAAACACTAAGTAAAATGATTACAAAAGTAAATGCTAGAATGTAAATGGGTTAGTATACCAACCCAACTGAAAGTACATTACAACTGAGAAAAGAAAGTACAATAGCTGAAAAGTAAAGAAGCAACCACCAAGTCGTCCTCCGGAAACCCCACCTGAAGGGTCGGTACAGATGGTATCCTCTTCTCATTGAATCTTTCCATCGGCACTGTGTATGTCCCGCCTGATAGTCCTCCACCGAATAGCATCCCACAGCACAAGCCTCAACTACGATCAGCGTTGTCCGTCGTCTGCAACCAACACATGTAGTTCTGGAATAGCCCGTGCAGGGGTGAGTATAGGATACTCAGTAGGGACCCCAAGACACCCGAAGGCCTCCCAGAATCCACAAAGGATATACCACAAAGTAAATATACAAACATGAAGTATCAACCAACTCTACTTAGGTATATGCTCATTCAAATACCTAAGTCATCAATTCCAGTTCTGCTCCAACTCACGAGCCCAAGTACAACCCAGTCCACACAGGAAAGCATAACCCAATCCACACAGGAAAGCACATCCCAATCAACAGAGGAAGTCAAGTCAATCATATCAATGATAATTATTGAATGTCAAGACTCATCTCAAAAAGGTACACTACTCACGAAGAGGGGTGGAGATGATTAGATGTAGCCTCTGAATCATATACTCTACTGAACCCACATAGGATCCAAGTACAGAAGTCGTCGCTGCCGAACCCAGGTAAGATCCAAGTACAGTAACCATCACTGCCGAACCCACATAGGATTCTAGTATAGTTGTCATCACTGCCAAACCCACAGAGGATCCAAGTATAGTCTTCCTCACTACCAAACCCACACAGGATCCAAGTACAGTCATCGTCGTCATCACAGTCACAGCCCGCTCTTGGGTTCCTGTATATAGCACGCTCGATTTCCGGGAGGGTCCACTCCTCGAGCCAAGCGGGTCGATACATAAACTATCATGAATTCCAGAGTTGATGTATCACAATGATCCTTCTCGTCAATAGGAACTCAACGTGATAGACGATGTGTCAATCAGATGCCCGGTCTTAGAGTTGTTGGATTTTCCGTCCCAGGGGCCCGGTTGGTTTTTAAGAAAAACCAACCCGACCATACTCCAGCTATGTCCAAACCTCGAGTGGAGTAATCCAAGAGAATTGTATAACTAAGAGTAATTCAACTTAATTGATGGAACATCATTCGGACGTCCAGTCGTTAAGTTGTAAGCTTTTCCGCTCCAAGGGCCCGGTTAGTTTCGAGTTCGAACTGACCCGTCCATACCAAAACTCTGCTGAAACCACAATTGAAATATACCTAGACTACCGTCACGATTCAAGTATCCCAATGCAATAGAAGGTGCGTCGATCGTATGTTCGTAGCCCAAGATATGGGCGTTTGAACGAACCTAGTCCGAAAATAGGGGGTCTGGGCCCGGTCCAACCCAACCCAATACACCCTGGGTCGCCCCGGCCCGCAGCGGGCGCAGCCCGGTGGGGCATGGCTGGCCCAGCCCGTGTGGCCTGCAGCCCGGCTCAGAAGCTGGCCACATCTTGGCATTGGCCGAGCGGGGCATAAAGGGGGGAGGGGGGCCTTGTTTCTGAAATATTGGACCTGTGGGGTCCGACATAAGAATCTATCGGGGGGGGGGGGTTACCCCCCCCCCCCGGTTTTCTGAAACGGCCATCCATAATGGCCAACCTTGTTGTAACTGCAGGACCCACTCGGGTCCTGCATCCAGGTGGCGATGATGGCCAGCACAGGCGTCCGCCCCTCAGAAGTCTGCCGCGGCTCCGGTTTATCCGGCGCGGTGCGCCGGCGTCGCACCCCTCCGCCGCGGCCCGCTCCTGGCCGCAGACTCCTTCAGCCTCACAAGCACAGCACAATGGCGTCGCGCACCACCGTCGCGGCCTGCTCCAGCCGTGGTCCTCTTCGTCCCAGCACGGTGCAACAACACCATGCCGCCTTCGCCACAATCATCAATGAAGATCAACAAGAAAAAGGGGAGGAGAAATCGGCCGTGTCTGTGTAGTCCGTTCTCTTCCCATTACAACAATAAAATTCAGCCAATGTATACGAGATAATCAACGACAAAAAAAGGACAATTTTAATTAATTAAAATTGAACTTAACCCCTATATCGATGGAAGTTCGCCGTTGTCAAGCGCCACAGATGATGGCATCATTTCGGTTGTCGTCGGTGTCTCCTCCCTTGTCACAGAGGAAAACGTGGATGGAGAAACCAAGCTGTCGACTCGACGTTCTTCATCAGAGAGTTTCCATTCTTCGTTGAAGAAGAAGTTCTCAAAAGTAACTAGAGATCTCCCCTCCAATTCCCAACACAACAAGCCAACCAACAAATAAAATAAGGCTCCTCAAATTTTATTAAAACATGCCATGCATTCAAATTACAAAAACTAAACACTTAACTCAATTAATTGATTATGTGTGTTTGGCATGAATTAATGTGGGAGAGTGGGGAGTTACCCAATTAAATAAAAGGGGTTTAATGGGGGGGGGGTTATGGGTTTTAGTGATTATGAAGGGTTGGGGCTCGTGTGGGCCCCACCTCACATTTATCCTCACATGGGTAGTTAGGATGTTAGTGGCTCCCACCCTAACTCCCCCATGTAGGATAAAAGCACCTTAGAATTATAAATAAAATTGTACACAATTTTATTCACTTTTTATTTTATCCACATTTCTTTAAAAACACCTCAAACCAAAACGCTTCTTCGGTAAAGGTCCTCCTAAGAAATTACCGGCGCTACGGTTCCATCGGTACCCTCATATTTCAATTCTGAGCGCTGGTTCAAAAGATAGAAGACCCCGCTCGTTCGTTCACTGAATGTACCTGAGCTAAACATCGTAAATTGATTCCGGGCACACCGGGCATCAGAATCAGGTGCCGTCAGAAACTTTGTACTCATAAAATCCCAAAGAATTTAAGAAAAAATTTTACATGAAACTTAAGGGTCTTTACATTACTCCCACCTCAGGTCTTTACGTCCCCGTAAAGCTACATCATAAACTAGGGAAACAAATAAGGGTATTGTGCACGCATCTGAGCCTCCCATTCCCATGTGATCTCCTGTAGGTTCCCGTGTTGCCACCGGATTCGCACTAGAGGAATCGACTTTCCACGTAGGACCCGCTCCTATCGATCCTCGATCTCCACTGGGACCTCCGCAAATTCCGCACCTTCATCGATGTTCAGCTCCCCATGATCAATGATATGCATCGGGTCGTGCATGTATCTCCTTAGCTATGATACGTGGAAGACGTCGTGCACCTGGTGCAACTGAGTTGGAAGAGCAAGGAGATAAGCCACCTCACCTATCCTACTGAGAACCTGGAATGGTCCGATGAAGTGCAGAGATAACATGCCGCCCCGGCCAAATCTCCGTAATCCACATCGAGGTGAGACCCGTAAGAAAACATGGTCTCCATCCTCAAGCTCTAGTGGTCTCCGCCTCCTATCATCATAGGGATTCTGTCGGCTTTGTGCAATCCTCATTCGCTCCTGGATGATCTGCACGTTCTATGTCGTAGCCTGGACCATCTCTGGTCCTACGAGTGCTGATTCCCCAGGGTCGGACCAGCACAGAGGTGATCTGCAAGGTCGGTTATACAATGCCTCGTATGGTTCCATCCCGATGGTGGAGTGGTAGAAGTTGTTGTATCAAAACATCACCAAGGGTAGGTGATCCTCCCAGCTACGACCAAAGTCAAGGACAAATGTACGGAGCATGTCCTCGAGATTCTGAATGGTCCTCTCCATCTGGCCATCCGTCTGAGAGTGAAAGGTGGTGCTCAGGTGTAGCTGCGTCCCAAATGCCTCCTGAAACCCCATCCAAATCCGTGAAGCAAAGCAAGCATATCGATTAGAGATGTAACACCACGAGATTTTATGAAAAACATACTTTTTAATTTCCTTAATGTCTTGTTTTGTAAGCTACACCAAAAGGATCTTGCACGACACACATATCTGACTTGGATTGCATTACACGCAATCACAACCTTCCACGATAGCCTGTGTTGTATGCAATACCGAGTTTCGCTAAACAACGATATGTTATATAAAATAGCTCTTATGAATAGTAATACCAACTTTTTGAAATTTTAAAAAAATTACCTTTCAAAAAAGACTTTTTTTTGGATTCGGAATATCAAAATTAGCCTAGGGTGAATTTTTGGTATTTTTCTGAAAACTTTCAATTTTTGACGAATAGTGAAAACACTGGGTTACTATTCAAAAACCGACTTTTTTAAAAAAAATAATTTATTTTATTTAAATGTATTTTAGGTAAAAATTGATACATAATACCTATATAAGTTAAATGTAATTAATTGGAGTCATTTTATAATAATTATATATATATATAAATTTTATTGATCTTTTCACCGCCTTTTACCCACCTCCTAGGAGAATTTGGAAATTCACATAAAACATAATTTTACTGCTTCTATGAGTGGAATTTAGAAAATCCGAGAGACACGGTTAATATCAAGGACTAAAATGTGGTTCAATGAGATGAAAATAATTTTTGGTGAATAGAATCTTTTTACTTTTATTTACCACGGTTAAAAGTAAATAGGGTAATTAATGGTAAAAATTATATTATTATTACCCTAAAACATGTCCTAATTCTATTGGTTAAGTTTAATTAGACCAAAAACAACCTTAGGAATAAAATATTACCATTTATGTCCACTTGGATTAAATTTGGACATTTATTATTAATTTATTTAAAGAAGGGTTAAAATAGTTAAAATCAATGCTTCATAACTAAATCATTTTTAATATTGGGTTATACAAAAGACAAATTAGACTATAAATATTCATTAGAAAGATAAAAATATTTCCTACATAATGGTAGTTTATTTATAATTTTTAGAAATTAAATAATTTTATTTATTTATGACACAATGATGATGAATTAATTATCTTATTAATGAAATATTAACATAATTGATGATATAAATACCCAAATAAATGTAATATGAGACTTTTTATGAAATACACTAATTTTTTAGGTTAATATGAAATGTTAGTATTGATTTAAATAACATTGTTCAAACTAATCATTCTGTTATGAGTTTCACAAAAATCAATTACCAAATAGTGTCTAAATTGACATAAAATAGTTTTTAAAACAAATATTATATTCTTAATTGTTATTATATTCCTAAATATCTAAAGATCGGCCAAGATACTTATATCATGATAGGTGTATAATTAATGAACCACTTGGTGGGTCTATTGTATGTATATGGTAAGTTTATTAACTATATAATATAAAAATACAAAGTGCATGGTAAATATCAATCTAATTAACTAAGAGTTAAAACTAAATGATAAGGTTAATATAATGACCCAAAACTGTATAAAATATATTTGTTGAGAGGTTTTCGACCCATTCATACATTGGATTCTAAATAAATCAATTTGGAGCTATTAAAAACTGAATATGACTTTATTATAAAATAATATTTTATGTTTTTCCAAAGGTGCCCCTCTCCTCCCTTATAAAATGGTCACCCCTTACCTCTTCTCTTCACACCCTATTGAGCCTTGAATATCAACAAAAACCTACCCATTTCTCTTCCCCTCTTCCCTAGAAACATTATGGAGGTTCTAGTATTCTAAAAATACCAACTCTACTTCCTTAAGAGGAAGCTTAAAGGAGGTGCGCCGAAGAAGTGGTAATCTATTCTAACGATTCTTTCAAGTTTCTTTCTTATTCAACTTCTTTTTATTTAGTTGATTCATTATAAAGTAAAAACATAAGTATCTATAATATACTGATATGTTATTATAAATATGAAACTACCCTATTTTACCTTCTATCAATCCAATGGAAAACGAAATCACCGCACATGCGTACGTACGGAATACCATCTCCACGCCATGGTATAATCTGTTTTTCCACCACCACCTTACTTGGATGGGTATAATGGTGTAAAGAATAACTATATACTATTTTTATAACATCATACTGATTCTAAGATATTTAATAATCCCCTATAATTCGATTCAATAAATATCGGAACGATATCATCACTCGTGCGTACGTACGGATTACCGTCTCCACGACACGATGAGATTCATTTTCCATGTTAACAATTCAAGAATGATTATAAAGTATATATAATAAGTAATCATGAAATATATGATATAATAATGCTACTATATTTATGTATATATATGTATGACATCTACTTAATTCAATAAGGAAACAAAAAAAATAGCGTTTATGGGTACGTACGGCCTACCGTCTCCATGAACGGTGTATTTCATTTCATTTATCTATCTATTATATATATATATATATGTACTGAATATATATATGATATATAAATCATGATTTAAATTCTAGAAGTTAGTAAATCAAGATATAAGTAATAATAATATCAATAACAACAAGTCCAAACACGTACGATAAATAAAACGATTTTACCCAAAACGCTACTTTAACATGGAATTTACAAATGAAAAGGTAATATAAAGTCATATGTGAACCATATATGATATCATAACAATAAATATGATTCTTTAATAATTCATTTACATTATTTAAATCATTATACATGAGGTTTAGAGACGTACGAAGCATATCGGACCTAAGGTAAGGGATAATGTTGCAATCTCAATTGTTTTCTATCAGAGATTGCTTATAAATAAGTATTTACTGTGGTTATATTTATCATCCATGTACATGTTTTATAAAAATATTTTCATTTATGTTTAAAGTCTTTTTTACCCATTTTTTATTTTTACTACATGGTATTTAAGGAATATGTTTTTACCATACGAGGTACTTTTTGACTTTTCCGACAAAAGTACGAGAAGAATGTTATTTTTTACGTATACGGTGTGAACATATTTTTACAGTTTCATAATGACTCATTTTCAAAAAGATTACTATACAAGAATTTATGACTATTTTCAAAAAAATACTTTTTTTTAAAAGATCATGGAATTTTGGAAAAGAAAATGATTTTGAAGAAGAAATGATATTTTCTTCAAGAATTCATTTCAAATGTTTTATCAAAACCATTTTCCATCTAAGATGACATTATTTCATATGTGTATGTTTCAAGTTTAATGTCTTTATGATTTAAATGGTTTGAATTTTATTATGATTAAATATCCATTTGTTTTTTATGGATTATGATATGATGGGATAATGCTTACGAAATCCATTTTATTCATTGGATTATGATGAATTTTTTAAGTTTATTTTGTGGAACAAGTAAGAATGATTTAATTATGTAATGGGTGGGACCTATATCTCCCTCCAATGCATTGGGTAAAGATTTATATCTCATGACATAGACATGGATGGAATGGTAAGTTAATCTGGTTTAGTGATACAGGACTAGAACGAGGGGTGAACTCGATTCAGAAAGGGACTTTGTCCTCTAAGATGGTCTTGGCAGCAATGCCTTGGCTACAATGGAAATAATAACATGTTATGAATGGTTTCCACAATTACATGATTTATTCCCATGATATTTTATCATGATTTATGTTCCATTATGATATATTCCTTACGTACTTCCATGATTTATGTCCTTCCTCAAGATTTTGATGTTTATATATTATGGTTAAGCTTTTGCATTCAAATGTTTATGGATTGTTTTATATTCTCTATGCTTACCCTTACGGAGCATTTGAGCTCACCGTTTTTATGTTTTTTCCCCAGGATATAAAGAATGGTTTTATGTAAGGAAAAAGGGAAGATATTAATGGGAGAAGTTGAAGATCGTTCACCACGATTAGAAGATTAAATTCTAAGTTTCCAAAGACACTAAACTATTACGGTCCTTGTGTGTCTGTTTTTGTTTTGTATAAAGTATTCCGAAAAAGTATTGTAATGTCCATGTACGTCAAGATTTGGGTCTCCATAGTTCGTATCAGAGAAAAGGTTTAGTTAACCTTTGGAAACTAGGTTGTGAAAACATTAGTGAGATCCCTAGAGATATTTATAAGGTATGTATAAGGATGTCCCTAAGGATAAGTATAAGTATAGGTTATAATCCTATAATTTCGGTAATGATCTTAGAATTAAACCTATGATGTTAGATACTGAAGGTACTCTCCCTTTATTATGTTGTTTTACCTAGCATGATTTTTCCTCTCAAACTATTATTTTTCGGTTTTAGATGATGGATGGAACCTAGAGGAACCGTGTTGATCAATGTAATGGAAAATGCAATGATGGTCCTCCTGAACAAACAAATGTTATGGGAGATGGATTGAAAAATCTTATTTATATACTTACACAAGCTATGAATCATTCTAGACTTCCAAATGAGAAGATAAGGGAACAATATTCTATTAAGTCCTTCATGAGGCAACATCCACCTTCTTTCAGTGGGTCTTCTGATCCACTTGTTGCAGAACAATATATCAGTACCACTGAAAAGATATTTTCAGTTCTTCAATGTTCTGAACATGATAAAGTCATCTTAGTAGTATATCATTTGGAAGGTGAAGCTGAACAATGGTTGAATTTTATCAATAATATGAGGCCAAGAGATGAAATTGAGTCTATGGAATGGGACGAGTTGAAGAAATTATTTTTCAATAAGTACTTCCCTCATAATCTTCAAACAAAGATGGAGAAGGAGATTCTTTAACTAAAGAAAAAGGATGATGAATCTATTGGTATATACGAAGTGAATTTCGCAAGGCTTGCAAGGTATGCATCTGGATTTATCATCCAACCTGAAAGTAAAGTTGATCGATTCTTTAGTGGCTTAAAACCAAGTCTTCGAATGGAATTAGCTATTATAGACTTCAGTAGATATGAAGAAATTGTGCGTTGTGCTATCAAGGTAGAAATGGAAGTTGGTTTTACATATCCATATCATGGTCTTGACAAGAAACGAAAGATGGAGTTCAAGGAGAAATCTCAGAATAATGGTGAAAAGAAGATGAATGTTTCCTTATGCTCAAAGTGTGGAAAGAAGCATGGTGTAGATTTTCTTAAAGGGACTAGAAAATGTTTTAACTTTAGAAAAGAAGGTCATCAAGCAGCTGAGTGTCGAAGTAATGGAAAAAGGGTTTCTAATGATGTGAATAAAGAAAAGACTGCAGAGAACGCACCACCAACACTTCAATGCTTCAAGTGCAATGAAATGGGGCATTATGCTAATCAATGCCCTGATCCAATGGTTAATGATGATTGACATGAGAAACCACTTAAGGTAATGGAAAAAGGGAAGTCACATGCGATCACTATTGGTGATGTTGAATATGACAACGATGTGGTGGAATGATTAAGTGTTTATATAATGGGTTTACACAATAATGTTGTATATAGTATCGTGGAATTATGGAATATTAATGTATTGGTCTATTGTGGTTTTCAAAAAATTTATAGTACCTGTAACCATGGAAAGTGATTGAGATATTTTTGTAAAGAAGATGACATGTGCATAATGAAGGGATAAGGAGAAAATGAAATGTTTGAAATTATTCATGATCTCATGAATGATACAAGGAAATAGTTATATCATGGTTTGAGTATATAGAATTTTTGGGTTTTGGTATGTGGAAAGAGATAACTTTTGAATACAATCATGTTTTCACTAAGGTTCAATGGGTATTCATTTTTCAAGTGAATACATGATTAAGGATTTCAAATGTTTGGAATGTGACCAACAAGAAATATCTTATGATATTTGGGGATCAATGATGGTATTAACATGCTTATTATATGAACTCTCTAGTAATCGTTTTCACTATAATATGAGAATGGACATAAGTATTTTGGATAAGCCTAAAGATTGGAATGGATTATGCTGGACGTAAGTTAGTATTGTTTAATGCTAGAACTTTTTCAATATTATTGATGGAAAGATATAATATTGTATTTTTAGGAGAAAAGGACATCCTGCAGAATGGGAGACAACCCGTCACGTTAGACAAGGCTGTGGGAATCAATCCCACGATCGAAGTGTGACAGGTCTTTATTTCCTACCACTGTCCTACAAGAAGTCCCTAGTTTGTAGCAACTAGTTTTATTTTATTAAGCGGTATTATAGATGAATTTTAAGTTCATTTTTGGAACCATATACGATTAAACTCACCATAGATGGACTTATATATATTTGATAACTTTTGCTAACCTTTTGTTTGAGACAGATGGAATGATCCATCATTATATCATATGATCTACTAACGATTTAAGAATGACAAATTCAACTTCATTTCTTTAAGAGATGAAGTGGAAATTATTCAAGGCATGAGAAATGGTGAGATTATACCAAAATGAAGAAAGTATTTCTTCAAATTCAAATTCTATAACTTTAGGGAAATGATCTTGAAAACCAAAAATGTTGTCATAGTGCCCTTATATCCGATGAATCAGATGCCACCCTAGATCATCACAAATTTATGGTTTTTTGATTGTTGTCTTTTTCATAGCCATGTTCTCTACCACTCTCCATCAAAACATAACATATAGATTTCTCTTCCATATCCACATTTTCACCTATGTTCTCCTATGTGGAAACTCGGTGATTAGTTAATTTGGGTAACCGTTACATTACATACTTTAGTTTTTAAAAGTTATGTTTTGGTATTCCTTTTTACGATATGGGTTTCTATTAAAGAAACTTTTGAGTAGTAAACCATTTATAACCCCGACGAATTTCGAGGGTGAAATTCATTTTAAGGACAATAGAATGTAACACCCCGATATTTTATGAAAAACATTCTTTTTAATTTCATTAATGTCTTGTGATGTATGCTACACCAAAAGAAGCTTTCACGACACGCATCCCTGAATTGGATTTCATTTCACGCAATCACAACCTTCCACGATAGTGTGTGTTGTACGCAATACCGAGTTTCTCTAAACAACGATATGTTATATAAACTAGCCGTTATGAATAGTAATACCCACTTTTTGAAATTTTTTAAATTTTATCTTTCAAAATGGACTTCATTTTTGGATTCGAAATATCAGAATTAGCCTAGGCTGAATTTTTGTTATTTGTCTGAAAACTTTCAATTTTTGATGAACAGTAAAAACACTGGGTTACTATTCAAAAACCAAATTTTTTTTAAATAAATATTAATTTTAGTTAAATGTATTTTAGGTAAAAATTGATACATAATACCTATATAAGTTCAATTTAATTCATTGGAGTCATTTTAAAATAATTTTAGATATATAAAAATTTTATTGAACTTTTCACCGTCTTTTACCCACCTCCTAGGAGAATTTGGAAGTTCACATAAAACATAATTTTAACTCTTCTATGAGTGTAATTTCAAAAATCTGTGAGACACGGTTAATATCAAAGACTAAAATGCATTTCAAATAGATGAAAATAATTTTTTGTGAATTGTAACTTTTTACTTTTATTTACCACGGTTAAAAGTAAATAGGGTAATTAAGGGTAAAAATGATATTATTATTACCCTAACACATGTACTAATTCTATTGGATAAATTTAATTCATCCAAAAACAACCTTAGGAATAAAATATGACCATTTAGTTCCACTTGGTTTGGATTAGTACATTTGTTATTAATTTATTTAAAGAATGGTTAAAATAGTTAAAATCAACGTTTAATAACTAAATCATTTTTAATATTGGGTTATACATAAGATAAATTAGACTATAAATATTCATTAGAAATATAAAATGATATCCTACAGAATTGTATTTTATTTAAAATTTTTATACATTATATAATTTAATTTAATTATGACCCAATGATGATGCAGTAATTATCTTATTAATAAAATATTAACATAATTGATGTTATAAATACCCAAACTAATGATATTTGAGACTTTTTATGAATTAAAATAATTTTATAGGTTACTATGACATGATAGTATTCATTTAATTAACTTTTTTTAAACTAATAATTCTGTTATGATTTTCCCAAAAATCAATTACCAAATAGTGTTTAAATTGACATAAAATAGTTTTTAAAACAATTATTATATTATTAATTGTTATTATATTTCTAAAAATCTAAGGTTCGGCCAAGATACTTATATCATGATAGGTTTATAATTAATGGACCACTTGGGGGGGTCACTTTTATGTATATTGTAAGTTTACTAACTATATAATATAAACATACAAAGTGACATGGTAAATGTCAATCTAATTAACGATGATGTTAAAACTAAAAGATAAGGTTAATATAATGACCCAAACCTGTATAAAATCTATTGGTTGAAATCTTTTAGACACATAACCACCTTATATTCTAAATAAATCAATTTGGAGCTATTAAAAACCGTATATGACTTTATTATAAAATAATATTTTATGTTTTTCCAAAGGTGCCCCTCTCCTCCCTTATAAAAAGGGAACCCCTTCCCTCTTCTATTCACACCATTTGGAGCCTTGAAGATCGTCCAACACCTGCCCATTTCTCTTCTCCACTTCCCTAGAAACATTCTGGATGTTTTGGTCTTCTCAAAAGTCCAACTCTACTTATTTAACAGGTATCTTAAAGGAGGTGAGTCGAAGAAGAGGTAATCTCTTCTAACGATTCTTTCAAGTTTCTTTCTACTTAAACTTCTTATTATTTAGTTGTTTCATTATAAAGTAATTACATCAGTATCTATAATATACTGATTTGTTATTATAAATATTAAACAATCCTATTTCACAATCTATCCATCTTATAGAAAATGAAATCACCGCGCGTGCGTACGTACGGAATACCGTCTCCACACCGTGGTGTAATCTGTTTTTCCACCACCACCTTACTTGGATGAGTATAATGGTGTAAAGAATAACTATATATGATTATTATAACATCATAATGATTCTAAGATATTATATCATCCCCTCTAATTCCATTCAATAAATATGGGAACGATATCATCGCTCGTGCGTACGTACGGATTATCGTCTCCACGACGCGATGATATTCATTTTCCATGTTAAAAATTAAAGGATGATTATAAATTATATATAATAAGTAATCATGAAATATATGACATAATAATTCTATTGGGATTATGTATATATATATGTATTTCATCGACTTAATTCAATAAGGATATAAAAAAATAGCGTTCATGCGTACGTACAGCCTACCGTCTCCATGAATGGTGTATTTCATTTCATTTATCAATCTATTAATAATAATATCAAGAACAAAAAGTCCAAACACGTACGATAAATAAAATGATTTTACCCAAAACGCTTCTTTAACATGTAATTTACCAAAGAATGGGTAATATAAAGTCATAAGTGAACCATATATGATATCATAACAATGAATTTGATTATGTAATAAGTAAATGACATTATTTAAATCATTATACAGGAGGTTCGGATATGTACGAAGCATATCAGACCTAAGGTAATGGATAATGTTTCAATCTCAATTGTTTTCTATCAGAGATTGCTTATACGTTAGTATTTACTGGGGTTATATTTATCATCCATGTCCACGTTTTATAAAAATGTTTTCATGTATTTTTAAAGTCCTTTTTACCCATTTTTGACTTTTACTACATGGTATGTAAGGAATCTTTTTTTTTGTTTACCATACGAGGTACTTTTTGACTTTTTCGACAAAAGTACAAGAAGAATTTTATTTTTAACTTATACGGCATGAACAGATTTTTACGGTTTCATAACGTCTCATTTTCATGAAGCTTACTCTACAAGATTTTATGACTATATTCAACAAAATAATTTTATTTTAAAAGTGCATGGCATTTTGTGAAAAGAAAATTATTTTGAAGAAGAATGGATATTTTCCTCAAGAATTCATTTCAAATATTTTATCAAAACCAATTTCCATCTAAGATGACATTATTTGATATGTGTATGTTTCATGTTTAATGTCTCTATGATTTACGTGGTTTCACTTTTCTTATGATGAAATGTCCATTTGTTTTATATGGAGTATGTGATGATGGGATGATGTTTATGAAACCCATTTTATTCTTTGGGTTATGATGAATGTTTTAAGTTTATTTTCTGGGACAACTAAGAATGAATTCATTATGAGATGGGTGGGACCTATATCTCCCACCAATGCATTGGGTAAAGATTTATATCTCATGAGATAGACATGGCTAGAATAGTATGCTAATATGGTTCAGTGATATAGGACTGGAACAAGGAGTGAACTCGATTTAGAAAGGGACATTGTCCACTAAGATGGTCTTGGCAGTAATGCCTTGGCTATTATGGAAATCATAACAAGTGTTGAATGGTTTCCACAATTACATGATTTATTCCCATTATATTTCATCAAGATTGAAGTTTCTTTATGATATATGCCTTACGTACTTCCATGATTTATGTCCTTGCTCAAGATTTTGATGTTTAGATTTTATATTCAAGCTTTTGCATTCAACTGTTTATGGATTATTTTATGTTCTCTATGCTTACCCTTACTGAGAATTTGAGCTCACCCTTTTTATGTTTTCTTTTCCCCATGATATAAAGAAAGGTTTCAGGTAAGAAAACAAAAGGGGAAGATCTTTATAGGAGCAGTTGCAGATCTTTCACCACGATTAGATGATTAAAATCCATTTTTTCAAAGACACTAAACTAGTAAAATGCTTGTGTGTTTGTGTTTGTTATGTATAAATTATTCCACAAAATTAATATAATTTTCATTTATGTAAAGCTTTGGGTCTCTACAAGACACGATAGACGGTGGTACACCATGAAACCGTACAATCTTCTGAACATAGAGGCGGCCCAAGCTCTCCACTGAGCCCGACTCTCTGATAGATAAGAAGTGGGCCGACTTGGTGATTCGGTCGACAATCACCAAGAAGGAGTCATGTCCTCTAGAATTACATGGAATTCTTGTCACGAAATCCATAGATATCCCATCCCACTTCCACTCTAGGACCTCTAAGGGATGTAACAAACCTGCTCATACCTGGTGCTCCGCCTTTACCTGCTGGCAAGTGAGGCATCGTGAAACGAACTCTACCACAACCTTCTTCATACAAAGCCACCGGGGCTGTCGTCTGAGATCCTGGTACATCTTCGCTACTCCTAGATGTACCGACAATGGAGATGTGTGAAACTCCCCCACCACCTATTCCTGTAATGCAACGAGTACCACGGAACGTCCCATGAAAATTATGACATTCTCTCCTCCTACAGAGAATCCATCAAGTTCTTATCTTGTGGATATCTGAGCACGTTGCGTCTCATAGTCAACGTCCCCACGATGTGCCTCCCTGACCCGCTAAAGTAGTGGAGGAGTGACTGTGAGAGACTTTAGAAATGATGCCTCATCTCTATCCACAAAGGATATCTGCAAAGCAGCTAACTGTTCTATTGCCTCTCCAAGTAGCTGAATGCCCAACCTCCTTCTGAGAGCATCAGCAACTACATTCCCCTTACTAGAAGTATAGACTATCTCAAATTCATAGAAATCAGCCGTGTTTGTGTGGTCTGATCTCATCCCGTTAAGACAATAACATTCGGCCAAAGTATATGAGATACTCAATGACAAAACAAAGAACAATTTTAGTTCATTAAAATTGAACTTAACCCCTACTAATCTTAAAACTCGAACGATAGCCTCCAGCCAATCCTAGGATGCCTGAGGGTTCATCTCTCCGCGGAACCTGGGTTGCCACTAATGTTGAAACTCGTGCAGTGCACTCAGGCGACGTGCACTCTCAGCTGTTGGGGCTGGTTGTATCGGTGGCTCGGTGGGTAGAGGTACTGCCGGTGCCTCTGATGTAATGGGGCCTTGCACCGAGTCCTTGTCGCTCGTTGGGCTACCCTCTCACACAAAGCACGAAACCCTAGCTGGCTACTGTCCTGGGGCCATCCTGAAAAGAAACAAGTATGCCACGGTTAATACACTATACATGTTTAGCTAACACAAAGTAATCTCAAAGAAAACTTTTTACACACACAAGCAATCAATGTTTTCATGCACTGAGTCGGAAATCAGAAGCCAGGGTCCTAGTGTATGGATACGTTGATCACCGCACTAACACTAGACTCCCTGTACTAATAACCACACTCAATACCCTTAACACTATTACTTCACATAGAATAAATTATCAGAGTCCTATGTTCTGCGGTAAAACTGACTCCTCTGATACCAATTTGTCACGACCCATCCTCGGGGCCCATATCGTGACTACCCCAAGCCTGCGTTCCATAGGCCAGGGGATGGCACCTAGCACCAAAGGCATAAATCCCAATAAAAGGGAAGGCATTGTGTTTATATATGAAAACAAACACCACAGAGTACGCAATCTGAAGTAAACACTAAGTAAACTTAGTATAAAAGTAAGTGCTCGAAAGTAAATGGTCCAGTATTTAAACACAACTGAAAGTATAGTACAAATGAGAAAAGAAAGTACAACAGCTGAAAAGTAAAGTAGCAACACCAAGTCGTCCTCCGGAAACCCCACCTGAAGTGTGGGTACAGATGGTCTCCACTGCACCTCGAATCTGTCCGTCCGCACCGTGTACGTCCCGCCTGATAGTTCTCCACCGGATACCGTCCCACACAACAAAACTAAACTATGATCAGTGATGTTTGTCATCTGCAACCAACACAATGTAGTGCGGGCATAGCCCGTGCAGGGGTGAGTATACGATACTCAGTAGGGACCCTGTAACGACCCAAAATTTTGAATAAATATTGTTTCCTAATTTTTTGTGTTATTTTATTTTTTTATACTCAACAAAACTGTTTCATTGGATAACATGAGTATAATTGAATTGAGACTATTGGGTTTTGACTGTTATATGACCATTGGTCAATATGACCACTGGAAACTAAACATTTCAATATTTGTCTCTAAATACAAGTGATCTTGGTTAATTAATATATAAAGAAGATTTGATGGCCTCACCCAGTATTCTTAGACCGATCGAAGCCCATCTAACGGAACTTGGGAAGGAGGTTGCACCAATGGGCTTTTCTCTGGACCAAACCCAAGCCGAACTTCATCGTATGAAGCTAGAACGAAATCACCTTTGAAAGAAGTTCAAACTGATAGAAATTACTACTCGTGTGATGTTGGCCGAGCCTCCCTCAGATTCTCTCACCTTAGAACACCATACACTTAGGCCCTTTGCTGGTGTGATAAGGGGCTATGTAAGGACATCGTAACTACCTTATGTAATCATTTGTTTTAAATAAAAATTTTGATTTATTCTTATGATGAAGTTTATGAATTTTCAAATGTACGGATAAATATAGTATGCATATTTTTTTGTGAATTTTAGAGATATGATATTTTAAAAAATGTTTATGTAATCCTTAAAAAATTAAAAATGTGTAATTATTTTCAAAAAATGGCCTTCTAAAATTATGTTCAGTATGAAATTTAGAGTCTAATTAGATCAAATTAATTTTTGATGAATAGTAAATTATGAATAGTGATTTTATGCTTAGGATTAGTAATGTGACCAAATAGATTAGTAATCTCATTTAAATAAAGCATTAATATAATCTAGGCACCTTGATTAAGTAATGTGATTCAATAAAATGGTTAAATAATGGTTTCATAAATTATTACTCATGTATGAGTTTTTACGGGTGAATAGTGTTTTTTAATTAAAAAGTAAATTAAAAATATTTAGAAAATTATTTTTATAAAATGGATTTCATTTTTGAACTCAGAGCATCAATATTATGTTAATGTAATTTTTGGGGATTTTTATGAAAAAATGAATATTCGGTGAATACTGTATTTATTTAAAAATTTAATTAAAAATATTTAGAAAATTATTTTTATAAAATGGAGTTCATTTTTGAAATTAGAGCATTGATATATGGTTAAGGTGAAATTTTTGGATTTTTCTGAGAAAGTGGAATTTTCGATGGATAGTGAAAATACAGTTTTTAAGTTATAGGTGTTTAATGTCATCATTAAATGTTGTATTAAGTATGTAATCAACATGGTAGACTTTTGAATAGTAAGATAAGGTATGAGGTGTCCCAAGTGGCCAATACCATGGGAAAATACCATGGGCAAGCCCATGGTTTTTCCAAAACCACTAATGAGGTGTCCCTTGGCCATTAATGCCTTGTCCTCTCACTTTCCCTATAAATACCAAGCCATCCTCTCATCCATTCGACTCCCAACTATCCCCCAACTATGCTCTGGTCTCATTACGTCCCAAGGAGTCCTTCCAAGGTTCCCCCAAGCCCTCAAGGTCCCAACCTTTGAGTTTTAAGAGTTACGTTTTAAGGTAAGGGATCCTACCTCTCTCTTTCTTTTCAAGTAATCTCTTTTATGTCATTTCTTTTATGCTCCATGATCTTATGTTGGAGGATGTTATTTCATATTCATCCTACTATATTTTTCATGTTCATATGATGAGATACCCCCTCTTTCTCTCATCATTTCATTTTAAGAATGTTAAAGTGGCGCCGTTAGGCTGCCGAATTTTTAAGGGATTCTTTCACACTTCTCATGTTCTACTTTCATGTCAAGTATTTCAAGTTCATTTTTATTTTGTTGGGGTACAACTTCTGCATAAATACTTTTTTTATTATTATTTGAAGAGGCACCGAAAAAAAATGAACCTCCCTTCAAGGAGGTCGAATGTGGTGGAGTCCAAGGGAGTCTCCTTGCACCATAGTAAAGAACTCAAGGGGAAGGGAGTTCAAACTATCAAATATCAAAAGTGGATCCTCCTGTCTCCCCAAGCGGGCGAGGGAATCTACCGCAAAGTTAGACTCCCTCCAACTATGGTGAATAACCTGGACTTGATTAGTTTCTGTCTTGCACCTACGAATGAGATAAATGAAGTCCCACGGAATGTAATGGCCTCCCTGTAGCATCCTCACTAGAGACTCCGAATCAGACTCCACCTCTGACACTTGCATCCCTCTCCGCCTACATACCAACAAGCCGGAAAGAAGTTCCCGAACCTCCGCACCCAAAGAATTCCCCAGACCATAAAAGGCACTAAATGCCAGTAGCACTGAACCCTAACAATCTCTGAGGAGCCCACCACCCCTCATAACCCCCCCCCCCAACCAGATCCATCAATGTTTAGCTTCAGACCCTGTTTCGGTGGTAGCCACTTCACCCATCCTTCCTTTCCTCTACATTGGGTGCATGGCCTATTGAGCAGGTTGCACACTTCCACTGAATACAACCATCCCTTGACGAGAGAATATAGCTCAACAATAAGCGACTTCAGCTGGACGTGCATGGACACCAATGACCTTTTGTTCCCCAGTCGAACCTGGTTCCCCGCCTTCCAAAGCACCCAACAGATGGCAACCAAGATGATTATTTTGACAACCAGCTCTATTGCCCCATTCTCACTACCTGGAATCCAGATGAACAAGTAGTCCTGAATACAACACGACCCACAAGAAGGGAAAGGGGAATGGTTGAAGAGAGACTAGAGATAGGAGGCCCATTGTCCTTGAAAGATTAGATGGGCCATCGTTTCTGAATTCGGCTGCTCACAATAGTAGCACCGGGACACCATGCATACCCCTCTTCTCTGTAAGTTATCCTCTGTTGGTATTGCTCTATTTAAGACCCTCCACACCAGGAAATTCATTCTCACCGGTATCTCCTTGCACTAAACAGCTGGCCACCTCTCCCCTGTAGCACTTTCTCCCTAGAGAATTTCCCTGTAACCCCCGACGATGTACCTACCATTGCTAGTTTTCATGAAACAACACAGGTCCGGCTCCTCACTCATCACTATGCTTCCAAACATTTCAAATTGGCTAGGATTAAGGGTTTCCTGTATAAACTCATACCTGCCACTTGCCTCGTTGAATGATATCCTCAATGAAGGGCAACCCGAATACGCCAGCCTCTCCCTGGCCCAGTTGTCCTCCCAAAAACTAATATTCCCCCGACCAACAATCCACCTGACATAGCCAAGTAGTATCTCAATATGAGCAAACATGCTCTTTGCTAAAACATTCGTGCCCTACGTGTGAACCTCCCCCGACCATCCATATCGCGCTCTGAAAAACTTTTCCTAGAGAGTCTCCCCAACAATGACTTCTCAGGCTAACCATGCTTGCATTCCCATAATGGTAACCTCAACATCACGAAGTCTGATTCCACCGTCATCCACAGGACGAGCCAGCCGCTTCCAAGATGCCCAGTGGCATATTCCTTCCGCTTTTGCATCCCAAAGAAATGCGGAAAATACACTTTTCATCCTCTCCACCGTGCCTTTTGGTGGTTTAACAACAGAAAAAACATGCATGGGAATGTGATGATAGACTTTATTTTATCTCTTCAATTCAGTACTTTTATGTTTTAAGTGGCTCCATTAGGCTTCTGAATTTTTAAGGGATTCATTCACCTTTCTCATTTTTCAATGATCTACTTTCATGTCATGTATTTCAAGTTATTTTTTATTATGTTGGGGTATGATCTCTATATCTATCATACTGATATATTATGTTCATATGATGAGAGACCCTATTTGATCTATTCAATTCAGTATTTTTATGTTTTAAGTGGCGATGTTAGGCTGCCGAATTTTTAAGGGATTCGTTCACCTTTCTCATTTTTCAAAGTTCTACTTTCATGTCAAGTATTTCAAGTTCCTTTTTATATTGATCGGGTATGATCTCTATATCTATCATACTGATCTTTTATGTTAATATGATGATAGACTCTATTTGATCTATTCAATTCAGTATTTTGAAGTTTTAAGTGGTGCCGTTAGGCTGCCGAATTTTTATAAGAGAAATCTTATTTTTGTCTTCCTTTCATGTTCTTCATTTCACATGGTATATCTTTCAAATTTCATTACCATGTTCATATATCCATCATAATCAGTCCCTCTACTGTTATATGGTCCATTTGTGAATTTTTTACCCATTTCCCCTCTCTTTTCAATGTTTTCTAAAACCCCGAATCATAGTCGTTATGCTACAGAATTTCCGTCTCAAAATGTTTCTCTCTCTTATTCTAAAGTTATTTTATTTTATTAATTGAATACTCAAAGATCTATCTTCTATAGGGGTATTCACATACATACCAAAATGTTCTATTTTAAATTCTGGGATTTACATACATGAGACCCACCTTCCTTTTCTGTGCATTTTTATGTGACACAATGATCATGTCCTTAAAGCAGTTTTGAAAACATTATGATTATGAAATGAAACCCGTTAATTTTATGCTATATTGGTTCTTTCTGAAATTATTTATGATGATATATGTGGCTCACATGATAATAAAGACATCTCATGGGTGTGCCCTGATAGCCCTCCAATGCATTGGGTAAAGACTTAATATCTAGAGATGACAATTTTTTAACGACGCCTTGGTGAATAACCTTGGTAATTTTTAATGAAACCATGGGGATGGACCTTGGTGAAACAGAAATGATTTTTAATATTAAATGTTGTAGCCACAACTTCAAGTTATGAAAAACGTTATTTTTATTATGATATGCCTCATGATTTATTTCACATTCCTTGAAGTTCTTTTTCATGACATTGTTGATGTATCACAAGTTCGCATGTTAAATGTTTCCCCTTGTTTCCCTTACTGGGCCTTCTGCTCAACCTTTCATTTGATGTATGTCCCTAGGTTATGATATGCAGTAATGAACCTAGGTTGAACATAAGGGGAATCCTTTCAAGTGTTTAAGAAGAATGTTTTATGTTTTCATGTTTTAAGTTCCTGGTTTCCAAGACACTAAACCTTAATGATCCTCGGTTTTGTAAAATGTAATGAAAGTTTATCTGATAAAAGGCGGGATTCTATAGTTGGTATGAAAGGATGGTATAGTTATTTGTGGAAATTAGGATATGAAAACATTAGGAAGAACCCTATAGAAAAGATTAAATATAGGAAACCTCCCTGGTATTTTGGTGAGTATAGAGTAAGGGGTTTCCAAGAAAATACATCCTTGTCGGGATATGAGCAGGTAGAGGTGGCTATGGCACCGATGTACATACGGGTAAAAACCGAAAACACCGCTTTGAGCTATACTCGAATGGGAACTGGTACACAAAAATGGGCCTTCCTGCACACTTGGTTATGACACTCCCGATGGATATGCCTTGGTAAATTCATAAGCATAGTATGAACCATTATTAAAGAAACAAAGATAAAATAAAATAAAGATTCACATAAGAATATACTATCATGGATAACCTAGATTGGGACCTAGGGGATCACAAGTTAGGGTATACTTTTCTTTTACAAGTTTATCCTTCTATTCTTTAAGTTTCCTTTTAATGATTATTGCCTAAGTATTTAAGCCCATAATTTTACTTTCATTCCATAGTTAATGGTGGGAAATGGAAGAACATGTCCCAACGAACAATGTGATAGGAAATGTGACAATTTCCATATTAATATGACAGAGATGATTAGGGGATAAAAATATGATTATTATTTTGAAAGATGTTCACTATTTTGGGAACCCTATTTGATCGAGGTAAATAGATTACTATGGTATTTTTTTTGAGGAGTAAAGGTTGAATTATATTTTTAAGAATCGATGAATTTAATGTGAACTCATTGTATTATAGGTTACTTTTGGAAATGATTGACCTAACTTGGGGAAAATATGTTTAGGTTAGTTACTTTTGTTATAAGATGTTAGGAGTGGTTGATGTTGATTGGAGATGAATGATAATGTTTATCTTGGAAGACTATGTTTTTCCTTCTTGTATTTGGGTCTCAATCTTAGTTTGGGTTATTTTGAGGAATTTTAAGGACAATTATTTTTGGAATGGTCTATGATGAACTCTGGGTAGTACCGTCGAACTTTTAAGATTTAATAGTAGATTCCCTTCCTATGGGATTATTTATTTTTGAAGAGTTGTTTTATCTTACCCTTTCGGTTTTTGGGATAAATGTTTAAAGATAGAAAGTTTTTCTTTTGTGAAAAACGTGATTCTCTAGAAGATTATTCTTGTGCTTTTGATGAGACCAAGTGTTTTTGAATGCTCATCATTTTGAGAAAAGAATGGTTTTGGTAGATACTTATTAAAAGATTAAACTCTACTTGAAGGTAGGTATATTTCCTTATGTTTTTATTCTATGAAGTAAATGAATTACTCAAAACTAAGAAAAGGAACATAAATCATAAAACATTTTCTATTAAAGTTTCCTACTAGGAAATCAAATACTGTTTGACCCATCATATGTTTGTGACTTTATTATTGTTAACTTTCTCCTAATCATGTTTTCTATCACTCTCCCATAGAATGTGTCCACTTGTTTTTTTCCTATGTGTCCATGTTTTTCTTACATGGGATCCTAGTATGGGTTAACTCGGTTGACCTTTAACTTCCCTTTTTTTTAATGTAATAGTTTTATTGACTCCTTTTCCGGTGTAGGAATTTCAATGAAATTTCAAAACCCAGTTCTAAAAATTGTGAGGACGCAATTTCTTAAGGGCGGAAGATTGTAACGACCTGAAATTTTGAATAAATCTTGTTTCTTAATTTTGTGTTTTATTTTATTTTTTTTATACTCAAAAAAACTGTTTCATTTGATAACATGAGTATAATTAAAATGAGACTGTTAGGTTTTGACTGTTATATGACCATTGGACAATATGACCACTGGAAACTAAACATTTCGATATTTGTCTCTAAATACAAGTGATCTTGGTTAATTAATATAGAAAAAAGATTTGATGGCCTCACCTAGTAGTCTTGGACCGATCGAAGCCCATCTAAATGAACTTGGGAAGGAGGTAGCACCAATGGTCTTTGCTGTGGACCAAACCCAAGCCGAACATCATCGTATGAAGCTAGAACGGAATCGCCTTTGCGAGAAGTTAAAACTGATAGAAATTACTACTCATGCGATGTTGGTCGAGCCTCCCTCAGATTCTCTCACCTTAGCACACCTTACACTTAGGTCTTATGCTGGTGTGATAAGGGGCTATATAAGGAGATCATAACTGCCTTGTGTAATCCATTGTTTGAAATAAAAATTTTGATTTCTTCTTATGATGAAGTTTATGAATCTTCAAATCTCCGGATAAATATAGTATTCATATTTTTAGTGAATTTTAGAGAAAAGATATTTTAAAAAATGTTTATGTAATCCTTAAATAATTCAAAATGTGTAATGATTTTCAAAAAATGGTCTTCTACAGTTATGTTCATTACGAAATTTAGAGTCTAATAAGATCAACTAAATTTTTGATGAATAGTAAATTATGAATTGTGATTTTATGTTTAGGATTAGTAATGTGACCAAATGGATTAATAATCTCACTTAAATAAAGCATTAATATAATCTATGCACCTTGATTAAGTAATGTGATTCAATAAAATGGTTAAATAATGGTTTCATAAATTATTAGTCAAGTATTAGTTTTTTCGGGTAAAAATTGTTATTTAATTAAAAATTTAACTAGAAATATTTATAAAATTATTTTCATAAAATGGATTTCATTTTTGAACTTGGAGCATCGATATTATGTTAAGGTATTTTTTGGGGATTTTTCTGAAAAAAATGAATTTTCGGTGAAATGTGTATTTATTTAAAAATTAAATTAAAAATATTTAGAAAATTATTTTTGGAAAACAGATTTCATTTTTGAAATCAGAGCATTGATATTCAGTTAAGGTGAAATTTTGGGATTTTTCCGAGAAAGTTGAATTTTCGAGGAATAGTGAAAATACAGTTTTTAAGTTACGGGTGTTTAATAACATCATTAAATGATGTATTAAGTATGTTTTAAATATGGTCGAATTATGAATAGTAAGATAAGGTATGAGGTGTCCTAAGTGGAAAATACCATGGGCAAGCCCATGGTTTTGCCAAAACCACTAATGAGGTGTCCCTTGGCCATTAATGCATTGCCCCATCACTTTCCCTATAAATACCAAGCCATCCTATCATCCATTCGACTCCCAACTCTCCCCCAATGAATCTCTGGTATCATTACGTACCATGGAGTCCATCCAAGGTTTCCCCACGCCCTCAAAGTCCCAACCTTTGATTTTTAAGAGTTACGTTTTAAGGTAAGGGATCCTACCTCTCTCTTTCTTTTCAAGTAATCTCTTTTATGTCATTTCTTTTTTGCTCCATGCACTTATGTTGGAGGATGTTTTTTTATATTAATCCTACTTTCTTTTTCATGTTCATATGATGACAGACCCCCTCTTTCCCTCATCATTTCATTTTAATAATGTTAAAGTGGCGCCATTAGGATGCCTAATTTTTAAGGGATTATTTCACCCTTCTCAAGTTCAACTTTCATGTCAAGTATTTCTAGTTCCTTTTTATTTTGTTGGGGTATGATATCTAAATCTATCATACTGATATTTTATGTTCATATTATGAGAGAACCTATTTTTTCTCTTCAATTCATCATTTTTAAGTTTTAGGTGGCGTCGTTTGGCTGCCGAATTTTTAAGGGATTCGTTCACCTTTCTCATTTTTCAAAGTTCTACTTTCATTTCAAGTCTTTCAAGTTCTTTTCTATTATGTTGGGGTATTATATCTATATATATAATTCTTATATTCTATGTTCATATTATTAGAGAACCTATTTGATCTCTTCAATTCAGTATTTTGATGTTTTAAGTGGCGTCGTTAGGCTGCTGAATTTTTAAGGGATTCTTTCACCTTTCTCATTTTTCAAAGTTCTACTTTCATGTCAAGTATTTCAAGTTCCTTTTTACTTTTTTGGGGTATGATCTCTATATATATCATTCTGATATTTTATGTTCATATGATGAGATACCCAATTTTGTCTCTTCAATTCAGTATTTTGATGTTTTAAGTGGCGTCGTTAGGCTGCCGAATTTTTATAAGAGAAATCTTATTTTTTTTCTTCCTTTCATGTTCTTCATTTCATATGTTATATCTTTAAAATTTTATTACCATGTTCATATGTCTGTCATATTCTGTCCCTATACTGTTTTATGGGTCATTTATGAATATTTTACCCATGTCCCCTCTCTTTTCAATGTTTTCTAAAACCCCGAAACATAGTCGTTATGCTGCAGAATTTCCATCTCAAAATGTCTGTCTCTCTTGTTCTATAGTTCTTTTGTTTTTTTATGTGAATAATCAAAGCTCTCTATTCTATAGGGGTATTCACATATATACCAAAATGTTATTTTTTCAATTATGAAATTTACATACATGATACCCACTTTCTTTTTCTGTGGGTTTTATAGTGACACAAAGATCAAGTCTTTAAAGCAATTTTTAAAACGTTATGATTATGAAATGAAACCCATTACTTTTATTCTATATGGGTTGTTTATGAAATGATTGATGATGATATATGTTCCTCGCATGATAATAAATACATGTCAATGGTGCACCCTAATAGCGCTTCAATGAATTGGGTAAATACTTAATCCCTAGAGATCACTATTTTTTAACGACTCCTTGGTAAATAACCTTGGTAATTTTTAATGACACCTTGGGGATGGACCATGGTGAAATAGAAATGATTGTCAATATTAAATGTTTTAGCCACAACTTCAAGTTATGAAAAACGTTATTTTTATTTTGATATGCCTCATGATTTTTTTTTCATTCCTTAAAGTTATTTTTCATTACATTGTTGATGTATCTCAAGTTAGCATGTTAAATGTTTCCCCTTGTTTCCCTTACTGGGCCTTCTGCTCACCCTTTCATTTGATGTATGTACCCAGGTTATGAGATGTAGAAATGAACCTAGGTTGAACATCAGGAGAATCCCTTCAAGTGTTTAATAATAATGTTTTATGTTTTCATGTTTTATGTTCCTCATTTCCAACACACTAAACCTTAAAGATCCTCGATTTTGTAAAATGTAATGAAAGTTTATGTGATAAAAAGGCGGGATGCTATAGACCCTAAGACCCCCGATGGACTCCCAGAATACACAAAGGATATACCACAAAGGAAATACACAAACACGAAGTATCAACCAACTCTACATAGGTATATTCTCATTCATATACCTAAGAAATCAATTCTAGTTCTGATCCAACTCACGAGCCGAAGTACAACCCAGTCCACACAGAATAACATAACCCAATCCACATAGGAATGCACATCCTAATCCACACAGGAAGGTAAGTCAATCACATCAATGATAATGGTTGAAATTCAAGACTCATCTCACATAGGTACACTACCCATAAAGAGGGGTGGAGAAGAATATATGTAGCTTCTGAATCATCTCCTCTGTCAAACCCATGAAGGATCCAAGTACAGAAGTCGTCGCTGCCGAACCCACGTAGGATCCACGTATAGTAACCATCGCTGTCGAACCCACGTAGGATCCAAGTATAGTTTTCATCACTACCGAACCCATGGAGGATCCAAGTACAGTCTTCCTCCCTGCCGAACCCACGTAGGATCAAAGTACAGTTGTCGTCATCATCACAATCGCAGCCATCTCTACGGTTCCCGCACACAACATGCTCGATTTCTGGGAGGGTCTGTTCCTCGATCCAAGGGGGGTCAATACATCAACTTTCATGTAGTCCATAGTTTATGTATCACAAAGTTCCATATCTTCAATAGGAACTCAACGCGACAAATGGAGCGTCAATCGGACGCCCGGACTGAGAGTTATTGTCTTTTCCATCCCAGGGGCTCGGTTGGTTTTATGCTAAACCAAGCCGATCGTACTTCAGCTGCACCGAAACCTCGAGTGGAGTAAGCCAAACGAACCATATCACAAAGAGGAATTCAATGTAATTGACGGCACATCATTCGGACGTCTGGTTATAACGTTATAAGCATTTCTGCTCCAAGGGCCCTGTTGGTTTCAGGTTCAAACCAACTAGGCCATAGCCAAAATTTCCCGAAAGCTCAAGTGTAATATACCGCAACTACCATATCTAATCAATGATCCCTACACAACTGAATGTGCATCGATCAGAGGTCTTTATTCCAATATATGGGTGTTTGAATGAACCTGGTCCGAAAATAGGGGGTCAGGGCCTGGTCCGACCCGGTCCAATACCCACTGGGTTAGCCCGAACCAGGTCGACCTGACCCGGGTCCGGGTCTGGCCTGATTGGGCGTGGCCCGGTACGGCTGGTGCTATAATGACCCGTAAAATTGAAGGGAAATTTTTTCTTAATTTTCTTTGGGATTTTACAAGAATGCAGTTTCTGACGACACCTGATTCCGAGGCCCGATGTGCCCGAAATCAATTTCCGAAGATTAGCTCGGGTACGTTCAGTGAACGAACGAGCGGGTTTTCTTAACTTTTGAATCGGTGCTTGAAATTGAAATCCGAGGGCACCGATGAAACCGCATCCCCGGTAATTTCTTAGGAGCACCTTTTCTGAAGGTGAGTTTTCTCCGGAGGAGTTGTTAATTTTGTGGTTTTAGTGAGGAATAACTAAAATTATTTTACAATTATATTTATTTTCCTCTAGGTAGTTATAACCTACGGAAGGGAGTTGTGGGTGGGACCAACATTTTGTTAACCAACCATGAGAGGATAAGGGTGGGGTGGGCCCACATGAGCCCAACCCCTCATATTTCTTAACTCCATAACCCCACTTTAATGTGAGACCACTCACCTCCCCCACTCTCTTCTTTAATCACGCCAACTCACTTAATTAATTAAGTGAGTTATGTGTTTGATTTTTTAAAAGTTAAATGCATGGCTTGATGTAAGAAAATAAGATAAGTCTTAATTTATTTGGGAGGGTTGGTTGTTGTGTGAGGAGATTGGGGAGATAGAACTCTTTTCTCTAGGGAATAACTTTATCCTCCCGCGAAGAGATTCAATCCTTCCGTGAAGAACATCATCTCTTCAACGAAGAATGACTCAACGACTCCGGTATATCCTTTACCTTTCTCCTCCACGACAAAGGAAGAGACACCGATGCGGGTGTTCTCTCCGACGACACGTAATCATCCACTTCTCTCCGTGATAAAGAGAAGACGACGTCTCCTCAGACGCTCTCGGTCGACGTCTATGGAACCATGCCCCGCGACACCGCTTTCCGCGAAGCTCTTTGAACATCAACTTGTTATCAAGGTAGGGGTTAAATACTTTTTGTTCATGAAATATCCTTTGTCGTTCTTCGTATTTATTTTTTGGGCCGCTTGTTATCAACTTATTGGGAGGAGGTCGGACTGCATGAACACGACCGAATCTACTTCCCCATTTGTTGTTCTATTGTTGCGGTTCAAAAGAAGGTGGCGCAGTGCAATGGCACCATGTGGAAACATGGAGAAATGCGTCAAAGATGTGCGGCGCCTTTGAGGCCGAATGAACCCGCGGCCAGAGTCAGGCCGCAGCGAAGGGGCGCGACACCTTCACGCTGCGCCAGAGAACCACGAAGATACCACGGCCGGAGCGAGTCCATGGCGGAGGGGTGCGGCGCCGTCTCGCGGCACTGGTCGGACAAGGCCGTGGCACAAAGCCGCGGCACTGCAAGGCAAGGCGGTCAGAACCACCGGCCGCCGGCACCTCGGAGGGCGTGACCACGGCGGTCCCGTGGCGGAAGCACCGGACGATTGGACCAGGTCGGCCGTTTCAGGGGGAGACCTGGGGTCATAACCCCCAGCTAGCCAAAGGATCCCCCCTCCCATAAGGGGGTCGCACTTACTCAATCAGGGGGCAGCATGCCCCCCTCCCATTCCACTCAGCTCTGCGTGGCCGAGCTTGCCAGGTGAGCCACACGCGTGCGCCAGGCCGGGCTACCCAGGCCAGGCCGGGCCACAACCACCGGTCCAGGCCATGCCCTAATGGGCTGAACCTGGACCTGGTTTGGGTCGACCCTATTCGGGCCGACCTCGGGGAGGTCTCGGGCCGGGGCGGTCTGGGCCCAAAACCCCTAAAAACAGATAGGTATGTTTTTTCCCATATCATGGGATAATGAACTCTGATCGATGCACCTTCAGCTACAATTATATCCTTGGATCGAGTCGGTCGTTTTGGTATATTACACTCAAGGTTTTGGAGAACTTTGGGTATGGCCGGGTTTGTTCGAACACGAAACCAACCGGGCCCTCGCAGCGGAAACACTTAGAACTTGAGCTCCGGACGTCCGATTGACATGCCGTCGACTTTTCTAGATTCCTCTTAGTGAAATGAACCATTTGGAATACTTTTCTCGAGGTTTGGACACAATTGGAGTGCGGTCGGGTTGTTTTTTGACTTAAAAACCAACCGGGCCCCTGAACCGAAAAAGCTAATAACTCGCAGACCGGGCGTCTGATTGACGCGCCGTCTATCACGTTGAGTTCCTCTTGTCGAGACGGAACATTGAGATACATCAACTCCGGAGTATGTGTCAGTTGATGTATCGACCCCCCTTAGCTCATGGACCGGACCCTCCCGGAATCGAGCATGCTTTGTGGGGGAACCCTAGAGCTTGATGCGACAATGAAGACCGTACTGAAATACTCAGTGGGTTCAACGACGATGAAGACTGCACTGAAATCCTATGTGGGTTCAGAAGTGATGAAGACCGTACTAAAATCCACTGTGGGTTCGATGGCGATGAAGATTGCACTAAAATCCTATGTGGGTTCGGCAGCGATGAAGACCGTACTAAAATCCTTCGTGGGTTTGACGGCGATGACTACAATTCTTGTACCCTACGTGGGTTCGGCAGTGTTTGACTCTATTCTTGCTATCCTACATGGGTCTGGCTGAATAGCTGGTCTGTATCCTATGTGGGTCTGACAGCTTAGTTGGTTTAGTATTCTACGTGGGTCCCAGCATAGATGAATCAAAGGCTATATCTGATTATCTCTATCACCTTACGAAGAAGTATACCTGTGTGAGTTGAGTCTTGACTTCAATCAATATCTTTGATATGAATGACTTTCTTTCTTATGAGGATTGAGTTGTGTTATCCTATGTGGATTAATTTGTACTCTTATGTGGACGTGATCGAACATGGGCATGGATGTTGGAGCCAAACGAGAAATGATGACTTCGGTATAAGTATGGGAATATACCTAAGTAGTGTTGCATGTTACTTCGTGATTATATCTTTCCTTTGTGGATTATAGTTTGTGGATTTTGGGAGATCTTCGGGGTTCTCAGGGTCCCTACTGAGTAGCATATACTCACACCTGCATGGGTATGCCTGCACTACGTTGTGTTGGTTGCAGACGACGGACAGCGCTGATCGTGGTTGAGGCTTGTGGAGAAAGTCAGTACCTGGAGGTGGACCATTGGGCGGGACGTACTCGGAGTAGATGTCTAGACCCGAGGAGCTGAGGAGGCTATCTGTACCCACCCTTCTGGTGGGACTTCCTGTGGACGGCTCGATGTTCCAGCTTTACTTTCAGTTTTTCTACATTCATTCCAGTTGTACTTTACTTTCAGTTTGGGTTTGTATTCTGGCCCACTTACTATTCCGTACTACTTTTGTACCGAGTTTTACTTAGTGTTTACTTTTCCTTGCTTACTATGTGGTGTTTGTTTACTTTAAAAAGGTAATGTCTTCCCCTTTGGTCTGGAATTTAAGCCTTGGTGCTAGTCTCCAGCCCCTGTCCTATGGGAGGAGGGATTGTGGTGGTCACGAAACGGGTCCTGAGGACGGGTCGTGACAGGTGCGGCCCGGCCTGGCTGGGCCCGGCCGGCCCAACCCGTGCGGCCTGCGGCCCGGCACGGAAGCTGGCCGCGGCTCGACACTCACCGAGCGGGGCGCAATGGGGGGGGGGGGCACCTCCTTGTTTCTGAAACAGAGGACTCGTGGGCTCCGCCCTAAGAATCTGTCAGGGGGTTACACCCCCCGGATTTTCTGAAACAGCATGCCGTAATGGCTGGCCTTGGTGTAACCGTGGGACCCCTTTAGGTCCATCCTCTAGTTAGAACCATCGGCCTGCACAGACGGCCGCCCATCGGATGTCTGTCACTGCCTTAGGCCGCAGATCCTATTCATCCGGTGCGGTGCGACAGCGCCGCGCCCCTCCACTGCGGCCCACTCCTGGCCGCAGCCTCCTTCTGCCTCAATGGTGTGGCACGACGACGCCGCGCACGACCATCGTGGCTCGCTCCTACCGTGGTCTTCTTCATCCCCACGCGGTGCAATGGCACCGTGTCGCCTTCACCACAATCATCAACGAAGATCAACAAGAAAAATTTGAGGAGAAATCGGCTGTGTTTCTGTGGTCTGATCTCCTACCGTTACGACGATAACATTTGGTCAAAGTATACGAGATACTCAACAAAAAATCCTAGCACAATTTTAATACATAAAAATTGAACTTAACTACTACCTCTATTGAAGTTTGCAGTTGTCAACCGCTGCAGATGATGGCTTTGTTTCCTTCATCGTCGGTGTCTCCTCCCTTGTCATGGAGGAGGAAGAGGATGGAGAAACTGAGCCACCGAGTCGACATTCTTCATCGGAGAGTTGGCATTTTTTGTTGAATAAGAAGTTCTTCAAAAGGAACTAGATCTCTCTCCTCCAATTTCCAACACAACAATCCAGTCGACTAACAAAATATTGATCCACTTATTTTATTAAAACATGCCATGCATTCAAATTTCAAAAATTAAACACTTAACTCAATTAATTAATTAAGTGTGTGTTGGCATGAATTAATGTGGGAGAGTGGTGAGTTACCTAATTAAATACCAGGGGTTTAATAGGGGGTTTAATGGGTTTTACGGAATGTGAAGGGTTGGGGCTCGTGCGGGCCCCACCTCACATTTATCCTCACATGTTTAGTTAGGTTGTTAGTGGGTCCCACCCTAACTCCCCCATGTAGGATTAAACAACCTTATAATTATAAATAAAATTGTACATAATTTTATTCACTTTTTTAATCCACATTTTTTTAACAACTCCTCCAAAGAAAACACATCTTCAGTAAATGTCTTCTTAATCAATTGTCAGCGTTGCGGTTCCATCGGTACCCTAGGATTTCAATTACGAGCACCAGTTAAAAAGATAGAAAAACCCGCTCGTTTTTTCACTGAATATACCCGAGCTATACTTCGGAAATTGATTCCGGGCACACTGGGCCTCAGAATCAGGTGCCGTCAGAAACTGCGTACTCGTAAAATACCAAATAATTTAAGAAAAAAATTTCCTTGAAATATACCAGTCTTTACATAAATAGTGTTTTACAATGTTGTTTTAAACTATCTTGAGGGGTGATCAATGAAGTATTGGTACCATGATGCATGATATCATGAAATCCAATAACTAATATTTTCATTCATTGAGAATATATTTATTATTATTTTACATGATCTTCTACCTTTAAATTATATAATGATTCACTTCATTATCAATTATTATTTAAATCTTGTGTGTTTTAGGATACATACCATTCCATATTGATCATGCATCATATTGTAAAGATAATCATTTTATTTAATAGGAATTTTCATTATATTATTTATTTTTACATGTTGATTTTATTATTGATTAATTGTATCTTCCAATTACGTAATTGTTACTGATCATTGGGTATCATGTTTTTCTCCTATCCCAATGATATTAAGAAGGATTATTCGATTAAATTTACAAGTATCTAGTTCATTTATTTTTATGTATTCTGATTTATTTTCATCTACAAATTTAATGGGGGTATCATGTATATTTTTTTTCTAAAAATCATCTAAACCAATTTTTTCATCAGGATTTGAAACATTGTATATATTCTTATTTAATGATTCACACTCTTTCTTGGGGATAGTGGTGTCATGGTAATTATCATTGGTATTTGTATAAGTTACGTATAAAAATTGGGAACTATATTAAGAATAAAATATATTAGGAAAAATAATCATCTGATATACATTGAGTATAAGTATTGAAATATATCCTAATGTTTTGTTAAGGAAGATATTATATGGTTTTTTCATATAAATATATCCCTATTTGGATACTACATATGGACATGGTTCTGAAACCGAAGCATGCAGTAGTAATGAATTTGATATGGCCTAATAGGTTTGACCCAATCATCACATGGTGGATTAAAAACATATTTAATGAAAATATTGGGTTACACTCGTTGTAGAAATTCTTAAGATAAATCACATTTTCGTTATAATCCCTTATAACAGATTGGAAAATAAATATATCCCAAATTAAAGAAAGTTTATAATCATTTTGATTATCAATTCATAAATTATAAATTTATGACCAGTTTTATATTTTATTAAAAATTTAACATTGTGATTTTCAATTATTAATTTCATGAGATAATCCATTATTTTTAATTATTTAGAAATAGAGCATGTGGGTAATATGGATATAAACACTCGTGGCCAACGTAGATATTTCCATACCAATAAAGCCAATGTATGTTTTATTAAAAATGATAAAATTGCATCTATATTAGGGGAGATTAATCTGTTTATGAAAAGTAACCTATTATGTGTAGCGAAAACTATTCATCAATAATATTCTCATATGTTGGATCAATAATTGAAATAGAAGACACAATAAGTAATGTGACTTCTAATCAAATGTTAGTTGAGTAATACATTAAATATATGTTGAAGATATTTATGGGCTTGGGATATGGTGAAAATAAATAGGTTACACTTGTTGTTTAGTTTCAAAAAGTTGATGGTGATTAATGGTGGTCGTTGATGACAAATACTAGTGAGGAAGAGAAAATAGAAATCTGGGAATTGAATGCATTTAATAAGACACTCCTCAAAAAATATTTCCATCATGAGAAGTAATGTAAAATGAATAGAAAATTCATATATGAAAATTATGAATAAGAAGGTGATGAGGGTTATTAAGAGACCATTAAAAGGTCATCTAGATATGATAGAAATTACATATGAAACACGTAGTACAATATTGAACATTTGTTTTGAAGGGAATTTTCCAATTATTGAATGTTGATGGTGTCCCAAATATTTTCGTCATATGATGAAAAGTTTTTATCTTACATATAAATTGCTAAATAAAAATATAAATTTTATATATTAATGAGAAATATATAGATGAAGTGGTCATTGGGATACAATAAAATAGGGAATTAATTAAAAATGACAATGCGAACACAGTGATTTTCACTTTGGGAAAACTATCAAAGGAATAACCCTTTGAAATGTATGAAAGTAATAATAGTTTTTTATATGTGTGTAGATAATTTTCAACATGATTATGAATGAAAATAGAAGAAATAAAAAACCTTTATTTTGTGTTTCAATTGTAAAAATATGGGGAGCTATGTAAATTAATTCCCCAAGAGACAATGGAATCCACCACATAAAAGTCCTATGGATGAATTTGTTTCTTATATGATCAATAATATAGAGGTGGAAGTTCCAAATTATGTTGGGGAAGGTAAATTAATCTTATCTTCAATTTAGATCTTACCGTATTTGACCATATTTTCATTAATATCTACCATGATTTCCATGAAAATTATAAAATACCCTTTTAATTTGTGAAGGTATTTGTTAGCCAATACTCCAAGTGTATGTCTCAATATAATAAGTATCTTTCAGGAAGTCTCCATTATAAAAAATAATCCTTCTCAATTTATATACCTTATTATCAAAACTATGGTACACTTTGATATAATCATATTTTTTTACTTCATTTCAAAATAGGATGGAAAAATTTATTCCATGAATAAAGAAATTATGATTTATGAAAATGATATATAACTCTTTATCATAAGAGAATAAATTAATGGTCAGATCGCATATATATCCACTATAAATAGATTAACGAAAAGAGATTCAATGATAATAAAAAAATGAATAACCCGGTGTTGGATATGGTATTCAAATATTTTCCAATATACAAATTATGTAGAAACACATTGATGTATTTATATAATAATTACCTATAAATACCATAGAGGAAAAAAATAATTTTATATTAACAATACTCATGCTACAAAACTAATATGAAATACACCATATAGAATTTTTAAAATAGATTTAGTGGATCTGAAAAATTAACTTGAGGAGTTAGCTAATATTTTAATTATTCTCCAAAGTGTTTTTCCATATAGAGACTGCATTCTCTTCACTATGATGAATGGTGGATCCATGAGACTATTCATTTATTGTTATAAAATAAATAATTTTTTATAATGAAATAGTACAATCTTCTTCACATTGATGACTTATTTGATCAACTTCAAATATCCCAATATTTGTAAATGATGGAACTTCATTTTCTGTGTCATTAATTGTATCAAAATAAGGAATAGATTCCTAATATATCATTCAGAATTAGGTATTAAATTTTTATTAGTTTACAATAATTCTATTTGAATAGATTAATGCACGTTTTGTTTTTATGCATCTAATGAATAGAGTATTCATTAGATGTATTTATAGTTTTTTTATTAATTGATGAAATTTTAGTGTATTTTAAATTTTATGAAGGCCGTTAGATTCATTTGATTATAATTATAATGACACATAGAAGAAATAGTTACATGTTAAATTTTGAAATTTTGATTTATAGAATCAATAATATTTTTTTCAAGGCCATATTTTCTATATAAATAAAATATCATAATATATATTAAATAAAATTCTTATTAGATAATTTCCTACACCATAAAAAAATACTAAGGAATGTAGTTTCCTTAGATTGGAAGGTCACTAATAATTATTCCTTCTGAAATTTTTGTGATTGAATATCCTTTTTACAAGTCATACATGTGAAGGGGTTATGTTTATTTAGTAAACATAATTTTATTAATGTTCGAATGAGGTAATTAATAGATTGGATATTAAACAAATTTTGAATATACTATCTAGGAATTATGTCTTTGTGATATATAGGGGCACATCAAATAAGTGAATGAGTTTTTTTCTAATGATATATAAATATTTTATTTCATATAAATAATAGAAATTAAAGAAATAATTATAGAACTATACAACCCATGATATTGAGTTACAATCTATAATATATGGATTTAAGATATAGATACATTATCTCAATAGTGAATGATATGATATATACACTAATAATAAAATACTAAACTGAATATTTTTGTAGAAATTCATCAATATGTGAATAATTTAATAGATTGAGCTACCCATGGATTATAATTGTCCAATGCTCTACCACCCATAGAAAAAAACTATATTAGTAGATGCATTATGATGGAAAGATCATTTATGTTTGAATCAAATGTTGATTAAGAGATATCATATGATCTTAGAACATTTTGATAAAGAAATGAAAATTATAAATTAAAGGTAAACACCAATATTTTTAAAAATAAATGTGAAACCATATTTATTTGAAAAGAAAAATTGTTATCAAATTATTGGTGAGAACTATGAAGGGAAAATTAAATCTATAAATGATTAGAAAATATAAAATATCACATATGACTATTTTGTTTATAAATTTTGAAATAGACTATGTTTTCATTATATTCATAAAAATAAAATGTAATTGTTGGATGATTCACATTCCTCAAATTTCTCTATACACCCTGTTAGCATAATGATGTAACAGTTTTTGAGGAAAAACTTCCAAAGGGAAATAACAAGTAAGAAACTGATGATTATTTATGGAGATGTTTTTTTATCAATGCCTAAATTTTTTGAGAGAGTATCATAGAGGGGCCATGAAACATATTATTATTCTTGTGGAAAATTGGATAAAATTAATATAGACTTTTTTATTGAACTATCATACACTACATTAAGGAAATATGAAATGTAGGATAACATTGATTTCATAACCAAATATTTATATTTATATTCCATTGAAGAATATTGAATTCTTGGTGGTCTAAAATGGCTCTATACTAATTTAGTTTAAGAAATATTGTTTTACCTCTATAAATTCTATTAGACAGAGATGCCTGTTTACATAAAAATTATGGATAGGTAATCAGAAGGACATTGATATTGAGAATCATTTGAAAAATTACATCTATCCTCAAACAGATGGAAAATAAAAAAGGACTATTCAGAAAATGGAATGTAATTTGATTTCATGGTTACTTGGATTTCTTGGTATATGTCACTAGTATTTACATTTGATATATTTTTCCTATTCTTATATTTTTAATTAATATGTTAAATTGGCATCATATGAAGAATTATATGGAATGATATAATATACTCCAACTTACTAGGAAGAAGTTGTTTAAAGGGAAATAATAGGACTAGAGCTTGTGAAAGATAAAAAAGGTTAAATAACTTCAATATCAAATTAATGCAACATAATATATGAAAAATAATTATACAAATTATTACAGAAAACATTAGGAATTACATGTGGGAGATCATTGTTTTTGACGCTTTCACAGGGGCATGTGCGCATCCGTCACGCAGGGTAGGACGCACAGCTTAAGGCCCCGCATTCCTGATTTCCAAAGGCGGGTGACATCCATTCCTTATTAAGGGACATCTGCTCCTTGATCGAAACCAGGATGATGGGATGTCGGTTTTTCATTCTGTGGATTCCTCCTCGGAGCTCTTCACCTATTCCGGTTCTCCCGCATAGATTTAAGATGTATTTGTGAACCTCGTTCCTGGGGCCATATTTTCATGGACACCAGTTAATTACGCTGCTTCCGTCGAGACGCTCCAAGGGGTCTGGTCGGGGCAGCAACCTTCGGTGAGGAGAATGATCATGCCCGGGTGTCGTTGGCGTGTCTTGACGTTGGGGGATTGGCATGTCTGTCTTTTGTCCCGTATTATAGGGCTACTCGAGGGCGCGGAAGCCCGAGGCATCCCACGTCGAACGCGGGGAATTGTGTACCATATGAGGTTTTCCTCAGCTTTCCATGTTTAACACAGGGTATTCCGTGAGTTTAACGTCTAGTGGAGATGGATCGGACTGATCAGAACACTGAGAGTGGATCAGATTGAAGGACCCCCTAGGGGGACCCCGATATTAGGGCCATCACATGGGTGGATCCCCGAATACTATTTAGTGGAATGATATGGCATAATCCCACCGGGATGTGGCGGACTGGGTATGGATCAGGATGGGTGATGGAGTGAAGAGGGTCTTGAACCTCGTGGAGGCTGCCTACGTATTCCCATGGCAGGGAAACAAAGTCCACGTAGTTCGGTGATATGGTGGGACACCAAAAGAGGCGACCCGTGATAATGAACGCATGGATTGGAGAATGGAGCATGTAAGACCTCCGGGCTAGGGAATGAGCTTATCGAGGCACGTGGGCTCGAGGGAGAGGTCAGGATGAGACGTGGGTGTGAGGTATGGGGATTACGCTATGAGATGACCCATAACAGTGGGTTTGTGGGATTACGCTCTGAGGCATCCCATAATAGTGGGTATGGGGCTTACGCTCTGAAGCGTCCCATGATTGTGGGTATGGGGATTACGCTCTGAGGCGGCCCATGATAGTGGTTGTGAAATGACGCGGAGGGGCCAAAATGGCTGAGTGACGGGCTTGAACCTTGTGGAGGCTTCCTACGTACCGTGTGTTTGCATGGATCAAAGTCTATGTAGTTTGGGGAATACAATATAATGTCATACAAGATGAGGGAATACAGTTTAACGTCATGCGGGATGAGAAATTTGGGGCTTACGCTCTGAGGCAGCCCAAAGTGTTTGGCGAACCGACATGAAGAATTCGGAATGACCGGGTGGTGGTCTTAAACCTCGTGGAGGTTTCCTACATACCACACATTTGCATGGGTGAATGTCCCCGTAGTTCACTAGGATGGGGATTTTGCTCTGAGGCGGTCCATAAGAGGATTTCATGGTCGATGCTCACTCTATGATCACGTGAGTCATGCTCGGTGTGAGAAACAAGATACAGTAGGGACCAGACGATCATGTTGCGAAGTGTGCGTCCGTGAGAAGCGGAAAGGGGCTTACGCGTTGAGCAGCCCAAAGAGGAAACCAGGGCTTACGCGTGGTTAGAATCTCTTGGTGCCCAGGATTACTCTAAGATGGAGTCCCATGGTGCAACAATGCACAGAGGGAGAGGGATTTGGGACCGAACAGAGGAGATGCCTCGTTCCCTATCACGCCCTCCACTGTCCTTGGCAATGGGAAAGTACAGAGATTCATGGGTGCAACCTTCCGCAAGAGAGGCTAGGGGCTTACGCTCTGAGGCAGCCCTTCCCCCGTGGACAAACACCACTCCAAGAGGAAGGATATCATTCCATGTGAGGAAGAATCCATTCACGTGGATACGAGAGGCCTAAATATTGTCCAATCCAGGGGACCATGCGTGTGAGGCATGGGGTCGGATCATAGTTTAACATCATGTGTTAAGGACGAGGTGCTTGATAGATTAATGTCATGCAGCTCGGACGAGGTGGGTTCACTCCACACCCCTAGGGCTTACATGCCCAACACCCTCTACCCCTTGTGGGAGGGAAGGAATCGGCAAGGCCATAGTGAAGGGGGGCCGTAGGGCGAACCATCGAGGGGTCCACATTATCATGGCTATGCGAAGAAGCAATAGCCATTTGCGTGTCTATGCGAAGAAGAATGAATAAAAGAAATTCAACGGGAAACACCGCCCAAGGGACATTGATGTTACTTCGTACGAGCCTGGAAGGCCGTACATGGAAAAAAACACATGGCGTGCATGCCCGGTATAAAAGACATCAGGCACCGGTGCAAAGAGGAACCCGTGGGCGTCATGGTGAGGGATCCTGGGGTTTGCATGCAAAGACGAGGTTTGCGCACAAAACACCTGGATGGTGTGCAATTGGGGTAGTGGAATTGCGTGCAGCTAGGGTATTGCGCGCAAAGGTCTTAGAATGCACGTGGGGGGCAACGACCAATCCCTAAGTAATGTTCATACCTAACAGAGGGATTGCGCTCAATTTGGAAGGGATTGCGCACAATTGGAGGGGACTTCACACAAAGGGCATGGAATGCGTGCAAAGGAAGAATTTGGGGGAGTTAGCAAATTCACTTATGCCAGTGGGGTTGCGCCCAAAGGCAAACCCCGGGGAAAGGTTGTGTGAAAAGTGGGATTACCTGGAAGACATATTTCATGCACGGGAGTCCAAATTGCATGCATGGGAGCTGGTCCAAATTCCTCAAACCCAAAACGGTTGACATCGCATTCTATTTATAGGCATTCACCGTCACAGAAATAGGGCGGCGCACGAAATATTTCGCGCCAGGACCCGTAGGCGTGCAGGGCTTCCCCGCGCGGAACCGGGCGTGCAAAATTGTGCGTCGCGCCAGTTCCTTTTCACGAATCCTGGGAGCCCTTCATGCGAATAACCTTTTTTCACGTGTGTGCCCTTTAATTTCGTGGACCACATCCAAGTCCTCTGGACCGGGCCTCTGAGTTCGAATATGACTTCACTTTGTTTGTTCAAAACATCCTCTAAGAGCTACATACTTTTTCGGTGTCTACAAATTTCCCCCCTCGGAATTTGATCGGAGAGAGGTCACAATGTTCGGATTCTGAGGGAAACGCCGAAGCAGTGAATCTCTTGGGAATTTTGTGCACAAAAATCTGATGGGGGCGCAAAACTCTGGCTCGGCATGGAATTCTCTTTCTACACGGCTTGGAACCATGGACTTGCCTATAAAAAGGGGCACTAGGTCCTATGTTCCGTTCTCATGCTTTTCCATGTGATAGGCTCAATGATCTCGTGCACGAAATTGTTTCCGTGGCTACGCGCAAAAATGATTTCACAGCACGTAAATCATTGTGAATTTTGGCCATATTTACGCGCGAACACGGGATATTCTGCACCTAGTGTGCTGATTGCGTGCCCAACTCCTGTATTTTGCAGTGCAGCTTCAGATTTCGTGAAATTCTCCCCGATTCCACGCACTCCATCCTGATTTCATTCAACTCCCAAAATATTCAAGATGGCTGCAAACCAAGTTAATGAGGGGGGCCCGCCGCTCATAGAGCCGAAATGGCGGCGAATGAAGAGGTATATCGTGGAAAGGTGGTCATTCCCAACAACCTAACCTTGTTCAACCTGCTGACCCCAGCCCAAAAGGAGAATCCTCTGCGTAAAAACCTCCAGCTCTGGAACATTGGCATCCTAGAGGAGGTTCCTCTGCCAGGCTTCGAGGTGGACACACCGCGGTCATGGGTGACTCGGGAGGACAAGCTTCCTCGCTACAAAATCCCCAAAAATGGCCATCCTTCCAGGGAAACTAGGCACATGGAAGTAAATGTCCTGAACCTGAGGACCAGGACCATTACCGGGGATGATCCTGTCGCAGATAATTCTCCGGCCCTCTATGCGAGCACATTCCGTCAGAGCATTATAGATGACACTAAGGGCTGGCTGAAAGATTGGGACCGGCGGTCCAGGGGATACTTTACCAGTGAGTGGGCCTGTGTGTTCTGGGTTGACCATACTTGCGACCAGTTTGGGGCCGAGCTGCGACATATTGGCCTATTCAAGGCGGTATGGACGTTGAAGTTCCACATCCACCGTCAACCTAAGCTCGGGCCAGAGCTATTCACCTGGTGGTTCCCTGATACCAACGCATTCCACCTTCACCATGGGGAAGTTGGCATCAACCTCTGGGATGTTCAGTACATCATAGGTATGCCACTGTAGGGCTACCAATATGAAGAGTTTTTTCCTTCAAAGAACACGTGGGAAGACAGGTCACGGACCCCCATGCTGACGTGGCACCTATTGGAGCTGGCCAAAGAGAGGCTGGGGGTCAAGGAATTCCTGAAGGGCATTTCCTACAATGGCTAGTTCAGCCAGTTCCTAGAGAAGGATCCGGCAATCAAGATGTTGGGACAGGGGGAAACGGTTCCCAACCGCGGCTTAGAGGAGCAAGGATGGGTCGTATTGGGGGACCCTGGAGGCGGGGCAATACCAATCTTAGGGCTATCGCGTCATTGAGGCCCAAGACCCAAACGTCCGGTACGCCGGGTTCCTCGCCGCCTTCCTGAGCGGGAGGCTCCTCCCGGTTTGGGATGCAAGGATGGGCGTCCATCCAACAACACTAGTGATGGCGGGCACCATGGTCACCAACAAAAGTTTCAACATGGGGGTCCCTATTCTAGAAAATATTTATGCCATTATAGGACGCATCTCACGAGGGGGGTCACCTCAGAGGGTATGTGGCCCTTACAAGATCTTTCACGGTTGGGTGGCGGCTTATCTCGGCTGGTATACTTTCCCAAACAACATTCGTCCTCCAGGAAATGTCCTGTAACCATCTCTATTGAACATCGCTAGGGTGGTGCCGATGATGCTCAATGAGGGTGGCGTAAGGATCCGAATTGGCACACTAACTTCAACTTCAACCCGTCCCCCGCCCCGATCGGCCAGATGGTGGACAATGGGCGAGGCTCACTAGAGCCGCAGGAGTATTTTCAGAGCATCTGAGGCGGGGTGCTCATGGATCGGATCTACGGGAAGGATATCTTTGAGCCTTACGTGCCATCCCGATTCGCCAGGCAATTCCGATGCCTCCAATGAATACCAAAGAAAGTAGTTACGAATATCCGAGAGGAGAATAATCCTAGCGTTTTGTACCAGATGTGGTTGATGTTTACTAGTTTCGGCTCTGGAAACGTTATCACCCTTCCTCCCACTGGGGTTGATGCTGGCCAATCAACCAAGTATGCTGAGAACTAGTCCATTGCATACCCTGAGGGGCTTTTATGCATGCGAGTCGGACAACTCGAGACTACCCATGCGGAAACAGGGAAAAGAGGGAGTAGGAAAGGTGCTACTAGAAGGGGGGAACCAGGGGTGATTCAAGCCGCGAGGCCTGCGCAGGCCGGGACCTCAGAGGTGAGAACATCACACGGTGCTGCCGCAACCTCATTGCCCATAGGGGGGTCACATGAGGCGGACATGGAACTGCCAGGGAAGCAGATAAGATAACTGCTCAAGCCTTCCCAAGATGCAATTTTTCCAGAACTCTGGTCAGCCTGGATGACCCTGGGGAAGCACTTAGCGTTGAAGCCATCTGACAGAAGATAATGTAGAATGGGATCCAGCTGCCAGAGGTTGGGCTCACTCGAGTTACCGACAGTGTGAACTTCCATCGATGACATGCTTATCTGACGGCCATGGACACATACGCGCACCAAAGGGGTCGTCATGCGGATCCATTTTTCCTAGTGAAAGTGATGCTTGGCCAAGAGCATGATCCAAAATTGATTCCACCGGGAGAAGTCGACAGTGATGATGAATCAGAAGGGGAGGAAGAGATAGGAGAAGATGAAGGAGAAGGAGAAGATGACGGAGAAGGTGAAGGAGAAGTAGAACCTGAAGGTGAGGGGTCGCAGGGGGCGGCACACAAAGGGAACTTGCAGGAGAGCGGTGAGATTGTCGACTCCGACATGGAGATAACTGAATTGCTCGAGCTCCATCTCTACCCTTATCCATCTTCTTTATTTGTCCATCTTCTTCTACATCTTCTAACCCATCTTTCTATCTCCATCAAGAGCACCTAGGTGCTAATCAGGCGTCCCCAATAGAGGGAGGAGAGGAACCGGTGGGACAGGATGGGGCTCTGATGCCCATCATTGAATTGACTAGCACTGAGGGGTCTCCTGTCGTGGTAGCTTTTTTAGCGGCTAGAACACTGGATGCTGATTCTCTGGGTTCCTGTAAGTCCCATGCTTCACTACTGGCACTTACTATCAAAAGATCCCAACTAATCAGGGTACACCTTGTGCAGTGATCTCAACATTGGAGGCTTGTCTGGCTGCTGATCTCGGGATGTTCGTGAGTGGACCAGTGGCGGACATACCACCTCGTCTAGAACATGCTCCCCGCACTAAGTCGGCCTCAACAATTGGTGAGTAGGGGTAGCGGACATCAGTGGTGCTGTCCTTGAGGAAAGGCCAGAAGCTGACGGAGGCACCATCGCTATCAGGGTGAGAGAGGAAGGTCGTCCAGACATCGAGGATATTATTCCTCATGAAGACATCCCTGAGGCAGATCCTGCTACCGAACTGCTGGCTGCCTTTCCCGTGTATCGGCTGGCTATTCCCGAGAATATAGATGACTCAGACTCAGAAGTGGCCAAGGAGAGATGGATGACATGGCGTAAAGGGTGTAAGTGTATCCAGCGCTTTCTCAGGCAGCCCTAGTAAGATTGGCTGAGGTGGATTGGATCACTTCAGACCTAGCTGCACTTCCTGTGTGCCGGATCGGCTGACGCTCAATGCCTTCATTTGATGGTCCGTGATTACATGGCTGAGAAGGTACATGAGAACAGCCAGTGCACCGATGTTTCCCAGTGTCGGGAATGATCGGTGAACACTCAATCATTTCTGAGGGTGGATCAGAAGGTCCGGCGCCTCGAAGGGTAGGTGGAAGAGAAGGAGGTCTTCATTACAATGTGCTCTGAGCTCATGGAGCAACTGGTGGCCCAAATGTCTGACTCCCAAGAACAACTAATGGAGGCGAGTCACCAGATGATCGTACTTCAAACCGAGTGGGCGTAAGAACAAGCTCGGGTTGGCGAGTTGCGCTCTGCGGCTGCTGATGAAGATAGGGTCTTCAAGGAGCAAGAAGTTGTCCTAGAGGCTACCAACCAAAGGGTAGCAGTGATGGAAAGATCAATCCAGCATACTGATCCTTGAGGGCTCTCTTTTTCCATCTCATGAACTTTTTTCTTCCACTGCTTAACATTTTGATCCGATGTATGGAACAATCTATTTATCTGTACCATTGGTTTAATATGCTCACCATAATTATGATATGAATAACAACTCACCCCTAAGCTCATGTTGGTCTCACCCAAGGTGAGTAATAAAGGGTGATCGTGTCATCATTCCATCCATCTATGGGGTGTTAACCAGGCTTCAGGCATCCGAAATCGGGCCTGGATTTCTGAGGAGAAGAAGGAGGTCCAGCCGACGGGTGGGGGAACCTCAGACCGATCGATGTATCATCTCCTAAATTTGCTCTAACACACGAGCGGGGCAATGCTGGGGGCATTGAAATCTATCCGAACATAGGGAGATGAAAAAGGTGAATCACATTACCTGAATTTAGAACAATGTGAAGGTGGTGTGGTGATGGAGGATAATTGTTGACCGTAGCGGAAACGCAACATGCATATCACATCAGCCTAAAATGGGGACAATAAATGAGGGCTGACCACTGACCATGTTCGATACACTGGGCCTAACTCAAATATCGCTGATCAGTCCTCCGGAACGTTGGCCCAGGACAGTAGGCGGACTATAGGTCAATCATCCATATTGCTACAATAGGTGGACCAACGGTCCGTCATCCATATTGTCGCAGCAGGTGAACCAAATTATATCGTCCATACTGTTAGGGGGTCCCATCAAACATGACCAGTACTATGGTATGTTGGCCCAGGATAGTAGGCGGACCGTAGGTTAATCATCCATATTGCTACAATAGGTGGACCAAAGGTCTATCATTTATATTGTCACAACAGGAGGACCAAAGTCTATCATACATACTATTAGGGGGTCCCATCAAACATGAAAGAGAATGAGGATCTGAATAATGGGGCATGAAAAGCGTGGAAAGTGAAGTAGTGGTTTGTTCGAATAGAGTCCAACACTCCCAAAATTGTGCCACCGTGGCGGAGGCGCATTAGGCGGACGTATTAACCTGGTCACGGATCGTCCCAATTTTCAGACAAGACCTATTTGGAGAGAGAACTGCCACTTAACAACATTACTATGGGGCATCCCGAACTTATTCTGGATAGATGTCGCAATTACACCGCTCTCCTAGAAGCCAGGCCGGGGGGCCGACAGTAAGGAGGGATGAGATTTGGTAATCCCTGGGGCTGGACCTAAGACGAAATGTCCAGGCGTAACTACGTATCTCATAAGGATGGAAATAAATACACACGTAGTTCTTGAAGCACAGTTTAACGTCGTGTTGGACGATAAGACAAGAAGGATAATTCTTAGAATGGGGTGTGCGGGGTGTAGCTGTTGCAAACCCGGCGTGAGTGAGGACATAATCACACACTATGCCACACAGTACCGTAGTTGGGGTCCCAAATGCAGGGCTGAAGAGATGAACTAGTTGAAATCTAGATGAACCCAAAGACAGAAGGTCTGGGCGTTCCTACATATCCCCTTAGGATGGGGATCAAGCCATACATAGTTCTTAGGAGATCTTAGTTTATGGTCATAGAGATCGAACCAGCAGGGCCCAGATGTAGGAAAAAATGCAGTTTAGGGTCATGTTGGAACACGAGAGGATCTTAGTTTTAGGTCAAAGAACTCAGACCCAAGGATTAAGGGAATGGGAGACACACGGTAAAGCGGTTGCGAAACCCGACATGAATGAGGGAGAGGCCCTGCTTAATATGTGCCCCTAGGGACGTGTTTAGGCAGAGGGACTGAACACGAAAAGTTAGGCTGGGCTGGAGTGGAAGTGCCCATACGCTCCTACATATCTCATAAGGATGAGAATCAAGCCATACGTAGTTCTTAAGAGGTAGCATGGCACGACATGGCACCTGTGCAAAGGATGAAGGAGACGTGCGGGTCTACCCCTCGTGCCAAAAGAAGAGGCATTTGATATATCTTATTTGTCGTTGAAGGTGAATGGTTTTTCTTATTTGGATGGAACGACCAAGGTTAGAAATCCTTGGTGTCAACACAATAATCAATCCATAACAGGAATTCTCAAATGGTATGGCAATTGACCAATACCTGACATGATGTCCCCTATGGGGGTGGGGGTCACCACAATGCAGTGTCGTTTCCCGTCACGCGACCACGACGATATCATCATAGTTTATGGTCTTGTGGTAGGACCAAACATCATAGTTTAAGGGCATATGGTTTGGACCTGGGGAATATGCATGATGCGATGAGGCATACCTGATGTGAATGAGGACATAATCCCATGCCATCACTATATGCGACTCCGAGAGCTGAGCCTCGGGCCAAAGGGGCCGACGAGGGTTCATCAGTCAGGGGGGGAAAGAGATGTTAGCTCCTAGCTAAGCTGGGCCCGAAACGCAATGTCTGGGAAACTCCTCATTCCCCATTGGGATGAGGGTCAAGATGCACACAATCCATAGAGAAAAATCAAGCACATACTCTAGTGCTCAGATCACGGGATCCCCGAGAGACACCGTGATGCAGCTTTGTCAATCTGACGTGTGGGGGTGCACTGAGGGTTAGTGCAAGGAGTGTCGAGATTCCACCTTGACACAACGGGGTGAAACGTAATGTGAATCATGCAACCAACATTCAGGTCCCAAAGGAACTGGCGTGACGACTGAGGATTACTGCTGACCATGTTCGCAATACAACATCCTGTCGCATTAGCCTAAAGATAGGGGGAAAAATGAGCATCAATCGCTGACTATATTCGCAACGTGGGATTTGTATCAATTTTTTGCCCGGAACCCTCGGGTGCGTTTGTCCATAATGGTAGGAGAGCCCTTAGGCGTTGTATCCAGGCCGTTTTTTGGGGGTCCCTAAAGGTGTGAGTGATAACGGGGGCCCAGATGAAAGGGAGCCTGAAGTAGGGAAAGTGGACGAAAACTTTCCTAAGTCAAATCTGACACTCCAGGTCCTAGACCAGAGTACTCTGAACACATTATCATACCATTGGAAAGGGTTGAAGGGCATGGTATGAGACCGGCCAAAAGATGGTGGATTCCCAGGAGTAGGGGGGCATGGTGCCGAAGACCATGTATCACACTTATATATCCCCCCTCGGGGATGGATAGGTCAAAAGACAGAGGTGACCGAGAGATCATGGGATCTCTCAAGAGATGGGGCTGGACCTGAAATCTAGGTGTTCATGCAGTCTTATGTATCCCATAAGGATGGGAATCAAGACGCACATAGTTCTTGAAGTACGGTTTAACATCATGTAGGACGATAAGAAGTTTTTCTTCCAGGGAGTATGCATGGCATGGTGGGTAATCCGTCAGGAATGAGGGCATAATCCCATACCACATGCTCTGGGTGAAGGCTGGGATTGAGAGGACCGAGAAGGCCAAGGGGCCTGAGGCTGGACCTCAGTCAGGGATGCCTAACCAGCCGACAGTTTAACGTCTTGTAGTGAGGAAGAGCATGCAGTTTAAGGTCATGCTAGACCATAGGGGTCTTAGTTTAAGGTCATAGAACTCAAACCAAATGGGCCCATGTATGGGGCCAAGTGTAGTTTAAGGTCGTGCTGGACTGCAATCTAGTTTAAGGTCATGGGGGACCGTGGTTGCAGTTTAGGGTCATGTAGGACCAGGTGCATTTTAGGGTCATGCGGGACCACGAAGGAATCTTAGTTTTTGGTCTCATAATGTGGACACTAAGATTAATGAAAAATAATATTTGATGAACCTGGAGTTGGTGGGAGGAGTGACACACTCACCATCCATAGTCACCAGGGAATATGCCCCATTGGGATAGACCTTATGGATGGTGAAAGGCCCCTCCCATTTGGGCTCCAATTTGGGTGGATTCCTACCACGAATCATTGGCGCTCTAAGAGCCAGTACTAGGTCACCTTACAGGAAAGAGAGAAGGTGAACCTTCTTGTTGAAAGCTCAAGCCATTCTACTCTGATGCCTTTCCGGGTTATGTAATGCGCAAAGCCTATTCTCTTCCAACGCTTCCAATTCAACTAGGCAGACATCGGAAACTATATCTGGTGCTTGTTGGCCATATATCGCCGTGCGCAATGAGGGAAACTAAATCTAGAAAGGCAAGACGGCCTCAGCTACGAACACTAGGGAATACGGAGTCACCTGGGTGGAATTGCGAGTCGTCGTCCGATAATCCCATAGAGCGTTAGGGAGCTTGTCCAGCCAACTTTTCTTGTTCTGACCAACCATTGTTTGCAGAATGCTACAGAGGGTTTTGTTAAATGCATCGATCTGTCCATATGCCTATACATGATAGCGGGAGGTGTGGTTAGAGAGAATATTGTACTTGGTGTACAATTTCTTCAGCTCGGATGCTTGGAAGTTGGTTTCGTTGTCTGTGAGGATAGTGTGAGGGACTCCAAATAGATAGATAATATTGGAACTCACAAAGTCAGCGATAGAACGACATTTGACTTTCATGAGCGGAATTGCCTCTGCCCACTTAGGAAAGAAATCCATAGTGGTCAGAATAAACCAGAACTGGTGGGTCGTCGCTGGTGGGTAAGGTCCAACGACATCCAACCCCCAGACTACAAAGGGGCAAGAATACATGGTAGTGTGGAGAGGCTCCGATGGTTGATGCACAAATTTAGCGTTAACATGGCACACATGATACCTATTGGGATATGAATTACTAGGATGGACAAAGCATCTACTCGACTGGACAAAGCATCTGCTCGACTAGACAAAGCATCTGTTCGGACTTCGCAAGTGATGCGGCCAGGCTTTACAAAGCATCTGCTCGACTGTTCTGCGACCGTGGGATATGAACGACCTCTGGCCGAGAGGGAACTTAGCCATTAGATAGAGGGTGCACTATAGCAATAGCACGAGATGTGGATTTCTGGAAACATAGTCACCATTGACCTGCTTGACGACCAACTCGGAGTCCCCTTTCACATGTATATGGGGTGCATCATACTAGAGAGCCAGCTTAAGGCCAGTGATGAGGGTGTGATATTCTTCCTCATTGTTGGTGCAGCCTTCTAACAACAAGAACGAATACGGTAGAATGGCTTGCTTCGGGGTGATGAAGACGACACCTAGGCCCACTCTATTGAGCCTAGGATCATTGAACCTTCTACCGGAGGGGCTTTGGTAGGCACCATCAAAGTTCATCTTCCAACATGGGATGACATGATCGACTGGTAGTATTGCCTCATCATGAAATCCTAGATCCAGTGGCTGATCCGTGAAGGTTGGATCAGCAGCTAAGAAGTCTCCCAATGCTTGTCCTTTGATAGCCTTCTGAGGTACGAACATGATGTTGACGTGCTAGAGGATCCCTACCCACCGCTCTAGTCATCCAATCAACATAGGTCGGTTCAGGAGGTATTTAAACGGGTCTACCCGAGAGACCAGTTGTACCTCGCGGTGCTTCAAGTAGTGCCGAAATTTCTGTATGGAAAATACACACACCAGACAGCTCTTCTTGATGGGAGAATACCTAATTTACGTATCGAGGAGCATGCGAATGAGGTAGTAGAGGCTATTCTCTGTTCCCAAATTGTTCTTCTGGGTGAGAAGTGCACCGAGGGACCGTTCCAAGGCGGGCACGTAAAGGACCAATGGATTTCTGGAAACGGGTGGCATCAAGAACGGAGGTTGGAGCAGATACTGCTTGATTTCCTCAAAGGCGATCTGACACTCTTTATCCCACTCGTATGTGGCGCCTTTCTTCATGAGATGGGAAAATGGATTACACTTTCTGGCCGTATTCGAAATGAATCAGAGTATATAGGCTAAGTGGCCTTGGAGGCCTCTGAGCTCCCAAATAGTAATTGGGGGAGGCATCTATCTGATGGCCTTGATCTTCTCCAGGCCGATCTCGATGCCTCAGTATCTAACAACGAAGCCAAGAAACTTTCTATAGGTGACCCCGAAGGCACACTTTAACGGGTTCATCTTCAGGTGGAGAGAATAGAGGAAGCCGAACAATTTATCAAGGTCTTTGATATGGTTCTGGTGCTGGTGAGATTTTACCACCAGGTCATCTACGTAGCATTCTACCAGTGTGCCGAGGATTTTCTTGAATATGCGATTCATGGCCCGATGATAGGTGGCACCTGCATTTTTCAGGCCAAAGGGCATAACCTGGTAACAGAAAGTACCTTGGGGGCCCTGAAGGAAGTGAACTCTTCATCCTCGGGGGCCATCCAGATCTAGTTGTACCCAGAATACCCATCCATGATGGAGAGGTCTTGTAACCTGGCCGTGGTATCAATCAACAACTCTGTCACTGGAAGGGGAAAATCATCCTTCAGACAGTGGCGATTGAGATCGCGGAAGTCGATACAGACCCTAATTTGTCTGTTCTTCTTCATGAATGGCACAATGTTGGCTTGCCACCAGGGGTACTGATCTTCTTTGATGAAGTTGGATTTGATGAGCGTATCAACTTCGGCCTTAACCAGGGCACCGTGAGAGGGGTGCATCTTTCTGGGAGGCTGTTTGAACACGCGACGGTTTGCCGGAAGGCCAAGGCGGTGGACGGCTACCTGAGGATCTAATCATAGAATCTTGTCATAACTCCAAGAGAACACATCATAGTGCTGCCTAATAAAGTCTACGTAATGTTTCCACTCCTCGGGGGCCATAACGGCACTGACCAATGTGGGTCTTGGATCTGCCTCGCTACCGAGGTTCACCTGCACTAACTCATCAACCATTGTGGAGACGCCCTCCTCAAAGGCAGGGGAGCATCTTCCATGTCCACTCCACTTGTGGAGGGATTATCCACGGGGGGATATGCTTCGGGGCTACCAGACCTTGATGGGAAGCAGGTGCTGGTTTGGGCGGCAGCGGTCGTTACATTAGGAAAATTACACAATACGGAGACCATGGAGACAAAGGCGATTGATCCAATCCCATCTGGTCTTCGGCCCAAGGGGCTACACTTTTTTACATCAAAGCAGTTGTGGCGCGTCAACTTGAGCCAGTCAATTCCGGCCAGACAAAAGAGACACGTATGACGTACCACCATTTCCATGAGCCTGACGTCCTGATATTGTATAGGGGCAGGAGGTTTGGGAATTACCTGGGCCTGGTCGGTGTAGGAGTATGAGGTGATTTTCCATCGTTGCTTGGATCCGGAAATATGCCTTCCTTGATTACTCGAAATAAAAATCACTGCCCCATGTCAGGGGTTGTGGCCTCTAACCGATGGATTGGGAAGAAATAAGAGTCATCCAAACCTGCCTAGGGATCACATGTAACAGTGGCAGGCTGGACCTCACCCGCCAGGATCTTCTTTTCTTTGCCCTTGTAATAGTCGGCGTTTAGATAACAGGATTCTCAAGAGGAAAAAGGAGACGCATCTCCTTGGATCACACCTACTCGACCATTAAGGGAGTATTTTAGTAATTGGTGATACGATGAGGGGACCTCTGTGTGAAGGTGGAGCAACGACCTGCCCATCAACGCATTGTAGGCGGTTTCTTGGGAGACAACCATGAATTTGGTGCTGGAAATTAGGCCACCGAACCGGGTCTTCAAGCGAATCATGCCGAGTGGAGTTTTCTCGGTCCTGTTAGACCCTTGGATCCTGAGGTCGGAGGGAGTTAGATCATCCTCAGACAACCCCAGCTTCCGCAGTGTCCGAGTTGGGATTAGGTTAATCCTGATACCAATGTCGACAGGACAGCATCAGACATCCACACCACTGAACAGGATGGTAATGTACAATGGGCGAATGTGCCCCTGTATGGGGGGTCTTCATCTTCACCAGAGAACGAGATAATCGACTGACATTCGGCGTTCTCAATCACCTCGTCATGGAAGGCTTCTGCAGCCACTACCTCTGTCTCAAACTAGAGGGGGATATTTAAGGCCTTGGAAAGTGCCTCATGCATTTTGGATGATAGGCGAAGATAATCAAGGATAGAGATCCTTGCTGGAATACCGGACAGGTGCTTTAGGACATCATTCTTTCGGGCCAAACGTGAGATTTTTCTTACAAGAGGCCGCTCTGCAATTGGAGGCATGACGGGCCCTGTCGGTGGGACTGGTGGATGAATGGTACTAGGAACATCTTTCTATTCACTAGTCGAAGCCCAGAGAGCGGCTTCCGGATTAGGACCGGAAGGCTGGGGTCGGCTGGTGGCAGGAAAGAGCTAGTCGTTGCATGACCGAGGTGGTTCTGCCTAATCCAGCAACACAAATGGTGGTATAGGGGAACCTATCGACACCGGATGAAGGGGACGCATGTGCTAAGCTCACTAATGGGCTTGCTGCCTTGTCTCAGTGGCGTGCACGGCCTGGTTAGTGGTTCCAACCATCATGCCCGGATGATTCACATAGCTACGGCTCTACCGACGTTGGTGACGCCTGGGGACATTGGGAAGGTCCACCTGGCATTCCTTGTTGTCGGGAGTCAAAAAGGGATTTACTAACTCTACGGTGTTAACCTAAGAATACGCTGAACCATCACTCAAGGTGTCATCCACTATTGGAAGGAGTCTTAGAGGGATCCCCATTTATGGGTGCATAAAATCACCAAGAGTGCGGGATGATGACGGTATTGACAGGGTGCGTTCTTCTTTCTTTCGCTGCCGCTTGATCTTATAGGAAGAGGTAGGCCGAGGGGACGATACCGAGGTAGCGATTACAGATTCTGAGAGCTCTGGATGATTCAGGATGGCAAAGATGATGCCATGGGCACGAGCGACCATCTTGTGGGCTATCCAATCGTTATACTTCCGGGACCCACAGTTGGAAACCTGTTTCCACTCATCGTTGTAGCCACTACCACCCTCTGATCTCACAAAGACACCTGCTACTTGTCACGGGGATGGGGCCAACCTGACTGTATTGTTTTCAATCTAGTCTTGGAGCCAGTCCTTGAACCGGAAACATCGCTAGATGGTGTGCCCCATGGTCAGGTGATAAGGGCAGTAGTTAGGGTGATCAGTGTGACGGATCTCTTCTGGCTTCCGGCACTCGGGAAGACGCATGATTCTCTGCTCCAAGGCACTACGGGAATAACCAGGGACCTAGGCCTCATCAAATGAGTAATTATGATTCCATCTGTCTGGAAAGGTAGCTCTTAGTGGCTGGCCCTGAAGCGGGGCCGGAGGAGCGTTCCAAGGAGGTAGAACCTGATCATTTCTCCGAGGTGGTGGCGGTGCATTGCGCGGAGGCACTTTCCAATTTTGAGGAGGTTGATGCTGGGCGGTAGGTTGTGCCTGTGGGGGCGGACCACTATAGGGAGAAAGATCTGTACTCACTGGTAGCAACTCTAGCTACCTAGGGGCCTCAATCTGGGGCCCAACAGCGGGCTCGAGTCTAGCAGCTATCATTGCAAGGATTACAGGAGGCAGCGAGTGTGCCTGACCGGCCTGTTGTAGGGCTTCCTCGAGGCGCTGAGCCTTGTCTGAGAAGTCCTGGAATCCACCGGGGTAATTCTGAGTGATCAGAGAAAGAACCAACTCTTCCTTGACATTCCCTACACACATTTTCAGTAATTTCTCCAGAGTTAGTGGCATGTCAAGGGAGTATGTGAGCCCCTTCCACCAGGTGACAAAGTCCACGAATCGCTCGTCAGGACTTTTTTTGCACCTGAAGAGGTCTATAATGTTCGTCTTCCGGGTTGTGGAACTGAAATGGGGGAGGAATTTCCTGTGAAGGTCCTCCCAGCTAGTCACAGATCCGACATGGAGCTGGCTGTACCAGATGAATGCTGGTCCTTCTAGTGTCTCAACGAAGCAACGGATCTTGGCGGCCTCCTACTATGCCAGAGTTCATAACATAGGCCCGCACCACAAGTTGAAGTGGGAAAAGTGCTCTGGCAGGTCCCCAGTCTCGATAAAGGGGGAGAAAGCGGGGTTCCCAAATCCCTGCGGGGCCGGCATATCATCCACCCATGCTGGGTATGGTTTACTGTCCGGTGGGATTTCCACCTGCCTAGTTTCTAGAGCCTCTAAGTGGGCGATGAGTGCTTCCATTGGATCATCTAGATGTGGGTTCATGTCCTAATAGGGATACCTAACCACAAGCGCATTTTCAGGCTCTTGAATCCAGTAGTCATGCTCAGCAGCTCGTGGGGCGGCTGGCAGAGCAACTCTCAAAGCAGCGGGAGGGAACCGAGTGGGGCCCCTTGGGTGATCACACCGCTTAGGAGGGTTCAGAGAAACTTATCGCACCCTCTATCCATGATCCCCAGCCTCTCCTCTCTCGGTGAACACGGTATGATCACGGTTTCCCGGGAGAATCTCGTCAAGGGGTAGTTGCTCTGGCCCTTGCTGTCCTTGCCTAGGAATACCGTAGTCAGGCAGCAGCTCTGCAATGCGCTCAGCCAAGAGATCGTCAACCAGCCTCTTCTACTCAGCAAGCTCTTGGAGTATCATGGCCTTCATGGGACCTTACTCTGACTTTAGTACCGAGATAGATGGATCAGCGATCATGACAGCCCCGACATGCTCTTTACCCATGTCGACATCTCGGTTTAGTGTTAAGGCTTAGGTGGGCGTGGGGAGGCCCATGAGGTTACTCTACTGGTGAGTAATTCTCCATGATGGAACCTGTAGCGGCCTGTACCTGGGGGGTGAGTCCCTATCGAGAAGTTCTACACCGTTTCCCTCACTTGAAAGGTCGTCCATGTTGACCGCCATTGCCCTTGGCGGCATTCCCTCAGAGTCGCCCAGTGATTCGGGCTATCTGTAAATCGTACTGAAAGGAAGGGAAGCATACTACCCCCATACACAGATGTGCGCGTGGGGAGTGTCCTCCTCGATAACTTTTCTGATCACTTGAAAGATCTGGATGCATTGTTACTGGAGGGCCTTGTGGTGGCAGAGTGACTCGGGGTGCCGAACCGCGGGGAGCGTGACCAGGTCGAACTGACAGCATTGCTCGTCGATATCCTCGAGATGTGATTGACTCCTGGGATAAGGAGCTAGCTGATGGAGAAGATGGGAGAGAGTCACCCGGAGAGTCTGGAAGATAAATTCAAACTCTCCTAGGGTGAGCGACTCTGGCATATCAAAATCCGATCCTCCGACTAGCCAGAACTTCTTGGGGAAGTTGGCTTCTGTGAGGACAGCCTAGAAGCTCCATGACTCTGGTTCGGGATCAAGCCCTTGATGCCCCTTCCCATCAACCTAGAATAGCTGGGGAACTGGCAGTGGTGCTGAGGGAGGCCGTGGGGCTAGTGGGAGAGCTGGCGGAGTATACAACGACCTGGCCGAGTGGCCGCCGAATCCTAAGTCGTCTTCCAAGGGTTGTAGTGTCTTGGATGCCATGTCGTGATAGGATAGGCCAGCGAATGGGCCTCCTGTCATAGTGTCGATGCTTGTTGAGGGTGTGTCATGTCGTGACTCTTCTATCGGTCCCCAAAAAAGTTCTCCCCCCTCTCTGACCGAGGTGGAAGGTGCTTCTAGGGAGGCCAGCGGTAACTGCATGTTTGACCCCTGGGAGTACGCCAAGTCCTCGTCCTCCTGGATATACCATCGGAGGGAGGCATGGATCATATAGATCTTGCATTCGGGGAGTACGAGGCTGACGCGCCGTGTTCCCACCCTTTCCCTTGACTCACTAGACTGGGGGGAGGGCTCCATCGCCGAGTTGTACTCTGCCTAAGAGTCTGAGAAATAGACTGGTTTGATTTCTATCCGGACTTCCCTGACATTCCTCTTAAGGAAAAAACGTCCCACCTTCCTGCCCCTGGGTGGCTCCTCAGGGCAGGGTTGATCTCCTTCATGGAGTCCTCTGGAAGTAATAGTTCTGGGGCAGAGAGGACTGAAGGCTGTGGTGAGAGATGCACTGGGACAGATGTCGAAAGGGACATGAGGAGGACCCCTATGTGGGTGAGTGACCAGATATGCAATGTCTCCATACTCGTGGCCAGCGATAGGGGAAGTGACCCCGTAACCAGTGCAGGGGTGTTGGAAAGAGACATACCCAGAGCATAGCTGTTACGGGGAATCCTTCTTTTTTTAGAACGGTGGAACAGAGTAGGCCTCCATGGTGGATGGCACTCTCGCGAATTGGTCTGCTCTGGCCATTGCTTGTGCCATCGACTAAGAGAGTCGACCCAACGTGCATGTGGGTCGGTCGGGTCCTCGATCCGGGTCGGGCATGTAACTTCCCCTACTCAGCATATGCGTGAGTATGAAAATATGGTTCAATAGTTGCTCGGTGCATAGTGGTTGCTGATGTTGGTGCCCTAGGGTGGGAATTCTCTTCCACTCGTGCCTAGCGCTGGCGTCGGGTCAGATGGGTTGGAGCTGCTGGTGCGGGCACAGAGATTGCCTGCTTCTCGGTTCAGGGAGTCAGGAGGCGATGTCGATGCAGACTGGCGGAGGCCCTTGTCGTGAACCCCTAGAACGGGTCTCCGATTGGGCGAACCCGAACATCCCCTACCTCATCGGCGTAGGGAAGGGTGGTGTCAAGGAGCTCTGGGGATAGGCTCCCGAAACAGTTGAATGTCAGTGTGGAAAGCAATATCTCCTGGCGCGGCCCATGGGTGCAGCAATGGTGGTGAGGCACAGCTACCTCTAGATCCAAATCTGTCATGCCCTTGGTGGGGATGACCCCTTCCTCCTCGTACCTACAAACCAGGTCATTGATCACCCTTCGTTGGATGATCTCTGATAGGGGGAGGGGGTGTGAGCGCCCAGCAGTCATGGCAGTTGGAGTCAGAGCATATTTGGAAATGGCGGGGCCACATGGGGTGGCCGCGTCGGTACTTCCCCTGCCCCTGCACTGGTGGGAAGGTGGTGATCGAGCTCCGGATGCAGCGATCTGATTCCTAGAAGTAGGGAGATGAACCCATTATGTCTAAAAGAAAAAAAAAGAGAAATTGAAAACAAATTTCCTAGATCCATTCCGTCTTCCATGGTTGGTAAGAGGGATACACGCTGATGACGTCACAGAACGGAGTGATCAACGTCCTGACTACCTCAAACCATGGTGGGTTTCACGTCTCGATGCTAGGTGCCCGGACATTGTGGCATGCTAATCTTACGACACCCCGAACGCTACCGGTCCCCATATTAAGGAGAAGAGATTCACGTAGGATTCACCATTTTCTATTTCCGATACTTTCGTTGGGGTGAGTGTGCATCTATCACGCAGGGGAGTACGTGCGGCTTGAGGCCCCGCATTCCTACTTTCATAAGGTGGGCAACATCCGTTCCTTATTCGGGGACGTCTTCCCCTTGATCGAAACTGGGATGATGGGATGTCGTTTCTTCCTTCCATGGATTCCTCCTCAGAGCTCATCACCTAGTCCGGGTCTACCTCAATGATTTAAGACGTATTCGTGAACCTCGTTCCCGGTGCCATATTTTCATGGACACCAGTTAATTACGTTGCTTCCATCGAGACGCTCCAAGGGGTCTGGTCGGGGCAGCAACCTTCGGTGAGGAGAATGATCATGCTGGGGTGTCATTGGAATGCCTTGACGCTAGGGGATTGGCATGTATGTCTTCTTTCCCTTATTATAGGGATTCTCGAGGGTGCGTAAGCCCGAGGCATCCCACATAGAACGTGGGGAATTGTGTACCATTTGAGTTTTTCATCAGCTACCCATGTTTAACTCGGGGTATGCGCGAGTTTAATGTCTGGCGAACACGGATTGGACTGATCAGAACACTGAGAGTGGATCAGATTGAAGGAACCCCTAGGGGGAACACCGATATTGGGGCCAACACATGGGTGGAACCCCAGATACTATGGAGTGGAATGAGATGGCATAATCCTACCAGGATGTGGCGGCACGGGTATGGATCATGATGGGTGATGGAGTGAAGAGGGGCTTGAACCTTGTGGAGGCTTCCTACATATCCTCATAGAAGGGAATCAAAGTTCACATAGTTCGGTGATATGGTGGGACACCAAAAGAAGTGACCCGTGAGAATGAACGCATGGATTGGAGCCTGGAGGAAGTAAGACAATCCAGCTAGGGCATGAGCTTCCCAAGGAATGTGGGCTCGAGGGAGAGGTCAGGATGAGAGGTGGGTGTGACATATGGGGCTTACGCTCTGAGACGACCCATAATAGTGGGTATGGGGGCTTACTCTTTGAGGTGGCCCATAATAGTTGGTATGGGTCTTACGCTCTAAGGCGTCCCATGATAGTGGGTATGGGGATTACGATCTGAGGCGGCCCATGATAGTGGTTGTGAATCGACGCGAAGAGGCCTAAACGACTGAGTGACGGGCTTGAGCCTCGTGGAGGCTTCCTACGTACCGTGCGTTAGCACAGATCAAAGTCCACATAGTTCGAGGCATAGAGTTTAATGTCATGCGGGACGAGGGTATACAGTTTATTGTCATGCGGGACGAGCAATTTGGGGCTTATGCTCTTAGGCAGCCCAAAGTGTTTGGTGAACCGACGTGAAGAAGTCGGAACGACCGGGTGGTTTCCCTGAACCTCATGGAGGCTTCCTACGTACGATGCATTTGCATGGATTAAAGCCCTCGTAGTTCACTGCGATAGGTATTATGCTCTGAGGTGAACCATAATAGGATTTCATGGTCGATGCTCACTCTAAGATCACGTGAGTCATGCTCAGTGTGAGAAACAAGAGACAGTAGGGACCAGACGATCACGTCGCGAATGGTGCATCCGTGAGAAGCGGAAAGGGGCTTAGGCGTTGAGTGGCCCAAAGAGGAAATAGGGTCATACGCGTGGTTAGCAGCCCTTTGTTCTGGGTCTTATTCCAGGATGGAGGCCAATGGTGTGACAAAGCACAGAGGGAGAGGGATTTGGGACCGAACAAAAAATATTCCCCGTTCCCTATCATGCCCTCCACTGGCCTTGACAGTGGTGAAGTACGGAGGTGCATGGGTGCAACCTTCTACAAGAGAGGCTAGGGGCTTACGCTCTAAGGCAGCCCTTCCCCCATAGATAAACTCCACTCCAAGATGGAGGATATCATTCCATGTGAGGATGAATCCATTCCCATGGAGATGAGAGGTGTAAAGAATGTCCGAGCCGGGGGGACCCTACGTGCGAGGCATAGGGTCAGACCACATTTTAACGTCATGTGTTAAGGATGAGGTGGTTGGCAGTTTAACGTCCTGTAGCTCAGATGAGGTGGGTTCGCTCCACACCCCTAGTCTTACATGCCCAACACCCTATACCCATGTGTGAGGTAAGGAATCAGCAAGGCTGTAGTGATGGGGGGTCACAGGGTGAACCATCGAGGGGTCCACGTTAGAGTGGCTATGCGAAGAATCAATAGCAATTAGCATGCCTATGCAAAGAAGCATGAGGCAAACCAACGCAATGGGAAACACACGCCCAAGGGACCTTGAGGTTACTTCGTACAATCCTGGAAGGCCTTACAGGAAAACAACGCATGGCGTGCATGCCTGGTATGGAAGGCATCGGGCACCGGCGCAAAGAGGCACCAGGGGGCATCAAGGTGAGGGATCCTGGGTTTTGCGCCCAAAGAGGAGGTTTGCGAGAAAAACTCCGGGATGGAGCGCAATTGGGGTAGGGGAATTGCGCGCAGCTAGGGGATTACACGTAAAGGGCTTGGAGTGCACGTGGGGGGAAACATACGATCCATAAGTCATGATGAAACCTAACAGAGGGATTGCGCGCAGTTTGGATGGGATTGCGTGCAATTGGAGGGGACTGCGCGCAAAGGGAAAGGATTACGCCCAAAGGAAGAACCCGGAGGAGTTATCAAATTTACTTATGCCAGTGGGGTTTCACGCAAAGGCGAACCCCGGGGAAAGGTTGCGTGAAAAGGGGGATTACCTAGAAGTAATCTTGCACGTGCGGGAGACCGATTTGCGCGCACGGGAGCTGGTCCGAATTCCTCAAACCCGATACGGTTGAGGCCGCCTTCTATTTATAGGCATTATCCGTCGCAGAAACAGGGCCGCACGCAAAATCTTTCGCGCTAGGACCTGTCGGCGTGCAAGGATTCCCCATGAAAAACAGGGTGCACAAAATTGTGTGTCGTGCCAGTTCCTTTTTGCGATTCCCGGGAGCCCTTCGCGTGGAAAACATTTTTTCGTGCGAGTGCCCTTTAATTTCGTGGACCACTTCCAGGTCCTCCAGACCGGGTATTTGAGTCCGAATATGACATCGCTTCATCAGTTCGAAACTTCCTCTAGGAGTTACGGACTTCTTCGGCATCTACAATCATGTTTTATTTAAATTATATCTATAGAAGGGTCTTATAATGTCTAGTGAGAAATGAAATTAGAGCCTCATATACATTGATAATCATTATATGTTTTAATGTATTGGAGAGCTTTTTCATCATTTATCAATGATTTTAAATCTCTCAAAAGTACATGATGTTTTCCATATATTATTTTCATGGAGGAACATGTGATCCCCAATGCAATTTCTCACCATTGAAGAAATTGATTTGGAACATGATCTATCTTATTTTTAATAACTCATATATATTCATCATACTTGAGATAATGTACTAAGGAATCAAATAAATCCTACAGTAATGATAGTTTTATGAAATCACAAACTAGAGGAAGTAATATGGGAACCAAAAACTATTTTGAAGAATATTTTCCATCATTTGTTTAAAAGCTAATATTTAAGATATATTGATGATTTTTATGAGTTATGAATGTAACACCCAAATAAATTATAATATATCAGTTTTAGATGAAATGTTATTTATTTGATAGCATGTGTTTCATGAAACACCACGTTTAAATATAACGTGGTACTCTATTAAGATATTTTCTAAACGTTCCCATTTTATCCAATCAGTTAAATTAGTGGGTATCAATAGAGACAAATAAATAATGAAAAATATATTGATTATACATGTTACTTTTTTATCAATTTATTAGAAATAAAAATAATTATTATTTAAAAAAATTTCTGTAAAAATTGTAGATTTTCTAAAAGAAGGTTTACCCATGCTTTGTAATCATTATTTAAAATTAATTTTCACCAATTTTAGAAAATATATTTGATCATATGAAATTTATTTTTTAAATCATCATATTACAATTATATTATTTTGAATTTTATAAATATTTCTAAAATGATTCATTTTTTATGAGTAGTGAAAATTATTAAAATTTTATTGAAGGCTACACTTATTTAAATTATTTATAAACAAAAATATATGTTAAATAGGTTATAAAGTAAAATTTGTTTATTAATATATCTATCTATAAAATTTAGGTCATTGGGATAATTTTCTAATTGAATTTTATTAAAAATAATGTAAATATTAGAATAATTTTTATTTGAAAACTAACAATATCTTCATAACAATGAGATTAATTTTAAATTAAATTTTAACATTTCAGTGATTTTAATTTTAAAAAATAGATTAATTAATTATAATATTAGTAATTAATATTATCTAATATGTTCAACTTACATTTTTATCATAATTAATTATATAATCAGTAAAAAATATTTACCACAGTTAAGGTAAGAATGGGTTTATTGGGGGTTAATCTAAAATAATAAGGGTTAAAATGACATAAAAACTTTTCTAACCTATATATTTATCCAAATTTATACCCTATAATGACTAAGTCTCAAAAAAAAATATTTTTTTAAAAAATATACCAACTAAATTGACTTTTTATATTTCTGAACATCTTCATATATTCCTTATATTGATAAAAGTCCAACCAAGTAATGATTTTGGTGAAAACCTAAAGAGGATACCCAATGAAGAGACAATATTCTTCAATGAGAACATTTATTTTATTTCATCCACCAAATTCATCAATTTTTCATTAGACCATTATTATATAATTACCTAGGTATCATATATATATACTAATAAATTTTTAAATAATGGTCATGACCTACAAACATCCCCAATTACTATAAATTGTTAACAAAATCATTATTCATGTGTACGATAGACTACCACCTTGTGAACCATTGAAATTAATTTTTTCCATGACCACATATCATATTTTGGTGTGATGATTGATCTAAATTATAAAATAATGATATTTATAAAATAATTATAATTTTTGAGACATTCTATCATATATTATATTTTCTAATTTCCATTCTATATGGGATATTATAACATTACTTGTGTCTACAGTGGGATATAGCCTCACAAAATGATGTGATTCATTTTTTAATAATTATTTACATTAATGGTAAAAATGATCAAGTTAATTAATATATGTAATAAAAGTGAAATATTAATTATTTTCATTAAATATTTATAATTATTAAAAAATAATGTCTCATTTTTTTACAATTCTACTCACTTAAATATTATAATGTCATTCATGAATTTGTGGACTACGACCTTCACATTGTGATATGGCACTCTTTTCATCACCACAAGACATGGATTATATGTATAAATATATATAAAGATATAACATGGTATTTATAATATTATTATCATTGTAGAAGGATAAAATACAACATAAAATCATTTGATAATGAACATCGAAAAATGGAAATGTAACATATGAATATGTACAACCTACAATCTCTATGATCGTAATATAATTTTGTTTGAATCCCATATATCATGAATAGACTTAATAATATTAATGATGCAGAAGAAGGATTATTATTTCATGATTATAATTCAATAGATGATTAAAATTTATAATATTCAAAAGCACATAATCTTTCATGAAAATGAACAAATTTGAAGATAGTGAAATTAACACGCGAAACATTTAAAATAATGAATGATTAGTAATTAATGAGAAATAAAATATTATAAAATTGATCATATATGATATTTTAAATATTAATATTACTATATTTTAAAATAAAAATAATCGTAAAACTATTATCATTGATTTTAAAAAAAAAATCATCCAAAAGGAAGCATGCGTCATGAGAGTTCGTCTCAATTTTTCATCATTGAGGCCAATTTTAATTTTATGCAGCTAATTTATTTTATATTTTCTTCATACATCACATTTGACTTGTCATATCATAGTTAATTAATACATAAATGGTATTTTATGTTTCAATTTTAATTATTTCATCAAATGGAATTTTATATGAAAACTACAAATTGGTAAATGTTATTATACAATACCACATTCTTTTGTGATTGTCAACATTATCTAGAATTTATAACATTCACCAAAAAAACATAATTATCCATTCCATTTCCCATAATAACCTTATTATTTTATGATTGATATGACTATTTCTTAATGAATATTACGTTTTTTACGTTTGGTGTATAAAATGGTCATTTAATTTATTAACTAGTCATATTTTCAGAAATAAAAATCCATTGCATGAAATTGATATTTTTTGATAATGACTATTATTAATTAATTAAATTGATAATTTGATATAAAGGAGGAATGTTTTTGACTTTCAATGATGGGTGGGGCATATAATTGTATATCATCTTAATGCGTCCTTATATATCATTAGAAAAATCAGTTTGAGAAATTAAATAGGTTCTTTCCAAATTGTATTCAACAATATTGAGGAATTATCTTAATAATATAGGTATCATAGTGTATTATATCATGATTCCAGTAATTAAGAATTTCCATTAATAAGAATATAGTGATTATTATTATCCATTAATTTTTTTGATGATATTATTTATGGATTCATTTCATTCTCAATTATCGATAAACTGGCTTTTTTTCAGTTACATACCTTTTCATGTTGATTATTCCTTAAATTATCAGGACACAAATGTTATTTATATTGAATAAGCGTTCAATTATTTACCATGCCATGTTGATTATGGTTATGGATTCATGATATCATCTTTTAAACGTAACCCATAATGATAATTTGAAGTCACACTTATTTGTTTTCCTTCCAGAAGACATGGTGAATGATTTTTGGAAAGAGTTTCATAAGACTTAATTCATTTTCATTTTTTGGTGTCATTTTTTTCTATTCCTTATGTATAATGGGTATCGTGAATGAACATGGGTTTTTATAAATTCTATAGTTATTTTTCCCTTAGTATATGGACCTTTATATCGATGATAATTTAAATATATAGGCACCAACATTAGGTTATTGGGTTTTAATTTGTTACACTTTTATATATCATCGGAGGGGTGTCTTTTTCATGTTTTTTGATGATTAATATAGTACTAAACTTGATTAAGTTATTTTCCAATATCGATTGACTATCATATAACAATCATTGAATTTTTTTTATACAAAAACATCAATATTCATGATATATATACCTAATAAATATCAAATATACCATTGAAATGTAATCTAAATATAACAATGTTTTTTAGTAAACGAAAAAGATATGTTTATTTTTTTGGGAAGTTATGTCCATAATACATGATTCCCATTTTTTTGAACTAAAAAGGTAGTGTAGTTAATGATTTTATATTTATTATAATAATATAAAATAAAAATAATGATACTAAATTTATAATTTTAATTTTCCGAAATTAATTTTTTGATGAATAAAATAACATTAATAAATACAATGAAGTATTGGTTATGAGTATATACATAACATTTAGTATTATCACCTTTTTAATGAGAACTATATTTTTAATAAATATTATTTTGAGAATAAAAGAACCTTAATAATGTGCCTACGTGTGTGGAGGATATTTTTAGGAAGTTTTTGGTCCGACCTTTAGTGGTTTTTCTATTAGGGTAAGTGAAAAAAGGAGTTCCCCTTTAATAATTAAAAATGAGTTAAATTTTTGTAATTACAAAAAAAATCCATGTTGGGATACTACTCAAAAATATTGTGGATCCAAAATTGATAAATAATTTTTTTAATAATAGATTATATTATTCCACACGACCACTATTCAAATAGAATCATTTTTTAAAGTATGTTATGAACTTTATCACTAAGGATAATAATTTTTTCAATTTTAGTTATCACTGTAGTAAATAGTTTTTAACTTGGTAATTTAAATTATAAGACAAACAAATTGTCAATATAATATAACATTGCTAAAATGACTCCTCATTTAAATTCATTTTGTTTTAATTTTATTTTATTCTATAAAAAATATTTATTACAAAATATAAAATTTGTTCATTTTCTTTAAATGAATATAACATTAATTCTATTATTTAAAATACGAGTTTAATTATATAATAAATTATATATATATATATTTTGTCACATATCTAATATTTTTTAGAAATATAATTTTTTTTTCATAAAATAATAATTCTTTGTTGTATAATAATAGTGTTAAAATGAAATTTTATTTTAAAAAAACTATACTTTTCAATATTTACCTAAAACTCAATCTTTCTAGAAATATTTCAAAATGGATTTTAAGCTAACATGGCCTTGATAAAACCAAAAATGATTTTCATTTTATCATATTAATATCCTAAACATTATATGATTTATAATAAATTAAAATTTTAAAAATTTGAATAAAATTTTTATAAGAAATAATTATTTTGGATGTTAAATAATCATATAAAATTATTAATAATCATAAATATATTTAAACTAAAGGAATAACCATATTAGAAAATTACTTTTATGTATAATAACATATTATTATATTGTCGTATCTATGCTAATTGATTTAATATATAAAATGAATTAAATTTTGGGTTTCCTTAAACACACACAAACAGACACCCACTCATATATATATTTCAAAATTATATTATGTCTTTTCATACCTACTTCCTTGGAAAATATTTTACAATGATTTATTTTCAATTTTTTTTTCATGTGGATGAATCCAATGATCGGAATATTTATTTATGGAGTAAATATCATGTAATTACATTTTACCCCATTAAAAATGGGTTCTTTACAATTTTCATACCTATAACAAAACAAGCTTGAAATATTTTCCCTCATTATAACTTCAGGTTCACACATAGCCTCCTAAAATTTCAATTTCACAATAATACTTTGAAATGATGTGTGGCCTTATTCTAGTTCACCACATCTCTTTAATACAAAATTTCAATTGGTAGTTCATCATATAAGTGATCATCATATAGTTCCACAACAATAGATATTATCACATTTGAATGGAATAGTATGTACATTCTCAAAATTGATAGATGAGATATGTCGTTAACTTTTTTGAATTTAGAGTGGAGTGTTAAGTGATAAAAAAAACTATAAAATGATAATATATTTCGAAGGGAATGATATACATATGAATATACATCACATTATACCCAAGTAAAATAACATTTTTCAATGTTGATATTCAAAGTAACACTTTATCACTACCTTCAAACTCTATATCTCCTATACGATTATATACAGAACTCATCCGTCAAATTTTTCATTGTTTAGTTCTTACTGAATGTTTTGAAACTTCTCCATCATTTCATATACATAGTCCAAATCAATAATATTTGAATCAAAAAGTAAACACCACCATGTTAGATTCATACTTCTCTTCCCGTACAGAGCCTTGTATGGGTCCAAATTATTTTTAGAATGGAAACTTATATAATATATTAACTATACCAATGAAATATATTTATCTAGGAATCCTTGTAAATTTATCAAAAAATATCATATAATATCCTCTATATTTTTAATTATTCAGTTATAATGTCTATTTACTTAATCATATATGTTGTATTTGGACTCATCTCGAGGTATAATTCTTTCTGAAAACTTATACAGAACCACAACATAAACTAAAGTACCAGATAACATACAATGTATAATGGTACTATATGAATTATTATCATTTAAATCATGTATATCTTATTGTTATTTCCATGGTAGAATTATTAATTTTTTATAATTTTTTTTAAAATGAATGGAAATAAAATAAAACCCATATATAATTGTTTTCATTAGTTGGTTTAGGGGTTTGTACGATGAATTCCACGGCGATGTTTTATTTTATCCATTTATGTATGGGTATTGTTTAAAACATACCCTTATAATTTTCTCATAAATTAATATTTTAATAGAATACCCATCATCGATATTTATTTTCTTCAATTTCACCATTAATATTATACATCAATTTGTCTGTCGTTACATCTCATTGTATATTCTATCATCCATAATTAAAATATAAGGATGATATATATGAATCACCCAAATGTTCCCTAATTATTTTTGCTAACAACAACCCACATATTAAGGATATATATCATTTAAATCCAAATTTAAAAAAAATTCTTCAAAGTATTCACAGGATTATTATATATCTACATTATCTTTTTAAGATTCATTAGTCTTTACATGAATGAATGATTGAGATGTCACTTCGGAAAGGTAGGATTTATATCCTCCCATTATGAGTTAATTATTAAACCTACAAAAATCCATGTGTATAGGGTAATTTTAAATCCTCATCAAGGATTGAGTAGCTTGAACAGTCCATCTATTAGAATCGGCCCTCTAATTCAACAGTCATTAGTTGAAATATACTGACCAGTTATAATATTATATCAATTCCAATTATATCATTTAGATCATATTCATTTTTTTCTTAATAAATAATTCAATATCTTGTGATTTATATATATATATAAATTGTTTCAGTAGATAAAGTTTCCTAAAATATTTAATGCAAATAAAAATTCCACTAGATCCAAATAATTTGTCAATTAATTATTTTTCTGTGTTTTAAATTTTCATAACGCTCTAAAAATTACCTTTTCATTTTTAATGAGGATTCATCTAATTGTCATCATTGAGATATCACTATATATTACTAATCATTCCCCACTATAGCGCATTGAATGTGTTGGAGTTTTGGATGAACACTTATTTAGTTCCATGATACATTCTTTACATAGAAAAATAAATATCATTATTATAGTGGTCAGTATGGTGAATTATTCAAGAACATCAATTTTTTTGGATCTATATAAAATATATTTCGACTAATTTAATGACCCATAAATGAATAATTATATATCTTTAATTAAAATTTCAATAGTTTTCCTTAAAACATATCCTTTATCAAGTCCATTATCACATTCTATAAATGATATCTATTTTATTATGTAATTTTTTAGTATATAATAATATTGTCTATAAAGGATAAAAATAAATGATCCATGTAGTCCTTAAATACTTTTTAATACGATATATGATGAATGAATATGTATTATTCATTCCATGTGACATCACTATAAAATCACTATGTCCATACCTCATTTGTAATATTACATTTAAAATATATTCCATTTTAACTATAAACTGATGATATCCAAATCAGAGGTTAATATTTTAGAGGAATCGAGATCCTTTGAGATAATTGAATAAATCATTGACATGGGGTAAGCCATATTTATTCATAACTGTGATCCTGTTAAGTATATCTTCTTCAAATTAAATTCTCATTTATCCATATTTCTTCTTTGCAAAAAGTCTTGTTTTCCTTATGGTGATTCATTATTATGGATAAAACCATTATCCATATTCTCCATTACATGATTCATTTATTCCTCCACCTCAACTGGAGGCATTAATTTTGGTCTACATGAGACAATAATTATTCAATGTATAATATTAGATCATCACTCAACTTCACTATATTGGGGAAGACAATGTAGTTCAACCGGAAGAACATAAATATATTGTCATACAATAATAATGTTATCCATTTCAACTACTTCCCTAGAAATTTTATTCATGTTTCCCTTTTTTTGTAACTAATCCCATATTATTAAAAGAGCTTTAATGATGATATACACCTTCTTAATAAAAAATTATAGGATGATCATGAATAAGAAATTTGTTCACATTCTAAAGAATTATGCAATTGGATCTATATAGGGATAGGAAATGCATAAAAAAATAATTTCAAATTCATCAAAGTGTATAAAAATTAAATATTTTTAATGTATCCTCACAAAAATATATGTTAATGAATATTTATATATCATAGATGAAAAAATTGAGACAAAAAATTATTTTCAGGTAGTTTATTATCCATTTATTATGGATCTGATTCTATATTATATGAAAAAATTTGGGAAATAAAATAATGTGGTGAACCATAATTAAATAATATTATAAAAAATCTAGAACAATGATCAACCAACCTTATATCACTACATGATTTTGATGTATCACTATGGTAGTGATCTCAAATACCCTTCTTGATTCCATATATTTTAGAGGATGTTGGAGAATATTTTATTTATTAACATGATTGTTGGGTAATTGAATCACATAGTGTTCACACCCCATAAACATGATGCGATATAGTGTTAGTAGAACATTAGCTAGGAACATCTCATCCTCTAATGTTTCAAATCACCTCCTCTCCTTAAATTATATATTTTAGGATTAGTATACCACTTTACTACACCAATATTAATAACATGATAATATAATGAAATTTCTAAATCTATTCCTCCCACACAATAAGACTATAGGTATTTGAAATTTATCCCACCCTTGTGACATACCATCAGAGCTACCATTATATTCCACCTCAATGTTTCCCTATATAGAGAACTGAGAAACCCAAGTAACAATATCATCCTTTAAAAGACCTTATTCAACACAATTATTTCATCAAATGTCTCCTCTGTCTAAATAATTTTGAATTCTATGTTTTTATATATTGAAGAGATAATCGATTTTACAATTTTTATCAAGGATAAATCCATTTTAATAACTTGAAATCCTTGAGATGTTAAATATGAATATTTAATTGGATTTATTCCCTATTTCAACTCTTGTAATTTAAAATCTACACTCTTTTAATGATTTTAAGGAAAATATTTTCTATAGAAATATTCTTCAACATTTCTCAGTGTACAAACTATAATTATTATTTCTTTTTTTGATTCTTTAATATAGTACACCATTTAAATTTTTCGCACATGAAATGGTAAAAATAATAATAAATTTCTCATTCTTTTGTGAATGGTATAATAAAATGTATATCTTCCATCTGATTCATCCATTACATATCAATAATTTTATTAGAAGAGAAATTGATATTTTAAATATGTTTTTTCATGATTCACAAAATAGAATGAATCAACCTTTTTGAAAATTCAATGGATCAACACTATTTTCATTTTTATTCATATATTGAGAGATAATTTTCAATATTTATAAATGGTGTTATACTCCATATTCCATTCAACTGGGTTTCCTTCTTAAGAAATCATTTCATTTACCATCTGACACAGTCTTATCCTTTTTCTTTTCAGTTCCATCATTTACTAAAATTGAAAAAGACCTATGAAATGTTATGAAGAATTAAAATAATAAGGTAATAATATGATATAAGATATTCAACCTTAAAAAACATTGTTATATGAAACTATCATGTTATTATAGAACTATTTTAGATCAACCGATATAATTATTGGCTTAAAAATGTATGGATATCACAAAATAATTAACATAATCCTTTAAATTTAAATGGATAAAAATCCATAAAAATAATTCATAATTAGTATTAGATGAATTGATGAATATCAATTTATAGTGGAATACTAGTTGAGAGATATTTGTTCCCATTATTTTTCTACATTGTGATGATCAATTCATTGTTAAACTAAACATTTTTAGAGTGATTACCCATAGGTTAATCTATTCCAAAACTACTACCACCTGAAGCATCCTTACATGGATGTTTTTATTGGTGAAAAACCATGATATACCATTACTAACATTTAATTATATCATCTTATAAATAGAACCTTCTATTGGTATTTTACTAATGAATTTTTTAGTTTTATTATGAAAATAGTTTCCCTGATCTATATAATTAATTAATGCATCCACTATGATACCAATTATAGTAATCTAGGAAAAAAATATCTTTATTTTAATTCATTTACATTATATAAAAATTAAATTTCATAAATTTTAATCAACCATTGATTGATAGGCTCTATTTCATTAGTGACTAGATATTTAATAATATTATTTTACAATACTTGTGATCAATTATCTTTAAATTCACAATACTATAACATCTTTTGGACAAGTTTTAAGTATATCTCAATCACTTAGCATGGGTAATTAATAAATAAGAAATATTTGGGATCAAATAATTATTAATGAATGACATAATTAAGTTCAAAATTGACATATCACACTCTTTTGAAAAATAATGAACAAGTAAAATCATTTCATTTAAAAGAACATAAAACTACAATTGTTATCCATAAACATGAAAGATACAAATTACATATCCAACATTAGAACTTTTAAGACCGAAAGATAATTTAAAAAATGAAACATATAAAAATATCCATGAATATATGAATGTAGTGGATCAATCATAAAAATTTTATTTCTTATTATTTAGAACATGGATTACCACAAACCCATCCATTTGTGAAATTGTTAGTACGAATAATGTCCACCACAATTACCCTATCTGAACCAAAATACATACTAAAATATTCAGATAACATTTCTATCCTAATAAATACAATCCATCATATAGTAAATTTTATGGATTTAATTGACCCATGCATGTCATATTTTCAATGAAACCACTTATCAATATATTAAAATGGAATCAAATATCACTGGTTTATAAACAAACAACCATCCTATGTTTATAATAGAACCATCCATCATTGGTTTATAATGGAGCCACTAAAATATCATACATACATATATGTTTGACAATATTATTTATCAATATTAACATCATAAAGAACAAAAATAAATAATAATGGGCTTAACCAAACAATAATGTAGGAATATTTCACACTCCACACGGAAACCAAGTAAAAAATGCGATTCATAAATTACTTTCATTAATTAAAATATTTGATATCAATTACATGATCACAACATATTATAAAATAATGAAAAAAATATATGATGAAATATGAAACATATAACTTCTGAATATAATCATAACGAAAAAAATATATAAAAGTGTTTTTTGAATTCATTTAGTAGTCCTCATTGTAACGATCATAGTTATGAGTATCTTTTTTAAAAGAATCATTTTTTTATGAAAATGAATATAATACCGTTCATGAAAATGTAATTTGGTTAAATAAAATTTTTACCATGATATAAAATCATAAAATCATTCAATATGTAAATTATTGGTTAAATTAAAATTCATATATGAAATTAAATTACTTTTAGAATAATTTATTGGTGATAATGTTCTATAAATATTTTTTATCTTTTGAATCAAATGTTATTAGAATAATTGAAAAATTGTGGTTATAAAAATCTCATGAATTAACACATGGAGTAATGAAAAATTATCTCTCTGGTATTATATACATTTTAGAGATTATAAATTAATTCATAAATTAATACATGACTCAATGATGATAAATTAAGGTGAAATCCTCTTTCTAAATTTTATAATTTAAACTGAAGTGATTTAATCACCCAATTTATAAATATAAACCTATTAATAAATAATTATAAAAAAATATGATATAAATTTATATTTCTTATCATCATCAATCACAATTATTTTAATTTACTATTTTTTTATAACATCGTGTGATAATAAACATAATGTTTTCTAAAAAGCTTTATAAAAGGGTTGTCTATAATTCCTTTTCATGGATATATGATCATTTTAAGTTCACTGAATATACTGTAATTTATATTTTAGTTTACTTATAATTTTATATTTCAATTACATGATTGTTTTCATAATGTTTTTTTGATGATAGCGTAAGTGGTTAACTATTATAGGTTATTAATCGATATCGATGGATTATATTATAATATTCATAAAACATGGTGTTATCTAAAATCTACATTATTGATGATATATATTAATTTTATATATCATATATTATCATCAAATGAAAAAAAAAACACATCAATTCTTGTATGTGAAGGAATGAACATGTTTACTTTTAGAGGTGGTACTCCACACAACACAAGAATACCATTTTTTATTTATATAATGTGAACTGTGGTCAAAAAAAGCAATATAATTATAAAACATGTTTTAATAATAATGATACATATGTAACCACATGAATATGGTTAAATAAAATTTTATTAGAAATCAAATCATCGAATCAAATATAAAAAAATAGAGAGGTTAGAAACTTATACCTCAGTTCTTGGACTGTAACCTTTCTGAATGGGTTAAAAATTTGATATATAATATTTATATAATATTACAACATATTAATGGTGTTTACAATTTTTTATTTTCTTAGGGTAGATTCTAAGATGATCATTATGTTTTAATTTGGTTATGTGAAGAGAGAAGTTCTCATTATGTAAGGTAAAAGAATGATCATTATTCTAAATACCAAATAAATTAAAAAAATAGAAAGTCACAATTAAATAAGTTGCCCATAAATTTATAATTAATTGTTAATATAGGATTAATAGTTGAGACACACTTCCACCATAAAAAAATACTTTTTAATGTTGTAATCTTTAACTATAAGGTTACTCATTTTTACTATTTTAGTTTTCTCCATAGTAACTAGTTTTTTCCAAGATAACATTTCATTTAAGCCCACAAATAAAATCATCCATATTATGTAGTTTATTCATAATTTTCCCAACTTCATAGAATTTTATGTATTAGTTATTATATTTTATAAATATTAAACGAAAAATACAAATTGTATGATGTATTAAAAAATATCCCATTCAAAAATATATAACATATATTCTAAACGATGAATATTGGTTTATGAATTAAAAAAAATTAAATTCATTTATAAAAAGAATATTATGTCTTTTAAAATGGTTTAATAAATTTATATTTTATATATATATATATACACTAAGAAGGTAATAAATAAATATCATTTAAGTAAATTTAATTTTGTTTTATTCACCTAAAAATTTATATATTTTGAAATATATAAAATATTCATATTATGATAATATAGCCATGATATAATTTAAAATGATGATAATTTATTTTAATTCATATATTAAAATTTACATATTTATCATTAATATAAAATCATAAATTATCATGAAAAATATTTTTTTATTACAAATAAATTTTTTATATAAACAATTCATGATGTATAATTTCAAATAAAAAATATATCATTCTTATAAACATATAAATTTTATAAAATAATTTTTTTGCTTGAAATAAATTGTATTAGTTTACTATATATATTTATTATATTATTATTTAAAATGAATATTATTTCTTTGATCATATATATATATACATTTCATAATAATGTCACTATATTTCATACTAAATAAAAATAAGTATTTCTTAAAATGGTAAATTTTTTCATATTTTCTATCTATAAATCCATTTAAAAAAGTATTTAAGGAGAAAAAAATATGGTTATTACAATTTACCTCCTACATCAACCTAAAATAGTTTTCTTGAATCATATTTAACTGAATAAAAAAAATTATTGAATTCATCAACTTAATTTTCAAAGGGGACCTTGGTCTATTTATAATCTAATAAAAAGTCATATAAAATACCTAATACATTGAGATAGTGAATAGTCTAATCTCCAACTTTGTTATTTCATTATAATTTTTATATGGATATACTTGACTAAGATAATCATTTAACTATTTTTTATTTTTGATTCATATATTATTATTTTAGAATTTATTATTTATTATTAAATAATTACTGACCAATTAAATGACTATGAGACTCTAGAAAAAAAATATTTCCAATGGCATATAATGTTACATCATGTCTAATGAATTAATGAGATAAATATTTTAGTAATTCTTATGGTTTCAAGGACTTCCAAATCTTCAATATGTTGAGAATAAACACATTCATTTCATACAATTGCTGAAATAATCCAATGAGACCCAATTTTAAATTTTTTTTTACAATAAGGATATAAAATATTGATTGACTTACATTTTAACGATATTTTTTGTTTACAGTTCTAGAGAGATATAGAAACTCATTTTACTAATAATTTTAATGAAGAAATAATCAAATATTAATTTAACAATATATAAGAAACTATTTTATAAGTAACATTTTGTTGACATCAGCAATAAAAATATCGAAAAATTATGTTGTAATGAACCAACCTGGGTAAACCATGAACCGATCACCTAAGCTGATTTGCGATAATTCCATAAATCGTTATATTTTAATAATATGTTATATAATTATTATTACTTATAATATATGGCTCTAATATTTTTTTTCTCATAATAAATATATTTTAAAAAATAGTTCACATTTTTTCCTTTATGAATACATTATTAGGTAAAGAGTTTTAGGGAACTCTGTAATAACTATTACATAAAAATTCAACATATTATAATGTGGACATGTCCACCCAGTATAATTTTTTTCACTATACAATTATTTATAAAATGAAACATTTTTTATATTTATGAAAAATAATCATGATTTTAAATAAAACATCAGCATTGTTCCAACTCATCCTTCAACCATACCTATATCATTTTAAAATGTCATATGACCACCAAAAATAACGTTAAGGAATATATACTGAAGAATAATGAATCCCATTAGTCCATTCGAATAACATGAGATCAAATAAGATATTTTTCCATAAACATAATAATCCTTGAGAAAAAACATTCATTTAAATACATATAAAATAAGATTTACTACTCCAATTTTTTAACAAAACAAATTATAAGAAAAAGTAAAGAATAAACCTTAATAATGAGAGTTTATTAAAAAACTTGAGAACTTATTAAGATTATTTTTCTAAAAAATATCTATATTTCTTTAAATGGAATAATTATTCAGATAATCCGAATATCTACAAAATACATTATAGAATAACAAAAAATCAATGAAAAGTTATTATAATTCATAGAAAAACTATGAAGGTTCCATGGGATATCATATTTATATATCATTTGCAAGAGACCTTATAATAACCCTTAAAAATGGAATAACCTAAATTGATATTTCCATGAAAAACATCCATATAAGATAATACATACAAAATTAATTGGTGAGAAATATGATGCTCTACAATCATAAAAATCATTTTAACTGATTTTGACATAAAAAAACACATAGAATATTTTATTTACATTATTAAACATAAAACAAATTACATTTTTTTACATATTGTAATGTACTTTGTGAATTAACATAAAATTTGTATAAAACCCCATTTCCAAAGAAATCAATTTAAAAAAATTCCAAAAAAGGGAAATATAGTTTAAAAAACATAAAACATGAATATGAATGTTATACTACAATAATGATAATCGAAAAATATAATTTCACTCATGTCAAATATTTTAAAAAAATTAATTTAACACATTGTTAAAAATATAAAATACCACCCATTTTGAAAAATAGTATAAAATTCTTGGAAACCTACATAATTAAATTATATAATTTGTTAAAATTAAAATAAAATAATATTTATGTATATTTATTATATAATTTAATTTTTTTAAATAATTTAGAAGTGGTAGAAAAATAAAAGAAACATAATTAAACTTTTAAAATAATTTGGTGAAGTGAAAAATATTAATTTTTATAGAATTTGAATAAATGAATTATTGAAAAAATGAAAATTTAATAGATTTGAATAAAAAATAATTTGTAAGGAATAAATATAAAATTAACCAGTAATGTAGCTTATGCACCACATAATAGAAAAAATGTGGTCAAAATAACTTATATATCAATGGAAATTAATTTATAATTTAAATGCTTTACCTTAAGTTTGACTTGTCAAATTGATTCTCTATATAAATAAATAAATAAAATTTAAAAATTATTAAATAGAGTATTAAAATGTATATATTTTTTTTATTTTTTTTTATTTATATCAATTTTAAAAATAATTACATAATTAATTAATTTCACTTCAGATTCCTTTAACAACACACATCAAATAATTGAGAAATAAATTTAGAATGGCTGACTAATATACAACGGATAATTATAAAATTAATTCATGTGAAATATTCATGTAATAATTATCACTATAATACATTATTCATTCTTCTAGAGTAACTATTAAAGGTTGTTATGAAAAATAAATTATGTCAAAATCATGAATATAATATTCAATACTTGCACATGAGTATTGTAGAGTTTTTTCAATGAATATGTGGGAATGAAGGTATGTAATGTTTTTAAATAATGTAATGCTAAATATATCATAAATATTATATTACTTAATTTATTACACACACATATATAATAATAAAACTTGTTAGTTTTTTATTAAAAATAAAACACATCGGTTGGGGAGGTGATGTTTCGGACACACACACAAGTGATGTTTTCGTTATCATTTATATGGTAATGAAATTAGTGTAATATATATATATATAATTGTAAGATAAATTTATATATTATATATAAATTTCATATTATTTAATTTTAATTGAGAAATTTCACTAACCATATGATTTGAGGATGAAAAAAATCATTATCTTTGTGGGATGGTAGTATGTACATAAAAGGTATATTTTTTCATTTCCCATTAAATAAATAATATGATAAAAATTGTTTATAACATAAAAAAAATAAGATATTAATATATTCGATACAATAATTTTATAAATTAATAATGGTTAGAATATTTATAAGTATTTAAATAATGGAAAAAAATACAACACTCGACCAAGAACCATAGCAACCCTTCTAAAAACATCATATAGATTATTCAAAATCAATCATATGTTTGGATTATGTTAAAAATATGACCTATAGAAAGTGTAGAAATTATTTTAGTAATGTATTCGGGTATCAAATGGCTTATATAAGATTCTCTTGATGTCTGGTCAAGAGTGTAGAGTTTCTGACATTTTAAACGTGAGGGAAATGAGAAACATGAAATTTTTGGGAATATTAAAATATATTAATGATGTAATGAATGAATAAATATACAAAATGGACCATTTATTAATTATTTATTAATTAGGGTCTAAATATGAATGAAAACAATTCTTTAGATATGTTTTTATGACATTTAAATCCTTATCATTATAGTTTAAACCCATTTAACATGTTATTACTCAAACTGATGTAGCTAACTATTTTATCCAAATTTATTATCTATAATGAAAAAAATTATAGTTAAAACATTATGAAATTTTGAAATTTTTATTCCAAACATGGATACCATTTCATAAAATATAATTTCAATAAGTTTCTGAAATTATTTTGAAATTAAACAATCAAATGTCAATAAAAAAGGATTTACAGGAAAACTGTATTTTTATCTATAAATCGAAATTATTAAAAAAAGAATCATTATGTTAATAAAAATAAAACTAATTTGATTGTTTTAAATCAAATAAAATTAATTAAAATGTAAAATAAATTCAAAACAAAATCATGCGTTGAAAATATGTGAATGGAAAACACAATGTTTTATAAAATCATTATATTTGCACTAATCATTGATAAATTTGTCTTATAATAAAAATCCCAAAATATCTCCTGCAAATAATTTTAATATTATGATTTAAAAAATTCTATCGTTTTTATGAAATTAAATTTATAAATTCAGTGTAAATTAATTAAAATTTTTATGAACAAAATGAAATACAAAATTTTATTGATGTGAATGAATTTTTGAAGCAATAAACGAACATATTATCATTCAATTTCAATTTACAATAATTAAATAAATTTAAATTAATTCATTTTAATATATAATATAAATATTTAATTAGCATAATGTAATGGTATATATTAATTTAATTTCAAATGTAAAAATAGAGTTCACCTGAAATCTATTCTTTTTTTAGAATAAATACAAGACATTAAAATTTTCACAACTTGGACTCAAATAAATCGTGTATAAAGTAAACTAAAATAAATATATATATTGGATGATATATATATATATAATTTATATGGTTATAACTTCTATATATATTATTTTCTTGTAATATTCCATTATATATAGTTATATATATAAAAATAATATATTTCTTTACTTCGTTCATATCATGTATATTGTATTCTTATTTATTTTCATTAATTAAATAAACATATTTGTTGTCACAATAATTATTATCATCCATGTGGAGAAATATTTTATTTTTTTGGTATATATATGAATATATTAATTTAATCAACTTTTATTTTTCTTTGTGTTTTTTCATTCTATAGCCTAATAATGTATTAGTTCATATCTTTCGTAACAGTTTTTTTAACAAAACAATCACTATTAGTTTTAGTTTAATTTAGTTTTTATTTAAATATTTCTATGATAATGTTTATAAAAAATAAATTATAAATTATTGAGGAGTTTTATTCTAACACGTTAATGAAATTTCATCCCCTCTACTCTATCTTATGCCTAAAAAATGGTTTCAAAATAATTTAAAAATAAATACTAAGGAGTGGAATATAAAACATATGATCATGAATGGAAACCAATTAATCAATACACGTACCATTACTTAAATCAAAAACTAAAAATGTAATAATAAAACATCCATTGTAAATGAGGAAAAGGAAAATAAAATAGTATCCTAAAATAATTCATTATTGTCTTATCAAATAAGGGGATCATTGGTGAGAAGTGAAAATATAGACATATAGGAAAATCATAACATCCAAGGAATAATATACATTAATAGAAATCATGGTCATGATAATTTTAATTTCTACAGGTCCATAAATTAGTAGGGGATAATGAAACCATCAGGGAATTATAAATAAATGAATGATTGTAATATTTTCATGTTATTATCATTTTTATAATATTGAGTTATTCATTTACTATCAAAAAAAGGAATATGAGAAAATATATATATCTAAGATTTAATTCCATTTCAAAATAAAATTTAATCATTTAGTTGTTCTTTGAACAATTATAACTTTGAACTCATGTATCACTCCTACGACTGGATATTTATGATAATTGTTTCATTCTTAATAAACTAGAATTAACTTTTAATGGATCATAATATCCATAGAGGTATGAAAAATAATTAATCATACTTCATTAAAAAATTCAAAACACTAAATTAGATAGCACACATTATGATCATATCCATTTTTAACCAATAATACATTATTCCAAAAAAACTAAAAAACACATTATGTTAAACTTCAAAATTTGATAAAAAACACTAAAACTCTTCAATTTATTATTTACCAAGTATAAAACCCAAAAAATAAAAAAAATATAAGAAAATAAATCCTTAATAGATACGTTTATTATTTATCTCGAAACAATAGTAGTCATTCTTACATAAAAATACTCAAACCTTATATGTGCGTTAATCTATTAATATCTGAAATATGCTAGTATATCCCATAAATAACCAGAATCACTATAATTAAAGCGTTAAAACTCTTGTGAAATGACATGTTATAAAAATTTATTTATACTTACCTTCATGCTATAATGATACCAAAATGTTATAACCCTTTATACCAATTATCCATAGTTATCTCGACATCAAAAATCACCATGACAATAAATGTTATGAATGTCCATAAACTTTTACAAAAAATATATGAAATCATTATTTCTCAATTAAAAATTTAAAAATAAGAAAATTTGATCATAATGGTAACATATATCTAACAATTTTATTTAAAAAATAAATTTATCACAATCCATTACATAAAACATCAAAAAAATAACATTAATTGTATGACCATAAATAAATTAATAATTACATTTTAGCTCTCAAATCCCTATATGTAGAAACCTCAGTAATTATATGTAATTTTTATCCGAGGAACATCACTACACTATATTATTCTTTGATAAATCATTTCATCAAATAAAATATAAATCATTTCATAAGATTCATTAGATAAAAACATAATGCAAAAATGATCATTCCCAAAGATTTATCATTTTCTATTTCATCCTCTTCAAATATAATATAATTGGATATTCTTAATTCATTATCTATGTGGTCTTTCTGACACCATCGTTATTTTTTCCATTTAACATTGATTTTAATAATAAAATACTATCTATATTTAAATCATTATATTGTTACATTGGGATGTAATTTTTCCCCTATACGATTTAAATAAAACACTCTATTTTTTAATGGATGTCTATTGGTATTCTCCTTATACCACCACATTTAAATCATCTTCCCATTTATTTAATAAATTTTCATATATAATTATTCCCATATTATTGACACATGTTTGTTTGAAAATTTTAACCTCTATTATATTTATCATCTAAAATTCTATAAAAATTCATCTTTCTTTTTTTTTTCTATTAATAATCTCACATTGGTTCAAGTTGTTTATAGTGAACCACCATTAACATATATAAATATTATATTATTTTAAGTTATTATTGAATATTTATCTTTATGAACCATTTGATAAATACAATAATATCTCTTATCATATTTTTTCCACTTTGTACCCTTCAATGAATACTCTACTAAAACCCATTAATCAAAACCAAGGGGAATTCAACATAAGTAAAAAATGATCTAAGATTATCAATAAAGTTATATATGGGAGATATCAATTTATGATCATAAAAAATCATAACATATTCATAATTGTATTAGTTCATAATAGTAACCTACAATGTTCATTGGAAATATATTATGGATCAAAATAACGAGTCATTGAATAGTAAATTATCATTTCAAAGTACATAAATCATAAGAGTGATGAATCTTCATAAATCAATCATGAATCCTAGGTTCATATCATAAGCATAACAACATGTCAAATGATTTTTGCGCCATTATAGGAATAAAAATGATTTTATATATCATGGTAAACTATTGAGACCTTCAAAAAATAGTTTTTTCGGAATCAGAATCTGTTTTATATGTTACAATGTGTCATTCATCGGCAGTAGTTTCCCACATAATATTATGAATCCCTACCTATTTCCGATTGTGAATTAATCACACCAAATCGTTTTCTAAAATTATGATATTAGATATAAAAAATTACCCAATGCATTGGAGGTGTATAAAATTATAGTCCCACATATCCCATAATTAATATATATGTGTGTGTGCCAAATTATTATATCATATTCATCATATGATCATAACATTACTTGTTGAAACGAATCTTGTTTCCAAACCATTACATATTTTGATCATATCATAAACATTAAATATAAATGGGTATAATATAAATCACTTCATCAAAATCTCAAACAATATTGGTAAATAATATGGATAATATAAATAATTTATATCGCACAAATATTATAATTAATGTCAATCTATGTAATAATATATGAAAACTTCTACACATGATCAAGAAAATTTTCGTTGAGAAAAATATCCAATTCATATAAAAAAAATTATATAAAATCAATATTTTTTAAAAAATAACATCATTTAAAGTTGAAATGGAAAATTTTAATATAATTAATGAGATTTTGAGTGGCCATGATTGTCACGACCCGTCCTCAGGGCCCGTGCCGTGACTACCCCAAGCCCGCCTTCCATAGGCCAGGGGTTGGCGACTAGCACCAAGGCGTAAATCCCAGTAAAAAGGGAAGTCGTTGCCTTTGTAAAGTAAACAAGCACCACAGAGTAAGCAAGCGGAAAAGTAAACACTAAGTAAAATAAATAGAGTACAGCTGAAAGTGCGGAAAAGTAAATGGACCAGTATACAAACCCAAACTGAAAGTAAAGTACAACTCGAAAGGGAAAACAACAACTGTAATGTAAAAGCCGCTACGCCGAGCTGTCCACTAGAAATCCCACCTGAAGGATGGGTACAGATAGCTCCACTCCTCCTCGGGTCCCGCCGTCCGCTCCGAGCGCGTTCCGCCCAGTGGTCCACCTCCAGGTACCGTCCTGCTCTGCTAGCCTCAACCACGATCAACGCTGACCATCGTCTACAACCAACACAACATAGTGCAGGCATAGCCCATGCAGGGGTGAGTATAAGCTACTCAGTAGGGACCCCGAGACCCCCGAAGGTCTCCCAAAAACCACAAAGGATAAACCACAAAAGAAAATACAATCACGAAGTAACAACCGATACTGCTTAGGTATATGCCCATACATATACCTAAGTCATAAATTCCAATACGCTCCAACCTCCGAGCCCACGTATAAATCAGTCCACACAGGAAAGTATATGTATTCCACACAGGAAAGAAAAACTTAATCCACACAGGATAGTACAACACAATCCACCCAGGATGGTAAACAAGATTCAGCTCACACAGGTATACTTCTTCGAGGACGATAGAGATGATCACTGATCCATCTATGTCTTCAGAACCACAAAGTATTGATAGGTACTAACCCCCACAATGACCCACACAGGATCGGACCCACACAGGATCTGTAGGCACTGGTTCACACAGGACCACTGAGCGCAGACCCACACAGGATCGGACCCACACAGGATCGGGCCCACACAGGACCTGTAGCACTGATCCACGTGGGATCGCTGAGTGCAGTAGTCGTCGCAGTCCACTAAGGATCCCTGCACAGTCGTCGTCACAGTCCACTGAGGATCTCTGCACCGTCGTCGTCGTAGTAGCAGTCGCAGCCAGCTCTAGGGTTCCCGCACATAGCAAACTCGTTCAGGAGGTTCTGCTCCACGAGCTGAGAGGATGATACATCAACAGTCACAAATTACATAGTTTATGTATCCAAAAGTTCCGTATCGTCTACAGGAACTCAACGCAACAGACGGTGCGTCAATCAGACGCCCGGTCTGAGAGTTATTGGCCTTTTCGTTCCAGGAGCCCGGTTGGTTTTTAAGGCAAAACCAATCCGAACATACCCCACCTACATCCAAACCTCGGTTGGAGTATGCCAAAAGATTCGTCTCACTAAGAGGAACTCAACAAAGCTGACGAAACGTCAATCGGACGTCCGTAGCTCAAGATATGAGCGTTTCCGCACCGAGGGGTGTACGAACCAACCCAACTGAACTCAAAGTAATCCGAAACCTTGAGTGCGATATACCGAAACGACCGTCTCGATCCAAGGATCGCATCTCCTCTGAAGGCGCAGCGTTTGGAGGTCCGTATCCCGAGTTATGGGCATTTGAATCCAAACCGCTCGGTAACGGGGTTTTCGGGGCCGGGCCGTCCTGGCCCGAGACCCCCCAGTTGGCCTGAACCGGGTCGACCCGGCCCAGCACGGCCCGGCCCGGCCCAGCCTGGCCTGGCGGACAGGCCCGGCCCCGATCCGGTGCAAGGCAGCGCGCTGGGCGCGCTGCCAGCTCGGCCGAAGGCCTAGCTGATTGGAAACGGGGGGGGGGGGGGGGGGGGGGGGGGGGGCGCCTGCCCCCCTTTGTGAAACCGCGACCCCCCCCCATTCTAGGGGGCCATTTATGCTGCCCGGGGGAATTTAATTACCCTGGTTTACACCTTTCCGGCCGGCCCGACTTGGCTGGCCGACTTCTTCTCAACAGGACCGGCAAGGGCCGGTCCTCTTCCGTCTTCTGACATCGGCGGCACGGCTGGCCGCCGGCCATCACGTTCCGCCGCGGCCTAGAACCGGCAGTGGCCTTCGTCATCCAGCGCGGTGCGACGACACAACGCCCCTCCGCCGCGGCCCCGCTCCGGCCGCGACGCCTTCGGTTTCCTTCGACGCGGCTCGACGGCGTCGCATCCATGAAATTCTTTCCACGGCGCGGCGCGACGGCGCCGCACAATATTTTCCGTGCGATTCCCGCATGGTGCGACGACACCACGCCATCTCGTTCCATCCGCAATAAACAATCAAGAACAAAGGAGGGGGGTTCGGCCGTGTTTGTGCGGTCCGGCCCCCCTCTCGTTAAACGATAACACTTAATCGTTTATCCTCAATGTTCGTCATACTAGAACCATGAACGAGAATAATTAAATAAAACAACAACAATAATCCCCTACCTCATCTTAAAAAGTGGAGCACGTCAACAAACCGCAGAAGACAAGCGTCGCGGAGGTCGTGCGTCGTGGTAACGGCGTCGTTCCGCCAACGTTGGTGGAAGAAGCACTCGGTGAAGTCGAGTCGAGTCGAAACTCTCAGAAAACTTTGTGGGCGTCGGTGCTTCCCTTCCTTACTCCGGTTGAAGAAGATAGAAGGTGTTGCTTCACGTTCTTTGGAGATGTGGATCGTTCTTCTTCGAGAGGTTGAAGGTCTTCTAAAAGTTCTTCTCCTCTCCTTAGTTCTCCCCACAAAGTTTATGCCAACCCAAAGAGAAGAATATAATCTTTCTTTTAATGTTGACAAAAAGATTTCAAATGAATTCAAACACTCAAAATAATTAATTAAGTTGGATTAATTAATTAAATGCAAAGTGTTGGCAAGAATTTCAAAAGATTTAAATTCAAATAAACCACACTTAACTCACCTCATTAATTAAACAAGTTGTCAACATTAAAGTGGGAGTTGTGGGAGTTTTAAGGGGAGATGAGGAGTTAGGCTTCGTGTGGGCCCCACCACACTTAATCCTCTCAATGGAGGTTAAGTGGATGTGGGTCCCACCACCAACTCCCTTTGGGAGGATATAACCAACATGGTTAAAAATAAAATGTGTTTCCACATTTTATTTAACTTCATTTTTAATTCCCCCAAAACTAACTCTCAACCCGCATAGAACAGAACCTCGGAAAAGGTCTCCTTAAGCGAATATCGGCGTTGCGAGTTCATCTGTGCCCTCGGAATTCTATTCCGGGAACCAGTTCAAAAGTTAGTAATTCCCGCTTGTCCTTTCACTGAACGTACCCGAGCCAAACTTCGGAAATTGATTCCGGGCACACCGGGCCTCGGAATCAGGTGCCGTCAGAAACCGCGCTCTTGTAAAATTCCAATGAAAATTAATAAAAAATTCCCCTTGAATTTTACAAGTCTTTACATTACTCCCACTTCAGGGCTTTACGTCCCCGTAAAGATACATCAAAACTAGGGAAACAAATGAGGGTACTGAGCACGCATCTGAGCCTCCCGCTCCCTAGTGCTCTCCTGGAGATTCTCATGCTGCCATCTGATTCGCACAAGAGGAATCGACCGTCCATGTAGGACCCACACTTGTTGATCCTCGATCTCCACCGAGACCTTTGTAAAAGTCTCCCCATTGTCAATGTCAAGCTCCCCATGGTCAATGATGTGCATCGGGTCGTGCACGTATCTCCTCAGCTGTGATACGTGGAAGACGTCGTGCACCCGGTGCAACTGAGGTGGTAGAGCTAGGCGATAAGCCACCTTACCAATCCTGCTGAGGACCTATAAGGGTCCGATGAAGCGCGGAGATAACTTGCCACCTCGGCCAAATCTGTGTATACCACGTCGAGGTGAGACCGGCAAGAAGACGTGGTCGCCATCCTTGAACTCTAGTGGCCTCCGCCTCCTGTCAGCATATGACTTCTGCCGGCTCTGAGCTGTCCTCATCCACTCCTGGATGACCTGGACCTTCTCTTTTGTGTCCTGGATCATCTCCGGTCGCACAAGTGCTGACTCCCCAGAGTCTGTCCAGCACAAAGGAGATCTACAAGGTCGGCCGTACAACGCCTCGTACGGTGCCATCCCGATGGTGGAGTGGTAGCTGTTGTTGTACGCAAACTCCACCAAGGGTAGGTGGTCTTCCCAACTATGACCAAAGTCTAGGACACATGCGCGGAGCATGTCCTTGAGAGTCTAAATGGTCCTCTCCGTCTGACCATCCATCTGAGGGTGAAAGGCTGCGCTCAAATGTAGCTACGTCCCAAACACCTCCTGCAACCCCTTCCAAAGCTGGGAAGTAAAGCGAGCATCTCGATCGGAGATGATAGATGATGGAACACCATGAAGCCGTACAATCTCCTGAACGTAGAGATGTCCCAAGCTCTCCACTGAGCCCTGATCTCTGATGGGTAATAAGTGAGCCGACTTGGTGAGTCAGTCGAAAATCACCCAGATGGAGTCGTGACCTCTGGAAGTGCGTGGAAGTCCAGTCACGAAGTCCATAGATTTGTCGTCCCACTTCCACTCTGGATCCTCAAAGGGCTGTACCAACCCTGCTGGTACCTGGTGCTCAGCCTTCACCTACTGGAAGGTGAGGCATCGAGAAACGAACTCAGCCACAACCTTCTTCATGCCCGGCCACCAGTGCTGTCGTCTGAGACCCTGGTACATCTTCGCCACTCCGGGATGTACCACCAAAGGAGAAGTGTGAAACTCTCTCAGCACCTCCTTCCGTAAAGAGACTGGTACCATGGTATGTCCTCTGAAAAGGATGTCGTGCCTTGCTTAAAAGGAGAAACCATTAGGTGCTTATCCTGAGGATATCTGTGCAAGCCGCGTCTCACAGTCAGCATCCCCACACTGTGCCTCTCTGACTCGATGTAGTAGTGGAGGAGTGACTGTGAGAGACTGAAGGAAGGCTGCTCCATCTCTATCCACGAAGGATATCTGCAAAGAGTCTAGCTGCTCTGTCGCCTCCTCAAGTAGCTGAATGCCCATCCTCCTGCTGAAGGCATCGACTACTACGTTCCCCTTCCCAGGAGTATAGACTATCTCAAAGTCATAGTCCTGGAGGAACTCAATCCATCACTGCTATCTCAAATTCAGGTCCTTCTGTGAGAAGATGTATTTGAGACTCTGATGGTCAGAAAAGACTGTAAAGCGCTCGCCCATCAGATAGTGTCACCATGTCTTCAGAGCAAAGACCACTGCTGCTAACTCCAGGTCATGGGTAGCGTAGTTCTGCTCATGCGACCTCAACTTTCGTGATCCATAGGCAATCACTGCCCGCTCCTACATCAGAACACATCTGAGTCTGGTCCCTGATGCATCGCAGTAGACTACGTACTCTAATCCCTCCTTAGGCAACCTCAAGATAGGTGCAATGGGCAATCTCTGTCTCAGCTCCTGGAAGCTCTGATGACATCTGTCTGACCACATGAAGGGTTTCCCCTTCTTCTTCAAAGATGAGAGTGGTGCCCAACTCTAGAGAAGTCTGTCACGAATCTCCGGTAGTATCCAGCTAATCCCAAGAAACTCCGAACCTCCGTCACGCTCCTGGGTGGATCCCAAGCTAACACTGCATTGATCTTCGCAGGATCCACTACAACTCCCACCTCAGAGATGACGTGTCCCAAGAATTGGACCTCACTTATCCAGAACTGGCACTTCGAGAGCTTACCATAAAGCTGGTGCTCTCGGAGTGTGTCTAGTACAACCCGTAAGTGGTAGGCGTGCTCCTCCTCAGTCGTTGAGTAAATCAGAATGTCGTTGATGAAGACCACGACAAACCGATCAATGTATGGTCGAAAGATTCTGTTCATGAGGGACATGACACTGCTGGGGCATTGGTCACACCAAAGGGCATAACCAAGAACTCATAGTGGCCATAACGACATCTGAAGGCCGTCTTCTGTACGTCCTTGTCTCTAACTCTGAGCTGGTGATAGCCAGACCTGAGGTCTATCTTCGAGAACCACCGTCCTCCCTTGATCCGATCAAAGAGGTCATCAATCCTTGGTAGCGGATACTTGTTCCACACTGTCACCTGGTTCAAATGACGATAGTCAAAACAAAGTCACAAGCTCCCATACACCTTCTTGGCGAACAAAATCGGGGAAGCCCAGGGTGAAACACTAGGTCAGATGAACCCCTTTCCCTACAAGTCCTGCAACTGTACCCGTAGCTCTCGAAGCTCAGTGGGGGCCATCCGATATGCTGGGGTCGATATCGGGGTTGTCCCGGGGTACAAGCCAATATAAAAGTCTACCTCTCTGTGAGGAGGTAACCTTGGAACGTCATCGGGGAAAACGTCCGCAAACTGATCCACCACTGCAGGAAAACCAGGACTCCGCACGTCAACTGCTCCTAGGATGAGGCTAGCCAACTGATGAGTGATTATTTGTCCTCTCCTCCGCAGAAGTCCATCCTGTGCTACAAAGGCTCCCTTCTCGCCGGTGAAGGTGAACATGCTCCCGTCGGTGCGTACACATTGCACCTTGCGCCTAAAATAGTCAATCTGGGCATGGACCATAGATAACCAATCCATGCCCAAGATTACATCGTAAGGCCTCGACGCTGCTACAAGAAGATCCCAGCCGAAGATCTCGCCTCCTAGAGTAAGCTCACACTGCCGGCCCCAGTGCGTAATCGTCGAGTCTTCCCCCGTAGGAGTCTCCAGTCGTAAGGATCGAGCCAACGGCTCTGTCGGAATCTCCGAGCTCCGAACAAGGGCAGCGGCTATGAAAGAGTGACTCGCTCCTGTGTCTATAAGTACTGTAGAAAGGGTGGAATAGACACAGATAGTACCTCGAATCAACTCGGGCGCACCGTGGTCATAGGCCTCTGCTGCCTGGAGCTGTGCCTGTCTCTTCCCGCCAGCTCCCTATGGTCGAGGTGGACCACCTGGTGGTGGTGGTGGAAGAGCCTCAAAGCGTCTCCCACCACCTGCTACTCGGCCAACTCCTCTACCTCGTCTGCCTCCTCCCTGCGGACCTCCACGATCGACTCTCTTCCTCTGCCTCGGTGGTCCCTCAACCGTCTGCTTCTCCTCGTCATGGCTGGTCGGGCAGTCACGAGCCATGTGGCCCTGCCCGCCACACGAGTAGCACTACCTACCTCTCGAAAGACTGGCTCCGCGCTGTGTGCCCCGCACTGCTGAGCCAGTGTCTTGAGGTCGTCTTCCTGAAGGTCTGGTCTTTCTAGACCCCTGAGTCATCCGTCGACTGCCTGCTGCAGATGACTCTGCCACGTGCCGCCCTGCGGTGGGTCGCGGCGCTGGTGTAGACTTAGCAAGAAAGCTCTCGATCAAAAGGGCCCGCTCCAGTACTCCTGTCTGAGTCGGAATGCTGAGGGAGATCAGCGATGCCCTGATCTCATGTCTCCAACCCTGCTCAAAGGTCCGGGCCCGGAAGAATTGGTCATGTACCATGTCGGTCGAGTAGCACGAGAGAACAGTAAATCTCGCCGAGTACTGAGCGACTGTCATGATGCCCTACTGTAGCTGAAGAAGCTCCTGAATGCGCACCACAAGGAGGGTGGATGGGAAAAACTCTAAGAGGAATAGGCTCTCAAGGTATATCCAGAGTAGAGATGCCTCATCGTGCACCTGGAGCATCAAGCTCCACCATCGGCCCGCTACTACCTGCAGTAGGCTCGCAGCGAGGATCACCATGAGGGCTACTGGTGTCCTCACTAGCGTGAAAACTCGTACGACTGCTTCTATCCAGTCCTCGGCTACCTGGGGGTCCGTCTCCCCACGAAACCTGGGCAGTCGCTGGCGCTGAAACTCATGCAGTGCGCTGAGGCGACGTGCATCGTCAGCGGCTGGTGCTGGAAGTATCGGGGGCTCGGTGGGTAAAGCTACCGCCGGTGCCACTGCTGACAAAGGGCCCTGCACCGAGGCCTCGTCTCTCGGTGGGCTGTCGTCACGCTCGACTCTCGGAACCCTAGCTGGCTGCCGTCGTGGGGCCATCCGGAAAAGGAACAGGTGCGCCACGGTCAAACAGTATACCTGGTGAGCTGACACAAAGTAATCACAAAGAAAACTTGAAACACACATGCAATCAATGTTTTCGTGTATTAAGTCGAAAATCAGAAGTCAGGGTCCTGGTGTACGGATACGTCGGCCACGACACCAACACTGGACTCCCTGGACTGATAACCACACTCAATACACTAAACACTATTGCTTCACATAGAAATGATCAGAGTTCGCGGTAGAACCAAACTCTTCTGATACCAATTTGTCACGACCCGTCCTCGGGGCCCATGCCGTGACTACCCCAAGACCGCCTTCCATAGGCCAGGGGCTGGAGACTGGCACCAAGCCGTAAATCCCAGTAAAAAGGGAAGGCATTTCCTTTGTAAAGTAAACAAGCACCACAGAGTAAGCAAGGGGAAAAGTAAACACTAAGTAAAAAAATAGAGTATAGCTGAAAGTGTGGAAAAGTAAATGGGCCATTATACAAACCCAAACTGAAAGTAAAGTACAACTCGAAAGGGAAAACAACAACTGTAAAGTAAAAGCCGCTACGCTGAGCTGTCCACTTGAAATCCCACCTGAAGGATGGGTACAGATAGCTCCACTACTCCTCGGGTCCCGCCGTCCGCTCCAAGAACGTTCCGCCCAGTGGTCCACCTCCAGGTACCGTCCTGCTCTGCTAGCCTCAATCAAGATCAACGCTGTCCGTCGTCTGCAACCAACACAATGTAGTGCGGGAATAGCCCGTGCAGGGGTGAGTATAAGCTACTCAGTAGGGACCCCGAGACCCCCGAAGGTCTCCCAAAATCCACAAAGGATAAACCAAAAAAGAAATATAAAATCACGAAGTAACAACCGACACTGCATAGGTACATGCCCATACATATAACTAAGTCATCAATTACAATACGCTTCAACCTTTGAGCCCAAGTACAACTCATTCCAGACAGGAAAGTATACATATTCCACACAGGAAAGAAAAACTTAATCCACACAGGATAGTACAACACAATCCACACAGGATGGTAAGCAGGATTCAGCTCACACAGGTATACTTTTTCGAGGACGACAGAGATGATCACTGATCCATCTAAGTCATCGGACCCACAACGGATCGATAGGTACTAACCCCCGCAAAGACCCACATAGGATCGGACCCACACATGATTTGTAGGCGCTGGTTCACACAGGACCACTGAGCGCAGACCCACACAGGATCGGACCCACACAGGATCGGGCCCACACAGGACCTGTAGCACAGATCCACATAGGATCGCTGAGTGCAGTAGTCATCATAGTCCACTGAGGATCCCTGAACAGTCATCGTCGCAGTCCACTAATGATCTCTGCACAGTCGTCGTCGCAGTAGCAGTCGCAGCCAGCTCTAGGGTTCCCGCACATAGCAAGCTCGTTCGGGAGGGTCCGCTCCACGAGCCGAGAGGCTGATACATCAACTATCACAAATTCCAGAGTTTCTGTATCCAAAATTTCCGTATCGTCAACAGGAACTCAATGCAATAGACGGCGCGTCAATCAGACGCCCGGTCAGAGAGTTACTGGCGTTTTCGTTCAAGGGGCCCTGTTGGTTTTTAAGCCAAAACCAATCCGACCATACTCCACCTACGTCCAAACCTCGGGCGGAGTATTCCAAAAGATTCGTCTCACTAAGAGGAACTCAACAAAGCAGACGCCACGTCAATCGGACGTCCGTAGCTCAAGATATGAGCGTTTCCGCTCCGAGGGGTGTACGAACCAACCCGGATGAACTCAAAGTAATCTGAAACCTTGAGTGCGATATACTTAAACGACCTTCTCGATCCAAGGATCGCATCGCCGCTGAAGGAACGTCGTTTGGAGGTTTGTAGCCCGAGTTATGGGCATTTGAATCCAAACCGCTCGGTAACGGGGGTTTCGGGCCCGAGCCGTCCCGGCCCGAGACCCCCCGGTTGGCCTGAACCGGGTCGACCCGCCCCGGACAGGGTCGACCCGGCCCGACACGGCCCGGACCGGCCCGGCCTGGCGCGGCCTGTCCCGGCCCGGCCTGGCACGGCCCGTCCTGGCCCGGCCTGGCGCGGCCCGTCCCGGCCCGACCTGGCGCGGCCCGGCCCGGCTTGGCCTGGCGGACCGGCCCGACACCGGTCCGGCGCACGGCCGTGCGGATTGGAAACGTGGGGGCGTCTACCCCCCTTTGTGAAACCGTGCCCCCCTATTCTGGGGGCCCATTTATGCGGCCTGTGGGAATTTAATTCCCCTTGATTCCACCTTTCCGGCCGGCCTGACTTGGCCGATCGACTTCTTCTCAACAGGAACGGCAAGGGCCGGTCCTCTTCCGTCTTCCGACACCGGCGGCCCAGCTGGCTACCGGCCGTCACGTTCCGCCGCGGCCCGGAATCGGCCACGACCTTCGTCGTCCGGCGCGGTGCGACGGCACCGCGCCCCTCCGCCGCGGCCCCGCTCTGGCCGCGGCGCCTTCGGTTTCCTTCGACGCGGCGCGACGGCGGCGCGTGCATGAAATTCTATCCACGGCGCAGTGCGACGGTGCTGCGCAATATTTGCCATGCGATTCCTGCGTGGTGCGACGACACCATGCCATCTCGTTCCATACATAAGAAACAATCAAGAACAAATGAGGGGGTTCGGCCGTGTTTGTGCGGTCCGACCCCCCTCTCGTTAAACGATAACACTTAATCGTTTATCCTCAAAGTTCGTCATGCTAGAACCAAAAACGAGAATAATTAAATATAACAACAACAATAATCCCCTACCTCGGTTTCAAAAGCGGAGCACGTCAACAAACCGTGGAAGAGAAGCGTCGCGGAGGTCCGTCGTCGCGGTAACGGCGTCGTTCCGTCAACGTTGGTGGAAGAAGCGCTCGGTGAAGTCGAGTCGAGTCGACACTCTCAGAAAACTTTTTGGGCGGCAGTGCTTCCCTTCCTTGCTCCGGTTGAAGAAGATAGAAGGTGTTGCTTCACGTTCTTTGGAGACGTGGATCGTTCTTCTTCGAGATGTTGAAGGTCTTCTAAAAGTTCTTCTCCTCTCCTTAGTTCTCCCCACAAAGTTTATGCCATCCCAAAGAGAAGAATATAATCTCTCTTTTAATGTTGAAAAAAATATTTCAAAAGAATTCAAACACTCAAAATAATCAATTAAGTTGCTTTAATTAATTAAATGCAAAGTGTTGGAAAGAATTTCAAAAGATTTAAATTCAAATAAACCACACATAACTCACCTCATTAATTAAACAAGTTGTCAACATTAAAGTTGGAGTTGTGGGAGTTTTAAGGGGAGATGAGGAGTTAGGCTTCGTGTGGGCCCCACCACACTTAATCCTCTCAAGGGAGGTTAAGTGGATGTGGGTCCCACCTCCAAGTCCCTTTGGGAGGATATAACCAACATGGTTAAAAATAAAATGTGTTTCCACATTTTATTTAACTTCTTTTCAATTCCCCCAAAACTAACTCTCAACCCGCATAAAACGCAACCTCAGAAAAGGTCTCCTTAAGCGAATATCGGCGTTGCGAGTTCATGGGTGCCCTCAAAATTTGATTCCGGGCACCGGTTCAAAAGTTAGAAATTCCCGCTCGTCTGTTCACTGAACGTACCCGAGACAAACTTCGGAAATTGATTCCGGGCACACCGGGCCTCGGAATCAGGTGCCGTTAGAAACCGAGCTCTTGTAAAATTCCAAAGAAAATTAAGAAAAAATTTCCCTTGAATTTTACGGGTCTTTACAATGATAAAATAAAATTAAATTAATTTTGTGTATGTTAAACCAATGATTATTTCCACAAAGAATTAAGAAAAATAACTCATTCCGAAAATGATATAAATATTAAAAAAACCATTTTGTAACAATTAAATCACATTAAAGAAATAATTTAAAAAGATAGTATAATAAAAACTAAAATTATTAAAAGTCTTTTTACCAAAATATTTTTTTATAGAAAAGGATTCCCTACCTAATAGTAAATAATTGTTGGTTTTCCTAGATATTAATTTTATGATATATGGAGAACGGAAACTGAAAGAAAAATGAATGGATAAATGTTATAAAAAATAATTAACAAAAAAGAAAAAACATTTAAGGGATTTATTAGATACGTATACTATAATTTTTGTAATGGAAATTCAAGCATAGAAACTCCCAATCCAAATGGGATTGAGATGTAAATCCCTTTCCGGTCTATTATATATCAAATCATAACATCAGGAAAGAATGAAAATTAGATGGAAATACATGTAACATTAATTTTCATGCGATGAATCATAAAATAAAACCATGGAATGTATATATTCCATATATAAAAATAATATGTGAATATGGAATGTGTATCAAAAAAATAATAATTATACAAAAATATTATAACTCAAGTCTCAGAGTTCTTCATATACATTATAAAAGTATATATAATTAAAATATAAATTTAATAAATGGATTAAAAACCATTATATTAATTATAATAACATATATATATTTACATATAAAATCTTATCCGCATCTAATTATGAATTTTTTAATTAGAATCTTTATTTTTATAGATAACTACTTCATTTTTCATGCATGTTTTGGTTCGGTAGTCAAAATACATGTAATTGTATCATTGTACCATAATTTAAAGAAAAGTAATAATTATATTAATATAATATTTATTCATTATATATAAAAATAATTTTTCCCTTCAAAAAATTGTATGTGTATAACAAATGAATCACATTGTTCATAAGGATGGTACACTATACGTACCATGAAAAGCAATTTTCACATATCGACAAATGAAAAGAAAAAAAATATAAATAGAAATTATAATTTTAAGACACATTATATTGTCATATATATTATATATATTATCTAAAATTATATATTATAATTTATGTTAAAAATATGTAAAAAATGAATCAAATCACTTCATGGAGGTGGTATCCCAGACATATGAACCAATAATGTTATTATTTTTTGATGGAGGGGAGGATGGTTGATAATGGTATTTACATCATCATTATCACATTTTTCATATTTATGATATTTATTTTATTATTATATAAAAGATAATATATAATTATAAGAGTTATAATAAGAATCATTGTTGAGAAAAATAGTTTTAGAGATGTGATGACCCTCTCATACCAAAGATACTATAATTAGGGTAGAGGGATAATGACCCCATGAGTCCAACCTATAGTAGGGTCTGGGATAGATAATAAAACCATGGTTATAAGACAATAATTACATTGGAGGCCTTAAACTCTAAAAAAATATGAGATCGAGATATAAGAAGAATCATCCACAAAAAACATCATTACATAATATAAAATAAACAAACATCACCTAAAAATGCATTTTTAAATGAAAATGATTTAGTTAAATGTATCAAATACACAAATTAAAATCTATATAAATAACACAAAAATATATTTAATGTGGTGAGATAGTAATATCCATTACGGTTCACATAATCCTCTTAGAAAACTGAAAAAAAGTTTATATACATTAGGTGAGCATATAAATAAAAATATTAGGAAACAAGATATTCTCTTTAACATGTGAAATTATAATACCAATTAATCCCTGAAAAAAACCAACAACACTTAAACTGGTCAACTATTTATCCCAATATCACCAAGTAATACTCCCTAAACAATGAAAACCATGTATATTAACATAATAAGAAGAATATTAATACATGGTACCAACTCTACTTCCTACTTATTTTAATTTTTAAACCCACAAATTCATACATCGGAGTTCTCCCATATCATTTGAATGACATATACCACCACCCCATAGGATAGTCATATTAAATCACACCATAAAAAACATGGGCGACCACCCCATGGAATAGTCATATCTAATCTCACCCATAAACAATAGGTCCACCACATCACAACCATAACAATAGTTTTTAGTTATAATGAACAGAAATTAGATAAACCTCATTACATAGTACACCTAGGCATGACCCTTACCATAATACACCCACCACACAGACATATCACATGTCATGTGAAAACATATTAGACACCACCCTATGACACGTTATTTAGTGCTCACTTGAAAGCAATTGGGCCCTCACATAGTTTACTAACATTCCTTTACATATCAATGCCTATAAATATATTGAATAATAGAATTAATAGTGTGAAATATTTGATAGATATATCTCAATTATCATCATTGGGATGTTTTAAAAAATAACCATGTGTTAATATATTGGTGTTATCAAATAGAGCATAATGAATTATGGGTTTGTAGGGGAATAAATGATTATAAAAGTATATACACGTATCCAAGAACAATAATAAAATATTGGTTTTCCAAAAAATAATAATCAACTCATAACATGTTAACTTTTTCTACCACCTCTAAATTCATAACATCAAAAAGTACATAAGAAGAAATAAATAAAAATTTCACATTTCCAATGAAACCCATTAACCATTCCAGTCATTTATTTCTTCAATGAACAAGCAATCAGATTAATCAAACAAAACCCCCACCATTTCAATCATTATTAAATAATTTTTTATTCCATCACAACATGAGCATCTAGAATGATTCAACCATAAATCATAAAAATATCATCATCTCTATCACACCATCACCTCTTGTCCCAAAAACAACTTATAAATAACCACCACGTTTCCACTCCAAGAAAATGATTAAAAATTGACCAACTCACCACCCTAAAAAATTTACAGTAGAACCACCACCATGTTTCCCCCAAAATATGGCTATGTAACCAACACATCACAACCCAAAAGCATATCCACTCTACCACTAGATATCCCATTTAAAGCACAACCAAAATACCCCCACACCACCTAACCAAAACCATAGACAAACAACAACAACATCACCTCTCAAAAATCACACCAAAATCTCACTAATTAGCACCAAATCACATTGAAATTAGGCATCACCAACCAAACATCTTAGTAGAACTACACAACATTCCAAGGACTATTTAACAAGTTTACAAAAGGGTATTTAAATAAGATATCACTTTGTTTTAGAAGAGTTTTCACACAACATATAAACTTGGGGAAACCATTCTATTATCCAAATATAACCGGTTAAAAGATTTCAATTTTAGGTTGGTATCACTACAGTAAAATTATATATAAAAGTCAAAACATATTTCATCAAATGAAAACAATGATTCAAAAGATAAAATTTTAAGTGGGACATCTAGGTCATAAAATCCAACATATCATAATAATATAAATCTAGAAAAATATTGTGAATTGTTATCCTTTCCCACTAAAATATAGTTCACAGTTTCTTAGTCATTGATTAAGACCTAAATCCAATATCCCAATGATAAAAAACTGTAAACCCCTCCCACCGGATTCCAAATATTGACAAACGATGGATTCTCTACATCCAAGAAGCTTTATCAACAAAATGCACACTATATAGTGAAGATAAAATATCGCAAACCACAGATGGACACAGGAAACCACTTATCAAACTACAATATACGCATGTATTATCAAAATGAAACATAACTCACATAAAACCAAAACAAAATTTCAATAATTAATCCAAAAAACAATAAAAAATGAACCATGGGAAAAAATAATCACTCACTTCATTTTGCTAAAAAAAACCATCAGGACATATAGAATAATGAAAGTGATTTTGGGATGGAAGATCACCCAAAATAACAAAATTATTTTTTGAAAAAGAAAGGAAGAAGTAGCGTCCGAATCAATATAATTAGCCGAGAAGATTAAATAAAATCATATATCCCACTATTTTTAAATAAGAAAAAATATAAAAAATGTCAATTCTATATATTGTTTTTAAAAATTATTCTCACTTCCCAAATTTATTCCACAAAATGTTATTTTTTTAAACATCATGAATTCCATATTCATGATCTAATTATATCTCATAGCACTACCCTCTTTCTGTATGGAAGTTATGAAATAGTTAGTTATAAAATCAATGAACCACCATTTCATGTTGTGTAAACAGTAAAGGACATTTATTCTTAATAAAATATATTTTACACATCCAAAACCACAAAATAATATCATTTCTCTTTTATAACACCACCATCATAGATAAAAGAAAATGTAACGAGTTGTTATGGCATGGTTTGTTACATTAGTTAACTATCAAATGATTCTCTCTCTCTATAATTAAAAACCAATCCAATAAAGAAAGGGGTCCAATCAACCACCATATAAGATACCTCTCAAAGTTAATATCATACCTAATATTATACCACCAAAAAAACACTCCAATAAAAAATTAAAAAAAATATGACCTCATCCACACATAGCCACACCATCACAAACATCCATCGTCCTGACATACCAAACCAAAAACTATAGTAGAAAAAAAATATGTCCCTAAAATATAAAATTTAAGGATTTTCATACTCTAAGTCATGATACAATCGTATTTTTTTAACACTGAGACTCCCACAAGTGTTTAATCTCATCATTATATAATGTATTTTTAAGAATCACGTTCTCCCATTCTCAAATGTTGGAAATTTATCACCCATCATACATAAAGTTAAAAAACATCTCAAAAAATTGAAGCATATAAGAATCACATCCCAAGAAAAATAGAGTAAAGAAAAACAAAAAAATCATAGTAACGAGAACATATTTACATCTCTCTCTGACACATACTCTCTTCTAGGTATAATTCCATCATAGAAATTTAATCAAATAAATGTTTCATCATTAAAAAAACCATCTCACACTGATCTTAGATATCTTTTAGACACTCCATTAATGTCATTTATTCCACAATATAAAACTATCACTATTCAATGATATGGGAGACATTGTTAATAGATAGGTGAAGTATAAGGCCCCGGCCTTAAACCTTACTTAATATTGAATTAAATGAATAATTCACCTTGAGGATCTTTTCAGGTTTAGAGTTTTAGAGAATTAGAACATAAATATTACATCTCAAAATATTTCAAAGTAGACACTTCTACTAAGTTTCACAAAATGAAAACTCTTAAAAAGAAACATGTCTAGTTCCATGTTTTAGATAGCATTACTTTCCCTTGATCTCATCCTTGACCCTAATCCACATTATGTACTGTGAAGAACATTTTAAAAAAACATGGGGTGTGCATAAATTTCTAGGTAAGGGATACACAAAGAATGAAAACTGTTAGTTTTTCAAACATCAAGTAAACCATGTATACTTTATCAAAGTAATACCTTCACCTTCATGAAGTAGTAAAAACTCTTCACTGAATAAAATATCATTACTTACCATTTTGTAACAAATATTACCATAAAACCCATATAAATAACACATAACATATAATGGTAACTTGGGACATAGACATACTTAAGTGGAATAACCATACGGGCGACTTCCACACATATCACTTAATGGAATAGCCATTTGGCCAACTTCCAAACATACTTAATGGAATAGCCATACGGCCGACTTCCATACCCCATGCATTGGAGTTTATAACGTAACCACCCATCCTGGTATTCACGGCACCGCCCGTCATATGGTTTATCACGTAACCACCTGTCAAATTTCCAACTACCATTATAAAAATCATAAGATAGAAAACAAATATAATGGAAAGAAAATATTTCCACACTTTGGTCAAAATATTTAACTTAAATATATTGACATAACAAATCTATTATAAAAACCATCTTCAATACCAAAATACAGAAAAGATTATATGGTATTTATTTCATTTTAAAAAAACATTACGGCTTGTTCAAGAAGCCAAAGACCAAATAATACTCGCGGCGGCAGAAAAGGTCATTGTCACCACATACGTTAAAAGAAATATTCCTTTTTGTTGTTTAGTAAAACGCTTCATTGAAAAAGATTCCTTTTGTATTAATGTAAAAGTCAAAATGGTTTATACACCGTATAAAAGAACGAAATATGACTCAATGAAAGGAATTTTGAGACGAAGTCCCTTAACTCAGGTCTGACTTGACTCGATCGTTCTTTAACGTCCTGAATAATAAACATGAGTTAATTTCTACCTGCTTAAGAACTTTTTTCAAACTTATTATTCCTTTTATATCACTTATTTCCATGTTATAAACATTACGTAATCATTTAAGTTAATAACGATTGTTTTATCGATATTTGGTTCATAAGTCGAAAGTGGACTTCTTACAATTACATGTTTGTTCGTGTGGTCAAAGGTTCTTTATATATAGAATGAAATTCCTGATTTGGATATCATATATATCATATATATCTGGCATATACATGTATTTATAATATCACATAATCATTTAGAGGTAAGAAATGAAATGCACCATTCATGGAGACGGTAAGTCGTACGTACGCATGAACGCTACTTTCATTTCTATGTCATATTAATGGAATTAAAACTAAATGAGAGGTATTTATATTTGAATTCCAGAATTATATTAATCATTTAGATGTAACAGACATTATATATATCCATTATATATATGTACTTATAATAGTACATTACATTTGGGTATAAGAAATGAAATGCACCGTTCATGGAGACGGTAAGCCGTACGTACGCATGAACGCTACTTTAATTTCTGTCTCATACATTAATGGAATGAAATAATAATGATATAGAGGTATATTATAATTCCAGTATAACATCATATATAATAACTTTAAATCCTTCCTTTATACATCCCACATATAGCAATACTGAATCATATCACTTTGAGGGGGCGGTTGTCCGCAATTTCTAAAATGAAATTATTGTGTTTACCCACAATGGAAACCATAAAGGTATACCACAAATGAAAAATACAGAAGCATAAGGAAAACATAAACATAATATATATCATATATAAATAGAGTGACATCTTAATGGACACCATTAAAGGTGTTTAAAATAAGATTGAACAATCATCGTTTCGTGAGGCAGAAATTCGCCAACCACAGAAACAGTATGTTCTTTAACCATTAGATGTAGATGTGTGTAATTGTAGCTCGAAATATTCTTATAACAACATACTAATATATTTAAGATACTGTAGTTGTTACAAAATAAATGAATAAACATAGTTTAGGGGGTTGGAGAAGAAAAATAAAACAAAAGAACACAAGTGAAGACATCACCTTAAAATCGGGTAACTCTCTTAGATTTGAGCTAAAAGGCTTCCTTGGGAAGACATCTGCCTAAAGTGAGGATTGAAGGAGTAATATAGGGATTTGGAGAGACAAAATGGAAAGGTTTCGACCAAGCAAAAGGCTTTGGAAGTGTTGGTAAGGTGGTAGAGGTGGGGGCCTTTTATAAGAGGAGAGGAGGGGCACTCTTGGAAAGTAAGGAAATGCTACATTATTTTAGAATGAGTTTCGGAATTTAATGGTCCTACATTGATGTGTTTCGAGTATAAGGTGATAAGGGTTTGAAATCCACCCATCCAATAGGTTTTGGACATGATTAGGTCTTATATTTTACATTATCATTCCATTTTATTTAAATCTTTAAATAATTTGGTAATCGCTGCATCATCATGGTGTCATAAATAATTTAATTTATTTAATGTATAAAAATTATAAAAAACTAATTTTATATAGGAAATATTTTTAGCTTTCAAATGAATATTTATAGTAAAAAATATGACTTTTATAACCCCATGTAAATTTTTTTTAGTAAAACAACTCATGTTTCTGACATTTTTATCTTAACATTAAATAAAAATGTATTAATGTCATTTTCCTACCAAAGTGACTCCATGGAGTCCCAAAGTGGACCCATGGATTTTATTGGTCGGCCATGATACATCCAATGAGGTTAGGACATGAGTAAAGTTCATTTCATATTATTAAAACAATATTTTTACTTTAAACTACACTAATTACCTCTAATCACGATTAAAAACATAAAAGTTACTATTCACCAAAAAATGATTTTAATCCCATTGAACCACATTTTACATCTTAATGAAAACCATGTATGTAAGATTTTTGAAATTCAAAACATAAATGAGGTAAAATTTCATTTAAATGAAAAATCAGTTTTTTAAGTACCACATAGTGGTTTCACTATTCATCTAAAATTGACGTTTTTCAGAAAAATACCAAAAATTCACCCTAAGATATATTTGATATTCCGAATTCAAAAATGTTGTATATTTTACAAAATTAAAAAAATATAAGTTGAATTAATTAATTTAATAATTAATTCCTACTGTCAATACAAATAGCGTGTTTTTATGAAACAAAAAGTATCAAAAGATTGACACTAGTTCAAGTCCGATTTTAAAGTGAAATTAATTCCAATGACCACTATTGGATTAAATGGTAAAAATATATTCTAATTTATCTTTAATACCACTTCAAAAGATAATATAATCATATTAAAAAAATTATATTAATAAGAGGTTTTGAATTAAAATACAATATTTTTCACTATTCATTAAAAATTTATCTTAATCGGAAAAATTCAGAAAATTTACACAAGGTAAATTTTGATGTCCCAATTCTAAAGAAGAATTTTATTTGGTCCAATAGAATGTATAAGAGTGACCAAAACTATATTTAATGATGGTTCGCCATCAAAAGTCGATAGTTCGGCCTTTTAGTGAATATTGAAGTATATATGCCTAAAATTGAATTATTTACATATTTTAACCCTTTATCCTTTATTGGAAAAAATTTAAAAACATTTAACAAACATATATAATCATATTTTAGTTATTTCTATTCATTCTCGCCAATACAACGGCTCTGTGTTAACTACCATTTAAAATAATATTGTTTTATTACTAGCGTGCAACGTAAGATTTTCAAAGAAACTCTTTGTTGCGTATTGGGTATGCTATCGAACATAGAAACCCCTTTAAAGTAAAATTAATATTCAATTCTCAAATATTAATAAATATGAAAATGTATTATTCTTTATTTACCTGGGATGTTACATCCTTCCCCCCTTTTGGGAATTGCGTCCTCGAAATTTTATTCACTTGTCAAAATAATTGGGGGTATTTATCCCTCATAGCATTTTCAGATTCCCATGTTGTCTCTTCAACCATATGGTTTTTTCAAAAAACCATTACCTAGTGATGTACCTAATTTCGCAACACTTGCTCTCTTCGGTCAAGAATCTGGACTGATTGTTTTTTATAAGAGTGATTATCTTCAAACTAAACTACCTCTGGGCTCAAAACATGAGATGGATCTGGCATATAATTTCTCAACATCGAAACATGAAAAAAATTGTGTACCTGATATAAAATCGGAGGTAATGTCACTCTGTATGCAACTGATCCAACTTTCTCCAGAATTTCATATGGTCCAATGAACCTTGGACTCAGCTTTCCTTTCTTACCAAATCGCATCACACATTTTATGGTGATACTTTGAGAAAAACAAGATCACCTACCTCGATAGATAGATCCTTCCTCTGGTTATCCGCATAACTTTTCTTTCTACTCTGAGCTGTTCTCATGTGTTTCTGAATCAACTGAACTTTTTCTGGCATCTTCTCTACCAATTCTGGTCCCATCAGCTTCCTTTCACCCACTTCATCCCAAAATGCTAGAGTTCGACACCGCTTCCCATATAATGCCTCAAATGGTTCCATCTTTATACTGGAATGAAAACTATTATTATAAGAAAACTCAACCAAAGAAAGATGATGGTCCCAACTTCCCTGATAATCCATTGAACAAGCTTGTAGCATATCCTCCAAGGTCTGAATTGTTCGTTATGACTGCCCATCTGATTGCGGATGAAAATCTTCACTAAAATTTAATTCAGTACCAAACGAATTCTGAAGGCCTTTCCAAAAGTTAGAAGTAAACCTCTAGATTTCTTTGGTAATCCCACGAAAAAATCCATGGATATATTTTCTCATTTCCACTCTGGCACTGGTAAAGGCTGAAGCATCCCTTTCGGTAACCACCGCTCTTCTTTAGCCTGATGACAAGTCAAACACTTCATAGTAAAATCATCAATATCCCTTTTCATTCATACCACCAGTAATACTCCCACAGATCTCTATACATCTTAGTACTGCCAGGATGAACTGAAAACGGGGAACTATGAGCCTCACATAACAACTCATTCTTCAACTTTGAATCACAAGTCACACAAAATCTCTTCCCAAACCTCAAAAAAAATCATTATCAATGTCGAATTCAGACAACTTACCCTTCTGAACCAGCTCTACCTTTTTCTACAACTCACTGTCTTGCTTCTGTGCTTGCTTGATTCTCTCTAATAGAGAAGATGTCACTGGTACCTGAAACAAAATAGAAGGACTTCCTACACAAACAACTTCCATGCCAAAGTTCATCAAATCAAAAACCAAAGGATCTCGTTCCAAATGCAACATTGTTAATGAAGCATTACATTTTAGACTCAAATCATCAGCCACTTTATTTGATTTTCCCGAATGGTAATGAATTGTACATTCACAATCCTTGATTAATTGTAGCCATCTCCTCTGTCTCATGTTCAATTCATTCTGAGTGAATATATACTTTAAAATTTTGTGATCAGTATATATTTCACACTTTACTCTATGCAAATGATGCCCGTAAATTTTTAAAGAAAAAACAATAGTAGCTAATTCCAAATCATGTGTAGGGTAATTTACCTCATGAGTTTTCAACTGACGTGAAGAATAAGAAATTACCTGATCATTCTTCATAAGGACACAACCATGTCCCTTCAATGAAGCATCACTGTATATAACAAACTCACCATTCCTAGAAAGAAGTGCCAAAACTAGAGCATTCACCAATCTTCTTTTCCACTCCTGAAAACAATCATCACATTTTTTTGTTTAGATAAACATAACACCCTTCCGAGTTATCTTAGTCATTGGACTAGATAACCGTGAAAAATTTTCAACAAAACCTTCGGTAATAGCCTGCCAAACTAAGAAAACAGATTCAACTGATCCATCACTACAGTAAACTGCTCAATTCTGATTCTAACCATCTCAGTATGCTGATTTGAAAGGTCATTTCCCTCAGTATGCCTTCACAAAAAACCTTCTTTGTTTCCTCTATGAAAAACCATTCTTAACACTAAAATACCTTAGGTGAAGCAACATGGTAATCTTTAAATTCTATATCATTTCAATCATACCATAAATTAACTTATAATTTAACAATTTTCTAACTCCTAAAGTTTTTGAAACTGACCTATGATAACAATTATAAGGCCCCAGCCTTAAACCTTACTTAATATTGAATTAAATGAATAATTCACATTGAGGATGTTTTCAGGTTTAGAGTTTTAGAGAACTAGGACATAACTATTATATCTCAAAAGATTTCGAAGTAGACACTTCTACTAAGTTTCCAAAAAATGAAAACTCATAAAAATAAACATGTCTAGTTCCATGTTTTAGATAGCATGACTTTCCCTTGATCCAATCCTTGACCCTAATCCACATTATTTCCTGTGAAAAAAATTTCAAAAAAACTTGGGGTGAGCATAAAAAGCTCAGTAAGGGATACACAAAGAATGAAAACTGTTAGTTTTTCAAACATCATGTAAACCATGTATACTTTATCAAAGTAATACCTTCACCTTCATGAAGTAGTAAAAACTCTTCACTGAATAAAATATCATTAATTACCCTTTTGTAACCAAAGATTGCCATAAAGCCCATATAAATAACACATAACATATAAAGGTAACTTGGGATATAAACATACTTAAGTGGAATAACCATATGGTCGACTTCCACACATATAACTTAATGGAATAGCCATTCGGCCAAATTCCATACATACTTAATGGAATAGCCCTACAGACGAATTCCATACCCAATGCATTGGAGGTTATAATGTAACCACCCGTCCTGGTATTCACGACACCACACGTTATATGGTTTATCACGTAACCACCAATCAAATGTCCAAGTACCACTATAAAAATCGTAAGACATAAAACAAATATAATGGAAAGAAAACATTTCCACACTTTGATCACAATATATCACTTAAATATATTGACATAACAAATCCATTATAAAAAACATTTTCAATACCAAAATACTTAAAATAGTATAGGGTATTTATTTCATTTTAAAAAAACATTATGGCTTGTTCAGGAAGCCAATGACCAAATAATACTCGTGGTGGTGGAAAAGGTCGTTGTCACCGCGTACGTTAAAAGAAACATTCCTTTTTGTCGTTCAGTACAACACTTCATAGAAAAAGATTCCTTTTGTATTAAAGTAAAAGTCAAAATGGTTTATACACCATATAAAAGAACGAAATATGACTCAATGAAAGGAGATTGAGACGAAGTCCCTTACCTCGGGTCCGACTTGACTCGATCGTTCTTTAACGTCCTAAATAATAAACTTGAGTTAATTTATACTTTCTTTATAACCTTTTTCAAGCTTATTATTCCTTTTATATCACTTATTTCCATGTTATAAACATTATTTAATCATTTATGTTAATAATGTTTGTTTTGTCGATATTTGGTTCTTAAGTCGAAAGTGGACTTCTTACAATTACATGTTGTTCGTGTGGTCAAAGGTTCTTTATATCCAGAATGAAATTCCTGATTTGGATATCCTATATATAATATATATATAGCATATACATGTATTTATAATATCACATAATCATTTAGAGGTAAGAAATGAAATGCAACGTTCTTGGAGACGGTAAGCCGTACGTACGCATGAACGCTACTTTCATTTCTATGTCATATTAATGGAATTAAACTAAATGAGAGGTATTTATATTTGAATTCCAGAATTATATTAATCATTTATATGTAACATACATCATATATATGCATTATATATATGTACTTATAATAGTAAATTACATTTGGGGATAAGAAATGAAATGCACCGTTCATGGAGATGGTAAGCCGTACGTACGCATGAACACTACTTTCATTTCTATCTCATACAATAATGGAAAGAAATAATAATGATATAGAGTTATATTATAATTCCAGTACTACATCATATATAATAACTTTAAATCCATACTTTATACGTCCCATATATGGCATTAACGAATCACATCACTTTGAGGGGGCGGTAGTCCGCACTTCCTAAAATGATATTATCGTGTTTACCCACAATGGAAACCATAATCGTATACCACAAATGAATAATAAATAAGCATAAGGAAAACATAAACATAATATATATCATATATAAATAGAGTGACATTTTAATGGACCCCATTAAAGGTGTTTAAATGAAGATTGAACAATCATCATTTCGTTAGGCAGAAATTCGCCAACCACAGAATTAGTATGTTCTTTAACCATTAGAGGTAGATGTGTGTAAGTGTAGCTCGAAATATTCTTATAAAATCATCTTATTATATTTAAGATACTGGTGTTGTTACAAAAGAAATGAATAAAAAGAGTTTAGGGGGTTGGAGAAGCAAAATAAAACAAAAGAACACAAGTGAAGACATCACCTTAAAATCGGGTAACTCTCTTAGATTTGAGCTCAAAGGCTTCCTTGGGAAGACTTATGCACAAAGTTAGGCTTCAAGGAGTAATATAGGGATGTGGAGAGACAAAATGGGCAGGGTTTTTTCGAGCCAAAGGCTTTGGAAGTGTGGGTAAGGTGGTTGAGTTGGGGGCCTTTTATGAGAGGATAGGAGGGGCACTCTTAGAAGGTAAGGAAATGTTACTTTATTTTAGAATGAGTTTCGGATTTTAATGGTCCCAAATTTATGTGTTTCGAGGATAAGGTGATAAGGATTCTAAATCCACCCATACAATAGGTTTTTGATATGTGTATGTCTTAGACTTTACATTATCTTTCCATTTTATTTAAATCGTTAAATAATGAGGTAATCGCTGCATCATCATGGTGTCATAAATAATTTACTTTATTTAATGTCTAAAAATTATAAAAAAAATTCTATGATGTGGGAAATATTTTTTAATTTTCAATGAATATTTATAGTAAAAAATATGACTTTTATAACCCCATGTAATTTTTTTTTAGTTAAACAACTCATGTTTGTGACATTTTTATCTTGACATTAAATAAAAAGATATTAATGTCATTTTCCTACCAAAGTGACTCCATGGGGTCCCCAAGTTGACCCATGGATTTTCATGGTCGGCCATGACACATCCAATGATGTTAGGACATGTTTCATGTTCATTTCATATTATTAAAACATTATTTTTACCTTAAACTACACTGATTACCTCTAATCGCGATTAAAAACATAAATGTTACTATTCACCAAAAAATTATTTTAATCCCATTGAACCAAATTTTACTTCTTAATGACAACCATGTTTGTCGGATTTTTTAAATTAAAAACAAAAATGTGTTAATATTTCATTTAAATGAAAAATCAGTTTTTTATGTACCACTTAGTGGTTTCACTATTCATCAAAAATTGATGTTTTTCATAAAAATACAAAAATTCAATATAAGAAATATTTGAAATTCCGAATTCAAAAATGATTTCTATTTTACCAAATTCAAAACATATAAGTTAAATTAATTAATTTAATAATTAATTCCCACTGTCAAAACAAATAGCGTGTTTTTATGAAATAAAAAGTATCAAAAGATTGACACTAGTTCAAGTCCGATTTCAAAGTGAAATTAATTTCAATGACCACTATTGGATTAAATTGTAAAAATATATTATAATTTCTTTTTAAAAGCACTTAAAAATATAATATAATCATATTAAAAAATTATATTAAAAAGATGTTTTGAATTAAAATAAAATATTTTTCACTATTCATTAAAAATTGATCTCTATCGGAAAAATACAGAAAATTTACACAAAGTAAATTCTGATGTCCTGATTCTAAAGAAGAATTTTATTTGGTCCAATAGAATGTATAAGAGTGACCAAAACTATATTTAATGACGGTTCTCCATCAAAAGTCGATAGTTTGACCTTTTAGTGAATATTAGAGTATATATGCCTAAAATTAAATTCTTTTCATATTTTAAGCCTTTATCCTTTATTGGATAAATGTAAAAACATTTAACAAACATATATAATCATATTTTAGTTATTTATATTCATTCCGGCCAATACAACGACTATGTGTTAACTACCACTTAAAATAATATTGTTTTATTACTAGCGTGCAACGTAAGATTTCAAAGAAACTCTTTCTTGCGTATCGGGTATGCTATCGAACATAGCAACCCCTTTAAAGTAAAATTACTATTAAATTTTCAAATATTAATAAATATGAAAATGTATTATTCTTTATTTACCTGGGATGTTACATGAAGATATTTAATGTGGGGAATGTTGTGGATCCTGTCTAGCCATAGGGAAATTCCAATATATACACCACCACAAAATCCAACCCCAACACCTGAATGGCCTCGAAAACCTATGAAGAAAGCTTACTTTGATCCCTAAACACTGAAAAATTCTAGAATATGTGGTCCCCAAACATAATAATACAAGGGACTCCTCCATTTATAAAAATAACACCTCCTTTAATCATAAAATGTTTGAATCCTTACATAGACAAAAAATACATTTTCTGTTGTGTAAAACACAATATATGGTCCAAGAATTGCTGCCTCCCTTGCCCCCAGAAAACAAAATGGTGTAAAAAATGGTATCTTGTATAATGAATGAAATGTGTCCATTATAAAAATTTATTTATATGTATTGCAGCCTGAAATCTAAAGAAAATTATGTTATCATGCCCTTGTTCGACCAAATTCCTTGTTTCATGCCTACAAAATATCATCTAGAATGTTTATGGTATTCTCCATCTTCAAGTCCTTCGGACAGTTGCAAGTAATTCTAAGGCGTAACTGGGTGAAAAAAGTATCCTATAATCTCTTCTTGGATCGTGATTTATTTTTTTGATGTGTTATGAGAAAATAGAACTCATAACTCTATCTAACATCACAACCTCATCCAATAACCTCTTGGCAAAAGAATCCACTATACACCACTACATGATCACTATGATGTGGTTTGATTTCTTCAACTGATCCATGATCAACAAAATAACATCACAGCTTCTATGTACTCGTGGTAACCCTATGATGAAATATGTATAGATTTCATTCAATTGTCACCTATTAACATCTAATTTCTACAATAATCCATCCATAAAAAAATATAAACATTTACAAATATTAAAACCATGTACATTGCCACAAACACTACCACTACATGTTTCATCCAGAGGCACCTAAACTACACCCCCAACCTGTGGTTCATCAAGTAGAATGATTGGTGTACCTTCAATGGGGTGTTAATAAACTCACTAAGAAATACCTCATCTATAACATCTAAATAAATTGACATACCGTGTATGGATATCTTATTCTAACCATCATATGTCTATCCCTCTAAAGCATCCCTATAGTCAACATGATCACAATTCACCTCTAACTCTGAATGTTCCCTCAGTGAATCCTACATCTACAACATCAGATAAAATCACAACATTAATTAAAATATAAAATAAAATATCATGAACCCTTGAATATAAAAATATGTCTACAGACACCTCTATTTATCTCATTGTATCCCAATACTCTAAAATAAATGCCATCCCTGAATACTTTCTCAAACTGTCGGGCACAAAATTTCTTTTACTGAGTTTTATGAGATCTCATATCCTAATCTCAATGAAACATCATCTACATATACTATTGAAAATTTATATCACGCTGAGAAAAAATATACTCAAACTATTATTATCAATAAAGAACAAAAGGATCTCCCTAAAGTGGTAATTCAACTACAACTTCAGTGAAAACACAATTGCTTCTATCTACAATTCATGAGTGGCATATTTATGATCATGAGAGAAGATTTCTATACCCATAATATATAACATACCTCTATGAAATCAAATTTTATACCATTTATGATTAAATTATCAAAAAAACCCCTCAAATATCAATATCTCTTTAGGAAACCAAATTACTATAGAATAGACCATATTCTTCTTTAGGTAACCGAATTTTGTAGGAAACTAATCTTTCCCCCCAAAAAATGGTCCATCTTAGTCAATGATATAAATAGGGATATAAGTTGATCCAAATTAGGAAAAGAATCTAATAATATTCTTTAATAACATGAAAAATGTGAACATCTTACATATTTTTTATTGATACATATGGAACAACTTGTAATGGATCTTGGAGGTTCTTGTGTTAGGTTCTCTCTTTGCCTCAATCGTGTCTGCAATGGTGGTTTCCTTTGGACACACGACATTTTATAATATTTTTTGTGTGGGTTTGGCGTGTTTCTGCAATGGTGGATCCCCTTGGACACACTTTCTCGGTTTGTTTCGCTTGTTCGGTTGTCACTTAACCAAAAAGTGTTGTCAAAAATAAAAAAAATGAATTTTCAGTCAATACTACAACACCTAGATGAGGCACTACATGCCTAAAACAATTATTTTATTTCATAATGAAATTACACTTATACAACGTCCCATAAAAGCATTGGTCTCAAATGATTGTAATAAACATGGAGATTTTTGGAATAATCCTCCCTTGACTCCGAGTAGACCAAGATGTTATCGATGAATACAAAAAAATTTGGTCCATAATACAATGGAAAATTATGTTCATGAAACCCCTGAACACAAATTGTTCACTTGTGATATTGAATGACATGAACAAAAATTTAAAGTTCCCTACCTATATCTGAAGGATGTATTCATAGTATCTCATAACTTAAACAAAAAATAGTGACTTCCATACTTCGTATCGATCATTGAAAGCCAAATCATTCCTCATAACTGGTCAAAAACATTTATATCCTTGGAAGTGGGTAATAGTTGTTGACCATTACATGATTGAACATCCATAAGTCTTTATAAAACCTATTAATATCATAAAAATCTATAGATAACCACACTGAGACACACTAGGATAGATAAAACCCTTATTTATCTTCTCATATACCTAAATCCTTAATTTACCCATTATAGAGAGCTCCATATAGTAATGAGCCAATTAAATCGGATAAGTACTAGGATGAAAGAATATCATGGGAGTAAAATCATGTCTATGGAGTTACGTCACAACATCCAAAGGTAAAAAATATAGAAACTCCCAAATGACCCAAGGGACCCACACTATTCCATCATCCACATGTTCCAATGACAACTCAGCCATCAAATAAAGAAGGGGATCCACATGAAATCATCCCACATAACAATCCTTTAATGGAAATGAAAACCAAAATATGGTCATCCAAATTGAATAAAAAGATTCTCCAATTGATTATATCACTAATAAAACATAATTTATACAACTAATTAATGATTAGGGAGAAATATTATGGCTCTATCTCTAGTAATAAAATACCCCTACTAGAGAATTGTGTCCCCATCATTAGACCACACCATTGGAACACATTAAACCAGATATTCTATCCTCTATATAACCTTTCCCACACATAGTTCATGAGAAGACACACAATGTATAGTTCTAGAAAATGTACTAGAGTGGTGAAACAAATGAGTGCAAAGCAACTAAATAAAATAGGTCAAAATGGGTAGACGAAAAACACAGAGTACCTCAAATATTCTATGGAAAATATAGTATTGTTTCTTACAATGTTTTCCACTTACCATGCACAACTTCTCTACCTCTAGCAATAAAACCCCTTCTAAGACCATGTTTATTTTGGGGTCCCGTATCGTGAGGAACATCCAGAGATTGACCTATAACTTATCATATCCCCTTGATAGAGAATATGCATTCTTCCCATACATGTAGAATAGTCTCGTTGGAAACTACTATTAATGATGGAATAAAACATGTCCATGTACACCAAATAGGATTGTAGGAACCACTAAGAAATATTTTTTGTGATTTACATGAATCTCACAACCAAAAAACACAGGATTGATATCTCATGGGAAATCATGGAAACCACTGGCCCCAGAATTTATCAAGGGAAAGTATTTAGGTTGACTCCCCACTTATCAAAACATAAAATTCCATATTTCATCATACATTCTAGTGATAGATATTCTCTTTAGGGACCCCTGATAGTTACATTTTAAAATAAAACATCGTCGCGAGTGAATATTCTTGATCAAATATTCTTTATTTAAAGCCTCCAGTAACATTGTCATTGTAAAAAGAGTAACAACATACTAGATAGAAGGGAATAGGGCCTCGTAAATATTTCACTTATGATACTCCATATATGAAAAATTATGTATGGAAAATCACATACAGTCCTTGAAGATGAATCCCAATTCCATCTATGACATATATCCCTATCAAAGTGAAAGAGGATCCTTCCTTTTCCTACCTTTATGGTCAACAAATTCAACTCTTCCCAAATATATTTTTAGATGATGACCCATGTAACATCTAAATACCTCCACTATCCTAGATACAACACCCACCACCACAAAAAAATGGTTCTAGCAGTAGTTTAATGCACTAGAATATGTTTTAAAGATAGTATTTTAATACTAATACTAATGTTAATATCGACATACAACCTTTATTAGTTTTGTTCATTTAGCTATGTCTTCTAGGACATCGGTTGAATAACATCTTTTTGTTGGTTCTGTTTTTGGGTGGTTTTTAACACAAAACATTTGAGTATATAACATCAGTTCAAAACAACAAATTTATTTACCATATATATACGTGGTATGAAATAACTCACATCTATTTAACAAATTTTGTTTTAGTTTAATCCATCACTATATATTATTTATAAAAAATAAAAAATATAATATAAATTGTATGCCCATATATCAAAAAATGAATCATACATACTCAAAACAACAAACCAACTGTGAATCCAACCAAACAAACATATTGTAAATTGAGATTGAATTAAATCATAATCAAAACCAATAGTAAGCTACTGTCTAAACTCTAATGTACTCAAAATAAACTTTACCACAAGGGTATACACAAAATAGGAGTCATCCTTCACCAACATATACTCTAGTGAACATAAATAAAGAATCAAAAAAGAATATTAAAATATAAAGCATCACCGATAAAAGGTCAACCAACCCATAACTTGCTAAACCATTCCACATTAGATTTCCTTAAGAAACCATGTCGAATCCATTTTACATGTCATTTAAAAAATTCATCATCTGTAATCTTTCTCATGTTATAGACTTAACAAAATCCTGTTGAATGTTCTTGAAAAACAAATTTCAATTTTTTTGGTACCAATTAAAACCCCATATTATAAATAACCATTTCCCCTTAAAATTCCACTTAATACCAATTAACCATTATAAAATAACATTTTAAAAAGGAAATAAATTTTAATTTTAAAATCAAATCATGTGCCTCCATAAAAACAATTAAAAGGGACACTAAAACACATTTGGCTAAAGTATCACCCTCAAATATTTTATCATGCTAGGTGGTCCATATTAACTGATAGGAAAATACATACACACCCCAATAAAATTATAAAATATAAATTAGTTAAAAAATTTAAATAAAGTAGTCATAATGAAGTCACATGAATATAAAATAACTATAAGACCATGAGATAGTGATATTAAGGAAACCATCATTAAATTAGAAATTAATAGACCCACTATAAATATGGTTTCAATTAAAATATAATCAAAACCAAATAAAACAACCAATAACCAAAGTAAATTTATAGAATTTATAATTATGTAATAAAATTTTCTTTATAAAACGATGAAATATCAATATTTGGACGAACCTATCTTTTAAAATTCATTTATAATTATTTTTTAAAAATTTATTATTCTTTTAAAAATTAAATTTTCAAAAAGAAAACTTTAGAAATAATAATAAAATTAAAAGCATTGGGAAGTTTCATATAATATGTAATCCTAATTAAATAATTCTATAAATTTATATGAACCACTAACCATTATAAATAATTAAAATAGAGGAGAACATCAAAATCATTTGATCACAAATTTTTAAATCCCTCATATTATTTAAACTAATAATTTATTTTTCATTATATGTAATACACATATTTGTAACTCATAAAAAACAAAATTTTTTTACCAAAATAAAAACAAAAGAAAAAAATTATTTTAAACACCAATGACTTACTTAAAAAATCCTCATAGTATTTTCCAACCAAACTCTCCCTCATAAAATGAGTATGCTAAAATTCTCGATTTAATCATAGTAATAATACTATACCCATAAAAACTATAATATAAGATTTAATAAAAATAAAAATGTGATCACACTATATTAGATTTATTTACATGGAATAAATAAAAATTAACCAAAAGGAGAATAATAATTATGATTATAAAGGAAACATTCGAATAAAACATTTAAATTCCATAAAACATATAGATTTTATGAAATATAATGGAAATATAGTTGTCTTATGCCTCGATGAAAAACATGGTCTCTCAATCACTATATCATGGCATTAAACATTCATGATTTTAGTTACAACGCCATCAACAATTCAAAATTAATTCACCATCACTATCCAGTGAACTAATATCAACAACATTTATATTTTAATCTCAACTACATGATAAAAGAAAAAGTATTAAAATTTCCATGGATATTAATATATTATGCATATTTATATTTTATATCATCACAAACAATTTTTTTATAAAAAATGATTTTTAAGTTTTATGATTTACCAATCCACTTGAACTATCGATTAGAGAAATATCTCTGTGGACACATCCAATCATCATCTAACTTAAATATTCTAATTATTTCTATAAAAAATGACCTTAAAATCATTTATTTATATATGATACCTATAATGTTGGGTCATACATCTTTATTCAAGGATTGTTCGTTTCATTTTCAAAATCTACATATTTGAATATAAGGATACCAAGTAACTAAAAACAAGAGTAGATACAAATACAATACATAGTGAACATCAATGGTCTTAAACAATATTGTTCATGAACCCTTAATTTGTGTGGTACATCGATTCTCCTTCCAAGGAACTTGATCAAATAGATCTTCCTATTATATTGTGATTGATTTCATAATAATGGAATCCCAAAATTGTTTTATTTTAACGTATAATTAAAATATTATTCATATTTAATGAAATAAATTTTCAAAGAGTTAAAATTGTATATGAGTTATTACAATGAAAAGGGAATTCATAACCCTTATTTTTAAGTAGGTTCATTCAGGTAACTCCCATCAGATTTTGTATGATCATCCAAATAATGTTTTGTTCCATATAAATACTGCCTCAAATTATTTGACAACATTAAATAATGAAAATAAAAAATAAAAATATTAAATATATAATTTTATCTAATACACATTTAAAGTAATGATAATATTAGAATAATTGATATGTTTTAGTAAAAAACCATTGAACTGGTAGTGTGTGGGGGTGATTTGGTTAGCACAACATGAATCATTTTTTTCATGAAACATCATGAAATAAATATTATTTAATTTAATATTATTTTTATAATTTCATTTTTTTTCATATTAATGTATATATAGAAAAAGAAACTAATGAAATAATTTAATTTATAATACTATGTGTTTCACATGGTGATGGCTAACAAAAAACAACTTCTACATCTCTCTAGGTTCTCTTTATGGTACCTTATCATAATTTTTTTGAGTTTCCAACAATGTATCATTAAATTCATTCCATAACCTCAATTTTAAATGTTTATCATTCATACCCAAAATTTTCAACCTTTACATTCTTGTAGTAAGACCTACATTGGTAATGTGTAGAAACATCCATACATTGAGGTTAACTTCAAAGTATTATAATCTAATTGCCTAATGGAATTAATTTAGTCCAAAATTTTTAAAAATTAACTTTATTTAATAATCAAATACATTATTCTTCTAAGAATGAGTAATTTCCCACTAATCATAATTTTATGATCGGAAGGGTAAACGGATCAAAAACAATCTTTCCATGAATCTGGACAAATAATCCCACAACATCATATAGGGGGACCCCATAAAAAATAAAATGTGGAAAATATATTTAGTACGTTCAGATTCTAGAGATATTAAATGTTAATATTTATCATAGTAGTAATAATGGTTCCACCATTTATAATGAAATTATCTATATTATAAAAAATTGTAATAAAATTATTCATATTAAAATTAATTCATATATCCCCCCATATAATATCAACATGATGAATATAGAGTTATATAACACTAATATATTTTATGAAATATGTTTTTTTAGTTAATTTAAACCATTTGATATTTTTTAATTCCCAAAACACTAAATAAGCTTGTGTTACAGCAACACACTATGTTCGGGTTTTGTTGCATGAAAAACCTTGTTAGTCATATAATTAAAACTGAAATTATATTTTATTTAGGTATATGAAACATTATTTTTTTCCAATGTTACAAAAAATATTATTTTGTTCGGATATCTTTCATTACACATACGACCAAGTATTACCAAAATACAATGTACTAATAATATTTGTATTCAAAATTTATTATAATTTTCACTAATCCAGTCAAATGATTTTCATGAGTAAGATTAATTTAATTACGAAAATATAGTTTACAAATGTACATATGAATAATTACTTTTGTTCACAAATTACTAGAAATAAAAATAAAGACTTCTAGAAATAATAGAAAATATTTTACTATGAAAAATATTTTGCAAAAAGAACACATTTTACCTAATTAAATTAACTAAACCATGGATCATAAATAATTTTCAATAAATTTAATATATAATATTCATTAAACTAATTAACATGCATCTTATGGGTCTTCTAAAATCAATATAATATTAAGTCTAATTTTACGTATAAAGATATATATTTTTCTAGATGGTAATTTTACCACCATTTAATGGCCAACCTATTTTTAATATAATTTTTTAAAATTGGATATATTATATTTGGTAAAATTAAATTCATTTTTTAAATAATAAGATCAAATATAAAAAAGGGTAAATTATAGGTATTATTATGAGAAATTTCTTTTTTTTATAAATAGTAAAAACATACTAAATTTTAATTGAAAATTGTGTTTTCTTTAAATTTATTTATATATTTAAATCATATTCTTATTTGGTTTAAATTTATATTTCGATATCTTATAAATATATTACTACAATATTGGTTATTATAATCAAATTATCCTTGAAATTGGATATACGAAAATATTAATCATTTATACATTGTTACATTAAAAACATGTTGTCTCATCCGGTCTACATGATTTATTTTAAATTAATTTCTATAATTTTTTTCTTAATATTTAGAAAAATAGATTTTGTATATTGAGAAATAGTAATATATAATTTCTATAATATAAAAATAATTTTTTACCAGAAATATTAGTGAATGTTATTAGTATTAAGTACAATGGTTAATGTAAAAATGAGTTTATTTCAGGGTTAATGTTTATCGTAATAGGCCGAATAACCTCGAAACCTTTCCAAAATCCATTTTCAATAACTATTATTATCATATAATATATTTTATTTAAGATACATAATTATTTTTGTAACAATATATTAGGGATACCTATCAATAATCTTTTCTGTAATATAGTTAAAAGAAAGCCATTCCTCATCCACCATATAAGTGAACTCTCAACCTCAAATCTTCACACTTCTTAAGACATTTTTAAATGAAAATAGATGACGAAATATCATCACATATTCCTTCCCTTGGTCATATAATCCTTATATTGGGTAGATGGTAAAATAATGAATCAATTTAGTAGAAACAAAATTGAGTTACCGAAAGAGTATGCATGATCATTCAATATAAACTATTAACTTATTATTTTCACCAACCATTAAAATATTATTATTTAATTCATATATAATAAAATAATAATCCTAAATAATATTTAATTTTTTTAATGTTTTTGATATGTAATACACCCACCCACACATTCGTGCAATGAGATATATAATTGTCGTCCATGTCTATGGTTGACTTCCTCTTTGAAAACTAATATCGTTTGTTCTACCATTACCAACTTTCAAGGTTGAAAATAATTATGTACAAAATATATTATTATGATATATATATTATTTATGTTTTCTATTGGTTTTTGGAATTATAATATATCACAAAACATCATGCTTTCAATTTACTGGGAATATAATTACAACATTTATGGACATGTGGACTATAACATCCTCAAAGTGATTTAATTCATTAATACATTACACGGGATGTATTATGTATGATTTTATTAAACAAAAATTAAATATATGGCAGAATAAGTCTATATAAAATCTTATATATATATATACCATCTAAGTTATTTTAATTCAATATGATAGAAAATGGAAACGACCTTCATGTGTACATATGGCCAACCGTCTCCATGAATGGTGTATTTCTTTTGTTATGTAAATATTTTATTGATAATAAAAAATTATTATATACAGAATATATATTATATATAAATTATTTTTTACACTATTTAAATAGGTAAATAATTATCTTGTTTAGGATATCAAGAATTAAAATTCAAAACATATACAATAAAACAAAATGGTTATTACCTGAAACATAATATTATCATGAAATTTTTTATAAAAGGGAAAGAAAATGTAAAAAAATAATATTATGTATGATATATAATAATATTTTTCTGTTATATGATTAATAATGTAATATTTTTTATCTAGGAGGTTTGACTTGTTACGAAGAAATATAATACATAATGTAAGGGGTTTTTCATCTCACTTTTATTTCTATGATATATATACTATATTCACCACTTATTTTTGTTTTGTGGTTCATATAACTTCCAATTAAATATTATATTATTAACTTATTTTATATGATTATATTCAGTGTTTCAGATGATTTTATTCTTTCACGGATCACATGATTCCAAAGTTACACAAGTAGTAATTTTATTTGTAGTCTCATTTTTCAATTTGTGGAACATATGACCTATTAACCATAGAATTATTTTCCGTGTTGTACATATGGCCCATTAATTAATTGTACTATTATAATACCTAAATTTATAAGAAGTATATTTTCAATTTTTATGATCCCCCTTTAATGGGTTATGTAGTTCAAATGTTAGAAAATCAGTAATTAAATTTTATCTCATTATTCCTTCATTGAGACAGAAGTTATGTTATGAACATATATTCTTTAATAATGTGTATAAATTATAATTTAAAATGCTATAACATGAATATAATTATTATCATGAAATTTTATGCTCATTAATTTTTGTTTGTTCGTGTAGATTATGATTCAATTTTACCAAAGTGGTAGGGTTTTTTTGCTACAACCTTTTAATTTATCGAGACTATTTATGATTATAGTGCTATTGATGATGTCTTACAAACCATTTGTCAATATTTTTCATGAATATTCATCTTCGATTTTTATTTATTTTTTATTAAACTAATGGTACTTTTTCTCACTATTTGATTGTTTATATAATTAATATAGTCTTTGAATGAAAATATGAAATTATTTCATTCTTTGGTTAGAAATATGTTTTATGCAAAAACCATGTGTCTGAGAAACATTTAAAAAAAATATTTCAAAATTATTTTTGGATCATTTTATTGTAATAGTATTTTAAAAGCATATTATGTTTTAAAATGGTTTCCAAATGTTTTCAAGATTTATTTATATGTTTTCAAAGATATTTTCAAAGATATATTTTTTTAATTTTTTATAATGCTTTAATTATATGGTTTAAAATATATTTTAAAAAAAGTATATAAAAAATGGCATTATTTTATAATATTCCAAATATATTGGTGAAATAAAATTAAATTCAAAATGATTTCAAGAATCCTTTATATTTTTTCAAATAAAGTTTCCAATAAATAGGTTTCAAAATGTTTTCAAGCTTCTATTATAAGTTCTTAAAGATATTTTTAATTGAAATATTTTAATTTTTTTTTTCATTATTCCAATATTATTTTTAAAATATATATTCAAATAATAGTTTTTTAATCATTTTTAATATTTTTTTATTAATTTTAAATAATATTTTCAAAGAAATTTTTTAAAAATATTTTCAAGCATACATTCTATGTTTTTTAATATATATTCATATAAAACTTTTAAATAATAAATCCAATCATCGATTATATATTTTAATGTTTATTATAAAATTAAATGAATTAAATTATTTTGGAGATTACATTTAAATTATTTCAATAAAAATTAATATTAAAAAGGTTTACAAAAATATTGATGTTCAAGAGGGATTTTAAATGGTCTTCAATGATTCTTTTACAAGTTTTCAAAAGGTTACTTTTATAGAAAGGTACCATCAAAATTTCCTAAAAGATAATACATTTTACTCTTGATTTTTTCTAATGGTCTATCAAAATTATTTTTCATCTAATTTAAAATCATTCTGTGTACTCATTCATTACTGGGGATATAATTCTAGGGTACCATTAATATAATTTATGTTAAAGTTTGTTTCGATATCATGATATTTATGATCGATGTTTCACATTCCGGGTTTATTCATCTAGATGACTTTTTAATATTTATTTGGTTAAATTCTTCTGAGACTTTTTTTTCTTTCACAGGTTACTCTATGATAATTAAACATGTATATTTTCCGAACGTTATGATATGATGAGATGTTTAGGATAATAATTTTATTTCATGGGTTATGATATGATGTCTGTGAATCCTATCCATTTTTATTAGTAATGATTTAATGTATGTTATATTATCTTATGACACCTGTATATACTATTTATTTATTATATGGGTGTTATCTATATCTACCTACAATATATTGGGTAATGATTTTTATCTCATGACATATACCTCGCTAGAATGGGGAATAAACATGGTTCAGTAAATAATTTTTACAACTGTGATGGTCTTGGGAGTGAACCATGAATTCTAAGATTGTCTAGGAAGTTATCCCTGAATACTAACATGGTTTTTTTAGTAAACCATGTATTCAATAATGTTTTTTCGTTTTAATCCATTTAGTTGTATGTAAATGTCTCAGTGTAGAGATGGAGGTGTGTCTCGACAAGTAGGTACATCCACCATGATGTAAACTGATATATATTTTACAATGATAATTTATATAGGGAATGATTTTATATTATAATTATGATTCCATAGATAAATTTATTATTCTAATGTTATTATTTCATGTATAATACTCTTTATTCTCTAATGAATCGTATCTTATGAATTTCTAATATCTATACCTTGACTAATATATATATATATATATATATAATTTGATACACAAGGCATGATATTCAAATGATATTACCATATTAACAAACCCTAATAAACATGTTATGATTACCAATATCTTTTATATACCCATTCTAAGAATCTAATCTCACTCTTTAATATTTTTACTTTACCTTGTTTTAAATAATAGTTTTATGTTGCTGTACTGAATGGGATGTTCTTCATGGGGGGTTTTGAAGATCATTAACAAAACTATAAGACTGTGTTAGAAGTTTCTGAAGACACTAATATATTCTTATCCTAAGGAATGTACATTTATAATATTGTAATTATTCATTTAATATGTAATATCCATGTATTTTTCTCCTGGTTCTCTATAGTTGGTATTAATTGATATGTTTTATTGAACATTGGAATCTAGGAAGATAAAACATCAATTATATCCCTAGGGATAAATCTAATTACATATCTAGGCGTGTCTCTATAGTTAATCCAATGATATGATAAATTTAAAATATGATTTAATTATTTATATATATATTCTATATGTGTTTTTTATAAATACATGGTTTTATAATATTGTGACTACTTCTCAAACTATACATTATGGTTTGAGTTCATGGAGGGAACCAAAAAGGACTGGGTTAACATTGAATGTGACATTATCAATTCCAATGTGGAGTCAAATAGGATGATCACAGGAGAGAATGAAATTGTGATCTAGTCTAACCGGTTTTGATGAATATTGTTTATCAATGTTTACCATAAACAACTCTCATACTCACCAATAATGTGAATGAATGATTTCATTGAGCATTCAAGTGATTAAGATCATAGAGAAATAAATATTCAATTTTCAATTTTGTTGAAAATATAGAAAAAGACACCCCAAAGAAATAACTTAGGGGAACTAGAATATGATTTTACTATGGAGAAGAATTACACAATAAATGAAAATAAAAATGGAAACTGATAAGGTTGATTGAAGAAATGGATGATAATAATGGCCCACCAAAGACATCATCGATGGTTGAGAGATTTAAATATGGAATTAATGGTAATTATGGAAATCTGCATCCTCAGTGGAATTCTCAAGATGATAATCAGAAAGGTGGTTGGTGTTAAGGTTATATTTTAAATGATGATGAGACTATGGGAGAAATGTTAATGAAAATATGAATTATGTAAAAGAATGAGGTTGCCCTGTTAATGGATAAAGGATGATGTGGAATACTAGGAGTGTTCTTTTTATTTTGATTCTATAATTATGAATTGGGAAATATTTAAATATTTTTTCAATTTTTTTCTAACGATTTACCAGAACATTTTAAATGTTACTGATATACTAGAAAATATTTTCATTGGAATTTTTATATTTATGGGAACCACATGATTATGGTAATAAAAAAACTTAATATGTTTATGATGATATGATATTTATTTGTTAATAAATTAATTATAACAATAATGATTACCATAGAACCAATTAATGATTTTTTTAAAACAAATTTAGACAATGATGATGTTTAAAACAAATTGTAGTTTAAGATATTATCAAATAAATATTGAAATAAGGGTTCCTGTATGTTTTCAATAATGAATAATGGTATTTCAGATTATTACAATTTTTTATGAAATTACATGCTGAAGGTATTCAAATGTATGTTATGTGACAAATAAGAGATACATTATGCTATATGGGGGGATTACTATTAAACTAGTGTTGATAAATTTAGTGACCATCTTCCAAAATTGTTGGAATTTCACCTTTAAAAATTGTTACAGGGTTATCCCATTATTGAATAGTTTATATTGAACATCAGATTATTTTTTAGAGATTAATGTATTTTATCATAATATTTAGGATTTCTGAATATTATAAAACTTATGTAAATGAATTTTTAATGATAAATATACAAAGTCTTATTATTCTTTTTTTGGATATCATTAACTTTTAATACAATTGGAATACAGAATTCACCTTCATTTCATGGAATAAGTTGTGAAGTCAAAATTTAACAAGGTCCAACAAAGGGTGAGATTGTGATGATATAATATAATGATATATTCTTATGAATTTTATAAAACATCACTAAAATGTTATTGAAATAAATTTTTTCCCATTATCATCTTTTTCTATGATACCAATAACCTTTTTCAAGCCTCTTTAGATTATTATTTTGGGATCAATATCATTCCCTATATTACCCACTTCTATAGATTATTGTTTTCTACCACTCTACATCAGAACATTATAGTAAAATTTATATTCCATTAACATGTTTTCACATACCACATATTATGTCCAATATGGAAAACTAGAAATTTGTTACTTTGGTTGAATATTATGTTTCTAAGATCCCCTTAAAAGTATGTTTTTCTATTCATTTTTTGATGTGGGTTTCTATGAATTGAACATTAAGGTATTAAAACCTAGATAACTCAGAATAATTTCAGGGGAGAAATTCATTTAAGGTTGGTAGAATATATCACCCTAAAACTCAGTGAATTTTTTTGTTACAAATTAATTTAAACATTTTGATTTTATTCATTTCACACAACACTAAATATTGATTTTTTATGTCAAATAACTATGGTTGAATTTTATTTCACAAATAAAAAAAAGTTAATATTAAGATAAACACAATAAATAGTAAATATTTATGTTCATAGAACACTATTTTTGGAATGGATTTCAACTAATTCTTTATTACATTAATATCTTATTCTACACTCAAAACATTGTTTTACAATACTATAATTACTATTAATAATATTTTTGAAATATTATTATTGCTTTAACAAAGCCATTGGAAAAGTTGATTTGATAATATTAATTATATTATAAAATTATTATATATAGATGTAAATAAGTAGAATTATTTTTTTGACCAATTAACTAGAAATGAAAATAAAACCATTTTGAAAATACTGGAAATATTTTTCTTGAAAATTGTATTTATGAAATCTAAAACTTGTTTTACCTAAATAAATTAATTAATCCCATTTTTATAATTTAATTTAAATTAATAAATAAATATATTATTTTAATTAAAGTATTTACGATTCATATTTTATGCATTTTAGACAAGATATATAAATAAATAAAATTTATGCATAAAGATATATATTTTTGAACATGGTACTTTTACCTTCTTTTAATGGAGAAGTTGTACTAATTATGATTTTTGAAACACATATAATAACTATATGATAATACTAACATCAATTTGTAAAATTTAATTTCAAAATTATCTTTGGATGAGTTTTTGTTAATTTTTTAAATGTTTCATTTGTTGGTGAATATTGAAAATATAGTATTTTAATTGAAAAATAACATTAATTATGTTTTAATTATATAGTAAAAATATATATATATATATATATATATATATTAAAAGAAAATATAGATCATTTATACATATAAGAATTAAATTTAGTTAATTACAAAAAATTTAACATTGAAATTTTATTTAAATAGATTTCATACATTTCAACATTTTTACTTTAAACAACAATTGTCTCGTTCCTTATGTAGAATTAATTTTAAATTAATATCTTCTAAATACATGATTATAATTTAGAAAATAGATTCCAAATTTTTAATAATAATATTTTATAAATTTTTTTGGGAAAATTATTATTTTATAAAAAAATATTATTGATAAGTATTTAAATTAATTAGAGCGATTACGGAGAAACCGACTGTATTTAGAGGTTAAATGTTAACTTAAGGGGTCATATAGCCTAAAAACAAGTCTGAAATCAATTTTATGCAAATATTTACACCACCAACTCCATTTTCTATAAAATAAATAATTTTTCGAGGAACATGATATATGGTTGATCTCTCAATATTGTATACATTTTTATATTTACAAGAATTACCCACATTCTACAATATAAAAGGGAAATAACCCCCCTCACTTTTCACACCTATTAATGCATTTTTATTGTCTAAATCTTTCCAAATTACCAAACCAAATTACCAACATTCATCTTATATTCCTCTTTTTTGCATAAATCTAACCAAGGAATCTCATTGGTGCAATCCAAAAGTAGTTACCCAAAGAAGAGGTATCATCCTTCAATAAGAGCATTTATTTTATTACTTAATCTACCCTTTAATTATTATTATTAAATTATATTATAAATACCATATTATACTAAATCAATTGAGATTATATTATATAATTGTTTTGAAATACACTCACGAACACTTCCATCAAATTGGATACACAATTATTGTTCAGGTGTATAACAAACTATCTCCCCATGAACTGATGTTCTTCATTCAACCATTACCACATTTCATGGATAAGAATAATGATGAAAATACTATTTTTATATGATAAATATTATATTTTTTGATGTAATAATGATTTATTAATTATAAAATAACAAATACATTCATATTATCCATTTTTTGAAATATGATAACTTCGTTTGTGAAAGTATGGATTACCACCTTTTCAAAGAGTGCAGATTCACTCATAGTATATATTGAATATACAATATACAAGTTTATAAAAATTATTTGAAATATATTAATCAATATTACTAATATATTTATAATATATATATATACACATATATGTAGTATACATTATTTTATTTAATACGATAAGAAAACGCAAACAATGATCATGCGTACAAATGACCTACCATAAAAATGAAAGGTGATTTCTATTTAATATTTCAATAGTTTATAGATTATTTAAAATACATATATAAAGAATATATATGATATCTATATAATGTTTTTAATTATATTAATAATTTAATCATGATCTATTTGAGATGATTATTAATAAAAAGTAAAAACATATTCAAAAAACAAAGTGCTTATTACCCAAAATTTAACATTAACATGAAATTATTAATAAAAGGGTAATATAATCTTACAATAAGATAATATGTGTTATGATACAAAAAAATTGGGTTATATGGTAGATATATTATAAATGTAAATTTATTATAGAAGTGGTTTGAATGTGTGTGATGAAAATCGTCAATTAAGGTAAGTGATTTATTATTTTCCAATAATTTTTGTGAGATATATGCAATATTCGCAACATATTATTGTTGTGTGGTATATTTAATTCCCTATGACATGTTATATAATTATATTAATTCTTTTCTTGATATTATATTTTAAAAAAAATATTATTCTTTAGTTAATTTCATTATTCAAAATTTACTCATGTGGTATGGGTATTTCTAGTCTCACTGTAATTTTTATAAGACATATGTATTATTCACCAATAGTTTCATTTTCATAGATTATATACAAGAAATGAATGTTTTATATTCTTATTATCCTTAATGTTAAGGGTATTAACATGTCCATTTTATTCTCCCTCTTTAATGGGGGTTTCTAGTTCAAAAGTAACCAAAACATTAATTTAATTTTGTCTCCATTTTCCTACATTGATACACAAGTTATGTTATTTACCTATATTAGATTATGAGGTAAAGACACTACCCTTGTAGATTTTCTACCATGAATATCCATATTATAATTATAGTTTATGCTTTATTCAGTGTTATAATTTCATTTTGACTAGTATTCAATATTACCATTGTGGTAACAGTTTATTCCTACAATCTCATTATCTATTGGGATTGATTATGAAGATGATTCTATAAATATAATAATTAATCTTCCTTGCAAATATTATCCTGAAAATTCATAAAATAAATTTATTAAGGTTATCATCAATTAATGGTACCATTTACAACTATTTGGTAATTATGATATATAATAAAAACAATTATGAAAATACTACATTATTTTTCTCTTTGGTTTGAAAAAAATTTTCATCAAAACCAATGTTTCCTAAAAATGTTCTAAAAAAATGGTTTAATTTTTTTTTTAAATAAAGTTAATTTTAATGACTCTGAATTCTAAAAATGTATTTTGAGAGTTTTTTATCTTCCATTACATTTATTACATAAAAGTTTTCCATGATGTACTGATGCATTGATTATAATTATTGAAAATTATTTTAATAATTGGTTTTCAAAATTCTATTAAGATTCCTTCATATGTTTTCAAACATATTTTTGAAGAAAAGCATTTTAAAATCTTTACAAATTCCTTTATATGTTTTTAATATGATTTCAATGAACATTTTTTAGAACTATTAATTTTTCTATATTTATTTTTTAAAATTATTTTCAAGAAAATAGTTTTTAATATGATTCTATTAATTTTTTTATTTTTCAAATCAATTCTCAATGAAAATGTTATAAAAATGTTTCTGTGATCCCTTTTTAAATTTTAAATTATATTTTCAATGAAATTGTTTTTAATTTGTTTTAAATATTCGTTTATAAGATTTTAAATATATTTTCAAAAGATAATTATTTCAAATTATTTTCTAGGTTCTTTTAAAATTTATCATTTTTATTATAAATAAAATGTATTCAAAAAATTTCAAATATTATTTTTATATGTTATCAAATATATTTTGAAATAAAAAGGTTTTCACAATGTTTTTAAATTCAGTTTCTGTTTTTAATCATATTCAATGCATCCTTTAGATGTATTCAAAATTATTTTTTCAAAGAATATAATCTTCAAAGTGTTTTTCTTGGAAAATATATTTATCTCAGAGAATGTTTTTAAAATATGTGAAAATTATTTTACATCTATGATTACATATCTTTGTGTTACTCATTCCCCACTATGGATTTTATCCAATGGTACCATACTCGTAATTTCTCTTGACGTTTTATGTTTCGGTGGCATGATGGTTAGGAAACATGTTTCACATTAGGAGAAAAATGGAGACATGAATTTGTCAACCAACTCACATGCCTAAAAAATTTATTAAGAAAAGGAAGTTTACAGTGGTGACACGAGGTGTAAAGAGAGTGCACCAACAAGAAGCAGTGAAAGGTTACACAAATAAAATCCATCAGACACAGAACATTGAAGAGTAAAAAGTGTCAATGTGAAGTGTACCGGCTTTCATCCATGATCCAATCTGCCACTGAGAAACCATAACATAAAAAATATGGACGAAGTGAAAGTATTCTCATCAGTCAATTAAATGGTCGTGCACCTCCACATTGCAAAACCCCAGTAATATCACATCTTCATAGGTGGCCTTGGCCTCAAGCTATCCATTTTAAACAGTATATAAACAGCTATATGACTCAGCTGTAAGGATGAACACTTTTATATAAAATCCACCAAATATAGCAATTTCAGTGAATCCATGATTGAAAAACATGCCATATATGTTCCATGAAAATCCTCTATTTTAAAATCCCAAATAATAACACTATGAGTGGAAATGAAATAATACTCAAGAGTTTTGTTGTTCAATACAAAAAGATCTCCAGAAGATGAAATCTATTTAGCTTTAATGACCTTCTCAATCTGCCATGTAAGCTCTCGAGATGGAGCCAGGAAAAGTGCTTGGTAATCTTAAAGATGCTAGATAATATCTGGAAAAAATCACTGCCTCCCACACAAGAAACACTTATGTTGCACCAAAAAATTACGTAAACCAAAATGAAGAAAAAGATGTTTCTAATACTGAAAAAATGAACAACGATGATACTACTTTCTTGCATGTCCATTTTAGGGCACTGCAAAAAATCTAGAATCATATCCATCATATAGTAGGAAGGTGCTGATGAAAAAAGTAATATAACTGCATGAAAAATATGAAACATTTCCATGCAATGGTCTTTATATCAATGTTAGGAATTTTCTTAAATTTCTCCACCATCAAAATGAACATTCCCTTTCTTATTTGAAGGTAGTTATCTGCAAGAAATTTCATTATTCTTGAATCTTTTAAATATAACATCATCTTGATCATCCATCCAGAATTCTAATTCCTCACTCACATCATCATTATATCGATAGGAACCCCTCCCAGTAGGTTCCTCTTCATTATCATTTTTAGAATCATCCAAAATATTTTTAGTAGGACATGACATAATCTCTAGTTGGGAAGGAATAACAGGGTTTTCAATCCTAGATGCCTCTAGTGATCTCATAACTATAGGTCTCATTATATGAGAATAGTATCTTTGCATCCAGGTTTTTTTTGTAACTTGGCATGATGAAACCATCTAAGTCAACCATAGGTTTTTCCCCTTCCTATCACTTGACTTGTAGATGGTCTCCTCAATTTGAAATGCTTGGTCAGGATCTTCTTGCAAGGATTCACAAGAGTCAAATTGATTATTCATTTCCTTCTCATGCAATGGTTGAAGAGCATTAGTTATTGCATCAGGATTTTTAGATTCATTGTGTGACACCTCTTCACCCAATTTAACAACATAAGAAACAACTTGAACTTCAACATGATTATTAATAGGGGAGTGAGGATTAGAATTCCTAACATCATTATTAGTAGGGTTCTCAAAATTACCTAGAGGAGTAGAATCATTCCCCATGAGTTCACATTTGTATTATACAATTTGAATGATTGAGAGGAGGTGCATAAATTTTGGTCCCATATTCATTTGTAGGAAGTCCAATTATTAGACAGTAGTGCAGTAGTCTGAACAATTTTCAATGAAGTCCTCATGGAGAAACCTACTGTCACCATTTTGTATCCAAATTTGAGATATTAGGTGTTTAGAAATGTCAATTTCAGTAGATATTCATGAAATAGTGGGTCGCAATAGGTTTTTAGTAGCAGAATCGTGTTTGAGAGGTTTCCCAAGAAAACTAGCAATCGTGAAAATGGATTCTTGTTTAAATAGATGGAGAGGCAGACCCAGAAACCCCAACCAAATTGGTGCAATGGGAGGCTCGATAAAAGTGTATAAATCAAGGTACCATTTCAATACCTTCATGAAGAATCCACCAAAAGACCATGAGCTCCCCATCCACAACCGATAATAATCATTTTTAGACAAAAAAAAGAAGAAACCACAAATAATGAATTCAAGAGACCAACAAGAAATGATGTAAAACAAAGATATTCCAAAGATTTTCTTAAGAATCATAAAGAAGGCCTATGGTTGTTTTTCCTAAAATAACAAAATGTAGGTCGGTATCAAGTATGCTAACATCTTCCTTGGAAAAAGCGATTGCATTGAGGATGCTATGTTAAAATTGCTCCGGCTCAATCTGCATCTCAATCTTCGAATCATTGTTAAAATTCATCATTTGTTCATTCCCAACAACAACATGTGAAACGGTTCTCTGTCTTGGATTAGGAATTCTCCATCGACCTCCGAGAGGTGTGTTCTCCCGTGGTTCTATCATTTTGTCCTTATGGTCTTATCAGGAAAATTATTTCTCATTCATGAGTCCTATGTTTATAAAATTCATTTCTCTTTCAAGTGTTATATCCTTATTAATCCCATTCCCATTTCATGGGTTTTCTTTGATAATAAACCCTATATCATTTCAATAGGTTATGATATATTAAAAATTTAATGATACCAATTTCACTTAATGAGATATGATTTTATTTTTATGAATCCCATCCCATTATATTAGTCTAATACGATTAATGAGTTATTATCTTGTGGAATAAAGGTTTATTAATTCATTATGATATGGGTGGGACCTATAACTCCCTTCAACATATTGGGAAAAAATTTCTATCTCTTGATATAGACATGGCTAAAATAGGGAGTGAACTCAATACAGTTAAAGACTTTTATGACTAAATTGGTCTTTGGAGTGAACCTTGACTAGTATAATGGTCATGTGAGTGAACCATGATTACTATGATTGTATGTGGAGTTAAGATTGACTAATAATATGGTTTTGGTTTTGAACCCCTTGCTATATTTGTAAAGGTATTCAACTGGGGATATTATTGTCTCACTCAGTTGGATTATCCCCCACAATGTTCCCATATATGATTTGGGAAATGTTCTGTTACTTATGAAGAATTATTTTTTATAATTATTTATCTAAAACAATTCCATATTTAATTAATAAACTATTTTTCTTTCACGGATTATTACATTGTTACCCTTATGATTCATGTGTTATGAACTACCAACCAAGATTTCATGTCAGATTTATATGATTTATTATATGTAAGGTTTGATTATCAAATATTTTACACATTATTTAAAACCCTTATGGTCATTTTATGAATAGTTATATCCATTTTTTACCCTTTCTATTCATCTGAGATCACCCATTAATATTTTTCATCTCCCTTAGTTAGGATAAGATTTCATAAATTTGATTAATAAATGGGTTGATCTTTGTGGGAAACCTTGATAATATTTCAACCAAATAGAAAACTATGTGTGAGGACCCGACTCCAGAACACCCGGAGCCAATGACTTCAAAACATGATGTGTACATTTTAACAATTCATGCACTGATAAATTATACATCATGTACCATCCAGAGAATGAAATTTGGTTTCGGTTTTGCGAAACCAGCCACTCCTGTTTAGCTCAAACTTATACCTAAAAATTTATTTCAAAAAAACGTAGGGTGAGCATACTAATGCCTAGTAATGGAATTTAAAATAATCAAATATAACTTTTAAAAACATTATTTAAAACTATACATAAAACACTTTCTTTGAAGAAAAGTTATAACACATGTAACATATCATAAAAGTGCTCAACTAAAAGGACATGCTAGGAAACAAATAAGGATACATGGTTCAATTTAGGCATTCTCTATTTGGGGTAATAAGTAAATGTCCTCCTAAACATGTATGACATAGGGATATGGAAGCGCAAGTTAAAAAGATAATAATCAGATGTGCACATAAATATAATAACTTCAATTTCAAACACTGGATACTAATTCACTGAGTGCTAAACATATGTCATTCCATAAGCTTTTATTTTCCAAAAACTCATATGTAATGCCTCTTAACCATGGATATTATACTAATCAGATATCCATTTGGTTACATAATAATCATACACGTAATGATAGAATGTATAAATGTCGTACATCTATTTCAAGGCCTTCTACCAAGACTTAAAGGCTTACTATGACTAGACCCCAACCCAAAGAGCTTTCTTTTACCAGTCTCCAACTAAGAGAGATAACTTTTACCAGTATCCAAATCTGAGGGATTAATTTTAACAGTCCCCAACCAGGAACATATTAGTCTAACAAATTCTCATATGTCATATCGGGTTATGTATTGAAGTTTTCCCATAGCACCTTGAATAATTAAATTTAATTCATATTACTATAGGTGTCCCATAACTTTTTGAGTAATTTGATTTCTTATCTTATTATCATGGTATGACACATGAATGCCACAAAGAGTACTACTACACAATGGAAAAGGTATCAATTTAATCCATAAATACATAATTTGACAGACATTCTTTGAAAATAAGGAAGTAAGATTTTATCGAAGACTTACACAGATCATTAAATTCTTTGAACAAAAGGAAATTACTAAAACACATCCCATAGTGGGTGGTAAGGGGTTTTCCCTGTGAGATGTGAAAATGATAGCTATTCAATTCAAAATTCTTATAAAAAATATTACATGTTATTAAATATACTGCTAGGATGTGTCGATGATCAAATAAATAAATTGCGACTCAACTAACAAAAATCACTACATTTGATAACACCTCAAGTGTTCATATCCTGGTCGCATAGTTTAATATATCCATTGAAACATTAAATATATTTTGGTCAAAACAAAAGTTTATTTTCTCTTTAATCATAAAACACAACAAGATCAATCATACCGTACCTTTTAAGCATAGAATCATCATTATAGATTCTTTAAATGAACATGTATTACATACTTATATGGATTAGGACATACACCTTTATGTAAGTACCTATTGGTTTGGAATACATAGATAATGCCATTACTTAATGTTTTAAAAGTATTAATTTGGTCACTTAATTAACAAATTTTTAAGGAACCATTAATAAAATTAATGCGTTGGAAATTATAACTGCGTATACACGAAGTATATATGTGAGTTTCTAACAATTTAATAATTTATCATAAAAAACAGATACTTAAATCATATTTATTACAACTTTGTTAAAAACCCATCCATGTTAGGTTATGTTATATGTAACTCTGTAAACCAATAAAAAATTTATTCACATATATATGTTGCATGAGAAAATGTATTAGTTGTTCAATTTTTCAAAACCCAAAGGTCCAAAGGACCTAGAATTGGATATTTGAGGATTTTCACCCAATCTATATGACTATACGTGATTTCATACATTCATAAATTAAAATTCCATCAAAGGCATGCATATAAAAATTTATAGTTCATAGATTGTATTTTCGTTATATTAAAATACTCCCCTAATTTTGTACAACCTCTTGGTAACATCATCAGATTGAGAATCAAAATGCTGGCTTGGTTTGGATTATAAAAATGCATGAATATAAAAATACAAAAACTAATCCGCTTCGAGGTGAGACCCGTAAGAAAATGTGGTCGCCATCCTCGAACTCTAGTGGTCTCTGCCTCCTGTCAGCATTGGACTTTTGTCGGATCTGAGCAGTCCTAATCCTCTCTTGGATGATCTGTACCTTCTCCATTGTGGCCTGTACCATCTCTGGTCCTACAAGTGCTGACTCTCCAGGGTCTATCCAGCACAGAGGTGATTTTCAAGGTCGGCCGTACAATGCCTCATTTTGTGCCATCCTAATGGTGGAGTGGTAGCTATTGTTGTACGAAAACTCCACCAAAGGTAGGTGATCCTCCAAGCTATGACCAAAGTCGAGTACACATGCACAAAGCATGTCTTCGAGAGTCTGAATGGTCCTCTCCGTCTGACCATCCGTCTGAGGGTGAAAGGTGGTGCTCAAGCATAGCTGCGTCCCAAATGCCTCCTGCAACACCTTCCAAAGCCAGGAAGTAAAACGAGCATCTCGATCAGACATGATAGATGATGGCACACCATGAAGCCATAAGATCTCGTGAGCATAGATTCATCTCATGATCTCCCCTGAGACCTACTCTCTGATGGGTAAGAACTGGGCCGACATGGTGATTCGGTCGACAATCACCCAGATGGAGTCGTGTCCTCTGGAAGTACATAGAATTCCCATCACTAAATCCTTAGATATCATGTTCCACTTCCACTCCGGGACCTCTAAGGGCTTCACCAAGCCTGCTGGTACCTATTTCTCCGTCTTCACCTGCTAGCAGGTGAGGCATCATGAAACAAACTCTTCCACATCTTTCTTCATACCCGGCCATCAGTGCTGTCGACTGAGGTCCTCGTACATCTTTGCTACTCCAGGATATACCACTAGAGGGGTAGTGTGAAACTCCCTCATAACCTCCTCTCATAATGCTGCTGGTACCATGGTACGTCCCCTGAAAAGGATGACGTTCCCTCCTCCTACAGAAAATCCATTAGGTGCCTGTCCTGAGGATATCTGTGCACGTCGCGTCTCCTAGTAAACGTCCCCACACTATGCCTCTCTGACGTGCTGAAGTAGTGGAGGAGTGACTTTGAGAGACTATAGAAAGTATTCTCCATCTCTATCCACAAAGGATATCTGCAAAGCGGCTAACTGCTATGTCGCCTTTCCATGTAGCTGAATGCCCGACCTCCTGCTGAGAGCATCATCTACTACGTTCCCCTTCCCAGACGTATAGACTATCTCAAAGACATAGTCCTGGAGGAACTCGAGCCATCGTTTCTATCTCATGTTTAGGTCCATTTGAGAGAAGATGTACCTGAGACTCTGGTGGTCAGAGTAGACTATATAGCGCTCGCCCATCAGATAGTGTCACCACATCTTCAAGGCGAATACCACTGCTGCTAACTCTAAGTCAAGGGTAGCTTATTTCTTCTCGTGTAGCCTCAACTGTCGTGAACTGTATGCGATCACTACACACTCCTGCATAATGACACAACCGAGTCCAGTCCCTGATGCATCGTAGTAAACTACGTACCCTACTCCCTCCTCCGGTAGCCTCATGATGGGTTCACTGGTCAATCTCTGTATCAGCTCTTGGAAGCTCTACTGACATATATCTAACCACATGAAGGGTTTCCCCTTTTTCGTCAAAGATGAAAGTGGTGTTTTAACTCTGGAAAAGTCTGGCACAAATATCCGATAGTACCCAGCTAGACCAAGGAAACTCCGCACCTCCGTCACACACCAGGGTGCCTCCCAAGCTAGTACTGCCCCATTCTTCACAGGATCCACTGTAACTCCCACCTCATAGATGACATGACCAAATAAGTGGACATCTCGAATCTAGAACTGACACTTTAAGAGCTTACCATAAATCCAGTTCTCTCACAGTGTATCTAGTACAACCCGCAAGTGGTAGGCGTGCTCCTCCTCAGTAGTCGAGTAAATCAATATATAATCAATGAAGGCTACGAAAAAATGATCGAGGTAAGGCTGGAAGATCCTGTTCATGAGACTCATGAACACTACTGGAGTGTTGGTTACGCCGAAAGGCATAACCAAAAACTCATAGTGGCCATACCGACACCGGAAGTCCGTCTTATGCACATCCACATCTCGAACTCTGAGCTGATGATAACCCGACCTGAGGTCTATCTTTGATAACCAGCATGCTCCCTTGAGCTGATCGAAGAGATCATCTATCCTCATAAGTGGATACTTGTTCTTCACGGTCACTTGGTTCAGGCGATGGTAGTCGACACACAATCGCAATCTCCCGTCCGCCTTCTTCGTGAACAAAATCGGGGAAGCCCAGGGTGAAACACTATGTCGGATGAATCCCTTGCACTGCAAGTCCTCTAGTTGTTCCCATATCTCTCAAAGCGCAGCGGGAGCCATCCGATATGTTGGATTAGATATCGGGGTTGTTCTGGGGTATAAGTCATTATAGAAGTCTACCTCTCTCCGAGGAGGTAGTCCTAGAACGTCGTTAGGAACAACGTCTGCATACAGATCCACCACAACAGGAAAACATAGACTACTCACATCAACTGCTCCCAGGATGAGACTATCCAATTGATGAGTGATCGGCTATTCTCTCCTCTGTGCGAGTCTATCCTATACTGCAAAGGCTTCCTTATCACCAATGAAGGTGAACCTACTCCAATCGGTGTGGACACACCGCACATTACGCCTAATATAGTCGATCTGAGCACGAATTGTAGATAACCAATACATTCCCAAGATGACATCGTAAGGCCTCGACGCCGCTACAAGAAGATCCCAGCCAAATCTGTCGCCTCCTAGAGTAAGCTCACATTGCCGGCACCAGTGCGTAATCATTGAGTCTACTCCCGTAGGAGTTTATATCCATAAAGATCGAGCCAACGTCTCCGTCGGAATCTCCGAGATCCGAACAAGGGCAGTGGTAATGAATGAATGACTCGCTCCTATGTCTATAAGAACTACAGAAAGGGTGGAGTAGACACAGATAATACCTCGAATCATCTTAGGTGTGTCGTGGTCGTAAGCCTCCACTGCCTGAAGCTGAGCCTGCCTATGCTCACCAGATCCCTGTGGTCGGGGGTGGACCTATTGGTGGTGGAGGTGGTAGATACCTGAAGCATCATCCACCACCTCCTGCTCGACCATCTCCTATACCTCGTCCGCCTGCTTCTTGCGGACCGCCATGGTCAAACCTCTGCCTCTGCCTAGGAGGTCCCTCAACCGTCTACTGCTCCTCTGCATGGTAGGTCAGGCAGTCACAAACCATGTGGCCCTTCCCTCTGCATGCATAGCACTGTCTTCTCCTCATATGAATGGCTCTACTACGTGTGCCCCGCACCTATGAACCGTTATCCTGAGGTCGTCCCCTAGATGGTCTGGTCCACTTGGACCTCTCCAACATCTGTCTACTACTGGCTGCAGAAGACTCCGCTACATGCTGCCCTGCTGTAGTCCTCACTGCTGGTGTAGGCTCAGTAAGAAAGATCTCCACATGAAGGGCTCGCTCCAGTACTCCAGCCTACATCGGAATGCTAAGGGAGATCATCTATGCCCTGATCTCATTCCTGAGTCTCTACTCGAAGGTTCGGGCCCAGAAGAATGGGTCTCGTACCATGTTTGTGGAATAGAGCGAGAGGTCAGTAAATATCACCGAGTACTGGGCTACTGTCATGATGCAGTTCCCTAGATGTAGTATCTTCTAGATGCGCACTGCATAGAGGGTAGCTGGAATGAACTATGAGCGTCAGATGGTATCGAAGTCCGTCCAAAGAAGAGATGTCTCGTCATGCACCTGGAGCATCATGCTCCACCATTTACCTATTACCGCGTGCAGGAGACTCGCCGCAAGGATCACCATAAGGTCTGCTTGTGTCCCTACCAATCTAAAGACTCGAACAACAGCCTCCAGCCAATCCTCGGATGCCTGAGGGTCTGTCTCTCTACGGAACATAGGCGGACTTTGACGCTGAAACATGTGCAGTGCACTCAGGCGATGTGCACTCTCAGCTAGTGGGGATGGTGGCATCGGTGGCACATCAGGTAGAGGTACCGCCGGTGCCTCCGCTGTAATGGGGCCCTGACCTCAGGCCTCGTCAGTCGGTGGGATTCCATCTCGTACAACACTCAGAATCCTAGATGGCTGTAGTCGTGGGGCCATTATAAAAGAAACAGGTGCGCCCAGGTTAATACAGTATACCAGGTGAGCTGACACCAAGTAATCACAATTAAAACTTTTGAAACACACATGCAATCAATGTTTTCGTGCACTGAGTTGGAAATCAGAAGTCAGGGTCTTGGTGTATGGATACGTCGGCCGACGCACCAACACTGGACTCCCTAGACTAATAACCACACTCAGTACTCTAAACATTATTTCTTCACATAGAATAAATTATCAAAGTCCCGAGTTCTGCAGTAGAACAGACTCCTCAGATAACAATTTGTAACGACACATCCTCGGGGACCATGTCGTGACTACCCCAAGCCCGCCTTCCATAGGCCAGGGACTGGTGACTAGCACCAAAGGCATAATTCCTGATAAAAGGGAAGGCATTGTCTTTATATAAGAAAACAAACACCACATAATAAGCAAGCCGAAGTAAACAGTAAGTTAAATGAGTACAAAAGTATCTTCTGGAAAGTAAATGGGCTAGAATACAAAACCAACTAAAATTATAATACAACTAAAAAGAATGTAAAACAACAATAAAGTAAATCAGAAAACACTGAGTCGTCCTCTGGTTATCCCACCTGAAGGGTGGTTACAGATGGTCTCCTCAGCACCGCGGGACCGACCGTCCGCTCCGTGTACGTCCCGCCCGATAGTCCACCTCTGGGTACCGTCCCGCTCCACAAGCCTCAACCACAATCAGCGCTGTCTGTCGTCTACAACCAACAAAACGTAGTGCGGGTGTGGCCCATGTTGGGGTGAGTATATGATACTCAGTAGGAACCCTCAGACCCCCGAAGGTCACCTAGAATCCACAAAGGATAAACCACAATGGAAGGATACAAACACGAAGTATCAACCAAATTTACTTAGGTATATTCCCATACATATACCTATGTCATCATTTCCAGTTCGGCACCAACTCACGAGCCCAAGTACAACCCAGTCCACACAGGAAAACACAACCCAATCCACATTGGAAAGAATGTCGATCATATCGATGATAATGATTGAAATTAAAGACTCATCTAACACAGGTATACTACTCATGAAGTGGGGTGGAGATTATTAGATGTAGCCTCTGAATCATCTCCTCTACCAAACCCACGTAGGATCCAAGTACAGAAGTCATCAGTGCAGAACCCTCGTAGGATCCTAGTATAGTAACCATCGCTGCCGAACCCACGATGGATCCGTGTATAGTTGTCATCGCTGCCAAACCCACGGAGGATGCAAGTACAATCGTCCTCACTGCCGAACCGACATCGGATCCAAGTACAGTCGCCATCATCGTCGCAGTCGCAGCTGTCTCTAGGGTACCCGAACACAGCACGCTCTATTCTAGGAGGGTCCGCTCCACAAGACAAGGGTTTGATACATCAACTGTCACGAATTACAGATTTTATGTATCATAATGCTCCATATTTCCAATAGGAACTCAACACGATAGACGGTGTGTCGATCGGACGCTCTGTCTGAGAGTAATTGGCTTTTCCGTCTAAGGTGCCCTGATGGTTTCTAAGCTAAAACCAAACCGACCATACTCCAGCTACATCCAAACCTCAAGTATAGTAATCCAAAAGAACCATCTCAATCAGAGGAATACAACGTGATTGATGACACGTAATTTCAAATGTCTGATCGTTGTGTTATAAGTGTTTCTGCTCCAAGGGCCTGGTTGGTTTCGGGTTCGAACCAACCTGACCATTCCAAAAATTCGTTGAAACCTTGAGGTTAATATACTAAAAATACCTTCATGATCCAAGGATCCCAATGCAACTGATTGTGCATTGATCAGAGGTCTGTACCCCAAGATATGATCGTTTGAACGAACCTGGTCCGAAAATAGGGGGTTTGGGCCCGGTCCAACCCAGCCTAATACCCTCTGGGTCAGCCCAAAACGGGGAGACCCGACCCGGGTCTGGGTCTAGCCCAATTGGGCACGGCTCGGCCCGGCTGCCGTAGCCCGGCCCGGCTGCCGCAGCCCGGCCCGGCTGGCACAACCCGACCCGGCTTGAAAACCGACCGCTGGTCGGCTCACGGCCGAACGGGGTGCGAAGGGGGCGCGACCCCATTTGTTTTGAAAACGGCAGCCCCCCTGGTGGGGTCTGCCCTAGGCTGGTCTGGGGGGTTACGCCCCCGGTTTCTTCGGTAACAGCCGGCCATAATGGCCTGCTAGTTGAGCCGCCACGGGACCCACGGGGGTCCCACCTCCTGGAGGGCTGGCGGCCGGCCGAGCCCGGCCACCCCTGCTTAAGACCGCCACACCATTTGTCCGACCAACGCGGCACGACGGCGTCGCACCCCACATCCGTGGCTCACCCCGCCCATGGCCCCCTTGACATTCCAGCGCCGCGTGACAGCGCCGTGTACCACCGCTGTGGCCCGCTCCTGTCGAGGTCCTCTTCATTCCCGCGTAGTGCAATGGCACCACACCTCCTTTTCCGCAAAGATCAATGAGGATCAACAAGAAAAAGGGGAGAAGGATCCGACGTGTTTGTACGGTCCAATATCATCCCGTTATGACGATAAAAAGCAGTCAAAAAAATCAATGAAGAACATTAAATTAAAATTGAATGAAGATAACCCCTACATCGATAAACAAAGACGTTTGGCGACGACGTGGAAGATTGTGTCGTTGGGTGAGGTTTCAAAGATAGCGTTGGCGTGCATCCAAGGAGGGTACGACGTCTCACACTAGCTGCGAATAGAGGATGGAAAGGCACGTCGTCTCTCCTTGTGGTGACAACGTTCTTCATCAAAGGTTGTCATTCTTCATAGGAGGAACTAGATCTCTCTCCCCAATTATTAACACAACAATCTAACCCCCAAAATAATATAAGTCTCATCCTATTTTATTAATTCAAGCCATGCATTCAAATTTACAAAATTCAAACACATAACTCAATTAATTGTTGAGGTTCATTTAATTGAATTAATCTGATTTGGCATTATTAAAGAGGGAGAGAGGGAAGTTACTCAAATAAAGGGGGGATTTAGGGAGTTAGGGAATGTGAAGAGTTGGGGCTCATGTGGGCCCCAACCCACCTTTATCCTCTCAAGGGTGGTCAGTAACTAGTGGGTCCCACCCCAACTCCCACACCTAGGATGTAACCACTAAGAATAAAGGATAAAAATTGTTCTACAATTATTATTCAAATCTTTTTTGAACCACAATATTAAACACCTTCTCCTGTGAAAACAAATCTATTGTAAAAGTCCTCTTAAGCAATTACCAGCATTACGGTTCCATTAGTGCCCTCATATTTCAAATCTGAGCACCAGTTCAAAAGATAGAAAAACCCACTCATTCATTCACTGAACGTATTCAAGATAAACTTTGGAAAATGATTCCGAGCACACTGGGTCTCGGAATCAGGTGCCATCAAAAACTACGTACTCGTAAAATCATAATGAATTTATGAAAAAAATTTCCTTTAATTTTACGTGTATTTATAGATAATCTAATGGAATATGATTTTTTAGCCATATCAATATTGTGTGTGAGTTCTTGAAAATGCTTTATGAAATCAAGGAGAAATTTTTCACCATCAATATTTATGGAAATCAAAGGAATTAGAGGGATATAATGTTGACATTAAAGAATAAAGAGGTATTAGTGTGAAAATACATTAAATTTATTTTCACTTACTAGTTCTATTCATTTTATATTATTTTTGATAAGGCTATAGATTTCATAAAACTCATGTTGGCTGCTTTGATCAAGAAAGAGTATAAAAATGCATTTGTCGAGCCTTTACAATATTAAGCCGATATTGTGTAGAATGATAAAATTTAAAATAAAATGTTTTTGGAGGTAATTGAGTCTGATATTCTCTCTTATGTTTTTTTACAAAATATTCCCTCTTTTGTTGATGTGATAGATAGGTAATTAATTGTTGATATAGACCTAGCAATCAAATCAAGGTTTACAGGAGTTCATTTGTTTTCATTGGATGTTCTACGAATTCCTATAATTGGAATAATAAGTTTGATGGTTCTAAATTAGGTTGTCCAATGCTTATTATTTCTAGACCTTATATAGTTCCTCAAAGTTTCCTTTTGATTTTTTTTCTAGTTTGGAAAACTGGGTACTCGTAGTGGTTTTGTACTGTAGCACCTAAAATACTAGTTCATGCATCCAAAGAGGTCACCAATAGATGTTATTTTATACCTATTATACTCCATGTATTGCAGTGTGATTATTAGAACATAATGATATATTATTTCAATCAGATGATTCATGATAAAAGGTGTTCCATCCAAAGGAATCTGGAATGACGCTTCATCAGAGAGTGGAATCATATCCTGAGGAAGCATATATGGGTCCATCGACAATAAGTAGTTCCATAACTATAACAGTGTCATCTGGGACTAGACTATTTGATATTCATAAATCCTATTAATTTATTTCATCCCACCTTCTGTATCAACTAAATATTCTTATGATGTATTTATCTAATGTGATGGATATTACTAAACCCCTCCGAACAAGGAGGAAAATGTGTCTCTATTTTCTTGCATGTGTTTTCTAATTTTAATATATCAATATTATGTGTAATTTCATCTTCATTACATAAAACCCCTTGATGAAATATTCAAGATGTATTTTTCTCATTATTAATAATGCTCAAATTGGTTGTTATCTTCAACAGGTTATATTTACCACACCTAATAGTGTTTTCTGTATCTTTTAGGGGGACTGAGAAATGAGGTTGAGTAGAACAAAATATTCTTATATAGATATGGGAAAATATATTTTAGTGTTCAATTTTGATCTAAAGTTTTAATAACAATGTGAGGATCTTGATCTATTTTTCATTGAGTTTTTGCAATTTATTTCTTCTAAATAATTTGGTTTTCACGCTGCATGGTTGGTATAGTTTTCTACAGATTTAGTTCCTATTACTCATCCAACATATACTCTTTATTACTATATGGAACCAATTATGTTGAAAGGTATGAATACTCAGTTGAATGATTTATCAATAAATTCATTATACGACGAAGTGTGTCACCTTGACTGGTACCCATTCCGTTTTCTATAAAACATGATAATCAATTTTACTTTTTGTAGATTACATAAATCTAAACCGAGTTATAGTAATGAATAAGTATTTAAAATAAAGTATTGATAAATTTTTTGGATAATTGAATGTTTAAAATTGGTTCTTAAAGATTGATATTTGATCTAGTTACCATCAGTTGAGAATATAAGAATATGTCATTTAGAAAATAATATATAAGGGTATTTATGGTCATTATAAGTACAATTCATGTCATTTGTTCTAACAAATTCCCCTACATTTATATGGATTTAATGAATATGAAATTCAATTAGTAACATGATATTTTTATGGTTGTCTTTATGAATGATATATATATCTACTCTATGTATGATGATAATCATGTGCTTAATTTATTTGTACATCTACATTTGTTGAAGAATAATCTACATTTTAAAAGGATATCTAAATCTAATTTTTTGGATTTGGGAACTGATGTTCATGGAAAAAGTGGTGTCATAACATTGTATTTCAGTTGATCATGACAAGGTGAATGATCTTATAACATGGTATAAACCATGAAATGTTTTATATATTTGGATATTTTATCAATTATATATTTATTATTTCATATTTCAAAAGGAATTATCAATGTTGTCAACTTTAATGATATCTCTCACTCAAATGGGAGTTTTGTTTTCTTGGAAATAATCATTTCAATTTTTTTGTGCTGAAACATATTTTTACAACATCATGTTAGTTAAAAATTCTAGGGGATAGGAAGGGTTATCTGGTCTAATCTAAGACATCATTTTTTTGTTTTGATATCTGTTATTATTTAGGGTGGTCATGTCATTTCTTACATCTCTTGAGAGCATAGGAAAGACTTTGAGAATTAAAAAACACATGACCTTAAACATTATGTTGTTATGCATGTGCTTAATAGATGGCGACATTACCTTTTTAGGGAATGATTTACCATGAATTGAAACCATAATATGTTTAATTATATCTCTTCTATAAAATAATTGTATCCCTGCCAGAGACATTGGGTGGAGTTTTATAAATCTTTTGACATTGAAATCTCCAATAGCTTTTGAAAAGATAATGGCATCATAGATTCTTCGCATAGGAAACATCTGAACTGAGTAGTGAAGGTACTATATGAAAAGTGGAGAATTATTTCGTTCATTTCATAGAATCATATAAATGTTTAATAATCTTGTGTTGATGTTTTTATTTTCTAGTGTTCAGTGGAATTCCACTCTCCACGAGATGATTATTTGTGTAAAAAATCTCAGTAAAAAATTACATATTATTAAAGACTCTCTTTATTGTATGGAGATCATTAATGTCTAACATTTATCCATATAGGTAATTCTATGATATCTGAATCATTTAATAGTCCCACAAATCATGATGATGTTCTATGTCATGAGACATGTATTCTTTAGTCCTGATAAAAGATGGGTCATTTCTGATTGTGTCTTCGCGTTATAGGTTCCAATAGTCAAGGCCAATTACCAAGGACCATCAGGATAACTTCAACCACATCTAGTGTAATGTTGGATGTGGGATTACATCTCAATATACATTATTGATGGTTTAATTCATAATAATTAAAAGAATAATTTCATATGTGTTGTGATCAATAGGTTAACCAAATCATATCACTTTTTACCCATTCATGACATAGCCAAAGGTTAGGAGTTGTGAAATCACTATGTGAAGGATAAATTTCAATCTCAAATAGTTCCATTATAAGTTGTCTCTAATAGAGATTTTTTATTTATATCTCAATTTTAAAGCGGGGTTCTAGAGGAACCTGGATCTCAGGTCCTTTTGAGTATAGTGTACCATCCATAAGATGATTCTGGATATAAAGAGCTATATATATTCTAGAAGACATGCTACATGCCTATATTCATGAATTTGGTGGAGAATTGGATGATTTTTGGGGGATAGTTGAGTTCTATTATAACAATAGCTACCATCCCATGTTTAGAATTAATCATTTGAAATTTTTTTGTGGATAGGGAAATCACCATTACGTTGGTTGTGGTGGGTGAATGTTCCTTTGTTGGGAAGTTATTGTTTTAATATATGAAAAGAATGTTTTATTTAGTTATTTAGAGAATAATGATTACCCATAGTAGGTATATATCATATCTTGATCATCCTCAAATACCATTTTAATATTTAGTAACTAACTAGGGATCATGTACTATTTCACCTCATTTTGATCATTGATGTCTTGGAAGGAAAGGGAATCATTCCCATAATTTTGTAGGACCTTTTGATGTTGTTATGCTTGTGGGTAAATTGGCTAACCATTTATATCACGAATCGTCCCAGTAGGGCCTAATCCACAACTCCCCAAGCCCGCCTCGAATATGCCAGGGGCTGGTGATTAGCACCGAGTAGGCATGGTACTAACATGGGATACATTGCCTGTAAACTGGTACACACTCACACACATCTCCAAGCCCACAATGATGAAAAGTTAAAGCTGCTAAAAGGAAAAATATGCATGAATACACTAAAACCCAACCAACAGAGTACGACAGGAAAGTAAAGTGCAAGAAAGTAAAACCCTGGGCCAAAAGTACAAGCCCACCAAAATAGAGTCCGTAACAAAGTCCAACCTGTATAGAAAGGTGCTGGGACTACAATTTGTAGCCGTAGAAACACACCTCGGCCTGTCTGATCTCACTGATTACCGTCCAGTCCTAGTTTTCCTAGAATCATGTCAAAGGCTCGCTCGTCTGCACAAGACACGACACGTGCGGGAAAAGCCCGTGCAGGGGTGAGTCTAACAATTCCCATTAGGACACCCTAAAACCACAAATGTAATAGAACAAGGGAAAAAATATCACAAAGGAAAGATACAGTCAACTCTACACAGTATATGTTCACAGAACATATTAACAAGAACATCCAGATATACTCATACACAATGACTCCCATGAAATGACCACTAAGATCAATCTCGGAGATTTTACTAGGCACGTAACAAGTAGAACACACTCCTAGGTCTGAAGAGAGAGAGATACGATGTACTCATTCTAGGAGAAAACACTCCACAAGTACTTTGAGAACATGGTGCTCAAATAAGGATCATAACCAAGTCATGGAGTGATTCTAACAACTCAGTCTGAGCTAATCTGCTAAGAAGAGGATCGACGCCTGGGTTAAGTTGGTCACGTCGATACCAAGAACTCTACCATGGGTTCTAGGAATTAATAGAGGATACAGATCCAAGTCTCACAGAGGGTATTACAACAACTCTATTCAGGAGGTCGTGCTGAAGCGATCATACTCTTGTATATAGGAAATGATACCGAAAATATTGAAGAGAAAGACCAAGGGGATGAACCCTAAGGAAACTAGTCCCAGTCACATAAGGCAACTTGCTCAAGCCATGTAAAATTTGTTACATGGTGTGTAGTATGGTTAGAAACCGTGTTCGTTGACTCCAAGTATTTCCTGTGTAAAAGGCACGTGTCATCCGTTCAAGCTGTGTAAAACTCAGCTACACAGTGTGTTGAAGAATCACACGATGAGTTCCTTGACCCTGGGTACTGCCCCTATAAACGACCCGTGTCATTCGTCCTGTCAAATAGAAAGTAACTACACACCATGTAGAATAATCGCACGCCGTGTTTGAGCACCTGGGGCTCGTTCCTTGTATGCTGGCCATTGCCCGTACACGGTCTCTGTCCGTGTCACCTGCCCGTGTACCAGTAGACGGGGTATCCCGTGTATCTGGTCATGTCTGGCCAGGGAAGCGTATACACGCTGTGTCCTTGGCCGTGTACCCAAACCATGTCCATGTACTCTCGGAGTACATGCCAAGTGGTCCGCTGATGAACACACGCCATGTAGGCCATACTACATGCCGTGTAGTCGGGATTTTTCCAAAACGTCGTCTTCTTTTGCGCGCCTCGGTCGCCTGACCGTGTACCAGCACACGGGGTATCCCGTGTATCTGGCTGGGTCTGGATAGGGAGGGGTACACATGTCGTTTCCTTGGCTATGTACCCAACCCGTGTCCACATACTGTCAAAGTACACACGAGGTGGTCCGCTGAAGAACACACGCCGTGTAGCCCATACTACACGCCGTGTAGTCGGGATTTTTCTAGAACGTCGTCTCCATCCGGGTGCCTCGGCCAAATCTCCGGTTCTTGATCCAACCATCAAATCATCATGAAACTCCAAATTTGGGGTCATCCCACCCATACGAACCGATTCAGATGGATTAGGGATTCCGATCGACATTGATAGCACGTCCTGATCCGACCGCATGAAAACGTTCGAAGAACGGGAAATTCCGAACCACATTGATTTTTCTTCCGCCATCACCATCGCACCTCCGATAGGTCGTGTCGATGTTGGATCATGGATTTCAGATAATTGCGCTAACAAAAGAATGTGCAATGATCGATTTCCTTGGAGAACGCATAGAACGAACACGATGAATGCGTAGGAACCGAGAGAAAAAACACAACCATATAGAGGGACAAACCTTGATCAATTTTCATGACGATCTTGGTTCATCACCATTATAAGGTTGAAGGAAAACCAAATTAATTTCAAGAATAAAATCCCCACGATGCCCGCAAAATCCCATCCCACAAAATGACCGATCTGTGGGTTAATCTGTTTGTGGATTAGTCTGCATTCATCATACGAATCAAGAACGGGGAAAATAAATAATCAAACAATCATCCTACCTGGATCAGCAACGTTCGTTGGTGAAGATCCGGTTGTTGCGTCGTCGTCGCTGGCGAAAACCATCAAGAATGTCTTCGCCGCGTTGGGAGGTCTTCTACAGAGCCTCCAGAGCAGCCAAGGGTTTCCGGGTTATGAGGTTTGTAACCATGGACCCCTGCACATGCCTTTATTTAAAAAGGATAAGAGATATCTATTTCAACAGATTTAAAAATATTTTTCTACAGAATAAAATATTTTTATTAAATATTTTATTACTCTTACTTCCAAAAACTATATTTCATCACCGACCTGCGCTGACCGAATTTAGGCCTCACCTAAGGTAAAACAACAGTTCTTAACACAACGGTGCCCTTGGATATCTGATCTAATCAACAGTTTAGGAGTTATTCCACTTTTTTCAGGAAAACCTCATCCGTGTGTTATTTAATTATATAATTAAATTCAAAAATTTCTTCCGGGATCAACGGGCCTCAGAACTTCACGCAGTCTCGAAGACGGGTCTCAAAACAACTTCCCACATATTATTAAAAAAAATGCATGGAAAAATTCTGAGACATTACATCACACCCACCTTATGGATTTTACGTCCCCGAAAAGCCAAAACAAAGGCTACTCAAAAAGATGTGGGTACTGCACATGAATTTGAGCCCCCCGCTCCCACGTGCTCTACAAGAGATTCCCATGATGCCACCGGACACACACCAAGGGAATAGCTCGTCCACAAAGGATCTTCTACTACAGGTCCTCGATCTCCCCTGGGTACTCAGCAAAGGTCGGTCCATCATCGATGTCCAGATCGCCCCAGTCGATAACGTGTGATGGATCATGCACGTACCTCCGTAGCTGCGAAACATGGAAGACGTTGTGTACCCGGTCAATATGAGGAGGTAGAGCCAAGAGATACGCCACCTCACCAACTCTACTCCGAATCTGAAAAGGTCCAGTGAATCTCAGAGATAGCATGCCACCTCGGCAAAATCGCTGCAATCCCTATCGAGGCGAGACTCTAAGGAACACATGGTCTCACTACTCAAACTCCAAGGGCCTCCGCCTCTTGTCGGCATAAGACTTTGGCCGACTCTGTGCAGTCTTCATCCTCTCTTGGATGACCTGCACCTTCTCTGTAGTAGCTGACACCATCTCTGGGCCCATGAGTACTGACTCTACTGGGTCAGTCCAGCAAAGTGGTGACCTGCAAAGTCTCTCGTACAGAGCCTCTAATGGTTCCATACCAATAGTGTATTGATAAATGTTGTTATAAGAAAATTAGTACAGTGTTAGGTGATCCTCCCCACTATGACCAAAGTCAAGTATGAAATCCCATATCATATCCTCCCGGACATGGATGGTCCGCTCTGTCTGACCATTAGTCTGGGGATGAAACGATGTGCTCCAGCGTACCTGATTCCCAAAAGCTTCCTACAATCCCTTCCACAACCGGTATGTGAAACGAGAATCATTAAATGAGACAATAGATGATGTTACTCTATGAATTCGAACTATCTCCTACACTTAAAGGCGTCCCAAGATCTCTACTGATCTCTGCTCCCGTATGTCTAGGAAGTGGTCCTACTTGGTGTGCTAGTCAATGATCACCCAGATGGTGTTGTGTCCCTTGGACGTACATGGTAGACCCATTATGAAGTCCATGGATATCTTGTCCCCCTACCACTCTGGCACCTCAAGGAGCTGAGTCAAACCTACTGGAACCTAGTTCTCAGCCTTTACTTGTTGACAAGTAAGGCATCGAGAAACAAACTCTGCCACACTTTTCTTCATTCATGGCCACCAGAACTGACGTCAGAGGTCCCGGTATATCTTGGCCAAGCCTGGATGCACCGGAAAAGGAGATGTATGGCACTAAATCAGAACCTACTCCATCCACATCACTGGAACTACCGTACGCCCTCTGAAAAGAACAATGTGCTCCTCACCTGTTAAATATCCATCAGCAGCATCAACCGCAGATATATGAGCATGTAGAGTCTCACAGCTAGCATCCTCGAGTTGTGCTTCCCTGACTCGCTGCAAGAGTGCAGGGGTAACAAACATCAACAAAATGCAGGCTCCCTCATCTCTATCCAAAAAGGATAACTGTAAGGAGGCCAACTGCCTCGTCACCTCATCCAGCAACTGCGAACGATATTCCATGCTGAGAGCATCTACCACAATGTTCCCCTTCCAAGGTGTGTAAATGATCTCAAAGTCATAATCCTGGAGGAACTCAAGCCATCGTCTTTGTCTCAAATTGAGATCCTTCTGAGAAAAGATATATCTGAGACTCTTGTGATTAGAGTAGATGGTAAACCACTCGCCCATCGGGTAGGGCCGCCACATCTTCAACGCAAAGACTACCGCTGCCAACTCACGATCATGGGTCACGTATTTCTTCTCATGGGGCCTCAACCGGCGTGAGCCAATAGCAATCAGTGCTTGACTCTGCATCAGGACACAACCAAACCCGGTTCCTGATGCATCGTAGAACAATATTTACTCGACACCCACCTACGGTAATCTCAAGATCTGGGCGCTCGTCAGACTCTGTCTCAACTGCTAGAGTTCCCGCTGGCATCTCTCAGTCCATAACAAAGGCTTACCCTTTTGGGTCAAAGCTGGCATGGGTGATTAAATCTGGGAGAAATCATGAATGAATCTCCGATAGTATCTTGCCAACCAATGGAAACTCCGCACCTCTATCATGCTCCGAGGTGGTTTCCATGCTAACAATGCCTCTACCTTGGCTGGGTCCACTACTACACCATCTTCTGAGATAACGTATCCCAGAAAGTGGACCTCTTGTATCCAGAACTGGCACTTCGAGTGTTTCCCATACAATCGGTTCTCTCGGAGTGTGTCCATAACCATCCTTAGGTGTCTCGCTTGCTCCTCCTCGGACGTGGAGTACAAAAGGATATCATCGATGAAGTCCACTAAAAATTAATCTAGATAGGGCTGAAAGATCTGGTTCATGTGTCCCATGAAAACTACTGGGGCATTCGTCAAGCCGAAGTGCATCACCAAGTACTCATACTGACCGTAGCGAAATTTGAAAGGTGTCTTCAGTAGATCATCATCCCGTACTCGCAACTGATGATAGCCTGATCATAGATCAACCATCGATAACCATCGTGCCACTCATAACTGGTCTAAGAGGCCATCGATCCTCAAAAGTGGATACCAGTTCTTCATTGTCACCTCATTCAAGCACCGATAATCCACACATAGCCTCAAGCTCTTGTCTATCTTCCTGCAAATCAGTACTAGGGCCGCCCAGGGTGAAACGTTGGGTCTCACAAAGAACTTCTTTTGCAAGTCTTCCAGCTGCACCCTTAGCTCACAAAGCTCTGCACGAGCCATCTGATTTGTGGATGCTGATATTGGTGTTGTCCCTAGTTACAACTCAATGCAGAAATCTATCTCCTGACAGGGAGGTAGTCCAGGGACATCCTCCGGAAAGACATCCTCGTACACAGCCACTACTTCTAGAAATTGGCAACTCGTAACGTCTGTTGTGCCAAGGGCTAATCTATCCAATTGATAGGATATCGGTTGCACCTTCCTACACACGAGTCCATCTTACGCTGCCCGGGTCTGTCTTTCACCGACAAAAGAGAACCTCGTTCCATCACTGCGGACACACCACACCATTCGCCTAAAACAATCAATCTAAGCATGAACTGTGGATAGCCAATCCATACCATGAATGACATCATAAGGCCACTACACAACCACCAAGAGGTTCCAACTGAAAATCTCACCTCCAAGGGTCAGGTCACACTGTCTGCAAAGGTGTGTGATCTCTGAACCTTCTCCAGTCATTGTTTATAAGCTTATGGTTCGAGTCAATGGCTCAATTGGAATCTCAAGGTCTCGAACAAGACAACCATCTAGAAAGGAATGACTAGAACCTGTGTCTATTAGTATGGAATCCAAATTAGAAAAGTCACAAATTGTACCTCTAATCATTCCGGTAGTACCTTGGTCATACGCCTCTGCCGCCTGCAGCTGTCCCTGCCTCTTTCCACCAGCTCCCTGAGCCTGGGGTAGACCTCCTAAGGTGGTGGTGGTAAAGGGTCAAAATGCTGACCTCCTCCAGGTGCTCTCCCAGCTCCTCTACTTCTTGAGGGTGATGCTCGCCTCGAAACCTGTGGGGTCTCTATCATTGAAACTCATGGAGTGTGCTCATTCGACGCTCCTCCTCCACTAGTACAGTAGGCACTAAACACTGCTCCACAGGTGGTGGGAAAACTAACACACCACCCAAAGTAAAAATTGTGGGATCTGGTCCCTATATTGAGGCTTCATCACTGAGGGGGTCATCCTCGTGATCGAGATGCTGGATCCTCGTGGGTGCGAGTCACGGAGGCATCTTGTAAAGAAACAAGATGTATATCAGTGAGTGAGTATATTTGGAGAGAGGAATGAAGAAGGACATGGAAACCAAAACCCATTCCTATATGATGCATGTACCATTATTTTACTTTGGAACCGGTGTTTTCATGTTCTTAGTTGAAAAACTGGTTATCAGAGTCATGGGGTATGGATACATCGTCCGCATGCACCAACTCTGTGTCCCTGGCCTGAAAGCCGAACTCAAAACACTTAACACTGTTGCCCCCAACCAACTCACAGACTCTCGGTACTATGGTAGAACCGAACACCTCTGATACCACTCTGTCACGACCCGTCCAAGTGGGGCCTGAGCCGCAACTCCCCAAGCCCGCCTCCAACAGGACAGGGGATGGTGACTAGCACCGAGTAGGCATGCTACAATCATGGGAGGCAATGCCTATAAACCTGTACACCCACCCACACATCTTCAAGCCCACAAAGCTGAAAATAAAAAAATACTAAAAGGAAAAGGATGCATGCATACCCTAAAACCAAACAAACAAAGTACAATAGGAAAGTAATGTACAAGAAAGTAAAACCCTGGGCCAAAAGTACAAGCCCACCAAAAGAGAGTTCATAACAAAGTCCAACCTATAAAGAAAGGTGCTGTGACTGTAATCTATAGCCATAGGAACACACCTCGGCCAGTCTGATCTCACTGAGTACCGTCCGGTCCTGGTCCGCCTAGAATCATATCAAAGGCTCACTCGTCTGCACAAGACACGACACGTGTGGGCAAAGCCCGTGTAGGGATGAGTATAACAATACCCAGTAGGTCACCCTGAAACCACAAAAGAATACAACAAGGGAAAAAATACCAAAAAGGAAAGATACAATCATCTCTACACAGTATATGTACACAGAACATAATAATAAGAACATCCAGATATACTCATAGAAAACAAATCTCGTGAAATGACCACTATGATCCAGCTCAATGATTCCACTAGGCACGTAACAAGGAGAACACACTCCTAGGTCTGAAGAGAGAGATATGAAGAACACATTCCAGGAGAACAAACTCTAGATGTACTTTGAGAACATGATGCTCAGATGAGTATCACAACCATGTCATGAGGTGATTCTGACAACTTAGTTTGAGATAATCCACTTTGCAGAGGATCTGTGCCCGGGTAAAGTTGGTCACGTCGATACCAAGAACTCTACCTAGGGTTCCAGGAATGAATAGAGGATCTCGCTCCAAGTATCACTGAGGGGATTCCAACAAATATATTCAAGAGTTCGTGCGGAAGGGATCATACTTCTGTATGTAGGAAATGATACTGGAAACATTCATGAGAATGACCAAGGGGACGAACCCTAAGGAAAATAGTCCATGTCACAGAAGCCAACTAGCTCAATCCATGTAAAATTGGTTACACGACATGTAGTATGGTTACAATATATGTTCATTGACTCTGGGTATTGCCCATGTAAACGGACCGTGTCATCCATTCATGCTATGTAAAACTCAACTACACGACGTGTAGAATAATCTCACGCCATGTTCCTTGACTCCGGGTACTGCCCGTGTAAATGACCCATGTCATTCGGCCTAATGGATAGAAAGTAACTACACATTGTATAGAAGAATCACACACTATGTCCTTGGACCTGGGGCTCGCTCCTTCTACGCTGTCCATGTGCCCATACACGGTCTCTGTCCGTTTCTCCTACCATTGTACCAGCACATGGGGTTTCCCGTGTATCTGGCCGGGTCTATCAGAGGGGCGGTATACATGCTGTGTCCTTGGATGTGTACCCAACCCATTTCCATTTACTCCCAGAGTACATTCCATGTGGTCCGGTGATGAACACACGCCGTGTAGCCCATACTATATGCCATGTAGTCGTGATTTTTTCAAAACACCGTCTTCTTCCACACACCTCGTCCAAATCTCTGGGTGTTGATCCAACTGTCAGATCATCATGAAACTTAAGATTTGGGGTCATCCCGCGACTACAAAACCGATTCTATCAGTTTAGGGATTCCGATCGGCCTTGATAGCATGTCCTGATCCGCCCGCACGAAAACGCTCGAAGAACGGGAAATTACGAACCACATAGATTTGTCCACCGCCATCGTCGTCGCACCTCTGTTAGGTCGTCTCGATTTTGGATATTTGATTTCAGATCATTGCACCAAAAAACTAATGAGCAAAGATCAATTTCCTCCAAGAATGCAAAGAACGCACATAAAGAATGCGTAGGAACTGAGAGATAAAAACACAAAAATCAATAGAGACGAACATCGATCGATGTTCGTGTCGATCTTGGTTCACCACTATTAAAAGGTTGAATGAAAACCTAATTAATTTCAAGAATCAAATCCCCACAATTACCGCAAAATACCATCTAGAAAAATTTCCGACCACAGGATAATATGTTCATGGATTAGACCGCATTCATCATAGGAATCATGAACGGGGAAGAGAAATCATCAAACAATCATCCTACTTGGATCCGCGGAGTTTTTTGGCAATGATCCGGTCGTTGCATCGTCGTCATCTGAGAAAACTGTCAAGAACGCCGTCTCTGCATTGGGAGGTCTTTTCCAGAGCCTCTAGAGCCACCAAGGGTTTCAGGGTTATGAGGTTTGTAACCTTGGACCCCAGCGCATGCCTTTATTTAAAAAGGAAAAGAGATATCTATTGCAATAGATTTAAAAATATTTTGATGTAGAATAAAATATTCTTATTAAATTTTTTATTACTCTTACTTCCAAAAAACGAGATATCATCATCGACCTGTGCCGACCGATGTTAGGCCTCGCCTAAGGTAAAATCGATGTTCTGAATGCAATGGGGCCCTCAGATTTCCGATCAGAGCACCCATTTAGGAGTTATTTTAAATTTTCAGGAAAACCTCATGCGTGTGTTATTTAATATTTTAATTAAATTTAAACATTTCTTCCGGGATCACCGGGCCTCAAAACTACACTCCGTCTCGAAAAAATTCCCAAATATTATTAAAAATAAAGCATGGAAAAATTCCAAGACATTACAATTTAGAACATAAATCATAGTTGAAAGGGATACATAACTTTTTCTATGTATCGCAACTAAAAATGTATATTTCTTGTCCATCTCATGATCTAGGATATAGTGATCTTTACATTGAGCCTGATTTTTATGTGATTGAGCATAAAACATAGATAGCTGATTCTAAAACATTGATACTTCATGGATGGATGATATCTTTGGTTCAAGTGATATGAAGGCATGGTTCTGATATTCGTTGGATGTGGGAGATAATGGGGAACTGATGAGAGAGTAGTGACATCATCTTTTGTATAAGTAATATCATTAACAGAATTTTTAAGGACTGAAAATTTCAAATTTTTGGAGGTTTTAACCACCTATTACTTTTTTCAGGTACCTTACAAACTATATTTTTTTTCTTTGAATAAAACTAATTTATGGTTGTTTCAGGTGAATATTATTTTCATTGAACTTTATTGTTTTTATATGGTTTGCGTATGGTTTTCAAAAACTGTTCACCCATCTAGGGTAAACTGTAAAAAAATAGTGAGGGTTGCACCAATATCACAAAGTTTTTCAAATTGTGCATCCTTTGTAGAAACCATCAAACCCCACTGAAGTGGCTGGTGGTTTTACAAACCATGTGGCCCTATATACCTTACACTACATATGATATTTAATTGGATAAAACATTCTTTAAAAAATCACTGAACACTATTTTTTACCCATGCTCAACCCTAACATAGGGTATTATAATTTTCTATGCTTGATGGGCACCCATGAAGAAATTTTTAATCCTTTAATCCCTCTACAAAAGAGGATCAAATCTAGGAGGACACTATTTTATCCTTTATTGTTAATATTTCCTCCCTAATTCTTTATCTCCCACTATCCTTATCTCACTTAGACTTAAGGATTTTTAGATTTCAATGTTTTTGGATGATCTGATCCCCTTTGTTTCGGATGAAAAATCATTGCATTGTTCCATATCTCCAAAATTACATTCTTCATTGGTGAAACCCATTGTAGATGTTGGGTTTTCTGATCCCATGATCTACAGTTGGTGGTTCAATTTAATATTTTTCAACATATTTAACTGCAAATTTTATAATTTAAATTATTTTTCATTATTAAAATTTAATTTATTTTAAATGGGATATTAATAACCATATTCTAGTGAATTCAGGATTTGAAATTATTTTCTAATGGAATTTAGGGAGTATCCCAATTCCATTGAACTAGGTTAGGTTGTTTTATTTGATGAAAAACTATGAAAAAGAAATTGATCAATGTAAATTGTTGAATTTAAATATTGAAATTTAAATTTGAAAATTATTTTTTAAAATGATATAAATTTTTTAATGGAATTTCTAAAATTGATTAGTATAATCCCTATGGTTATGTCATGGAATATCCAGGATTATATTGAAAACACATTTTGTATTTGGATTGAAATTAGAATATTTAATTGGAAAATATTTTAAATGTATTTTAAATAGTTTTGAAATTAATTTTCCAATATTGATTTTTTATTTTTTTAGAGAACATGAATTAATAGGTTTTAAGTGAGTTATTTGGGATAAACATGCTTTGTTTGGAATTCTCTGAAAAAAATGGATTTTTTAAAACTATAACATTAACATATTAGATGATGTTATCTCCAATGAGATGGTATTTTTTTCATATTTTTTCTATGTGAGAGTGACATGTTATCACATTTTTTATATCCTTATATGAGTGTGTGAGGATAACATAACATAGAACTATAATACCTCTTAGAAGATGACCAAGTTTCTCTTTTATGTATATTTTTATGTATAATACATTGTATTTAAAATGTTTTATGTATGACATATTAATTTATATAAAATATTTTTAAAAAATAATTATTGAGAGGTTGTTCAGAATGATTCTATCAAGTGAAATTTGAAGCATGGTTTGTTTTAAATATTATTTCTAAATTCCATTCAATGTTTTTTGTAAATTGAAATAATTATTTGGATAATTAATTTTGCCATATTAATATGTAATCCTAGGTTATACCTTGTTGATATTTTAGATCACATGCTACCTACACAAGAATGTGTTTTTTGATTTCCTCCTACCATGTTTTATATGGGGGAATCACCACATTGAGGTGGTAGTTTATGTTAACCTTTATGAATTGAGGTGATGTGTCTTTTGGGAAGTGGGTTGATTTTCCAAATTCATATAATTTATTGTTGTAAATTGTGTGGTTCATACCTATTTCAATACAGGTATAGTCTTCCCTTTTTAGTTTTCTTGGAGATTACATATTTGTTTTTTATTCCATTATATTGGTCAAAATCCCATTCTAACCATTATCTTGAATGATGTTAGGTTATTTTCTCCATCTCGTGGGGATATGTAACTCCCCATGAGTTAGGTCAATATAGGATCAGTTATTAGGGTACTAGGGTATTCAAGATGGTCTGGGACACAAAAAATGCCTGTATGTTATTCCATAATATGTAAAAGAGGTTGTAATTAACAAATACATGACTAAAAGAATCATGAATATTCAGATAGAAATAAAAAGTAATAGACTAATGAAATAAGAATATAAGTAGAAATATGGGTATCTTCATTTGAATCATCCAAATCCTAGAAAAATGAAAAGAGGAGTTTGGAATATAAGGTCATTTGAAATTCATTATTCTTTATGGTTACATGATATTATCATCACCTCTAAGACTGTATAATTCTTTGGCAGTGAGTTGTTCAATGAGACGTTGATTCCAATTTTGTGTGTCCTTATCATTTAAGTGGCATATTTTGACCTTTATCAAAACATGTTAGGTAACAAAAAGCAATAAATCATCAATAGTATGAAATTCATATATTTAATAATTATTCCTGAATGGATGGAAAATCCCATCCTCGTTCAAATGTATGGATAGTCTTGGAGTGTATCAGAAATTAAGAGTGGACTACCAACATATAATCCACATAGAACAATTCATTAAATACTGTATATAATTTTATTTGGTGTTCCATATAGATAGAGGTAAATAAAATGATAAAACATTGTACATTATTGTTTTAAATATTTTTTAAATGATCTTTATGGAACAATCACTTCAGGTATATAGATTCCATGTGAATTTTAAAAGGATATATACACTGAAAATTCCAATGTCTTGGATTTCAAAACATCTAATATTAATATTCATGACCTATTCATTACAATACACATTGAAAATATTTTATTATGGATGTAACCAATCCAAAAAAAAATCTTATTAATGCATGAATCTACATAAAAATATATTTTCATCATCCATTAAATGTTAATTAATAAACAAACATGGATGTTAAAAAAATTAACCAAAAAAATTATTCCTACTTTATACAAAGGGTTACATTTCCATGTTTCCTTTTGAGAAATGATAATAGAGATAATTATTTCAAGATGATATCTTTTATTTTCCCCCTAAAGAATCCACCTCAAGATAAGTGAAACAAAGATATCATCTATTCACTCCATGATTCCTGGAATCATTATTTTCCTTGTAGAATAACACTGTATTAATGGATGAAATATTTATTCCTGCTAACAACCCTACAAGAAAAATTATATCAATTTCCAAAGATGTATTTCATGCTATAAATTGTTATTCTATCAACATAAAAAAATTGAATATTGTAATTAGTTTAAATAAGGTGTAAGAGGGTGTGTAGATAATATCTAACATTAATTTTTATGTAAATACAATCATATACATGATTAGTAATGAAAACACTCAGACAATATACAACCACAACAAATAAAAGACTATATAGGGGATCCCCTTGCATGACACCCCTATAAAATTGAATAAAGACCCCAAGAGACCCATTAATAATAATGGAGAGCATAAAACATTTAATAGTACTATTAATAATTTTGATGAATGTACCAGATAAGACAAGTTTTATTAGAATGGAAAATTTTAGTTCTATTTTATTTTATCAAATTACCTTGAGATGTAATGTTTTAATGAAATGATTTCATCCTTAACCTTCTTCTTCATTATGTTGTTAAATTACCATTTAGTAAAAATAAAAATTTTAATTCTCCTTATAATGTGAAATAAAAATTATTTTTAGGTTATAAAGCCTCTAGATATATCCTCTGACAATTAATTAATGTTTTTTTACAACCATTCAATGGTGTTATATATGGAATGTATCTTAATGACTTTAGTTTCTGCGTATTTTAATTTTTTTGGAATAAATGTGATGAAACTGGAAGAAGGTACATAAACCATGAAAGAATTGATGAAAGTCTCTCTCAAAACATTGATAAAATATACATTCATAGTTTACCAATAAAAAATAATTTATTAATCGATAAACCCATATAGTCCATCAACACAATCAAAATTCAAGGAGAACAAGTCTACCTTTATTTCCATCTCATTGTGACGTTGAACTGGAATGCTAATTTAAAGACTATAAAACCTTGGAGCATTATTTCCAATCATATTGTGGGGGTTTTTATCTACATTCAATGAAATATTCATATAAAATATGGGTCACATAATTTGAGATCTAATTCCTTAAACTGAAAAAATATATATTTATGTTGATGGAAGTTGTCCCCCATATAACTGTATATTCACAATAATGTTATGTAACAAGTTTGAAGTTTTTATTAACTTTTTTTATCCATATAATATTTTCCTGGTTCTAGACCTACCATTATATATGAGTAATAAAATAATTAATTTTTTTATGGCATGAATATCATCTTTGGAAGGAAAATTCTGATTTTGATTTTCATTTTGATGGATTAAATGATTATATTCAGTAGCCATAATATTACTTTCAATAAAAAAATAACGAGTCCTTGATCTATTATATAACCATCACATTTTGATGTTTTAGATTTTTGGATAGAATGTTTATTAGCATTCCATGAAAATATATTTTCCCGTCATTTAGAAAATATCTTTACATCCTTGTTCAACAAGAAAGTTACTTTTAAACATGAAATGAAAGGGATTCAGAATTATTTTTCTAGTATAGATTAAAATTAAATGAGGGTTTTGATCAGAATGGAGTTTAGGAAGAATGATAATAGAAACATCAATACCATCATTCTTTTCATCAATTTGTGTGAGGCATCAATCCAGTTTTCTATTTTTACCCCAAGTAATAGTATTTTTACTATATGTAATTCTATATCATACAATGGGATCATTGTACAAGAAAAATCTATCTATACATGAGGAGAAACCGGGAGATGAAACCCTATTAAAAGGAACTCAAATTTAATCATCAGGATGTAAAATAGTGTTACTGTCATCCAATATCACCCTACTATGTGACATCCGACCAGATGTCATTTACAAATATCTATAATGATGTATTATTTTAATATAGGTATTTGATTCATAAAAAATACAAGGAGATTATTTACCCATAAATACCTATATCAACTGAAACATTATGCTAGTTTTTAGTGAAAGAGTTAATCAATATATTTTCATGTTATAACACCAAATTTTTTTCACAACACATTCACTTGATTTTTTTGAAACAAAGGGATAACCAATAGAATATTTTTTAAAGTCCTTCCACTTGTCAATATTTATTTTTTGATTTATAAGACTAATCATCATAAGTTTATTCATCATTATCATATTTCACATCACACTAAACATGGGTTAGTTACCATTCCCATGATAATTAAGATTAGAAATTTTCATTTAAAATGAGATTATATACTCCTAGTTTGACGCCCTCCTTATATAGTAATCCCTTTTTGAATGTTTTATATTTCCATTTATTCATCTATTTGTTATTTATACTGCATTTATGCTCATCATTTTTTCTATAGATATTAGTGAAGTAATCAAAAGGGTCTCTATATAATTATCTCGTACACTCTCACTCAAGGGAGTTGATTTGTTGTTTGATTAAAGAAGACCCAATGGTGTTCATATAGTCATTATTCTGCTGACATCATTCCCGGAATGGAATTCAGTAAATGTATCCTCCTTGTCGTACTAGGGGCCCCAATTATTAGTCTTTATGTCAACCAATGAGAGAGAGGGAACCTTTCTATTCCCATGTGCCAAATACATAGTAAGATTAGTAGTGGTCCAATACATCTTTAGTGAATCCCCCCTAAGTTATTTTTTTATAACTAATAAGATATATCCAATTAGAAACTAAATCACTTGGCATCGGTTCCAAAATTTCTTGTATACAAGAAGTTTTTTTGTCCAAACCCTACCTACCATGAGATTTCAAGATCTCAAAGGCCACCATAATTTCATAAATCACTAAAAGAGTTAATCAAACCATATAATAATCATCCAAGGTAGTTTCAAGAATTTGGTTGGATTCAAAAGTGTATTTCTCCGTGTGAATCTCCATGAAATCCTATTTTATGTCATAAATATTCCGAGTGATGATAGAATCCAAAATTTCTAAATATTTCATGAAAACATTTAAACACTTAAATTTTTGAAACATACCTAAGACCAATGAAATTTGTTAATACAATAGTCCACTTCCACAAATCCAACAAGTGTAGCCATCTCATTGAACATTCCAAGAACAACATATCGATAATCTAGATAACCCCACTAAAAATTTCTTTTGGAACAGATTTTAGCATCAATTAAATTAAGGGTGTGATAAATTTTACCTTTGGTATTGATAATAACACTTCTGTAGAAAGTGTCATCATTTTGAATTGAATTGAAAAGATGATCAAATTTTGATCTTTTTAATTACATAGTGGTATGTTTCAAGAAGTTACATTCATTACTAAACATATTATCCCCATCATATATGATATCTAGGGTAAGGATTTCATCCCTAGATATCTATAACACCTCTTCAAAAACCGTGACTTCTAAATGAAACTCATAAAAAACACATGAAATATTCAAAAAACATGGATTATCATTTCCTTTATGTACTATAATTGGGTTTCAAACTGAAGACTCAATACCACACAGAATCTGAGAGGCAATGTAAAACAGGATGAGCTTACATATGTGAGACTATACTTGTGTACAAGTGCTCCTAACAATGTAAAATACACAATTTTTATCCCACTATTGAATCAAAAGGATTACATGATATATAGATAAAGATCCAAAGCGTTAATATATCAGCTTGTGATCATTCGATGGGAAGACAATTTGGAAGTATCTCATTCTTATAGTATTAATCCTCTTGTATTAAAACCCACATGTTGTTTAAATTATTTGGTTTGGATGATGAAATTATATATTATTTCTCCATTTATGGACAAAACATATTTGATGATGGAGAATTTGTAGAGGTTAATCCTCTCCTCAACTATATCATGATTGGTCGTGACATGAGAAACACAACCTATCCTTATTAAACTCTCATGGGATTGAGTGGTGTAATTAGTGATAGAATGATAAATAGTACATCTAGAAACTCTGAAAATTTGTTTTTATGTCTAAACAATTCCCATGGAACCAATGAATCTGAAATATTTCTCTAGTGATTCATACATAGATGAAAAATATACATGTTCCCAAGGTAATCAACATGATTTTGTCCAATACATGGGTTCATGGATTAATAAAGACACCTTGATTATTCCCATTAATATTCACAATGACCACCTTTTATTTCCCTATTCTCTTCTATTAATAATAATTTAACTTGATAAATAACAGGATATATTTTACCATGCGAAAAACCTAAAAGGGTAAAAATGAGTTAACATAAATACAAAAAATAAAATGAAAAAATAAATTTATTTTTTGAGTTATATTTTTTATTTAAAATATATAATACCTCCACCATATTATAGTTCTATTTTATAGTAACATGAAATATTATTGACCTCCCAATAGTCAATATTATTGGTTATTTACAAAAAATCCACCCCTCCTCTGTTATAAAAGTGCACCTAATCCACTCAATTACTCACACCTATCAATCCATTTTACTGAAAAAAACTACTCAAATTGATTAAAAATATCTATTCTTTATTTATAGTTTCATTCTTTCACATAATTATAATTTGGTATTGATTTTGGTGAAAAATGAGGATACATGAAGGAGAGGTAGAATTCCTCTATGAGTGTTTTTGTTATATTACTTCCCCCAAATCATTCAATTATTATTATACCTTGATGATATAATATAATTAATATATTTTATATATTGGGATATTTTTATACTATGTTCAATACCTACAACCAATCAAAATTCTATAAAATGGGTTATAAAATCATCATTCGTGTGAAAGTCTAACTATAGTCTTATCAACTGTTGTCATTCATTTTTTATTACTACATCTCATTATAAAAAAAATGATGAATTAATTTTCTAAATACCATATTAATTTTAGTATTATAATTATAAAATTATTATACCACATATACCTTCATTCTTTACATTTTTTGGGAATATGATAAAATCACTCTTATGTACGGATGACTATCTCCTCACGAAGCAATGCGACATAATAATGCGTTACATGGGAATAAATAAGGGAAGTAATAATATTAATTTATATTATATATTATATAAAATTGATTATTTCATGTTAATATATAATTTAACTTTTATCCTTTATGACTGAAAAGAAAATGGATGTACTATTCTGGCATATGTACGGTCTACTATCTTCATGAATGCCGCATTTCATTTTTTTATATGTAAATATTATTGATTAATATAAAAATGTATATAATATATATATATGATATTAATTACATGGTTATTATTTTGGGTATTTTGAAACCATGATTTATGTGAGAGGTCCAAAATTAAAATTTGATATCATACATGATAAATATAGCAGTTATTGACTGAATTGTGACATTAATATAGAATTGTTAATAAACATGTAAAAACTGTCATAATTAAACCATACATGGTATGAAATTTATGTATATGGTTCTTTATTAAATTTATAATAAACATATAATTATTATACAAGTTGTTTGAACATTTATATAGGAATTCATGACACAAGGTATGTTATTTTTACTATCTCTTTAATTTTTGGAAGATATATGAAAATCATTACTTATTTTTAGAATATATATATATATAGGTAAATTGAAAATATATATCATAGAAAATATTATATTCATGATATTTAATGTTTTATTTGATGTTGTTTTTATGTTTTATGATTCAAAAGATTACTACTTCGGTAATCTATTTCAATTTTAATTTTTCATCTTTGAGACATTTGTCATGATATGGACGTATCTCATTTTATGAGGTTTATATAGAAACCAATTTTCAGGAAATATCATAAAATTATTTATTCTCATGATATTTTATATACCCCATTATGTAATTACTAAAAATAAATAATGAATATAAAATACCAAAGTGTTAATTAGTTTATGTTTCAATCTCATTGTTTTTCATGATTGTTAATGATTATGTTTTGGATGATAAAATCTTATGGTCCATATCATAAAAATCATAATTTTTATCCTAATCTATTTATTTCTAGATAATATATGTTTCCCTTAATTTTACACTATATATTTACTTTATATTTCAATATATTGTTTTTAATAAAAATATTCTCTTATGTTGAAATGATGAAATGATAATGAAATATGCATCTTTTACCATGGGTTATTATTAGATGTAGTAATGAAATGATTATGATTTTTTTTTCATATGTTATGTTATGAATAAATTTTAATTAACCCCATTTCATTTCATGGGTTCTAATATGATGAAGGATTTAAGAACTTGTGGAACACATATTTTCAATTTTATTATGTGACAGTGGTTATGTTATAACAAAACATAATTGTAAAATTATAACTAGTGATGGTTGCTACGTTACCACCAATGATGGTTGGGAAAAATATATAACTTAAATTTATTGGTTACAGATTTATATATCATGATATTGATATTAAAATAATGTGGTGTGAACTCAATTCAATTAGAAAAATTTTTAGTTAAGAAGGTCCTGGGAGATAAGCATGACTACTATGACTATTTTGGATGTGAGTCCATTAAATAATGAGGAATGAGGATCTAATATAGACAGTGGTGTGTCAGGCCCCAAAGGTGTCGCTGCCCATGAATTTCCCTGATATGTTTGTAAGTGATCTATAACTACTAAGGAAATTATTTTATATGATCATGTGTATGGTATATATCTAATTTTTATGACAATGTTATGATCTCATGAAACATGTTCAATTATTTCCTTGTTATTAATATATTAGTATTAATAAATATTTGATCTATGACTCAATAATATGACCTTTGGCATGTAGGGTATGGTTTTAAAATTTTATACTCATGTTGTCATACTATTACGTTCATGTTTTACTCTCATATATCCCTTATTTACCATTTCAATGCATTTTGAGCTCACACGTACTTATGTTTCCCTTCCCCAATTGATTACGAAATATTGATTGTAGGGTATGTTTTTGAAGAGTAATATAAAGGAATATTATTAAGTGGTATTTTTATAATCATTCAATAAATTAGATGATTATGTACCTAGTATCTAAATAAGCTAAAATGATATGGTCATTGATCATGTGTTTGTATAGTGTATTGAATATTAATATATAAACATTTTTAATTTATTTATGAATATCCTGGTTTGATATAGGCAATGGAATACTATGTATATCTAACCAAATTGAAAATATAGAAAAAAAATGGTATTCATATATCCATACTCATCAAGGAGATGTTTAGAAAACCACTATCATTGTGAATATATGATTGTTAGAACATTGCCCTCAACATTGGTGGGTTTTGTATATAAATAATAATGAATATAAAAGAGTATAAATGTATCCACAAACAAACCCAAACATTGGGATCAAAAATAAATACAAACCAACTCGCAACATCAGATTTTTTTCTTCAACCTATAAATGTATAACACCAAAAAACCGTATTCTAAATTTCAAATTTTCAAACAAACCAACTATCCAGACCAGTGTTTTTTCTCATTAAAAAAATCCATCCCATTAAAAAAAATTAAATATATAAAAATAAATTGTAAAATAAATGTGTATTCCATCATTACCCAGGAATCAAGAATGATGAATCAATACAAGCATCTCAATATCTTTATCACACCATCAATTCTCATCCCTATATTTAGACCAAACAACAACCACCTCACATCCACAAAATTACAATAATAAACTACCACCTACCCTCACCCCAAAAAAGAATTTCCAAAAAACCAACACCTCACCAGTAATAAATGATTTCCCAACAACCCCTCCTTGCCACCCATAAAGAAATTCCAGACAACCGTAATATCAACACCCCAAAATTGTGATAAAACAACCACCACATCACCACTCCAAAACCATGTCCAAATATTCAGGACATTGTCACCCATGACTCACAACCATTTCTAACCCAAAATCACTGCATTAAATATAAATAACATATTAGTTCTCCATAATCATTAATAAAATCCCTACACAATAAGGATCATTTTATAAATTTATTAAAGTCTATTTTTATCACATTACAATTGGTTTAATGGGAATGGTCACACAATCTATAAGTATATGGAACACATTTCTGTATCAAATATAATTAGTTATACCATTTTGTTTTAGTGTCATATCCAAAATAAAAGATATGATAGAACAATAAAAATAGAAATTTTTTAGAGAAAAATTAAATTAATAGACATTATTTTTTCATGTAATCAAGACCATACTATCCTTGATATGAAAGTAATATAAAAACTTGAAAAATGTGAGAGTCATTATCAAGTGCACTTTAATTTCAATTATCTATTTCATTATGTTTTATTAGGTCCTAAAAAAGATCATATATATATATATATATGATATAAAAAATTAATATATCATAATACATAATAAAAAAAATGTGTGATTACATACTGCAATAAATCATTGATGAATTGTTTTTCATTACAAATAAAATAATAAAATATTTAAAACAAAAAACACACATAGAAAACTAAAGATAAACCTACACCGCATAAAAGGATCATAAAAGCATATCCCAAATCACACTACAAATTTTTTTTTTACATAGCAAGTCCAAAAGATGAGAACGAAAGAAATCCATGGTTAATAGAGAAGAACACGACCATTGTTTTCAAAAAAAACTTACTAGGTACAATAGATCAATGAATGTATTAGAGGAATGAAATATTCCTATAAATCACATAGGGGTATTCTATAATTATATGGTAATAACTTACCGATAATAGAAATGGATTGTCAATAAAAAACATTAAATAAGGTATCCCACCATTTTCATGTTGTGTAATTTATACCAAATGTAAATTCCATAATAATTGAAAAAATAAAACTTTCATTTTAAATTTCATTTTCATCAAGCTAAATTTGATACACATTGGGAATTATACTTTCTCATTGTGAGTCCGTCTCACTGGATCCCCCACTTCTAACATACGAGTCTCAAACTATCCTTCTATACAAGCTATGAATATCAATTTCATTGTGATTAAAAAAAATACACAATGTGTATGTTCTATTGAATATATATTTGTCCATAAAATACTGCAAACCCTCTTCCAGTCATCTTTGAAACTCATAAAACACCCAAAACTACCAATAAAACTTATTGGGAAGGCACAATACATTACTACAGATATATCAATTCTATTATAAACCATCATTGGATTAATCCATTAATTCATAAATAAAGGTCCTTAGGAAGAGAATGATTGCATGGATGTGGTAAAGGATTATAGGATGATATAATGGTAGGATTTTCTATATATATAATTCTTAATCCTTATTAGTATTGAATAATATAAAGGTAACATATATAAAATAGTTTAAGTGAACTCTTGAAATTACATATTATACTAATCTAATATAAATTAAGTTTCGTATAAAATGGACCCAAATTGATATAATTGAGTTATAATATTTTTATGAGTCTAAAGAATATCATATTATAAAAATTTTAAGAAATAATTGATATGATATGACCTTTATATCTTAGTTTGACCTTTCAATAACACTTTGGACAATTACTTAAAATTCAAAGTGTTCTAATAATGAAGGTTTAATAATGCTAACATAAAAGGACATGCGAATCATAAATAAACCATGTATTATATTTTCTACAATATAAAATTTAAATGAAATTGTAAATGTTTTAAAAAAAATTAATTATTTAATAAAATATTATTTATTGTTAAATATCATTAATGTAATTTTTTGAACAATTCATTTAATTTTACATAAAAAATGATGCCTTGTAAATTTAATCTAAAACATCCAAATATCCATAAAATTTTATATTTATTTTTATAATTCATGGTACATAATAACTCAGAGATGAAAAAATTTCTTTTATTGTTTTTTTAAAATAAATTTCATTATTTTTCTTCCATATTCATAAGTACATTTTTAGTATTGAGTAAGAATTTATGTTAATTATTTCAAAACTAAAAATTAAAAATAAATCACCACTACATTAATATTAAATAATATTTCAAATTTCAAATTTTTCAGAAATTATACATTAAATATATTTATTATTTTTTCAATATTAATGTTATGTAGGATTCCATTGGTATTTATTCATTTATTTTATTAATTTAAATGTCATAAAAATGAAATATGGAACAAAGTGGCCATATATTTGATACTTGAAAATCATTCAACTAAAAACACATTAAAATGGATAAATTCAATTGTTTTAGTGAATTTATATCTTATCACATTATTTTTTACCAAAATCAACATATTTGACTGTTAATGTAGCCCAAATATTACTATGGTTACTATTAATATTTATAAAAAAGGGAACTAGTTACAAACTATGGATATTATAATTACACATACGAAATACATTTTTCATGATTACATTTTTAGAAATTGTATAAATAAATTTATGATAAAAATGAAAAATTAAACAAAATAAGGTTTTAAGGAAAATTCCTTTTTAAGTATAAAAATGAAATTATACTAAATTCTACAATAAAAGAGTGATTATATTAAACATAATTATATTATTAATAATATATTTGGATTAATGATAATTTTAATCTTTTCAAAAATATAATTTAACTTTTTAAATTATTGAAATAAAAAATACATATTTAAGTAAAAATCATTATTTACAATCTATAAAAAATCAATCTGTTTAAAAAATAACACAAAATACACAGTATAGTAATTTTGAGATTATGATTTAAAATATGATATAAATATTATCAAAAAAATATTAAATTTCTATAAATTTATTATAATATTATCTAAAAATATTTAATGAAGACATTTTTTATGAAAAACGTTTTTAATGAGTTAAATGACATTACTAAAAATTGATTTTTTATTTAATACTTATTAATTAAATCATTTATATTCTAGATGACATTATATATTTTTTATAATGTGGTTAAACATATTCCTACCCACCAACTAAATTTCAAGTAAATAAATATCACGTAATATTTCAATAGTGTCACAATGTTTGATTAAAATTACTTTTGTGAATTAATTAATCTTTCAGAGAATTATTATTTCTCTATAGAGAACTATATCATTAAATGTCAAATTGTTACCTGATACCCCCTAATAAAATGAATTTCTCTTCAGTATATTCTATGTCTTCAATAAATTAATATTAGAATATATATGTCTCACCACATCATTAGGTTCTTAAGTAGATCCCCTAAATTTATGTCTTAAAAAAACATTTACATTGTGAGTGGTTCTAATCCATAGCTCATTTTTTATATGATACAAAATTTCCACTGACTATTCATCGTCATAATAATTCAAATATGCTGGTTTGATATCCGAGTTTCATATATGTGATTGATTTGGTACAAACTCTCTCTGAGGAGATATATAGAACACATCATGATCTTGATAAGGATTTTTTGAACGACCCCAATGATAATCTAAGAACCCAATATGGTAATGAAATTCAAATGGATTGATATATTTATGGATCTCCTTTCCCTTATTTCCAAATTTCATAAATTTCATCCATTGAGACATTAGTAGTATTATATTTTCACTAACATCGTTCTACATATCACTCTATTGAATTTCATCCTAACATTATCATTGATTTTATGATTCCCTTATATATTGATGAATGGATCAAAATTTTTTCTCATATCTATAATTAACATATTTTCCATTATCAGGAATTCTATAATGTTATCCCTAAATTTTGGAGTTATACACCTCCTTCAATTGATCTATTCCTAAAAAAACTAATGAATTCTTGAGTAAAAGCTGTTATTTTAGAAAAAATAATCTCGAGGAATGTGTTGATCCCAACAACCATTGAAATCTAATGAATAAGAACTCAAAATATCATTCATGGTTTCAATTATACCAAAATACTAACCATTATTAAGATTAGAAAATGTAGTGATGAAACCTAACTATATATCTGGTGCATGGGGATCACTTCACTAAATCATTGAGGTTTACCTTAGATCCCAATCAGTTATGATAAAATGTTTCACTCTATGTAACATCACCACATCCTTAATGCGTAACCTGACAAAACAATCATGATTGAAATGTTATTTGATTGGAATTTAGTGTGATATATTTGATAGAAATTAATGAAAATCCAAAAATAATTATTCAATATATTTCATTTTTGGGGGTTCTGATGATGAAATTTTAGGAAATGATTTCCAATTTTTATTATGATATGGGTAATGATATTTACATCCCTTATATATCTATTTGGTAGACCAAAATTTCTATCATATCATGAATCAAGATAAATACTATATATTACACCTGTTCATTTTCCCACCAAAAATTATCATTAATATAAACATACATATTCGTACATTAAGATTTAATAGATAATAAAAAACTGTTAGTCTCATTAAATATATCATTTTTCATTTCCATTATTAAATGGAAAGATAATTAATTTTAAAGAAATATAATTCCATAATTATCATAATTGTAATAGGGAGAACTTCTTACATTATCTCTTAGTTCTTTTTCTTCCCAATACAAATCACCAATATTCACTTGGATGAATAGTTGACCATTCACCATAGGAATCTAAGATCTATCATTTGTCATCAGAATATGAAATTTCATATTCTATAAATTCATATGTATTTAACATATTTAAATTGTAACAATGTACTAACATGAATGTTTTATTTCACTGAAACTAGAATCCACCTTGATCAACTTCATATGGTAGTAATGTATTGAGTATTCCGTATTGTCAATCAATTCCATCATTCTTATCCAGTTCATATTCAACTCATTATTTTCAATGATACAATTTAAACATTTATTATCCACATATATGTCACACATTTTATCACCAAAATATAGAATAAATATATTTAATAAAAAAATTATAGATGCCAGCTCTAAATTATGATTCAATTAATATTTCTTAGGTATTTAGTTTCATTGAGTCTAATTGTATCACTATATAATTTTGTTTAAGAAAAGAACAATTTAACTTATTTTGTTGACCGATATAGACCAAAACCCCAAATACACTATTTTTTGTGTTATTATATTTGTATTTACTAACATTACTTTAAGATCCTGAATATTCTACCAACATTCATCCATATAGAAGAATATAAATATTGGTTTTTGATGCAGCATAATTTTTCTCTTATGTTATGACCAAATCTAATTTTACACTATAATAACATGTATTCATTACTTCATTTGATCAAAATGTCATGTATAGGGAAAATAGTAGAATTCATGACTATTTTAAAACACTAGAACAAGATTTTAAGATATCCACATGTAATTCATAATTTATTTTAGTATATATATATATAATTAACATAATTTGAAATTCCACATTCATTAAATATATAATTAACTTGATTTTCATCTGACATTATTATTATACAAGATCTATTTGTATAATCCCTCGAGTTTGGATCCATACATGCACGATAATCTCCGAACAATTCCATAGAATTTTCAGGTACTTGAACAAATGATGCTGATGGATTTTATAATAAACGGTGTCTCACAACAAAATTATTCTCGATTAAGTAATAACTATTGATGTTCTCATGATAGATTTAGGGGGGAAGGTAGCAGAGATCACTAGATCTATTATTCAACTACTATGGTTGGAGGGAGCCTCACTCTATCCATTTTTTAGTCTGATTTTTTATTGGTGTGATATATAACTATATATTTTTGATGTAAGGTTTAGGGATGGAATATTGAACACTAAAGCCTTTCCAAAATTTTAATTCTTAATTTACAACTTGTCTAACTATAATAATAATAATAATAAAATAATTATTACTAAAATATGTAAATGAGAAATAACATAAAATCAATATAGTTAAATATAATAAATATTATTTCTAATCCAACCATTATTTTATTCCATAATTCCCTCATCGTCATTTACTGATCATCCATCAATGAAAACATATTTAAAAAATAAATGTTATTGAGTTATTTTTTAATAAAAATAAGAAATATTATATTTTAAAAACATGAAAAAAGGATAATTTATTAATATGTTACATTATTATTCATTAAAATAACATTTGAGTAGATTAATTAAATAAACCAAACCTGAATAAATATTATTTATTCTAAATCGATAAATTCATTTCTAGAATTTTATAGTGGTTGTAGTTACAAATAGTTTGTGAATCTCTTGGCCCCGTTCTAAGAGGAATTATTCATAAAAGCCTACATTTCAAGGATTATAACTAGAATCATTCCAAGGAACCCATAAAGGTATATGTAAATGTTACAATTATGAAAATCATCTCATATAAGTTTAATTTCTATTATATTTTTTATGACAATATTCAGAAAGAAGAAGGGTTCATACTAGTTCCATCAACCAATATTATATATATATCTTTATATGATTTTTAGGAAATGAAATCACCCTTAAATAACTATGGACATTGACATATATAGGTAGATACATTTACAATAAATTTCATTAGATATCAATATTTATCAAGAGAAAAAGGGATAAATATTATCTCACGGTATCCATCAAGGAAACATCATTAATGATGCACCTAATGCATAATACATCTCTATGGATATTGTTTCACACAATTTTCCTCAATACATCAATTATAATTAGTAATTATATTAATTTATGATAATAATTATCTCCAAGGATCAATAAAAACATTAGTAGATATGGAAATCCAACGACCCAAGAAAATGGTGATTGCATTTTAATGGCTTTTCTCTCATAACCTCCAATCCATAAAAATTACAAGGGGGGTCACATGAGTTGGGTCTAGATGTATTTTGAGCCTCCTAAAATAAATATCATAGATTATCTAATCCTCATCCAATAATATCACATGTCCATAGAACAAGGTTCAAAAATAATTTCTTTTCCCCTAAAGGCTCTCATCATATATGGGGAGAATTTGAACTTTCAATGAGATAAATATTCTAAGCATATTATAACATTAAAATATTATTAAAGAGAGTAATTATGATGTTATAGGAAAATTTATTTGATAAAAACCAAGTATTATGAATTTTATTTGTAATCCAGCATCATTGAATGACTCCACCTTGAACTATATCAAATTGACAATATCTTCATTACCACTAGATAACACATGATACTCCTTCCTCTAATAAGATAAATCAATCATCAAGGGGTCTACCATTCTTACATATATTGACACTCTTTTCAAAATAAATTATATTCATTTATGAAAATATCACATGTGATATTACATTTAATTTATTTTTGTTCACTTTATTATGAACTTGGATCAAATGTAATAAAATATTTACTCTGAGGTACCATATCAGGATTATAACGAAAGTATTGAATCCAAAATGCATCCTTTCATACATGAGAGGAAATATATTACCTATAATCTTCTATAGAATCTGGGATTACTAGTTTCTTGGATCTCTTAAAGCTCACAACTCCCCTATTGTGATAAAAGATAAATTTGTAATGTGAGATAAAATTATTTTGACCTATATGATTACTACAAAATTTATAACCTCAAATGTTTAATTTCCTATCTCATATGCATACCCTCAATATATTCTTTGTACGCCTCAGATACATAAGGATGTCAATTATAATAGTTCCATACAATTCTCTAGGATTTGTTTGATATATACCCACCATGATGAATTCATAGGAAATATCAATCCCCTGACATAACATAGAATACATGATATATACTATCAAAAAATAATATTGGTTCTTACTTAGTGAAAAGGTTTTTTAAGAGTCAATTACTTATCATTTCATCAAAAATTATCAACTATCCAAGATTTATAGGTATTTACTTTGCAATACTTTTATATCTATCTCTTAAATACCAATTTAATCCCAATTTGTTTACTTCAGTATTAAGATCAATAAAAATCCTTACACAATATTAATATAGAGAATCTATCATATAGTTCATGGATTAATTAATTCATGCATATTATGAGCTCTATACATACTATATATAAGGGATATGATCTTCATTCTCATCCAATAAAGAGTCACCCTCATCAGTGATAAGAAAATTGTATCTCTCTGGATCACCTACCACTTTAGCACTGCTACAAAACACTAGTTATTCAGGAAAACCATCTTCCATAGGGACATGTGGAATCTATTGATGTTCTTAGTCATGTTAATCTTCATAATAAAATTTATCAAATTCAATCATGCTCATACTATCCTTCATGATGATATAATCCCTCTCAAGAAAGTATCCAAATTTTCCTATAGTTACATTCTTGTCAAAATTGATGTATGTTTATTATGCAATTGTTTTCTTGGGATACCATATAAAGAAACACTTCATGAAATAGGGTTTTAATTTTTTGGTTATCTAGCTATAAAAAATGCCTCACAACTGCATGGATGGGCATCTGACGTAAAAGGATTCTTTTGACTCTATAACTTAAAGAGAATAATTTATTCCACATTAGTTTGTACTTGGATTTTTACGTATTATTTCATCTATAATGTATATCTCCATAAGAAAAATGGAAGGAATTCATGAATATTAAATGACACAACCATTTTCAACATGGTATGTTCTCTTATTTAACTATTAGTTTCCAATAGTGGTGTATATGGTTGATTGAGTTTGAATAAATTATCATACTCCCATAGATACATTATAAATTCTTGGTTGGGATTTGAATCACCTTGATCATATTGATGTTTGTCAATCTTTTTACTATAATTTTTATCATCTTTATTAATCAACTCATTGATCTTCTCAAAAGATATAGATTTATACCTCATTAAGAATATATAACCATACATACTCATATAGAAGTAAATGTAATATAGGTTGAGAAAAAATCTATATCCTCTACTTATAATGTTTTATTCACATTAGCGTGTTCCAAATATATAAGTTCTTTGTCCCTATAACCATGACCATAGAATTGTGGCTAGTCTTATTATATAGTATCCAAAAAAAATACATCATTAAAGTGTCTTAATCCAAAAATAATATATATAATGATCTTGATAATTATTTTTCGAATTCTTTGCATTAATTTGTCTAATACCATGATGCATGAATAGGGTGTTATTTGAGTCATGCAAATTTCTTACATTATCTATTATAAATATATTGTATTCATTATTTATTAGATAAATTACACTAATCAATTATTATATAGAATATTATATTCCATACATAAAAATTAAAGAATTTCATTTCAATTTTTGAAAATAATTCCATTCATATATTATAATAAAATATAAATAATATGCTTGGAAATTATTAGACTAGTTTTTTAATTTTTTCACTAATTTTACAATATATTTTTGGTGAATTTTTATGTAGTAGTGGTTCTTGAATAATTATTATGGATTCACAAGGTGGAATTAGATATCATGATAATTCTATTTTTCATTTAATATTTTGATTATTTTTTATATGTTATATAAATATTAATGACATGTCCTTAGGATAGAACATTTGATACTAGAGGATTAAGACCATACAAAGCATTATTTTCAAGAAAAAAACTATTGGTATTAGGGATTACATTAATGAAAAATTTTATATTTCATGGTGAAAGCATTGAATTCCATGAAATTTTTTATTAATACATGAAAAATTGAGATAACTCCGCATACATGTATTTACATTTTACATGAAGAATATGTGAAGAGGGAGAGGGGTTGTTTAAGAAGTGGATCAAATATTTGGGTTGAAATTATATTCAACATGTTGAATATAATGGATGTTTTTAATTGGTATTATAATAAATAATAAATTATAACATCAAAACCCATCCTAGGCCATGCTAATCCAACAGGACATCTATAAGCATGAGGTCATCTTCCCCCATGTGAGACAACATTGGCTAGACCATGGTCAGTAGAGGTTCCTCGAAACTCCTAGTCCCAAAATACTATGCAGGGGATAATGTATAATTAAAATATAGAGTTCAACTGAATGATGAATATGGTGGTAAACAAGTCCACTAGGCCATAAAACATGATTTGTGATGGGGTCATGTGTTTTGATCAATCATATCATTATAAATAGTATTGAACATGTATTTTAAAATAAACCACTACATAATCAAGCATGATTTTAATGTTGTTACAATAATGTATGAGTTATTGTTCCCAATTTTATAATTTTAGTGAAATTTTGGGGTCTATTTGATCCACTTAATTTGAGTTATTCATTTGTCCCTCCAAATCTTCTTCTACCTCAAAGTTCATCTGTGATCTAGTATACCGATGAGATAACTATACTGTTATTGATCAATGTCATGGTCAGGATGGATAATCAAAGACTGATTTTATGAAATGTTAGGATGAAGAATTACCATTCATGAAATATATGTATTTTATGCATGAATATAAATCAAAAAATTATCATCTGTTGAATAAAAAATGATATCATGATGAATTTTGGGTAATGTATGAGTACTGTATTGAATAATGTGAAGAATTTGATCATAATATCCTACACATGGGAATCTACTAAAATTTCATGAATGGGATGATTCCATTTTTTCCATCTTTGGATATTTGAGAAACACATGAATATTGGATACAATTAAAATCTATGTCACAACATAAATATAGGAGATTCGATGTCGAATAAAATGGGGAGAGAGGTAGTGAAATGAGGTGGATATTATCAGCAAATAAAGAAGAATCCTTGATCAAGGGTACTGCTACTAATCATCCTATGATATATCTCAAAAAATAGACCCACATGGTTCTCTTGTTCATGAAGATAGAATCCCTCCAGTATAATGTTTTCTTGCACTAAGGAGAAGGAAAACCCATGTTCTAGGCTTGTACATATATAAGAGGATGTTCATAATAATTAAAACAACTTCACAGTGAAATTTAGTATAATAGAAACTATTAAATTTTATCCTTCCAGTTTTCCTGAACATCATGAAGCACTACATGAAAATAAATTATTAAATGAATAAAAATGATATTTCTTGCACTAGATGATACTGTTTCCACGAGGGATAATTGAAAAAATTATTTTCATAAAAAAAAGGCAGCAGGCATTGCGCATGAAATAGAGTGATAGATAATATGATTTTTATGGAGGATAGTGAACAATGAATGATTTATTACTAACATTCAAAAGTGCACAACCAATTCCGATAATGAAATAGTTAAACAAAATAACATAAAATAATAATAGAAGATAATATGTTTTCTAGGGTTTATGATTTTCAAAATCCCATAAAACATAAAATATATTTTTAACATTATGATGATTTTGGAAGTAATATTCATGGATAATATATTGAGGAATATTTTTTAACAACTTTCACACATCATTATGATTGTGTGACATTTACAGTAGAAAGAATCATAGCACAAGCATATTTTCATAGAATAAAATTGTTATTTATAGTTTATCAAAATTGATTGGTATAGAAACAATTTCTTCTCATATCTTGTTAACTATATTTTAATATAATATTATAATTTCAAATAATATAATCATATAGATAAATATCAATGATCTTATTAGATTGAATCAAAAATTCTTCAAAGGTGAAGTATTTTTGTTTGTTTTCTGAGTAGTTGAAGACGTCAGTTTAGAACTAAGATAATAAGTATTCTATATGTTAGATATTATGAAATGATTTATTTTAGTTTGAGATAAATGTGGTGGGATACTTTTAGTATGATAGAGAAGTATATACATCTTATTGGTTGGATCTGGAAAATTTTAATCACTTTTTTCATTAGGGGAATACATGTTGGGGAAATAACTATAATGGGAATGTGTAGATCATTGTAGAAAACAATATAAATATGGTGTTCTTATATATCATTTAATACCATTATATATGAAGTGATATTGAGTAATCTCATAGAGTAGATCTAGAAACACAACAATTTCAAGTGGTTGCATTTGAGGGAATAAGAATTGGTAAAAATAATTAGTGAATTCACCCATCCACACTCTTAGATCAATCTGTGATGTGAAACTACAAGTGGTACTAGACAATTAAGACACCTCAAATGATCCATGAACCATTTTAATATACATAAAATATTATTTCTATGAATATTCAAGGTTTTTCAACAATTTTTATGGTGTATTATTTCATTTAAATATATATGATGGTACACTATATCATGTCACTAAGTATAGAAGTAAGAGAGAATACAAAACCGGGGATTCTACAAATTTATTATGATTATAGCGTGTGAAAATATAATAAGAGAAATGTGGATTTATTTTGAAAGGCTGAAAATTTTATATATATCATTCTAATATAAAATTCCCACACAATTTTCATGGGTCTCTAGACTACCAGAAATATCTAGTATAAACACATAATCTGCTATGAGGGATATTTAAATAATATGAAATCAAAACTAAATTTCTTAACGAGTATGTTTGAGGAAATAAAAAATATTTATGGTTAAAATATAAATGAATTTTTCACTCTACTAGTTGACATAGTCCACAACAGTTGACGATTTTGGGAAAATAAATATGAAACATTTATTGTAAAAACAGTAATGGGAATTTTGTAGATTGTTTAGATTCAATGATCTCATCATCATAAGAAAGAGATGATTTATCTATTGATGAACAAAACAATAATTTCATAGTTTATATGTTGAGGAATATTCCAACATTCATTGTGAAATATAAAACATTAAAGATCTATTGAATCCATGAGAATATAATCTTTTTGATATGGAGAACATGAAGAATATGATGATTCAGAAAGATATGAGTATGAAGATGAAATCAATAATTTTTTTCCTGTATACCAAAATAACTAAAAAAGGTAATAAATAATAAACCATTAAAATTATTCAAGAATGGTATCTATGGTCATACTTCTAGGATGTGACCAAAGTTCATAGTTGAAAATTGATAATCAGATTTAGAATCAGATGATGAAAGATATCATAAATATAAATGGGATAAGATTAGAAATAAACACCATAATATAAAAAATGTAAATATATTGAGAAAGCCTAATAAATATTAAAAACAATTTTTTTATTTTGATAATAATGATTTATTTATTTCCCTTTAATATAGAAGAAAAAAATAATTACGCTGTGGGGATGATGAAGCGGAATGAATAGAACTAGATTGAATTCTAAGAGAAAAATTATAATTTATCACAGAATAGATAAAATATTTTATAAAGGATATAAGTAAAAGTGATAATGAATATATAAAATTTACTTCTCAATGTAATAATGAAGGAACAATTACTATTGATACTAAAATGAAGGAGATGATGAATAAAAAATTATCTTTTATGTGAGATCTATATGCACAATTTAAAAATTACAAAACAATATAAGATAATATATTATCATGGAGATAAATTGGCATAGATAGAAGAGTAATTTTTATGTACACAATCTATATATTTTGAAATTCATCCTGAGATTAATAAATAAATAAAATATTTTGATATATCTATATTTATCAAAGGAGATTATTCCCAAGCTAGATAAAAATAATATGAAATTATATTCAAACAATCTCTTATATTTTTTTAATATTGATGATGTGAAAAAATACTAAGGATAAGTTTGATAGAATAATGACTAGAAATATTCATCATCAAGGGTATGTAAAAATATTCCATGATTTACAAAACCCATAATAAATGGGAGTGTTTTTTTTAAAGTGGAATGAAACAACAAATATTTTACTTCACCTAGAATCATTATTGGAGAATAAAGATTCAAGGATTATATCAGTATTGTGGAACAATGTTAAAAAATACTACTATTTTAGTTTAACCTATCATTTTTACGAATGAGAAAATAGTTAAGGGGGTTTTCGATGAGAATATAAGGGAAAATTATCAAATAAAACTGTTTGTGATTATATGTTACACATAACTATAATAAAAAAAAATCATATTCTGGAAGAAGTTATTTGTATTTACGGTTTGGATGGAAACAATAATGTGGTATACATGGAAATGACAGAAGGAGATGTTCCCTATGTTGTGATAATGATGAAAATCCAAATGAAAACTAATTACGAGACATGTAATGATTTGGTATAGTTTCAGAATGTCCAGAAATACATCCTAATTATGTATCTGCATTAGGTGGAACTAAAAAAATCCATTAGAGTAAGTAGAGAGATTATAAATATAAATAGGAATAGGTGGAATTTTAAAATGATGTGGTAGTTGTTGAAAAGTTATCAATAAGTGAAATTTTGAAATCCCATTTGAAAAAGGTTGAAAAAATAATTCAACACAAATAAAATGTAGAATAAGGCAAGAAAGATGTTATTTAAATCAAGGAGTCCAAAAAAACATAATCCAAATAAATATTATCATGCTGAGATAGGTAGAAAATAATGGAATATATTGGGGGGAATATCTCAGTATGAATATTATTTATACAAATATAAGAGGAAAATAAATTTTCATGTTATTTTATAAATTTATAACTACAAAAGTAAGGATTTGATTAAGATATTTGAGGATGTCACTTATGGAGATCATAATGAGAGTATACATCATGGAGTCTATTGGCAGTCATTAAATAGAAGAAAATATTTTATCATTGAAAGGGTAGAAACTTTGTGAATGATTATGAAAACCATATAAATTATTCAAAATTAATAGACAAGTTATTCCAATCAAAATTTCATGGCTTATTTGTAAATTTATTGTCATTTTTATTAAGTGGAGTGATTGGGTGGTGAATTTTTTTTGACAAATATGGTTCAATATATTTTACATTTGATCATTTAGATCTATTTTTTAAATATTTTTTTTGAAATAACATTTCAATTTAAAATAAAATTATTTACAACCCCTTAGATGGGAATCTAAAAATTATGTGATAGATTTCTCCTAAATGGTTATTTATGAAAAACACATACAATATTAAGAGAGAACATTGTTTAAAAAAGTAGACAAATATGAGAATGATATTATTAATAAACAAAAGAAGAGAAATAAATGTTAAAATGAAATAATAAATGAAATATTGCACGATGAATGAAGTGAAGAAATAATTTTATTATTATTTAATGATAAATTACCATAATTTCATTTAAAATGTATTTCAATTTTAAAATAAGAATAATTATGGAGTATGAGATACTCAATAAGTTGTTATAAAGTTTGTTTTCATGAAATTTTATTATAAACATATAATATAATATAAATAATTTTATTAAAATATAATAAAAAATATAATTCCAACCAAAAATTGTAGGCTTTTTTAGGATCAGTTAATGAAACTTATAACATCCAGTGTTTTAAAAAAAGACAGTATATCTAACAGCATACATGTTACACAACATTGAACATAAGTGAACAACAAAATAATATTATTTAACCTACTAGATAATATAATGGAGAAAATTAAATGTGTTAATTTTATTATGAAAATATGTTTAACACACATTTCAATTAATTCTTTGGTGAACCATTAATTAAAAATGAATTTAAAAACCTTTTTAGTAAAATGAAATGTATTTTAGAAAAAATATTTAATAATAAATAAGTTAGTTTATAATTTAATAAAATAACACTTTTTTGGATTCATTACTCTAATATAAATTTAATATATTCAATGTTTTATATTCATCAAATATGATTTCAAGACATGTCATTAAAAAAAATCATATTTTCACATAATTTTTTAAAAATAAATGAACTTTTACCACCTTATTGTATTGAATCATACTTTCCTAGTTTTATTATTTGAATACATTTAGAAATATTATTGATACCAAGTGACAAGACAATCTGTGATTCCGAGGCCTGGTGTGCCTGCAATGGTTTGTTGAAAAATGTTATGTTTTAAATAGTTTGTGTGTGCAGTTTTCCTAGAAAAGTTTCATAACTCTTAAAAAAGTATCTGGATCAAAAATATAAGGGCACCAATATATTCATGATGGCATGTTTATAATTGGTGTGACATAACTTTATTCAGTGCGGGCCTCCAGTGAGAAAACCCAAAAGGGCATAACTGTAAATAAAATTATTACATTATCAAATCCTATAACTTATAAATGGTAAATTAGATTCTAAATTGTAGAGTATATATAATCTCATGATGGTGTTATTTCCTTATGAAGGGTATTTCCTCAATCGTCATCGGTCGAGGGTAAATGTTAATTTTTGGGTGTTTTAATGAAAAATAAAATAAAATAATAAAGTTTATTTTATTCAGAAAATGTTTTGTAATGATTCTGTGATGAGGAAACTATTTCATTTCAAAAAGAAAACAATATAATAGTGCTATGACACAGAGTAACTGAAATAATAAAATAGATTATACTTATTTAATGTATTAATGGGGATGCATGAATCCTAGGAAAATTTTATAGGCATTGTGAAGTTAGTGTGGGAGAACAATGATGAAAACAATGAAAAAACTTCTTTCTTCATTACTCTTCAATAGATCACCATCGATAATAAAGGATCAAAGGATCGCCAATGAGAGTGGTGGACTTCAAATCAAGGATCAACAAATGATGACATGCAACATCATTCTCCATCAACGAAAGATCTGATTCCAAATAAGGGGTCTAATTCAAAGTGATATACTTGTTTCCATATTCCTTGGATTGAGAGATGAATTTGGATCGTCCCATGAATAGGTTTACCCAAGGATTGATCATGTATTTTTCATGATGGGATTGGAATTGCGATAATTTAATTGAGTTTGATTCATGTAATGTTTTCATTTCATCGACAAACCTCTTAACATGGACGAACTAGGTAGACACGAACAAAGCTCATGTTCATTCATTCATGTGTTAATCATGTTTTATTCATTTTTACCTACTTACCATTTATCATGGTGATGGGAATTTGCAGTACATGTGAGACTGCAGTAGTTGGATGGCCCACGACAAGAGTCCATGATAGATGGTGGTGCCGGGAAGCCACTGGCTCGGCTATTAGAAGCACGGAAGGTGGTGGCCAGTCAGGTCATGGCATCGATAGAAGGTTGTTTCTATCAAGGGCCATGGTGGTGGGGAAGGGGGCCATGATTAGGTGGGTTGTAACGGTGGAGGTGGCTGTTGGTAGGAGGTCGGAAGGTGGCCGACTATGACTAAGCTGGATGCATCTTCTTGCCATGTCATGTGGGGATAAACATCTTTCAAACATCATGAAAGAGGCTCCTAGGAGGCTACAAGGTAGTCACATGGCTCAAAAGGGATGAAAAATGTTCCTCTCTTGGGCTAGGAAGAGCTGGCCTACTCGCATGGTTTGAGCCGAAGGGGCCCTGGCTATTGGGATGCCTGGCTAGATGAATACGGGCCCACCAGTGTAGGTCGGGCGGGAGGAGGACCGGGCCGCTAGGCGGTCCCATGGTCAGGACCCTCATCCTAATGAGACGGGTCTATTAGAACCAAATAGGCATGGACCCAGGTCCATGTCGTATATGGTTGGCCTCGACCTGATCACACTGTGTTGGGTCGGTCTGAACGGGGAGGATCCTTCTGCGAGGTCATCCCAAGATTGAACCAACTGGCCCCATTCCACTAAAATACTTATAACCTTCAAATAGTAGGTTCGACTAAAAAGAAATTTATGTCATTAGGACCCTTGTTAATAGTCACTCATTTTTATATAAACTATGCGGGATGTTGTGAATGTTGATATAAGAACGAAATCTTGACATTTATACTCTCCATAATCAAGCATGCTACGAGTGGCGATCATGCGGCTGGCTATGATAACAATAGACAGACTCGTGGGTATATGTGAACTAGCATGTCAAAGGGATGTGATGGTCTAGGTGACCTGGAAGGCCAAGGAGGCAAGTGGGTCTAGGTGACCTAGCATTCCACAGAGACCAGTGGGTTTGGGTGACCCAACATGCAAAGGAGATGAGTGGGTATAGGTGACCCAACATGCCTAAGTGATGAGTGGGTCGAGTCAACCAAGCAGGCCTAAAATTCAACTATGATGAGTGTTTCATCAGTAAAAATTCATAATTATTATTTCTATTATACTTTTTTCCTTTCATTTGATTTATACCTGTGTGACTTGACTCTGGTGACTCCCTTGACAATTCTTCTTAGTGGTTACACATCTTGTACTCATTTGGTTTGTAGATTTTTTTATAGATATGTAGTATATCATTGTGGTATGGGGTCCCTACTGAGTAATTTTTACTCAACCATGCATGGTAATAGGGTGCATGTTTCATGTCTTTTATATAAAATCAATGCTTTGATAAAATCCTTGGAGTACTAGGGATAGGTGGTGGTTAAAGTGACCTGAAAAACGATATGTGATTCTATTTCTTTAAACAAATATTTATGTACCTACCCATTGGGAAGGGTTTTCTATTAAGGAGTTCCAATGATGTGTACTTTTACTTTTCCGTTTCATATAGATTTGTATTTTATCCCAACTTACCTTCAGATTTTTACTATAGTACCTTGTGGTTGTTTACATAGTGTATTCACCTTCCACCATCATTGACTTGGTGTTCTGTGTGTGTGTAAATGAACATAGGAAAATACCTCCCATTAGTTTGATATATTCTTACTTAGTGCTAGTTTCCAGCCCTTGGCCTATGAATGGTAGTTTTGGGGTAGTCATGGTACAAGCCCTGAGGGACGGTTCATGACTAAGTGGTATCAATGGTGGTTGTTTTTTCCTTAAGAACCAAATGTCTATGAGTTTGGATTGGGGAAATGATGTTATGTGTTTCAATTTTAGATTTCAGGCCCGGTAATCCAGTTTTGGTATAGTGGCTGATGTATCCATATATTAGGACCTTGAATTCTTCTTTTTGGCTCAGTAAATGAAAATACTAGTTGTCGGGGGAAACGATGGTATGTTCATTGTATATGAATGGGTTGAGTGTTCCATACCATTCTCTAGCCATCTCATTATAAATACCCTATTGATCATGTTTCATCTTTTTTTTTGTTTCAAGATTCATCCCCACTGACAGCCAACACAGATTCCACCACATTATCAGCAGGATGGTCTAGGTGGCGACGACATGGGTGCATGGGTTCATACCCGAGACATCATCATCGGGTGGTGTACCTACAATACCACCACATATGGCGTATCATATGGTACTAGTAGTACAAGTATATGAGATGTGCAGGCTGAGTGAACTTCATCAGTTTCAGTGATATAGACCCATCATTATCTGTGTCAAGCCAAAATCATAGGCAGCTAAGGACTGGTTTTAGGTGGTCACTAAATTTTCAGACCATCAATGACTCTATTAGATCAGATGGTTGTACTGGAGGTAATCTTTCTACATGGATCTGAAGGGCTATGGAAGGGTCTAGATAACCCAATCATACAATGATTTTACTATTACATTGACCGATTTTGAGAACCTTTCCTAGAGAAGGGTGTATCACCATAAAATCAAAGGGCTATGGGTGGCCATGATATTCTACAGCATCAACAGGACAATAATTCAATGGATGAGTAATCATCGAGTTTAACCAACCATTCTAGGTACTTGATAAATATGATATTAATAATGCATTGGGGATGGGTCCTTTACGAAATTTATGTTTAGGGACATCTGATCCTATATTATTCCTCTGTGCATTTCATCATATTCTATGGTTTTTAGGGGACTCTTTTTGTTTAATGTCCCATTGAAATGAAGACATGGGTAGTAGATGTCAGTAGTGGGCGTGGAGGAGCAGAGACTCTAAGAGGAATATTCTTATGTTCGTCACAAGGGCTTGTACATGTGAGACATTCTGATAAGAAGTCCCACGATAGGGGATATACAGCTCAAGGTTCATTGGGTGAGACTAATCGTTCTATAAAAGGCAATTCATTTCAAAAGACAATATGGGACTTATAAGTAGATATTTTCCAGCCTGTCATGGTGACTGTGAATTGGTGGATAGGCCACTAAGGTAGAGGATATGAAAGGAACAGATGAATCAGAAGGGAGACAGATGTGGAAGTGGAGCTTATAGAGCAACCTGATGTGGTATACCATTTGACATGTTACCACCACCACCCCCATGTGGTCCACACTAGGATTAGAGAGATCGAGGATAGGGGAAGGGGTAGCTAAATGTGGTAAAGGGACATGAACCAAGGTCACAAATAATGATTTGAGGTATGATATTTGTATATTCATAGCTACCAAAATAATAGACTATAAGGACCCGGCCTTAAACATTACATAATATTGAATTAATTGAATAATTCACATTGAGGATCTTTTAAGGTTTAGAGTTTTAGGGAATTAGGACATAACTATTACATCTCAAAATATTACAAAGTAGGCACTTCTACCCAGAATCCGCTTTTTTATTCATAAAATAAATACTCTTGAAAAAAATGTCATGTCTAATTTCTTGTTAAAGAGAGCATGTATTTTCCTTGATCCCATCCTTGACCCTATTCATCTTTAAGTCCTTTGAAAAACATTTCAAAACTTGGGATGAGCATAAAAGGCTCAGTAAGGGTTATAAAATAGTGAATGAAAAAATTTGATCATAAATACATTCAAAACATGAATCTTTTACTTACCTCATGAAATCATAAGATTTATGAAAGACATATATAAATCATAAATCATAAAGGAAACTTGCGGCATCCATACCATACTTACATTGTAGTTATCACAGCTACATAGGGAGTTACTTTGGAATACCCATCACAGTATATTCCGCAAATCTTTTAGGAGAAACATTCACATTTACCTCCGTCACATTACCCAATGCATTGGAGAGCTATCTCGGGCTCACCCGCCCTAGGATTATCACGGAACCACCCGTATACGTAAATAATGCCCATGAACCATAACATGATCTGAACACATAACATAATCATAAAGGAAAGATAAAATTTCTACATTGCAATAATAAAATATCATTTCAAGATATTGAAATAATAAATCCATTCTCAAAATCATTTTCAATACCAAAATAGATAAAAATAGTATTTGGTATTTGTTTTTCCTTTTAAAAACATTTCGTCTTATTAAGAAATCCAAAGATCAAATAATACTCGCGGTGGTAGAAAGGTCGTTGTCACCGCATACATTAAAGAAACATTCATTTTTTTGTTTATTAAAATTCATCATAGAGAAAAGAATCCTTTTTAATAGATGTAAAAGTTAAAGGGTTTTATACATCGTATAAATGAAAACAAAAAATGCCTCAATGAATGGAGATTGAGATGAAGTCCCTTACCTCATGTCCAACTTGACCCGTTCATTCTTTAATCTCCTGAATAATAAACTAAAGTTTATTTATAATTGCTTAATAACCTTTTTCAAGTTTATTATTCATTCTATATCACTTATTACCATGTTATAATCAATATGTAATCATTTAATTTAATAACGTTCATTTTGTCGATATTTGGTACTTGAGTCAAAAATGGACTTCTTATAATTACATGTTGTCCATGTGGTAAAATTTTCATTATATCTAGAATGATATTCAGGATTTGGGTATCATATATATGATATATATCCATCATCTACATTTATTTATAATAGTACATAACATTTGTAGGTATGAAATGAAATGCACCGTTCATGGAGACGGTAAGCCGTACGTACGCATGAACGCTACTTTCTTTTCTATTTCATATTTTAATGGAATTAAAACATAATGATACATATGTATATTATAATTACAGTATCATATCATATATAATATCATTAACTCTATCCATTATACATCCCACATAGGGCATTAACGAGTCACATCACTTTGAGGGGGCGGTAGTCCGCACTTCCTCAAATGAGATTATCGTATTTACCCACCATGGAAACCATACAGTTTAGATATAATTTGGAAGTAAAGAAGAATAAAAAAATCATAAACATAATATATATCATATATAAATACAGTGCCATCATAATGGCCACCATGAGAGGCGGTATGATGTAATTGATCAATCATCATTTCGTGAGGCGTTAGTTTGCCATCCACAGAAACATTATGTTCTTCATCAATTATATGGAGCTGTGTGTAAGTGTAGTTCAAATACATATCATAACAACATCATAGTATATTGAGGATACTGGTTTTGTTACAAAATAACGGAAATAAAAATAGTTTAGGGGTTGGAGAAGAAAAATTAAAGAAAACAATTTAAGAGAAACTGTTACATTTAATTTTGGTAACTCAATTTCGTTTGAACCAAAGGACCTCTTGAAGTTCCTTATTCCTAAGGTAAGGCTTTTAAGAGGAGGAGAGGGATGTATTTAGCTTAATTGGGTAGAGTTTGGATGAGCAAAATGGCTTGTTAGGTGTGAGGAATTCTATAGAAGTGGTCTTTTTTATAAGGGAGAGAAGGGGATCTTTAGGAAAGAGTGAAATTATTATTTTATAATATAATACTATTCGGTTTATAATGGTACAAAAATAATTATTTTTGAATATAAGATGACTCATAATCGAAATAAAATCATCCAATCATAATTGGACATGTTTTGGATAATATTTTAATCATTATAATCTTATTTAATTAAAACATTTATTAATGAGGTAAAACCTGCATCATTATTGTGTCATAAATAATTTAATATATATGATGTATAAAAAATATAAACAAAATACCATGATGTCTGAAATCTTTTTATATTTCCAATGAATATTTATAGTCAAAAATAGGACTTTTATAACACCATATAAAAATTTATTACCAAGCAATTTTTGTTAAAGTCACTTTTGTCTTCACATTAAATTAATTAATCTAAATTGTCATTATCACTCCCAAACGGCTCAATGGGGTCCCAAAATTGACCGAAAGATGCCCATGGTCGGAAATGACTCATCCAACAGGATTAGGACACGTTTAAGGGTAATTTTATATTATTATAATATTATTTCATTACCCTTATTTACCTGATTTACCCTTTAACCACGGTAAATTAAATATTTACTAATGTAAATATTTAAAAAGTATAAAAATAAAAGTTATTGATTTACACAATTTTAACCTCTTGATTCCAAATATGGAATCCATTTCTCCAAAATCAAAACACAGAAGTGGCAGAAATTAATTTAAAATTAATTCCCGCTGTCAAAAGAAAGATGTGTTTTTATAAAATATTAACTATCAAAAGATTGACAGTTGATTATATACAATTTAAATATGAAATTTCTTCCAATGACCAACATTAGATTATATGGTAAAAATATAATATATTTAGACTTTAAAACCAATTAAAAGGATAATCTAACCATATAAATAAATTATATTAAAACATAGCTTTGAATTAAAATACAATATTTTCACTATTCCTTAAAAAATGAACTTTATCAGAAAAATACCAAAAAATTACCCAAAGTAAATTATGATGCCATAATTATAAAGAAGGATTTTATTTGGTCATATATAATGTATTAAAGTGACCAAAACTAGAATTAAACAGGTTTCTCCATTAAAAGGCGGTAAATCGGCCTTTTAATGTAAATTATGCTTAAAATTAGATTCATTCATATATTAAGACTCTATCTTTTATTGGATAAATATAAATACATGTATAATCATATTATAGTTAGTTTTTTTTCATTCCCGCCAATACAAATTCTAGGAGTTAACTACCATTTAAAATAATAATATTATATTATTAGTGTGCAACGTAAGATTCCAAAGAAACCCGTTGTTGCGTATCGGGTACACTATCGAACATAGCAACCCCTTTAAGCTAAAATTAATATTTAATTCACAAATATTAATAAATATGAAAATAACTTATTCCTCATTTACCTGAGATGTTACATCCTTCTCCCCTTTTGGAAATTTCATCCTCGCAATTTTTTATCCACTTATCAAAATAAGTGGGGTTATTTATCCCTCATAGCATTTTCAGATTCCCACATTGCCTCCTCAACCATATGGTTTTTCCACAAAACCATTACCTTGTGAATTACCTTATTCCGCAACACTTGCTCTCTATGGTCCAGAATCTGGAGTGGTTGTTCTTCTTAAGAGATATTCTCTTCCAACTGAACTACCTCTGGGCTCAAAACATGAGATGGATCTGGCATATACATTCTGAACATCGCATCATGAAAAACATTGTGTACCTGGGATAAACTTGGAGGTATAGCTACATTGTACGCAACCGATCCAACTTTCTCCAGAATTTCATAATGTCCAATGAACCTCGGACTCAACTTTCCCTTCCTACCAAAACGCATCACACTTTTCCAAGGAGAAACTTTGAGAAAGATATAATCACCTACCTCAAAAGAAAGATACTTCCTCCGGTTATCTGCATAACTTTTCTATCTACTCTGAGCTGTTCTCATGTGCTTCCGAATCAACTAAACTTTCTCTGCCATCTCATCTACCAATTCTAGTCCCATCAGCTTTCTTTCACCTACTTCATCCCAAAAATCTGGAGTTCAACAACGCTTTCTATAAAATGCCTCAAATGGAGCCATCTGTATACTAGATTGAAAACTGTTATTATAAGAAAATTCAACCAAAGAACGATGATGGTACCAACTTCCCTGGTAGTCCATCGAGCAGGCACGTAACATATCCTCCAAGGTCTGAATTTTTCATTCTGATTGCCCATCTGATTGAGGATGAAAAGCTGTACTAAAGTTTAATTCAGCACCCAATGATTTCTGAAGGCCATTCCAGAAGTTAGAAGTGAACCTGGGATCATGATCAGATACAATAGGGAGGGGAACTCAATGCAACCTGACTATCTCTTTAACATACAACCAAGAAAGTTGATCTAGAGATAAAGTATCTCTAATAGGAAGGAAATGAGCATATTTAGTCAATCGGTCAACTATAACCCAAATTGCATTATGACCTCGAGATGTCTTTGGTAATCCAACAATAATGTCCATGGATATATTTTCCCATTTCCAATCTGGCACCAGTAAAGGCCGAAGTATTCCTTTTGGTAACTGTCGCTCTACTTTAACCTGCAGACAAGTCAAACACTTCACCATAAAATCAAAAATATATCTTTTCATTCCATCCCACCAGTAATACTTCCGAAGATCTCTGTACATCTTAGTACTGCCAGAATGAACCGAAAACTGCGAACTATGAGCTTCACATAACAACTCTCTCATCAACAGTGAATCACAAGGCACACATAATCTCTTTCCAAACCTCAAAACACAATCATTATCAATGTTAAATTCAGGCAACTTACCCTTCTGAACCATCTCTTCCTTTTTCTATAACTCACTATCTTCCTTCTGTGCTTTCTTTATTCTATCTGATAGAGATGATTTCACTGACACCTAAAACTAAACAGAATAATTTCAGGCACCAAAAACTTCTATGCCATATTTCATCAAATCAAAAACCAAATAATCTTGTTCCAAACATAGCATGGCTAATGAGACATTACTTTTCCGACTCAAAGCATTGGCCACTTTATTAGATTTTAACAGATGGTAATGGATCGTGCAATTATAATCCTTGATTAATTCCAACCATCTCCTCTGTCTCATGTTCAATTATTTCTGAGTGAATATATACTTCAACCTTTTGTGATAAGTATATATTTCACAGTTCATGCCATAAAAATGATGTCTCCAAATTTTTAAAGCAAAAACAACAGCAGCTAATTCCTAATCATGTGTAGGGTAATTTAACTCCTGTGGTTTCAACTGACGTGAAGCATAAGCAATTACCTGATCATTTTGCATTAGGACACAACCCAGTCCTTTCAACTAAGCACACTATATATAACAAACTCACCATTTCTAAAAGGAAGTGCCAAAACTGGAGCATTCACCAATCTCTTTTTCAATTCCTGAAAACAATCATCACATTCTTTTGTCCAGATGAACTTAACACCTTTTCGAGTTAGCTTAGTCATTGGACTAGATAACCGTGAAATGTTTTCAACAAACCTCTGGTAATAACCTATCAAACCAAGAAAAATATGAATCTCAGTTATATTTGAGGGTCTTGTCCATTCTTCAACTACTTTTGTTTTTGCAGGATCAATAGTTATTCCATTTTTTGAAACAATGTGACCAAGGAAAGAAATTTGTTGTAACCAAAACTCATACTTTCTGAATTTTCCATAAAGTTTCTTTTATTTTAAGGTTTTCAAGACAACCCTTAAATGACATTAATATTCCTCTATACTTTTTGAATAAACCAAAATATCATCAATGAACACAACCACAATCTTATCCAAGAACTCAGGGAAAATTCTATTCATAAGATCCACGAATACAGCAGGTGCATTGGTTAAACCAAAAGGCATAACTACAAATTCATAATGGCCATATCTAGTACGAAAAGTGGTCTTTGAAACGTCGGCTTCTTTTACTTTCAACTGACGGTACCCCCGACATCAATTCAATCTTCGAAAAATATTGAGCTCCCTGGAGCTGATCAAAAAAATCCTCGATATGAGGCAAGGGATACTTATTATTAACAGTGATGTTATTCAATTCTCTATAATCAATGAAAAGTCTTATTGGACCATCTTTCTTTTTAACAAATAAGATAGGAGCACCCTAGGGTGATGTTCTAGGTTGAATGAAACCTTTATCTAATAAATCTTGTAATTGATTCTTTAACTCTAAAAGATCAATTTGAGCCATTCGATAAGGGGGTTTTGAAATTGGCTTAGCATCAGGAACTAAGTCAACCGTAAATTCAACTTCTTGATCAGGTATAATACCAGGAAACTCATCAAGAAAAACATCACGATACTCATTTAGCACTGGAACATCATTAATATGAACAGTTCCTTTGTTTTAAACAATATTTGCAAGGTAACATTAATTTCCATCTTATACCAGTTTTTGAATTCCTGATTTGTTATCAAAAGAAAGGGTTCATTATTATACACAAACTAAAAATCATTCTTAAAAGAAACCTCTTTAGATCTGCATTAAATCATAGTATGATAAACAGAAAGACAATATATAAACAATATAACATCAAACTATACTTCAGGAAAAACAATATGGTTTGTAGGTAGATTTTTTCCACACACAAAGACATGAATGTTCTTATGTTTTCTTTTTTGTCTCAATATTTACTCCAGGTGTTTTTACCATAAGTTCAGTATTCATATCATGAGATGGAAGTCCCAATTTACTAGAAAAAGTTTTAGAAACAAAAGAGTGTGTATACCCTGAATCAAACAACACATTGGCATAATATGAACAAACAAACAATGTACCTGATGCAACTTCATTTGATGGCCCATCATCTGCTGAAGTAGTTGCAAAGGATTTCGCCACCCCTTTATGCTTGTAGTCTGGCTGCTTTCCTTCGGTTGAGTTCTTTGTTGGACAGTCATTTTCATAATGACCCATTTCATTGCACTTAAAACATTTTTCTGACTGTAAATCAGATTTTGTCTTACCATTACCCTGATCTTTTTCAGTGAAATTATGAGCCTTATGTCCCATTTTACCACATCTGTAGCACTTACCAGAATTCAAAAGACATTTCCCAGCATGATTTTTACCACAATTTTCGCAAACTGTAAACTTAAGCTTCTTACCATCAGATTTTTTTGAAGAGTTCTTTCCTTTCGCCTGCCACCTTGACCTCTTACTTTGTTGTTTGTCAAAGAATACTTAATCATAGAAAAAATCCATTTCCACATTCTCCGTAAAACAAACAAGTTTTTCATAACTTTTGAACTCACGAGAAACTAAAGCCCTTCAATACCTTGGATTTAGTCCCGAGTAAAAATGGTTGATTTTACTATCAAGATCTCGTATGAAGTTTGAAGCATACCTTGCCAGTCGAGTGAATGTTTCTTCATAAGAAGCCACTGAGTCATCCTCCTTCCTCAATTCAAGGAATTTTTTATCTATCATAAGACGACCCACCTTAGGAAAATATTTCTCCATAAACATACCTTTGAATTCATCCCAATCAAGAGCATCAATCCCCTCACTATCCCTGATATTTTTCACCATAGACCACCACTGATCAGCTTCACCTTCAAAACGGTAAACAACGATACTAACCTATTGTTGTTCTGAACAACCCATGACATCAAAAATTTGTTCTAGTGCTTTAATCCACCCTTCATCTTGCATCGGATCAGATGATCCTCTAAATGATGAGGGATGTTGCCTCATGAAATGCTCCACTACTAACATGTTCCTCTGTGGTTGATTTGGATGATCTCATACGTGGATACCACCACCATTTATAGCCTGAGTCAACTGTGCCATCACTGCAACAAACTGTTTAGTTCCAATTCCGACCATCTTTGGTTGCTGATTTGCAAGGTTGTCTTCCTTCTGATGTCATCCCAACATAGCTGCCCTGTTTCCTATGCGGAAAACCATTCTAAACAATGAAATATCTTAGGCGAAGAAACATGGTAATCTAGAAATGCTATATGATGTCAATATTAACCTAAATTACTTTATGGATATTAATATAAAAATATCCTAACTCTTAGTGTTATCTAAACCAACCTCTGATACCAACTATAAGGACCCGACCTTAAACATTACATAATATTGAATTAAATGAATAATTCACATTGAGGATCTTTTTAGGTTTGGAGTTTTAGGGAATTAGGAAATAACAATTACATCTCAAAATATTACAAAGTAGAAACTTCTACCCAGAATCCACTTTTTTATTCATAATATAAATACTATTGAAAAAAAATGTCATGTCTAATTCCATGTTAAAGAGGGCATGGATTTTCCTTGATCCCATTCTTGACCCTATTCATCTTTAAGTCCTCTGAAAAACATTTCAAAACATGGGATGAGCATAAAAGGCTCAGTAAGGGTTATAAAACAGTGAATGAAAACATTTGTTCATAAATACATAAAAAACATGAACTCTTTTACTTACCTCATGAAATCATAAGATTTATGAAATACATATAGAAATCATAAATTATAAAGGAAATTTGCGGCATTCATACCATACTTACTTTGTAGTTATCACAGCTACATAGGGAGTTACTTTGGAATAACCATTACAGTATATTCTGTAAATCTCTTAGGAGAAACATTCACGTTTACCTCCGTCACATTACGCAATGCATTGGAGAGCTATCTCGGGCTCACCCACCCAAGTTTTATCACGGAACCACCCGTATACGTAAATAATGCCCAAGAACCATAACATGATCTTAACACATAACATAAGCATAAAGGAAAGATAACATTTCTACACTGCAATAATAAAATATCATTTCAAGATATTGAAATAATAAATCCATTCTCAAAATCATTTTCAATACCAAAATAGATAAAAAGAGTATTTGGTATTTATTTTTCCTTTTAAAAACATTCCGGCTTGTTAAGGAAGCAAAAGATCAAATAATACTCGCGGTGGCGGAAAGGTCATTGTCACCGCTTACATTAAAGAAACATTCCATTTTTCTGTTTATTAAAATTCATCATATAGAAAAATTCATTTTTAATATATGTAAAAGTTAAAGGGTTTTATACATCGTATAAAAGAAAAAAAATTCCTCAATGAATGGAGATTAAGATGATGTCCCTTACCTCGTGTCCAACTTGACCCGTTCGTTCTTTAATCTCCTGAATAATAAACTAAAGTTAGTTTCTACTTGATTAAGAACCTTTTTAAAGATTATTATTCCTTTTATATCACTTATTAACATGTTATAATCATTATGTAATCATTTATGTTAACAACGTTCATTTTGTCGATATTTGGTACTTGAGTCAAATATGGACTTCTTATAATTACATGTTGTTCACGTGTTAAAGGTTCATTATATCCAGAATGATATTAATGATTTTGGTATCATATATATCATATATATCCATCATGTACATGTATTTATAATAGTACATAACATTTGGAGGTACGAAATGAAATGCACCGTTCATGGAGACGGTAAGCCATACGTACGCATGAACGCTACTTTCTTTTCTATTTCTTATTTTAATGGAATTAAAACTTAATGATACATAGGTATATTATAATTCCAGTATAATATCATATATAATATCATTAACTCTATCCTTTATACATACCACACAGGACATTAACGAGTCACATCACTTTGAGGGGGCGTTATTCCGCACTTCCTCAAATGAGATTATCGTATTTACCCACCATGGAATCCATAATGGTTTGATATAATTGGGAAGTAAAGAAGAATAAAGAAATCATAAAAATAATATATATCATATATAAATACAGTTTCATCATAACGGCCACCATGAGAGGTGGTAAGATGTAATTGAACAATCATCGTTTCGTGAGGCGTCAGTTTGCCATCCACAGAAACATTATGTTATTCATCCCTTTTATGGGGTGTGTGTAAGTGTAGTTCGAATACATATCATAAAAACATACTATTATATTAAGGATACTCTTGTTGTTACATAATAAAAGAAATAAAATGAGTTTAGTTGTTGGAGAAGCAAAATAAAAGAAAATAATTTAGGAGAAATTGTTACCTTTAATTTGGGTAACTCAATTTGGTTTGAACCAAAGGAATTCTTGAAGTACATTCATCATAAGGTAAGGCTTCTAAGATGAGTAGCGGGATTTAGGGAGCTTAATTGGGTAGATTTTGGACGATCCAAATGGCTTGAGAGGTGTGTGGAATTGTATAGAAGTGGTCTCTTTTTATAAGGGAGAGGAGGGGCTCTTTTGGAAAGAGTGAAAATATTATTTTATAATATAATGATATTCGGTTTCTAATGGTCCAAAAATCATTATGGTCAAATATAATATGACCTGTAATCGAAATAAAATCATCCAATTATAATTAGACATGTTTTGGATAATAGTTTAATCATTATAATCTTATTTAGTTAAATCATTTAATAATGTGGTAAAAACTGCATCATTATTGTTTCATAAATAATTTAATATATTTGATATATAAAAATTATAAAATAAATACCATTATATCGGAAATATTATTAGCTTTCCAATGAATATTTATAGTCAAAAATATGACTTATATAACACCATATAAAAATTAATTACTAAACGATATTTGTTAATGTCACTTTTGTCTTCACATTAAATTAATTAATCTAAATTGTCGTTATGACTCCCAAGTGGCTCAATGGGGTCCCAAAATCGACCCAAATATTATCATGGTCGGAAAGTACTCATCCAATAGGATTAGGACATGTTCAAGGGTTATTTTATATTATTATAATATTATTTATTTACCCGTATTTACCTGATTTACCCTTTAACCACGGTAAATAAAATATTTACTGAAGTAAATATTTAAACTGTCTAAAAATAAAAGTAACCTATTTAAAAAATTTTATCCTCCTGATTCAAAATATGGAATCCATTTCTCCAAAATTCAAATCTTATAAGTGGCATAAATTAATTTAAAATTAATTCCTGCTGTCAAAACAAAAGGCGTGTTTTTAAGAAATATTAACTATCAAAAGATTGATAGTTGATTTTATACAATTTAAATGTGAAATTGCTTCTAATGACCAAAATTAGATTAAATGGTAAAAATATAATCTATTTACACTTTAAAACCAATTAAAAGCATAATATAACCATATAAATAAATTATATTAAAACATAGTTTTGAATTAAAATACAATATTTTCACTATTCCTTAAAAAATGAACTTTATCAGGAAAATACCAAAAAATTACCCAAAGTAAATTCTGATGTCCTCATTATAAAGAAAAATTTTATTTGTTAATATAGAATGTATTAAAGTGACCAAAACTAGATTTAAAAAGGGTTCACCATTAAAAGGTTGTAAATCGGTATTTTAATGTAAATTATGCTTAAAATTAGATTCATTCATATATTAAGCCTCTATCTTTTATTGGATAAATATAAATACATGTATAATAATATAATAGTTTGTTTTGTTCATTCCCGCCAATACAATGGCAAGGAGTTAACTACCATTTAAAATAATAATATTATATTATTAGAGTGAAACCTAAGATTCCAAAGAAACTCGTTGTTGCGTATCGAGTATGCTATTGAACATAGAAAACCCTTTAATCTAAAATTAATATTTAATTCACATATATTAATAAATATGAAAATATCTTATTCCTCATTTACCGGGGATGTTACATAGACCCTGCTGCAAATCATTCATCCTTGTCATAAATCTTGTTCAAGACCAAGATTTTCCAGTAAAAATGTTGACATGACCCTTAAATATCGAGATTCCTTTGGGAGGAGACTCGATAATCACACATATATCGATACTATTATTTTTCCATTGATTTGGGTGGTTTGGTTGGAATCTTTTATTGGAAATGTTGAGGCATTACGAAGTCATTCATAGTATGGATTGGTTATTGACAATCCATGCCCATATTGAATGTTTTAAAAAAAGGGTGAGGCATTTTTGTAGAAATGGAATGCAGTTTTCCTTGGTAAGAGAAAAAGGAAATCCTGGTAGCACATGATATACTCATTAATATGAGGATGAAGTCGATCAATCACATGTCATCTAGCCTTACCGTCATTGTAGTATATGTTATGAGTTTTTAGTACCCATCTATATAGGTGAATTTTGAGAATGTATTTTGGGGTGATGTTTCCAGGTTTACCTCCCCATAGGGAGAGAAACTTTCTCTTTGTTATAAACCCTATTATGGAACAAATATCTGCATATGTATATAAGATAGCTTTAGTAGCACTTATCCAGCTAAGGGTGTAGGTGGAGGACATTCAAATAATGGTCTTAGAAAGACCCAATGTTCGAGGTTACATGTAGATTACTAGATTGTTATTAATGTGATCATGTAGAATGAGTATCCACTACAAAAGGTTCAATGAACACATTGATCATTCGAAAGGGGAAACCTTTCTCAGGGATAGAATGATGCCCGCATGATTTTCATTAGTTAGACATAGTTTGAAGAGTGCCCCAATATTGATTTTTCTAGATGAGGGATTCTAGAACATAGTGTTCTATGATGCATCAGGGATAGACTTGGTGGTTTTTTAAAACATACAAAAGTGGTGATTACCTATGGTTCATATCTGTTGAGACCACATGAGCATATATACATGACCAATGATCTTGGGTTGGAAACTATAATCATTGCATTGAGGATATGGAGACAGTACCTTATAAGAGGGAGATTTATTTTCTACTCATATCAGAAGAGTTTCAAATATATATTCTCTTAGAAGGTTCAAAATTTCAGATAGTGGAATTAGCTAAATGTTCTTCCAATGCAATGAATTATAGAGTGTCTATACTAATAGTAAGGGAAAATGTAGAAGTAGATTCTCCAAGCACGAGATCGAGTTCATTATTTCTAAATGAGGAAAAATAGTAGTTTTTCTTATTATAGTTATATTTTATGGATAAAGATTATAAATCTTACCTCCAATAAGTAGTTTCCTAATCAACCTCTATTAATGTGAGTCACTGTGGCACATCTTGATGATACTGATAGTGAGACATTACATGATCAGTAGTCCATGAAGGATTCCCCTAAGATATATTCAAAAGGTGGGGATCATGTCTTCTTTTCATTTAATTCATAGTAGTGGTAGTGGATGCGTGGTGTGATGAGATACATCCAGATATGCATGGGGGTGTTAGGACATGCACCAAGGATGAAAAAACTAGTTGAGTCTTACTATAAATATTGATATAAGAGAAGAGTTCTTGTTACATTGGTTTCATGGTTTATCAAAACAAAATGTCGAGGACCTATGCTCAGAATGGTTTAATCTTTTATTCCATGGGATTACAATAATACAGTAAAAAATTATATTGACACACAACATTATAGGGTTATCACATACGTAGGGGACAATGTACCATCAAGGTGATCGTTGACATACTCACCATGTAATTCACTTCATTTATTTTTGGGAAAAGAGTCACATAGAGAGCATGGGACACCTCTATGTGCAGGATAATGTTCCACTCCACAAAGATCCTTAAACGATAGCCTCAGATCGAGGTGATCTCTTTTCCTCCTTATTGTGGAAGGGATTTAAGGAGGCCTTTGGGTCTCAACTGCACATCATCACAACATTCCTCCCATAGACAGAATACAAGAAGAAGTGATGTCCTATATGACATGCTATGTGCTTAAATCCTTGAATTTGTCCATAGTTGGGTGGTTCACCTACCTTTGGTGGGTTTTTATACAAAAGTAGCTACTACTCCGACATCATTATGAGAACATTTCAGGGCTTCTACGAGTAAAACTGAAGGTCGCCAGTTTACTGGACTGACCCTAGAGAGTTAGTGCTCATGGGCCTAGAGTTTGTGCAAGATACTACTAAGAAGGTGCAGCTCATCTAGGTGTGGATGAAGACTATATAGATCCATGATAATTCCAATGGCGATCAGTGACATAGACCATGTGTTTATTTGAGTCTCTCCCCAATGAGGGATACACGTATTTTTTCAAGGAGGAAAATAATATCCTAGGTTCATCTGACATTTTCTAATACAGAGTATATTGGAATATGTGGCATACTTCTCGGTTCTACCACCGTAGTGAGAGTGGGTGCATGACGCCTTCCATGTATCCTATCTGAGGAGATATTTACACAACCCTTCACACATCATTTACTAGGGAGAGTTAAATTATGATGATATGGTGACATTTTCTATGTTTTCGATGGATATTGATGATCGACAAGAGAGGAACCTCTATGGGCGATAAATTTCTCTTGTGAATGTTCATTGAATATAAGAGATATATCAAGGAAATCAAATTGTAGCCAAAGGATCATGTTCATGATCATACAATCATTTGTTTGGGAATCCATTGGTTTTTTTATTCTATAATGTAAAGACTTATGGTGGGGATAATTTAATAACACGCAGTTTCTAGGTTTTATAATTTTAAACATTCTGGAAAAATTCCGACACAAGGTGCTAAGATTGTGTGAAATTGTGAGGCCCCGTGTTCTCGGAATTTTTTTCCTAGAAATATTATGTTTTGAATAGCGGAAATAATAAGTTTACCAAAAAAATTGGAATAACACATAAACAGTTTCCTGTATTATAAATATAAGGGAACCATTGTGTTCTGGATGATGAGATTACATTAGGCGTAACTTATCCATAGTCGACATGGGAATCCAATGATAAATCCTGAAAAATGGAATTACCTTAAATAAACTTATAATTATTATTTTTTTAAATCCTGTAACTCATAAATTTTAACTCAGAATGGAATCTTGAGACTACTGTTGATATCATGTGGGTGTGATTTTGTAAAAACCAAAGATTTGATGAGAATTAGTAATTATAATTTCCATGATTTCTTGTGTTGTACACTACACAAAGATTATCTTTCCATATACACAACACTATATTAGCTTGCAGTACACGCAACACTATTCTTGGATTGTGTTACACAAAATTTCCAGTTAGTTTGATAATAGCCATTCTACACAACATTGACTGTATATATTCAATGTATAAATAAAATATGGTTTGATTCTATTATACAAAACAACGAAGGAGTCTCTCACAACACACAACCCTGACATGGCTTCCATTAAACGCAATCGCGACCTTCCTGATAGCGTGTGTAGTACGCAATATAAGGTTTCACTAAACAATGATATATTGTTATAATATTATTATGGACTAGCACTTATGAATAGTATTAAATAAATTTTTAATTTTATAACATTATTATTAATCATACACATTTTCTAGAATATGGTATGAGAACAAAATAAATTTTTCGTGTAAAATATGTATTTTTAAAAAATTGCAGTTTTCCGGCGTTTTGATGGTGCACCTACTTTAAATATTGTTTTTGATATTTCTATAAGTTCAATTTTACAAAATAAAAATCTTCTTTGGTATCAGGGTATAAAAATTTACTTTGGATAAAATTTTCATATTATTCTGATAACTTTCATATTTTATTAAATAGTAAAAACACGCTAAATTTTAATTTTAAAAAACCTTTTTCATTTTAATAATTTATATGGTTAGATTATCTATTTAATTGGTTATAAAGTGTAATTAGAAATTTTTTTACCATTTAATCCAATGTTAGACATTGAAATTAATTTCACTTTGAAATTGGATAAAAACAAGTATCAATCTTTTGATAGTTATTGATTCTTAAAAACACGCTATTTGTTTTGATAATGGGAATTAATTTTCAAATTAATTAATGACGCTTCTATGTTTTGAATTTGTAAAAATAGACATCAATTTTGAATTCGGATTATCAAATAATGCTTCGGCTGAATTTTTGGCAATTTTCTGAAAAACTTTAATTTTCGATGAATAATGAAACTACTCAGTGGTAGTTAAAAAACTAAATTTTTCATTTAAATGAAAATTTACCACTTATGTGAATTGAATTTAGAAAATCCGAGAGACACGGTTAATATCAAGGACTAAAATGTGGTTCAACGAGATGAAAATAATTTTTGGTGAATAGTAACTTTTTACTTTTATTTACCACGGTTAAAAGTAAATAGGGTAATTAAGGGTAAAAATGATATTTTTATTACCCTAAAATATGTCCTAATTCTATTAGATAAGTTTAATTCTACCAAAGACAACCATATTAATAACATATGACCATTTAGGTCCACTTGGATTAGATGAGGACATTTATTATTAATTTATTTAAAGAAGGGTTAAAATGGTTAAAATCAAAGTTTAATATCTAAATCATTTTTAATATAGGTTTATACATAAGATAAATTCAAATATAAATATTCATTAGAAAGATAAAAAGATTTCCTACCTAATTGTATTTTATTTATAATTTTTAAAAATTAAATTATTTAAGTTATTTATGACACAATGGTGATGCAGTAATTACCTAAATAATGAAATATTAAAATAATTGATATTATAAATACCAAAATAAATGTAATTTGATATATTATATTAATTACACTAATTCTCTAGATTAATATTACATTTTAGTATTGATTTAATTAACGTTTTTCGAAATTATAATTTTTTCATGATTTTCGAAAAAATAAATTACCAAATAGTGTCAAAATTGACATAAAATAGTTTTTAAAACAAATATTATATTATTAATTGTTATTATATTCTAAAAATATAAGGTTCATACAAATGACATTGATAAGGTTATATAAATTAATAATGACCCACTTGGGATTCGTTTGGCTTTGTGTAGTAATTTTATCAACCATATAGTGTTAGAAAACATGAAGACATGGTAAAAGTTAAATTATTTAACTTAGAGTTAAATCTAAAAGATAAGGTTAAAATAGTTACATAAACTTGTCTAAAACATTTTTGTTGAAAGGATTTAGACCCATACCCACATTAACTTCTAAATAAATCAATTTAGAGCTATTATATACATAATATTACTTTATTATAAAATAATATTTTAAGTTTTTCCAAAGGTGTCCCTCTCTTCCCTTAAAAAAAGGGCACCTCTTCCCTCTTCTCTTGACACCCTTTTGGGCCTTGAAGCTTAGCCAACCCCTGCACATTTTTCAAATCCACTTCCCTAGAAACATTATTAAGGTTCTGGTCTTCTCAAAAGACCAACTCTTCTTCATTAAGAGAAGGCATAAAGTAGGTGCGTCGAAGAAGAGGTAATCTCTTCGTCCGATTCTCTCAAGTTTATTTCTTCTCCTACTTCTTTTTATTTCGTTGTCTCATTATAAACTAATTACATAAGTATTACTTATATACTGATATGTTATTATAAATATGAAACAACACTATTTCACCTTCTATACACCCTACGGAAAACGAAATCACCGCGCGTGCGTACGTACGGAATACCATCTCTAGGTCGTGGTGTAATCTGTTTTGACCACCATAATACTTGGATTGGTATAATGGTGTAAATAAATAACTATATATGATTATTTTAAAGTGATATTGATTATTAAATATTATACATACTCTTAAATACAATTCCATAATCATGGGAATGATATCATTTCTCATGCGTACGTACGGACTACCGTCTCCACGAGCGATCAGATTCATTCTCCATGTCAACCATTCACAAATGATTATAATGTATATATAATGAATAATAATGAAATATATGACATAATAATGATACTGGATTTATGTATATATATATATATATATTTCATCTACTAAATTCCATTCAATTAAATAAGTAAACGAAAACAGCGTTCATGCATACGTACGGCCTACCATCTCCATGAACGGTGTATTTCATTCCATTTATTGATCTTTCAAATATATATGTATATTATTAATATATATTACATATAAATCATTTTTTAAATTATTTAATTATGTAAATCAGGATATATGTTATAATATCAAGAACAATAAGTCCAAACATGTAGGATAAATAAAACGATTTTACCCAAAACGATGATTTAACCTGGAAGTTACAAAATAAAGAGTAATATAAAGTCATAAGTGAACCATATATAATATCATAACAATTAATATGATTCTATACTAAGTAAATGAAATTTTTTAAATCATTATACAGGAGTTTCGAATACATACGAAACATATCAGACGTAAGGTAAGCGATACCTTTTCCAATCTCATTTTTATATGAGATTGTTTATTCGTAAGTATTCACTGGGATTATATTTGTCATCCATGTCCCTATTTTCTAAAAATTGTTTCATGTATGGATAAAGCCATTTTTACCCATTTTTTACTTTTACTACATGGTATGTAAGGAATATTTATTTGGATTACATTATGAGGTATTTTTTATGATTTTTTGAAAAATTATGAGAAGAATGTTTTTTAACTTATACGGAATGAAAAGATTTTTATGCTTTTATAAAGCCTTTTTTTCATGAAGCTTCCTCCAAAAGATTTCATTACTATTTTCAACAAAATCTCTTTCTTTTAAAATTGCATGATGTTTTATGAAAATAAATTTATTTTGATGATGAAAGGATATTTTCTTCAAAAATTCATTTCAAATGTCTTATGAAAATCATATTTCCATCTAAGATGACATTATTTCATATGTATATGTTTCAAGTATAATGTCTCTATGATTTACATGGTTTCACTATTCTTATGATGAAATGATATCCATTTTTTTATATGGATTATGTTATGATGGGATGATCTTTATGATACCCATTTTATTCTTTGGGTTATGATGAATGATTTAGGTTTATGTTGTGGCATATGTAAGAATGATTTCATTATGAGATGGGTGGGACCTATATCTCCCTCCAATGCATTGGTTAATGATTTATATCTCATGAGATATACATGGTTGGAATGGTAAGTTAATCCGTTTAAGTAATACTGGACTGGAACGAGGAGTGAACTCGATTCAGAAAGGGACTTTGTCCACTAAGATGGTCTTAGCAGCAATGCCTTGGCTACTATGGAAATCACATCATGTGCATAATGTTTTTCCATAATTAGATGTTTTATTCCCATGAAATTTTATCATGATTTGTGTTCCATTATGATCTATGCCTTATTTACTTCCATTTTTTATCTCATTTCTCTGGATTTTCATGTTTAAACATTATGGTCATGTTTTTAAGTTCCAATGTATACGATTTGTTTTATTTTCTCCATGATTAACCTTACTGATCATTTGAGCCCACATATTATATTTTTTCCTTTCCCCGTGATTTAAAGAAATGTTTTAGGTAATAAAACAAAAGGGGAAGATATTTATGGGGGATGTTGAAGATCTTTTACCACGATTAAAGATTATGTTCCCAGTTTCCAAAGACACTAAACTATTACGGTCCTTGTGTGTCTGTTTTTGTTATGTATTAAGTATTCCAAAAAAGTAATGTAATGTCCATGTACATCTAGATTTGTGCCTATACAGTTTTCTTTAGGTAGGGATAACCTCAATCGGTATCATTCGGGGGTAAAAGTTAATTTTTGGGAGTTTTAAATAAAAATAAAATAATCATAAAAATATTTTTCTTTAAATTATTTTTTTTCAACGTATTGATGAAGAAAGTGTTTCATTTCATAAATAATACTATATAACAATTATGTGACACCGCTTAAGTGAAATGGTAATAAAAATATCTCTATTTATTGGATTAACAGGGATGTAAGAAACATGGGTTGATCATAGAGGCTCGGGGTTGATGTTGTTGGTGAACGACTATGACAATGATGAACAAAATTATTTACACCCACACTCGTCATAGGATCACCATCGATAATGATAGATCGAAGGATGTTAATTGATAGAAGAGTACAGTGGATCAAGGATAGAAGAACAATGGTTTCAGCTCCATTCATCCTAGATGAATGATCTGATTCCATGTAAGGGGTTTTATTATAATTGAATTAATTCTGTATTCGTTCTTTGGTTTGAGTGACAAACACTGATCAACCCATGAGATGGTTGAACCATGGATCGATCGTGTATTTTACGGGATGGGAGTTAACTTGTGGGGATTTATGGTTTTTTATTCATGTAATGTATTTTGTTTTTTGTGAAGCTTTCTTACAAGGATGAACCATACCAACATGAAAAATTGTTATGGTCTATACATCATGTGTTAATTTTGTGTTATTCATTGTTACATTCTTCATGTTCATCATGGTGATGGAATTCCATGGTAAAGGTAGGACCGTGGCGCTGGGATAACCCACTGAAAAAGTATCTGGGTTATGACAGCACCAGGCGGCCACCGACTAGGTAACCAGTTACATGGAAGGTCGCGGCCAGTGCGGACCACAGTGGTAGTGAAGGAGGTTGTGACCAGGTGGGATGTGGCAGTACGGTGGCCTCCGACCGAAGGCGGTAGTGGTGGAACCCACAATATTTGGTATGTGTGGTGGACATGAGCGGGCGACAGACGACCTACAATGACTCGGTTGGAGACATCTTCTAGTAACATCATGTGACATAGGAAATTAGTCCAAATAGGTCAATGGAAGGACCCATTGGGTCGGTTACACAATGTCTACTTTTCTTGGATGAGATGTGGCATGTACCTAGTTTGGGACGGACAGATCCGGCCAGCCAGCGCAGGCCAGGATGAAGAGGATCAGCCTACTGGGTGCCCCAACTAGATGAAATTTGGCCCGCCGGTGAAGGCCTAGCCGAATGAGGATGGGATTCTAGCTAGCCTGATGAGATGAACCCCAAGGCCAATGTGTTGGGTCCAACATTCCCAAAAAGTCATGGCCGGACAGGTTAGGGTCGGGTTGGTCCAACTGCGTTAGACCAGTCCAACACACAATGGGCCCCTTTCATTAAAAAGATCAAAACATTCCAAAATTATGTTCGATTTATGAGCTATATGTGGCCATGGGACCCTCGCGGTGAGGGGTCCTTTAGATATATACTATGTGGACTTTCATGGAAGATGAGATATGAACGATGGATTGAGGAGTATACTCTCCTAAAATCAAGTGTGTTACAAGTGGGGACACTATGGCTGGCTGTAACGAAAAGACTAAGATGAGAGGGTCTAGGTGACATTGCAGGCCAAGGAGATGAGAGGGTCTCGGTGACCAAGTAGGCCAAGGATACGACCAGTTCTAGGTGACCTAGTAGTCCATAGAGATGAGATGATCTAGCTAACCCAGCAGGTTGAAAAGACGAGCGGGTTTATGTTACTTAACTGGCCTAATTGGTGATTGTGTCTAGGTGACCTAATTAACTAAAGAACTAATCAGGTATTCTTTCTTTCACAGTAACAAGTGTTATGTTTCATGACTCTCAATATTTATTTCTTTTCATTAGATTCATACTTATAGGATATAACTTTAGTGACACTCATGACTGTACTTATTTGAGGCTACAATTTATGTACTTATTTGGTAGTCTAATTTTTGTATTGTATTTTCATATTCATATGTGGAATGGGGTCCCTAATGAGTATTATTATACTCCCCCGTGCACGGGACTCGCCTGTATGTTCCCTGTTTTGTGCAGACAATTGATGCTTTAATGAAGTCCTTGGTGGACCGGGGCCAGGTGGTGCTTAGAGTGATCTGACACATGATATGGAATTCTGCAACTTTAGAAATACTTATTTGTACCTCCCCTTCATGTATATATTTCTATGGAGGAGATCCAGAGATGTATACTTTTACTTTTCTATTTTAGTTGGTCTTGACTTCTAGCACCAATTACCTTTGGCTTTCTAGAGTGGAACCATGTTATTGTTTATTTAGGTATTCATCTTCAAACATTTATGGATTCTTGTTGATTGTATGTGTACATGTACATTATAAAATGCATACTTTTTATGGGATATACTGGATCAGTGATAGGCTCCATCCCCTGGCCCATGTGATGTGGCTTGGGCTAGTCCCGACATGGGACCTAGGGGACAATTCATGACAATATTGATGGAGAACCCTTTTTAAACTGATTTTTATACACTTTTATAATATCTTTTTGAAAAAACAATCATATTCTTTCGAAGAGTGTTATCAAAATTTACTATTTTTTGAAATTTTTCTGATAAAATTTGTTTTTTAATGAATTGTGAGAAATAATGCTTTTTAATTCCAAACATCATTTTCACATAACTTGTTTATATTGATAGATGATCCCTTTTAATGTTTTAAACATATATTTATATTATGTTTTTTTAAATTTATCCCATTTTATTCATTATAATTATTATAAATTTTAATTTATACAAAAAAACATTTCATACTTTTGAACGTTTCACATCAAAACCCTGCTTTTTTGTTTTGTTTGCAAAATTAATTTTCAACATAATTTTCCCAAATATGTGAATTGAACTTGGTAAAATATATTCCATATTTGGAATCATAAGGTAAAAATTATATTTCATGTTTAATATATTTTTTAGTCATAATAAATTTAACATGGTATAAAATTATTTTCTTTAGTAAATGAAATTTTTTGACTAGGGTTAAAATTTAAAGATAAAAGTTCAACATACATAAAAAACTACAACATTTAATGGGTTTTGGAGGTTTTTATCAACCCTAAAAATCCTATAAATCATTAATTACGATCCCAATTCATGGAATTTAATTCCACCCCTATATGGTAAATATTTAATATAAACTAATAAATAAATTAATCACCTGAACACACCACTCATCAAGAATATATAAAAACCGTAAATTCCCCATTTCAACTCAATAGTCCTTTTAGATCCTAAAATCTATAAAAAATACTATCATCAAAAATCTTCCTACATCTATGTCCCAATTATCTCCCCAAAATTTCAAATACATTTCCGTCATGGATCTCTCAAGGGGAGGATAATGAAGATGAAAATTTCTCAAAGTATCATTCTTAATTTTCATTATTTTTATAATTTCTCCTACACTCCTTATTCCATAAGTTTATAAAAAATATATAATACTTTTCAGATAGTGAATTTATATTTATAATGTATTATCTCATATCTATTTTATTTTTCATCTCCCCATATCTAAACAAACGAAAATATTGTTCAATTTATTCTGGTTAATAGCCTCTATTAATAATGTTTTTGTTATTTATCCATTACAACTTTTATGGACTTTCTTAAAACCAATATATATTCCAAATAGTATTTCAATATGCATATTATAACCTATTTTATATTTTTAACTATTTTTTTATTAAACATACCTTATTTCTTTACAAATTGGTTGTATATAATAACTTCGTAGGGGGACATATGGACGATCGCCTCCCCAAAGTGATTTCATCTGTTCACACATAATATGGAATGTATTTGGGATTGTTTTAGTAAACATATATGATATAAATGAAATATTAATTATTTTATAATTATATTATATATGTATTTATATACACATACATTTCATTTATGTTAATTCTTTCAATACCATGGGGAAACAATAACATTTTTCTGTACATATTTCCTACCATCTCTATGAATGGGTTTTTTTTAAAGAATATTTTTATAAATACTGATTTCAATAAATTATAAGATATTTATAAAATGTTTTATATTTTTTATATGATGCAGTTATTACCACATGGAATATTCACGTGAAACAATGTTCATTTTGGACTTAAGAAATGAATACCGACAAAACATACAATATGAACATAAATAATTGTGTAAATGTTATAACATTCTATTAAGTGAAATAAAAGGAAATAAAAACAAGATAATGTATATAAATAAAGTTTAAATTAACCTACGATTATTATTAATGAGGAAAAAACAAACATCTGAGATGATTCAAACTTGAGGTAATGTAATTTCTAAACCAAATTTAAATTCTTTGGGTTACACATCTACTTCCTGATTATGTCTTTTATACTTTATGCATGAAATTAATTTTGAATATATTACTTTTTTATATTTTTTCTGTGTATTTATTGTGAATACACATAATCGGTCAATTTAATTATCAAAATTTTCATTGTATGATATTTCGTCTTGATTTATATTCTATTGAGGCTTATTTGTTATTATACACCAATTCACTTATATATTGTCTATATAATTCCCTTTGAAATATTACATCATGAATCTCATTATTCTCAGGATATTCTATGTGTTTCTTAATGTTATTGTACTATTTTTTATTCATGTGTTTCCCCAGTGATTAACGCCTTTTGAACTAAATACATCATTTTAAATGTTTTAATGGTGTATTCTTCAAAATAATTCTCATTAATGTCCATGATTTATAATGGATTTATGATTATAAAAATATATATATTTTAAAATGTTAAAGCTCAAATTTCATTTAAATTAGTCAATGTGATATGGTACATATTGATTCAAACTATCCCTTTATTAAATATTTTAAATGGATATAGAAAAGGATTGGGTGTTTCAATATATTCAAATGATTTCTTGTTATATCTAATTGAAATAATCATAATTGAAATCTTTTATATGTTATAAAAATGTAATAGTACATGGAAATTTTATAGGTTGTTACATAAAAAACATATAAAGGGTGGTTATATGATTAACCATTGATGGGAGTCAATGTGATAATAAAATTATGGGTGGTTTCTTAAAAAACCATGGATGGATGGTCACGTTATATCCTCAAATGCATTGGGTATAGAGGATAACCATTTTGAGATTAAATTTCTATGAGTGACATATATGAAATTCAAACATATGGTTATTCCATTTAGGTATGATTATGTTCTATGTATCCTTTATATGTTCTCTGTGATTTTTATGGGTTTTATGGTAATATTTTTGCTAAAAAATGGTATGTAATGATCTTATATTCAATGATGTGTATTTACTACTTCATAATGGTAAAATGTATTATGTTATGATAAATAATTCATATTTTAAATATTTTTTCAAGACTAATATATTTACATCATTGTTTATCCCTTATTGATATTTATATGCTCAAAAAAGGATTGAAATGTTTTTATAGGATTTAATGGAGAATTGAGAAAATGATGGGATCATGAAAATGTTATAATGTCTAATCATGAAAAAAAACAATGTCTCTTTCTAAAAAATTATATTATTTAAAAAATAGAGAGTGAGTACAAGTGTCTACATTATAATGCGTGAGTTGTTATGTATAAGTTATTTCCTAATTATATAAATCTCTAAACCTGAAAATACCATCCATGTTAATTCTTCAGATAACCCTAATATTATGTAATATTTAGGGTTGGGGACTTATAGTTAGAATCATATGTCATTCTAGATAAAATTAGAGGTTAGGATGTTATCTAGGTGTAGGTTAAAGATCCTTGTTATCAAAGTAGGTCATTCTCATTTAGAAAAATGTGGAAGGATTATGGTAATTTTGGTATATTGGATAAAAACCAAAATCAACTGATATATAAGGAGGGAGAGGATTTGAGTCCTATAGAATTTGTTTTTCATATTTAACCATTAGATTATTATTATAATATTTTTTATCTGATGTTAATTCCAATAGATTAAGGATTATTTTTCAAGATTGAAGGAAAGAGGTCTTGCACAACCTTCTAATCCATCCTAAATGATTTTATCATCAGTATTATTTGGAGAACATGTTAAAATTATTTCAACATATTTTTTTTATTCAAATTACCAATAAGATATTATTTACTATATCAAACTCCTAATCATTTGTAAAAAAATATTTTTGGCCTTGTTATCTTTTTTATAAGATATAATGATCTCAACCTATCCTACTAAACCAAAAAGTGAAATTACAGATGTAGAGAGAGTATCTAACTTTTTAAAGTAGGATAACATGCTTAAAGATAAACGGAATATTAGGAATATCTTAATATCAGATTCATAAAATAATTTATTCTTTTATTCATAAATAATGAAACATTATTCGACTCAGGATTAAAAATTATGAGGATATTTGTTCTTTCAGAATTTTGTATTATGAAATAATGTGGCAATGAAATTTTAATTGATTATGAAGAACTTTGAATGATTAAGATGTCTACTTATAAATGATTCAAGAGTAATGGAAGACTTATGGATGAACAAATGTTTAAATGTACTTGTACACTTTTTGTATTGTATGTTATTTGTGAAGACTGCATTTGAGTTTGATTTATCCTTATGTTTTTATAAAAAATGTTATTTGAGAAATAATTCTCTTTCTATGACATAATTATAATTTTATAGAAAAAAATTAGGTTTCATATGATTTTGAGATAATTATGAGTTTTTATATTAAGGGATTAAAAAGGAATTGTATGTGGAAAATATTGTGGAGAAAACATGTTATGGTTATATTTGAGGACATTACGATTTTCCAGGGAATGCTATTATAATTTTATAATATTATAAAATGGAAACCCATATGATAGATGAAAAATCATCAATTCTTGAAATTTTGTGGGAATCAAACCCAAAATAGAAGGGCGATAAGGGTACATTTCCTTCCACTAGCCTACATGAAGTCATTAGATGCTTTGAATTCATTGTTTTTAGTTAAAATATTTTATAGAATAAGAATATGTAGATTTTTGGAATCCTTTATGATCAAGGTAAATAGTATACTATGGAATTTTTTTGAGTAAAAAATGTTGAATTATTTTTTGATAGTATTTGAGATGGACATATGGTGATTCATGTTATTTATAGAAACTATTAACATTTCATGATGATTATTTGGGAAATCATATTTTTTGTGAGTCATGAAGAGTAATTGATATTTGGTGATAAATGGTAAATTTTTTCTTGGAATACTATTTTATCAAATCATTATGATTTTTATTTCCATATTCTTTTTGATAATAATGATTAATTTTAAGTATAATAATTTATTGAATTGTTTATAAAAAATAATCTCATTAATAATGAAATTTGGGGATGAAAAGTTATTATTCATCAACAAAAATATTTTATTATTTTATGAAATTTACCTACCAGGTACTAACCATTTTAGTTTTTGTTAATCTATAATGATAGTATAAATATAGAGTACATTATTTGTGGATCATATGATTCTCTAGAAGTTGTTTCTACTGAAGCAGGTGTCAAAAAGAAATCCTAAATACTCATAATTTAGATAAAATGATGATTTTCTTGTGGTAATAGATTAATGGATGAAACAATACAAGTCATTTATGAAATTTTTTGGTGATCTAAGTCCACTTGTAATAGAATTATCTAACTATATGAAATGGATCATGAAGAAAAAATGTTATATGCTTACTTTTATCAACAGACATTTCCCATCACATACTAATGGTATTTTTATGGTTAATGATTCATGATTATGATCTCTATCACTCTACATTAGTCTGTGAGAGTTATTTTTCTCATCCATATCGAGGTGTTTCTACATGGAATCCTATTATTTGTTATCTATAGCGGTCTTTGTACATCTTTCATTATATTAAAATGGTAGTTTTATTAAAACTTTTTCAAATGTGGGATTCCAAAAAGGGTACTTTTGAATATCATGCCATAGTTATCGAAAAAAATCCAAGTTGTAATGATGAAATTTATTAATGGGCGATGCATTTAACATCTCGAGTTTAACAAAACACTCTATTTGATATCGTAAATTTTATGGCACATCAAACAGAAGAGAACAAATAATATTATTTTTTGATAATCTAAATGATAAAATAGTGATAATTAACAATATTAATTGAATTATGATAATATTTATTACTCATATTTATAATTAATTCTTTGTTTCACAATTAAGTATAAATGCTTTTATAACCCTTTTATAATAAAAGGAATTATTATTCTATAAAATATTCAATTGAAAAAAGTGATTTTATAAAATAATAAAATAATCCTTTTGGGGATTTGTTCATGAAATCAATATGTAATATATTCAATATTAAATATTCATATTTAATGTTTTCTAGACATCACATATAAACATATTTTTCTTTTTGGCGAAAGAATAATTTTTAAAAAAAAAAAACCATTTTTATCTTTTTCTAGTGGTGTATCCATTTTAAATATATTTTTTAACAATAATGTAATATAAATTGGTGAAAATAAACTTATTATTTGGAATTATTACATAAAAATATATGTTGTTTTAATTTTTACTATTTTTATGATAAAATTTTTAATTTAATGAATAATGAGAAATATTGTATTTTAATTCAAAACTGCATTTTTTCTTATTATTTTTCATTGATATATAATCCATTTAATATTTTTTAAAGTATATTTATAATATTTTTTTATAATTTAATCCTATTTTGGTGATTGTATAAAATTTTAAACATGAAATTAGATATTAAAATATTTGAATCATTTGATGGTTTCACATAAAAAACTTATTTTTTTAGTTTTTCTATGGAATTAATTCTAAATATAACATTACTAATTATGTGAACTGAATTAGGTAAAATATAATCCATATTTTGTATATGAATCTCAAAATTATATTTAAATTTCATATTTTTTAAGTTAAATAAAATTTTAATGGTAAAAAAACTGTTTATCGTAGTGAAATTAAAAATTTTACAGGGGTTATCATTTAATGTTAATAGTTTAACATACATAAAAACAAAAATGAATAAAGGAGTTTTTAGGTTTTAAATGTGTCACACTCCAAGATTTTATGATAAGTATAATTTTTAATTTATTTGATGTCATGTGTTTTATGCTACACCGAGATTATCTTGTGATATACGCAACACCGTACTAGCTTGTAGTATACGCAATAGTATTCTTAGATTGTGTTACACACAATTTCAAGTTCATTTGATAGTAGTCATTCTACGCAACATTGAGTGTGTATATATATATATATATATTCAAGGTATAAATGAAATATGGTTAGATTCTATTATAAGAAACAACGATGGAGTCTTGCACAACACACAACCCTGACTAGTCTTGCATTACACGCAATCACGACCTTACTCGATAGCGTGTGTAGTACGTAATATCAGGATTTACTAAAAAATGATATATTATTATAATATTATTACGGACTAGCCGTTATATTTATTATTAACTTCATTTTAAATTTTATAACATTATTATTCATCTTACATATTATCTAGAACATGGTATGAGAACAAAATAAATTTTTCGGGTAAAATGATTATTTTTAAAAAAATACAGTTTTGCTGCCTTTTGGTGGAAAACCAATTTTAAATCTAGTTTTTGAGATGTTTATGTGTTTAATTTGAAAAAATAAAATTCTTCCTTGTAATCAGGATGTAAAAGTTTAATTTGGATATATTTTTCATATTATTCTGATAACTTTCATATTTAAATTAATAGTAAAAACACACTATATTTTAATTAAACACAACTTTTTTCATCTCAAAAATTTATATGGCTAGATTATTTTTTAAATTGGGTTTAAAGTATAATTATAATATATTTTTATCATTTAATACAATGTTTGTCATTGGAATTAATTTCACTTTGAAATTATACATAAACAAGTGAAGATCTTTTGATAGTTATTATTTCTTAAAAACACACTATTTGTTTTGATAGCGGAAATTACATTTAAAATTAATTAATTCCACTTATATGTTTTGAATTTGGAAAATAGATTTCATTTTTGAATTTGGAATATCATATATATCATAGGCTGAATTTTTGGAATTTTTGTTTGAAAAACTACAATTTTTTATGAATAGTGAAAACACTCAATTTTTGGTTAAAACCGACTTTTTATTTAAATAATCATTTATTTGATTTAAATTTATTTTAGGTCAAAATATATACATAATACTTATATGTGTTCAATGAAATTCATTGGAATCATTTTATAATAATTTTAGATTTATAAAAACTATATTGAACTTTTCACTGTCTTTTACCAACCTCCTAGTAGCTTTTGCAATTGTTCATAAAACATAATTTTTCCGCTTCTGTGAGTTGAATTTAGAAAATATGAGAGAAACTATTAATATCAATAAGTAAAATGTGGTTCAATTAGGTAAAAATAATTTCGGTGAATAGTAACTTTTTACTTTTATTTACCACGGTTAAAAGTAAATAGGGTAATTCAAGGTAAAAATAATATTATAATAATTGAAAATTACCTTAACATTTTTCCAAAACCTATTGAATGAGTAATGGCTGACACTGGGCATCTTTGGAACGATTTTAGGACCCCATGGACCCACTTATGAAAGACAATGACACATTAGATTAATTAATTTAATGTAAAGACAAAATTGGCATTAACAAAAATCCTTTAGTAATTAATTTTTATAAGGGGCTATATAAATTATATTTTCGACTATAAATATTCATTGGAAATATAAACAAATTTCCAACATGTTGGAATTTTTTTTAATAATTTTTAGACAACATATAAATTTAATTATTTATGACACAATAATGATGTTGTATTTACCTCATTAATAAATCATTTAAATAAATAAGATTATAATGATTAAAATATTATCCAAAACCTATCCAATTCCTATTGGATGATTTTATTTCAAATATGAGTCATTTTATCGTCGATATTAATTTGTTTTGGATCTCTGGAAACCGAATATAAGTTTATAATAAAATAATGTTTTCACACTTTCCTAAAGAGCCCCTCCTCTCCCTTATAAAAGGAGACCACTTCTATGAAATTTGTCACACCTATCATGCCTTTTGGCTCGTCCCAAATCTTCCCAACTATGCTCCCTACATCCCTATACTCCCCCTATAAGCCATATCATAGGTAGAAGACACTCCAAGAATTCCTTTTGGTTCAATCCAAATGAAGTTACCCAAATTAAAGGTACCAGTTTATCTTAAATTATTTTCTTTTATTATACTTCTACAACCCCAAAAATCTTTTTAATCCTTTATTTTGTAATAAAACCAGTATCATAAATATACTATGATGTTTTTATGAGAAGTATTAGAACTACACTTACACACACCTCTATCTAATGGATGAAGAACATAATGTTTCTGTGGATGGCAAACTAACGCATCAAGAAACGACGATTGTTCGATTTTCTCCTACCGCCTCTCATGGTGTCCATTGTCATGTCACTGTATTTATATATGATATATATTATTTTTATGATTTCAGTATGCTTAATTACTTCCCAATTATATCAAGCCTTTATGGTTTCCATAATTGGTAAATACGATAATCTCATTTGAGGAAGTGCGGACTACCGCCCCCTAAAATTGATGTGATTCGTTAAGGCCTTATGTCGGATGTATAAAGGATATAGTTAATGATATTATATATGATACTATACTGGAATTATAATATACATATTCCATTAAAATAATACATAGAAATTCATGTATCGTTTATGCGTACGTACGGCTTACCGTCTCCATGAACGGTGCATTTCATTTCTTACTTCCATATGATATGTACTATTATAAATACATGTATATGATGGATATATATTGAATATATATGACATATAAATCATGATTTTCATTATTTATGTTATCAAATCATGATATAAGTAATAGTAACATCAAGAACAACAAGTCCAAACAACTACAATAAATAAGATTATTTTACCCAAAACGCTGCTATTACATGGGATTTACAAATGAACGGGTAATATAAAGTCATAAGTGAAACATATATGATATCATAAAAATTAATATGATTCCTTAATAAGTCAATTACATTATTCAAATCCTTATACAGGAGGTTCAGATACGTATGAAGCATATCAGACCTATGGTAAGGGATAACTTTTCCAATCTCGTTTTTATCTGAGATTGTTTATTCATAAGTATTCACGGTGGTTATATTTATAATCCATGTACCTGTTTTATAAAAGTTGTTTCATGTATGTTTAAAATCCATTTTACCCAATTTTTTCTTTTACTACATGATATGTAAGGAATCTTTCTTTTTTTTACGTTAAAAGGTACTTTTTTGACTTTTCTGGCAAATTTACGAGAAGAATGTTTTTTTAACTTATACTGCATGAACAGATTTTTACGGTTTTATAATGCATTATTTTCCTGAAGCTTACTCTACAATATTTCATAAGTATTTTCAAGAAAATCTTTTTCTTTTAAAATTGTATGGCATTTTGTGAAAAGAAAATGTTTTTGAAGAAGAAAGGATATTTTCCTCAAGAATTCATTTCCAGTGTTTTGTCAAAACTATTTTCTATCTAAGAGGACATTATTTAGTATGATTATGTTTCAAGGATAATGTCTCTATGATTTAAATGGTTTAATTTTTCTTATGATGAAATGATATCCATTTTTTTATATGGATTATGTTATGATGGGATGACGTTTATGAAACCCATTTTATTCTTTGGGTTATGATAATGATTTATGTTTATTTTGTGGAACACGTAATAATTATTCAATTATGAGATTGGTGGGACCTATATCTCCCTACAATGCATTGGGTAAAGATTTATATCTCATGAGATATACATGGCTGGAATGGTAAGTTAATCTGGTTCAGTGTTATAGGATTGAAACGAGGAGTGAACTCGATTCAGAAAGGGACATTGCCACTAAGATGGTCATGGAAGCAATGCCTTGGATACCATCGAAATAATAACATGTTCTTAATGTTTTTCCACAATTACATGTTTTATTCCCATTCTATTTTATCAATAATAAGGTTTCTTTATGATCTATGCCTTACGTATTTCCATGTTTTATGTCGTTGCTCAATATCATGATGTTTAAACATTGTGTTCATGTTTTTATTTTCAAATGTATATGGTTTGTTTTATTTTCACCATGGTTACCCTTAATGAGAATTTGAGCTCACAATTTATATGTTTTATTTTCCCCATGATATAAAGAATGGTTTTTAGGTATGAAAACAGAAGGGGAAGATCTTTATGGGAGATGTTGAAGATCTTTTATCATGATTAGAAGATTATGTTCCAAGTTTCCAAATAAACTAAACTATTACAGTCCTTCTGTGTCTGTTTTTGTTATGAATTAAGTATTCTGCAAAAGAAATGTAATGTCCATGTATGTCAATCTTTGGGTCTCTACATTTCGTATGAGAGGGAGGTTTAGTTATCCTTTGGAAACTAGGATGCGAAAACGTTAGTGAGATCCCTAGAGATATTTCTAAGGTATGTCTTGGGATGTCCCTAAGGTTAAGTATAAGTTTAGGTTATAGTAGTAGAATTACGGTAATGATCTTAGAATTAGACCTAAGATGTCATATATTGAAGTTACTCACACTTTATTATGTTGTTTTTCCTATCCTAATGTTTTCCTCTCACACTATTCTTTTTGGGTTTTAGACGATGGCTGGAACCCGAAGGAACCGTGTTGATCAATGTAATGGGAAATGCAATGATTTTCCTTCTGAACAAACCAATGTTATGGGATATGGAGTGAAATATCTTATTGTTATACTTACTCATGCTATGAATCATTCTGGACATCCAAATGAGCAGAGAAGGGAACAATATTCTATTGATTCCTTCATGAGGAAACATCCCCTTCTTTCAGTGGGTCTTCTAATCCACTTGTTGCTGAACAACGGATTAGTACCATTGAAAAGATATTTTCCATACTTCGCTGTTCGGAACATGAAAATTTCATTCTAGATATTTACCGATTAGAAGGCGATGCAGATCGATGGTGGACTTTTATTAAGATTACAAGGCCCCAAGGTGAAATTGACTCCATGGAATAGGATGAGTTAAAGAACATATTTTTCAAGAAGTACTTCCCTCATATTCTTTGAACAAAGATGGAAAAGTAGCTCCATAAGCTTAAGAAAAAGGATGATGAATCTGTTTGTATATACGAAGCGAATTTTACAAGGCTTTAAAGGTATGCATCTATCTTTATCATCCAACATGAAAGTAAATTTGATCAATTATTCAGTGGATTAAAACCAAGTCTTCGAAGGGCATTAGATATAAGAGGCTTAAGTAGCTATGAAGAAATTGTGCGTTATGCTATCAAGGTAGAAATGGAAGCTGTGTTACGTATCCATCTCATGGTTTTGACAAGAAACGAAAGGTGGAGTTCAATGATAAATCTTAGAACGATGGTCAAAAGAAGATGAATGAATCTTTATTCTCAAAGTGTGGAAAGAAGCATGGTGGAGATTGCCTAAAAGGTACTAGAAAATGTTTTATGTGTGGAAAAGAAGGTCATCGAGCAGTTGATTATCGAAGTAATGGGAAAAAGGTTTCTAATGATGTGACTAGAAAAAAGACTATAGAGAACTCCACACCAACACTTCAATGCTTCAGTGCAAGTAAATGGGGCATTATGATAATAAATTCCCTAATCCACGGGTTAATGATGATCAACGTGAGAAACATATTAAATAAAAGGATAATGGGAAGTCTCATGCAATCACTATTTGTGATGTTGAGTATGAAAATGATATTGTGTAATGATTGAGTGTTTATGTAATGGGATTTCAAAATTGTATCATGGAAACTCATTTTTGGTATTGAGGAATTTGGGAATATCTATGTATTGGTTTTAAATAATTATATGGTCTTGTAACCATGAATAAGTGATTGAATTATTTTTGGAAAGCAGATGAAATGTGCATAATGAATGGATAAGGAGAAAATAATATGATAGTAATCATGAGCTTATGACTAAAATAAGGACAAAGTGATATCATGGTTTGAGAATATAGAAATTTTTGGATTTTGGTATCTGGAAAGAGTTAACTATTGATAGCATTCATGTTTTTACTAAGATTCAATGGGTATTCATTTTTCATGAGAATAAATGATTAAGGTATTCACATGATTGGAATGTGATCAAAAAGATATATCGGGGATAAATGATGGTATTCACATGCTCAGTAGATGATATTTCTAGTAATTCTTTTATTTATACTATAATCTTCGACAAAAGTATTTTGGATAAGCCTAAAGATTTGAAATATATTATGGTGGGCATAAGTTAGTATTGATTAAGGCTAGAACTATTTTCGATATTATCGATGGAATGTCATAATGATGTAATTTTAGAAAAAGGACAACCTACAGGATGGGCGACAACCCGTCGCGTCGGACAAGGCTGTGGGAATCAAACCCACAACCGATGTGCGACATACCTTTATCACCTACCACTGGCCTACATGAAGTCCCTGGTTAGTAGAAACTAGTTTTATTTTATTAAGCGGTATGATAGATGAATTATATGCCTATAGTATAAGTCCGTTTTTGGAACCATATATGAATAATATCACAATAGTTGGACTTATGTATATAACTTTTTCTAACCTTATGTTTGAGACAGATTGAATGACCTATAATTCTATCGCATGATCCGCTAAAACATCAAACAAATTCATCTTCATTTCATTAATATATTAAGTGGAAATTGTTCCAGACAAGAACAACAATGATATTATACCCAAATCAAGTAAGAATTTCGTTTAATTAAAAAATTATTCAACATTAGGGAAATTATCTTGAAAGCCAAAAATGTTGTCCTAGTACTCGTATATCTGATGAATCATATGGTACCTTAGAACATCACAAATATATGGCTTTGTGATTGTTGGCATTTTCATAGCCCGGTTCTCTACCACTATCCATCAGAACATGATGGTTAGATTTCTCTTCCATATCCATATTTTCTACTATTTTCCCCTATGTGGAAACCCAGTGATTAGTGAATTTGGGTAAACATTACATTTCATATATTAGTTTTTAATTATATGTTTTGGTATTCCCTTTTTACAATGTGGGTTTCTGTTAAAGAAACATTCAAGTATTAAACCATTTATAACCCTGAAGAATTTAGAGGGAGAAATTCATTTTAAGGGGGGTAGAATGTAACACCCCGAGATTTTATGATAAGTATTATTTTTAATTTATTTTATGTAATGTGTTTTACGCTACACCAATATTATCTTTTGCTATACGCAACATTTTATTAGCTTGCAGTATACACAACACTATTCTTTGATTGTGTTACACACAATTTCGAGTTCGTTTGATAGTAGTCATTCTACGCCACATTGAGTATATATATATATATATATTCAATGTATAAATGAAATATTGTTGGATTCTGTTATAAGAAACAACAATGGAGTCTTGTACAACACGCAATCCTTACTTGGCTTGAATTACACACAATCGTGACCTTCCTCGATAGCGTGTGTAGTACGCAATACCGGGTTTCACTAAACATCTATATATTGTTATAATATTATTATGGACTAGCCGTTATGTATAGTATTAAGTATATTTTGAATTTCATAACATTATTATTCATCTTAAATATTTTCTAGAACATGGATTGAGAACAAAATAATTTTTTCGGGTAAAATAAGTATTTTTCAAAAAATGATGTTTTACCACCTTTTGATGGAGAACAGATTTTAAATCTAGTTTTGACTTGTTTATAAGTTCAATTTGAAAAAAATAAAAATCTTCCTTGGAATCAAAATATATAAATTTAATTTGGATAAAATTTTCATATTATTCTGATAACTTTCATGTTTCGATGAATAGTAAAAACACGCTATATTTTAATTTAAAAAACTTTTTTTATTGAAATAATTTATATGGAAAGATTATCTTTCAAATTGATATTAAAGTGTAATTAGAATATATTTTTACCATTTAATCCAATTTTGGTCATTGGAATTAATTTCACATTAAAATTGGACATAAACAAGTGAAGATCTTTTGATAGTTATTGTTTCCTAAAAAAACGCTATTTGTTTTGATAACAGGAATTAAATTTAAAATTAATTTACTCTACTTCTATGTTTTTAATTTGGAAAAATAGACATCATTTTTGAATTCGTAATATCAAATATAGCTTAGGCTAAATTTTTGGTATTTTTCCGAAAAACATCAATTTATGATGAATAGTGAAAACACTGAGTTTTTGTTTAAAACCGACTTTTTATTTAAATAATCATTTATTTGATTTAAATTTATTTTAGGTCAAAATAGATAAATAATAGATATTTACCTTCAATGAAATTTATTGGATCATTTTATAATAATTTTAGATTTAGAAAAATTTTATTGAACCTGCCACCGTCTTTTACCCACCTCCTAGGAGCTTTTGCAATTGTCCAGAAAACATAATTTTACTGCTTATGTGAGTTTAATTTCGAAAATCCGAGAGGCACAGTTAATATCAAGGATTAAAATGTGGTTCAATTAGGTAAAAATATTTTTTGGTGAATAGTAACTACTTACTTTTATTTACCACGGTTAAAAGTATATAGGGTAATTCAGGTTAAAAGAATATTATAATAATTTATAATTACCGTAACCTTTTTCCGAACCTTACTTGATGAGTAATTTACAACCATGGGCATCCTTGGGTCGATTTTGGGACACCATGGAGCCTCTAATGAAAGAAAATGAAACATTAGATTAATTAATTTAATGTAAAGAAAAAATTTGTATTAACAAAAATCCATTAGTAATTAATTTTTATAAGGTGATATATAAATTATATTTTTGACTATAAATATTCATTGGAAATATAAAAAAATTTCCTATATGTTGGTATTTATTTTATAACTTTTAGACATCAAATAAATTAAGTTATTGATGACACAATAATGATGCATTATTTACCTCATTAATAAATGATTTAAATAAATAAGATTATAATGATTAAAATAATATCCAAAACCTGTCCACTTCCTATTAGATGATTTTATTTTGAATATGAATCACATTATCATCGACATTAATGTGTTTTGGATCTCTTGAAACTGAAGATAGGTTTATAATAAAATAATGTCTTCACACTTTTCTAAAGATCCCCTCATCTCCCTTATAAAAGGAGATCAGTTCTATGAAATTCCTCACACCTCTAAAGCATTTTGGCTCATCCAAACTCTACAGAACTAAGATCCCTACATCCCTCTCCTCCCCCTAGATCCTTACCTTATTCATAATACACTCCAAGAAGTATTTTTGGTTCAATCCAAAAGATGTTACCAAAATTAAAGGTAACAGTTTCTCTTAAATTGTTTTCGTTTATTCTACTTATCCAACCCCTAAACTCTTTTTAATCCTTTATTTTGTAACAAAAACAGAATCCTCAATAGACTAGGATGTTGTTATGATATGTATTCTAACTACACTTACACACACCTCCATCTAATGGATGAAGAACATAATGTTTCTGTGGATGGAAAACTAACGCCTCACGAAACGATGATTGTTCGATTTTCTCCTACCATCTCTCATGGTGGCCATTATGATGGAACTATATTTATATATGATATATATCATGTTTATGATTTACTTATTCTTATTTACTTCCCAATTATATCAAGCCTTTATGGTTTCCATAATGGGTAAATACGATAATCTCTTTTGAAGAAGTGCGGACTACCGCCCTCTCAAAGTGATGTGATTCGTTAAGGCCTTATGTGGGATGTATAAAGGATGGATTTAATAATATTATATATAATATTACACTGGAATTATAATTTATGTATTCCATTAAAATAATAAATATAAATGAAAGTAGAGTTCATGCGTACATACGACTAATCGTCTCCATGAACGGTGCATTTCATTTCTTACCTCCATATGTTATGTACTATTATAAATACATGTATATTCTGGATATATAATGAATATATATGATATATATATCATGATTTAAATTCTGTAAGTAAGTAAATAATTATATAATTAATAATAACATCAAGAGAAAACAAGTCCAAACACGTACGATAAATAAGATGATTTTACCCAAAACGTTGCCTTAACATGGGATTTACAGAAGAACGGGTAATATAAAGTCATAAGTGAACCATATATGATATCATAACAATGAATATGATTCTTTAATAAGTAAATGACATTATTTAAATCATTATATAGGAGATTTTGATACATACGAAGCATATCAGACCTAATGTAAGGGATAACTTTTCCAATCTCCTTTTTATCCGAGATTGTTTATTCCTAAGTATTCACTAGGGTTGTATTTTTCATACATGTAACTATTTTCTGAAAGTGGTTTCATGTTTTTATAATGTCCATTTTACTCATTCTTGACTTTTACTACATTTTATGTAAGGAATATTTCTTTTTTTACGTTATGAGGTACTTTTTTGACTTTTCCGGCAAAACAACGAGAAGAATGTTTTTTTCAACTTATACAGCATGAACAGATTTTTATAGTTTCATAATGCATTATCTTCATGATTCTTACTGTAATATATTTCATAAGTATTTTCAACAAAATCCTTTTCTTTTAAAATTGCAAGGCATTTAGTGAAAAGAAAATGTTTTTGAAGAATAAAGGATATTTTCCTCAAGAATTCATTTCAAGTGTTTTTTCAAAACTATTTTCCATCTAAGATGACATTATTTAGTATGATTATGTGTAAAGAATAATGTATCTATTATTTACATGGTTTTATTTTTCTTATGATGAAATGTATCCATTTTTTTATATAGATTATGTTATAATGGGATGATGTTTATGAAACCCATTTTATTCTTTGGGTTATGATAGATAATTTATGTTTATTTTGTGGAACATGTAAGAATTATTTCATTATAAGATGGGTGGGACCTATATCTCCCTCCAATGAATTGGGTAAAGATTTATATCTCATCATATAGACATGGCTAGAATGGTAAGTTAATCTAGTTCAGTGTTGCAGGACTGAAACGAGGAGTGAAATCGATTCAGAATGAGACTTTGTCCACTAAGATGGTCATGGAAGCAATGCCCTGGCTACCAAGGAAATCATAAAACGTTCTTAATGTTTTTCCACAATTACATGTTTTTTTCCCATGCTATTTTATCAATATTAATGTTTCTTTATGATCTATGCCTTAGGTATTGCAATGTTTTATGTCAATGATCAAGATCTTGATGTTTAATCATTGTGTTCATGTTTTTAAGTTCAAATGTATATGGTTTGTTTTATTTTTTCCATGCTTGCCCTTACTGAGTATTTGAGATCTCCCTTTATATGTTTTCTTTTCCCCAGGATTTAAAGGACAGTTTTTAGGTAATCAAAAATGGGTAAGATCTTTATGGGAGATGTTTAAGATCTTTCACCATGATTAGAAGTTTATGATCCGAGTTTCCAATGACACCAAACTATTACGGTCCTTGTCTATCTGTTTTAGTTATGTATTAAGTATTATGCAAAAGTAATGTAATTTCTATCTACTTCAAGATTTGGGTCTCTACAAAATGACCCTACAAATCCAATAAAATAATAATTTCAAGAAAAATTTATATAATTTTTTTTCCAACTAGGTAATAATTTAATATAAACCAATACATAAATTAATCACATGAACCCACATCTTCTCAATTATAAATAACAACCCTCACCTCCCCATTTAAACCCCAAAAACCTTATATCAACTAAAATCTCTTACAGATCCTCTCATACTCACTCTCCCCATTCCAAAGTAATTTGGGTCTCACGAATAATCTTAATCCAATGACCTTATGGTATTTTATGGAGGGGATAATGAGTATGTAATTTTCTCTAATTACCTCTCTTAGTTTCATTTTCCATTTCTACTTTCTCATCACCTTATTCATATATTAGGGAGTGATAAATGAAGGAATATGTACATACCAGAGTATTATGATTATAATGGAATATGTCATATATATTTCATTTATCACCTCCTCTTACTTAATGAAACGAAATTGTTCTCCATGTTATGTTGGCTAATCACATATGTGAATAATGTTTTTGTTTTTTCCATTATCTACATCAAGGATTCCTCAAAACAATTATTATGGTCAAATAAATTTTTTATATTTTTAGTATAACTTATAAAAATTTCTGAATATTTTATATTAAATATACCATCATTATTACTAAATTGTTTTCATATTTTAACTTCATTTGGGGACTTTTGGACAACTGTCACATTAAAATGATTTTATTCATTCACACTTCACATGGAATGAAATAATGATTGTTTAGTAAATATCTATTATATAAATTAAATTTTTATTCTATTTTAATTATTTTAAATATATATCAATATGTACATACATTTCATTTAATGTTTGTTCTTTCAATATAATGGGAAAAATAAAAATACCGTTCATCCGTTGGTATAGCCTACCATCTCCATGAATTTTGTTTTTAGTTCGTGTTAAATGATTACACAAAATAATTATATAATTAATATATAGGATACTTATATCAGGTTTTATATTCTCAAAATGATGGACTTATGACCACATGGACTATTTACATCATACCAAGTTCATTTTTGACACAAAAACTAAATATCAACAAAACATCCAATGTGAAATTAAATAATTTTGTAATTGTTATAAATTGGTAATAAGTTATATAAAAGGAATAATAATAATTAAAAAATTTCTCATGAAAGAATATTATTTTTTTTATTCATTAAGAACAAGTAACATATGATGAGTCGGACTCGAGGCAAGGGAATTTCTTACCCCAATTTATATTCTTTATGTTAACCTTCTATATCATAATTATGTTGTTAAAATCTTATGATTGAAATAACTTTTAAATATGTAAATTTTATATCTATTATTTAATGTGTATTTATAATTATTAAACATAATCAATCTATTTTATTAACAATGTTATCTTTAATAGGTATTCCATCTCAATTTAAATTCTATAGGGACTTATTTTTTGTTTTTCAACAATTCAGTTTTATATACTGCATACACATACCTTTGAAACATTATATCATGAATATAATAATTATAATTATTTTATATTTTTCAAAATGTTAATAAACCATTATTTTTATTGTTATTTTCTGTGATAATGTATATTTTAACAGAAAATAATAGTGTAAATTATTTAATCATTTACAATTCTAAATCATTCTCTACAATGTCCATGTTTTGAAATTTTTTATTTTTGAATTTAATTATACAAAAATAATGGTTTTATAATGTTATTTCTCAAAATTAGTTTAAAAATATCAATTTGGTAAGGACACATTGACTCAAAAAAATTATTAAATATTTCAGATGGTTTTTGATATGGTTAAAATATTTCAATATTTTTAAATGATATATTGTGATTGGTATATTAAATGTAGATAATTTAAATATTTTTTGTGTTATTATTATAAGTTAGTATATGGAAATTTAATATGTGGTTACTTTATAAACCAAATACCATTGGTTACGTGGTAAACCAAAGACTGGTGGTAAGATGATAAACCAATGAATAAAGGTTCCATGATAAAAGAAGGACATATGAATACATTATAACTTCAAAATCATTAGGTATTGAAATTAGTCATATGAATATTCCATTTATATGATTAACATGTATAGATATCAAATATAAGGTGATTCCATTGATGTATGATTACATTAAATGTTTCCATTATATGTTAAGTGCATTTTATGAGATTTAAGGTAGTGTTTTGAATATAAAAAAGTTATGAAACGTGGTTATATTCATGGAAGAGTATTTACAACTTCATAATAGTGAATGTTATTAATTTAAGATAATGTATTCTTGCTCCAAATGTTTTTATATGAAAAACTATTTTAAGTCATTATTTATCCCTTAATGAGCTTTATATTCTCATCCTAGGCTTTGAAATATTTTTTATAGGATTTGAAGGAGAATAGAGTCTGTGATGGGATCAAGGAAATTTTTTTATGATTAAACATGAAACAATACCATTGTTCATTTTAAATGTTTTTATTTAATGAAAAAATTAATAGCGAGTAGTAGTGTCTTATTTTTAATATTTTTATTGTTTTGTATGATATACGACATAATTATATTAATATATTAACCTAAAAAGATCATCAAAATTAATTCTTAACACAAATCAAGATCATATAATGTCTATAGTTGGCGACTTATAGAACCTATGGGACCTAATGTTTAACCATTCGCAAGGGATCCAACCCAGGGTAACCCTTGGGTATAAGAGGAGTATGTAAGCCAAATTTACCACATAATGCAGTCAAAAATATGTATAAGGTCTGTAGAGAGAGTTCCATGAAGTCGTATTGGATAGACCACAACCCATTAGATCAAAGCATGTGAATTGTTAAGGTTAAATGGTTTTTGATAGACTTTATTCTACTCAGTTTTTGTGGTGTCATGGATTTTTTTAATAAACTACGACCCAAAACCTAAAAAATATACAATGTTGGATAAACGTGTTTGGTTTAATGTTACAATTCTTAAAGTGTTACCGAAATTTTAGAAACCAAATCAAAATTTTTCATCTAATACATTCGTTCATCATTTCCCATTATGTTCTTCCATTAACTTTATTAGATATCATGTGTTCCATGAAGATAGCTAGGAAATCATTGGTCAATAAAAGTTTCTTCAAGGGTGTTCTATATTTGATATTATTGAACCATGAGACAAAATATGATAATGAATACAATATACATCATTAATCAATGAGGATAACTCAAAGAACATATATTGGATAAATTGAAATTGATGTAGAAACAAAATTTGTTTAAGGAATGACTTAAAACATGAAAAATGAGTATAATGTTATCATAATTCCATGAACTTGTGGATACATTGTAAAATCATTAAATAAAAGATGTTGTTAGTGTATGCGTAAGAAATTTTTGAAATTAGCAAATTATGAGTATTCATAGAAACCTTAACAAGGTAGGAATATGAGATATTCATTGAGGGGGATCAAGTGGGTATGTGATGTAAAATTAAGAGTTAATCATTTCCAATTAAAATAGAAAAACCCTCGGCCAGGGGTACGGTATTTGATCATCTTGTTAGATAACTCAGAACAATATCCACAATTTTCAGAACCCAACCCTAGAAGCCTGGATCTAGTGTATTATTTTAATACATTAGCATGATTAAATGGTATCAAATCCCGAAAGATAATTTAGTTTAGTATTATTTGGAAATATTATACATAAATAAGTTACACATTACTACTTGAAAAGAAATAAAAAATATATGTTTTATTAGGAACATCTACCGCATTAATATTAGCATTATAGGTTAATACAAAAACCTCTTCATGTCCTAGGAAAATGAAATATAATAAAAGTGTGAGCTCCAACACTTAGTAAGGTTTGGAAGTACATTAGAAGATATCATAACCATAAACAATATTCATGGTTAATAATTTAAATCACATGCCTATAATAATAATAAACAAGAACACATTATTGAAGTAATATTAGGTGTGAAATTAATTCCATAGTAAAACATAACCATGCGTAGCCTACTAGCCGAATAACCCCATGAACATTAAATTACTAGCTTTATAATGAAGGAAATTCATATGATAGACATTCTAAAATATACCACCAAGGCCTCATCCAAGACATATAAAAATGATTATTTCCTTAGCCAAAACCATTAACATACATTTGATCAAGGCCTCGTTCCAATACCATAGTTTGTCTCATTAGACCTGCCGATGAACTGAGGGGCTATAGTGGGTACCACCCTACACATAAAAATTATTATTCATTCCTCACGTGAATGAGTATAAACTTAAAAAAACACATTTATATTGAAAGAAACAAATGAAATGTAAATACCTTTCTCAAGACATTAAGAATAATCACTAACCATTCGTTGTAAATTGTTGAATGGTTTTAAGATAGCACATATATAGTAAAAAAATCATAATCCATTGTTTTAAATATGGTTGATGATATAATATGGGATAAATCCCAATTAAGTACAAGATTAAATTAGGGATGTTTTCTTAGATGGAGATACTTTTAAATGAGACCATTGAAAAATTTCGAAGGAAACAATCCATTATAATTACAAAGTGTCCCATACCACCGTTAAGAAATAAAATCTTAATACAATAGAATATAATGAGAATAATGATACTCTTGATATAATATACCAAAGGAAATTACATACCCCACATTCATGGAATATGTGTAAAACAAGGCATATACTTTTTAAAAGTTAATGTCGAATGAGAAAAATACTTTTTACTTTTGAATGAATCGCCCTTTTGAAAAATAATTTGTGTTTTCCATTAAATCAGATTGTAAACATTTATATACCAAAAAATAAATTTTCATGAAATTTTAATATTAATGAAGAAATAAATGATGTCTCGCTAATGTGAAATCAAGTAAAATGAGTTCTTAAAAATATTTAGAAATAAATCATTTTAGAGAAGTTTAAGAAAAACCTTAAAGGAATTTTAAATTTGAAATGAATGTTTGTTTTTCCGAAAACCAGAAATGAAAAAATATAATTTTTTGATAAATTGAGAGATTTTATGAAAATAATGGTGGATTAAAATCTATTTCTAACTGAACTAGAAAACTGGTAACAATTCGAGATGTTCCCTTGAGCGGGGTTTGTTTATCGGGATGAAAATTTGAAATATTATTTTAAAAAATGTAACTCACTACAAAATAATGAAGGATTTTGATTAGTATACATGTATAAAACATTAAAAGAATATTTATTATGAGTACATAAGAAAAAATAATAATTTTATTGTGGTGAATAGAGAATAAGAGAAACCCAAATTAAAATGGTGGTTCAGATAGAATGTACATACAAATTTGTATTTAACTGAATCATGTGACCCAAAATTATTAATATTAAAATCATGCATTGAGTATTATTAAAATAAATATATTCATTATATGATACTTAAATTCAAAGTCTTCATACATCATACACAAGTAATATTAGTGAATAAAGAATATCTCACAAAAATAGATGTGAGATGTGGAAACCCTTACATTATGTTCGATGGTGTTCATCAATTGGTCTAGTGTCCTATATAACCAAATTAAATTAATTTATTATTTTTTATGGTACCTCTTAAAAATTAAATTATTTTATTATAACCATATTAAATTTATTATTGGCCTTTTTGATGGGTTAATAGGTTCAATTTCATTGTTTCGGTTTGTGTGTTTCATGATTGGTATACACATATACATGAATGGAGAATCTTGTAAAATGAAGATTTATGTCCATAATTGAATTTATATTTTATTAACCAACATCCATAAGGTTACTAGGCTATAAATTTATTTTTTTACTATGAGTGTAGTTGAATCATTATATAAATTATTTAATGATAACCGTTTGGGTTAATTGGATATTTTTGAACACCACAAACTCATTTTTTTATAAATCAAAACAATGTGTAAAAAAAATTCCAGAACCATAGATGATACATAATTCATATATTATAGTCTAGATATACCATAATAATTGTTTAAGTAATATAATTGAATATGATACATGAAATTGAAATCCCATCATCCCTGATTGTGTTAAATTTTCACATCTCAGGTTGTGTTTTCCTTTTAAACATAAATGAATAGGAAATGAGAGATGATGAAGACATATTCTATTATTATGAAAAAATTCTATTAAATGTAAAATAATATATTCATCAAATCATTTTAATTACATTATGTATGGAAATAAAAAGAAAATAAAGAAACTCAAAATAAAATATTTTTTGGGAAATCCCTTATGAAAATTCAGAATCCTAACGATATAACTCAATATATAATTAAATAGTTTGATAAGAGAAAAAGGGTATATATAAATTCATACATAACATTGAATGTAATGGAGATATGCAATGACATATACCAACATATTCCAATTTAAATGTAAAGACAATAACATAATAAGAGTGCTTGAAAAAGAGAATGATTTTGGGACTAAAATTCTGCAAAACAACAGCTTTGCAACATGGTTTTTGAAAACAATAAAAAGAGAGGAGAAAGGGGGAACCCATTAATAAAAAACTCATAAAATTGAACAGGTAAAAAATAATATGATAAATAAAAACATGTTATGAAAACCTCTAATACATTCCACATAAACGAGACCTTGAATGGAATAAAATGAAAAGAGGTTTTTACCTATTGATGTAATCTTCAATGAGAGCCTCTTTAGAGGAGTTATTTTTAATTTTTGAAAGGCCAAGATCTCTTGGATGTGGTGAGTGACATAGGATGGTTATTTTGGTAGATCTAAGAAAAGTCACAAGGCATGTTATGAGTGGGGATAAGAAGAATTGATTGGGGTTTTATAGTGGAGGAGAATAGTGAATTTTGAATATTTTATTCATTATTTTATTAATTCCCTCAAGACAACCAATAGTGTTGTTTCATTTGAAAAATAAAAATAATAATTTCTTGTTTGTTCTAACCTTGTGGTATTTCATAAACATTTCATCACTTATAAACCAATAAATCATGTATTTAACTTTTACCGTAAATGATTGTATTTTACTCTTCACCCAACATTCATGTATTATAGGAAAATCCCAAAAATTCACCATAACCATTTTTTATGTGTAGAATTAAAAAATTTCGTCCAATAATTTAAAATAATTCTCCAAATATTTTTAATTATATAATCAAATAAAATAATAATTTATTCTAAAAAATTAATATTAAAACTATAACTCATTTTGTAAAACGTTGAGAAATTAATCAACGTCCCATAAATTATCTTGTTACAATAAATGATAAAGTAAATATTTATGTAACCTTTTATAAAAATAAATTTCCTTGTTCGATTATTTGAATAATCATATAATTTTAATTAAAATATTTATGACTAACAAAAATACCAATACTTATACTATGATCATTTCTTCACTTTTAGGAAATATAAATTGTACTTATAGATTCTTGGGTGATGTTCCAATTTTTTTGGATAATTTAATAGTCATTAATATTCATAATGGTATTTCACTATTGATATGTGTATGTTACTATTTACCGAAAATTATGTTTGTCTTATCAGAATTTAAATATGTTACAAAATGCAACTGTTTATTTTTTTTTTTAATTTAAAATTATAGATATAGAAAATTAAGGTTTACATAGAAAGGTTATGACATAGTGGTTCTTTGTTGAGACACAGTATTTCATTAATTTTATATGTAATATATTTATTATTTCTTGGTGTGTTACAGTATCCCTTCCTTACAAGAGTTTCTTCCTTAAAATTTGAAATTGATCATCGAAAGATAATGGTTGATACATGAAAATTCTCTTGTACAAACCCACATTGTAAATATGGTTAAAATAACCTATTAATAAGTGGAAAAGGATATGAATAATTTACTACAAAACAAAGTATTCTAGTTGGACAACATCTCTATGGAAGAATAACCAAAACATTATGTAGTGACATTAAACTATAATTCCCCATACAATGATCAACATAAACAATTTGTTAAATAGTTAAAAATTAAAAAAAAGGTTAAAAACATTATAATGTATGTCACTAAATTTCCAAGATGAACATATCATTAACCACTATTTAATAAGAATCAGCTCTAAAATTTGTATTCCAAACCTGTGAAAAACATCATCATGTAACAACTTGAAATATACTAATAACTTAATTACATTAAAAACCATATTGGAAGCATGATTTCTTCCATATTACTTAAGTATGATACATGTTATTGGATATATTCTCTAATTCCATGGTGTTTTAAAATCAATATACAATAGGATAGAACACTTCTTGAAATGTCAATAATGAGTTCCAAGGTAGTCATTACATGTCTAAATCAATCATTATATCATAATTATATCAATATGAGATATATATTAAGGCTTGCCTTTCCCTCAATCGCCTGTTTTCTAAATAGTTAAACATTCTATGTAGTCACTTTTACATTTTACCAATCATTGTAAGACATCAAAACCATAATAAAATAGCACTGTAGTAAAATCCATATATATCTCACAATTCTTGTAACAAGAATATCATATCATATTTCATGAATCCAAAACACCTGAATTCATTATTTATTCAACTTCAACCATAGTAACATCATAAGATTAACCTTTATCACTTTTCTATTTCAGATTTATATTTTCATGACTCTTAGGACATTAATTTGTGTGGTAATCCATATCCTTATAGTTTAATCATTAAATATAGGAAGATTAATTCATTATCATGAAATTATGATCACGTTTGTCTTTTTCTTCACACTTAAAGAAAACTCATTTTTCACTTAAGCCTATAATAAGGGGATTTTTTTCTCATTTGGGAAATTACATCTTTCCCTTTTTCCCTTTGTCCATGTTTTCTCTACCATCCTCTTATTCCTTTTTCTCCCATAAAATACATATTACTCAGAGAAGTCATTACATACCTTGTTAGCACATGATACTACATCTTCATATGATGAAGATACTTGAATCATAGTCTTCCTTTGAACTTATGGATTTAGACCATTAGATATATAATCATTATTGCTTTTCACATCACGTGCATTGGTGATGTTCTGATTCCTTTCACTAGGCACTATTTTTAATCATTTCTATATTGTATATCAACTCATAAAATGATGAACTCTATATATCTCTAGACATTGTAAAATAAATAACATAAATTTATGTATCAGAAATCCTAGAACCACATACATCAGTTACATTGGGGGAATAAATCTTTTACAATTATTTTTAGATTGCTTATAATTTTTTCAAATAATATCCAATGGGAGTGTCGAAACACGACTACCGCAACGCCCATTTTCGTGCATGATTTCCCATTTGATTCTAGCTCAAAGTTGTGGTTTTGGGTTGTACTTCCAGATACATATGTACAAGAGCCACCACAACTTGTTCTTATCCAGAAAGGGATGTATTTTTTTGATAATAAACATAATATATTCCTTAAAAAATTATATTATTTCCTTGTATTCTTATATGAAAATTCTATCCTTGGGTTTTTTTTCACTAATATACTTATCATATATATTGTTTCTAGATTTCTACTATACATCCTTTCATACCAACAGTAACACCATGACCCCATAATCCTAGTTATGATGGATTATTTTAATAAATTGGCATGGTTACAAGGAATCAAATATCAATGTGTCGAGTTGTTTAGTAATTTTGTAAAAATATATACATACATAAGATCAGCATTACAACTTGAAAATAAATAAAACTTTTATGTTTTATTAAGAACATCCTACACTCTAAATTTATCCTTATAATTCATTCATAATAAATATTTTAATGTCCTGAGAAAATGAAACGAAATAAAAGGGTGACCACAAACCCTTAGAAAGGGAATACAATGCAACAGAATATATCAAATAAACTATAGGCATGGTGAATAATTGAAATAACACGCCTCTATAAATAATAATCTGTAACAAATTATGAAAGGAATGTTAGATGAGTAAATAATTCCATAATTAAACATAACCATAGTTATTCTACAATTTGAATAACCGCCTGAAATTTCAATTACAGGATTCACAATGATGAAAATGCATATAACAGAAATTTTAAAATATACCATCAAGGCCTCATCCATGACATCTAAAAAGTATTCATGCCTTATCCAAATCCATAAACAGTCATTTTTTCAAGGCCTCATGCCAAGACCATATTTTGTATCATGAGACCTACCATTCCACTGAGGGGATATATAGGGCCCCACCAGACACTAACTAAGTCCAATAGATTACTCAAATGAATGGACATAAATATAAACAATATACACATTTATATTGAAACTAACATATGAAATATAAAGAATATTCCCAGAACATTATGCATAAACACTAACCATTTGGAGTAAATTGATGAATGATTTTAAGATAGCACATCCACATTTTAACTACTCATAAAAAATTCAATTATATATGGAAGATGAAATTATATAAGATAAATATAAAATAATTAAAGGATTCAATATGAGATGTTGTCTTTGAATAAGATACATTAAAATGAGACATTTGATGCATTCCTAAGGAAATAATCCATTAAAAGTCATAAGTGTCACATGCCAAATTGAAAAATTAAAATTATAATCTGTTATAATATCATGAAAATAAGGAAACTCATGATATGATATACCAAGGGTTAGTAAAAAACTACATTCCTGGAATAAGTGGTGAATAAGGTATATAATTTATAAAAGTTAATGTGAGGCGAGAAAAATACATTTACTTTTGAAAGAAGAGTTCTTTTAGAAAATCATTTGTATCTTCCATGAAATCAGATTTTAAGCATACATATCCCAAAAAATAAAAGATAAGATCATTGAAATAATATTTGTGGCATATATTATGTCCCTTTGAAGTGAAAAAATAAAAAATAATTTTTCATTAATATTTAGAAATAAAACATTTTAGAGCTTTTAAAGAAAATATAAAATAGAATTTTATATTAGAAAGGAATTATTGTTTTACTAAAACAAAAAATGAACCAAGATAATTATTAATCATAAAATAATTTATTTTATAAAAATTATTTTGTCTTAAAACATATTATTTAGTGCACATGAAAACAAGTAAGAATTCAATAAGTTCCCTAGAATCAGGTTTGTTTATCGGGATGCCATTTTGAATGATTCATTTAAAACAAGTCACTACCCAAAAAATAAAGAAGAATTAATTTTGGTATAATTATACATATCATTAAAATATAATTTATGATTATTAAATTGGAATAAATAATAATTTCATTGAGTTGAATAGAGAATAAGAGAAACTCGAATGAAAATGGAGGTTCAATTAGTAAACACTTAAAACAATGTAAAAAATTTAATTGTATGTCCAAAAATTAATAATATTGAAATGGTAAACTTAATACCATTAAAATAAATAGATTCATGGTATTATACATCAATGGGTAGTATAAATACCCCATAAATAAGTAAAATTAATGAATAAGGAATGTCTCACAAAAATTGAAGTGAGATGAGGAAACCCTAACCTTACCTCAGATGGTGTTCTTCACTTTGTCTTAGAATCATAGATAAACAAATTAAATCTGTTAATTAAGATTTATAAAACCTCTTATAAATTTAATAGATTTATTAAAACCTTATTATGTTCATTCAAGGTATTTTTGATCGGTTAAGAGGATCAATTTCATTTATTGAGTTTGTTTGTTTCCTCATCAATATACATATATATATATGAATAGAGAATCAAGTAAAATGCATATTTTTTCCATAATTGATGTTTTATTTTATTAGTGAACATACATATGTTTTAATGGATGTGAAATTCATTTAATTACATATTTTTTAGATAAATCATTATATAAATTATTTGATGATAACTGTTTGGGTTATTTGGCATTTTTTGTACACCACGAACTCATTTTGATTTATAAATCAAAACAATACATAATGAGATATTCCAAAACCATAAATGATACATAATAAATATATTATATTTTTTTAAACAATAATAATGGTTTCATTACCAGAATTTAATACTGTAATTGAATTTAAAATCCCATCATCCCAGAATTTGGTAAATTAGCACATCTCAGATGTTATTTTCATTTACTTATAAAAGAATATGAAAGGAGATATGATGAATAATTATTATATTATCATAAAAAAATTCTAGTACATTTAGTATAATGGGGTAATAAAATTTTTTTGATAAAATTATGTGAGGAATGAAAAAGAAAGGAATGGATCTCTAAATAAAAGAAAAGTAGAAAATCACTTACGAAAATTTAGTGGCCTAACGACGTCACATTATTTTTCATAAAATAATTTGATTATATAAAAATGGTTTCTCATAATTCTTAAAAAATATGGAAATAAAAGGGTGTATGTAATGAAATATTAAAACATAATATAATTTAATTAAAAGACAATAACATAATAAGAGTGTTTGAAGAAGAGAGAGATTTTTAGACGAAAATTCTGCATCATAACTTCTATGGAACATTGTTTTAGAAACATTAAAAAGAGAGGGGATTGGAGGAAACAATTCATAAAAGAAAAGTATAATAGGATAAAGAGAGAATAATATGTAAATAATAAAATGGTATGAAAACATGATATACATACCACATAAAATAGAGCATTAATGGAATTAAATGAAAATATGAGTTTACCTCTTGAAGTAATCTTCCTTAAAACCATTTTTACGGGAGAGGTTTCGGTATTTTGGAAATACCAAGAGCTCTTTGATGTGAGGAGTGACTAAGAAAGACTATTTAGGAACTGATTAGGCAAGATAAAAGTATTGATATGAGGGAAGAGAAGAGTAAGTGAGGGGGTTTTATAGTGGTGGAGATGAGTGAATTTTGAATATTTTATTCATTAATTAATGAATTACTTAAATAAAGCCAATTGTGCTACTTAATGTGACCCATTATATTAATAAGTTAATTTATTCTAGAAAATAGTGATATTAAATAATCCTTACATCACTTATGTCCCAATAAATCATGTATTCATCATTTATCGTAAGTTTTCATATTTTACTATTCATCCATAATTCATGTATTTTATAAAGATCACAAAAGTTAACCTAATAAAATTTTCAACATGATGAACTAAAAAATGAATACAATTTATGAAAATAATTTTTCATTATTTATTATTTAATTTTAAATTAAATCATAATTTATTACAAAAAAAACCATAAAACAATAACTCGATTAAAAAAACCGTGAGAAAGGATTCATGTTCTCATAAAACAATCTTATTACCATAAAAATAAAAAGTAAAAATTCATGATTACAATTTATGAAAATAAATTTTCATTTCAAATTATTAATGTAATAATAAAATTGTAATAAATATTATTTTGACACACAAAAATACAAATGCTTATACTTTGATCTTTTTTTACTTTTAAGATATATAAATTTTTTTTATTCATTCATGGGTGATGTTTCTAATATTTGGACAATTTACTATTCATTAGTATTCATTATGATTCATAAGGGTATGTTACTATTAATATGGGTATGGTAATATTCACCAAAAATTATGTTTTTCTTATTAGACTCTAAATATATTACCGAACTAACCATGTTGTTCAGTGTTTTGTAATTCAAATCACAGAGGTGGAAAAATTATATTTGCATGGCTAGGTTAACACAAAGAGGTGTTTTTTTATGACTATGTGCTTCATGATTTATGTATGAAATTTATTTTTAAATTTTTGGGGTGTCACAACATTGATTCTTTGTTTTGCGAATAGAGAATACCTCCTATGAATGTAAATTTTTTTTTTGCATGAAAGAACAGAAGCCATTAATACTAATATTATGCGTATAAAACTCATGAATCATCCTGAATAATATTATTCTTAAAGAAAATTAACTTAAATAATAATTTAAAATGTTATAATCCTATTTTTCATGACCATCTAGAGACACCATTGGATACTATTTTGTTATATAATGGGGTAATATAGTGCATGTACTACAAGAAACTATTTTCAAAAAGAATAATTGGGAACATTATTTTCCTGATTCCCTATGTAAGAACAAGTGGAAAAGATAGTGTCTGCAAGATACATTGATCAAGAAGGAATACTATGAACAACATATTAAATAGTATATGCATTCATAAGTTCCCAATTATTTATGATATGGAAAAGAGAGAAAATAACACATAAAATATAAATGAAATATAATATTTTTATAGTGTTTATGATAATGAAAATATCCTAATAAATTTATGATATGTAATGGATTTGTTATTTAGATTGTAAAAATGTTATTCTTGAATAATATATAGAAGATAGTGTTAAAACCACATGCACACATATTAGTGATGCTTGGTCTTCAGCAATATAAGTAATCATATTTGAATCATAGTATCCTAGAAATTATTCATTAATGTGTGATAACAATTGATTTAATGAATAAAAACTAAAATCATATATGTTGCCAAAGATATATGAATGTACTTGATCAGGAAATATCTTACATAATCTTGGAGGATGATCAATGATCATCCTATAGTGCATAAATCCTCCATCAAAGGATGAGTCTTTGAGTCGGTTCTTGGAGGAGTTAAAGACTTATGGGTTGATCAAACTAAAAAAGGAGTATCTCATTTTTTGAATGAGTAAAATATTTATTTTAGACTGAGCTAAAAGTAGTTGGAGCCTTTTGGTTAGATCATTATGATAATATAGTCTTTTTATTGGATTTGGAACATTGTAATGGATTATTTGATATTGAATACTTCTAAATGGGTAAAAACCCATCATTAGAAGGAGTAGGTATTTGTACCAATCTTTATAAATAATATGTGTTTATATTTATTAACATAATTGTATAAGAAGTGATATTTTGATATATGAATTGTTATATACTGAACCATATCATGTTCGAGAGGTTATGTTTGAATGAAAATAAAATCATTAAAAAGAAAATGATTCACCCCTCCTCTCTCATTAGTCAATCTGGAATGGGAAAATACAATAAAAATAAGAAAATAATAAAATATCATTAAAAAAATAATTATTGATTCCAATGATATATGGTTTTCTCTAGAAGATAGATAATCTTATCTAACTCCACTGAAAACCCATATATACACACCATATCTTGGATAATCATATGATATCTACATGGTCTTATTTGTTTGGTTACATATGTGTTAAATAATGATAGTGTATAATAAAAAAAGTATGTTTTTAAATATTGCATATACTATTTTTATAAACCAATTCATTACCATTATTCCATATCTAGGCAAAATACCCCTTTTGTTGGACTTTATTTATACAAAAAACCTACAACATCACGTGCCTTTACAAGCCTCTAGAGTATTGACTTAGAGGGATTGTGCTAAAAATCATAAACATGGAATGAATATACGGCTCCAATTCCTTGTTTCTATTATTCTTCTTCACCATAAGTATAGTGAGTTTATAACCACCATTATCAATATGAATATGGGTAATAATTGTATGATGTTTTAAATTTATCATTTTACTATTTCTCATATTATAATTCAGATTATATTTGAATATTTTTGTAGAATTCAATGTCCAAATGAGAGATCATTGAAAATCATAATGGATCATAAAACATATATTATGTAATCTAAAAATGTAGAAAATAATCATTACTACAAGTTCCTCAAATGGATTCGAATCTATGTATTTTCATAAGAACAACTCATTGAATATCTCATATCTCTTTAATATCACCTTCCCATTATAGAAATCCTTAAGATGAGTAATAATGTTATATGATTCACTATTGTATTATTTACTTATAGGATCATATTTTCTGGAGGATAACATAAAAAACTATAAATCCATATAACATTCTATAAGTTTTCAATAGATATATATTTGTTCTTAATTAGTCTCTTTTGATAGACACTCAAAATTTTGGGTTTCTAGAAAATATGATTTTCATTCATGGTGTAGTATAATACAGAAGTTCAAATATGATTCCAAAATATTTCCACCAGTCATGAGGTCAACATTCTCATGTATGGATCATTATGATTTTTTCAAAGTAAATTTATTTGTAATTTGTATAAAGTATTGTATGATAATTATTACTTGTTTTGATTAAAAAAATAAATTAGTAAATTTAAATATTATTATATTCTATTAATCTCCATCAATTCTTCCAATCACAATAGTACTCAGCATCAGTTTTAGATTATATATTCACATATATATTTAATGTTATGGGTCTATATTCTATTTCAAATAATTTATACATGGTCCTAAAAAGTTCATTGAATGGTTTTTGGTGGATATAACATCTCAATAATATTAAATAAAAGTTCCTTGATATTTTTAGTGGACTCCTTAATCATGAAATCATGTTCTCATATTTCCACATCAATTTCCTCTAGTTACATGAAATCCCCAAGTGAATTCATCAATTGATGTAAAATAAGTTATGTCAAAACAAAACATCACTTAAAATGTTCCATAATAAATAAAATCATCCAAACTATTGTTGGACAAGAGAACATAACTATCACGTCATTTCAAACAAAAACTATTGTAGGACATTGAAAAATAAAATATTATTTGAGTAATTTTTATACTTACGTGTAAATCCAATTTTCATTATTTTATAATAATTTTTAGTATTAAATTTATTTTACATATTTTTTTTAACAATGTATGATAAAATATATACATGTAATAGGATTACATTTTATTCCATATTGTATTCTGGGTAACAAATTTATTAAATGACCATTGAACATTCTAAAATCTAAAAAATTGAACCATAGAACATATCGAAAAAAATATACGTGGCATGATCAAGAAATTATATAATGGTTATTTTATCTACAAGACTATAATGAAACCCTCGACCATATGAGAAAACATTATATAAAGATATATCATTAAATATTTCTATGTTTCACATTGTCTCTTATGTATCTACTAGATTGGATTCACCTTATCTCTTTGATGTGTACTACCTCCTGTCAACTGAGAGATCTATCCATTGAGAATATTTTACTCAAATGCGAGTTAGGGGACCCAGTGGATCATAATAGTGGGGTTTACATAAAAGAAAAATTTGGAATGTAGACACTGACATAATATAAAGGATAGAATGAAACCCACGAAATGGATTGGAAGTTTACTATAATAAATTTAAAAAATTAATCTTATTTGAGAGGTGGTATAATATATGGATCATCCAAAAATTACGTATTGAGAATATATTTTAAATCCGAGGATTAATTAATATGATTCATTCTATAATTAGTTTAATTCACCCCAAATTATTCAAATTAGGACAATTTATCTTAATTAAATCCAACTATACTTAACACACAATTATCTATAATTTTTTTTAAAATAATTTCAATTAAAATGTTTTTGTTAAACAAGGGTACCTGATTGAATCCTTGTGTTTACATTAATCAAATAATATGGTGTGTACTGTCTAATGAAATAAAAAATAAACGAATAATAAATAGGTTAAATAATTAATGTAATTATTCATTATTATGGAATTTTTGTAAACATCAAATAATATAATTCATGGTGTGTACAAAATTATCGGACATGTACTTATTTTATACCTATGTCAACAACACATGCCTTGGGTCTGGACTTGTAACCTATAACAAAAACATCCCAGGTATAATGTGTATCGTCCAAATTACATATAATGTAACCTTAGAGTTGATTACTATTTCTTTTCCCCGATCATTCATATGATACACAATTAACTTGGACACTATCTATTTTCAACATTGGTATGACAAGAACTGCACATCATGTATAGATGTTACAAAACATCTCGTTATTCTTGCCATGTGTTAACCTATAAAAGATCCATACTCAAATCCACATTATATAGATCATATATTTGATTTTGTCATACATAAATTAATAGAATGTGATATAAGAGAGTATGTTAAATATAGAATATACATGATTGATTTATTTTCAATGTACATTAGTTTTTTCAATGAATAAACATTGGAAAATGAATATAGAATTCTTTTGATGATTCATCATTTACAATCCTTAATTGATTAATATTTATATTAGATATTATTAAGGTTGGGAATATATGTTGATTTTTCATAAGAAAATTTATCAATATGACTGAAATAAAACAAACATTTATTCAAATAATTAGCTAATAACAAAAACTATAAATTAAACATGTGATCGTTCTGATAAACCAATTAGATTCGAGGATCAAAAGAAGCTCGATGGTGTTACCATCAAGGAATTTAGTTGCATATAATTTGTAATAAATTATTCACATAATCCATATTTCATATGGAATGAAAACAGTATATTATAGGACATGATTAAAAATCATGAACCACAAGTGATGTATCTTCAAATGTAGTTTATTTTTAGTTTATTAGAAAATATAGAATTACATAAACTTATAATTCTTCTTTTATTGCTGATATGGTTAAAAATATCATGTAATATCATCCTTTCACTATAGGATCCAAGTGCATAATTTTTCTAGAATTGATCCACACATCCACGACAATATCATAATGATTCTAAAGAATCACCCAATGCTTGCACAATTGATATAGATAGCGTGTGTTATTCTTGGTTCTTTATAAAAATATTTATAGAGAAATAAAATGTGATTTTAGCTCTTCTCCTATAGATAATAAGGTAGGAGCGAACTTTAGGTCCCCTGATCTCTCTCAATGTCATTAGAAAGTGTCACTATATCCATTGTAAAAAATAATTATACCCATGGATATAGATATATATAGGTATTTATTATGTCAGGTTTATGGTTAGAAAAATAGACATTAAACCCTCATTATAATTCTCTTTGTGTCCCCTTTTTATTTTAATAAGTATTATTTTTAATTACTACAAATTTAAAACACCTTTATGAATATATAAATAAATAACTTTAATATTATTTTCCATTAGACCCTTAAACATGGTTCACATTCCCTTTTTGACATTTACTAATCATTACATAATTCTTATTTATTTAACAAATTAATATTAGTAAATTATTTTATAAAAACCTATAATAAATATTATATTATGAAAAATTGATAAAATATTTATTATTATTAATTAACCTAGTTATTCCTTCGAATAACATGTCATTAGATGTTGGAGATCAACATATCCCTACTAAATATTATTTATTCTATGATGTTATATTCAATAAATGAAGATTTCAATGATTATTAATACACATAGTGTGTGACCCTTTTACCCTATTTTTCATTAAAATTAGTCATAACCTCATAAAATTCTAGGTCACTATCTATAAAAAAACATGGTATCAATATTGAAAGAAGTTAATGTTTCAATTATGTAAAACCTACTATGAATATTTTCTATATTATAAATATATTTTTATCATAATAACACTAATATAATATGTTTCAAGCTTGTTCTATTAACCTTAATTCATGATTTCACTTTGATTGATATTAAAAAAATTAGCTCCCCAATCGAACATCAGGTTTATGGATTTATTCAGGTAGTTCTATTTCAATAAAATTTTATATTATATAATAATTCTCCACGAAAAAAATAGGGTTAAATATTTTATCATATTATCTATTAATGAAATATCCCTCGTGACAAACACATCATGTCCTAATTTAAAACAAACATATGTCATCATGGTTTCAATCTAAACATTAATGCTCATGATGAATGCAATCCATTAATTATATTCATAAATTCAAAAATTAAATACATACATATGTAGATTAAAAAATTTATTTACCCATGGAAATATTGTTTTCCTATTAAAGGGGTTTTCTCATAACCTCTTATCATGGAGATTACCAATAAATAACACCACGATAATGTGTCTCAATGACTTATGGTCATCCTAATTTTGATATCATATATTTTCGTGTCCCCCATTACTATATCATCTATACATAGAACACATTTTCATAATAATGTCATAGAACATTTAGGTTTTCATCATAGTGGATAATTTATATGTTCTTTTAGCGAGAAATATAATATATTGAAATTATAAAATTAATTTATTATTTAGAATAAAAATCATGATATGAGAATAAAACTTATCTACCAAGAAAAATTTTATATTTATGAATTATTAATGTTGGGTATAGGGTACCAAATCAAGTTAAAAAAAAATTATATCATCATTTTTAAAAGACTATATAGATGTGAGAAATATCCCACATAGTGTCAGTAATATCCATCCAACCTAAGAAAAATATTTTTTTACATTTTTAATTCATGGATATTTTTAAAAACATATTTCATTGATGGAACCCCTAATATAACTATACATGAGGTTATATAACAAAATAATGATTCTTTTTAAATCAAAATATCATACTGACCAAAACATTGATATCCTGTCCCCATCCTTAGGGTCTTTAAGAAAATTCTCATTGGATCATCATTATGATATATTAACTTTGATTTTATATTAATATCATATATAAATACCACCAACTATAAATTATTGTAATCTCTAAAAGTTAAGTTCATTCAATATATGCATCTAGTTGGGGAATTAATAATTAAAAATAAAATTAGAATATGTTAATAATGGATATGTCTAATACAAACAGATAGTGTTCATATATCAAACATATATACACTCAATTTATTACATCTATAATAATGTTATATACTATAAAATTATAAAATATATCACAATTGATCAAAAACAATCATCAAAATGAGGTAGAGGATACTTTTTCTTTATTGTTATATTGTTATGATCCTCATTATTGATGAAAATGCACAATAACCCATATTTATTACAATAAAAAAGATTGGGTACACACCATGGTGGTGAATTAGGGTTTATAAAACCCTGATCATGATTATACATGAGGTTATACTCCAATTACTACATCTTATATGGGTCTATTATAAAACATGTAATTGAAACAGATTTAGCTTAAGGTTTAAGTTCTATTGAATACTCATCTTCATGACTAAAAAGAATAATTATAATATATTTTGGAACTAAATAAAAAACAATACATCAATTTTCTTATTGTAAAATCCCATTACAAATATTCATGTATTTTTCATGAATATTTTTGTTCCAACGTTATTTGGGTTTTTTTCAAACACTCAACGATGGATATCCTTTTCTGGGGAAAATAACCTAATGATTGGGAAATGAATTTTTTTAATTATTCGAGCTAGTGTATAACTGATTAAAAGGATTAATCGGTTTCCCATTGGGTTTTGGGTTGACAAAGGAGAATATTAAATTTGTTTCTATTGAATCCACCACCTAAATAGTTTCATATCAAGGCCGGGTTATGCGATGTTAATATGTTGTATGGTTGATTCCATTAACAAGTTCAAGGAGTGGAAGGTTTACATGTTTTTTGACTATTTCAAATCATTTAAAGGATGAATAGATTAATTTTTCATCCGAGGAAACACGTTATTTTTCATATCTTAAAAGACATGTAATTTTTAAGGTAAATATTCTTCAAGACATGTATACTTATTTGTTTTTTGGGATTAACAATGATAGATGTTTGATTTTATTTTCAATCAACCACATTTTTCTTTCTAAAAAATATGATCTCTTCTAGGAACATGTTGGAAAATAAATTTTCTAATGATCATTTTTGAAGTGATTTATATTTATATTCTTTTGACAAATCACTACATGTAAGTGTTATTTATTCCTCTTTATTGTCAATAGTTACAGAAGTACTTCTTCACAATGGTTCTAGACTCATTGGAATTTTTTGGTGTGTAATCTCTAAGTGATTTATAGATATTTCTAGAAATAATCCTATAGAGGTTTAAACTTGTGTAGTTTTTGGTGTGGTGTATGAGTTTCTTGAGGTACGTGTTCAATTAAATTCTCTGATGGCCATTTTTCTTATGGGATTGATTCTAGTATTTAATTATTGATTATACGTCCTCTATTATTACTCAGTGTGCTCTAATGTTAGTGGATCCCATTGTAGGATTGTGTGACTTGTGTCTAAGTTATGTGGTTCCACCTCTATCTAATGTAGTATGATTTTTTATATGGCATTCACAATGTCATGATTTTTTGAAATAATTGTGTGTGTATAAATGGTATTCTTTTATAAAAATATGGTTGTCCCCTTGTATTCATAAAAAGAAATTATATTTTCCAATAATTTTGGAATGGATTTATAAATTTTTTTTGAAAGAATAGTTTTGATGATATGAATTGGAATATTTACATTATATAAATATTTTGTTACATAGGTGGAGGTTCTAGTTGTAGTCCCTAACCATTGATATAATAGGGTGTTCAATCATGGGGTGTTCTTCTACTCCATATTCATGTCGTACTATTTATCTATCTGACCTATTGACATGTTCAGTTACTATGATGTTCTACTTACCTTCATATTAGTTAAATACATATAGTTTTGGGATGCATGTGATTGTGTATTTTTGGGTATGAGTTTTCTAACTAGGATTTCTAGTTGTGATCCTTGGAGTGATGTTACATGAATTTTATTTATGGAATACATTAAATATGATATAATTTTTTATACCTATAATTCCTTCATTTCAATCATATGGTTGATATTCTACGAATGATTTCAAAAAGGATTATTTTGAATGGAGGAAAAGATTTAATTTTTAACTAATATTTTGATATAGTTTTTTAACTAGCTATCATGCATTTTTTTTGTTAAATATGATCATGTTATAATTTTTATACAGATTATTAATATGGAACATAAACATAGGATCCCACTATGAATATTTATCTCACACCTCGTGCACCCCTTAATTAGTCCATAGGCAATGTTTTGTGTTTCGATGCGGGGAATGGGAAGGCACCCTAGTGAGGCAGTGAGTATTATATCAGCTCTGTTTGGGTAGATGGTTGTGATATAGTGTGTGTTTTTCCACACTGTCACATGGAATAGTTGGTTCCTTATTGTTTTTTCCTTTTCCATTAAACACGTACCATGTATATTGTTTATCTAATTATAGGATGTATCACTTATGATGATTCCATTTTTATAATGGCATATATTCCTTTCAATCATTTTCATTGTATGACATTACTTTGTACATGTATACCATGTTGGTTTCTTCATGTTGCGATAAATAATTCCCTATATTTATTGATGATTGAGTGATACAATATATCCCATGGGGATAAATAATTCTATTTAGGAAAATGGAAGATCATGTTGGGTATCAGTTTGTGAGTGTATTTGTGTTGGGTTCAATATAGTTTATTATCACATTATGTTGTTCTTAGTTTTGATAATTTCTTAAACTGAGGATCCGATTTTTGGGACATGATAGGTAGGTTGGTGTAAGGTCCCTTCTATATCTTACTATGACGAAACTCGATATTCCATGGGATATTGGGATAAGTGTCACTATTTTTTAGTTCATGACTGAAATAATAGATTTTTTTATTATATTATGGTTTAAAAAAATATTATCTTACTTCGTACTCATATTTTATATTTCTAGTGTGTAGTGGTTTGTGTTAGAGAAATATTCGATGAGTTCCATGGAAGGATAAAAGGGATGCTCCCCAATGGATGTTTCCTCTAAATCATAATCTTATTGAAACAATCATTCGAACATTTGATTTTTTAAAAAATTGGATGGAATATTCAGATTTTCTTGACGTATAGAAATAATTTTTAAGGGAAAATAATAAATCATTGAAATTTTTATGTGAGATATTACTATGACATAAGGTTAAAAACATTCCTTAAAATGAAGAGAAATTAATTGAAATGATTGTTATGATTTTTGACCTCAGGGATTCTCTAAGGAATATCAAGGTATGGTGTGTTTCATTCATACTAAATGGTCCCACAAATTAATCTTGGGAATCTTTATATATATTCATAGAAACATGGGATTACACAAGACGGGGTTCAAAACCCACATCCTTTAGTAGTTATTTCTAGATTATTTGATGATGGGGAGGTTTGTATAGTACCTCTAATTGGAGTATGGAGAGAATTTTGTGATGGCATACCCTGATTATATTGTGAAGTTTGTTCAGTTTTCTTCATAGGTAGTAAAAGTTTACAAGGTTAATCTTTAACTGTACCTTTAGGGGTTTCTACTAAAAATTAAAATATATATATTAAATATAAATATTTTGACCTATGTACAGATAGTGGACATCTAAATTCTGAATGATGTTAATATTTTAAGTAATGTTTTTAATTCTGTGATTTATCATTCACCCAGTGACTTCTTCAATGGTTCTGAGGGGAGAAAGTGGAAGTTAAATGATAATTGAAGGATTTATGGGGTTGTTTATCTATATTTTACCTCTTATCACCTTTATTTACATCCATTAGTGTTTCAATGACTTTATATTATTGTGTAATGTCCAAGAACACTCGATGTTCTTATTATCCACCAGGGAATATCTGAAACAAATGTGGACACTCTAGTATGATGAAACATTTCATTCAGGATATTTTTATTTCCCATTATCATCAATGATCATCCGATCCAGTGGGTATTATATCATAGTCATATGCCTCAAAGACTAATGGATTCTAGCCACGAACCTCAAGAGCGATGAACATTCAAGTAGGGGATGGGTTTCTAGTCTAGGTAGATTTGGGTCAAGTGGAAATGAGTTGTACTACCATTATTTTATATTCAATATAAAATTCCTTATTTGATACAGGATCAACCTACTCATTTATATATGGCCATTATTTATATGGTTCATCTTAAAATGAAACACATTTCATTTTTATTGGGATATTAACACCCATTAGAATATGGAATGAGAATGGGGTTTTGTGTCCTTTTGTTTATTAAATATTTTCAATGATGATATTGTACTGTATTCAATCATTCTAAATACGTATATGTTATTCTTCATCATCAATATAGATTGGATTATCCTTCATCATCATGAGGTTGATTTTTACTATTTGAGTTTGTCATTTATAGCATCTAATGGGTTCTCTCGAGTGTTTTTAGGAGAGGGGGATATGAGGTTAGGTTTTTAGCAGAATCCCAACAAGATATCAAGAGTGCTATATCTATAGTTATAGTTGAACCAATTTTTTTATATTTTGTGTAATATTCCTTTAGATTTCTTGTATTTTCCTTTTTTATTTTGATATTATTTCAATATTCCTTCTTGAGAGAGGGAGGTAAGGTTGATTATATTTCTGGTTCTAGGTATGCATATAATTTTGATACCCTCTTTTAATATTTTGGATATAGAGTTGATTGATCTGAATATTCAGTTAGATGCTCTGGTGAAAAAATGACTTATTTTCCTTTGTGTTCCACCTTATTAATCCCCTATTCTATTTTAAAAAAAGGTAAATGGATTATTGAAATTTTTTATCGACTATCAGATGTTAAACAATTTCTACATTATTAAAAGTATCATTTTCCCGATGTGGATTTTTTTGACTATTTTATGGGGAAAATATGGTTTTCAAAGATTGAAGATTCTTGGGATATTCTAAACTCAACATTCGAGAGTCTAATATAATGAAGATAACTTTGATGAGTTGGTGGAACGAACAAATATTTTGTAAAATACACATGCTTATTTTAATTTATCATCCACGCTATCTTTTCTATAGAAACAATTCCATGTATATTATTCATTATACAGAACACCAATTTTATGTTGTGTTTCAAAAAAAAAATATATTCTTCAATTACATGGTTTATAAATATGATCATGTTTTACTAGACAACAACATACTATTAATATTTAATATTATTGGTAACACATAGATTTTATAATAGATGGAAATAATATGATTAAATAAATTAGGAATATATGTATTATACATGATTATATAATAAATTTCTTTATAAACCAATTGATTTCATATAAGATAAAAACATTTTTTATATAAAAGTTTTTTAAAAAGAAATTATTTTTATGCCCAAAATAGTTTTTTATAGTAATAAATTAAATTAACCAATATTTGTTAATGATAAAAAAAAATTAATATTTTTATATTAAATTAGGGTTTTTAAATTAATCCATATCATTTGTTAAGATTAAGATAAAAATAAATCTAATTTAAAGCATAAAAAGGTCAATTTTAATTAAAGGTAGTTTAGTGCCTTTTAATGGAGAAGTTGTTTTAAAATAAAATTTTCACATCATTATAATAATTTATTTAAAAAATAATATTTATTTGGAAAATCATAAATATAAAATTTACTTTCAAAAAATTTCTTTTAGATTATAGTGAACATCTATATTTTGATAAATATTCAATAATATTGAATATTAATTTTAAATCATTTCTTCACCATGATAATTTAGAGTTTCAAATTATATTTTGAATTTTATTTAAACATATATTTTATCAGCTATATATTTATACTAAAAATATGAATATTATTGTGATGAATTTTATAATGAATTTGAATAAAACAATTTAAATTTTTTGACCTCTCACTTTAAAACCCTTATTTGTGACCCCATATTCTCTAATGAATATTAAATTAAATTCTTCTGCTCTATGATTGGAATTTTTATAAATGGATTACGCATTTTTACTAATAAAATCTATTAATTTCTATTATGGTTAAATTATTTGTTGAAAATAATCTTAGGGAAATCAATTAATGTTAATTATAGTGATTATGGTTTAAATGTTTTTCTTACTATTTAAGTTTTAAAATCAAGTGGTCAAATGACATATAAACATGTTAAAAGGTAATTGAATTGATATATTTTGTTCATATATCCTATTGGATCTATTACATTTTTTAAATTAGACACATTATTTATGGGAGACCTTCTAAGAGTGTTTACATTTATATTTTTACAATAATACCACTCCTCTTCCAATTTATAAGGGCATTAAATCTCCCACACTCTTTTCAAATATCTAGACCTTTTGGATCGTCCAAAAACTATTTGAAATCAAATATCCACACCCCATCTGTCATCTTATTATCCTCACAATTTTCATAAAGAAAAAAATGTAACTGATTTCATGAAATCCAAAAGGAGTTACCCAAAAATGAGGTAACATTCTTAAATGAGTAATTATGATTTATTTATATCTCCACCCTTTATTTATTATATCATTATTATATAATATCCTTAGTTTCCCCAATATACTGAGATATTTTTATGTTATTGGATATACCTAAACCTACACACACTTCCATCAAATAGGTAACAAAAGCATCATTCATGTGTACCGTGAACAACCCCCTTTCAAAACGATGTCATTTATTTTTTCATGACCACCTATTATTGTAGGGATATATGGTGGAAAAAATATTTTTAACTGATATATATGTTATTTACTATGTCATTATCCTTCTTTGGTTGTTATATAACCCTTACCATCATGTTTTCAATTTTTTGGGAATACAACAACATCATTTGTTGATGTGTGGACTACCACCTCTTTAATGAGATGTGGTTTGTTTACTCTTGACATAAAATTTTTTAAATATAGAATTAACAAAAATAAAAAATAATTATAAACATTACATATATTCATATGAAATTTATTAATTAAAATAGGTTTATTATTCTGGAAAATGAGGAGAAAGAATGGAAAATGAACATAAGGTATGATATTCCAACTCAATTTACATTCCCCTGAGATTTTTTTTATTATGCACCTCTTTATTTGTATATGGTTTTTATAATTCTCTATTAAAATTAATATCAAGAATTTAATTTACATAATAACATTAAATTTTTTTAATTCATGTTATTAATTCATGGATTTAATGATATTAATTTTACTCATGTTGAAAGGGATTTTAATTTTACATTTTCAAATCTATGAGATAAATGTCATATTCGAAACATAATAATTATATGTGGTCTAAAGTATAACCCTTTTGTTATGTTTTCTAACAAATTAATTTATCTTTATTTTTTTGAACATTTTATGTGATGATTATTACTTTTGGGGATTCCAATTTAGTTGAGGGCTTTTATCTCAATTTACATTCTATTGAAGGTAATTTCTCATTATGGACCTAATTAATTTCATGTGATATATTTAATTCCCATGAAATTTTATATCATGAATATAATTTACATAACAATATTGAAATTATTAATTAATGTTATTCATTCATGGATCTCATTATTCACAATATATACAAGTATTAAATGGATTTATATCACCATATTTTGTTTTGTGAGACTTATACCATATTCACCAATCATTTCTATTTTTATGTCTATAAACTTCCCTATGACATGTTATATCATGAATTTATATTACCTCATTATATTAATGGTTTAAATTTAAATTATTATTTCACAGATCTCATGATTCAAAAGATACTAAATTTTTATGTTTTTTTATGTCTCATTTCATTCTTTGAGATATGAACCATATTCACCACTTTTTTTGTTGAGTGGTCTATATAATTCATATTAATGGATTTTTTGTAAATTAATTTTAGTGGATTTTCATATACATTTTATGATATATCATTCATAAGTTTTAATCATTCAATTATACCAACATGGTATAGAATCATGAGATTAGTTTATCAAGAACGATACTATACATTTTGGAGTGTTTAAAGATAATTTTCTCACGAATGATTTTATTTTTAATGGAATTTCAATTTATTAAATTCATCTACCCTTGTTGTTACATCACCCCACTATGAATATTTACCATACCCAATATTTCATGTTCCCATTAAGTTTTTTCAAATATATTTCTCATGAAAAAATTTATTTTCTATGATTTAATCATGTTTCATTGATATTTTTATGGAACCTATTTCATTTCAATGGGAAAACAATGTCTCCATGATATTGTAATGGAACACATTTATTTTCCACTAGAAAAAAAATTTTCAATGATTTTTTATGAAAACCATTTATTTTTACTTGGTTAATCATGTTTCAAATGAATTTTTATAAGAACCATTTATTTTCAATGAGATAAGCATTTTATTAAATGGTTATTGGTTGTTCCCACGATTTTTTGATGAAATTAAGGATTTTATGTGTTATAATTTTTTAATGTTTTTTAGATATATAAATGGTGGTTATATTATAAAACAATTAGCATTTTATAAATGATAAAATAATGTATGATGATTCCATGATAAACTAATGGTGGCTGGTTATGTGATAAATTAAGGATAGGTGGGTCTATGATATCCATCAAATACATTGGGTATAGATTTCAAGTATGTGTTTATTCTATTTGTAATGGATATTATATGACTAAATTGAAAATAATTTTCCATGTATGTACATGTTTTCATTATAGTTTTTATGTATTTATAGTGATTATCATGAATAATATTGATATCACATGGTACGTGATTATTGATTCCATTGAAAACATTATATTTTATGTTTTCATATTTGATTATCTATTTAATGATGGGAATGAGTACCTTTACTATTTTCTCAAGCACATTTATTATTTCATCATAATATAATACATTATTATGATCATTGAGGTTATTCAATTGTTAATTTGTATGATTTTCCATAATAATCATTTGGATCCCCTCCCCAGCGGCACTCAACAAGTGTGTTTGATGGGACTTATAACCCATGGTGGTGCTTCCCGATATCTCACATCTTACGACACCTGCCCATTCGAGTTCCTTATGGTTGCCAGGTTGAAGAGGGCATAATGGGATCATTGAGGCCAAGAAATTTCTACAATTTTAGGCATCCTCTCTACAATCTTATGTGGTGATGTGTTTTCTGATGTAGATCTTGAGACGTCGGTGAATGGTTTTTTGGTTATTCATGTTTCTTATACTCAACCTCATTGAACATGATCGAGAGGGGGATCCATATATAAAAATTCATAATTTCAGAGCTTGATGAATTATGATGTTTGAGATGGTATGGAATCAGCCATCAGAATGATGCTGTGATTCAACATAGTACACATGCTTGCTGAATAACCTTCCATTAGTGGAGAGCTTTGTCATGATCAAATTCTATTTAGGTGTTGCTCCATGTTTTCATTCTGATTTTTCCTCTCTGAATTTTTGGATTTTTTATGTCTTATGTATTTGAACTATGTTTTGGTTCCCCCTTAATCTCTTAAAAGAGGTTCTTTTATAATAAACAATATTAGGCCTTCAGTCTATTGGATGGATAAATAATGAGGAAAAATGACTTATTTTTGTAAATTATTTCACAAGGATTATTTTGATTACAAAATGTGAAAAAGTATCTTAGTTATGTGGGATAAAAACACTTATAAACTCATGTGAATATTTATAGTAATTTTTCGTAATACTAAAAAAATTGGAACCAAAAATACCAACATGGTAATTAGAGACCAAATTTTTCTATTGATTCCATAAGTTTCAAATGAAAAAATCATGTCACACTTATCTTCATCGTAGTTGAAACTTTTATCTTGTGGATTTCCACAAAAGAATAGGGAGTTCAGGTCTTGGGATCTTATATTAGATATGATCATGACGAATATCTTGTTGTTTCATGTTTTATCACTAATTATCCTATATTTCTCATGGAATTTTTCAACTAGATATCCAATTAATTTCTCCAAAACTAATTGAGTGTTCTTTGATCATATTATTGTTGATTTGATATTTTAGCATAGTAATGTTCATGATTACATATTTTTTATGGAGATATTGAGGAGATACAATATTTTTTGAATGCTTCCAAAATTCAATTTCTTGGTCCATTATGTATTGTTATTAGAAAATATTATTGGTAATAATTGATTATTAGTTGATCCAATAATGGTTATAGTTGTATCTTCATGGGAGGAGCCATAAAATATATTTTAGATTTAGATATTCCTATGTTTTACATGATTGTACTAATAGTTAGTCAAGGATTTATCATGGATAGAATCGCATTTGATTAATTTTAATTATAGATTGGTCAAATTACTATGGTTTGAAAACATTAATTATTATATTGATGAGATGAGGTGAATTTTTATTTTCGTTCATATTTTTATTTTTACAATGCTTAGTATGGGGTATGTGGTATTTTATGATAGTTCTAGTGATGGGTTGGGTTGTGTTCTTGTAATTAAAGATCATGTGGTGGATTAAAACTCTCACCATAATTGAAAACATGGGAAAAATTACCCACTCAAGATTTAAGTCGTTCCGTGGTTATACACGAGTTTAACAGTTGGAGGAACAATATTGGAAATGAAAATAATCATATATAGACATTAAAACATTTTAAATAAATATTAAATTAATTACAAAAAAAATTTAATGGATAAAAAAGTATATTTCCTTTTAAGACTAAGTATATAATATTCTGATTTTGTGAATGATCTTTAATATCTCCCATAATGAACTCCTTATTTTCTAAATTTCACAAAAATACATTATATAAAACATTTATTAGAATCTTGTGAAATGAAACATAAAAAAGGCGATGTTAGATTCTTAATAAGGGTAAAAAGAAAGATACATAAGCCTAACATGATAATAATGGTTTGAGAACCACACCAGAACATCCTAAAACAATACCCTACAAATCAATGATCATAATATTGAGTCATGGAACAAAGATTTGTATTTAAAAATAAAATGATCATAATTAAATCAGAAAAATCACCCATGATAGCATATCATTGGAATAAAAAATATATTTGTTGCATACAAGTAATAATTTAAAACCATTTCCATAGTAGTCATAGAACACTACCAATTATATCATAGTACAACATGTTCACTCCATAACCCAATATAGTAGTGAAGAGACACATCCAGGACCACAATAGAGGAAGAAGAAACTTATTTAAAGGGTTTAGATCACAGTTCCAATACATTCTATCTCATGAGAGATAAATTATTACCCATTTCATTACCAGGATATATATGTCCTACCCATCAAATTATGTAAATCGTATGTTTTTATTCCACACGATCATAAAGCATTGAAAATATCATAAACCATGATTTGAAATGTGTATAATAAACACGTCCTCATATCATAACTTATGGAAAATATACTAGTTATATAATCATTTTACCATTTCTTCATTGAATAATCAGTTAAAATTCACGATATTCTCAAGAATTTCTTCATGGTATAACCAGTAATAGAGAAAGAGGTTTTATAAAAATTCTTGCACAATCAACAATTTATTTATGGTATAAAATTTCTTTTAAAAACAAGTTTTAAAACTAGAAATTCATAATTAAGTTTTTTAAATACATTTCATTGAAAAAAACAGTTTTTTATAATGAATGTTTTAAAAATCAGTTAAGAATTTTTTTAGGAAAATATACATTTATATTTGGAGAAAATATTTTAAATCATAATGAATTTTAGAAACCCTATTTATTGAAAATAATCTTGAAAGTATGTAAATGAATATATAAAAATCATTTCAAATATTTATTGAGGAAATTATATATTTATATTTTAAAATTATTTCAAAAAAATAAAATGTTTTTAGAATTTTTTGAAATTATTCTTGGCTTACTATTAAGTATGCATTAATTAAAATAATGGACATGACTATGCGAATAACATTTCATTCCTTATATATTAAAACAGTTAATCCTTTCAAATTTTTGTTAAAATCTAAATGGGTGTTACTTAGAAATAAACATAATGATTTATTTCAAAATAATTTGTAAAAAATTAATGAATGGGTAAATTTTTTATTAATGAATCATGTTATTAATTTCAAAAACTTTTTTGAAATAATTTTTTGAAGACATGGTTTTGGAAGAAAAGATGCTTTCGACTGAAGAGTAAAAATTTGGATGATTTTTATTAAAATAAATCTTTTGAATACATGAGAACATAAATATTTGAAAATGAAAATAAACAATGTATTAACATGACATTAGCAATGGATAATTTTATAATTTATTTTTTTTATAGGAACATCCAAATATTTCATTACTAGGAGCATAGTAATAAACAATCCTAATAATATTTGAGAGAATAAGAGAAACATATTACCACATTGGTGACATATATTCTTAATCAGAATGAAATAATAATCTTGAATAAAAAATATAATATCCTAAAAAAGTGGAATCATTATATTTCATGAAAATTGGATAGTATATACACCTCTCTGAAGAATATTGGTTCATACAATAACATATTTCTCAAATAAGGAAAATTGAGACAAAATATCTTACAACTTTTGTACCTAAGAAAAAATAAAATGAAATAATGGTACATACATTTATATTTATTTCCCAATAATTTTAAGTATTATAATCAAAAAATAAATGAATTGGTATTATATACATTGTTAAAATAAGTAGTGGTTGATTATTGCTCATGTCTCACCTAAAAAAGTAATAGGGAAATCCCTTTAATTAGGTATTGAATTCCATCCAAAAAAATTTGACCTCCTGTATAATAAATATATTTCTTAAAAAATTTAAATACATAATACCATATTTGATTTATTAATGATGATTTATGACACATTTATAAAAAATTCTATATTAATGTTATCTTTTGGGTAGTAATTACTTTATTGTTCACACATGTTTTGATTTTTTATTTTTGTTCATATTACATTGATCGTAGTTTCATTATCTCGTTTACATTTAATATTATATGAATATCATATATAAACATTATATATTTTGTTATTGTAAACTATAAGAGTACGATTTTAGAAATGATATCATCGTTCAGGGAGAAAATATATTGTATGTTCTCGTGAACATTGTTTCCATTTTATCGATGAAATGAAATATTAAAAGGTAAATAACATATGATCATTAAATATTAATTATTTATTCATATCATTAATTATAACTAAGTAATTTCATCTTTTATATCTTCCATCTAAATCATATTTTGAAACTAATCACATTTATTTGTGAGGTGATAGTCTGTTGTACACATGATCAAAATTATCGTATCCATCATAGAATAAAAGGTAATATGGTTTAGGTTATATAATAATTAAATTATATTATTAATTTAAAAAATATAATATAAATATATTATATATATAATTACATCCATACATTAAAAGTGGTAGTGGAAAACAAACCACATCGGTTCGAGCAGTGGTATAATGTTATACACAAGATTTATGGTATCTTTTTACATTGAACTGATTTGGTGATGGATATAGGTTATTATATTAACATAATAACATGTTATTATATATTATATTATTTTTTAATTATATTATAATAATTATTGTGTAATTTATTTTTAAAAAAGAAGAAAAAGAAAGAAGTTTCTATGTGAAGGAAATGGCCATTGCTTGGAAGCTCCTCATTGGATATCGTATTAAGGACCCCAACATCAATATTTTGGGAGGACTAGTAGTAATAGAACATGTTTATGAATATATGTGAGGTATATTTTCATGTTATTAATGTAATATATTTATTGATATGTGTGATTAAGTGAAGGGAGGTGGTGCCCTTTAATAAGTGGGGGAAATTAACAAAATTGGAAACTATATCGAAATTTCCTAAATGAATCCAAATTAATAATTTAATTTCTTGGAAATAACATCAAAATGACTATAGATTATAACACGGGAAGGAATGTATTAAAATATGTCTATAAAATAAGAAATTTTCAAATTTAATATACTTTTTTACCCTTTTCTTCTTAGTTTAATGCCAGGTAAACAAATTTTTACCATAATAATGCTAAATATATATTTTATTTTTAATATTGACAATGTAATAAAATAAAGTTGAAAATATTATATAATAAAAACTATTATGATTTAAAATATGGATTCAATTATAAAAAATTCCATTCATATGAGGGGGAAATTTTAAGTTATAATTAAACCCACAGTTGTGATGAGAATGTAGTTCTCAAAAAGAAAATGTTCAAAATTTGAAAAATATACCTTGAAATTATATATGGAAATGATTCGAATGAAATAAATTATATATATATATATATATTATTTAACTAATTTTTCCATTATAAAAATATTTAAGAAATTTGATTTCAAATTCATTAAAATAAATGAAAATTTTTAACAATAAATTAAAATTTTCCCAGTACATCAAAACATTATCTTCCGATAAAATTATAAAATGTTAAACCTAAGTTATATTTTATATGATCGTTTAAAAAATATTATTATTATTTTTTAAAATTTTTTAAAAAGTGGTGAAAAATATTTTATTTTAAAAAAATCTGTTAATAAGGTGAAGTCAAATTTTTGGTGAATATAGTTTGGTAGTAAAAAATTAGATCAATTAATATCTCATTAATGGATAATACATAAGATTATTGTAAAATATTAGATTAATTATATAATATTAAAATTTCCTTAAAATAATTAATTAAATTTTATTTTTGAATTTATTGAGGTCAAATCTGTTTGTATTCATATAGAAGTTTTGATGAAAAAGATATACATTAATTTCAAACAGTTTATATTTTCATTAATTATTAATTGTATACCAATTAAATAAATTTATGTAAATGTGTAGTCAGAATATTTTTATAATTTTTTATATGAATTTATACCCGCCATTACATTACCAAAGAGATATAAATGATATTGAATAAAAATATTTTAGCAGTACATCACTTATAGTTTTAACATGGTATTGTGTGTGATATAACAGAAACACAATATTTCATCTAAAAATATATACACATAGGTTTACATGTGATTAAAGATAAACATAGTATTTCATGTAATGAAAAATATTGAAATGATTAAATTTATGTGAAAAAATGTTTTTTAAAATCATTGGTTATGACATGTTTTTCAGGGAGAGGTTCAGATTATTTGGTGAAATGTAGAGTCTAATATATATCTACTATAAAATGAAATGACTCTCAAAAATAGGTTTTGGGTGAAATACCTTCAGACGATAGAATTCAATAATTCTTATACACTTCGAAAGGTAAATGTAACTACATACACCCTCCACAAAAAAAATATCATCACGAGATATTATGGAATAGAAGAAGGAGTGGGACCTTGTGAGGATTTTCCTTTAGATGCACCATGATGAAAAGGAGTTTGTTTTAGGTATTATTATTATAAGGCCCCAGCCTTACACCTTACTTAATCTTGAGTTATTAAAAGATTACACATTGAATATCTTTTCATGTTTAGAGTTTTAGAAAATTAGATCATGAAACTTGAATTACATTCCACATTTAAACAAATTGGTTACATAAAAGACAGTATTCATTCTTCCCATCAACGGAAACATAATTAAAATATAACACGGATTCTTTCTTGACACATCCTTGACACTATCATCACATCATGTACCTTTCCCTTGACCTGTGAAAAACATTTCAAAAACATGGGATGAGCATAAAAAGCTTAGTAAGAGTTATAAAAATATGGAAAGGAAACATGAGTTCATATATATATAAGAAAGAAATCATACTTTACCCATAAAACATAGGCACTTTATCATACCTCATAAAATCATGAACAAATCATAGAAATCATAAGACATAAAGGTAACTTGAGGAATTCATAGAATTCTTACGTAGGGTGTAACCCTCTTGGTTACTTTTGGAATACCCATCACAGTATATTCCCTAAATCTCTTCGATGAAACCATAATGTTTCACTCCTTCGCGTTACCCAATGCATTGGGGAGCTATATCGGGCTCACCCGCCCTTAGTTTATCACGGAACCACCCGTTTTCATAAAAATGCCCAAGAACCATAACATAAACGTATCACATAAAACATGCATAAAGGAAACAAAACATTTTCACATTTCAATCACAATATTATATTTTAGTATTTTGAAATAATGAATCCATACTAAAAGAAACCATTTTCAAAACCATTTAAAACATTTAATAAGGAGAATTTTTAATCAAAGTGTCCCATACCACCTTGAAGCTTTTAACATTTTAAACCATTAATATCCATATAAATAAATCCTTAAAACCATTTTGAAAACATGGATATTAATAAGAACAATTCATTAAAACATTTAAAGCGATATTTTGGTCAAAGTGTTTTTTACCAAAATTAGAGACTTGAATACAATAATTGAGGAATAACATTTAATTAGAACTTTATAATATCATGAGAATAAATGGATTCATGATATAATATTCCAAAGGAAAGTATATACACCATATAAGAGTGAATTGGTGCATAACAACAATGAAGTCTCAATAGGGATGTAAAATGTGATGAAATCCCTTATAAGGAAGGTATCCTTAAATTAAGGATAAATCAATATCAAAATTATGTGCGACAAATATAAATACACCTAATATAATTGGATATTAAGTGAAAAACAATAAAAGGTCATTCACACACTTTCAGAGGATGACATATTCAATAACTACATGTTGAACCCAAAGAAATCAAAATTGGGTTAAAACGTTCCCTTGGTAAAATTCGACAGCCTAACGACGTCTCTTCAAAAATTCAGAAAATGAGTTGATGAGAGATAAAAAGGGAATATCATCACTTGGACATAAAATTTACATCAATCAGGATATAGAAGAACATATCCCAACATAATATTATATGAGTTAAAAGCCATAACAAACGAAGTCTTTTAAAATGAGGAGGGTGAAAGGTTCCTTTACCGACTTGGGTAACTTTCGAAAAGTACACCCCATTGAAGATGTGTCATAAAATGAATATGTAAATACCCATAAATGAAATTATATTACAAAAGGAGTGTAATAATGGGAAGTACATAAACCACTCAAATGAAATTGTGGCAAATGTAGCATAAATCTCACAGGAATAAAAGTGAGATGAAAAATACCTTACGAAAACTCGGCAGCCTAACGATGCCACTTAAAACATCCAAAATGGATTGATGAGAGGAAATAGGGTCTCTCATCATATGAACAAAATACGTACAGTGGGAGTTATATAAAATAACATCCCAATCATAAGAAAGATGATCTTCAAAGGAATGACATAAAAGAGTGTATTTAAAAAGAAAGAGAGGTGTATGATCCCTTACCTCGTGTCTGACTTGACTCGATCGTTATTTAACGTCCTGAATAATAAACTTGAGTTAATTTCTACTTCATTAAGAACCTTTTTCAAGTTCATTATTCCTTTTATATCACTTATTACCATGTCATAAACATTATGTAATCATTTAAGTTAATAATATTTGTTTTGCCGATATTTGGTTCTTAAGTCGAAAGTGGATTTCTTACAATTACATGTTGTTCATGTGGACAAAGGTTTATTATATACAGAATTGTATTCATGATGTAGATATCATATATGTCATAAATATCCAGTACATTCATGCATTTATAAAATTACATAATCATTTATAGGTAAGAAATTAAATGCACCGTTCATGGAGACGGTAAGCCGTACGTACGCATGAACGCTACTTTCATTTATATTTCGTATTTTATAGAATGGAATAATAATGATATAAAGTTATATTATAATTCCAGTATAATATCATATATAATATCATAGTTCCATACTTTATACGTCCCACATATGGTATTCAACGAATCAAATCACTTTGAGGGGGCGGTAGTCTGCACTTCCTTAAATGAAGATATCGCGTTTACCCATAATGGAAACCATAAAGGAATGCCCAAAATGAAAAAAAAGAAGTTTAAGGAAAACATAAACATATTATATATCATATATAAAAATAGTGACATCATAATGGCCACCTTTCAAGGTGTTAAATGAGTATTGAACAATCATCGTTTCGGGAGGCAGAATTTCGCCATCCACGGAAACTGTATGTTCTTTAACCATTTGATGTAGTTGTGTGAGAGTGTAGCTCGAATAAATCTTGTAAAAAAATCCTAGTATATTGGAGATACTGGTGTTGTTACAAAAGAAGTAAATAAAAAGAGTTTAGGGGGTTGGAGAAGCAAAATAAAACAAATGAACATGAGAGAATGAATTACCTTTAAAAGTGTAACTCCTTTTGATTTGAGCCTAAAGGCTTCCTTTGAAAGGATTCTGCCCAAAGGGAATCCTCTACGATGAGGAGAGGGATGTGGATAGAGTTAATGGGTAGGGTTTGGCCAGGCCAAAGGGTTGAGGAGTGTGTGAAATGAGGTAGAGGTGGGGGCCTTTTATAAGAGGAGAGGAGGGGAACTTTTGGAAAGTAAGAAATATTACTTTATTTGAAAATGTGTTTCTATTTTAAAAGGTCCAACATTGATATAATTCGTGGATAAGGTGATAAGGGACGAAATACACCCATCCAATAAGTTTTAGACATGTTTAGGTCATAGAGATTACATTTTCTTCTCATTTTATTTAAATCGTCAGATAATGATGTCATCGCTGCATCATTATGATGCCATAAATAATTTAATTTATTTAATGTCTAAAAATTACAAAAAAATTACTATGATGTAGGAAATCTTTTTATATTTCCAATGAATATTTATAACAAAAAATCTGACTTGTATAACCCCACTTAAAAATTGTTTTAGTAAAACATATCATGTTTGTGTCATTTTTACTTTTGCATTAAATAAAAAGTTATTTATGTCATTTCCCAACCAAAGTGGCTCCATGGGGTCCCCAAGTTGGCACATGGCTTGTCATGGTCGGCCATGACACAACCAATGAAAGTAGCACATGTTTCAAGCTCATCTTACTTTATTAAATCATTATTTTTACCTTAAACTACACCAATTACCACTAACCGCGATTAAAAACTTAATAAGTTACTATTCACCAAAAAATTATTTTTATCCCTTTGAACCACATTTTACTTCTTAATAACAACCATGTATGCCGGATTTTTGAAATTCAAAACAAAAAGATGGTAAAATATCATTTAAACGGAAAAATCAGTTTTTATAAGTACCACTTAGTGGTTTCACTATTCATCAAAAATTGATGTATTTCAGAAAAATCCCAAAAATTCACCATAAGCTGTATTTGATATTCCGAATTCAAAAATGAAGTCTATTTTACAAAATTCAAAACATATAAGTCAGATTAATTAATTTAATAATTAATTCCTGATGTCAGAGAAAATAGCGTGTTTTTATGAAACAATAAGTATCAAAAGATTGACACTGGTTTAAGTCTGATTTCAAAGTGAAATTAATTCCAATGACCAATATTGGATTTAATGGTAAAAATATATTCTAATTTTATTCTAAAACAAATTCAAAAGATAATCTAATCATATAAATAAATTATATTAAAAAGTGGTTTTGAATTAAAATACAACATTTTACACTATTCATTTAAAAAATGAACTTTATCGGAAAGATACCAAAAATTTACACAAAGTAAATTTTGATGTCCCGATTCTTAAGAAGAGTTTTATTTGGTCGAATAGAATTTATTATAGTGAACAAAACTATATTTAATGATGGTTCACCATCAAAAGGCGATAAGTGAACCTTTAGTGAAAACTGGGGCATATACGCCTAAAATTGAATTCTTTCCGTATTTTATGCCTTTATCTTTTATTGGATAAATGTAAAAACATTTAAAAAAATATAATCATATTTTAGTTATTTCTATCCATTCCCACCAATACAACGGCTACATGTTAACTACCATTTAGAATAATATTATTTTATTATTAGAGTGCAACGTAAGATTCCCAAGAAAATCTTTGTTGCGTGTTGGGTACACCATCGAGCATAGCGTCCACTTTAAAGTCATATTAATATTTTATTCAAAAATATGGATAAATATGAAAATTTCATATTCTTTATTTACCTGGGGTGTTACATCCTTCCCCCCTTTTGGGAGTTGCATCCTCGCAATTTTTAAAATTGAGCTTGGAAACATCCTTGAACATCCCACATCGGAACAAGAGTCGGTAAAACAATCACTTTAAAATAAAGAAAGATAAGTACAAAGGTCACCCGAGTTAAACCATACTAGGAATCCATGTAGGAAAACATGGACATGGAGGAGAAAACATAGGGTCATGTTCTTTATGGAGAGTGATAGAAAACATGTTGAGGAGAAAGTTAACAATAAGAAAATCACAAACTTGTGATGGGTTAAACGGTGTTGGGTTCCCCATTAGGAAAAGTTAATAGACAACATTTTCGTGTTAAGTTACTTTTTATTGAGGAATTTATTCATAAGGAAACATAATCACTTATCATGTTGACTTTCAAATTTTATTAGATTCCTTACACAAACACGTATTTTCTCCAAAAGATGAGTATTTAGGAAGAAATGTTCACATTAAGAGTACTATAATCAACTTCTAGAGAATCACCTAATCCACAAAAGAGAACTATAAACATCACATGTCTTTAGGCTTTAACCAAAACCAAAACCAAAAAGGTTAGTAAAATGTCAGATAATCCAGAAAAGGATAACCCATTAAAAAGAAAATTCATGCTTAATCTCCAAAATTTTTCCAACAAAACCCAAAGTTCAACGAGGACCATCCGATAAACAATTTGTCCATAAAATTCTTCAAAGTAAACCAATCTAAGATTGACACCCAAATATTTGAAGGATTTAGTCACATAGTCTTCCAAGTTAAATCGTAACATTTATCTCTAAACAACATCAGTTTCTCCTAAAGTCTCGTATTGAAATGTAATTAACCTAATCACATATCCTCCATGATAGGTTAATAATTTTCATAAATAACGCAAAATAAACTTGCTCTTAATTCATAAAATCATATAACTAAAAAGAATCAGTCAAACTAACCAGGGACTTCACGTAGTCCAGTGGTAGGCGATAAATACCAGTCGCACTTTGGTTGTGGGTTCGATTCCCGCAGCTTTGTCTGACGTGACGGGTAGTCACACGGTCTACGTGTTGTCCTTTTTCCAAAACTATATAATTATTTAATCATTCCCCAAAAAGAGATAAAATCATCCAAAATTATCATAACATATTTTAACTTCATGTTTTTCTCATGCCTTTCAATTTCCATCATATCATATAATAACCCATAATTACCTCAAAAGTAAGGATCTTATAAACTCTAATGGTTACCTTTATAATTTTTACCTAAACTTCCACATTGATTGGTCATCTTGTACGTGATTCATTAAAGATCATACCAAGGATCAAGTGGTTGATCATGACTCCTTGATAGTTGGTTTAGAACAACCACGAGTTTCCTCATTGAATATCCCATTTCATCCAGTCTCTTAATCAAAGAACCACCACAGTTTCCTTCAAACCAATTGTCACTTTGGTGCCTGCTAGATCCATCCATTTACTAAAAACAGAATTGTCAGTGTGAGTATATCAACAAAACCATCATGTACTAATGAGGAAGGTAAACACTAAGATACAATTACTCATTCAATTTATCTAAAACTAGGACTCTTTCTGAAATCCTAACCATTATGGTAATGTCACTTATGCTTAAAGAATACCCTAACCTCTAAAGTTATCTAAACCGACCTTTGATACCAACTATAAGGCCCCAGCCTTAAACCTTACTTAATCTTGAGTTATTACAAGATTACACATTGAGGATCTTTTCAGGATTAGAGTTTTAGAGAATTAGATCATGAAACTTGCATTACATTCCACATTTAAACAAAGTGGTTACATAAAAGACAGTATTAATTCTTCCCATTAACGGAAACATAATTAAAATATAACACGGATTCTTTCTTGACACATCCTTGACACTATCATCACATCATGTACCTTTCCCTTGGCCTGTGAAAAACATTTCAAAAACTTGGGATGAGCATAAAAATCTCAGTAAGAGTTATAAAAATATGGAAAGGAAACATGAGTTCATATATACATAAGAATTAAATCATACTTTACCCATAAAACATAGGCACTTTATCATACCTCATAAAATCATGAACAAATCATCAAAATCATAAGACATAAAGGTAACTTGAGGCATTCATAACATACTTACGTAGGGAGTAACCCTCTTGGTTACATTTGGAATACCCATCACAGTATATTCCCTAAATCTCTTCGGAGAAACCTTAACGTTTCACTCCTTCACGTTACCCAATGCATTGGAGAGCTATATCGGGCTCACCCGCCCTTAGTTTATCACGGAACCACCCGTTTTCATAACAATGCCCAAGAACCATAACATAAACGTATCACATAAAACATGCATAAAGGAAACAAAACATTTCCACATTTCAATCACAATATTACATTTTAGTATTTTGAAATAATGAATCCATACAAAAAGAAACCATTTCTAAAACCATTTAAAAAATTTAATAAGGAGAATTTTGAATCAAAGTGTCCCATACCACATTAAAGCTTTTAAAATTTTAAACCATTAATATCCATATAAATAAATCCTAAAAACCATTTTTAAAACATGGATATTAATAATAACAAGTCATTAAAACATTTAAAGTTATATTTTGGTCAAAGGGTTTTTACCAAAATTAGAGACACTTGAATACAATAATTGAGAAATAAAATTTAATCAGAACTTTATAATATCATGAGAATAAATGGATTCATGATATAATATTCCAAAGGACAATATATACACAATATAAGAGTGAATTGGTTCATAACAACAATGAAGTCTCAATAGGGATGTAAAATGTGATGAAATCCCTTATAAGGAAGGTATCCTTAAATTAAGGATAAATCAATATCAAAATTATGTGTGACAAATATAAATACACCCAATATAATTGGATATTAAGTGTAAAACAATAAAAGGTCATTCAAACATATTCAAATGATGACATATTCAATAACTACATGTTGAACCCAAAGAAATCAAAATTGGGTTAAAACGTTCCCTTGGTAAAATTCGACAGCCTAACGACGTCACTTCAAAAATTCAGAAAATGAGTTGATGAGAGATAAAAAGGGAATCTCATCTCTTGGAAATAAAATTTACATCAATCAGGATATAGAAGAACATATCACAACATAATATTATGTGAATTAAAGGACATAACAAACGAAGTCTTTTAAAATGAGGAGGGTGAAAGGTTCCATTACCGACTTGGGTAACTTTCGAAAAGTACACCCCATTGAAGAAGTGTCATAAAATTAATATGTAAATACCCATAAATAGAATTATATTACAAAAGGAGCGTAATAATGGGCATTACATAAACCACTCAAATGAAATTGTGGCAAATGTAGCATAAATCTCACAGGAAAAAAGTGAGATGAAAAATCCCTTACGAAAACTCGGCATCCTAACGGCGCCACTTAAAACTTCCAAAATGGATTGATGAGAGGAAATAGGGTATCTCATCATATGAACATAATATTTAAAGTGGGAGTAATATAAAATAACATCCCAATCATAAGAAATATGAGCTTAAAAGGAATGACAAAAAAGAGTGTACTTAAAAAGAAAGAGAGGTGTAGGATCCCTTACCTCAGGTCCGACTTGACTCGATCGTTCTTTAACGTCCTGAATAATAAACTTGATTTAATTTCTACTTCCCTAAGAACCTTTTTAAAGTTCATTAGTCCTTTTATATCACTTATTACCTTTTCATAAGCATTATGTAATCATTTATGTTAATAATATTTGTTTTGCCGATATTTGGTTCTTAAGTCAAAAGTGGACTTCTTACAATTACATGTTGTTCGTGTGGCCAAATGTTTATTATATCCAGAATTGTATTCATGATGTAGATATCATATATGTCATATATATCCTGTACATTCATGCATTTATAACATTACATAATCATTTAGAGGTAAGAAATGAAATGCACCGTTAATGGAGACGGTAAGCCGTACGTACGCATGAACGCTACTTTCATTTCTATTCCATATTTTATAGAATGTAATAATAATGATATAAAGGTATATTATAATTCCAGTATAATATCATATATAATATCATAGTTCCATCCTTTATACATCCCACATACGGTATTCAAGGAATCAAATCACTTTGAGGGGGCGGTAGTCCGCACATCCTTAAATAAAGATATCGCGTTTACCCATAATAGAAACCATAAAGGTATGCCCAAAATAAAAAAACCAGAAGCTTAAGTAAAACATAAACATATTATATATCATATATAAAAATAGTGACATCATAATGGCCACCTTTGAAGGTGTTAAATGAGTATTGAACAATCATCATTTCGGGAGGCAGAATTTCGCCATCCACGGAAACTGTATGTTCTTTAACCATTTGATGTAGTTGTGTGAGAGTTTAGCTCGAATAAATCTTATAAAAACATCCTAGTATATTGAAGATACTGGTGTTGTTATAAAAGAAGTAAATAAAAAGAGTTTAGGGGGTTGGAGAAGAAAAATAAAACAAATGAACATGAGAGAATGAATTACCTTTAAAAGTGTAACTCCTTTTGATTTGAGCCTAAAGGATTCCTCTGAAAGGATTCTGCCCAAAGGGAATCCTCTAGGATGGGGAGAGGGATGTGGAGAGAGTAAATGGTCAGGGTTTGGCAGAGCCAAAGGCTTGAGGAGTGTGTGAAATGAGGTAGAGGTGGGGGCCTTTTATAAGAGGAGAGGAGGGGCACTTTTGGAATGTATGAAATATTACTTTATTTGAAAATGTGTTTCGGTTTTAAAAGGTCCCACATTAATATAATTCGTGTATAAGGTGATAAGGGATCGAAATACACACATACAATAAGTTTTAGACATGTTTAGGTCATAGAGTTTACATTGTCTTCTCATTTTATTTAAATCGTCAGATAATGATGTCATCGCTGCATCATTATGATGTCATAAATAATTTAATCTATTTAATGTCTAAAAATTATAGAAAAATTACTATGATGTAGGAAATCTTTTTATCTTTCCAATTACTATTTATAAAAAAAATATCTGACTTGTATAACCCCACTTAAAAATTGTTTTAGTAAAACATATCATGTTTGTGTCATTTTTACTTTTACATTAAATAAAAAGTAATTTGTGTCATTTCCCAAACAAAGTGACTCCATGGGATCCCCAAGTTGACCCATGGCTTGTCTTGGTCGGCCATGACACAACCAATGAGAGTAGGACATGTGTCACGCTCATATTATTTTATTAAAGCATTATTTTTACCTTAAACTACACTAATTACTACTAATCGCGATTAAAAACTTAATAAGTTACTATTCACCAAAAAATTATTTTTATCCCATTGAACCACATTTTACATATTAATGATAACCATGTATGTCGGATTTTTGAAATTCAAAACACAAAGATGTCAAAATTTCATTTAAACGGAAAAATCAGTTTTTATAAGTACCACTTAGTGGTTTCACTATTCATCAAAAATTGATGTTTTTCAGAAAAATCCCAAAAATTCACCATAAGCTATATATGATATTCCGAATTCAAAAATGAAGTCTATTTTAAAAAATTCAAAACATATAAGTCAGATTAATTAATTTAATAATTAATTCCCATTGTCAGAGCAAATAGAGTGTTTTTATGAAACAATATGTATCAAAAGATTGACACTGGTTTAAGTCTCATTTCAAAGTGAAATTAATTCCAACGACCACTATTGGATTTAATGGTAAAAATATATTCTAATTTCACTATAAAACCAATTAAAAATATAATCTAGTCATATAAATAAATTAGATTAAAAAGGGGTTTTGAATTAAAATACAACATTTTACACTATTCATTAAAAAGATGAACTTTATCGGAAAGATACCAAATATTTACACAAAGTAAATTTTGATGTCCCGATTCTTAAGAAGAGTTTTATTTGGTCCAATAGAATGTATAAGAGTGAACAAAACTGTATTTAATGACGGTTCGCCATCAAAAGACGATAAGTGAACCTTTAGTGAAAACTGGGGCATATACGCCTAAGATTGAATTCTTTCCGTATTTTATACCTTTATCTTTTATTGGATAAATGTAAAAACATTTAAAAAAAATATATAATCATATTTTAGTTATTTCTATCCATTCCCGCCAATACAACGGCTACATGTTAACTACCATTTAGAATAATATTATTTTATAATTAGAGTGCAACGTAAGATTCCCAAGAAACTTGTTGTTGCGTGTTGGGTACGCCATCGAGCATAGCGGCCACCTTAAAGTCATATTAATATTTTATTCACAAATATGGATAAATATGGAAATTCCATATTCTTTATTTACCTGGGGTGTTACAATTATAACTATTGTCTACTTATGATCACATCTCATTCCATTTATTCATTAAGTTAGTAGTAGGATGATGATTTCATTAGAATTGATGAAACCATATATGGTATGTAGATGATTTCTGGTTAGTCTCTATGTATATATTTGTTTGTATGTTTTGAGTGTTGGTTTTTCATATGATAATATTTGTGGACTACATTTTTGTGTTGATGTCGTAGTTATTCATCAACCATTTATCCAATCACTATGAACATGTATTATGAATTGATATGGTTACTATGGTGGCCAGGTATGAAGATTGAAATTTCAGAAAACGTGTCTCTCTTTAAAACCTTGTAAAATATAAAGACCAGCATGTAATATCTTCCTGGTCACATCGGCCTCTATTGGTTTCAGTTTTGAAGTGGGAGAAGGTGTCCATGGAAAATATTGTTCAACTACCATGGACTCCCTATGAGTTGAATGAATTCGAGATGGTAGTTGATCAGTAAAAAATGATAGAACACATCATTGTGATATGGGTAACCACTAATTTTGAGACCTAAGAACGATTTATAGGTATTATGTTGTGAGGATACATGGGGTTAAATGTACTATTATTTAAGATATGGATCATAGGATTACATCATGGATCTGGAAGAGTCTCTAATAAGTTGTGGGGCTCATTTAACATTGAGTACACACAATTATCAATATACAGGTAGTTAAAAAGTATTTTAATCAGATCATAGAGGATATGACCCCTTCTTTCATAATGTATTTTTTTTATTATGTGTTATCTATAATAGTATTGGTTATTTTTCTTATAACACTTGTTACCAATCATCAATCAGAATATATCTTTTCTATTCTTTGTATCGTCACACATACAAGTCATCTCTATTTCAGGAGGAGGTGGGTGAGGCCTTTATTATAGGAAAAGGTATCATCCAATATAAGTCATTGAGGATTTCTGAAATACGTCATCATCTGGAAAAATTTAAAAGTTGAATGAAAATTTATTTGAATTTTCACCATCATCCTTCAGAGTGTTTTTTATTACCGGGATTACCAAATATTTTCTCCTCGGTTAAATAAGAGTTATCTTGGAAAACATGGAATGATTGATTCAACTTATGTTGTATCATTCAAAGTCACTAAAAAATTTTAATTGTTTCTTAATAGATGGAATTTCTTGTTCAGCTGTTATGTATTCATTTTATTTTCTACATGTATCATCTTGAGAAGTACCATCATGGTCCCTATCATTTTCTGTTATGGTAATATATTGAGTTTGAACTAGATCATTATTTATTAAGGAATCTTGTGAAGATAAAATACTCTCAAGTAAATTCATTTTTTGGTATGTCTATTCCATTGGTGAAAGTATTTTAGAGACATATATAATATTATCACAAGTCATTAGAGAGTAATTTCATAGTGATGGGGTATCAGACTCACCTATTTATGGAAACAATTATTCCACATTCCATTATAGGGATCTAAATTATTCAGAGGGTGTACATCCATCTTGACCCTTTTATGTATTTATCTTCTATATTTTTTTACCACTTTATTTTGGACTGTTTTGAGACTTCTGAGTATATTGATCTAATAATGGGGAAAATGACCTAATGTTCAAGGATAAATTTTTTTCCAGAATAATGAATTCTGTATATTGATTTAAAGGTGTATTAAGAAGATTTCTATTATTGACCATATTGACATGAAAAAAATTTGAACATGTTCCTGTAGAATAATCCTAGTTAATGGTTTCATGTTTTGAGTGTGTTACATGACGTGAATCTGTTTATAGGATGATTCTATAAACAACGTCATAACATGAAATGATTAAAAAATTTGATATTATTTCACATCATTTAATGGATGATAAGATTTATTTTAATCCGTTGAAGATAATTTTTTTAGTATATTTATATACATAATAATTCTCATCATTAATGAGTTTCACATCATGTATATTCTCTAATTTTTTTGTCTTCACCACACAAAACATATTATTTTATTTTAATTTAACTTCATCTTTCACAATAGATTCCTAGTAACTCTCTCATGTGATTTTGGGGAACTCTTTCCTATATGTATCATTATGTATGGTGATTTTGGGCCTTATTATCCTCTAATAAATTTTCTTATTTAATTGATTCTCCTTTATGGGGATTTCTTCTAGGACACCATTTTTGACTTTTTTCATCCATGTGGGTGGATCATATTGTTTGAATTTGTGAATCATGTTTGATATTTGTGGTTATGTCTCTAGAATATATTTTATGAAATTCATTTATCTATATTTGTTAATTTTTTTATAACTAAAAATAAATGTTTGATTGATTAAATTGTTTGTGCGGAAATAGGTTTTGAGAAATGGTGGTTCTACATTTGTCTTGGAAATAAATAATTTATTTTCAAATAATAGATAGATAGATTTATAATGTTGCTTTAATAGAATATATTTGGTAAAATTGTTATGAAAATATACTTAATGGGATTCTGTGGGCACTTATTTTAATTTTATATTGGCTGGAATCATCTATTTATACTATCGTAGGGTTTACTCATGGGGTGTTCCTCAACTTCGTATGCCCATTTTTCTATAGACTTGTTCAGACGGTTTGGAGGTTCACTTGATGGGGGTGTTCCTTTTTTCATATATTTGAAACATATATATAGAGAAAATGGTGTCATAAATTTCTAGGTATGTGTACTAGTGTTCTAGCTATCATTACCTATTATAATCATTGTTTTGACATTACATGTGCTTTTTGTTTGAAATGTTTCAAATATGATATGATAAGTGATATATGATTTTTATTTACTGATTTCATATATGTTATATTCCATAAAAATATTTTATATAGATTATTTTTAACTAGGGAATAATGTACCTTTTCATCCTAATTTTGATATAAAATGGTTTTATGTTATTGTCATGCGTTGTATTCATTAAAACTTAGTATGTTTGAAATTTTTTATATGGTCATTATATAGAACACCATGGATATAAGAAACTATGTCTAGTTAGTTCATACTATATGAACCCATTCACCAGTGTGTAGAATTTATTATTTTATTACACACAACAAATGGATAGTTTACGTAGTTAGGGAGAGGGGATTATGTCAGGTGTGTCTAGGTATATAGTGGTGAGGTTGTGGGATATTGCCAATTCTATAAAAAGGGGTATATATTTATGTTCATTTAAATTTATGTTGTACTTTTACCTTAGATATTTCATTACTACATTTGGGTTGAATAACTTTTTTTGGATAACTTTTAATGGAATAAATTTAATGGTATCTTATCTATTTTATTCTTTTCATTAGATAGGTATTAAATATATTCTTATTTAGGTTGAGAAAAATAACTCTTAACATTTATTTTTTTGTCCTAAAAACTAGTCTACAGCTTGTGGGGATTTTTAATTCTATTCTGTTATGTTGATGTTTTGGATGGGTATAAGTTTAGTAGGGTATCCTGATCGATTTTATTACAAGTATCCTCAATGTGGAGTTATTCCCAGAGATCATAGAAAAAAACAATTCATGGGTTCAAATTATGAAACATATGATTTATTTATGTTCAACTAAAAATTATTATTCATCCTCACACTAATATAAAATTATAGTTTCATTCGAAATATGAAATGTAACTTCTCTTTATAGACAATTGATATTGACTATATATTATTATCACATTCAATAATTTTTACGGGGTAATTTTTGTAATTTAATTGTTTTTAATTACCTCATTAGAGCATGTGAGGCATCTCTATTTTATCTATACATTTATTTAATTAGGATTCAAAATGTTTAAAGATATTATTTTATACTCTAATTTCAATAACATGTCAAATCTATTTTTATTCCAAGCATTTTCAAATCAGTTGGTCTATCTCAATAATAAAAATAATTATTTATATTGACAATTACATTAAAAAAAGAAAATCAAAATAAACTATGGAGGTAATAACTAGATATTCTCAAAGAATATTCCCAAAAATATTTATTAAAGTGGAAGTGTATATATCATATGTGACCATCTTACTAATTTATTTTAAAACTGCTAACTCAATATCTAATCATTGACTATCCGAATTAATATATTGAGATACTTTTCATGACATTAATAAAATAAAATGACTAGGATAAAATAATATTAAAAAATATATGAGTGTAGCTATAATAACTTCAATATCAATGATAAATATTAAATAACTTAATTAAATGAAAAAAGGTTTTAATGGAAGTCAAAATCATTAATCATAATGATCACTCATATAGATATTAAAAATCATTCATAAAATGTCAAGGTCATGAATCATTCTTTCTAATCATTTCCTTTGTATGTCTAACCAAGGTTATTTATTACCATTACTTAGTTTTTTTATTTTATCCTATAATTATCTCAAAGGTTTTCTTTATAACCTGGTGGATGTTAACATAATAAAGGGTGAGATTAAATTCATTATAACTGTAAACATGGGAGAAAAAAATTGATGATCAAAAACATGAATAATATAAGAATAACAATATGAGTTAATCATCATGAGTTATAATAATGATTCCCAATATTTCAGGGATTAAAATCATAAGTCATGAAGTAATAAAATTTGAATTTTATAAAATTATAATTATCAAAGTGGTGTATCCTCATAAATAAATCATGAAACATAAGTATTTATTGATATGAATATAAGATTTTATAATAATATAGTATAGTCATATGTTTTTATAGTAGTTCAATGTTCAATGTTATCTACATGGATTTTAAAATCATAGTGGATCGGTCATCAACACATTTATTCCATAATATAATGGATATAGAATAATCGAATGTTTTTTAATGAAGATAAGAAATCCCCACCCATTTCCCATAGTTGATGAAGAACATAAACTTGTTATTAATATTTATCTTAGGAGATATAAAACATTATCTAATTTGGTAGAGAATTTTATAATTCTGATCCCACTCCTGAAATAAAAAAATTATAATAACGTGTGTCATAAGATCATGCAACATTAAATATATAATTATAATTTAACTTGTGGGAAGCAAAACAATTTTATAAATATTATATATATTCTCCATATTACACACGAAAAATAAACATGATTTTTTATAAATATCATCGTAAAAACTAAAAACCATATATATAAGAAATAATAATTGTATAATTGGATTATATTCATAATTAATCAAATTAACATAAAAATTTATAATCTTAGTAGAAAATTTAATTAAAATTTAATGGAATATTTCATTTGAAAAATATATTTGTAATTTTGAAATCAAATTATAAAATTAAAATATATATACTATTATGAAACTATATATTGCATTTAAATAAACCTACAAACATATAAAGGATTATTCAAAATTTTGAGTGGCCATGATGGTGAAAAATTATAATTATGTGGTGTATATTGAAAAATATTCCTTCCAAAAAAGTATATCAAATGTATAGCATTAACAAAATGACAGTAAGAATCATTTTAAACAATTTTTTATAAACATTATCATGTGTGAACATAATTTAAATTATCACCTGATAGAATTAATTACTTTTTTTGAAAACAATGTTAAAAAACCTAGATATGGTAGAATAATAATCCCAACTAAATAGTAAAATATATTCAAATTTCTAATAAAAAAATCATTCATTCTCTTTTTATACCTATTGTTTATAAATAAAAGAAAAAAAATAAAAAAATAAAAATATATGAAGAAAAATGAAATAGATTTATTTGATAAGGGCCATATTATTTCATTAATATATATTTATTCATAATCAATCTCGAATAAAGTGATATTGAGATATAAATTCATTAGAACCTTGAAAACATTCCAATAAAACCCCAATAAATGTGGGAATATTATATATATTTATAAATTCACATAATATTATTTTCTATAATCTTATAATTTCAAACTTGTGTAGTATATACACCATATAAAATAAATAAGTGGTGAATTTGGTATGTGCCCCGTATAAATAATTGTGAAACAAAAATATCATAACTCATGTATTGTATCTATTAATATGATTTATAAATACCATTATCCTAAATTTGAAATTATTTAACTAGTATTCCAAAAACATTATAATGTACATATTTCCATATATGGTTAAATTATAACATCATAACTCTATTTTCCAACAAAAGTTATATTAATATAATGTTTATATGTGATAACTACTTCATTTTTCATGCTTGTTTTGGTTTAACAGTCCTTGTATTATTTCTTTTATCATGGTTTGTTAAGAAAAAAATTACATATATATATATTTATTATATATATTTATATTTCAAATAATACATAAAAGTTATAGATTTAATAATGAAATAATTGGTCTTATAGGTGATAGACTGTAAATACTCGTGAATTCTATTTTTGCTTCTCGAATGATGCAACAAATGAAAAGAAAAGAATAATTAACCATCAAAATGTTATTATTAAATCCTTTAAATCATACATATTCATTAAATTTATCTTATTAATTATAATTTAAAACAATTGTGAAAAACGAATCACATCACATCATGGAGGTTGTAGTCTACACCTACAGATTAGCGACATTATCATTTTCAAATAGATGAGAATAAGGTAGATAATGGTTGTTAAATAATCGTATTTACAATTAATAATATTTAATATAATTAATACATTATTTTTTAAAGGAAAACCTTGTATTAAATACTGTGTAATGATAATATAAATATCCTCAACACTTTGATAATAGTTAAAAAAAATCATTGAGAATAAAAAATTAGATTAATTATTAATTCCTATAATTATGTTTACAAGAAAAAACAATACCATTGATGATGTTACAAGAGACAATATTGCATTAGAGTCAATATTGAGTGAGTTATAAGTTGTGGGGATGGACACCCATACAAATTTCAAGTTATGAAATTTATATAAATTTGTTTCCTGAAAAATTGATCCAAAATGGTCGGATTATATAATAATATGAGTACATGCCTAAATAATCCCATAAAATAGTAATTTAATACGTTTTGGATATTTTTTCCAATTATATAATAGTGTTATCTTCCATAAATTTTTTTAAAAATTACTATAATAACAAGGTTTTCTATTCTATAAGTTTTTAGAATGTCACCATAAAAGGAATTGGGACTCATAAGTATACCGTGGGTTATATTTCGAACTATATTCGACCATATCGGCAAAACTTATTATTTTTGTAAGTTATAAATCATTCATTAAAAAGTATATATTATAAAATATCATTAATTTAATTTTCAAAACTATTCATTCAATTGAACTTTTAAAAAATAAAATATTGGATTAATTATAATATAAACCTCAAATAAATATCAAATAAGTAAAATATATCAACAATGTATATGGGGATCTCTATATAATTAAAAAATAATACATTTAGAGTTTTTTAAATCATTTTTTTTCTTATTCTACTACTTCTACAAGAACTATGTCAGATCTTTTTAAGAATTTAATTTTTATATTTAATCACTAATAATTTAGAATAAATTAACATGATAAAAATTAAAATTTTATTTTAAATAAATATTAATAATTTTTTTTCATTTTTTATTCATTTTTATAAAAAAATATTTAGTGATATTTTATTAAAGAAATTTTAATTTTTTGTATTTATTTTCATATATATAATTAATTTAATGGTAACAATAAAAGAAAAAAACCCTATGAGGAAATACATTTTTTCAATATATTTAAATGTATTAAATAAACTCATTCAATATGATATAAATCTTTCTTTAATTAATTTGATACCTTATCACCAGGGTTATAACATAAATTAACCTCATTGATAACAACAATGGTAAAAATATTTCTACATGTAATAGTAAAAGTTTCCAAAAAAATGAAAAAAACTATTTAATAAATTTTTAACTCCAAATAAAAAATAGGGTATCCTTCTTTAATGATTAAAATTATAGAGGTGGTAGATAATAATTGAATACAAAAATTAAAATTAAATGAAAAACATTTTTTTTGAAAATCCTTTTTTAATTATAAAAATGTTTTATACCATAATCAACCATAAAATTTACTCTAAAAAATATAATTGAATTATTATTATTATAAGGTAATTAAAAATTAATTTATTTTTTTCTAAAATTATTTTTAAAACCATTTAAACAAAAATACAATTTTCATTAATAATAAGAATTTTCACTATTCAATAGAAAATAAATTATATAAAAAACTTCCAAATTTAATATAAATTTAATTTTTGTTATTAGATGAAAAAAATAGTGAGTTCTAAAATAAATTTTAAAAAATCTATAAATGTTAGATATAATAGCCTCCCAAATAATAAATGATTCCATTCTAAAATAAAATCAATTTTTGAAGAATAATATTAATTAACTAAAAATTGAGTTCAAATTTATTATAATTTTTTTACTAATTTGGTGTTCAGACATTTATTTGTGTTTATTAATTTTTCAAATCATATTCATACCCATTAATTAAAAAATCGGTGATATCTATCACATAATATTTAAATTGTAAAATGTTATTTTTTTAGACACAGTGTTGTTTGTAAATAAATATATCAATGATATCAAATATATTTAAAGAGAACTATTTCACTAAATATAGTTTTGTTAAATTTTAATGAATAAGCTGTAATATCTATTAAAAATTCATAATTTTTTTTCCCACAATCACTCAAATTTCACTCAGCTTCTCATTCATATAACTATCATATTATTATTTAGATGAATTTAGATTTTAGTTCGTATGAGATCCAACCATTTTCTAAAATAGGAAAAGGATAGTTTGATTACGTGAAATAAAATTATATTGAACAATACTATAAGTATGATACATTCTATGTTATCTTATACAATACAAAATTCAATTGACCTCATTTTATTTGACTAAAATAACAAAAACTCCCCCTATCATACTAACATTTATGTTTATAGAGGTATTTTTGCTTATGACTAATAAATATTATATCCACCAATTTTATCTATAAAATTTCATTAATATAAAAAATATATACTTGATCCAGGTTCAACAAATCATATTGTTTATTATATACATATTTCATTTTATTTCATTCTTGAAGAAATTTTTGGAGTATAGATTCAGAGAATTTTATTATAAATCTTTCAAAACAGAAATAAAGATTAAAAATTTTTCATTTACAATATATATAATGATTTTAATATAATAATTTTTAAAATAAAAGACATATTTTTAATGTAAAATATTTAATATTTTCAAATTGTCTTCATTATTTACACCACTAATACCTAAAACCGATGAAAAACATTTGAAAATATTTCATTATAACGAAGAGATCAGTAAAGAACTTATAAAAATGAAAATTTAAATATAAAATTATATTTAAAAATCTTGAAATCATATAAAAGATATTTCCTTAAATATAAAAATCATTAACCATAAATAACACATTACTTACACATGAAATTAGATTTATTACTCATATATTTTTCTGAAAATTATTATTATAATACATAAATGAAAAACCATATTAATTAGGGATTGTTAGAAAACTTATGAAACAATGAAAAAAATATTAAAAATAATAAATCATAACCATTAAATTGAATATTCACTTCTTTTACCAAAATATCATTCTCTTACCTTATTAAATAAATTAAATACTATAAAAACTCATTTAAAATCATAGATAATTCTTATAATTTCTTTGGGACATAAACTTTATATAACCCCTATAATAACCATTAATATAATAATTACAAATTGGATAATTATGAATGATGTTGTACATTCTCTCTTTAATATTATTGTTTTTACTAAGTGTAGCAAAGTATCTGATAAAGGTCAATATGTAAAGGAGGAATTGAAAAAAAAAAATCCATAATAAAAACTAAGAAAAAATGAAAATAAGAGAAAAAAACAGAAAAAAATATTTGGGGTTTCGTTGCGATTTCTTGATAATAAACAAAATAATCAAAGGGGACAGAACAATAAAAGAAAAATATTCTTAAAAACAATAATATAACAATATGTTGTCAATATAATATAAAACCTTAACCATTTATTTATCATTATCCCATTTAATTTAACTTATTTCAATTTTTATCCCCTAATCCTATCAATCCCTGAACCCTATAGAAATTAACATGACAACAAATATTGGGAAAATGATCCCTATGTCAACATCAATACATCCAATAACATTATTGTTCTTTTATTATTATCCAATATATAACTTTTTTTTAAACATCCAAATAGGTAAGAATCTTTTCCATGGTGTACAGATTTAATTGAGTTGTGGATGAGACTTGCGATCAATAAATTAATATGATATTGATTGTATTTTTTAAATTGTAGTTTCACCCACATTATTCACACAAGTCTGACCTCATGGTAATATGAAACTTGATGGAGTTCATTATAAAATAAAATATAAGTAATTTATCACAATTTATGACTGAAGATATTTATATGGATTTCAAATAAATAAATAAAGGATTAAGTATTAGATCAAATAAAAAATAAATCAGTATTCCATGGGTGGAGTTATCATTTTGGAAACATTTTTCAGAATTAATGGATTGAAAAAAAACACATAATGTTATCTCCAATCCTATATTCTAGTACCAAGAAACAAAATAATATTAAAAGAGAAGAACGGATAAGATTTTATTTAATAATAATTAAACATACAAACATGATAATAAAGAATCCCAATGTTAAGATAAAAGATGTAAGCCCCCTTTGAAAAAATATTTAAACAAATACATACTTATTCCATGAGGTGTGATATTTTTTCTAGAACCAACATTTTTTCACACCTTTAAGAAGACTCTAAGAACCCCCCAATGACTGAAAAACTTATTTAAATAGTGTTTGCGAGGTATATGGTTTAAAATGTGAAAACATGTACTTACATCATATTGTCTTCAAAAATTAATTCCTATTGATCTTTATTTTAGACCCCATCCCATGTAAAAAAAACTGTCACTGCATTTTTTTGAAATTCTAGAAATATAGTTCTTTAAGGAATCACAAAATTAAATCCCCATCCAATTATTAATCAAAAATTTAATGAATGATTTAGGGGTTGTATTTAAATCTGTCAAATTATGTCAAATCCATCATTAATGCCTATTTTGGACCACAAAATTTGATATCTCGATTTCATTATCTGAATAAAAAACATATAGAATTTATAGTTAAATATCTATTTATACATTCAAATCAAAATTCATCACATAGAAGATGTTATGACAAAAAAACCATGATGATATTAAAAAATTAATAATAGAATTTTTATGTAATTTCTAAATTCTATCCCAAATTTTTTTTTCCATTAAATCTTCCAAATAATATTAATTTTGGGATATTATATAAATTAACAACAATATAATATTCAAAAAAATATTATTAAATAACCTAGTCAGTTAATTCTTACAAAATGCTCATGAAATATTATCATTACCCAATGCATTAAAGATCTATATTGAGCTCATCCATTATCATAAAAAATGTCTATCAAATATAAAATATATAAAATCACATATAATTTCCCTTTTACATCATAAAACCTCATTAAATATTTTATAAAACAAATACCTCGAATCACTTTCAGTCTTTGGGTAAAAATATAAAAAAAATTATCTTTCAATGAAAATCATTTTAACAAAAATTCCTAGAATAAAAAGAGATGGAATATTTAAAAAAAATAATTTAAAAATAAGGAGTATTTATACAAATAAATAATCATTATTTATTCACTTAATTTCTCACATTCTGTATATGTTATAGTTGATTTATTTAATAGTTTAAAAAATATCCTAAATAACTCTTATTGAGAATGATAAAAAATGTCCCTATTGAAATTAATAAAAATAACATCCAACGTGATTTCACATATTCATGAAAATTCATTTTCGTATTAAAAAAACAATATATTCATTTAATTCATAATTTTTGAGGAATAAATATATGAAGAATATTATAATGTTTAAAAATAGGTTTAATAAAAAATCCATTAAATATTTCTAATTTTCTCTTAAGCGAATAAGTAGATGAAGATATTAATGAAAAGTTTTTTAAATATTTTAATGTTTTATAAATAACCATGAAATATATCCATATGTAATATTAGACACCCCACAAAAGAAAACAAGTAGTTAATATATACACTGTCTCAATGAAATGGAATTGAGAATAAAAATATGTTAACTCCAGTCCAACATCTCATGTGTATTCTTTATATTCCAAAATAATAAACTAATGATTAACATTTAATTGATTAATAAAAAAATGAAATTTTATTACACATTTGATTTTACTATTATTAATGGTGTACATAATAACATAATTTATTAGTTTCACATCATATGTTTTTAGAACATTCATCTTAAGAGATAGAAATTAATTGTGTATATTATCATTGAAAAATAAAACATGAAAATATTATTCTTAGAATTAAAATAATTCTATTAAAGCCGATTTTATAAATTATTTATTCTTAAAAAAACCCATTTATGGTTTTTATGAAAATTGATATATTTTAAAATAATATAGATTATAGTTTATATGTACTAATGGGTAATGTTTATATTAAAAAATGAATATGATGGAATGAATGTCGGAGTTATTTTCACATTAAAAATTATAAAAATATCAATAACATGAACATTATATTATAAATTTAAGTCTACAAATATATATATATATATATATATATACATATTACTCATGTTAGGAGGTGGTGAAAAATAAAACGCATCTATTTCGGAATTCATAGTATCGACGTTGACATCAGAAATGATTACAGTTTCACTATGTGGTGGTAAAGAGAGAAGTTAAATAGTTATATACTATTTCAAAATTATATTCATATTATTCATATAATTTTATTTCATTTAGATCCATCATTATGACCATTTATAATAGTTTATTTTGAAAAATGATATTCATTGTTTTTTCTAAGCAGGAGTATTCGCATACAAAAGAAAGTGGTTTTAGTAATATCTTTGATAGTTAAGTAGATAAAAAGGGTTATAAAATTAATATAATAAAATTTATGTATAGTTAATTTACTATTTTAAATATATTTCATTTTTATGACTTCTTTTAATGATGGTAAAGAATATAAATTAATTAAAACACTCAGTTACGTACAATACCTCCTCTTCAGAAAATATATTTTAGTTTAAAAATAATTCCTTCATAGGATTGTATAATAATAAAACCAAGAACCGTAGTTTATGTAGGTGGGGGGGGGGGGTATTAACGTATTTGGGTAGGTATGGCCTGAGATATGAGACTCTTGATGTCTGTCCAAGAGACGATATTGGGTTTCCATTTATACTTGATTGAGATGACACACATAGACATTTTCCAAATATTAAAATATATTAATAAATTAATGGAGTCCAATTTCTAAAAATTTAACAATTAATTAATAATATAGGGTATAGGGTCCCAATATGACAATATAGTAGGATTTATAAAAAACATTATTTCATTTTAACCATATTCATTCACTGGTAACCCATTTAAACCCTATTAACTCTTACCGAGGTATCTGAATTTTTCTAAAATTAATTTAATTTCAATTGAAGAAAATAAAATTACTAACATTAAAAAATCCATGATTATTAAATATATGGAATTGATTTTATTAGACTAATTTTTTTAAATGAGGTGGAAACCACTTATAAAACAAACCTGCAAAACGTTAAAAATTGAGTTTTCAGACAAATCCTTTCTTATGTATGATAATATTTTAATACCAAAATTATGAATAATGTTGATAATAAATAATTAATTGGATTATTATTTATGTAAAATATATAAATAAATTATATATTTAATTTGAAAAATTAGTATTTTTATATTCTTTAATGGAAAATACAGTTCTCTATAAAATCGTAATATATTTACAAGTTATAGAAATATGAGTTTTTTTTCATAAGAATAACATAAAATAATATTAAAATAGATTATCATTCTGATTAAAAAAATTATATGATTTTTATAATATAATATATATATATATAATAAATTATGAATAAATTTATTTCCAAATCCTAACTAAAAAAATAATATTAACCATTATTGAAGAAAATGTATTTTTGACCCATAAAATGATCTTATTATCATTCATTTCCTAATATGGAAAATAAATGAAATTTAAATTCATTATATTTGATATATAATCTAATTTTTTCATTATAATCATTTATGAAAAATGATAAAATCAATCAATTATGATAAAAATACATTTACCACATAAAAATTATTTTATTGAAGATACCATTTTACATTTAAATGATTTAACATCATTTACAACAAATTGAATATAAAACATACCCAATTAATTTTAATATAATGTATATATATACACATTTTCAATGTGTCTATAGACCATATATATAATGGTCACATTAAATTTATATATGAAGCCTTACATGCTACAATTAAATTTATTTATTTACTCCTCCCTCAACATGACTATTATATTTGTAATTTTTTCCATGTTTCCATCATTGAGGTTAGGGGCACAATATTCAATGATAACCCTGATGATAAATATTTTATTTATTAAATATATATATATATATATTTGTGTGTGTGTGTGTTCATTTACCCAACATTTACTTTTCTTCATGTTGATTCATACTACAAATTCATAATGTATTAGGGTTTATATATCATTATAATAACATATTTCAATAAAATTATCATGGTTCATTTTATATTATCCTTTCATGTATATAAATAATTTAAACATATTATTAATAAAAAAAATAAATTCAATTCTTCATAATTATAAAAATTTATTCCTCATAACCATATCAGGTTTTTGAAGGAGAGGGATCAAAAAAATTTGGAACCTATTTCATGGATTAGATGATAAATAATATTATCATAAACAAAAAAACATTATAATATTATAAAATTACTTTATTGAATACCCACATTTTGAAAATGGATAATAAAACAAATTTTTTAACAAAGGATAGGGGAAATAAACCTGACACCTAAAATAAAACACTATTAGGTTAAGAAATAAATATAGCATAAGTGGGAAGATAAAATGTGGCCATAGAGAAAAAATATCATCCTTGGAATACAAGTGAGTGATAGAGGAAATGTTCTTAAAAAGGTAACATATTGACACTAATAATTTTTGTACATATATATGATATCATATTTCATTAATATTTAGTACATTACATTTTTATCCACGCTACAACTATAATTTTTTAGGGCCTTTAGAAACATCAATAAATAACAGTTAGTACATAAAACTTTTACATATTTTCCCATTTAGTTCATCAAATCTTGAACCCTTCTTAAGAAAATAATATATAAGGCCTTCCTTCGTATCTGGTGGAAATGGAAATATAATTAAGTTTAATCACATATTGTCAGTAATGGTAGAGAAGGTATATATACATGGTCAATTATTTATGATATGATCGTACGAGTATGTTAAAATGATCTTATCCATTTATAACCATACCTAGAAATTCATATATCTATATCATGGGTCATGAGATAATGATAGTATTTTCTTGTGTAACGAATCATCATGGAATCATGTAAAATGAAACATAATAGCATATCATTGGTATAATATCATTTCAACCCAAATATTCATTATACTAATCACATAAATATAATGTTAAGGCAACATAAAATGAAATTACTCACATGTTAGGATTAAGCTAACTTCCTGGGTACCAATTTGAGGATTGGTATTACCTCACAGGAACCCTCTTTTTAGCATCATATTACATCATGTGTACCCATGATCTGAAGAAATAATAATATTAACTAAATTAATATTAGATATATATAATAATAGGCCCATATTTCACATAATCAAAATCCATTCATTTTTATTTTTTATGATTATAAGACATTCCTCAAATAAATATACAATAACCATTAGAAAAGTATTGTGTTTTATAAAAATAACATTACAGAAATCAATCTATAAAAATAATAAGTATGGGTCCATTATGTCATATAACTAGTAAATTGGAATAAAAATTTATTGGTGTTATTATATATGAATAATTACCTAAAAAGTTGATTGAAACATTTCATAGGGAAGTTTAAATTTTTATTAATAAATAACATTACTAAAATCTACATTTTATGAAAATATAAAGAATTTATTTTATTAAAATGAACATTAAAAAAATTATTTAGATGCTTGAAATCATTTACTGGTCATGAAGACAAGAAATTCAATTCAAGCAATTTATGTTATAACAATAATTCCAATAATATATTCAGTAAATATTTTAGTGTGACACTCAAAATATAGTAATAAGATTACTATTAATAATTTTTATATAAATGAAAAAGCAAATAAAATATTAGAACTAATTAACACATGATAATTCAGACAACATTATAGAATAAATTTCAAGAATAAATGGACATTGATTATAAAATTACGGTCAGAATAATAAAACTAGGATATTTTTTCTTTCAAAAATATTTATGTATATTATGTAAATGATGAAATCAAAATGAATAGAAAAGAATTTATTATTTATAAATAACCGTATGAGAATAAAATTCATGAATTTATTTCATATATGGATAATAATATTTCAACATCTCAAACATAATCATCAATAATCCTGGTAGAAAAAGTATTGAAACAAAAAACCCTTACTGACTATTCAAATTTATTTAGAATCAATCAAACATGATGTATAAAATATTTATATTGATTTTAATTTTATATTATAAATATTTTCATACTTATAATATCATATATGAACCAATTATTATATTTAAATGAATAATTATCATGAAAACATATGTTTAAATTCTTATTTTTGGGTGTTAATTGTTTCATTTTCTATGAATGATTCATTTCGATAAGAAATGTCCATTTACATGGATAATGGATCAAATACTAAAAAAATATTTACCATATTATTAATATAATATTTATTTATAATAAAAATATTTATAATCATCTATAAAATATATAAATAGAAAAACCAATTGAATAACTCCTAAAGATAGTAGTCTGTACGTATGAAGTAATATTGTTTTCATTTTAAAAAAAGAAGAATGATATATAAAATTTTATAATTAAATAAAAAAATTATACCATAAATATGATATATGAAAATTATATTTATCATAGTAAAATACCATTAATGATGATGATGAAAAATAAATTATATTGCTATGTGGATCCAGTAGACAACCTTTATACATGAGCTATACATTCATTCCAAATATGATTGAAAAGTGGGTACATAATACTTTATGAAAAAGTAATAATATTTCATAATTTATATAATATTAATTTTTTATTTTACAATGAATACGATATATTTATTAGTGCTATAATAAGAAATATATTGGAAGAGGATAAATACAACTATTACCTCTTATTCGATACACCTCCATTAAATCACTTTATAAAGACCATTGGAATGACATTTTAAGAATAATAGATCCATGGATTTGTGTTTATTATATTTTATAATATCATCTTATAGGTTTTCATTTTTCTAGGTAACTCAATCTGGTTTAATGAAGAGAGAGTATATATATCAATTTATAAGGGAGGTAGAGCACACAATTTGAATCATTCAAATGAATAAAATATATAAAAATTTATAATCATGGAAAATAATACAAAATGAACCATATTTGATTTTTTTATGAGAAATGGTGAAAATAAATATAGTGACTGAGATTTATAAATGAAAATATTGAAATATCACCCATAAAAACATGCTACAAAGGATAGAAAATATATCACACTATTTAATAAATTAAGAGGAAAACCATTATTAGGGTGGAAAAACATGAAATCGCTAACTATAAACGAATATATCATTATCATGTTTATCAATTATTAGGGATAATTTTACTACAATACAAAAATTATAAAACATGATGACATTATTATTTCACATAAAAATAAGGAGAACCAATAAATGTACCACCCAAAGGATTTCAATTATATATGATAAGAACCAAATTAAAATGAAGAAATATGTATTATTCTTTTACAAGAAACTAAAATACTCCAATAATGACGATGAAAAATATACAAAAAACAATGTTAAAATATTTATAATTATAAAAATAATCTTCTATATGATAGAATTAAATAATTGGTAAATGAGATCAAACAGATAAGAAAATCATGAAATGAGGAAAAAATTGCTTTAGATCACAACATATTGATCAAGAGGTTCTCATTATTGAATTTTATAGAATGTGGATTCAAAGGATTCAGAATATATCTCTTAGAAAACTAGGTACTATGAAGAAAAATGGGTTAAAAGTTTACTCATTGGGGTTAGGTGTTTATATTAACAATGTAAATATATATAAGACCACAATACATCCTCCTAAAGCACAATGTATAATTGACTATCCTATGATCAAATATTTAAAAATGGAAGAGTCCATACCATTTACAGCATTAAATAAACCATATTCCGGTAAAAATACACATTCCATACTATAGATACAATAAACCAAGTGAGATACTACTGTAACATCCCAAGTAAGTAATGAATAATAGATATTTTTATCCATGTCTATTAATGATTAAGATAGTGTTTTAGATGCCTAAAATGAAAATAAATACAATCTTATCCATGGAATACACTAATATTCTTAAAAGATTGTTTTACTGCCTTTTGATGGGAAACCATTTTTGAATCAATATTTTGACAATTTTATAAACTATGTTTGTCAAAATAAACTTATCCTTTATGATTGGGACATAAAAATTTACCTTGTGTGAATTTTTGGTATTTTTCTGACAATGTTCATTTTTTTTAATGAATAGTGAAAAATACTGCATTTTACATCAAAACTGCTTTTTAACCTAATTTATTTATATGATTAGATTATGTTTTGAATTGGTTTTGAAGTGAAATTAGAATATATTTTTACCATTTTATCCAATGGTGGTCATTGGAATCAATTTCACTTTGAAATTAGACTTAAACTGGTGTCAATCTTTTGATACTTATTGTTTTGTAAAAACACGCTTTTTGCTCTGGCAGCGGGAATTAATTATTAAATTAATTAATGTGACTTATATAATTTGAATTTTGTAAAATATACTTCATTTTTGAATTCAGAATATCAAATATAGCTTAGGGTGAATTTTTGGTAATTTTCTGAAAAACTTCAATTTTTGATGAATAGTGAAACCACTAAGTGGTAATCAAGCAAACTGATTTTTCAGTTAAATGAAAGTTTACGACTAATGTGTATTGAATTTTGAAAATCCGACATACATGGTTGTCATTAAGAAGTAAAATGTGGTACAATGAGATTATAATAATTTTTGGTGAATAGTAACGTATTAAGTTCTTAATCGCGATTAGTGGTGATTTGTGTAGTTTAAGGTATAAATAATGCTTTAATAAAATGAAATGACCTAGACACATGTCCCAACCTCATTGGTTGTGTCATGGCCGACCATGACATGCCATGGGTCAACTTGTGGACCCCATGGATCCACTTATGTTGGGAAATGACATAAATTACTTCTTATTTAATGTTAAAGTGAAAATGACACAAACATAATATGTTTTATGAAAACAATTTTTAAGAGGGGTTATACAAGTCCAAATTTTGATTATAAATAGTAATTGGAAAGCTAAAAAGATTTCCTATATCATAGTATTTGTTTTATAATTTTTAGCCATTAAATAAATTTAATTATTTATGACATAATAATGATGCAGTGATGACATCATTATTTGACGATTTAAATAAAATGGAAAGATAATGTAACATCTATGAACTAAACATGGCCAAAACCAATTGGATGAGTGTATTTAGAACCCTTATCACCTTATCCACGAATTATATCAATGTGGGACCTTTTGAAACCGAAACACATTTTCAAATAAAGTAATGTTTCTTTACTTTTCAAAAGTGCCCCTCCTCTCCTCTTATAAAAGGCCCCCACCTCTACCTCATTTCACACACTCTTCAAGCCTTTGGCTCGGCCAAATCCTGCCCATTTACTCTCTCCACATCCATATCCTCATCCTAGAGGATTCCCTTTTGGCAGAATCCTTTCAAAGTAATCCTTTAGGCTCAAATCAAAAGGAGTTACACTTTTTAAGGTAATTCGTTCTCTAATGTTCATTTGTTTTATTTTGCTTCTCCAACCCCCTAAACTCTTTTTATTTACTTATTTTATAACAACACCAGTATCTTAAATATACAGGGATGTTGTTATAATATTTATTTGAGCTACACTCTCACACAACTACATGAAATGGTTAAAGAACATACGGTTTCCGTGGATGGCGAAATTCTGCCTCCCGAAACGATGATTGTTCAACACTCATTTAACACCTTCAAAGGTGGCCATTATGATGTCACTATTTTTATATATGATATATAATATGTTTATGTTTTCCTTAAGCTTATGTTTTTTTCATTTTGGGCATACCTTTATGGTTTCCATTATGGGTAAAACACGATATCTTCATTTTAGGAAGTGCGGACTACCGCCCCCTCAAAGTGATTTGATTCATTAAATACCATATGTGGGACATATAAAGGATGGAACTATGATATTATATATGTTATTATATTGGAATTATAATATACTCTTATATCATTATGATTCCATTCCAGAAAATATGAAATAGAAATGAAAGTAGCGTTCATGCGTACGTACGGCTTACCGTCTCCATGAACGGTGTATTTCATTTCATACCTCTAAATTATGTAATATTATAAATGCATGTATGTACTGGATATATATGACATATATGATATCTACATCATGAATACCATTCTGGATATAATGAACCTTTTACCATATTAACAACATGTAAGTGTAAGAAGTCTATTTTTGACTTAAGAACCAAATACCGACAAAATGAACATTATTAACTTAACTGATTACATGCTGTTCATAACATGGTATAAAAGGAATAATGAACTTGAAAAAGATTCATAATCAAGTAGATATTAACTCAAGTTTATTATTCAGGATATTAAAGAATGGTCGAGTCAAGTCGGATACGAGGTATGGGACTTCGTCTCGATCTCCTTTCGTTGAGGCATATTTTATTTTATACAAAACTTTCTTTTATACGGTGTATAATCCCCTTTGACTTTTACGTTTATTCAAAAGGAATCTTTTTTATACGAAGCGTTTACTAAACGACAAAAGGGAATGTTTTTGTCGTACGTATGCGGGGACAATGACTTCTCCTCCGTCGTGACCGTTATTTGAGTTTCGGCTTCCTCTACAAGCCATACCTTCTTTTTAAAAGATAAATAAATACCATGTTTTACTTTGGTATTGAAAATGGTTTTCATAATGTTTTTATTATATCAATGTGTTTTATTGATATCTCGTGATTGAAATGTGGAAATATTATGTTTCCTTTATGCATGTTTTATGTGATATGATTATGTTATGGTTCTTGGGCATTATTATGAAGACGGGTGGTTCCGTGATAAACTAAGGGCGAGTGAGCCCGTTATAGCTCTCCAATGCATTGGGTAACGCGAAGGAGTGAAACATTAAGGTTTCTCCGAAGATATTTTAGGGAATATATTGTGATGGGTATTCCAAACGTAACCAAGAGGGTTACTCCCTACGTAAGAATGATATGAATGCCTCAAGTTACCTTTATGTCTTATGATTTCTATGATTTATTCATGATTTTATGGGGTATGTTAAAGTGCCTATGTTTTATGGGTAAAGTATGATTTCTTTCTTATAAATATATGAACTCATGTTTCCTTTCCATGTTTTTTTTATAACCCATACTGAGTTTTTATGCTCATCCCAAGTTTTTGAAATGTTTTTCACAGGTCAAGGTAAAGGTACATGATAAGATGATAGAGTTAAGGATGTGTCAAGAATTAATCCATGTTTTATTTTAAATGTGTTTCCATTGATGGGAATGAAGAATACTATCTTTATGTAACCACTTTGTTTATATGTGGAATGTAATGCATGTTTTATGATCTAATTCTCTAAAAATCTAAACCTGAAAAGATCCTCAACGTGTAATCTTGTGATAACTCAAGATTAAGTAAGGTTTAAGGCTGGGGCCTTATAGTTGGTATCAGAGGTCGGTTTAGATAATTTTAGGAGTTAGAATTCTATTAAATGATTATCCAAAAATATTTTTTTTTCGAAATGATATAGCATTTAAAGATTACCATGTTGCTTCATCTAAGACATGTTTGTTCAGAATGGTTTTCCGCAGAGGAAACAGGGAAGCAGTGCTAGGAAGGCATACAGAAGGAAATAACCTTCCGAATCAGCATCCCGAAATGGTCGGAATTGGAACTAAACAGTTTTTTGCAGTAATGGCACAGTTGACTCAAGCGATAAATGGCGGTGGTATCCATGCACGAGATCAGCTAGATCAACCGTAGAGGAACATGTTAGTGGAGGAACATTTCATGAGGCAACATCCCCCATCATTCAGAGGATCATCTGACCATGTGCTAGCAGAAGGGTGGATTAAAGCACTGGAGAAGATTTTTGATGTCATGGGGTATTCAAACAATCAAAAGGTTAGTCTTGCTATTTACCGTTTGGAGGTTGAAGCAGATCAGTGGTGGTCTATGGTTAAAAATATCAGGGACGCCGATGAGGTTGATGCTCTTGACTGGGATGAATTCAAAGGTATGTTTCTTGAGAAGTATTTTCCTAAGGCTGTTCGACTTAGGATGGAAAAGCAATTCTTGGAATTGAGGCAAGAGGAAGACTCAGTGGCTGCCTATGAAGAAAGGTTCACTCGATTGTCAAGGTATGCTCCAAATTTTATCCGGGACCTTGATAGTAAAATCAATCGTTTCTACTCAGGATTAAAGCCACAATATCGAAGGGCATTAGCTTCTCGTGAGTTTAAAAGTTATGAAAAGCTTGTTCGATGTGCTGAGAAGGTGGAAATGGAGTTCGCCAATGACCAAGTGTTCTATAACAACCAGCAGAAGAAGAGACCGAGGTTGTAGGAGAAAGGTAAGAATTCTTCAAAAAAGTCTGATGGTAAGAGAACTAAGATTCCAGTTTGTGATAAATGTGGCAAAAGGCATGTTGGGGAATGTCTTCTGAATTCTGGGAAGTGCTACCGATGTGGTAAGATGGGACATAAGGCTCATGATTGCACTGAAAAGGATCAAGGTGAAGGTAAAAACAAATTTGACTTACAGTTAGTGAAATGTTATAAGCGCAATGAGATGGGGCACTATGCAAACGAGTGTCCGACAAGGAGCTTGAGTGATGGGAAGTAGTTAGACTACAAGAAGAAAGGGGTGGTGAAATCCTTTGCAACTACTTCAGCAGATGTCGGTCCATCAAATAAAGTTGTATCAGGTACTTTGTTTGTTTTTTCAGATTATGCCAGTGTGTTGTTTGATTCGGGGTCTACACATTCTTTCATCTCTGAAACCTTTTCTAGTAAAATGGTAATACCATCTCAAGAAATGACTCCTGAACTTTTGGTAAAAACACCTGGGGGAAGTGTCGAGGCAAAAATAATTTATAAGAATCTTCCTATCCTTATCAGTGGAAATAACCTACTTGCAAACCTTATTGTTCTACCTCTAGTAGAGTTTGATGTTATCCAGGGTATGGATTGGCTCTCTATTTACCATGCTAAGATTGACTGTAGAGCTAAAGAAGTTTCCTTTCAGAAAGACTTTCAGTTTGTTTACAAGAATGAACCCTTACTTTTGATAACATATCAAGAGGCCGAGAAACTTGTAAAAGATGGAAATGAATGTTACCTTGCACACATCGTTGAAAATAAAGGAGCTGTTCAGATTAATGATGTGCCAGTGGTAAATGAGTATCCTGATGTTTTTCCTGATGAGTTGCCTGGAATAATACCAGATCAGGAAGTTGAGTTTACTGTTGACTTAGTTCCTGATGCTAAGCCAATTTCAAAACCCCCTTATCGAATGGCACAAATTGAACTTTTAGAGTTGAAGGAGCAATTGCAAGATTTATTAGAGAAAGGTTTCATTAGACCTAGCACATCACCATGGGGTGCTCCTGTTTTATTTGTTAAAAAGAAAGATGGTTCTATGAGACTATGTATTGATTATAGAGCCTTGAATAATATCACTGTTAAGAACAAATATCCTTTGCCTCATATCGATGATTTGTTTGATCAGCTCCAGGGAGCTCAGTTTTTTTCAAAGATTGACTTGAGATCGGGGTACCATCAGCTGAAGGTAAAGGAGGCAGATATTCCGAAGACCGCGTTCCGTACGAGATATGGCCATTATGAATTTGTAGTAATGCCTTATGGGCTAACCAATGCACCTGCTGTATTCATGGACTTAATGAATAGAATTTTCCATGAGTTCTTGGATAAGTTTGTGGTGGTTTTCATTGATGATATTTTGGTGTTTTCTAAAAGTAAAGTGGATCATGAAAAACATTTAAGGGTTATCTTTCAAACCTTAAAAGAAAAGAAACTGTATGGGAAATTCAGCAAGTGTGGGTTTTGGTTGCAACAAATTTCTTTCCTTGGTCACATTGATTCTAAAGATGGAATAACTGTTGATCCTGCAAAAACAAAAGTTGTGGAAGAATGGCCAAGACCCACAAATGTAACCGAGATTTGTAGCTTCCTTGGTTTGGCGGGCTATTACCGAAGGTTTGTTAGAAATTTTTCACGGTTATCTAGTCCAATGACTAAGCTAACTCGGAAGGGTATTAAGTTTATCTGGACAAAAGAATGTGATGATTGTTTTCAGGAATTGAAAAGAAGATTGGTGAATGCTCCAGTTTTGGCACTACCTTCCAGGAATGGTGAGTTTGTTATATACAGTGATGCTTCATTGAAAGGACTTGGTTGCGTCCTAATGCAGAATGATCAGGTAATTGCTTATGCTTCACGACAGTTGAAAACTCATGAGGTAAATTACCCTACACATGATTTGGAATTAGCTTCTGTTGTTTTTGCTTTAAAAATTTGGAGGCATCATTTGTATGGAGTAAAGTGTGAAATATATACCGATCACAAAAGTTTAAAGTATATATTCACTCAGAAAGAGTTAAACATGAGACAAAGGAGATGGCTGGAATTAATCAAGGATTATGATTGTACAATTCGTTACCATCCGGGAAAAGCAAATAAAGTGTCTGATGCTTTGAGTCGAAAAAGTAATGCTTCATTAACAATGTTGCATTTGGAACATGATCCTTTGGTTAAGGATATGATGAACTTTGGCATAGAAGTTGTTGGTGCAGGAAGTCCTTATGTTTTGTTTCAGGTATCAGTGAGATCATCTCTATCAGATAGAATCAAGCAAGCACAGAAGCAAGACAGTGAGTTGCAGAAAAAGGTAGAGCTGGTTCAGAAAGGAAAGTTTCCTGAATTCAACATTGATAGTAATTGTGTTTTGAGATTTGGGAAGAGATTGTGTGTGCCTTGTGATTCACAGTTGAAGAGATAGTTGTTATGTGAAGCTCATAGTTCTCCATTTTCAGTTCATCCGGGCAGTACTAAGATGTATAGAGATCTTCGGGAGTATTACTGGTGGGATGGAATGAAAAGAGACATTGCTGATTTTACAGTGAAGTGTTTGACTTGTCAACAGGTTAAAGCAGAGTGGTAGTTACCGAAAGGGATGCTTCAGCCTTTACCAGTGCCAGAGTGGAAATGGGAGAATATATCCATGGACGTTGTTGTTGGATTACCGAAGACATCTCGAGGTAATAATGCAATCTGGGTTATTGTTGATCGCTTGACCAAATCTTCTCATTTCCTTGCTATACGAGGTACTTTCTCTCTTGATCAACATTCCCGTTTGTATCTTAAAGAGATAGTCAGGTTACATGGAGTTCCTCTCTCCATTGTATCGGATCATGATCCTAGGTTTACTTCTAACTTTTGGAAGGGCCTTCAGAAGTCTTTGGGTACTGAGTTAAATTTTAGTACAGCTTTTCATCCTCAATCAGATGGGCAGTCAGAACGAACAATTCAGACATTGGAGGATATGCTACAAGCTTGTTCTATGGACTATCAGGGAAGTTGGGACCAACATCTTTCTTTGGTTGAATTTTCATATAATAACAGTTTTCATTCCAGTATACAGATGGCACCATTTCAGGCATTATATGGGAAGCGGTGTCGAACTCCAGCTTTCTGGGATGAAGTGGGTGAAAGAAAGTTTATGGGACCAGAATTGGTAGAAGAGATGGAAGAAAAAGTTCAGCTGATTCCGTAACACATGAGAACAGCTCAGAGCAGGCAGAAGAGTTATGCGGATAACCGGAGGAAGGATCTATCTTTCGAGGTAGGTGATCATGTTTTTCTCAAGGTTTCTCCTTGAAAACGTGTGATGAGATTTGGTAAGAAAGGAATGTTGAGTCCAAGGTTCATTGGAACATACGAAAGTCTGGAGAGAGTTGGATAAGTTTCATACTGAGTGGCTTTACCTCCGAGTTTATCTCAGGTACACAATGTTTTTCACGTTTCGATGTTGAGAAAGTATATGCCAGATCCATCTCATGTTTTGAGTCCAGAGGTAGTTCAGCTGGAAGAGAACCTATCTTATGAGGAACAACCGGTCCAGATTCTTGACCACAGGGAGCAAGTGTTACGGAATAAGGTGATTCACCAGGTAAAGGTTTTGTGAAAAAACCACATGATTGAAGAGGCAACATGGGAATCCGAAAATGCAATGAGGGATAAGTACCCTCATTTATTTGATAAGTAAATAAATTGTGGGGACACAATTTTCTAAAGGGGGGAAGGATGTAACATCCCAAGTAAGTAATGAATAATAGATATTTTTATCCATGTCTATTAATGATTAAGATAGTGTTTTAGTGGCTTAAAATGAAAATAAATACAATCTTATGCATGGAATACACTAATATTCTTAAAAGATTGTTTTACTGCCTTTTGATGGAAAACCATTTTTGAATCTATATTTTGACAATTTTATAAACTATGTTTGTCAAAATAAACTTATCCTTTATGATTGGGACATAAAAATTTACCTTGTGTGAATTTTTGGTATTTTTCTGATAATGTTCATTTTTTAATGAATAGTGAAAAATACTGCATTTTACATCAAAACTGCTTTTTAACCTAATTTATTTATATGATTAGATTTTTTTTGAATTGGTTTTGAAGTGAAATTAGAATATATTTTTACCATTTTATCCAATGGTGGTCATTGGAATCAATTTCACTTTGAAATTAGACTTAAACTGGTGTCAATCTATTGATACTTATTGTTTTGTAAAAACACGCTTTTTGCTCTGGCAGCGGGAATTAATTATTAAATTAATTAATGTGACTTATATTATTTGAATTTTGTAAAATAGACTTCATTTTTGAATTCAGAATATCAAATATATCTTAGGGTGAATTTTTGGTAATTTTCTGAAAAACTTCAATTTTTGATGAATAGTGAAACCACTAAGTGGTAATCAAGCAAACTGATTTTTCAGTTAAATGAAAGTTTACCACTAATGTGTATTGAATTTTGAAAATCCGACATACATGGTTGTCATTAAGAAGTAAAATGTGGTTCAATGAGATTATAATAATTTTTGGTGAATAGTAACGTATTAAGTTCTTAATCGCGATTAGTGGTGATTAGTGTAGTTTAAGGTATAAATAATGCTTTAATAAAATGAAATGACCTAGACACATGTCTCAACCTCATTGGTTGTGTCATGGCCGACCATGACATTCCATGGGTCAACTTGGGGACCCCATGGATCCACATTTGTTGGGAAATGACATAAATTACTTCTTATTTAATGTTAAAGTGAAAATGACACAAACATAATATGTTTTACGAAAACAATTTTTAATTGGGGTTATACAAGTCCAAATTTTGATTATAAATAGTAATTGGAAAGCTAAAAATATTTCCTATATCATAGTATTTGTTTTATAATTTTTAGACATTAAATAAAGTTAATTATTTATGACATAATAATGATGCAGCGATGACATCATTATTTGACGATTTAAATAAAATGGAAAGATAATGTAAAATCTATGAACTAAACATGGCCAAAACCAATTGGATGAGTGTATTTAGAACCCTTATCACCTTAACCACGAATTATATCAATGTGGGACCTTTTGAAACCGAAACACATTTTCAAATAAAGTAATGTTTCTTTACTTTCCAAAAGTGCCCCTCCTCTCCTCTTATAAAAGTTCCCCACCTCTACCTCATTTCACACACTCTTCAAGCCTTTGGCTCGGCCAACCCATGTCCATTTACTCTCTCCACATCCCTCTCCTAATACTAGAGTATTCCCTTGGGCAGAATCCTTTCAAAGGAAGCCTTTAGGCTCAAATAAAAAGAAGTTACACTTTTTAAGGTAATTCGTTCTCTAATGTTCATTTGTTTTATTTTGCTTCTCCAACCCCCTAAACTCTTTTTATTTACTTATTTTATAACAACACCAGTATCTTAAATATACAAGGATGTTGTTATAATATTTATTTGAGCTACACTCTCACACAACTACATCAAATGGTTAAAGAACATACGGTTTCCGTGGATGGCGAAATTCTGCCTCCTGAAACGATGATTGTTCAACACTCATTTAACACCTTCAAAGGTGGCCATTATGATGTCAGTATTTTTATATATGATATATAATATGTTTATGTTTTCCTTAAGCTTCTGTTTTTTTCATTTTGGGCATACCTTTATGGTTTCCATTATGGGTAAAACATGATATCTTCATTTTAGGAAGTGCGGACTACCGCCCCCTCAAAGTGATTTGATTCGTTAAATACCATATGTGGGACATATAAAGGATGGAACTATGATATTATATATGATATTATACTGGAATTATAATATACTCTTATATCATTATTATTCCATTCCAGAAAATATGAAATAGAAATGGAAGTAGCGTTCATGCGTACGTACGGCTTACCGTCTCCATGAACGGTGCATTTCATTTCATACCTCTAAATTATGTAATATTATAAATGCATTTATGTACTGGATATATATGACATATATGATATCTACATCATGAATACCATTCTGGATATAATGAACCTTTTACCAAATTAACAACATGTAAGTATAAGAAGTCTATTTTTGACTTAAGAACCAAATACCGACAAAATGAACATTATTAACTTAACTGATTACATGATGTTCATAACATGGTATAAAAGGAATAATGAACTTGAAAAAGATTCATAATCAAGTAGAGATTAACTCAAGTTTATTATTCAGGAGATTAAAGAACGGTCGAGTCAAGTCGGATACGAGGTATGGGACTTCGTCTCAATCTCCTTTCGTTGAGGCATATTTTATTTTATACACAACTTTCTTTTATACAGTGTATAAACCCCTTTGACTTTTACGTTTATTCAAAAGGAATCTTTTTTATACTAAGCGTTTACTAAAGGACAAAAGGGAATGTTTTTGTCGTACGTATGTGGCGACAACAACTTCTCCACCGTCGTGACCGTTATTTGAGTTTCGGCTTCCTCTACAAGCCATACCTTATTTTTAAAAGAAAAATAAATACCATGTTTTACTTTGGTATTGAAAATGGTTTTCATAATGTTTTTATTATATCAATGTGTTTTATTGATATCTCGTGATTGAAATGTGGAAATGTTATTTTTCCTTTATGCATGTTTTATGTGATATGATTATGTTATGGTTCTTGGGAATTATTATGAGGACAGGTGGTTTTGTGATAAACTAAGGGCGGGTGAGCCCGTTATAGCTCTCCAATGCATTGGGTAACGCGAAGGAGTGAAACGTTAAGGTTTCTCCGAAGAGATTTTAGGGAATATACTGTGATGGGTATTCCAAACGTAACCAAGAGGGTTACTCCCTACATAAGAATGATATGAATGCCTCAAGTTACCTTTATGTCTTATGATTTCTATGATTTATTCATGATTTTATGAGGTATGTTAAAGTGCCTATGTTTTATGGGTAAAGTATGATTTCTTTCTTATGTATATATGAACTCATGTTTCCTTTCCATGTTTTTTTTGATAACCCATACTAAGTTTTTATGCTCATCCCATGTTTTTGAAATGTTTTTCACAGGTCAAGGGAAAGGTACATGATAAGATGATAGAGTTAAGGATGTGTCAAGAATTAATCCATGTTTTATTTTAAATGTGTTTCTATTGATGGGAATGAATAATACTATCTTTATGTAACCACTTTGTTTATATGTGGAATGTAATGCATGTTTTATGATCTAATTCTCTAAAACTCTAAACCTGAAAAGATCCTCAACATGTAATCTTGTGATAACTCAAGATTAAGTAAGGTTTAAGGCCGGGGCCTTATAACTACGGTTCGGGAGAGGCCACCATAGCACAAATAAATCATTGCAAGGGTTGAATAAATGTGTCATCCTACAACCATGCCATAGGGGTACTAAATTTTGATAAGACAACTAAAACGTGGCCATTTAACCCCTATGTATAATATGGGACCTCACCACCTAATAACCCACATGGACAATGTTGTAGGTCTTTTCCACACCATATATATTAAAAAAATAGCAGTATCTCTAAAACAAAACCACCTGTGTCCATATACTGAAGTAGAAAAACAAAAAATATTTCCACGACCCTGACTGTGTCACATCAATAATTCACAATATAATATAACATTTATCATAAATTCTAGTTTTAGGTCCCCTCCTTCCCCCTCCAAGCCTCCTTCCAGTAACTACATTGAAAAATCCCAGAATCGAAATTTTATAAGGATCCAAGACCATATATTAGATACCTCTTAAACTATTATCCCTTTAGAAAATTTAAAACTAACCGTAGAGAGAAGGAATAAAATTCGGATAATTTAATAAACACAATGCAATATTCCACAAAAAAACTCTATAACATAGGGTCTCAAAAAAATCACTCAGTAAAACATTTTTAAAAACAATGTGTGCATAGATTTAAAGAGCTCCACAAAATTATCATGGAGGATTCCTCCCACATTTTGGTCCCTGGTTGGGGGCATTATGCGGCCTATGAAGAGGTCATGTGCATTCTCTAAACCCTATGGGCGACATAAATCCTTCTCCATTATTAGAGGGTGGGTTACCCCATGATAACAAAACAACATAAATATATTTTCCTTCAATTCTATATGATCGACATGGTTGCGCACCCAGTGGCCTAGTGCCTTGAGTTTCCCAGTCGTCACCAGAACCTACATCAACAAAATGATCATAGCATTAAAGAACTATACAAAATTATCAAGAACGATTCTTCCCACATTTAGGTCCCTGGTCGGGGGCATTAGGTGGCCCTTCATTTCAGTTATATCTAGCGCTAACTTGACATTATTGGTGATATTGAGGATATTCCTCTACGTGGAGTCAAGGATAACATGGTTGACCTATCATAGGATGATAAAGATATAGAGCCACTTGATGAAAACATACCCCATGGGGGTCCACACATCTTGGATCCATTGAAAAGGGTCAGTCACTAGTAAATACATTTAATGTTTCTCCTCATACATACCATGTCGGTAGCCCTTGATCATAATACCAATAAAGGAAAAAAGATTCTTGGCATCATCAACCCCTCTATCTTAGTTGTTTTAATGCTGAAGATTAAATATGATCTTGAGAAGGCCATGTAACATCAATATATCACAGAGTATAAAAATAATTTAGATAACCTTCTCGCTAAAAGTGTTGTAGAACACTGGCCAAACTATGGAAATTCTCTATTCGAGCTGAACTGGTTGGTACAACATCTCCATTATGAGTTTCCTCCAAGTGACCCTAACCCTTCTACCCAAATAGGTAGGGAATAAGCTGGAGATAATGGAAAGAGGGTGGATATGTATCTCCAAATCCACCCAAGAGGCACTATAATCCTCAGGAACCAGCTCAGGTTCCCCACACTACTCCACATGTTTTTCACCTGACAGTGCCACAAATCATCCAACCATCCACTCCACGAGCATCTAGACCTTCTTAAAATGTTGAAAAATCTACCAACACACTAGAGGTTATGGAGCCTTATAGATTAAGGAATCCCCACCTAGATTATCTAATGAAAGCACTCATTTCCCACCTCAAGGGTTTGGAAACTCGACATGTGGAAATTCCACCTAATGGGAAGCCATAAGCATCATTGGTGGATGATATAAATACACCCATTGGCTTAAAAAATCCTACCTTATCCCCCTTTAATTGGATGGTGTGATCCTTTTTATCATTTATACCACATCATCTTAAGGTGTGGACTCATTCTATGAACTCCCTCACAAAAGGTGGACACCAAACTCTGGTGTTTTGTACATAAATTGGAAGGTCCTACGTTATTCTAGTACAACCAGTTACCCATATTGTTAGTATCCACCTATGATGATCTTTGTAGGTATCCTATTTACCATTTCATCCCTACCATATGGAATACATGTATTGTATAACTCTTAATGTGTAAGCAGAGGTCTGATTAGTTCGTCACAGACATTGTTTCTTGGTGGAAATGACGCACCTATGACCAAGATATGACACTGTCTCAGGAAAAGATGCTGACAGTGTGTGTAGGGAATGTCAAAACTGAATATTTCTCCTCTATCAAAAAGAAAAAATACCCATGGTGATATCAATATTTCTATGAAAATTCCTAGTGTATAGAGGTAGTCTAGCAGCAGGCCAAGAAAGCCCTAACGTTTCCTCCAGTAGTTCCTGAGAGAAGAGCCTCTAAGACCAAGCCATCCATGGTGGCATAGGTAGAGCCCCCATGAAGTTGAAATTATTAGTATTGGAGCCACCTCCACAACCTCATAAGGGATCACCACCTCAGGAATTGCCTCCATCCCCATAGTGACAACCTCATAATCGGTAGGTGCCCCCTCATAATATACCTCCACCACCTAAGAATGATTACAAGTTTCCACCTCCTTGATGGGCTCCTACTCCTCCCCCATCAAGGAAAAGATATGATTGTCCCTTTCTCTAATATAAGTAATCAAACCAACTCATTTAATGATTCTAATGTCTCTGGATATTTCAGATGTGCCTTGTAGAAGGAAATTTAGTAGTTGATGGAATGTAGGAGACCCAAAAAAGCCCAACTCACTGATCTCCATACATTCCACCCCGATTACCAGATACAAGGGAACCCCTAAAGAAGAGTTATGTGTTTAAAGAATGGACTGAGGACCATGATTATATCAACATAGTCAGGTTAGGTCTAGCACCGATATAGGTGGAATGTGTATTCATACATCATGACTGCTCCAGTGATAGTAAAGATGAGTGGTAGAAGGATTTTAATCATTGATCTCAAAAATATAATGACTAGATGGATCATATGGTAGTATCCAATGCTTATGATATTATCCGTGAACATTTAAATCGAATAGATCATTTATAAGTTGTCATGTCACCCATAGACATTACATCTGCATCGATGTATCAACTATCCTCCTCTCAGAAGGGAAATCGTCGGTGGAACAAAGGAATGTAAAGTCCCCCACCGATTTCATTATCATACCATACTCTCAGCAACTTCATTCCCCTATATATGGTGATAACCCCAAAAATAATTCTTGTTTTAAAGTAATTTTCAAGTGACGATCATGGGTATGCTTCGGTTAAAACCATAGAGCCGATAAACCCAACATGGTTCCTGATGACGAGGAGTACCAGACAGATCCTCCTAATTTCCCAAACCATCACTAGAATCAATGGGATCCATGTTTATCTGGTTCAAAATAATGCCTTAATCAATACTTATATCCAATAAATTCATGCCATCGAAACTAGAAAACATACCGATTGTAGAGCACATCACATGCAACTGTCTCTTCTTATTTCACCAGGTTGGCTTTCACCACCAATTGGGCTACTTGACCTGAAAGAGCCTCCACGGCCATCCTACAGTAATCCAAAATATGTTGTGGAACTAAATCTTTCATATAGCCCTAATCTAGTAGATTCTCTTCATGTTTCGACTACTGAGAATCCCATCCAGAATGACCTCCTGTTAGCAAAAGTTCACACATGGAATAGACGTATGATATCCTTAATCATATTTATATAATTAATGCAGTTCTATCTATCCTTGAAGCTCTTCTCATGTCAACGGATATGTCTTATGACATTACTAATTCTTTAATAAGCCCATCTAGATTGAGATGGAGGTAGCAACCATAGAAGTCATCCATGCTGAGGCAGCCGAGCACACAGAATACCATCACATCACCACTGTCTTCGAAGAATATGAATTCTATCCCATACAAGGGCACATTCACCAAATATACAACAGTGGACATGTTAATGGCATGGAGGTTTGTCGCTATCTTGTAGACATGAGATCTGGGATCGACCTTATCCCTACCCAAACACTATGAAATATTATGATGTACAAGGATGATATGTTCCCCTCTTACATAAAAATTCACGATTATGATAGGATAGAACAGATATGAGTTATCATGATATGCCTAACGACACAATTTGGGGGACTGGTATCCATCAACGAGTTCATAGTTTCCTCACTAGATATCTCCTACAACATGTTGATGGATTGTCCATGGCTCCACCTACCCATGGTGGTCCCATATTCATATCACCAATTCATTATGTACCCCCTTAATTGTAAATAGCGCATGCTTCAAGTCGATGTATCGCTATTCACCACTTATAAATCCCACTATCTATATGAAGACAATTAAAATAGCATGGACAAGAAGATTCAAGCTATCGAGGATGACCCCACTACGACTATGATCGACCCGTGGATAGGCCTATATGATAATACATCTTCCCAATTCACCAATTGGTGGCCACAACTACAAATATGGGGAAATGAATTGTTGTCTCTATAATGAGGTGATGGAACATCCCCTAGTCTAAAGGATGTTGAAGGATCACCTCTTATCCATATAAAAATCATGCTCTGTGATCCCAGAGCCACCTACTACCATAATGTATTAGAATGTCCACCCCATTGAAACTATAATATGTCATACATGCATGTTTCACTGGTTTAGGATAAAATGGATCAATCTTATGCACCCCCATTACTTTGATATCATCATGATTGGACCCTTGGGATGAAGTCAATAAAGGATTGGGTTGATAACATTCATCGATGTCATTTCGGCAGTATAGGAGCCCTCTGATGTGGTGTCCACCACCGCCCAGGCTAGCACCCGTGTCCCATCAGGATATTTCAACTCGTAGGAATCCCCTATCACTAAGGATCCCTCCTCCACCATGATCTATGAATTGGTACATGTGAACCTATTTAGTGAGAGAAATTTAAATTGCACAATGTTTAGTGGCTCAATTTCTGTCGAAGTGAAACGGTGATATGTTGCCTTCCTGACGAAAAATCATGATTTTTTCCCTAATGTTATTACACAATTTGAGGATTAGATCCTTCGGTTTCCATCCACCTCCTCTAAATTCAATGAAATCATCGCAATATCAAACAACCTCCCAGAAATATGAACCCTTATCATTGTGCCATGATTTAGGATGAGGTTTATAATCTCATCATATCCAAATTCGTCAGGGAGGTCCAATACCCCATATGGTTTTCTAACATTGTTCATATTATGAAGAAGAAAAGAAAGATCGAAGTATTCATTGACTTTCAGGATCTTAAATGTCATTGTCTTATGGATAACATTCCCCTTCAAATGACATGAGATATTTGTTAATTCCACTAGAGGGGTCTATTGTGTCCACTTCTTGGATTGGTATTCAAGTTATAAACAAATACGAATAACCCTAGAGGATGAAGAGTCACAGCCTTCTGAGAACCACAAGGTACTTTTTTTCTACCTGTTAATGCCCTTCTGTAAAAATAACACACGTTCCACCTATCATCCTACCACACATCATATATTTAAGATGATCCTTGGAAAATTGGTGGAATTCTATATGGATGGTCTAGTGGTCAAATCCCGCTAGTGACAGAACCACCTCAGTGTTCTTGAGAAAGTGTTCAACTTTTCTCTACCCCACTATTTAAAGATGAACCCATTGATGTGACCCTTCAGTGTCACCTCTAGAAATTTTCAAGGCATAGTTTTATTATATAAGGGCATTGATATCTATATGAAGAAGATTAAATCCATTAATATGATGTCTCCTATGAGAAAAATTTTCGAGTGTCGTTGATTTCATGGCCACATAGCCTATATACATTGATTCATTAAAAATATGGATAGAATGTGTAATCCATTTCCCTAAATCATGGATAACGTTTCTAATTATCATTGGTACGAGGAGTTTCATACTACTTTTGAGGAAATCAAGCCGTACATATTACATCCTTCAGTTCTGATGCCACGTGTTTCTGGAAAGTCGTTGGTCCTTTATGTGACCACTCTAGAATGACATCTCAACACCCTTCTTTTCGAGAAGAACAATTGGGGAACACAGAACAGTTTTTACTATATCTATCACATTCCCCTCGATTGAAAGGCTATATATTCTTTTTTCAAGAAAAGATACCTTGTGATGGTATTCTCAGTGTAGACATTGCAACACTACTTATCGAATCATGAGATACTGCTTGTGTCCCAAGTGGATCTGTTGAAGTACATTATGAACCGCCCCTTGTTGACAAGCCATATAGCTTGGGCGATAGTGATCGTCGAGCAGTTTGATGTCTTATTTTCCACCGATAAGACCATTAAGGGACATGCATTTGATGACTTTTTCACCTCTGATATAGCACCCACAAACCAGTCTTTGGATCTTGATTTTCATGATGTGGCAAATCTCTTGGTAGACTAAGCCATTCCGTGTTGGAAAATTCACATTGAAGGTGCTTCCCAAAGCCGTACCGATATAAGACTCATTGACATGAGACTCAATAGAGTGGTCCTAGGTATTGTTTTCATCATTCTAGCACAAGTTGTTCTTCCATATTCATTCTTGTTATTAAAAGTCTATTCCAAAAATGAGGTAGAGTATCAGGATCTCATTACTTGTAACGTGATGGCCATCGAGATTGATGTTCCTACTTAAAAATGAAAGAGAACTCCAAACTAGTCATCAAAAATATTAATGGTGACTAGGATATCAAGAATCCAGAGCTGAAACCACTGTTGTAATGAACGTACCAGTTGAGGTCCCATTTCCCATATCAGCCATAAGTTACTCATGTTCCACGTTTGCAGAACACTAGAGACGACACGTTGGAAAACATGGTTTCATATTTTGAAGAACTGGACTGAGATGATTTAATTATTTATGTGGTGAACAAGAGAGTCATCTCTCTCATCACTCCGGACAAAGATTATAGCCTGCAGGTAAGCCACCTGGCCATAAACTCTTCTACGACAACACCTACAAGGTCCCCTACCACATATTTGGAGGTGACTCCCAACTAGGGGACCCCTTTTATCAACTGTTTAAAATACAACAATCTATTGGATTATAGAGTAAATCATGAGAAAATCTGATGCCCCACATTGCAGTTTACCCTCTAGAGTGGTCCCAATTTTGTGCAGATCCCCTATAAGAAATGGTTTTACGGGGTTCTCCACAATTTCAATAAAGGAGGTGATATTTATTTGGTCATGTAGAAGGTTCATTGTAGTTTCTGTCGGGCTCCTCAGACTAGGCGAAAAATATTTCACCTGATCCGGAGATTTTGGTATTATTTTCCTTCCATGATCCTCGACTATAAAGAGTTTTCTAAGAGATTACATGTGTGAAAAATCAACTATAATTTTGTTAATTGGACCCAAAAATCTCTCCCCACTACCATGTACTATTTTCCCATTTTTCATGCGGACTCGATGTAATGGGACCTTATAAACTAGCAACATCCTGCCATTGCATGTTAATCCAGACCAATACAAATTTCTCTTCCATGTGGGAAAATATTGTTCAAATCAAGGAGGTCAAGTAATATTATATCATTTAATTTTTATATCTAATATTATCTATTGTATTGATTTCCCACAGACCGTCCTCACAGATAATGACACCAACATCTGGGAAGTTGAACTAATTATGTTTTATACTGATTACAACATTCATTCAAACCGTACCTCCCACAATCATGTGAAAGAAAATAAGAAGAAAAATGTATTAAAAAAGTCCACTCAAACATTATTTAGAAGATGTTTGGTCATAATAAGAAGCATTGGATGAATAAGCTCCCTAACTATCTTTAGGATTATCATATTACGACACGCAATTCCATTAATGTGACCACATATTCCCCGGTGTATAGAACAAAGGCAGTCCTGCGCATTGAGATGCATTTTCCATTATTGAACATAGATGTCTACGATCAATAGACGCTAGATAAGTTAGCGAAAATCTATTTGGATGAACTGGAAGCACTTGAGGAGATCAGGATTTATTCCCCACACAATATGTAGAGGCATCAGAACAAGATAGATAGAGATTATAATTAAAATAGTTTCCTTTGATCTTTCTTACTAGGTGACATGATGTGGGCGCTAATAATGCCGATGAAACCCAGAAGGAAACCTCCAAAGTTGGATACCATGTGGGAAGTAACATATTTCATCCACATGGTTTTCCCTGATGGCGCATACTACCTTAATTTTTTGGATGGTGAGCGGATCACTCCTCCCACCAATGTCATCTTCGATATACATTACTTTTCATAGGTAACTAGATTTTGTCCCAAATGAACATAAACGGGTCTATCTTTTCCAAATCACTTTAACTTGCATGATACATCTGGGATGAATGATATAAAACTACATATCACTCATCATTCATGATAATAAATATCTAAATGGTCCTACCTTTATGACCATAAACATTGTTCTTCCAGCATCCTTTCTAAATGATGTTAAGATGAAAAACATCAAATGTACCACATCCATCTTGATTCCCATCCTTAGGCAATACTTATGAATTCTCGAATGTTTCGTCTTTGTGTTGAGCCCCAAATTCTATCCATTTTTTACCACTATGGATAGTACTATTGGAGTATCGCACACAATGTGATGTTCTGCAAGGGTGGAATGAGGTGTGGCCTGGGCACGCGTTATCATTCACATCGGGTATCAAACAACCACACTATGTACCCCTCTGTTTTGATATTTCCATTCCCCCATCCTCTAATAATCTTCTTGAGTCGTCTGTTCTCAAATTAGGTGCCTATGCCCTCTATGAAAACACACTAACTTTTCCAAAATCACTCGGGGTTCGGTCATAGGGTATTCGATTATACATGAGGTGTTCTTTCCCACATTCATGCTTCATTTTCCTTTTTATTTGGGCTTTCATCATCTTTAATAGTCGAAAATACCCCTAACGTTATGGATTACAGGGCTCTCCCACCATTTCGGGCCAATGCCCCCAATAATTTTTGATTGAAAATTTGATACAAGTCCCTTGTCAAAAATCCAGTCAGCTGTCGATTCTCAATAGTTTACTCCTATTTCAGGGCACACATTATAAATGTTGTGTTTTGAACATGGTCAATAGTCATCCTCCATCGCTACACCACACCCAATAATCCTTAAATATCTGTTTCATGATTCACATCTTCATCCACTCAATCATCTCCAAGTGAAATTTGTATACTCTTGGTGTTATCTATGAGTGCACATTTCTGTGTTAGGGGGACAAATCAATGGTGTGGTGTAATTTTCTACTTCGCACCATTTCCAATTTCATTCAATTTCATGTGTTGTAAATATCTTCTACGCCCTTGTTTCCCCCAACAAGCATGACTCACATGGGCTAAGGGATTTGGTCTTGTTTTATGCAAATTTGGAAGAGTATCACTTCTAAAGGTCCAATTTATATAACCATAAACTAATATCTCATATTATCATTGTCATATGAACTTAAACTGCATTACATCTTCCAAAACTATGTAGAACTTGATTTTTATTTTTATGGGATATGCAGGAACTCCCAATCTTGTAAACTTTAGGTCCATCTCAGGTTCCAAAAATTACCTATTCTGTTCATACTTTTGGCCCAGACTCATATTGGAACATGTGCTGTGACATGTGTGGCCTTATTTCCTCATTCATGTCTGGATTGAAATAGAAGCACCACGTACTCCCCATTTAGGATCCAGCCTCTCTTATATCTTGTTATTCATGACAATAAACTTAACTATCAGAACTATGAGGGGCTTGATTCTCATCCTCATGGGATACATTGGAGCACAATGACGTTTCAACTTTGGATCCAGCCCCACATCCTCTGATCTATTTTATCCCCTCTGCTAGAGGCTTCTCCTCTGGAGTTGTGTAAGGTGTGGTGGGGGACAAGTCCTTATTCATGATATGTATGCTTTATCACAACATGAAAAATCCATCTAAAACATCATTCTTTTGTATGCGTCCAATCCATATGACCATAAACTATACTTCCAAGTTCCACATGAGTTTAATTTATGGTGTCTTTTCTGCACGACATTAAGATGCATGGGTTGGTCCTATCATATGACTCCTTACTACGACACTACCATCCCGACTGCATGATGAAAAAATAACATTGTATTGTGGTGTCCTTGCAAGAGAAAGAATCACACCGAGAATTAGATATTCACCATGCTATTTTTTCAAGGTCAACAAATGGACTGATATCTATAGCAACACCTAGACTCCTTATCTTGGTTTGTTAGTTCAAAGAAAAGCAAGATGAGAATAAATAACAATATAAATCTATTGTCTATTCTTCCCGTTAAAGGGTCAAACATGTATGGTAATTCAAGAGCAACATGTGGATTGATTCACACCATTATGGGATATAAAAGAATGCCCAGGTTTTTTTACCTTGGGCCTTGTTCCTGGGTTTTCAATCCATTTTCCCCTTTTTTCACTCACCTTCTCTTGTTTTCCACCCTTAATTGGACCCCTCAACCTCTGTTACACCTCATCAATGTGTTCAAATGCACTGTGGTTTAGGACCTATAGTGATGAGTTCTGTATGAAAATTCTTTAGTTCTATCTTCACGCTTCACACATCCATTTATTTGGGTATCCATCATCATTCACATATCAAAGGACCCATGGATGGTATAGATGCCTAGCCTCAGGGATCTACTACCATCTCGGGCCAAAATCACTGATAATTTCCAAACAAAATTTTGATACACATCCCTTTTTGCGGATTTGGTTAGAGGTTGACCCTCAATTTTTTGTTCCCATCCCAAGCCTCATAATATGGATATCATGCTTTGAATGATGTCAAAAGACATCCTATCATTTTACTCCAACCCCATTAGAACTTGAATTTTTTTTTTTTGAATTTAACAATATTTTATATTCTATGATGATCAAACAAAAAATTTGACACCCTTGGTGTTATCCCTCCATTCTTTCTCACAAGATGACTGGTTGAACTAGTACATTGCGGTCACCATGGACTCGACACCCTTATCCCCTGTGGTGTGTTTCTATGTGAATTAATGATATTATCTACCATTGTTTCCCACATTGAGCATGGATCACGTGGGTTTAGGGATCTATGTATGATTTATGCTTACATTAAAAACATACTCATCCTTCTAGTCTGAGCTCTATGACATTAATCTAAGATATCATTCATTCATAACATATGACATTAAAATATTCTTTTCTCACACATCTTATGTATAGACAGGTCGTAAGGTGTCTTCATTCTAGAAGATGATGCCCCTTTTTGGTATTGGTTCTTCACTATTCCACTTTCAGAACTATGTGTGGCATGATTTTCACCCATGTCGGATTTTTATTGAAATCTAGGTACATCACCTATGGGTCCAGCTGCATCACCATAATCTATTTCTCCTCTTCTTGACCTAGGTTCTCTTGGATGTATGTGGTGTGGTGTGGAAATTTTTCCTTATTCACCTTGGGTTTCACAATAACCACTCCACGCACCTCTCTTGACATCTCTCGAATCATCATCCATATTTCCATGACATAAAACTGCATGTCATCTTGGTCCTCATCAGAGAGGTCCTATTGGGAAATATGTTTGATCATGATTGAGACTGACATTCTCACCTAATGTGCTTTTATATCGATGGTGTAACTATAATTGTGTTGGACTCCATTCAAATTGTCTTTCACTCCACCCTACTCTTTTCATTCATTCCTATTCATATCATCATCCCCTTCCACATAAGATGGGACCCCCAAACAACATGGATGCTCTACCATTCTACCCACATGCATTCTCTGGCCAATGTCCAATAAGGTATTGGACAAGCACATCAAGTAAGGCCTTGTATATTCATGTATGGTCAATAGGATTTCCTTGTTTTGTTCCCCATTCCAATATTACATGAAATGAGTACTGTGTTTTGAACATGGTCAATAGTTATCTTCATCATCAGTCCCCTTTCGAGGTGTTCCAAATACATGGTATCCTAATCCAAAAATTCCATTCCCATTTGTTTGGACTGATTCTGGAACCATTGTAGCCATCCCTCTCATTCACTAGAGTATGTTAGGAAGAGTATTTTGACTATTTTGAGAACTATATTCTCTAATAAATACGCCTATTTTATCTCATAAATTTTCAATGGTTATTAGAATCCCAGATAATCAATGTTTAACAAACAATATCATGTGAAAAGTGAATGACTATGTAGTTATCCCTTTTTCCTCACACCGAGTATAACTAATCTGTGCATAGGGATTGATCACCGATCACTTCGCGATCATGATAGAGATGCACTAATCAAAACAAGAAATCAGTAATATTTCTATACAGACACATAAAATAAGAAATCAAGAATCTGAGTAGATTTATAAGTGCATGTAAATTATAACACCCATGGATTGGCCCCTCCAACAGATGGATTGAATTCATCAACAGAGTGTCCAAACTCCTCCACCCTTTGGGATGTGGCCTCTAAAATACTCAATGGTTGTTTAAGCTCTCCATATTCGTCACTGGCTATGGGAAGTAGCTCATCTTCCCTGATAAGTTCTCCATATCTATTCGGTTGGATGAGATCCCTTTTACTAGTTTCTGGGAAAACAAGTTATTTGTCTGCATCCAAATGAACTATGTAATAAAAAATAAGCTCTATTTTGATGTTAATAAAAGAATATGGATCATATTTATCTACTTCAAGATGATAAATCTCTTTCTCAACCTACCAACACCTCTGAATGGCAATTTCCTTCCTCTACTGTCAGCCCACACTATTGCCACATGCATACTCCAAGACTCTCTCAGCGAGGTAATCATGAATGAGAATGTAAGGATGTCAGGCATCTACTCCTCCAGATCATAGATCACAAATCCTTTGGAAAATTCTCCCAACATGGCTGATCCACTATAATATAGATGTATTTTCAATGAAACACTTCATAAATTTCTAGGACCGATGATGGAAGACCATGTTATCAACTTTATCAGAAGTAGTATCATCTTGTTCCTCAGGATCAGTAGTTTTATAATCTAGAAACACTAAAATGAATTCAGTAGTAGGATATTTCTATGGGGTTTCATCAAGAAGGTTGGGATCCACATCATCTGGCTGATCTTCACAATCTGATTCCACCATAACGATTTCATGATTCGGCCTACTGGTAGTCTTATCAAGAATCATGATTGTCATTTTCCTACTAGAAGGGGAGTCTGATTCAACAAAAATTGGCACTTTTATGGGAAAAGAAGCACTATGAGCTCTTTTTATCCTTTCTAGTGCATCCCATGCCATCAATAGAACTTCATGTGCTAGAATCTAGAATGTTAGTTAGTTGGTTTTGATAAACAACAGTTATGAATTATAAAAAAGAGAATGACAAACAGAGGTTGAAGAACAAGTCACGTTATTAAGTTGATGATTCTAAGATCCCAAGACATGGTCCCCATATATGATTGGGATCTACAAAGACAAAATTAGAACCACCATGGATATTTTAGACCTTTTATGCTCTAAAGTCACCATAACCCCCCGATGAAGGCCCTGAAGTGAAAGTAACTGTTTCGTAGCGGCGGGTTTATGAACATGGCCCACCAGCTCCAGAAAAATTTCAGAAAGATGAAATTTGGATTATCCAACAAAGATATGCATTATATTGATTTATAATTTACCTCTATAGCTTCAATAATTTCCTCTAGATCTGGGGTTTCAATCTCGTCTTCTTCTAAGGGGCTCCCTCCGCCAGCATCACCACCCCAGGAGGATACTTATAATTATTTAGCTAATGGGATGATATCCCTTATCTCAATAGTAGATAATTTAGGTGGGATCATTTGATTGGGAAATACCCTTTCTCAATCTTCCATTGGTCATTGAGTTCTCTGGGAGTGAACATATTCTTCTAGCTCGGTGACATATCGCTCCCCTTTTGTCGAAGATACTGAAAAGCTACCCAGGCATAACCAATCTCTGATAGATCCATCTTGAGGTAGTTGTTGTGATCCCACATCTTTTACAAGATGAATAATCTTATGTCGAAATCTCATGTAACCCAAACCATTGGAAAGATGGCATCCAGAGGCATACTTATAACAAATACCTGCTTCCTGGGGGCCTGAACGGATATCCTACAGAACCCGTTGGGGGCCATTCTTTCCCTTTGACTCTGTTCGGTTGGTTGTTCTAGGACCACTTCCACCTCATTCCTCTCACTCGGCATATGCTTAGGAATCACTAGCCCTACCATGGACTCGCCATTGTAGTGCACATAAATTTTTCTTCCATGACGTGTCATTTAAACTTTATAACCCCTACGTCAAGATAGGGGAGTTTTCCCCCTTTGTCATGAATAGTTTTCCACTTCTAATTATCCCCCAGATAAGATAACTCCAAACTCATTGCATATTATTTCACCATTCAAAATGAAGAATTAGATGGGGTCCATTAATTCCACATATTTCCATCATCCTGTGTGAATATACGCCATGTCTACCTCATCACACACAGATGATACCAGTAGAGTACCCCCCTCGAGAAATCCTGTGGGTCCAGTCTCTCTATGAACAAAAATTACCTCATGAAGCAGTGCTGCGTATACGACTCGTAGACAGGATTACAGACCACCGGTTCTACCAAAACTCCACACCAAAATAGCATGGAGATAAGACAGATGTTCCTCATTTACATATATGTCATCAATTAAAATACCCGTAGGCAACAGGAATGGATGGATGTTGACTTCATTCTTCTACTAAAAATTGTTCAGTGTGATCAGTGATGTCAGCTTGGATGAGACACTTCACACCATTTTCAAGATGGTCGATCTGATTTTTAACCTATGAGGGGAGTTGGGGTTTGGGTACTTGTATAATCTAATGTGTGCCCCTACCTATCACTACAAAAGTGGAATGGTCCTCACACCTTGAATGATATCCTTTACTTTATAATGTTCCATATAAATTTTTACATCTTGGATAGCACTGGGATCGTCAGACTCACACACTCCCGCACCACTATCATGGATGCCATTATGAATGTGCTTGGCCACATGCTCGTTTTTGTATCTCAGTTCGACAACATCCAACCACAGATGAGTGAAAAAATAAACTCAGCCAGCCTTACCACCTATTGCTGCTCAGTGTTGATGTTATATCCCTAGAGTTACATTAGCTGTCCCCCAGTATGTGCAACTATACATTCTCTGTAATACAGTGGGTTCCCTCAGTGGGGCATGTCGAAGTCCTCGTCGGTAACTTCTTAGGTGCTTACCCCCCCCCCCTCGATAGCATGATGTAGTGGTAAATTTTTGAAAATATTAAACCACTGCTTGAAATGGACATCTTGCACTAAATGGTTTTCGTCACTTGGAACCAGGGATAGAAATTCCTTTTCCAACCATAGAATATACACTAGATTTTCCCATATGGTTTCCCCAGGGAAGCATTCATCCTACATATACCCAAAAAATGGGATCATGGAAATACGGTGGAGACCCTAAAGGTTAATGAAGAGTTCCTTATGAAGAAAATGGAATTATATGGTTGTAGATGACCACCTACATTGCAACCCAAGAATGAAACTCTTCTACTAATAAATATAAAATTGAGAAGCCAATGTCACTTCTTATAAACATACCCACTTCAGTTCCGCCCCAATATCATTGTATGATGCACAGACCCAGTATGCCTAGACTCAGTAATCTATGAAATTGATGCCCGGGCGCAGCTCCCAGTCTTTGGTCCACCCCCTCTCAGGGTTAACCAATGTTTCCTTCAGAATGGTTTTGTAATGTATTTTATAAACTTACAGATTTAGGACATTCCCATAAATATAGTTAACCTGATTTTATAAACAATTAGTGTTAACAGGCGTGTAATCTCCACTGTTGTGGCCAGTTGCAGCCTTGAACAACTGGTGCTGACATAGAGTGATCCTAAACTAGTAAGATGGTTCATCCCCACTGGCTGCAGGGATGAAACGTTATCCTTAATGCCGAATCCATAAAATTGAATCCTTTGGTAGAGCGGGTAGTTATCCTGGCTCTCTTAAAACATATTTTTCAAGGATTAGTGATCCAAGTTACATCAAACACACTCAATTCTCTCGAGACTATTTTCCATTTATTCCATTCGATTGGAATTTCTAGGAACCACCCGAGAGACTTCTAGGTTGACCATTCAATTCAAAATGTATATTTGGTACATTCTTCACTGGTCATGATTGTCATCTACGAAGCTCGGTCATGAAACTCGGTCTCAAATCATAGTCAGGGAGATCGGTCAAAAAGCTCAGTGGTAGAGCATGATCACAATGTTCTGAGATGTATCTCTAGTGTAAAGGCATCATACCGAGCTTAAGGCTTACAAAGAACATGGCCGTAGATTAGGGGAACTCAATGTATGATGTGATTCAAATAAGGATCATACTGTGGCATTCGCCTGGAGTGGCATATCAAATCACTGGTTTAGAGAATCTGGTTTGAAAAGGGTGATCACAAAGCCACAAAGCATCTCAAATCAACATACTATGACATGGTGAAGATTCATGTGATTAACATTAGAGACCATATCCATTTATTTATAGGTTAAAACCCCAAAGCTCCGTAGTGTGTCTCGTCTTCACCATTCCCATGCATTGAGATCCCCTAATAACTCTTTCGGATTATAAAAAAAATTCATCATGAGTCTTCACAACGACTCCACTTTCCACCCCACATAGATTTTTTCATTTTTCACATAGAATCTAACAATTTTAATTAGAATATCAAATTCTAAGGGATGTCATTTATTGGCTCTAAAATCTACCTCCTCAAATGGGGGAAGAGAATTACAGCGCAAATTGTATGAGAATGCTACAACACAAAGGTTCCTCGCAGTGAGGTGGCCCTCTCGGTGGAAGCTCTTGGGAGAGCCCTTCTCCTTACCTACAACAAAGACACAAATTCTCTATGTCAGATGCTAAGAATGTTGATGAAAAAAATCCATAGTTCTGAGAAAAATGAACGCATCTCACTCTTGTTGTGGAGTGTGAATTATTTCACATTGCGTCCTCCTCCCTTCATCCCCATGGCGCCTATAAATACCCCACATCACAAACACTAAAAAATACCAAACGCTAATCTTTCGTTTTACGACTCCTGAATCCTAAAACACCAATTTTTATATAAACCTGTAGAAAACATGAATCATCCAAGGTACTTGAGCATTATGAAATCCCATTCCCTTTTCTCAAATTTGTCTCTTATTCAATGATGGATTCCCTTCATAAATATAATGGACCATTGAAAAGGAGGGATACCCCTCTAGCTACTCAGATCATCACAATTCATCCCGTCATTGCAAAGCCCCCTCAAAAAGAATTTGAACTCTATGTTTATGCTGGGTCCTGGTGCTTTGCGATCCTAGGTGCTCCATGACGCTCTTTACTCTACGGTCCCCATTGCTTTCTAATCATGGGTGCTCCATGAGCCTCTCAGCTTTGTGACCCCTAGTGCTTTGTGATCCTGGGTGATCTTAGAGCCTTTGTGCTCTATGATCCCCAAATAATTACAAACATGGGTGCTCAAAAAATCCACTATGCTTTGTGATATCATATGCTTTGTGGTCCTGGGTTCACCATGACCCTTTGCGCTCTATGATCCCTAGTTCTTTGTGTTCTAGTGGGCTCCATGACCCTCTGCGGTATGTGATCCCCAATTCCTTGTGATCCCAGTTACTCTGCGAGCCTCTTCACTCTACGATCCCTGGTTCTCTTCCACCCCATGAACATTTCGATGCCCCTCTATGTGAGGGTTATCACTTCAAAAACCCTTCAACCTCTCAGTCGTTGAGTCTTGTGTGGTGTAATTTCAATGTCCCATTGGCAGTGCTTCTTGTTTTATTTCCCAGCCTCTTTCTTCTTCACATAGGAATGCTAACAGTTATTGTATCTTCACATAGCCATGAGAATGTGATCCCCTCGCTGGATCACTCCACAACCCCATATCTCCGTGGCATTGTGGATGCCTTCCCTTCACCGTGTTTGTCTGGGTGTTAGTTATATATGTCCTAGGGGTGTGTAGTGAGCTTTCCACATCTGAGATGGAGGATGCTAAACTACTAAGGACTATCGTCCTCAGCACATGACATTATACTGTGGCCTTTCCCAATGCACTATATGTTTGGTTCCCCGTATCGCATATCCTCCGCACCCACTAGTCTCCACAGGAGTGATATCTTCCTCACATAGAATGAAATCCTCTTATATAGAATGAAATCTATCCAAAAGAAAGGGAAACCCTCTTGGTGTAAACCCCTTGCCTTTATTGTAAGAGATAAAATCAGTTCTCCTCATCTCTTCTTGCATGCTCAAAGTCTATAGGAGAGAGTGGCACATTGTCCTTTATTTCCCAGTACCTCTCCCTTTGGGTTTTTTCACCGTTGGGCCTCCATCCTAGAGTATGTCCTAATATTTGTCTCCCTTGGACGCATCTTACATGGACCATGTATATAGGAGAGAGGATCACATGGAACTTTTTTACCATATTTGTCTAACATTGGCCTTTATTTCCATCAGCCCTCGATCATGGAGTATGTCCCAATCTCCATCTCCTTTGTATGCAAACCAAGTGTAAGTCCCTCTTTATTCCTCATGGACACAACTTTTGCGACATGATCATCTTGGTTTTTTTTCCACGTGATTCTCACAAAGAGAGTAAATGACATTCAATTAGAGTAAGCACTGACCATTAACACGTAATCCACAAACACCCAGTCCAAACTATGTGGGATTTGACCTTGCCATTTCCAAGGATGGTATGTATGATGCCTACCATAGGTTCCAGATCATAATCCATCAGTCCGGTAAATTATCATTGGTTAACCCTCACCCCACATGACATTAAACTATATTCCCTAGTTATCATGAATGAAGATAATATATATGTATATCAACTATGTGATTTTTCATCCTTGTCTCCTAGACATGGTACATATAAAGCCTCCTGAAGGTTCAAACCCAACCTAAGTTAATCCACTGTAGTCCCTTTTGTTTGGACCCACATCTCATTCTCACCCTCCATGCATCAGACCCAATCATAGGCTTCTAGCCATGTGTAAGCCCCCAGTACGTCATTGGGATACTGTCCTTTGTGAACACAACAATTACATGCCCCATCCTAAACAACATGGACATTGAATCCATAACATGATGATATGTATAAATCCTCCATGAGGTTCTAACCCATCACCCTTGTCTCATCCAAGTTTCTCCCTTGAGCCTATGTGTTTTAGTATGGTCATTCCCCGAATAGTGGGTTCCACTTCATTTGGGTCCCATCGATCCATCCATTCTCACTTGTCATCTTCTTATGTGTCCCATCATCCCACCATATAATGTAGACTTTGATTCCATGAAACAAGGATACATATAAGAATCTACAAGGATAAATCCCAACATCACTATCATCTTCACATCAGTTCCATCTCATTATCCATCCACATCACTCAACCATCCATATACATAATTATTCTTACCAAGGCCCCCACTTCCCTGTGAGATCATGTCACCCTCATCCTCAGTTCCCACAGTAGTAATAAGATATCCAACCCCGTATAATCCCCACATAATTTGTAACCATCCAACGATGAATGATCCTATTTCAATGAGCCACTATCACCTTATAGGCCCCACCATGTATCTGGGTCACCGTCCTCTCTGATCACCCCGATTAATCGCCCCATTGAACTATGGGTGTTTGACTCCTATTTCTCGGGATAAGGTTCGTAAGAAACCTCCATGATGATCAATCCCAGATAATGGAAAACATGGGCATCCCCATTATAGGGTCCCACTCATCATTAGATCTATTTTCATTGGCTTTTTGATCCAACCATTTACATGGATTCTTAGGTTCTCCCTCTAAGGGATTTACCCACATGATCAACTTCCATCTATGTTATGATCATTACGATCCATTACATTAGATGTTAACGTCGTGGTATACCTTGTGTTAGACATGGTATGGTGAGGAAAACCTTAGAGACATGCCTATGGTATATGATTCCCCACCAATGATGTGGGATACCTTGGGATTCTGTGTCCTTGGGAATCCGTATCATAAGGGGAAGAAACCCAAACACATCACTGTTTCAGAATCCAGACATGCCACCAATGTCCAATGTGACTACTCCCTGAGATATAAGGTTACTGCCCTGACATGACCCCTTGGAATGTATTGAAAGATTCAATGTAATTAATTAGTGTTCAGAATGATATGGCATTGAGATGAGTTTCACGAACAATATCATAAACTATAAAGGATAATCATACAATGTGACAAGTTCCAAGGAAGAACATACGAAAGAGGAACTGAAATCCCATCACCCCATTTCGATCAAGGATATAAAATTCCAAAATAAGTGACAAATGTTGCCCTCATTTGGAAAGAATGAACGTAGGACAATAATTAGAATGTTTTCCACAGACCGGTGCACACCCCGACGAAAGTTTCAGAAATAGTTTGTAATACCATTTCTAAGGTAGAAGCTACACCCTATCCCACATGCATTATATAAGGTTATTAGTTTTTAACAATTATCCAAACTCACCACTCGACCTACTACTACATATCTAGTCTCCCCATCCAGCAAAACCTACAGACCAACTCAAAATCTGAAAAATTAGCATAAATATTATAAAAATGATAGTAGCTCCAAAATCCGTATTCCCATGTCACAATGCATCTATAGACACCACCATAAAACATCCTATTCATTTATGAAAATTCTTCGAGACTCCAAGCCATAGTTTACTCAATAGCTAATATTTTCTCCTTGGAGCCTCCCCTAACACCTCCAATAACAACACTCAAAAAGGAATGGATACAGGGATCTGAGACGTTAAAATAATGCAATAATTTTTATCTTTTATATCAATTATAATTTTTTTTATTGTTTATTTTTTAAAATTCATTACTACAATTAAATATTTAGTTTTGTCATGACCTGTCCTTGGAGACCATGCGGTGACTACCCCAAGCCCACCTTTCATAGGCCAGGTGATGGCAACTAGCACCAAAGGCGCAATCACGATAAAAAGGGAAGGCATTGCCTTTAAACATGTAACACACACTGTCTGAACACAAGATGTAGAAGCATAAAGTACTAAAATAGAAAAGAAAAATGTGTTGATAGTAAGTGGGCCAGTATAAAAACCCAACTGAACAACATGTACAAGTAAAAATGTAAACAACTCCTGGATCATCAACCGGGTAATCCTACATGAAGGTTAGGTATAGAACTCGAACAACTCGTCCCCGTTTTATGTACCGTCTAGTCCAGATCTGAGAATCCTCCCATCTTTCACCATTAGACTCTATCACTACTAACCGCCATCTGCATAAAACACAACAGGGTGTGGGTGAAGCCCGTGTAGTGGTGACTATAAAAATTCTCAATAGGGGACCCCGAGACCCTCGAAGGTCTCCCAGAATCCAAAAAACATAATCCACATTAGAAATATAAAATCATGAAGTATCAACCAATCTTACTTAGGTATATGCCCATATATATACCTATGTTATCAATCATATTCTGGCTCTAACTCTTGAGCCCAAGAACAAACCATCCAAAAATAAAGTAAACTCAACCACAATGATTATAATGGTTGAAATACATGACTCATCTCAAATAGGTATATATGTTTCTTAGAGTGAATGTGATGATCAAATTTAGTCACTGATTCATCTATGCTATCAGACCCAAACAAGATATAGGAATAGAAGTTAGAACTGTCGAACCCACGCGGGATCCCGGTACAGTAGTTATCACTATCGAACCTACGGAGGATTCCATTATAGTAGTCATCACTGTCGAAACCACGGAGGATTCATGTATAATAGTCATCGCTGTCGAACCCACAGAGGATCCTGGTACAGTATCTTCGATGTCGAATCCATGGATGATCCTTCCATCTTAGTCGCAGCCAACCCTAGGGTTCCCGCACACAACATGCTCGATTCTAGGAGGGTCTGATCCTCGAGACACGTTTCAATATATCAACAATCCCGAAGTCCAGAGTTGATGTATACCATAGTTGTGTTTCATCATAAGGAACCAAATACGATAGACAACTCGTCAAATGGACGCCAAGTCTAAGAGTTATTAGATTTTCTGTTCCAGGGGTCCGGTTGGATTTACGCTCGATCAAACCGGGCCATTTTCCAAATCTGTCCAAAACTCACTTAGAGTATCCCAAAAGTTCCTTCTCGTTGCAAGGTTCCCAGTTCCGCAAACGGCGCAACAATCATACGCGCGGTCTAGGATTTATTCGACATCTAAGCGAAGACGGGCCCTGCCCGCCAAGCCCAGTGGCCTGGCGGGTTGGCCCGACCCTGGCCGGCCGTTCCGACACGGCTGGGGGTCAGCCCAGCCCGGTAGGTTGCAGTGCACTTGTGGACCCAGCTCGCAATGTGGGCCGGTCTGGTTTGCCCAGCGGTGCCACGCTGCGCCACCTCGACCTCTACCCCAGTCGGCCATAGTTGGACCATTCGACCCAGTGCACGCAGCCCGCGCTGTAGGCTGCGATTCTCTCCATGCGGCGCCAGAGGGCTCCGCAGTTCTCCAGTGGGCCAGCTAGCTCGGCCGGTCGGTTGTCCCATGGACCGGGTGGCCTGACTGGCTGCAGGTCACTCCACGCGGCTGGCGCGCGGCCGCCACCGCCACCGCCGCCTCCGGTCGCCAGAACTACCGCCCAGCAACCCACCTTCTACGGAGCACATGGTTCGCTCTGGTGGTCATAAATTGGATCTGTCTGTGCCGGGGGTCCTCCAGGAATGCCGCCCTCGACACTGGACCCTCTGGATTCCGTCGCTTCCACTTTAGCCCATCGCCCACGAAGAACACAACAAGCTAAAAAACATTACAAGATCAGCGGTGGGAATCAAGCTATGTTTAGATTGGCTCGTACCCTCTGCATTAGCAGATGATAATAGGGTTCAATAATTATCATCAACAACACCGATCCATCCAAAATATAAATCCCGCATGAAATTCTTCCCTTACCCGCATGAAGGATCGAATTGCGGATCAGCCAGTTCGTTGGCTGGTCTGCGTTCACCATTTAGAAATAAGAACGGAGAACCTCAATCCCAATAAAGCTAAATTCCCCAACCTCGTATTTGTCATTGTACATTGAAGAGTCACGGAAGATGGACTTCGCAGAAAACAGACGTCATTCTGTCAACGTTAGAGGATGTAGAGCTCGTTGAAGAGGTGTTGAGACGACGCCCTCTATGTACTTCGTTGGTAGTGGTGCTTCCCTTCCATGCTTTGGTTGAAGAAGGAAGAAGATAATGATTCTGGTTCTTTAGAGACGATGAGTGTTCTTCATTGGAATAGGTCGTTCTTCTTTACAAGAAATAGGTTTTCCAAGAGTTATCCCCAAATCTATTATGTGTCGACCCAAACTAAAATAATATCCTCCCAATTATTTTATTCATGCCATGCATTCCTAATAGAATTCAAATGAATATAAACCTCGAAAAAATATTTAATTAATTGTGGGAGCTTAATTGATTAATTAATGGGCATTGGAACGTTAATGAGAGAAGGTGGAAGGATGAAAATTAAATGAGTTGAGGTGTCTTTAATAATTTCAAGGGAAGTTTAATAGACTTACCCCAATTAAATGAATGATACATGGGTGTTATAGGGGGTTTAAACTATAGAGGGACCCACCTAGTTATATCCTCCCAAGGGAGGTTAGGGTGTAGTGGGCCCCACCTCTAACCTCTACTTGGTGGTTTTAACCACCAATAAAATAAAAATATGTACACATATAATTATTTTACTTTATTTAGAACCCCACAAATTAACTTCCAACCTCGATAAAACACAACTGCAGTAAAGGTCTCATTAAGCGAATACCGGCACTATGAGTTCAGCGGTTCCATTAGATTTCAATTCTGAGCACCGGTTCAAATGATATAAAATCCCACACGTATGTTTACGAAACATACTCAAGAAAAATTCAGAAATTGATTCCGAGAACACCGGGCCCCGAAATCAAGCACTGTTAAAAACCTTGGGTTCATAAAAATCCCATGTATTTAAAAAAAATCACTGAATTTCCGGGTCTTTACATTTTCCCCACCTTAGAGCATTACATCTCTATAAGATACAACTCATACTAAAGGAACAAATGAGGGTACTTAGCATGCATCAAAGCCTCCTACTCCCATGTGGTCTCCTTGAGGTTCCCATGCTGCCAGAAAACACACACTAAAGGAATCGACCATCCACGTAGAACCCTCTCATGTCGATCCTCAATATCCATTGGAACCTCCATGAATGTCGCCCCATCATTGATGTCCATCTCCCCGTGGTCGATGATGTGGGATGGTTCATGCACGTATCTCCTCATCTAAGATAAATGGAAGACGTTGTGCACCCAGTGCAAATGAGGAGGAAGAACCAGATGGTAAGCCACCTCGCCTACTCTGCTGAGGACCTAGAATGGTCCGGTGAATCGCAGAGACAACTTTTCACCTCGTCCAAATCTCCGTAGACCTCATAGATGGGAGACCTATAGAAAGAAGGGATCTCCTTCCTTGAACTCCAGTGGTCTCCATATCCTATCAGCATAGGACTTCTACTTTCTATGTGCAGTCTTAATCCGCTCTTAGATGATTTGCACCTTCTATGTCATAGCCTGCACCATCTCTGGTCCTATAAGTGCTGACTCCCCTAGGTCAATCCAGCATAGAGGCGATCTGCATGGTTGACCATAATGTGCCTTGTATGGTGTCATCCCGATGGTGGAGTTGTAGCTGTTGTTATACGCAAACTCTACCGGGGGTAAGTGATCCTCCCTGCTATGACCAAAGTCAAGGACACATGCACAGAACATGTCCTCGAGAGTTTGAATAGTCCTCTCAATCTAACCATCCGTCTGAGGATGGAAGGCAGTGCTCAAGTAAAGCTCCATCCTGAAAGCCTCCTACAACACCTTCCATATCCGGGTAGTGAAACGAACAAATTTATCAGAGATGTTCATTGATGGCACACCATGATGTTGTATAATCTATCGAATGTAGAGGCGTTCCAAGATCTCTACTGAACCCTGCTCTCTGATCTGTTGAAAGTGGACCGACATGGTGAGTCTGTCGAAAATCACCCAGATAGAGTTGTGTTCTCTAGATTTACGTGGATGTCCCATCACAAAATCCATGGATATCCCATCCCACTTCTACTCTAGAACCTCTAAGGGATGAAATAATCCTACTGGAACCTGGTGATCTACCTTCACTTGCTGACAAGTGAGGCATCGTGAGACAAACTATTTACAAGCTTCTTCATACATGTCCACCAGTGCTGTCGTCAGAGGTCATGATGCATCTTCTCCACTCCTGGATGTACTGATAAAGGAGATGTGTGGAAATCCCAAATCACTTCCTCCTAATGTGAAACTATTACCATTGTATGTACTCTAAAAAGAATGGCGTGTTCCCCACCTACAGAAAATGCATCCAGTGCCTGCCCTGTGGATATCTGAGCATGTTCTGTCGCACAGTCAACGTCCCCATGCTGTGCCTCCCTGATTCAGTGAAGAAGTGGAGGAGTGACTGTGAGAGAATACAGAAAGGATACTCCATCTCTATACACAAAATATATATGCAACGTGGACAAGTTCTTTGTCACCTCTCCTAGTAGCTGAAATCCCGATCCCCTTTTGAGAGCATCTTCTACAAAGTTCCCCTTTCTTTGAGTAGAGACTATCTCGAATTCATAGTCTTGGAAGAAATCGAGCCATCGTTGTTGTCTTAGGTTCAGGTCCTTCTGCAAGATGATGTACCAGAGACTCTGGTGGTCATAGTAGTCTATAAAACGTTCTCCCATAAGATAGTGTCACCACATCTTCAAGGCGAAGACCACTGCTGCTAACTCCAGGTCATGGGTAGCGTAGTTCTTCTCATGCTGTCTCATCTGAAGAGAACCATACGCGATCACTGCTCTCTCTTGCATCACGACAACCCATGTCCGGTCCCTGATGCATCGTAGTAAACTATGTACCCAAATCCCTCCTCTGGTAGCGTAAATATGGGTGTACTGGTCAACCTCTACCTCAGCTCCTAAAAGCTCTACTGGAATCTCTCTGACCCCATGAAGAGTTTCCCATTCTTCACCAAGGCTGAGAGTGGTGCTTCAAATCTAGAGAAGTCTGGAATGATCTTTCTGTAGTATCCAGCCAAATCAGACCTCCCTCCCCCATTTAGGGGGTATTCCAAGAAACATCTTTTGAAAAGACATCCCCATGTACTGTCACTCTTGTTTGGAACTGAAAACATAGAGTTCCTACTACCACGAGGGTAAGTCTGGTCGATTCAAGAGTGATCAGTTGCACCCTTCTATGCAAGAGTTTAACATGTGCTGCCTAGATTTCCTTTTTCACCGACTAAGGAAATCCTCATCCGAATTATGTAGCTAAACCACAACATTTTTTCCTAATATAGTCAATATGTGTATGAACTATGGTTTCCTAGTACATATAAAAACTAACATCTTAAGGCCTCGACCCTGCCACCAAGAGGTTCCAACCGAAACTCTCACCTCATGGGTCAGATCACACCCTCACCGTATGTGTGATTATCTAATCTCCTCCCAAAGGTATCTCCATATGTGAGGGTCAAGTCAACGACATAACAAGAAACTCTAGGTCTGGGAAATGATTCGTGGAAATATGGAATGGTTAATATCTATGTCTATTGATACAGCACCTAGTAGTAGACACAGATCGTACCTCAAATCATTCCTAGAGCCCTTGGGACATACTCTTTGACCGTATGCATCTACTCTATTTCCCATCCCTTCAGCTCCCTAGGACTGACGGGAACTACAAGGTGGGTGGTTGTAACATGTCGAAATGTTCACCACCTCATGCTGCTCACCTAGCTCTTCTTCCACATTTACTTCCCTTCAGATTCATCTATCCATAACACTTCATCTTCTCAAAACATTTTACATGCTCAAGTCTCTAAGACTAGCGATAGTTTCATGCTTTCCAATTTCTAACATTCACTGACTGTATCCGCTCAGCCAATGATCATTCAACCATAAGGGTTGTCTCTAGCACCCTAACAAAAGTAGGAATGCATAGAGGAAAAAGTGCTAGCTTGAATATCCATAAACACACCTCTCTCAGAGGTCAGAGCTCTAAATCACTAATCTTATCATATTCATCGAGTACCAGGAAAGACCGGAATGCCTTGATGAATACTCAGCTACCAACACGTCATCCTATCGAAGCTGTATAAGATCTAGCAAACTCTCAGCCCCCACATCAAGCCATCCCTCAACCTCCTGTGGGTTGGGATCATCTCATAACATGAGGGATATCTGGTGCTGAAGCACATGTAAGGCACTAAGCCTACAAGTGTCCTCTAACGGTACCACTGTTAGTGTCTGCTGACCAACATGCAGTGATATAGTTGGCACACTGCTAGAAGGTACCATCTCAGAAAATGGTCCAATTACCAAAACCACATCACTATGAGAACCATCCTCATGGTCACTCACTGATAATGATTAGTATCTAAGATCAACATCATCTCTCATAGTATCTCAACTATGTAGAAATCTTGAGTAATCGCCTCCATCTAGTCATATGCTTCCTAGGAATCTATCTTGCCTTGAAGCCCCAGAGGCCTCTGCCGCTGGAACTCGTGCAACGCGCTCAGTCGGTATGCATTGTCCTCCAATGTGGCTGGTGGAATATACTACCCAATGGGTGGTGCTGCTGCTGGTACACCACCCGAAGGTTCCAACATTGTGAGAGAGCCCTAAACCGAAGCCTCTTCGCTCGGTGGGCCATCACTGTGTACTCTCTCCGGAACCCTAGCTGTCCGTCTATGCAACATCATCCTGATAAGGAACATATGCGCCACAGTCAATAAGTTATACATGGTGAGATGACTCAAAAATTTCACAAATAACACTCTTGATAACACACTCAAAATTAGTGTTTTCGTGCATTGAGTCAGAAATCCGAAGTCAGAGTCCTAGTGTACGGATACGTCGGTCGCCGTACCAACACCAGTTTCCCTAAACTGATAACCACACCAAAAAAACTTAACACTATTTCTATTAAAAGAATCAGAGTCCAAGTTCTGTAGTTGAACCAACTCCTCTAATACCAATTTTTCACGACTCATCCTCAGGGCCCTTTCCATAACTACCCCAAGCCCACCTTCCATAGGCCAGGGAATGGTGACTAAAACCAAAGGCATAATCCCAATAAAAGGGAAGGAATTGCCTTTAAACCTATAACACACACTGTCTGAACACAAGATGTAGAAGCAACAAGTACTAAAAAAGAAAAGAAAAGTGTGCTGAAAGTAAGTCGTCCAGTATACAAACACAACTGAACAACAAGTACAAGTAAAAAGGTAAACAACTCCTGGATCGTCCACTGGGGAATCCTACCTGAATGGTAGGTACAGAACTCAAACAACTCGTCCCTGCAGTACATCCCGTATAGTACAGCTCCAAGAAACCTCCCATCTGTCACCCTCAGCCACGATCAGTACTGAACGTTGTCTACACAGAACACAACAAGGTGCGGGCACAACCCGTGTAGGGGTGAGTATAACAATACTCAGTAGGGGACCTCGAGACCCCTGAAGGTCTCCCATAACCCACAAAGGATAATCCACATAATAAATAGACAATCAATAAGTATCAACCAATTCTACCTAGGTATATGCCCCTACATATACCTATGTTATGAATCACAGTCTAGCTCCAACTCTCGAGCCCAAGCACAAACCATTCCACAATGAATGTAAAGTCAATCACCACGATGAAAATGATTGAAAGACATGACTAAGATCACACAGATATACATCTTTCGTAGAGTGATAGTGATGATCATATGTAGTCACTAATTCATTTAAGCTGTCGGACCCACATAGGATACCAGACCAGCTAAGCTTTCAGACCCACACAGGATACAAGACCAGCTATTCTGTCGGACCATCACAGGATACAAAAACAGAAGTTAGAACTGTCGGACCCACGGAAAATCACGGTAGAGTAGTCATCACTGTCGAACCCACGGAGGATTCTGATACTGCTTTCATCACTGTCGAACCCACAAAAGATTCTGGTATAGTATTCATCGCTATCGAACCCACGGAGTATCCTGGTATAGTATCGTCGATGTCGAACACATGAAGGATCTTGTCATCTCAGTCGCAGCCAGCCCTAGGGTTCCCGCACACAGCACGCTCGATTCTAGTAGGGTCCGCTCCTCGAGCCAAGTGCCAATAAATAAATTATCACGGCATCCTTAGTTAATGTATCCTATAGTTCTGTCTCATCATAAGGAACCCAAAACGATATAATATACGTCAAATGGATGCCTGGTCTAAGAGTTATTGGCATTTCCAATCCAAGTGCCCTGTTGGATTTACGCTCAATCCAAAACCATCCATTTTCCAAATATTTCCAAAAAATCACATAGATTATCCAAAAAGTATAGCCTCATCATGAGGGTCCCATTTCCGTAGACGGCGCGTCAATCAGGTGCGCGGTCTAGGAGTTATTCGCATTTAAGCGAAGACAGGCTTGGCCGTCAAGCCCAGTGGCCTGGCGTGTCGGCCTGACCCGGCTCGGCAGGTCCGACCATGCTGGTGGTCGGCCTAGCCTGGTGGGGCGTGGCCTATCCATGGACCCGGCCCACACTGCAGGCCGGTCTAGTTCACCCGGCGGCGCCACGCGGCGCCGCCTCCTCCTCTGTCATGGCCGGCCATAGCTGCCTATTTTGGCCCAGTGCAGGCGGCTCGCGCAGCGGGCCGCGGTTCTTCAACCCGGCCTTCCAGTTCCACCAGCCGAGCGGCCCATGGACATGGGCCTCGTCCTCCTCCACGCGGCTCCTGTGGGCGACATGGTTCTCCAGCGGGCCGCCCGAATCGGCCGACCGGTCGTCCCATAGACGGGGCCGCCCGAGCGGCCGTCGGTCACTCCACGATGCCAACACAAGGCCACCACCGCTGACACTTCCTATGGTCACCGGCGCCACTGGCCGACAACCCACCTTTTTCGGACCACCAGGTTCGCTCCAGTGGTTGTAAATTGGATCTGTGTACGCCGGGGTCCTCCCGGAATGCCGCCCTCAATGATGGACCCTCCGGATTCCATCGCAACCACATTGCCCCATCTCCCATGATGAATTCAACAAGCCGAAGAAAATCACAAGATCAGCGGAGGGAATCTGGCCGTGTTCGGATTGGTCGGCACCCTCTTCATTAGTAGATCTTAATATGGTTCAATAAAGATCATCAACAAGACCGATCCATCCCAAATCCGAACCCCACATGAATTTCTTCTCCTACCCGCATGAATGATCAAACAGTGGATCATCTTGTTTGTTGGATGGTATGCGTTCATCATTTAGAAATACGAACTGGAAACATCAATCCTAAGAATGTTAAATCCCCCTACCTCGTATTTTTCGTAGTACTTTGACGAGTCTCAGAAGACGGACATCGCGAAAAACAGACTGTTGAGCCCTCTGGAAGATTGTTGATTTCATGTCTATGTTTGATGTTTTAATAATCACAAATCATCACATACCATTAATGCTTAATCTGTTTTGTTTTCTCATAAACATAATTACAATCTGTAAGTGAATCTGTTATCATGATCTTGTCTATGCTTACTGACTTACAGACAGCTACCAATACAAATATAGAGCTACCGGTGTAAGTATAAGTAGCTACCGATGGAATAGGAGTCACCGATGGACGAAGCTACTGACAGACTCACAGCTACCGACGCATGGAGCTACCGATGCATGTACCAACCGACGCATAGAGCCACCGATAGAGAGTCAAAGCAACTAATGACATTAAGCTACCGATGTTCAAGCTACCGATGTTCAAGCTACCGATGTTCAAGCTACCGATGTCCAAGCTACCGATGCTGATCACCTACCGATCTATCAGACTCACCGATCCATCAGACTCACCGATCCATAAGACTCAACGATCCATCAGATTCACCGATCCATCAGACTCACCGATCCATCAGACTCACCGATCTATCAGACTCACTGATCCATCAGACTCACCGATCAATCAGACTCACCGATCCATCAGACGCACCGATCCAAGGACTCACCGATGCAAATGAGTCACCGATGCAAATGACTCACCGATCAGATGACAGACCGATGATGATCTATCTGAGTCACTGATCATTACTCTAATGCTGATGACCTACCGATCACTTGAACAGTCATAAACAACTGTTTGAATTTCATTATCTTTATTTATTCTAACCAACGGTCATATTAGTTATATTTTAATACCCTGACAATTTATTAATAAAGGTTGTCGGATGTCAGGAAACCGTACCTCGTACCTGCAAAAAGGAAACGTTTTCTGTCCTACAGAGCACGTGATATAAATACAAGAAGACTCTGCTGAAAGAAAGAGTGAGAGAACACATAGACACAACACACACAGAGACAAGGAAGACATACGACATACTCAAGAAGAACTCTGTGCATACAAGAAGAACCAAGCAAGACAGAATCATTTATACAATCAAGCCTACTCAAGAAGAGTTCTGTGCATACAAAAGAATATCGAAGAGCTTCATCGACTACATCTCACTGCCTGTGAACCTGAAGCATACGACACTCTGCTTCTCAAACAAAATCAAGAAGAGGACTCAGAATCACTTCTGATTAATTCCAAAACGAGTCCAGTGCTACACTGAAATCACTAGAGCCATTTCTAAACTCTACATCTCTGCTCTGTGATTTATTTATTCTACATTTTGAGCAGTGTGTGTTATCTGCTGTATTAAACACACACACTGACTCCTGTACTTTCACTGGAGGATCTGTAAATCCTCAGCAAACCTTTTACACTTCATTTCCCACTGTGGATAGTGGTAGAGGTCTTGTGACCTGGACAGCTAGCTGCTGTTGTTTGTTTTCCCACGTAGAACTGTGGTAGAGGTCTTGTGACCTGGACAGTGTGTTCACTGTTGTTAACCCCGATCCAGGGTGTGGATCATTTTTATATAAACTGTTGAGAGGACTAAGTATCGGCTTGAGACTGAACCTCTTGGTTACTTCTCTGTGTTTGTAGTTATACTCTATATCCATACTATACATATTTATTTCATATTCCGCTGCTGTTACTTTGAAATATAATCTATCTTCAAAGCTACTTTGATAATTAAATTCGCAAGTGTTTATATTTATTATAAATCAGTAAGTTAGTTTCAAAAGTTAATATAATCATAAGATTCGGTTAACTGAGAAATAATCAATCTTTGAGAAACTAATTGAACCTTTATAATCTATATAAATTCACTACAGTTTAATTTGTTTTTGAAATTGGGGGATTTTAATAGAAATTGTTTTTAACAGAAATTTTAATTTGAACTCAATTCACCCCCCTCTTGAGTATCCACTCCGACCAACACTTGGTATCAGAGGAAGAAAATACTTTCTAAAAGTACTCTGCTTTTGAACTGTGATTTTAGTTGTATTTTAAAGTTCTTAAAATTTTTGTTATATCTAAATTTTTATCTCTTTAAAATTTTATCATCATGGACAATAGACTTGAGGGTTCTGCTACTAACCGGCCACCTTTCTTCAATGGAACAAATTATGCTCAGTGGAAACTGAAAATGAAAATTCATCTAGAAAGCATAGGTTTTGATATTTGGACTGTTATTGAATCAGAATACAAAATTCCCACTACTGCTAGATCTACTTGGGATGAACCTACAAAGACTGCTTACAATAACAATTGTAAAGCTATGAATTCCCTGTACTGTGCTCTAGGAGATGAAGAGTTTAATAGAATTTCTGCATGTAAAACTGCATATGAAATTTGGGATACCTTAGCTGTTTCTCATGAAGGAACAACTAATGTTAAGGAGATGAGATTGAATACCTACACTATTAAGTATGATAATTTTAAGATGAAGCCTGATGAACCCATTTCTGATATGTATCTCAGGTTCAATGAAATTGTCAACACAATGACTTCTCTGGGAAAGGATGTTCCAGCAAAGGAGCAAATCATGAGAATTTTGAGATGTCTACCTGAAAGATGGAGAGGAACCTCTGTCTCCATTAGAGAATACTGTGACATTGGAACACTGCCTGTCAAGGAATTAATTGGTAAACTGATTATGTATGAAGAAGAGCTTAATGCAAATAAAGAAGAAGATGATGAACCTAAAATGAAGTCTATTGCCTTCAAGACTACAACCTCAAAGAATAAGGATAAATAAAAGCCTGAAGCTATCAATGAAAGTTCAAGCAGTGAGGAAAGTGAGAATGATTCTGACAGTGATACTGAGATGGCTCACATAGCCAGGAGATTCAAAAAGTTTTATAGGAAAAAGAAATTCTTTAGGAAACCAAATTACAAGGGAAAGTATGACCAACAAGGAAAATGGAAAAAGGATTGGAAGAAGGCTGACAGAACTGATGAAGTTGTCTGTTATGAATGCAAAAGAAAAGGGCACATAAAAACAGACTGTCCAAAGCTGAAATACAGAAAAGAATTATGAATACAAGGATAACATGTACAAGAAATCCATGAAGGCTACTTGGAGTGCTTCAGAAGACATCACAAGTGAAGATGAATCTTCAGACTCTGAATAGAATCGGGCCAACATGTGTTTCATTACAAACACTTCTGAGGTAACATCAGAGACTCCTGTTTTTAATTCATACTATTCTGGAGAAGATTCTGACTCAGAAAACATGTCAAAATATGAATTGTTTGAATACTGTGACATGTTAGAAGAAACTTGTAATGAGCTTAATGATAAATATAAAGGTTTAAAGAAACAATATGCTTTAAGTGTTAAGCATAAATCTGATCTGGATATAGAAGTAGAAAAGAATGATGAGTTGCTTAAAGAGAATACTGAACTAAAATTGTCTAATGAGCAACTCAAGAAAGACTTAGAGAAGTTCACCAATGGTAAAAATACTCTAACACAAATTCTAGGAAAGCAAGTTGCACCTAGATACACTACTGGTATAGGATACCAACCTGGACAAAGAAAAGTTTCCAAAACTAGATTCATTCCTAAATCTGGACAGAAGATAGTTAATTCTGGAACTTCTTATGCCTTAACCAGTTATATTCATAGTTATGGATCTAATAAGGTTTATCTTTCAATGAATGTTATTTCTACAAATTATATGAGACCCATTAGACAAATATGGGTACCTAAAGTGCTATTGGCTAACCTGTCTAGACCCAAGAAGATCTGGGTAACAAAATCATCTCCCATCTAAATCTATTTTGTTGGAGACCTGCTTGAAGAGCTGTCACAAGAAGATATGGTACTTAGACAGTGGATGTTCAAGACATATGTCAGGAAACTTTTCATGTTTCAAGAGCATAGTAAAAGTTGATGGAGGCTTTGTCACTTTTGGTGATAATTCAAAAGGAAAAATCATCGGCTTAGGCCAGATTGGTAACACTGACTCAGTATTAATTTCTAAAGTCTTATTTGTCGATGGACTTAAATATAACCTGTTAAGCATTTCTCAGTTGTGTGATGATGGTTTTCATGTGAAATTTAAAAATGATTCTTGCAATGTTTTTAACACTAAAAATGTTTTAGTATTTTCTGCTTTAAGAAATGAAAATGTTTATGCTGTTGATTTAGATTCTTTAGATAAACAGAACATTCCTTGTTTAAATGCTTTCCATAAAGAGTCTTGGCTTTGGAACAGAAGATTAGGACACTGCAATGTGCACTCACTTAGAAAACTTTCTAGGAAGAACTTAGTTAGAGACTTACCCAAACTTGAATTTCCAGCAGACAAATTTTGTAATCCCTGTCAAAAGGGAAAGCTACATAAAGTTTCTTTTAAATCAAAGAAAGAAGTTTCGACTTCTCAACCACTTGAATTGGTTCACATGGATTTGTTTGGACCATCAAGAGTTTCTAGTCTAAATGGGAAGCACTATTTCTATGTTCTCGTAGATGATTTTTCTAGATATACTTTGGTATACTTTCTAGCTCACAAAAGTGAAGCTTGTTCGTACTTTATTAAATATTCCAAGTCTGTAGAGAACCTTAGTGGACTTAAGATTAAAACCTTGAGAAGTGATCATGGTCGTGAGTTTGAAAATCAAGATTTTGAATCTTACTTCTCACACAATGGATATACTCATAACTTTTCTTCCCCTAGAACACCCCAACAGAATGGTGTAGTAGAATGAAGAAACAGAACCCTGCAAGAAATTGCTAGAACCATGCTCAATGAGTATGAACTGCCTATTTACTTTTGGGCTGAAGCTGTTAATACAGCTTGTTATGTCATTAATAGAATCTTAATTAGACCTGTTCTTAAGAGGAACCCTTATGATTTGTGGAACCATAGGAAACCCAAGGTTAACTACTTCAAAGTTTTTGGCTGCAAAGTCTTCATTCTCAATACTAGAGACAATCTTGACAAATTTTCATCCAAGAGTGATGAAGGAATTTTCTTAGGTTATTCTATCTCTAGTAAAGCCTATAGAGTTTTCAATAAAAGAACCAAATGCATGGAAGAATCTGTTCACATCAAATTTGATGAAACTGATCCACATGAACCTTAAATCTCTCTTGAAGATGATCTCTCTGGTTTGAATCTCAATGATAAATACAATGGACCTATAGTTAAAACATCCAGCTCTGGAAATTCTCCAGAACCTGCTTCTGTTGAACCTCAATCTATAGATGAACCTGAAATTTCTAGTCCAACCTTTACCAGATCAATGAGGATTCTAAAGAATCATCCTTTAGAAGCTGTTGTTGGTAATCTTGATAGAGGAACACAAACTAGAGCTTCTCTAAGAAATCAGGTTGAACATTAAGCCTTTCTTTCACAGTCAGAACCTAAAAATATCAATGATGCCATCAATGATGAGTTTTGGGTAATGGCTATGCAAGAAGAATTAAATCAGTTTGAAAGAAACAAAGTCTGGGAATTAGTTGACAGACCTAAGGACACTTTGACAATAGGCACAAAATGGGTTTTTAGAAATAATGTAAATGAATCTGGAAATATAGTTAGAAACAAAGCTAGACTAGTTGCACAAGGATATAGTCAAGAAGAAGGTATAGACTATGAGGAGACTTTTGCACCTGTAGCTAGACTAGAAGCCATTAGGATCTTACTTGCATATGCTGCACATCTGGATTTCAAGTTATATCAAATGGATGTCAAAAGTGCTTTTCTAAATGGTTTTATAATTGAAGATGTTTTTGTAGAACAACCACCTAGATTTACTAACCCCCATTTTCCAAATCAAGTTTTTAAACATTCTAAAGCTTTGTATGGTTTGAAACAAGCTCCAAGAGCTTGTTATGATAGACTTAGCAATTTCCTTATTTCAAAAGGTTTTACTAAAGGGATTGCTGATCCAACTCTTTTCAATAAAATAATTTCTAAAGATGTTTTAGTTGTAAAAATATATGTTGATGATATTATTTTTGGATCTTCTAAACACTCTTTATGTACAGATTTTTCAAAAAGTATGCAAAATGAATTTGAAATGAGCTTAATGGGAGAGCTTAAGTACTTTCTTGGATTTCAAGTATTTAAAAATGAAAATGGTATTATTTTGAATCAAAGTAAATATACAAAGGATCTTTTAAAACGTTTTGGTCTGGATAGTATCAAGGAAAGTGAAACTCCTATGAGTACTACCTGTAAATTGGATGCAGATGAAACTGGGAAACCAGTTGATCAAAAAAATTATAGAGGTATGATTGGTAGTTTACTTTATCTTACTGCTAGTCGACCTGATATTATGTTTAGTGTGTGTATGTGTGCTAGATTTCAAGCTAATCCAAAATAATCTCATTTTCTTGCTGTCAAAAGAATTTTTAAATATCTCAAACACACGGTTAGCTTAGGTTTGTTTTACCCAAAAGGACAATCCTTTGACTTAATGAGTTATTCAGATGCTGACTTTGCTGGTTGTAATTTAGATAGAAAAAGCACATCTGGAACATGTCATTTGCTTGGAAAATCCCTAGTATCATGGTGTAGTAAGAAACAGAATTCAGTTGCATTGTCTACTGCCGAGGCAGAATACATAGCTGCTGGTAGTTGCTGTGCACAAATTTTGTGGATGAAACACACTTTATTGGATTATGGATTTGATTTTAAACATGTTTCAATTAACTGTGACAATATTTGTGCAATAAATATATCTAAAAACCCTGTGTCTCACTCTAGAACTAAGCACATTGATGTTAGACATCACTTTATAAGAGATCATTATCAGAAAGGTGATATTTCTCTAGAATTTGTTAGTTCTGAAAATCAATTAGCTGATATCTTCACAAAGCCCTTATGCTCTGGAAGAATGAAATTTATTAAACAAGAGTTGTGTATGATCGATCTGTGAAACTGATCTATGAAACTGATCTGTGAAACTGATCTGTGAAACTGATCTGTGAAACTGATCTGTGAAACTGATCTGTGAAACTGATTCGTGAAACTGATCCGTGAAACTGAACCGTGAAACTGATCCATGAAACTGATCTGTGAAACTGATCTGTGAAACCGATCTGTGGAACCGATCTGTCACACTATTCTGTTAAACTGATTTATTTTCAATTACTTTTTATTAATTAGTAAATTACTTTTTATGGAAACCCTAAATGATAAAATAAATGATACGCAACTATTTATCTTCCCTAAACCTTTTGACCTTTCATTTCCCGCCGAACCTCTCAACATCTCTTCCCCTCCACTTCGAACCTTCGAACTCCTGCCTTCTCAAAATCCTCGAATGGCTAAGCAAAAGAGACCAAGCAAAGGACCAGATAGCCCTGTACCTTCAAAGCGTGCTCGATGCGAGTCGAGTAGTACCTCTCAACTATCAGTAAATCCGAACCTGGAAACTTAGATTGTTACTGTAGAAAAAGAAGTAAACTCTGCCAGGCTTTTGTCAAGTAAGTCACTGTTGCTGCAAGTTCTTGAATCGCAAAGATGGATAGACTGGTTTTCTGACAACACTCGAATAGACTACCCGAAGCTGGTACATGAGTTCTATATGAATCTGGAAATCACTTTAGATGGTGTGGAGGCTGCCCGGATGTCGTCTGTGGTAAAAGGAAAGAAAATATCATTCTCATCTAAGCAGTGGGATGAGTTCCTGAACGTATTTCATGAAGGTCGGTACGAGGATTATGCTGGGAATATTCCTCCGACATCTGATTACTTTTCTTATGAGCTAGCTCTGGAGCTTCTGACAGGAAATAGAGAGTCACGAAGAATCACATCTTCAGAATTAGATGGTGAGTGCAGACTTCTTTTCAAGTTTATCCAGCACCAACTTTGCCCTAGGAGAGGAGATTTTGCTGCTGTAAAATACCAGGATGTTTTCCTGTTGTTTCTTCTGAAAACACATGAGAAAATCAATTTGTGTAGATATGTGATGGTACACATAGCTGGAATGATAAAACCATCCAAGAAAGCCACTGCCTTGTTTTATTCAAAGATGATATCTACCATGCTCAAGAATCTCGATTGTCTTGATGAAGATGATGAAGTTAATGAAACAGAACATACCTTCTGTCTTAACAAAGAGATCTGCAAGAGGATGAAAATAAATTGGAATCCATGGAAGAAGTGTTGGGTTGCAGATGAAGATAAATTGTATGAAGCCTACAATCCCATAGATAATGGCAAGAGGCCAAAGGATTTGAGAGATCCTGGATTAAAACCAGATGAGGAACCAGTTTATTCTGATGATGATGAGCAAGAAGAAGATGCTACTGCAGAAGGAAGTGTGTCTTCTCCTGATGATAGGAGTGACCCTGACACTGCTAGTCCCAAGAAAAGAATAGAATTTGGACCTGCTAGTCCACCCTTAACCCTACCAGAGTCAGAACCTATTCTTGTTGATGAAGAAGATTCTGATACTGAAGAATATCATAGTGAAGCCTCTGAGCAGAGTAATAATGAGCAAGGTGATGATGATGACAATCATGGTGATGATGATGATGCTGATGTTGTTGAAGCTACTGTTGATGGTGTTAACAGACCGGTGGATGGTCTTGCTGTAGAACAAGTAGAACAACCTCAGTCAGCACAAGAAATCCATATCAGTGGCAAGGATGACTCACCAAAAATCAGTGGAACAGCAAGCTATGAAAAACCAAAATACACTCTGTGTGCTGCCGTTTGCGATGACTACCCTGGTTATGCTGTGTTGGGCTTAGAATATTCTGAAGACGAAGAAGCAATTCCAGAATCTGCTGCAGCTGTGAAGAGGAACCTCCCACGAGAAGCAAGGTCTGTTACTACTGTTGATCCTACCAATAACAATTTCCCTGGTTCTGGAATCAGTCAAGCTGATCTTGATAAGTTTAAGTTTGAATTGCTAACTGTTGTGAGAACCCTAGTTAGAGAAGAAGTTTCTAATGCTCTTACTCAAGTGTCTCTACATGTTTCTGAAAATTCATTGGAAGCCTTCTCACAGAGAGTATCTAATGCTGTGAAGCCAGACCTAGCCAATACTGGTGAACTTATTGGCAGGAAAATAGCCTTTTTGAATCAGACTATGAAGGATCTTCACACCGGCCTGGTATCTCTATCAAGAAAATTCCGATCAACCATCTCTGGTATGATGGAAGTTTTGAGAAATCTGATTGAACATCTCAACAAGTCTGACCTGAGGAAGTTGAAAGCTGAACTAACTCACATAGTCGGCCAAGCCAGTACAGGCAAGGTAACCAAGATCACTACCCGTGAAATAGAAGCTCTAAAAGAATTTGTGCGTGAAGAGTTAGCTGCTGTAAGACAAATTATTGATTTAGAGTCTTTGAGGAAGATGAAAGAGCTCTGTGATAACAGTCATAAGATGGCCTTGGTATATTCATCAGATGCTAAGAAAGCCCTGAAAGAGATCAAAGAAAAAGTTGATACTTACTTTTCCAAGATTTATACAAAACATGAGATGACTGCAAGCTTCAAGGTGTTAGCAGAGAATCTGAAATTACCTCCTGTCACTCAGGCCTTCAAAACTCAAGTTCTCCAATTTCAAGATTTTGTCCCTTCCTTGGCACAGCTCATGGAGAATAAAGATGATTTTGAAAAAGCTATGAAGTATGGAGCAGAAGTCATCCAGGACTTCATTCATCTGTTGAAGCCTTATTTGGATGCACCGGCCACTGCAATTGTACTTCCTACTTCTGACCCTCTCAGTGCCTCTGATGTAGCTCCGAATCAGCTGTCTGTTGCCCAAGCTCTATCTCAATTAAGACTAGTTCCTCATCAAGCTCCTCAATCAGCTCCTGTTTCTCAACAACAACCCTCTGTGGTACCTGCTCCTACACCTGCTCGAGTTGTCCTACCACCACTTCATATTTGCCAAGACCAGCATGTCTCCAAACCTTCCAATTTACCTACTATTGATCCCAAAGACAAAGGCAAAGCCCCTTTGTATCCCACCAAATAGCTGTGTATTGTCTTTGATGGGGTGAACAATGTTCTACTTGTAATAATCTGTACTTTATCAATTTTTTTTTCTCTTCTCTACTCTCTGCTGACTGCTTTTACTTTCACTTTCCCTTATCTATTTTCCCTCCTTTTTGATTATCCCAAAGGGGGAGAAAGATATATATAATGGGAGAAACATATATATAATGGGAGAAAGATATATATAATGGGGGAAATCAATATCTCAGGGGGAGAAATCTGAATATTATATATATAAGGGAGTGTTAAATTAAGAGGGAGATTTATATCTCTTTACTTTTATTCTCATTATGTTTTTATTATTGATTGTTTTTTTATATATATATGAAGATTTGTGATTATCAAAAAGGGGGAGATTGTTGAGCCCTCTGGAATATTGTTGATTTCATGTCAATGTTTGATGTTTTAATAATCACAAATCATCACATACCATTAATGCTTAATCTGGTTTGTTTTCTCATAAACTTAATTACAATCTGTTAGTGAATCTGTTATCATGATCTTGTCTATGGTTACTGACTTACAAACAGCTACCGATACAAATATAGAGCTACCGGTGTAAGTATAAGTAGCTACCGATGGAATAAGAGTCACTGATGGACGAAGCTACTGACAGACTCACAGCTACCGACGCATGGAGCTACCGATGCATGTACCAACCGACGCATAGAGCCACCGATAGAGAGTCAAAGCAACTAATGACATTAAGCTACCGATGTTCAAGCTACCGATGTTCAAGCTACTGATGTCCAAGCTACCGATGCTGATCACCTACCGATCGATCAGACTCACCGATCCATCAGACTCACTGATCCATCAGACTCACCGATCCATCAGACTCACCGATCCATCAGACTCACCGATCCATCAGACTCACCGATCCATCAGACTCACCAATCCATCAGACTCGCCGATCCATCAGACTCACCGATCCATCAGACTCACCGATCCATCAGACTCACCGATCCATCAGACGCACCGATCCAAGGACTCACCGATGCAAATGAGTCACAGATGCAAATGACTCACCGATCAGATGACAGACCGATGCTGATCTATCTGAGTCACCGATCATTACTCTAATGTTGATGACCTACCGATCACTTGAATAGTCATAAACAACTGTTTGAATTTCTTTATCTTTATTTATTCTAACCAACGGTCATATTAGTTATATTTTAATACCCTGACAATTTATTAATAAAGGTTGTCGGATGTCAAGAAACCGTACCTCGTACCTGCAAAAAGGAAACCTTTTCTGTCCTACGGAGGACGTGATATAAATACAAGAAGACTCTGCTGAAAGAAAGAGTGAGAGAACACACAGACACAACACACACAGAGACAAGGAAGACATACGACATACTCAAGAATAGCTCTGTGCATACAAGAAGAACCAAGCAAGACAGAATCATTTATACAATCAAGCCTACTCAAGAAGAGTTCTGTGCATACAAAAGAATATCGAAGAGCTTCATCGACTACATCTCACTGCCTGTGAACCTGAAGCATACGACACTCTGATTCTCAAACAAAATCAAGAAGAGGACTCAGAATCACTTCTGATTAATTCCAAAACGAGTCCAGTGCTACACTGAAATCACTAGAGCCATTTCTAAACTCTACATCTCTGCTCTGTGATTTATTTATTCTACATTTTGAGCAGTGTGTGTTATCTGCTGTATTAAACACACAAACTGAATCCTGTACTTTCAATGGAGGATCTGTAAATCCTCAGCAAACCTTTTACACTTCATTTCCCACTGTGGATAGTGGTAGAGGTCTTGTGACCTGGATAGCTAGCTGCTGTTGTTTGTTTTCCCACGTAGAACTGTGGTAGAGGTCTTGTGACCTGGACAGTTTGTTCACTGTTGTTAACCCCGATCCAGGGTGTGGATCATTTTTATATAAACTGTTGAGAGGACTAAGTCTCGGCTTGAGACTGAACCTCTTGTTTACTTCTCTGTGTTTGTAGTTATACTCGATATCCATACTATACATATTTATTTAATATTCCGCTGCTGTTACTTTGAAATATAATCTATCTTCAAAGCTACATTGATAATTAAATTCGCAAGTGTTTATATTTATTATAAATCAGTAAGTTAGTTTCAAAAGATAATTTAATCATAAGATTCGGTTAACTGAGAACTAATCAATCTTTGAGAAACTAATTGAACCTTTATAATCTATATAAATTCACTACAGTTTAATTTGTTTTTGAAATTGGGAGATTTTAATAGAAATTGTTTTTAACAGAAATTTTAATTGGAACTCAATTCACCCCCCTCTTGAGTATCCACACCGACCAACACAGACGTCGTTCCGTCAATGTCAGGGGAGGTAGAGCTTGGTGAAAACAAGTTGAGAAGACGCACTAAGTGTACTTCGTGGGCAGCGGTGCTTCCCATCCTTGCTCCGGTTGATGAAGGAAGAAGATGATGCTTCTCATTCTTTGGAGACAAGGGGTGTTCTTCGTTGGAATAGGCCTTATTCATTGGAAGAGGTCATTTCTCCAACTGTTCTCCCCAAATCTATTTTGTGTCCACCCAAACTAAAATAATATCCTCCCCATTATTTTATTCATGTAATGCATCCCAAATGGAATTCAAAAGAATTCAAATCAATAGAAATTGATGAATAAATTTTGGGAGCTCAATTCATTAATTAATGGGTGTTGGCACTTTAATGAGAGAAGGTGGAAGGATCAAAATTAAATGAGGAGAGGTGGCTTTATTAATTTCAAGGGAAGATTAAGAGACTTCGTCCAATTAAATGAAAGTTACATGGGGTCAAAAGGGGGATCAAACTAGAATGGGCCCCACCTAGTTATATCCTCCCAAGGGAGGTTAGGTTGTGGTGGGCCCCACCTCTAACCTCTACATTGTGGTTTTAACCAACAATCAAATAAAAATATGTACACATATTTTTATTTTATTTTATTTATAATACACAAAAATTAACTTCCAACCTCGAGAAAACGCAACTACGGTAAAGGACTCTTTAAGAGAATACCGGCGCTGCAAGTTCAGCGGTGCCCTCAGATTTCAATTCCGAGCCTCGGTTCAAAATTTATAAAATCCTACACATACGTTTACTAAACGTACCCGAGAAAAATGTCAGAAATTGATTCCGGGCACACCGGGCCTTAGAATCAAGCAGCATCCGAAACTGTGGACTCATAAAAATCACATGTATTTAAAAACAATTCCCAGAATTTTCATGTTTTTAAAATTTTTTCACATTAAAATAATATTGTCAAAATGTTATGTTGAATTCATTATTTCACCTAATGAAATCAATCAAATATATCATATTTACATGAAAGGAAGTATCTATAGAATCATCACAAGATATATGAAAGAACAAGAAACAGTAAATTAATAGGGGATAAAGAAGTTCCTTATTTATTTAGAAATAATAGTGTATGGATAAAATCATCAAGATACCTTTCATAGAGTTGAGAGATCGTTTTATAAACATGTTATTGAACACAAAAAAATAGAATCATTTGATTTCCATTCATTTATTAATAAAAAATTCATCATTTGTTATATTCGATAAATTTCCACTATGATCTCATACATTTCTCCATGAAATGAATATTGAAGATCAATTTTTAATTTCTAAATCATTTAACAAAACATTTATTGAATCTAAAGACAAGAAAATCAATTAAAAATTTCTACTTCTTCCATAAATTAATCAAGATATAAAATTACTTATAATTTGGTAATATAAAATAATACAATATTAAAAACTACTATAATATCAAGATAAAAAAAATAAAAATAAAATTTATGTTAAATATTACAAATTCCCTAAATAAATAATATTAATATGCTCAAAAGATTTATGAACAACTAAAAAACCCTACAATAAAAATAAATGGATAACATATTCTTTTAATATATATTTAACATTAATCTTTGTACATCCTTATTCACTTAAATTTCATATACCCAATCCTTTAAATGTACTAATGATATAATCTATAAATTATGTTAATATTTTCCAAATATAACTTGAATCACCAATGCTAAAAATATTATATATACTTCAAATAGATTATTGAGCCATTATTTCTCAAATAAAATAAAAATATTTTCCAAAATTTATTTCCATTTATCTTAGTCATATAATTTTCCAAAAATATATTATCATGTTTATCACAATTAACTATTATTACATCAAAATCAATGACAATCATAACCTTAAAGGTTATCAATAAAATTCCACATAAATCCCTAATGAATAATAAATTTATTCCTAAAATGTATTTTATATATATAAATGAAACATATATTAAATATAAAAAAATATATCTCAAAGTACTGTTTTCACATAAAATATCAAAAGACTATTAAAATATTTAAATATATGTGCATATTTAAATTCATCATAGCATCATTACCCTTATAAATAAATATGTAAAGAAATAGATCATTCATTGTATTTCATAATCCATTAACCACACTATTATATCTTATTCATTAATATTTTATTACTATAAAAAAATTTATGAATCATGTTCTAATATTATTCAAATAGAAAATATAATAAAAAATATAATACATACAATTTTTATTTAATTCATAATATCCACAATAGAAAATAAAATGGTATTAGACATTTAAAAACTATTATATTTATTTTCTCTTTGATTACATTATTTAGAATTACAACTCAGTCAGGAATATGAATAATTCCTTTACACTTTTTACATAATTAATTCATCTAATAACTTGCTAATATAATTATTCCTCTTAATTGTGTTAACAGAAAAATTCCTTTCTCCTTGAAAATTTACTGATTTATTTCCACCATTAAAATATATAAAACATCAGCCCATTCTGTTGAGACATTTACCTAGGTGATAATTCATACATTCTTGACCTATATAATGTTAATTCATTTTAAATTTATGATCTAAATCACTTGAATATCCATATATCTCTATAATTATGTTGTCTTGTGTATAAGAAAAATCACATATGATCTTGTTGTTTATCAAAAAATGGGACATATTGTTATGAAATGTAATAAATTTTTTCAAAAAAACTCCAATTAAATTTGGTTCTTCATTAATAAAACCCCTACATTGTCCTTTATAACAATTTTTTATTTGGTGCATGTTTGTTAGAGACATTTAATAAAAAAAATTGATAGTGTTTGAATATCAAATAATATTGTTCTAAACCAAATTATAGGGATTTTGAAATCTATGATATCTCTAATAATTTCGTATCCATCTTAATGCTTTTGATTTATCTAAAATAAACATGGTACCCCTAAATATAAAATCATTTCTTATCATAATGTTCGTTTAACATATAATCATGTAAAATGATAAACATTAATTTCATGTAATCCCTTTTCAGACAACCACTATAAAGACCCAATCCATAATCATCCCAATATTTTAATTGATAAACCAAAAAATTATTTTCATACATTCCTGAAGACCTTTTCTGGTTAATTATATTAATGAATTAAGTAATAACACCTAACTAGAAAAATCATTACTGAAATGTGGTAACATCATCCCTGTATCCATTTCTTCAAATCAAGAAACCATTTATAATGAACAATATTTTTATTGTATGAAAGTATTATTGATTCTCAACATCACTTCCTCAATATTACATGAAATCCATAAACCATATAGAATCATATTAAAATATGGGAATATAAAAAATATATTAGTAATGGAAATATAAAAATTATAATTAAATTCTTTAGTCAATTTAGAAATTTACGACATAATATAAATGATATTTCTTTTAGATTATTAAATATTGATCTAAATTTTTCATTTAAAGAGACATGAAACTGGCATTACTACTCAATGATTTTCATAAAACACATTCTAAGAAAACATAATGTTAATATCACAATCACGAGGGTCCCTTTAAAAACCTGAGAACCCATGAGGAAAAGAATCAATAAAATATGTTATTTATTTAATTTAATAAGAATAATTTTCATGTTTATTTTATTTCGTTTAATTATGTAGATTTTATAGTAAATCTCAATTTTAACTATGTTTAATTGTGTTATTTGAAAAAATTAGACTTATTAGTCATAAATGGTTTTGAAATATATAATATAATAAAATTTATAATTAATATATTATCTCCAAAATTATAATAAAGTATTAATTATCATATAGATACATTAGTTAAACTTGTATAAGGAACCCTGAACTGTGGTTATGAAAACTGAATTTTGAGACTATTCTTGAGGTGGTAGTTTGTTTGTATGGATGAGTTACAGTCAATTTTTACTATGAAAATTATAATTATAACATATGAATTAATTTATTGTTCCTTATTTATAATTATATAATTTATATAGTATTAATTATTTAAATAATCCTCTACAAAAAAACCATTTTATTTGGAATTGAAAAATATAATATAACAATCCATGTAGTGGTAGTCCACACCTATAAATATGTGGTGTTTTTAAATTTAATATGATGTTAATGAAAAATAAAAATATTTAATAAAAATTAGAAAGTGGAATTTATATCATATATATATATTACATTCTTTTTATCCATCATTATTACCATAAAAAAGAGTTGATTATTAAAAATGAATTTCCTCATCTTCTTAAGGAGGTAATCAACACATATGCATGAAAATAGTTTTTATTTTTAGATATATTGATTAGTAGATGAAAATTATATAATAGTAAATAATAATTTTTAAGTATATTATAGATAAAAAATTCCTTATATCACAATGGTCATGAAAACTTTTCCTGATGTAAATGTAGAAATGGAAAATAAAATATTCTGTTAAGAACTATACCACTTTTTTAGAAATCCTTTATACATTTACACCTAACATATTTTTAAGATGGAATTAAGATCAAATGGGGACTTACATGCCTTACATGGGTATTTTAGGAATGGTTTGGGTTAGGTATTATTTATCCAAAAAATAAGCTCTTATAGTTTGTGTATGAGATAAGAGGGGTTGTCCCTTTATATGTGAGTGAGTGGAGTCTCTAGGAATATGACTATATATTAAAATATATTATTTAAACTTTTGAAAAATGTATCAAAATGAACATTTTTTTAATAAGGGAAGGATATGGTCGATATATGACCCAAAAATAGAATTTATTCACGTTTTAGTGTCAGTTTAACCATATTCAATTTGTTATCCCATTAATCATACATTAACTCTTACCATGGGAACTGAAATTTCGTAACCAATTACACCATTCATAATAACAAAAAATAAATGTGCACTCATTAAAATATTTCTAAATTATTATTCCATATAATAACATCATTTTATATATTTTAATTTATGTTTTTTAATAAATTACATTGAAAATAAAATAGAAAAACATGATGAATATTTTTCCCTACAAATAGAATTTTAGACTATAATTTTTTTTATATAAAAAATAAGTGAAATTCCAATTAAACTAACATTATTTTTAAATTTTTAAATTAAAAATATCCTATTACATCAAAAATAAATTAAGAAAAAAATTAGCTGTTGCAAATACATTAATAGAAAATAAAGATTTCTACAAAATTGGTTCTTTTTCACTAATCAATAAAAAATTAACATTTTCCAAAAAAAAATAAAATTAAACAATAATTTAAATATTATATAATGACAGAAATATTATATAATTTTTTATTAAAATAAAAAAACTCAATGTTTAAAATTTTAATTAATATATCTGCACAAAAAAATGAATTAAAACCCATTATCGATTAGAAAATATTTCAAAATATTTCTTTATTCTAATTCCATTCCTTAAAAAAATAATTAAATGAATTTTAATTCATTAAATTAAATACATAATAAACTTATTTCATTATATTCTTTTATAAATATTGGTTAAATTATTATATTAATATAAAAATATATTGTACAGAGAAAGATATTTTAATTAAATATATATCTTTTCTCATCTAATGATTTTATCATCAATTTGAAAATTTTAATTTTAAATATATATGTAATTTTTTTATCTAACATATATATATATATAATATATAATTATTTAAAAAATCCATATATATAATGTTTATGTTACGTTTCAAAATACAGCCTCACAAGATCATGAAAATTAATTCATTTACTTCTATCTCAACATTTATCTTGTATTCATTATTCTTTTACTTTTTTCAATAGTATAAGTAGGGGTCACAATCATAATACCAAACCATGTGGAAAATTATTTTGGGTATATTGTTTTATTATGTAATTTTTCATTTACTAAAATTGTACTTTTCTTCACATTGTCTAATTTTTCAACCTCATGATTTTGTGTTACTTAACGTACATTGTTATATCATATTTCATTAAAACTATAATGGATAATTTGATCATGATTATGAATGTATCCAAAGCTATTAAACAAGAAATTTATATAAAATATATTTTAAAATCTAAGGGTATTAAATTTATATAACCAAACACGAATAATGATTTTCATAATAAATTCTAATAACATTAAATTTTATGTTCCCATAGTCAACCCTGGTAGATTTTTATAGCAATGTTCTAGTAGGTCTTCAAACCTAACCCAAACATGAGATGTCTGAATATATTAGTGATTATGGTTTTGGAAGTGTATAAAAAAATTATAACTTATGAATAAATATTTATTTTCAATACTTATACTTTGGATAATATTTTGTTGGAACATCCATGTTTCAATGGTCACAAATCATGGTCCTTGTGTTTCTAAAATCTACAATGAAATATAATAATCTGTCTTATTCTATGAATTTATATGATGAAATTGTGTAGTGTACTTATCTAACATTAATTCATTGACATCTACAACTATTTGTAATAATCTAATGATTATTTAAACAAAAATTATCATTGATGGGAATTCCATTATTGGATCTACAATGCATTGATCAACAATTGAATACATCTATCACTAGTTGATCTACAATAAATGTTTTTTAATCTTGGTAGTTCATCTACCACTAAAAATATCCACCGTTATTTTTGATGATCCACCATCAGAAAAGATCGACTGCCTAACGTAAACTACTGTTAGATGAGATCTATCATCTGACTGGATCAACAATCCAAATAAATCTACCGTATTAATTTCTCTACCACCAATTAGATATTCTTCTACAATTATTTTAATTTTTTTACTAGAAATACCACCATATAAGAATTATCATCATTACATCTACCACTATTTAATTTTATCATCAGAATAGATCTATGATTAGTCAAATCTACCATCAATGATAATCTACTGCTAGAATGATTTTTTGTTGTTTTCTTCTTTTTCAAAATATAATTTCCCCAACAGCTAGTCTGTAGAATTATATGTTATTATTGAAATTTTAATTTATTAATTATTATGATTTATTTACTCTATGGATTCAATTAAAACTAAATCAAATCTTCATGATTTGGTGTCCAGAATGTGGATGTGTAAAGCTATGTGTCGAAAAAATGATTCAATATTGGAAAAAAAGTGATTCAAACATATTGATTACAACAATATTATTTTTAATAAACTATAATCTTTTCCAAATTGAAAACATGAAGGAATTATCAGATATCCATGTCACTCGATTTACCTACAAAAATAATAATAACATATTATATTTCCTCACAAAGGAAAATATGAGGTCCATTGAACATATGAAGATATTAATACCAGGAAATGAGAAATCATCAAATCTATAATAATTTTCTTAATCTATTTATTCTTTATTTATAAAAATTCTTTTTCATTACCCTATTTATATATAAACACCACCTATTATAAAAATATTGAGTTTTCTTGCCCTATTTTCTTAGAATTTCTCATTTTTTACCCATCAAAACAATGGATGATATTCTATATGACATGGTATTAATTTTTTCATCCCATGTATAACTATGGAATGTTCTATAGGAAAGGAAGTAAAATGTTATTTTTTTTAAAACCCAATCTAGGTTGTGTATCATGATTATTTTTCCAAAATATTCTTGGAATTATGTTATTTTCAAGTGGATGTGATTACGTCTTAGCATGAGATTTATCCCCTTTTTTAATTCTTCAATGAGGTTTATTAGTTTTGATCTTAATAATTAAAAATACAAAACTCAATCTATCATATATATCTGCAAAAAAATTATATTGATATTTGTTCCACGTTTTTATTTATATAAATTATTCAATTTTATAATTTTATTAAAAAATATAAAATGATTTCAAATATTATTTTTAATTGATCATTATATCCACACTAAGAAATTATGTGAAGGGTAAAACATATATAATTCAACTAGTTAGATTAAGTGTGTGTTTTAATAAAATTGGAGGATTTAGTTTTATATTTTTTTATTTATAAATTTTTATTGGGAATAAAACACCCCTCCCCCATGAGTTACTCACTCTAAACAATATTTATAATTCAGTATTTTTTCAAATTTCAATTCATTTGTGATTTAGTTGTATTTGAATGATAAAAAATTCAATTATTTATGAATTCAATTCATTATGGCTAATAAAATACAAGAGATATCTATTCATAATAGATTCTTTATTTTAATGGAACAAACTATTCTTTTTGAAAGATTATAATATATATTCATATTAAATGTATGGGTTTGGAAAATTGAACTATAATTATAATAAATAAAAGTTACCTAAAAAATTGAGCTAAATAGTGTGATCCTACAAAGTAATATTTTAATAACAACTATAACTATATTAATTCATTATATTGTTCTTTACCAGATGAATAATTTAACAGATTATCATCAAATAATAGTGCATTAGAAATTTTGGATACCTTGGCTACTTCTCAAGAATAAAAATTAAATGTTAATGAAATGTGTTTGAATTAAAATTCTATTAAATATATTAATTTTAATATGATCCTTGTTGAACTTAGTCTTCAATGAATCTCATGTTCAACAATATTTTTAAAATGATTCAGTCACGAGGGAAACTAATTTATACAAAGGATCAATTGGTGGACCTATTGAGACAGTCTCAATATGATTGCTTCGTGATGTTTGTATGTTATTTATTATAGGTTTTATAATAAATAAAATGATTTATGAAGGGTTACTCAAATCAAATAAATAATAATAGAATGGACCAAATAGAAAATTAGTAGATTATAAAATTACAATATCAATATAAAATGAGATGGTTGTAGAGGGCAGCTTTGGTGATGAAGTGTCACCAAATTATAATGATGGAGAAATGGATCACATATCCATAATACTTAAGATATTATACAAAAGAAAGATGTTATTCATGAAACCATATAATAATGGAATGTATCCTGATAGTGTTAATTAAATAATGGATTGAAAAAATGGATTATACTAAAAATGAAATAGTCTGATACAAATGTAATAGAAAAGTTCATGTAAAGACTAACGATCATAAGTTAATATTTAAGGAGGAATATAAATAAAATGATATGATGTTTAATAATGAAAAAAATAATCTTTTATTGCTTTAGAAGATTGTAAAAGTGATACTAAATCAAAAAAGGATGATAATGAGGAAAGATCCAACATGTTTTTCAATAATTATTACATCTTAGGTATCTAGTATATTTTTTATATCTACTATTAATATTTATAATACTTCATGAAACTAACCAATCTAGTGTTCCATCCAACCCGACACCTGAACCAGTATATAGAATAGTAGGATGGAAATTTTGGATCCCCACTATCTATAAGGTAGTTCCTGTGTATCAACAGAACATCTTAACAAAAATTTCACCCATGACAAGAAACTATAAAAAATCCCAAAATAAAACATCACACCAATATCATTAGCCATAACCAGTATGGATAAAAGAACTCAAGGTTAATAATTTTAAAAATTAAACATAAATAAAAAATTAAAAATGATGGGAGGGAAACAAACTACGCAACATCCAAAAAAATCCTCCATGAAATAAGAGGTTCATCTACCTTAAGTCACCCTAACAACATATATAATAGAGGATCTCTAGAAAATAGATCAACCATCACCCTAAAACATCATGATATACCTGTTTAAAATATAAAAAGGTCTACATACACATAATGGTGTATGTATGGTGTGAGCAAAATAAAAGTAGAATTACACCAAATTTAAACATTCAAAAACATTACATTAGAAGGAAAATCACTATGTGTGTTTTTATAAATGACATGGAATAGTTAAAACAAAAAAATTATACAGAAGTTTTAAGCAAAACATGATTTTAAATTCAACATAACTATAAGTTACATTGTATGCTGACTGTAGGAAGAGAATCAAAATAAAACCATAGGTAATACCTAAAGGTATGAGTGGTACTGGGAGACATGGATACTCATATATTGGAGATACATGTTGTAGTTACCATATCCCACATCATCCTCATGCACGAGCCACTAAATAAGAATATGGTAAATATTCTAATGGTTTTCCAATAATTATCTTCAATGTTTAGCTAGTTTCGGTCATCCAATCATTCTACAAGGAACTGGTGCTCATTCCCATCAATTCAACTAGAATAAATGTCATAGTCTCCCCACCTAGATAACTAGGATTCCCTCTATTCTCAATATCCATTTCACATGTAACATAAATCTCTAGTTTCACATACACACATCATACATCATAAATACAGAATAAAACCCATCATTTTTCATTGGGAAACCTTATATCATGTTCATATTTACAGTGAATATGTTTTTAAACATGCTTCACACCACTTCAAAATTAATAATACTAATTTTGAAGCTATTCAAGAAAAGGGAAAATGAAATCCAACCAATTCCACTTGAAAACCCAAACTTCAGACCATGCACATCTTAAAACCCATTGAAAACACATTTTTCATGACATTCTATTCCATAAAACATATTCATGAAGTCAGGAAAGTATTCAAAACTCTTATAAATATAATAATTGTGGATTCTCTAACTTCAAGCATGGAAATATCAAGAATTGTATTTAAATCATCATGCTCACCACAAGGACACCCAATAAATGAAAGATAAAAGAAATCAATATATTACCCAAAAAATCAAGAATTAAAACATATTAGTAAATCTTATCTTTATGGAAAGAGGTACCCGAAGTGGGAAATAGAATAACCCAAGAAAGAATATAAACTCAAAGGATATGGTACTTAATCAATTATTGATTTAATAATCCACAAAAAATCCAATAGAAAAGAGAAGTTTCAAGGGAGAAATGAATAGACGGAGATGCTTGTAGGTTTTTGAACTCAAAATATATGGGTAAATTAGTGGAACAAGATCTAAATAACGGGATATAAGACTGGTAAATTTTGAATTTCTAATGACTTGGACATGTCAGATGGTTATCCCTCATGTTTTCCAAATCGTGTTAAAATTAGGATTACCTCTCGATCCTATATGAACATGGATACACATTTTTCTAGGGAGAGAGGGCACCTATTCCACTAACCATGCATCCTAGATGGTACCAGAGTGTAGGGGGTTACATTTATCCTAGGTTGCTGAATGGTTTCTCCTAACAGTGTTCTAACTAGGTGAAACCTATCGTCAAGAACAAATATTACATTTTTCCCCAAAATGTTATAGGGGAATGAATGGTTAAATAAAATTCCAAAAATAAATGATTGGGTAACTCAAAAAAATCCAGAATGTTACAATTCTCCTCACCACAAAAACCTTTTTTCCTCAAAATGTCATCTTCATGACTGATTAGAAACTAAAAACAGATAATTCCCTACAACCCAAAATTCCTAATCCCACATATTGTGCTCACCATTTTCATGATTCTAAATAATTAATACTAATTTTAATAAATTCCCATAAAGAACATTATCATGGTAATCCAAAATACATTATGGAATCTCAATAATTGAAATATTATAATTCATAATTTAACCTTCCCAATTCAGAATATGAGAAAAATATTCATTATTCATCTTCAACTATGAAATATGGAACACTTCAAGAATTTACATCAAATAAGGAAAATAAAATTAGTATGGTACTTTAACAACTACATAATTAACTTAAATATTTCAAAAATGACTCAACATTATCTTCCGTTTATTAACAAGATGATAGTGACCCATGTGAGGTTCTACATTCAAAAAGACACAACCGCCAACGAAAAACCCAATTTATATCATTACGGATCAATATAAGAATAATGGTGAATCTGTTTTGACTTTAAATGACTACTAATTAACATAAGTTTATTATATGTTACCAACAAAAGGCTCAATCTAAATAAATACATCCAACACACCTCTACCCATCATAAATTGGACTGCCACTACTAACCATGTAGATCCTCAAAGGGTTAAATATGAATTAAGTATTGGTAAATATTTCTATATAAAATCCTAACCAACAAAAAATTATAATCCCACGATCCAAAAAAACACTAACACACATACGTAGATAAAGAATTTTATGACCTAATTCTCTAATTCTGTCTAACCATTTGTTTGAGGAAGTTTTGTCATACCCAATCAAACTGGTGACCCCATTTCATTATAAAGGCATTAATAAAGATGATATTTAAAATGGGGGGCCCTATCAAAAATAATATTCAATGACCCAACATGAATCCTCATTATCTATTGAACATATTAATGACCCAAATCATTGACTTTGGATGAATCTATAATGGAATTGAAATGGAATTATCTGGGTAGATAGTCAATGAAAACCAAAATAGACTTCTATCCCTATGGTGTATGAGGTAAGTCAATAATAAAATCGAATGTGTCATCATCAAACATTCATGTAAGAATGGGAAATGGAAATACAAAACCATAAGGTCTATGGTGCTCTTATTTCACTTGCTGACATGTATAAGATCTGAATATGAAGTCAACTACATCATGTCTTATACTTAGCCTTAAGAATTGGGGATTCACATCATAAAACATCTTTGTGGACCCAATATGAAAGACCCATTAGGTGTAGTGGCTATATAGAATCTACACCACCTGTAACAACAATAACTCCACGAGGAGACCTTAAAAACACAAAACACCCTTAGGGGACAATATCCATTCAATGAGATCCTCCCCATAGTTTAGGAACTATCGAGAATTTTGGAACAACTCATCCATTTTATTCTTTTGGAAAATGAATTATATAAGGGAACATGTCAGCTGAACACTTTCCACGACAACACATCAACTATGCTTTTTAGTATACAAATTAGACTCAGAAGATAGACCCAATAAATTCCAATCATCACTGGGCTCCTTTAGTGGTTTCATGTTATCTTATCTGCTCAATGAATTTTCTAAATCATTACTTTTACCTAGTGTATAAATGATATAAAAATAGAATCCATTATACCACTCAACCCAAAAATATTTTTTTAGATTATAATGTATAAATATGTAATCCAAACACTTATGATCCTAATAAACCTCAAAAATGTCTCCAATAAGATAAAGACACCATAAATTAATAAAATTCCTCGTCAATGATAAATCTAGTTCATGGGATTGGTAATTCATTTCATGTGGATATATTTTAAGGGAACAATATACCACTACATGGTCATCCAACATCAGTAGAGACCTAAGAAATAAACTTGAACATAGAAATAGGCCACATATCCATCCCCATATTCTAGAAATATCAAATTTTGGGTTGTGGTAAACTTTTACTTAGGATCCCAAAATGTATTTTGATATTCTCGAATCCATTCAAATTTTACACATTTCTGGAAAATCTCTTATCGTGGGAGAATCCATCAACGAAAAATCCCAAAAAACTGCTATTAATACTCTGTTAGGCCTAAAAATCTTCAGACCACAAAGAAATTCTCTAGATGCTCCTTTGATATCACTGTACTAATCTTATTAGGGTCCACTGAAACCCCAGGATCTATGGTCACATTTTCAAGAATATTCACCTCTCTAATCCAAATTTCAACTTTTAGAACATGTCATATAGATGATTATCATGAAGACTGCCAACAATAATCTACAAGTTCCTATAATTATCCTCTTCAGTCCCTGAATAGACCAGGATGTCATCAACCAATATTGTATAAATATATTCAATATAATGGTGGAACAATCAGTTCATTGGTTTCATAAATACTTCTTGAGATTTTATGAACCCAATAGTCACAACTAAATACTAAATATGGGCACACTTACATTTGAATGATATTTTTGGAACATAAAACTCTATATCTATGAATTTTTGATACCTAGAGAACATGTCAATATTGGATAAATACCTCACTCCCTACAATGATCAAATTGGTTAACAATATGTGGAAATGGTATTTATTCATGATTATCACCTTATTCATATTCTCGTAATCAATACACACCCATATAGATCTATTTGCATTTTTTGAAAACAGTAATATGGTAGCCCATGATGGGACACTCAGGGAGAGTGAATGCTTTGGATTCAAATATATCCATATGAACCTATAATTCATTCAACTATATTGTGGATATATATAGTATGAGGAATGATATATCCGCATTGTCTCTGGTGAAATATTGATAGTTAATTCCACCTCCCTTTCTAGATTCAAACACAAAAAATCATTTTCAAAAACAATGGGCACTCATTCACTAAAATATGTTATCTATGCATAAAAACAATACAGTTTCATCAAAAATGAATGATGAAAGCTAAATAATGGGATTTACCAATTCTAGTAGTGGAGGTCCAGCACGTCCTAATGAAGGATCCTAGTCACCCTTAAAAACTAGTGTACTCCCACCAAGTGAAAAAAATACCACACTCCATAGATAACAATAGATGAGCACATGAAAATGAACCATCAAATACATAATGAGGATCACAATGAAGTTTTCCATCTCCTAAACCTGGAAATCACATTTTAGTATGACCCTTTACATGGTGAGTGCACTAGAAGGTCTGAAACATTTCCCTGACTTCCTATCATGTTGTGTGACCAAATCTATCACATTTGACATTATCTCAGGGGAAATTTTTAAAAAATCATGAAAAAGGGTAAAAAGGAAAGAAAAATAGGAACCCACATCAAATATAGATATAACTATAGAATATGAAATAAGAATAATGAATTGAACTATGGGAGGTCATACATCTGATTACATTAGAACTTGATCCACAAGATGATGATTACATGTCCTTTAATGGGAGTTCGAATGAACACAAACACTTGGTTCTACCAAGATCTTACTGTTCTAATATTTAGATCCAACTATAATTTAATTAACACCAAACTATGAACCTACTATCTTAGTCCACTCTGACTGGGCTTACATCCTTATAAAGACTATTTAAGTTGTACCGCCCACGATATAGATGTGTGGATCTAAAAGAACCATATAAAATTCCCTATATTTCCACCCCAATGATATAGTATGGGTGGATCCGAACACAAGGACCAAATATGCCTTAATAGCTAACACGAATGAGACAAGATTGATTTAGCATCTCAATAAATTGGTGATCCTAATCAAGAAGGATAACATGAACTACCATTTCCATTCTTTCCCTAATAATCTTCCTACCTCTTCTAAAAATATGAAATTCTACATTCATAGACAACTTTTATCACTACTTTCGAAAAAATGGACTTTCCGCTACCATCAATTCATGATTAACCTCCTCACCATTAGTCTTACACATAAAAAATAAAACATAATATCATATATATGTTTGCATCGCCATTTGAATATATTGATACATCACTTGATTATTAGAATCTTCCTAGTTTGAGAATCATATAATCTCTAATTTTTTTGGCATACCCAATCAAGGTTGAATCCCCTTATGAAGAACCAAATACCCTAGATCTTAGTGAAGGTCGTGAATTTGGGGAGATATTGATAATTGAAGAAATCCTTGAAATTATTCGACACCCGTCTTCCCATACGTCCCATATTGAACATCTATGTCCCCCACCATGAACTGGGACCATAAATCAATAATGACACACACATTACATTGATCAACTCATGAGTTTGAAGAAAATCAAACAACCATTTTATTTTATCAATACTCTACTGCTTACTAGGGTATGTGCTACCCTGAATTGAAGGAATAATTTTATTGCAGAACTCCTAATTTTTATCCTCTCCATGAACAATTTCAACATACCCAAAATGTCTACATCCAGATACCACTCTAAGAACCAAATCATAGAAGGCACAAATGATGACTTCAAGTATTTTATGATAATCTCTTGAGGTATACCACAATTCAACCCCTTCTAATAGCATCATAAGTTGAGTCCAAGGAGGCATGATGCCACACACAAAAAATAAAGATGAAAAACTATATGCTTATCATTCTAAAAACATTCTTGAGACAACAAAAAACATTAAACAATTCCAAAAATCAAAACAAAACCATATCCATTACAATATAAAACAAACTACTTCGCCCCAACCATGTGTCCACGCATGGTCTGTAGCCTGTAATTCTGACCTAAAAAGATAATTCAAAGAAAACACAACATAAAATGGAGACTCAAGATCTAGGATGTGGTGTGTTTTCTAGAAATTCCACTCACAACCTGAACCTCAAGCCTCGACAATTCTACATTCAGTCAAACTAGAATCTTCACAAAATATCATGACCGAATGAAATGGAGAAAAACCTCATTAATATAATTTTTCAAGAACCTTCCCAGTGATCTATCCAATCATACAAATTATCTAGTACATATAATGGCCTAATGGGTATTCTCAATCTATATGTTATCTCAACTAGTTATAGAGTATCGACATTACACTTGTGGAATGATTTCACCAAAGATAAAAAACCATAACAATTTTGGTAATTAAACATCACAATAAGGTCAATAAGCATAAATGAATGAGATATTACCAATCCAAGGTCAAAATTTGAAACTTTAAAAAAATATAAAATACCAAAAATGGGATTGAAACTAACTATGAAACCACATAAAAACCACCATGCAACAAGAGTGTCATAATACTCATGCCACCTCCAACAACACCTAAATGAGTTGAAAACAAGAAAATAGATCCACTGTCATGATGAAAGATTGTTCCATTACATGGGTTAAATATAACAAAGTTAACATAAACACAGAGGTGTATGTTGGCTGTGAGCAAAATCCATGTCGGATTTCACCCTAAATAATGATTTATATCCATAGCATCATAAGTAAAATCACTATGAATTGTTTTATAAAAAACATGGAACCTTTATAATAAAAAAACATTAAGGCATATTATTAACAAAAACATATTTTCAATTTAACATTAGATTAAGAAACATCATATGGCAATGGAATTAAATACATAACAAGAGTACCACATATAATTTCTAATGGTTCTAACACAAATTGGACACTATAAACCTCACATCTTTGGGAAATATTGTATATAAACCATAATCCACAATGACCTCATGAATGATCCACTAAAAGGGAATAAATCCAATGTTCTTATCATTTTTTAATCATCATCATCATTATTGAGTTATTGTTGTATCATCAATCCTATTAGTAATAATTGGGCATCAGTCTTGTCAATCCAACTATAATACTGTTTCTAGTTTTCCAACTAGATACATATGAACCAATTTATCTCAATATATATTTCACATGAAACATAATTCACCACATTTGAAACATATACAAATCATCATGAATACATAAGAAAACCCACAATTTTCCATTGGGAAACCCATATAAGGTTAAGACCCACACAAAATCATATTTTTAAACCTACTTTTCACCACATGTATAAATAATAATGAAAATTTTGATTCAAAAAATGAAATTGAAACATTAAATGAAACCAAATCTATTTGAAAATACCTATTTCTAAATAAAACAAACCTAAAATATTTTGATGAAACCTTTCTCACAATAAAAATATTTTATAGGAAAAATTCAAGAAGTCAAGTAAGAATACTAAAATCATATAATAATGATAAATAATTGAATTTTCTACCTTATGTTGGAATCCTTTAGAATATAGTAGAAAAATACAACCACAACAAAAGGGCACCCCATAAAGGGAAGAATAATGAAATGCCATAGTATTTGAAACAAAAAACTATCTTAAACACTTATTTGGTAAACCGAACTGCTGGAAAAGATGAACCCGATTAGGGAGGAATAAAACCCCAAGAAGGGAGAAGAAAACATGGTATAAGGGACTTACATGATGATTTATTGAATAATAAACACTAAACCCACCTATTGTTTAATGGTCCATGGGAACATTGAAATTATGGAGAGGCACTTAGGGAAAGTTATCCAATGTGGGAGGATAAATGGGATAAATTAGGATTAAATAAAGGGTGGATTTAAAGGTAAATTTATAGCTTTAAATGTTATAGAATTATTTTAGTGTTAGCCTATATGGTTTTTGAAACTGTAAAATTTATTTGAGTCACTCTATATCTAATAAAGTGGAGAATTATAATTTTCCCTTATGAGGGTTCATGAACACAAATCTAATTGTGTGGAATGGAAATGACGTGTTTCTAGGATGAAAAATTTCTCTTTGTTTGGTGCACAATTTCCCCTACTAGTTCACTAACTGTGTTCCACATTCTACGGAGACCATAAATTCCATTTTTCCCCAGTAAACCCATTGGATAAAAAATTGTAAATAGAAGATAAAAATAAAAAAGGAATACTTTAATGTAAAATCATAGATTTGACACTTCTGAATAGGAATATAGTGAATAAAACATGTCTAATAATAAAATTTTTGAATACTATAATATGTTTGAGGATAATCATAATGATATTTAGGATAAATATAAAAACATAAATGGTAGTACGCCTTTTCTTTTCCTTTTTAAAACAAATATTATGTAATAAAGTACAATCATTCTAAATTAATAAAATGGAAAAATGAGTTTAAATAATTTAATATGAAATTAAAAAGGGATTTTTAGACATATACAATTTGAATAAATACCCTGACCTAGATTATTGGAAGAAAATCATATAAACATATCCTACTAGATTATGCCATTATCCTTGAAAAATAAGGTTTATTAAAAGAAAATTTATTATTAGTGCCAATTGAATGAATCTTAATACATTTTTTTGTTCTTTTGTACTATTTTTTATTTCTAATATTCTAAAATATGCCCATAAGAAAGCTATTATGTACTTATTGATTACAAATTCTATAAATACTAACAGTTATTGAGTGAATATGATTTATGTACCAACGTTAAATTTGATTTAAAAATATTTTTTTTGAAATCAGCCTAAAAATATCAAGAATGTACTTATTGTATATGGATAGTGGATACTCTAGACACATGGATTGTGACTATTCATATATTAATAACATAATCATGGTTGATGGTGGATAAGTAACTTTTTTGACAATCCTAATGAAAAAATCATTGAACTTGATCAAATTCGATACTATAAAAATATTTTAATTTCTAATGTTTAATATTTAGTTTCAATAATTTTTAATATTGGTATTATCTCAAAATAATTGTATTATATTTTTCAGGGTAATTTTTAAAAAAATCACTATATTGTTTATGTCTCTAAAAAATTTAGATTTTATAGGATTAAGAACTGATAATGTATATATTGTTAATTTATATTCCTTTATTTCTATAAAAAAATTTCTATATATGTGCCTTTAGCAAATAACCATGTCACAGGAATATGAGACTATGAAATTATAGTACTGATTGACATATAATGATTAAAATTAAAGGATTAATAAAGGATCTATCTGAACTCGAATTCCCAAAATGATAAATTAATAAACCCTATAAAAATTTTAGAAAACAAAAAATATCATTCCAATCCAAGTAAAAAGTTTGAACTTCAAAACCAATTGAGTTGATTAAAATTGATTTTTTTGGACCCTCTATAGTTACTTGCATAAATGGAAATTATCGTATGTTTGTTCTAGTAGATAAATTTTCTAGATATATGTGGGTATTGTTTCAATCTCACAATATAGATTCTTGTTCCTTTTTTTTTCAAGTGTTCTTAATCAATATAAAATATTAGTGGACATAAAATTAATAAATTAATAAGTTATCATGGTCCTAAGTTTTAAAATTTATATATTATGTCATTTTATTAAAAATGGATATAGTAAAAACATTTCTTTTCATAAGAACCCAAAAACAATTGTGTAGTAGAATGTAGAAATAGAACACTTAAATAACATTTCTTTAACCATGGATAATGATTTTGAAATACATATTTACTTTTGGGAAGATGTTGTGAATATATCTTGTCACAAATCTCGTAGAATTCTTATAAGTTCATTCTAAAAATGGATCCTTATGAATGAAGTAATGGTAGAAAAAAATGATAATTACTTTAAGGATTTTGTTTTCAATGTACATATTCTCAATAAAAGCTTAAAATTTACAAATGTTATTCCAAGAGATATTAAGGAATTTATTTTCAATATTCATAATCTAGTAAATTATAAATGTATTTTAATAAGGGGATAATATTTTTGGAAGAATCTAAACAGGTAAAATTTGATGAAACATATACACGTGATCCTGATACCTATTATGAAGACCTTGAATATGATATATTAAATTAACATATATGTATGATTTCTTATCATTTTTATATGAAACAAGAAGAAAAATAAAATATTTAAAGAGGAATATTTAAGACATAAACATGTAGATGATAATGAGATTTCTAGCTCTTATTTCCCAAAAACAATTAGGACCTATATATACCATCAACATCAAAATGTAGTTTGAGATAGAAATATAGATATAATAACTAGAGGTTTTATTCATAATAAAATTGAAATGAAAGATTTATTATCATAATTTTAACCTAAGAACATCAACGATTATATTGATTATCAATTATTGAATGTTCAAATGAAAAAATAACATAAATAATTTGAAATAAATAGAGTTTGGGAATAGATATATAGATATAAATGATATCCAAAAATTGGAAATAAATAAGGTTTTGATAAAATATATGATGATGATTCATAGCCAATCATTTTAAATAATAATAGATTATTTGCACAAGATATATTATTAATGATATTATTGACTGTAAAGAAACATTTTCACCAGTAGATAGACTAAAATCCATTATAATATATCCTTTATAAGAAGATCAATTGAATTTCAAACTATATCAAATGGATGTTAGAAGTTCATTTTTGTATAGTTTTGTAGTTATAGACTTTTTTATTGAACAACCCCTAGGTTAAAAATCATTTTAAAAATTACATTTTCAAATTAAAAGATGATTAATATGGTTTAAAGCAACCTCCAAGATCATGGTATGACTGAGAATACTTTTTTCTAATTTATGATGGTTTTAATAGTCATAGATAATTCAACAATATTTATTACTAGAAAATAAAAAAAATCATGTTTTAATATTTTTGATGATGACATATATTATTGGATATTCTGTAAAAAAATTGTGACGTAATTTTTCAAAAATGATGCAGTTTAAATTTGAAATGATTTTAATGGGTTTTTTAATATTAAATCATTGAGTTTAAATTTTTTATAGATAATTATTGAATTATTTTGAATCAATTCAAATAAAAAAAACACATTTATAAATTTTATGGTATGGATACCAAACAAATTAGTTATAATCCTATTAGTAAAACATGTAAGATGGATCTTAATGAAACTAGAATTTATATATGTCAAAAAAGTCTTATTTCATATTGAAATTTCGAAATATTTACTATTCTATAAGTAGATATTTTGTTTAGTATGTGTGCACTCATTTATGGATAAATCTAAAAGAGTCACATTTACTTTTGTTAAAAAAATAAACAAATACCTTAGGTATAAAAATTTTAATCATGTTATATCAAAGAGGAAAAGAATTTGATTTATTGATTCATTTATAAGATTTTTGTGGGTGTATGTTTTACTGAAAATAGACCTCTATAATTGTCAACTTTTTTAATGTTACATGTTTTTTGGTGTTGAAAATAGTGAAATTAGGTTTCACTATCTACTATTGAGGATAAATATATAGATAAAAAATGTTATTATGATGGGATATCATGGATGAAACATAAATTTAATATTATGGATACAAATTTATACATTTGGATTTAAATTATGAAAATACATGTAAAATTAATATATATAGGAATCATTTATCTCAATATAGGAAAAAGCACATCGATATAAGAATAAATATTTTGAGAAATCATTTCCAAAAATTTTATATAACATGCGAATTCATATAAAAATGAGATTATCTCGCAGACATAGTTAAAAATCCATAGAATTAAAAGAGATCAATCTATATGAATCATGAACTATAAATGATTAACTTTGGTCTATCCATTATAATAAAAATTTCCATTATTGGTAGACCCACCATTTTAAGATCAACCATTGGGAGATCCATCATTAGGAGACCCATTGTTGGAAGATCCGCCATTTAAAGATCCATTGTTTAAAGTCCACTATTGGTAACTAAATATTATTAATCCACTGTTCAATGATCCACCATTGTGTAATCTACTGATGGAAGATTTTTAGGTCATGCCTATGTTTTATTCTCTATTAGTCCTATTTTCATTGTTTAAATTTTTATAATAATTATTTATTATAATTAATTATATTTAAAAATATAAAATCCTTAAATAAAATAATCAAATATTAAATTATTTTTTTGGAATACTATCCCTCTCATGCCTCAGTTTGAACCTTTCATCTTCTCTTCTCTATCAAAATTATTTCTCATTGTGCCCATCCATATGAAATCAAATCAATATGATTGTTTTAGTGAAAATATCTTTAGTTACATCTATGGATGTATAACATCACATGAAGACGTAATAAAGAGAATCGACATGGATGCTAATTTTCCACTCAAAGAACCCCAAGATTTCATCCTTAGTTTCTATTGTTGAGCTGTAGATAGATGTTGTAGGTATAATTTAGAGCATGTGATTAGTGTGTAATTTCATTTAGAATAACGGATTGAGGGAATGTTTTTTACAGAATGATAGACCATTATTTCCCAGGTTGCTTCACCAATTCTACCAGTATATTGATTATGACTATAATGAAAATAAATATTTAATTTTATGTATGATTGATAGAATGTAACAAATAATTTCACTAATAAACCTGGATAGTTACATCAGTGGACCTCATAGAGTTATGTTATTTGAGATTCAAGGATCAATTCCCTACAATAGTGAAATCTATGTATTTAACAATGCTATAATGGTGTATAATACATATAATGTTTTATTAATGTATTTTATTAGAGAAAATGATGGGTATAATAGAGTTTTATTTATAGTCATCCATAAAATGCATTATCATAGGAAATGGGTCATTAGTAGATGATATGCATATATGATTTTCATATATTACTTTTAAAAAAATCGGATAAAGTTAATATTATAAAATATTTAATGGTATATATTATATAGATAACCAATACATTGTCATCTTCAAATAATTTGACATATTCTAATCTATTTTGGTCTATTTTGTGATACTGGTTATTGGTAGTTAAAGAAGAATAAACTGTATTGAATTGTTGTGTTGTTTTCATGATGCAGTTTACCTATAATATAATCAAGGTAAATTAGAATCAATTATTAACGAAATGGGTTGAGGATAATGGTAAAATATATATTTATTTAAACCCCATGACACAACATAAATACCTAAAGATTTATTTAATCTTGTATTAGATATTGATGAATATGTGATTTACTAAGCTGACGAAGTGGGATAAAAAGCCAAAAATAATAGAATTAGAAATGTTAGTTGTGGAAGAGAGTTAATAATATATTCTCCAAGGAGTCTATGTATTCTATAATGATCCTAACCCATATATTTCTATAACATATAGATATAGTTTGTCATGTGATGATTAAGAAGTGGTGATTAAAACCTATGGAAGAGAACAATTTGATAGTTTTACTATTGTCTCAAGGGAAGAAGTTGAAGTATTTGAGGAATATGTCCTCTAAAAAAATTGATTACTGATACACCTAATGCCTCATATCGTTTGTATGTTGTTGGTAATTGTAGTGGGTAAGTACAGTGACATCCTTTTTTAATAATTTCATCTTTAGGTCTGAATGGAGATGATATCATTATTTATGAGATTAAACTTATTTTTTATGTTTCTTCTATTAGATAAGATTATAAAGATCCTTTTGAGGGGAGTAATATTCATGATCCTCTTTTAATATATTTCCTCACAGTTACGAACTTACTATTTCATCCACTAATGAGGATTATTCACTATCTAATTGGATGGAATCTTTTGGGGCTAAGATGCATGGCATCTCCTACCCGTATTTAGAAGATGTGGGTGATTATTTTGATGATGATGAAAATGGAATACCTCATGATCATTGTGTACATTCCATCCCAATTTATGGATAATATCCTAATGATCTATGGTGGAGAAAATTAATTATGATGACCACTTAGAATATTTTCCTACATATGGTCCTTATCCTAGAGAAAAAAATCTAGTGGTTCTTCATCCTTTAAAGATTACATCACTTCTAAATTTTGGTCGTATATTTTTAGATCATGTTTCTAATGATTAAATTTATTAATTCAGAGTGAGTATTATTTTTTACATTAGTGGAATTTTTAAATCCATTACTCCTCTAGTAACAAAACATAGTGATGAATATACAGGACATAATTTGGGTTTTTATCTTTCACATTCAGTGTAAAATTATGTTACTAATTTTAGAAGTGGATATTGAGAATAGAATATTGGATAATGGGATAGAATTAGTTATATCCATCATAGAGGATATTAGATCAAACTTTTATATAGTTTATACATATATTATTGATAGATTGGACACCATACCCACATCCTGTGCTTCTACTTCCACTACCCTACCTCATACATCTTCATTTGATGTTGTGGTGACCAATTCTATTGTAATGGAGGAAGAACAAGATATTATGGGTGATAGAGACAGACCTCATTTATATATGAATTGATAGATAAATTCTCATGGTGATAATATCTACAAATTTTTTATGGAATGATTTAAAGAAGCTCGTAGTGATAGAGAATCTCACTAAACCCATAAATACTACCTTCAAATAAATTATACATTGAATAAGACCAATTATCATTTTTTTCATACTGAAAAATTGTGGATTCTTTTTTCTAACCATATACTTGAATTATAATTTGAATGACCAAAACATTTTCTCTAATCTAATAATTTTTTAATAGAGGAGAATAAATATGTATTCACATCAATGGTCTGTAGTGGAAACATTATTATGGTTTTTTGAATGTCAGAATTCATTAATTTTTTAGAGTCTTAATTGAGGAAAGATAATGTTGTAACTATGATTTAATTCACTACTACATATTCTTAGACACAATTTACTCTATAATTTGATCAATTTATCATGTTTCTAATAATTGTAGGTCATCATATTAGGCCATTTGAGATCAGATAGATTCCTCAGACAACCTATGAACCCTCATCATAACTCTACAAATCCATTCCCATGAAATGGATGTGATTCAGTGGTCCATACATCTGATCAACTTGATATTTAAAAAAAATTGTATTTTTCATTTATATGGGATTTATATTATATTATATAACTATTTGAGATGTAATTCATGACATTTAAATATAATGAAAACTCTATGTGATTCATATTAATATATATATACTTGTAATTATTTCATTTTATTTTTGAAAATTATAATAGGATAATTATTTAATGACTGAATTTATGTTTGTAATTTTCATATGAATGGTTAAATTTGTATATCACATTAGTAATTTTTAATGTTTATAATATCATATTATATATTTTTCAATCCATGTTTTCTATACATGTTTATAAATTTAATGATTTTTTATCATCAAAAAGGGAGATATTGTTAGTACCAATATATTTCAATTCTCACAAATCATGATTATTATGTTTATAACACGATCAATGTTTAATGATATTCACTCTTATTTTATTTAATTATATGGTCAAATTTTTTAAAGTACTCATATAGTATTATTTCAAAAACAACTTCCACTAAAAGTGGTGATCTATTAATTTTTTAAATCAGATCTAACATCGATTGTTCTATCTTTGATGGAATCACTATTAATGGATCAACCGTTGAATAAATATACCATTAGTGCATCTTACACGTACTTTTACATTATCAAAGTTATCCTACCATTAGACTATATATAACACTAATTAGATCTACCACTTATTCCAATGATCTATTATCATACAAGTCCCACCGCCAGACTCAATCTACTGTTATATTAAATATAACATCAGAATTAAGGTACCACCAAACTAGTTGTTCAATTAGTTTGATGTACATCAAGAATTAATATCCATTGAGACTAGATGTACTACTAGAATGGATATACAATTAATCCATCGACTGTGGGAAAATTATACAATTAGACGAGATCTAACATTAGCATAATCTACCACCAAATATGAGCTGCCACTAATATGATATTTTTTCTATTCTAACTCTAATTCAAAATTTAATTCTTCAAATTTCTAGTTTATGGGATTAAATTATTTTATTCATACATGGATGTATTAATAAATATTCTCAAACAATTACATGGATACATTGAAGACTAAGACAAAACTTCCATTTTTAGTGTTCTGTGTGGCGATCCATATTTTTAGTAATTAGTAATAAATAGTTAATTAGATTTAGATATTTATTTATTCTATTGAAATCATTTACTCTAGGTTGTGTGATTTTATTTGGAAAAACTAAGATAATATGAATAATAAAAAAGTGGTACATTTGTATATATTACATGTGTATTTCATATAATCAACTATTGAAATTAAAAAACTAAGAAATATAATGATTCATAAAAAATACCAGACACATTGGTTTCTATCACATTTGATGTATCATATTTAAGTTCCTCCCAAAGAAAAATATGATTACTTGGGAACATTTGATTCTATTTAGGATGAGAAAAATGAATTCTTATAAAATTTAATCATTTTCTCATTCTATTTATTATTTTATTTTGAAGTTTTGTTGCATTACTATGTTAATATTTAGAAAATATATCCCTCACAAAACTAGATTGTTATTGACACAGATTATATACTTTTACCTTTCCTATAATATTGAAAACTATTTAATAGGTTATAAATGAACCAGTATTGTTTCTTTCTTCCCACACATAATTGGTTAATAATCTATGAGCTGAAACACCCTTGTTTGATATTTATTTTTAAACTTATCGATTTATGTGGAACAATTTTATTAATTAATAAACAACATAGTATCGGGTGATTATAATATTGAGGTTATCAAGTCTCGTCTTGAGACTCAATTTTTTTTCCACTTTGTGTTTCATTTTATTTTCTATATTTCAATATTAGAACAATATCTATTATTTAAATATAAAAAACATTAATTTGATTGACATTATTAATTTATTTTATTATAATGTCTATTATAATGCAATTTAGTTTCAGATTGTAATATTATTTCAACTAATATTTTTAATTTTACTCTAATCTTACAATGAATAATTCTTTAAAAGTTCATCCATATATAATTATTCTATTTTTATTAACTTATAATTATACTTACTTTGGAGATTTTTTTTTGATTTTTTTAAATTGGTATTTTTTGGGAACTCAAATCAACCACCTTATGAGATACTCAATCATAGTAATAATATAACCCTTTATTTTTTTATAAAAAAATCATAAAAATAATAATAAAATTAATCTTCATGGAGGCTTCATTCAGAACATAGCACAAATAACATTATTTTTCTTTCTTATGTGGATGAAAATGAGTCTATAATTTCCTTATATTAATATAATAAAATTTCAGAATAATAATTATATTTACCTTATTATATTACAATGTTAATTCAGGATTAAAGAATAATGAGTAATGAGAAAAGGTAAAAAGTATGTAATACTGACTACGAAACCTTGAAATTTATATTCCACGTCTTGTTGGGAATGAATGGATTATGAAAAATTATTTATACTAAGGTATTTTGGTAATTAAATTGAATTATTATTTATTTAATTTGGATATGGGATCATGGATATTTTGGTTAATGTTTTATATAGTGTACATTGATGTGATTCTATTTTATAAGTGAGGAAAATAAAAAAAAATTAAATGTCACACTACTTAAAAATAGGCCTTTAAAAGCACTAGAAATTGCCATTATTAGAGATAGTAAATCATGGACTTCATGAGTGATATTAAAATCATTGGCCTTTTATCGGTGAAAAAAATCACTAATAAAGGGAATTTTATAAATTCTTATAGATGTACTTAAATAGTATGAATTTATATGGGATTTTAATGGTTTTGAAGATTATTTCCTTTATCATTAATTTTAAAAAAACTAAAAAAATGTGTCCTTTATTAGTGATTTAAGAAGAGTTGATAAATGTTTCTTTATAAGTTCTTTTAAAATAACTGATAATGGGACATACTATAGTGTTTTGAAACAACACACATTATCACCTATGAAATGTGTTGTAATAGCACAACACAACCTAAAAAAACCATATATCAACATAAAAGAGTGAAAACACATATTTTAAATGAAATGAAATATAATACTTAAATATAAGAATAAAACACTATATTATAGACATTTCAAACCCTGGTTTATACAATTACATAAATACAAATTATTTCATACTTCCAAAAACATCAATATTCCTTTTTCTTTTAATACTGACCTCGACTCATGAAATTTCTCAAAAAACCATCCCTTATTAAGAAAAAGAATGAACCGTTAATTTTTTTTTCTATTAATAACATTGATAAATAAATTAACATAAACTGTTAATTTTACTAAAATGGATGTCAATTATACATATAAAAATGCACTTAGAGTCATACTAGTCACACCATGCACCATATTGAGGATCATCTAATTACAACAGATATCAAATGACATGTCAATCATTTTCATAATGTATAAAAATAATTTGAAGTAATTTTCTCACTTTTGAGTATGTTAGTTTACTTTTTTACTAAAATTTACTTTTAAACCAGAATTTTATTTGACTCTCTATAATCAAATCGTGTATCAGTATGATGTGAAATTAATTTTGACACATCACAAATGACTTGTTAATCATTTTTCTATATAATCAAGAAAATATGGTCATGTTTGTACATTTTTATGTATTAGATACTTTTTGATCTAAAATGTCGATTTTAAATAGATAACAATTACTTTACTTTATATCGGGCACATCATGTATCCGATTAAGTTGAATATGGTTCATAAATATAAAAAATGTCTTATGGATAATTTTTATAAAATATCAATACAATCTGAATGTGTTTTAATTGTTTTGGGTAGGTAAATTTACCATTTTTAAAAAAATTATGTCAATTTTAAATAAAAACATGCCCTTTTAGTCATACCTGTCAAACTATTGGTTTGATTAAGGTGACGCTGAATACTAAAATTCTGAAATTAATTAATATTCATTTAATTTTTAATAAAAACAATCAGAAAGTGTTTTATTGGTTTTGAGGTCTTCTATTTTATTTTTTAATAAAATTTCATTTCTAATTGGTAACATGCACTTTGACACGTTATTATCAAATTGTCTATAAGTATGAAAAAAGACCCATTACTACACATCAAAAGTGACATTCAAATCATTTTCCTTATTTATCAAGAAATCTCAAGCATGTTTGATCAGTTTTTAGGGAGTGAAACTTTTTGAACAAAATTGTTAAATTTAAAATGATAACAAAGACTTTTAATCATACTAAGAACATCATCATTATTAGAGAGTTGTGGTTGAACCCAAAAAATCAAAAATTCCTTATAAATCGTTTCCATTATGTATCAAAACTATTTAAACATGTTGTCTTGGTTTTTGAGTAGGTTAAATGACAATTTTTCTAATATGAATGACAATTTTAAATAAATAGTCACACATAGAGTCATAAAGGTCACACTGTGAATAAAATTTAAGTTATTATGGGTCATACAATTCTCAAATGTCGATTAGATCTCTTTACATTTTTATCAATAGAATTTAAATGTGTCTTATTTATTTTAAGTTCACAAGTTATCTTTTTTACTAAAATATTATTTTCAAATGAAAAAAATTGACTTATTATGATCACATCATGTATCTGGTTGACATGAATCAAATTACTACAAATAAAATGTTACCTATGAATTATTTTAAGAAATTATCAATAAAATATCATCGGGATTCAATGGATTTCCCTGAATTGTACATTTTCTACAAAAATATTAATTTTAAACTCATAACAAACACATTGAATAATATATAGCACAACTTGTATCAAATTGAGGTTAAGATGAAAATTACACATCAAAAATTACTTATAGATACTTTTTCTAATGTATCAAAATGATCAAAATGTGTTAAAATTGTTTTGATTTGGTCAGATTTCAATTTAAGTAAAATTGATGTTAATCAATAATAAAATTTTCAAAATTATCGCATACCAGTAACACTGTGGGTTGGATTGAGGTGGGGGAGATTCCTACTTGTCTCAAAATACATGTGTAATTTTTTCCTAATGTATTAAAATGAAATGAATGTGTCTTTGTGGTTTTGAGTACATCAGTTTAATTTTTTTTACAAAAATTTCATTTTAAACTCAAAAAAGTAACCTTGAATAATATATAGAACATTGTGTATTAGTTTTATGTATGACAAATTGATAGACTTAAAAATTAATAATGATTCATTTTATGATATTATCATTAAACATGAGCATGTTTGATCTATTTTCAGTGACTGATAATTTTTAAACTATGCTATCAAATTTATACTGATAACTAATATATTAATTCATAAAGAAAAAATTTATATCATATTGATGGCAGGATTATTAATAAATTTCACAAATGGAATATGGATCATTTTGATAATGTATCATAATAATTTGACTAAATTTTCATATTTTTCAGTTTCTTAGTTGCTATTTTACTAAAATTTCTTTCAATTATAAAAACAAATAAGTACTTGGTGTCATATCGGTCACACTGTTTGTTGGATTGGGCTGTGGCAAGATCATACACATCGCAATGTCTCAATACCATCCTATCTGTCAATGTTACCATTATATCCAACGACTTTCTATCTCAAACTATCAACACTACATTAGAAACATAACAAAACCACCCCTGGTCAAAAATAGAATTCATCTTTATAGAAAAAAAGTTATTATATGAATAATAAAAAAATAAATAAATTAAACATAAATATTGAAGAATATATTAATTATATGGACAATGATTTTACTAAAGAAACAAAAATATAACTTCAGTGATTGATAAGTTGTGGGAAAATAGAGGAAAGTGTTAAATTCCATTGTTTTATGGGTAAATGTTTTTATTGTGATGAAGTATATGGATGTTTTGGTGCAAAAAAGGTATTACAGAAAGACCGATCACCCCAAATCAAACAAAATAATCCACATGTATAAGAAAAAAATTATTATGTGACTAATACTTATATAAAAAAAATTTAAAAATAAATACGAAAAAATAAATTAACTGTATGTATAATGATATTAATGTGAAAACATAAATATAACATATATGGTTATGTAGAAGAATAATCATTTCCTGTCTTGTAAAGGAAGTGGGGGGATTTGAAGGAAAGTGATAAATGAAACACCTTATGGTTGAAAATGTTTTTAGGGTGAAGATGTATGTAAATGTTTTTGTATAGAACGGAATTAAAGATGGAGATGCCACCCCAACTCAATCAAAAGAATACACGTGTATTTAAATAAAATTATTATGTGACTTATAAAAAGGAAATAATTTAAAAATAAATATAAATAAATACAATAATTCTATGGAAAATGATTTTTTGGTTAAAACATCAAGATTTCCTCTATTATATAGAAGATGTAATGTAATTGGTCTTCATATAAAATAATTATATGTGGAAATTAATATTTTAAAATAAATTAACTCTTGATGTAATAATGAAAAATAAATAAAAATTATATTATATAACTTTTTAGTAAATTAGAGAATGTATATCGTAACATTACATTTACATCTTTCCAAAAAAAAATTCATTAATTTTTATTAGTTATTCAAAGGGACCAGTAACATCATCATAATTATAAGTCATTATCTGCTTTTGTATTTATATATTTAAATTATATTATATTAATTAAATAGATCTTAAATAATATTATGCATAAAACATATGGTATTAATAAAAAATCTTATATTCCCATTGAACTCTATTTTTTTTCTATCTCAATGTTTTGTTTGCTCTATCATGATTCAAAATCCCATATTTGTGGTATACTATAATATAAAAAACATTTTCTACATTGAGAAAGACATGATGTTTTTGTTATATCCCAATATAAGGGTCATCCTAAATTTAATTTTCATCTGTCCTGACATATGGTTTAGTCACTAGCTAGATAATAGACCAATGCTAGTTTGTTGGATCAAAGATATAAAACACATGCAATGACTGTGATTCCATTAGGAATTGATTGTCCTTTTCCCCTTCCATGTTGAAATATACCTTCATAAATCCCATTTTAATAACATTCCCTACAATGTTATTTTCATCTCATTTGAAACCGATAATCATTACTTGATATGTTGTACAAAAACATGTATCTATTTTATAATTCCAAACATTGACATATTTGTAGAAATTTTATTTCTATCAATAGAACCAAATATGTGCATCTCTTCTTCCACAAGGGTAACACCACTATTTTGTATCGTACTATAGTTATCATGTTTTCATGAATATATAATATAACCATGGATTTCAAACTGTCAATAAGATAAAAAATTTGAATTTGGACATTTGGAATTCCATTGAAGTCAATCATCAGTTGAATTCATATTTTTAGATAAATAATTATAAATTTTATCTCAAAACCATCATATAAAATGTTGATTGTGTATATTTGATATCCATTCTTCACCCATTGATGGATTCGAATTCCTAATAATTTATTTGGGTGATTCATTTGTATGGATCAACAACATCACTATTGTGTAAAATGTAGTAGTGTACATACTATGATCTTTCAAGGTAATAGTAAAAAATTACCTCCCATAATCCCTTCGCCCATAAGGTATTCACTGTTATGAGACTTTGGAATAATTCGACAACCAAAATTGAATAGGTAATCAATATATAAATCAATAAATTCTTTCAAAATATATCATTCGACCAAAGAAATTTCTGACTTACTTCCATTCATGACATACACTATACAAATCTTCATATTTTGTAAAATGTAGTATCCCTATCTATAATGTACATGGCCACATAGGTGAATCTCTCAAACCAAATTGAACCATCAGGTAGAGTATTATATCAAATATTGATGATGGGAAGAACACAGCTCATTCAATTAATATGACTATAACAACCATATTCATGATGTGAAACATCATTAGTTTTGTAAATGTACTACATATGGAATTGAAAATTAATAAGTGTCTGTTTAATTTTTGCATTGAATTTTGAGGAAGAATGAAATGAAAAGAAACATGCATTAAATCATTCATCAAAACAATAAATTCATTTGTTTTTAGTCATTATAACATCAAATTAGTCACTAAAACAAAATTACTTATATTTTATGAATACCCACATGGAACTTTTATTCTTTTAATGACAATTAATAAATTAAAATTTTTCTCACCATGATAGAGAGTAACATATTAGAGAAAGAAAATTCCACCTTTTATCCTTCACTGGTTCTAACTTCTCCCTTATCCCCATTTCAATCAAATCCATCCTAGCCTTTATTCCATCTTCAAATTTTCTAGGAACATTTAGTAACATTATAATAACATTATCAAACAAATTTTTTATTCCTACTTGATATCAAGAAATTCTAAGATATAAATCATTTACAATATGGTAATTCATAGAAAAATGTTCTCTTATTCATAACTGATTTTGTAATGTTTTTTAAAAATTGTTAACTGAAATTTATTTAAAAATCTATTAATTTATTTTATTGTTGATCGCCCATTACTATAGATAGTGTTTTAACATGTTAGGTCTTCCCATTAAATGTTGTTTCCCTAGAGCGCTATTTTTGTCACCGAGGTAAAAACTTCTGATGTCCCAGAAACGCATTCTTCGAGGGATGTTTCAACCGAACTAATTATGTTAATTTCATATAAGTGGGGCACCCCAACGTTCCATTAAATCTATATCCTGATAATTTTACTTAAGTGAGGAAGTCATTTCTCATTCCATACAACATGTCCCTCATTGTGAATTATTTTCTTTTAAAAGAATCATACACTATAACACATGTATCACAATTTAGTTTTAGATCTTAAATCAAGAAAACCAAAATAGACATCAATATAATTACATAGTTTCATTGGTCGAGATATACCTAGAGAAAAAATAATTCATTTTCAATTTGTGCATAACAATGTCCTCATTGTATAATTTCTCAACATGAAGATCCATGTTCTATGAGTACTATTCTGTACACCAAAATTAATTTTTAAGTTATATATAACACAAGAAAAAACTTTGATGAATGATTTTCTAATTCAGTGAACTCATAATCAACAATGATCCACTAAGGTGAATCTCATTGATGATGTGGGTTCTTATGTTTAATTCAATATTTTTCATTCCATGTCAAATATCTCATGGGTTCCTTACATCTATATAGTCTTATAAACCGCAGAATGATAAGAAAGTAAAATATAAATCTATATGGACAAGATTCATTTTTCATATATCTTTCATCCCCACATATAAGGAATTGTATAATTGATTCATGGTCATTTAAAAATAATATGCATTATGTTGGAGATGAATTAATTTTTTAGAGATCCTTCCCATTGAATGTTAATTTTTTTAGAATATTATGGTTAGAATGGTAGTTCACTTTCTTCTAGTATCATATCCTTTAAGAGACCATGTAATTCTATAAAGATGGTGTCATTTAATATGTCGGCAGCTTTAAAATTATATAACTTCAATAATGATTACAATGTTGTGTATTTAGTACAACCAGTATACTATGGTTTAGTAGAATACATTTTTAACTTCTCAAACCACATTGGAAATCACAAAGGTCATATTCAACTTCCATTTTCATTTTTCTATGAAATATTCATCATCATTTACACATTTATTCATATGAAATTATCAATAAACCACAATATAATCCAAATTGGTGTCTATATTATGTTTTTTTCCTGTGATTAGTCCTATAATTTATAGAAGTAATTTTTTTATTGTCTAATAAAATGTTATTCCAACACTTATGGATTAATTTGTCATGAAAATGAGAAATGTGAACACAATCAATGGATTTTAGAAGGGATGTATGCATTCTCTCTTATATACATGATGAACTATTTAACTCTATATCCCAACAAATATGATTAAATATTAACATCCATCTATTTTCAATTAATATTCATCCAATTTAATTGATAGAAGATTAATTTCTTACATTAATTTAATAAATAACCATATGTTATTTATTATCTATGGTTAATGTTATAGAAAATTATAACATGGAAAACTCAACATCTGGTTATTTCAATGAATTTCAGAAAGTCTATGAAAATAGGAAATTTAATTTAAGAAAAGAATCATCCCACTATATAAGGTTTTATCTAATGTATTCCTTCATTGCTGAATGTCAAAGACATCTCAACCGCAATAGTACATCACTTGGATATTTATACTTCCATTTTGTTGCATAACCCTTTCATAATCTCTTATGGACATGCACCAATGTGGCATGACATACTGAAATAAGTAGTCATCCATGAGATGAAAAATGATCATAGTAGTATATCCAATATAACATATTTGGGGATGAAATTCAAGAAACAAATTAAAAAAAAAGACTGTTTGGTATCTGATGTTATGAGAATGTTAATTGTCGATAAAATTGATGGGTGACGAATCTCACGAAAAAAATTGAAATAATATCATTTTTTGACACACAATATGTCGTTCATAAAACCCTTAAACAAATTTAAATAAAAAAAATTCAATTAAGAAGATATAATAAACCAAAATATGATAACAAATAATAATAAACACTAATTCAATCAACTAGATAAAATATAATTGAATTATTAAAAAAATTTATTCAACAAGGGTTATTTCATATACATTCATAGTAATCAAATATTCCTAGGGGTGGAACCGATACATGTAATCCTAAAATGGTGAATACCTAAAACTATTTTCTAATATTTTTAATATGATAACCTATATTCTAATTTTTTGAATAATTGATATTGTAGCCTAAGGAATAATTATATTTTTCACGACCCGTCCTCGAGACCTGTGTCATGACTACCCCATGCCCGCCTTCCATAGGCTGGGGGATGGAAACAATAACCAAAGGCGTAAATCCCGATAATTGGGAAGACATTGCCTTTATAAATGAAAACAAAACACCACAGAGTACAAGAAGAAGTAATGCACTAAGTACAAAAGAATGTTCTGAAAAGTAAGTGGGCCAGAATACGAACACAACTGAAAGTACAGCTACAACTGAATGAAAGTTCAACAGAAAAGACAAGCATCTGGAAGAATAGAAGAATCTTCTAGGCCGTCCACCTCGGATCCTAACTGAAGGGTAGGTACAGATAGCGCAACTCCTGGATCGTCCACCACGGATCACACCTGAAGGGTTGGTACAGATAGCCTCCACAACGCACTCTCCCGTCTACCTCATCCAATATTCGTCTCATCGTGAAGTCCACCTCCGGATACTGACTCATCGTGAGGTCCACTCCGGATACCGTCCAGTCCTCGAACACTCAGCATCTGTCAGCGCTGCCCATCGTCTGCAACCAACACAATGAGGTGCGGGCATTGTTGGATCAAATATGTCAATGTATATGTATATTAGATGGAACAATACATGAGGTGGGGTGAATTGTAGGTTTAAAAAACTTTGTGTTTAAACACTTTAGTGATTATTTTAAAATATCTTAAACTAATACAATTAAAACAACCACAATTGTATTGAATATAAAGGTATGAAGTAATGTAATACTATTAGAAAAGTAAAGTAATTGTATTCAAGATGAATACAATAATCAGAGTAATACAAGTGTGATAGATTCTACCATAAAGAATATAGAATCTATTAATGAAAAATGTAATAGTATAATTGTAATTGAAACAATTACAATTGAAAGTGTAAAGATGAAAGGAAACAATACAAATTCCTTTCTAATACAAACAAAAGAAGAAATGTAAAAGTATTACTAATCTTTTGAACCAAAGAGAAGGTTTATATTTTCACCTAGGATAAGAGCTCTGTCTTACCACCTCCTTGGTATGCCCTCCATACGATGATCGGTTCGTCTGTCTGCCTATCCCTGGAAGCCCTCGATACGATGATCGGTTCGTCTATCTGCCTATCCCCGACAGCCCTCGATACGATGATCGTTTTGTCTGTCTTCCTATCCCCGGCAGCCCTCAATACGATGATCAGTCCGTCTGACTGCCTATCCCTGGCATCCCTCGATTTTGTAGGTAATCGACACCTCTGTCTTTCAATTACTTGAAATCCCTTGATACGATGATCAGAGGCACAATGCACAAAGCATGAGAGAAGTCACAATGACTCTCTCTATAATTTGAAAGTAGCAAATTATCACAATTGTATCACCCTTCATTCTTTCTCGGCATCAAATGACCTCCTATTTATAGGCCTCAGGTTCCAACGGTCATATTTCCTCCAACGGTCATATTTCACCGAAAATCTCAGAGGGACTTAGACACCTGGCATTATAATGGTCATATTGAAATAGAAAGCATGAAATCATTTTGATTAGTTTGTTACTAACTCAATAACATCATATTGGTTAAAACAAAAGAAATATGAAGATGATAAACAAGAGTAAAATTAATATGAATCACATGTTTTATGACTAAGTACCAAAACAAGCATGTAATGAAAGTATGAGTATTATAATTATTACTAAAAGTAATGTATTCATATGATGCAAAGTAAGATACACAAATGTGAGTACGATTGATAGGGTTAGTATGATACAATTATCTGTACAATCAGTATGGTCAGTACGATCAGCATGGTCAGTATGATCAGCATGGTCAGTACGATCAGCATGGTCAGTAAGATCAGCATGGTCAGTATGATCAACATGTTTAGTACGATCAGCATGGTCAGCATGATCAGCATGGTCAGTACTATCAGCGTGGTCAGTACGATTAGCATGGTCAGTATGATCAGCATGGTCAGTATGATCAGCATGGTCAGTACGATCAGTATGGTAAAAGACATTTTTGATTTCCAAAACAAGATATAGAAGTCAAAAGAAAACTTTTGACTCAACAATCTCTTCCTTTTTGGAAAGCACAAAATACAAAGTAAATAAAACAAGAAAAACTTATCTCCCCCTGAGTTATTGATAACTCTTCTGAATAATAAATTGAATACAACTAACTCCCCCTTAGTTATGTACTTTCCTATTGATTGTATTCGTAGATTTTCCTTGATTTACAAGTGTTGGTTCAAAACATTCTCTCTTTGTAAAACATTCTCCCCCTTTGTGAAAATTCTCCACCTTTGTGATTTACAAAAACAATGGGGTAACCAAGGGTTGCCTGAAAGAGTTTGATAAAAGGAATGCAGGACAAAAGAAAGAGTATCATAAATGTCATTACCAAACAATGACAGATTCCCATAGAAAAGAAAAACAAATACAATAGTCATTTGTTTTCTCTTTCCTTTTCCTTAATTACCAGCTCATGTAGAAAATCTTTCATCTTCTTGATTTCTTTCCTGTCTTTAGAAATTGAATCACCCTAAATTCTGAAGAGCTCTTGTTGTTCGGAAAAAATCTGATCTTTTTTCTTGATAGTCTCCTCCTGGAAACCAATTACTTCCTCAAGGGTATTAATTCTGTCTTGGAGATTCTTTTTATCTTTGGATAACATGGAATTTTGTTTCTTAAACACAACCATTTCATCTTTAATAGATGAAAATTTTGAGAATTCAGACTGAAACATATTCATTCTCTCTTGCAATTCTTTCACTGAAGGAAGATCATCTCCATGAGTTATCTGATTCAACCTTTGAACGGTTTCTCTGTCATGCTTATTGAAATCAATCGCAAGATCATTTGACAACCTCCTTATATCTTCAATTGCTATATCATGATCATTCACAGAGATTTCTGTTTTATATGACCACTTGGTCATCCTGTTGCAAGTCTTCTTATGTGCAGCTGAGGTTTCTGAAAGAACATTCAAATCATCTTCAACTGACAGAACTTTCTTTCTCAATTCTTTTACAGAACCAAATTTATTTTTTTGATTATCACTGATAAAATCAATCTTCCCTTTCCAGCTTAGGGAAATATGGAATATTCGTCTCAATACTTCTCAAAAAATGAACAATGTAATCACTCTTATTGAGAGAGATTGTGTGTTCTGAATCAGTATCCTCATCGTATGAATCCAGTTCATTTGATCGTCTTGAGTCTATAACTGGCTATTTTTCTTTAGCTTTTTTTTATCCCTTATTTCTTCTTCTACTTTGTCACTAATGACTATAACTTCTTCCATATGAGAGGTTTTATCACCTTGGTTTGCTTGAGAGCGTCTTTCAACTTAAGATTCATAAGATTGAAAAGGTGCTTGATCGGCAAGAGGGGTTTGTTGAATTCCTAAACTTTTCTTTTGAACTGATTCCTCTCTACTCTTCTTTGAGCTCTATAAGAATTATAAAAGAAATTATCCCTCCTCTTCTTCAACTTCTTGTATCTATTCTATCATTTGTTTTCCTTTTTTCCTTATCAGGAAGGCTTTGTACGATGGGCTCTTGATGAATTTCATATGTTAGTTGAGCACTCGCATCCTCAACAATTTTCAATACATTAGAGACATCAAAGTATTGAGCCTTTCTTTTCAAAAAGATCTTCTTTTTCTTTTCATATTTAAGATATTATTCCACCCTTAATCTCTCAGTAAAAGCTTCGACTGGATCAATTACAAACATAGGATCACCTTCCTTTCTCTGTTCCCTATCCTTTCTTCATTTAGATACATCCTCTTTACTGTACTTTAGCTTTTTCTTTGGCTTTGAGCTAGTTTGAGGATCAGACTTTTGAGTAATACCAATATATTGATTGTCTTTTACTAGCATAGGTGCCGATTCATTTTGAGCCGATTCAGCTTCTACATCCTTAATAAAAAGTTATGAGTTCTGATCAAAACAAATATTTAGCTTCTTCATCGTACTCTTACTAATCCAAGATGGCTTTAGATATACCATCTTTCCTTTCAAAGGAATGTTGCAAAACTTCATACTCTCACAAATGAACTTAGTAAGGATAGCTGGATACATAATCAAATGACATTTTATTGTTCCTGACTTTACAATCATAATTGTTTCAAAAAATTTTCCCATCAGATTTACTTTTCTCATGTTGACAAGATATTACAACATAAATATATCAGAGACTTTTAGAGTTTCTCTATCCCCTTTACTTGGGATAAGAAAACCTTGCATCCATAGATCGACAAACCAATTGTCCGGAGAAAGATGTGCCACTTTTCTCCTATCTTCATTTATAACATACAAATACTTCTCAACACTTTTTCTATTAAATGTACAGACCTACTCTGGTAGTTTATTAGATGGACATAAAGAATATCCTTCTACTGAGACATTCAAAAAATGAGCCGCATGTTTCACAGACATAGAAAAAATTCTATCGTACACAGAAAAATTGATAGTCATGTCTTTGTCAAAATATACGGTTTTATAGAACTGACTTACTTCATCAAATAGAACCAGATCTTGAGAAACAGGTCTTTCAACACATAAATTCTTCCATCCTTGAAACATAATAATCTTCCTGATTGTAGAATCGTACGATTCATAGAAGTCGCGGGAAACTATCATTTCTCTAAAAATGTCTTTTTCTGAGAAAGCCTTTGAAGACATATCAGCGGGAGTGTTGGCAGAGGATTGAGACATAGAGATGCTGCGGATGAAGGATCGTACAATGACTTAAAAACAGTGAGGTAGAGCTTCGGCGTAGATCCTGAAAAAAAAACGATGTGGGCTTGGGGAGGGGGGGATATTTATAGGTGGTATAGGGGTGACTGTTTATCTTCTATGATCATGATTAGAGAAAATAAGATCAACGGTTAGGCTTAAAATGAAAGAAAAAAAATAATAATGAAAAATGAAGAAAATAGTACCTGCTAGAGATCGTAAGGTAATTGTTGGTTTTAGTATAGTTCAAAAGAAAACACAATCGTACATAATGAAAAAGAATATAATTAATCATCATGTAGATGGGAAAGAAAGTCATTACCATGAACTGACAAACCGATGGAAAACAAACTTGTTACCATGGACATGCCGATGGAAAAGAATTCAATGCCATGATTGGACGTGCAGATGGAATAGAAATTCATTAACATGATCGAACATGCTGATGGAAGACAATCTTGTTACCATGAACTGACAAGTCAATGGAAAAAATATTCATTACCATGATCGGACGTTCCGATGGAAATGAAATTCATAACCATGACCTGTCGATACGATGGAAAAGAAAGGTAAATAAAACAATAAAACTATCACTACGATAAACAGAAAAGTAATTGATAATATAAAACTATCAATATGATAAAAAGAAAAGTAAATGATACGATAAAATTGTCAATACGATAATCATGAAGAAAAAACACATACGATGAGAGTAAAAAATTAATGATCATAAGATAAAAATAAACATAATAAGAAATGTTCTCCCCCTTTCTAAGAGGAGTTTTTTTTAATGTAAAGAGAAATGTAAAAACAAGAAATAGATATGAATGACTATTTTAATGTAATTATTCCTAGCTTCTATTTTATAAACCCAAATCTATCAGATGTTAATGGTTTTGTGAAAATTTCAGCATGTTGTTCTTGTTTTCCAATAAATTGTAAAATAATATCTCCTTTTTGTGTGTGATCCCTAAGAAAGTGATACCTAACATCTATGTGTTTTGCACGAGAGTGATGTGCTGGGTTCTTACTAAGAGCTATGGCACTAGTATTATTACAAAGAATTTGGGTTTTGGAAAAACTCAAACCATAGTCAGTGACTGTGTGTCGCATCCACAACACTTGAGCACAACAACTTCCAGCTGCAACATATTCAGCTTCAGTAGTGGAAAGTGCTACAGAGGGTTGTTTCTTGCAGGACCAAGAAACCAGAGAACCTCCTAAGAAATGACATGTTCGAGATGTACTTTTTCTATCCATTCAACAACCACCAAAGTCAGCATCTAAAAAACTTTTTAGAACAAATTCATTTCCAGAAGAGTAGAAAAGTCCTAAATCTATAGTGCCTTTTAAATACCGAAATATTCTCTTTACAGATTTTAAATGAGACTCTTTTGGATTATATTGATATGTTGTACATAAGCATACAAAAACATTAATTATGGTCGACTAGAAGTCAAGTATAAAAAACCTCATATCATACCTCTAAATATTTTTTGATCTACTGGTTTCCCAGTTTCATCAAGATCATGTATATTTGAGGTACCAATTGGAGTGATAATACTTTTCATTTTTTCATATCCATACATTTTGAGTAAATCGTTGATATAATTATGTTGAGATATATATGTTCCTTCTGGTTTTTTAGAAATTCGAAAACCTAAAAAGAATATTAACTCACCCATCATACTCATTTCAAACTCAGAATTCATTAAATTAGCAAAAGAATCAGTTAAAGATTGCTGAGTAGATCCAAATATGATGTCATCTACATAAATTTGAACAATCAAATCATTTTTATTTTCCATTTTTATAAAAAGGGTTGGATCTGTTGTACCTTTTGTATAATTGTTTCGTAAAAGAAATCATGTAATTCTATCATACCATGCTCTAGGGGCTTGTTTAAGACCATATAGAGCTTTGGTAAGTTTAAAAACATGATTAAGATGTTTTGGGTCTAGAAAACTAGGAGGTTGTTCGACAAAAACTTCTTCTTGAAAAAAACCATTTAGAAAAGAACATTTAACATCCATTTGAAATATTTTGAAAGTATGTAGCAATGGATAATAGAATACCAATAGATTCAATTCTAGCTATCGGAGCATATGTTTCTTCATAATCTATTCCCCCTTGTTTATTATATCCCTTAACAACAATTCATGCTTTATTTCGTACAATGATTCCATTTTCATCACATTTGTTTCTAAAAACCCACTTTACTTCAATTACAGTTGTTTCATTAGGTCTTTCAACTAATGTCCAGACATGATTTCTATGAAATTCATTTAGTTCATCTTGCATTGCTTTGACCCAATCTTCATCACCTAAGGCCTCACTTGAACTGTTAGGTTCAAGTTGGAAATGAAATGCAAGATGTTTTATTTCATTTCTTAAGAAATTTCTGGTCCTTACAGGTTTATTTACATCACAAATGATGTTATCACTTGGATGATTCCCAAGAAGTAACCGATTTGGGTTTTGTAAAACTTGTTCCTCAACATATGGTAGAAATTATTATGGGGTAAATGTTTTAGGAATACTTTCTTGAACATTTTCCTTATCAGAAGGGTCTTCTAACAAAGGTTGATAAGCAGTTTTTGAAAATACATCTAAGGATGTAGGTTGGGTTGATTTGAAAACAAAAGGATTTCATCAAATTTTACATGTACTGTTTCCTCAACAGTACACGTTTTTTATTGAAAACTCTATAAGCCTTAGAAGTTGTGGAGTAACACAGAAAGATTCCTTCACCAGATTTTGGTGCAAATTTGGGAAGATTATATTTTGTATTCAGAATGAAAACTTTGCACCCAAAATCACTGAAGTATGAAACATTATATTTTTGGTCAGTCCATAACTCATAAGGTGTTTTATTAAGGAAAGTTTTGGTTAAAACAAGATTTATAGTATAACAAGAAGTACTAACAGCCTCAACCCAGAAGTGCTTAGCAATTGAGTACTCACTCAACATGGTTCTAGTCATTTCCTGAAGAATACGATTTCTTCTTTCAACAATACCATTTTTTGAGGAGTTCTTGGGGCTGAAAAATTATGAGTAATACATTTCTTACTACAGATAGCGTCAAATTCAGAATTTTGAAATTCACCCCCATGATCACTATGAATAGTTATAAATGGTAGGTTTTTCTCATTTTTAACTTGGGCTCTAAAAGTTTTACAATAGGATAAATCATCATATTTCTTTGCTAGAAAATAGGCCCATGTGAATCTAGTAAAGTCCTCAACTAAAATAAATACATACTATTTTCCTCCAATGTTTCCAGTTTGTAAAGGACCAAAAAGATCCATGTGCACTAGCAGTAATGCAATAGAATTTGAAAATTCTTTATTTGATTTAAAGCTAGTTTTATGTTGCATTAAAAATTGAAAAGGATCACAGACTTTTGAAGCATCATATATATGATCCGGTAGACCCTTTACAAGTCATTTCTTTGAGAGTTTACAAAGGTTTATTACATTACAGTTTCCTAGTCTTCTATGCCGTAGCCATTAATGGTCATCTATTGAACTTAAGAAGGGTAAATTTTGGCTTCTAAGGTCTTCTAAGTTAATAGTGTATACATTCTCTTACCTATGGGAAGATAGAATGAACTCATCCTTGGAATTGTGAACTAGACACTGATCATTTCTAAAATTCACATGGTAAACTTCATCACATAGTTGACTTATGCTGATAATATTGTTCCTAAGTCATTTAAAAAATAAAACATTTCAGATAAGAACTTTTCCAAGAAAAAAAAATTACCTATACCAACAATCATTCCTTGAGCATTATCTCTGAAGGTAACCTTTCCTCCTTTTTTTGATAATCTTTTCAAAGAGATCATTGCTTCCAGTCATGTGTCTGGAAAAACCACTATCCATGTACCAAATAATCTTATTGGTAGACTTCTCATTTTCCTTGGCCATAAGACAATGATCTTCAATTGGTAGTCTAGCTATAAGACCAATATTTCTCTGTCCCGAGGACTCATATTCTGAATAATTTTCTGAAGAATCACTACCACTTTCACTCCAAGTATCATTTTCCTTCAAGAAATTATTTATCTTATATTACTTTTTCTTATTTCGTGCAGAATGTTTCTCCTTTTTCTCTTTTCTCTTCAGTAGAGGACAATCAGGCCTTATGTGACCCACATTCTTACATTCGTAACAAGTTACCTCTGAGACTTTCTTATCCTTCCTATCTTTCTTTTTGAATCTGTATTGGACGTCTTTCTTTCCTACAATCATGTTCATCCTTCGAGCAAGATATGCTAACTCGTTATTTGATAGATCAAAATCACTTGAATCAGATATAACAACTTTCTTATCTTTGGATCTTGTTATCCTTTCAGGTGGTTTAGCTTTATATGTAAAAGCTACACTACCATTTCCATTTTTCTTCTTGTTTAAATCAGTATCTCTTTTCATTCTTGTCTCATGCTGTAAAAGAGTTCTAAATAGTTCATCAAGAGTAATCTGGGGAACATTTCTATTTTCATCAATAGCTGTCCTTTTTTACTCCCATTCATTTGGTATTATATCTATAATCTTATCTATAAGAGCTTCATCATCAAGACCTTTTTCTCCCATACATTGTAGACTGTTGAGAATTTTCATGAATATTTTTCGCACATTACATAATGGCTCTCCATAAGGATAAAGAAAACCATGATACTCTGCTCGAAGCATTGCTCTTCTTGTTTCTAAAACAATGGATGTACCAAAATGTGTGACTTCCAATTTCTTCCAAATAATGTTGTATGCTTCACAAGAAGATATCTGGATGTATATATTCTTGGTCATAAAACATAGTAAAGTATTCCGTACCTTGTAATTCAGTTGATATTCTTGCTTTTTCTTGATAAGTGAAAGTACTGACTTCTTTGTCAGGATTTTTGTAACCTCCAGTAAGCATAATAAAATTGTCTACACCAAGTATTGATCACAAATGTCTTCATTCGATCTCTCCTGTACTCATAATCATTCCCATCAATGATTAGCGTTCTAGAAGGATTTAGGTTGTCAATTGACCCAATATTCATTTCTGCCATCTAATGAAACAAAAAAATCTTTTCCACTCCACACGTCAGTGTAGTAATTAGTCAAAATGAAAGAATTAAAGCCAGTAAATTAAATCAGTGGAAAACCTCCTCTGATACCAATTTTTGGATCGAATATGTAAATATATATGTATATTAGATGGATCAATACAATAGGGGGGGTGAATTGTAGGTTTTGAAAACATTGTGTTTAAACACTTTAGAGATTAGTTTAAAAGATATTAAACTAATACAATTCAAACAACCACAATTGTATTGAATATAAAGCTATGAAGTAATGTAATATTATTAGAAAATTAAAGTAATTTTATTCAAGATGAATAAAATAATCACAGTAATACAAGTGTGAGAGATTCTACCATAAAGCGTATATAATCTATTAATACAAAATGTAATAGTATAATTGTAATTGAAACAATTACAATTGAAAGTCTAAAGATGAAAGGAAACGATACAAATTCCTTTCTAATACAAACAACAGCGGAAATGTAAAAGTATTACAATTATTTTGACCCAAAGAGAAGGGTTATCATTTCACCTAGGATAAGAGGTCTCTCTTACCACCACCTTGGTAAGACCTTGATACGATGATCGGTTCATCCGTCTGCCTATTACCAGCAGCCCTCGATACAATGATTGGTTCATCTGTCTGCCTATCCCCGACAGCCCTCGATACGATGATCGGTTCGTCTGTCTGCCTATCCCCGGCTGCCCTCGATAGGATGATCGGTTCGTTTGTCTGCCTATCCTTAGCAGCCCTCGATTTTTTTGGTAATCAGCACCTCTGTCTTTAAATTACATGAAATCCCTCGATATTATGATCAGACTCACAAAGCCCAAAGCATGAGAGAAGTCACAACATCACTCTCTAGAATTTGACAGTAGTAAAGTATCACAGTTGTATTACCCATCGTTCTTTCTCGGCATCAAATGAGCTCCTATTTATAGGACTCAGGTTCCAACGGTCGTATTTCTCCGAAAAACTTGGAGGGTCTTGGACACCTGGAATTATAATGGTCATATTGAAACAGAAAGCACGACATCATTTTTATTAGTTTGTAACTAAGTCAACTACATCATATTGGTTACAACAAAAGACATATGAAGATGATAAACAAGAGTACAATTAATATGAAACACAAGTTTTATGACTAAGTACCAAAACAACCAGGTAATGAAAGTAAGAGTATTATAAGTATTACTAAAAGTAATGTATTGATATGATGCAAATTAAGATACAAAAAAGTGAGTATGATTGACAGAGTTAGTACGATACATTTATCCGTACAATTAATACGGTCAGTACAATCCGTATGGTCAATACAATCTGCATGGTCAGTACGATTAGCATGGTTAGTAGGATCAGCATGATCAGTACGATCAATATGGTGAGTAGGATCAACATGGTATGTACGATCTGTATGGTCAGTACGATCAGCATGGTCAGTATGATCAACATGGTCAGTACGATCAACAGGGTAAAAGACATTTGTGATATCCAAAACAAGATATAGAAGTCAAAAGAAATTTTTTGACTCAACAGGCATAGCCCGTGTAGGGGTGAGTATACAATACTCAGTAGGGACCTTGAGACCCTCAAGGTCTCACTAAATCCAACAAGGATAACCACAAAGAATGATCTCAATAGATAACCCTTACTTAGGTATAAGCTCATACTTATACCTAAGTTTTCAAGTAACCCAACTCAATCATGAGGAAACACAAATGTTATGAAATCAACAGATAACCACTACCTAGGTATATGCCCATACATATAACTATGTTATCAAGTGACCCATCTCTATCATGAGGTAAATACAAAGGTCATAGACTCAGATCAAACCAAGATTTTCACTCTCGAAACTGTAAATACTAAAGAGCTCCCTCTATGATGAGTACAGTGAGTCTGTCACGACACCGAGGTACTGCTCACTAACCTAAGACTGTTGAGGTACTCCTCCTGTCGAGTATTGTGGGTCAGCCACCCAAACACAGTAGTGCTTCCCGCTGGGGTCTGCCACCCAAACATAGTAGTGCACCCCCCCTAATAGCCTGTAGAGGTACTCCTTCTTTTCAGTACCGTGGGTCTGCACCCAATCACATTAGTGCTCCATCCTCCATGTGTATGCACCCAAACATAGTAGCGCTCTGTCCAATGGGCTAGTTGACTCACTCCAAGTCGAGTCGGTCAAGCAGTCGTCAGGTCTCAGACAGCTACATGGTCTCCATACTCCGTACACTCGTCTCCGAGTGGGTCCACTCCATGAGCTACAGTTAGATACTCCATGTATCACAAAGTCGCACAAATAAGTATGTTAAAGTACCACCTCTCCATAGGGGTCTCGACTCAACAGACGACGCGTCAATCGGGCACCTAGCCTCTGAGTTATTAGTCTTTTCGTCCCAGGGGCCTGATTGGTTTCATGTACGAACCAACCTGGCCACATCTCAACTGTACCCTGAAATCTCATAGGGTATACTCATAGGGACTGTTTCTCAACATGATTACCAACGTCGCTGATGGTTCGTCAAATGGTAGTCTGGTCTGAAGGTTATCGGCTTTCCCGTTCCAGGGGCCAGGTTGGATTTCGGGTACAACCCAACCCGGCCACATTCCAACTGTGTCCAAACCTCAGGTGAAATATTCCAAAAGTTTCTTCTCATCAAGAGGAATCCATCAAAGTCAACGACACGTCAATTAGACGTTCGAAGCTCAAGTTATATGCATTTCCGCTCTGCGGGCCCGATTGGTTTCGTGTTCAAACCAACCCGTCCATACACAATGTTTTACGAAACCATTAGTGTAATATACCGGAATGACCATCTTGATCCAAGGATCGTTACGCAACTGACAGCGCATCGATCAGAGGTTCGTAGCCCATGATATTTGAAAAATACCGGATGTGATCTAAAAATAGGGGTTCGGGCCCGGTCCGACCCGGCCCGATACCCCCTGGGTCGGACCGAACCGGGGCAACCCGACCAGGGTCTGGGTCTGACCCATTAGGGTGCGGCCCGGCCCGGCTAGCACAGCCCACCCCCTCCGGCGTGGGGGTCCAGCCCGGCACGGGCACGGCCCGCATTGCCAGTGAAGAGCAGAGGGGGGTGCTATCCCCCCTAGTTGACCGAAATGGCGCGGCTTAATTGCTGCGCCTCCCCCTAAACCTGGAATGACATAGCTGTTCCGGTCTGCTACGGCATAGCCGCGACAGTCTCCTCTGATGGCGCACCACCGCGCCGGTGTGGCACGCTTCCTCTGCTTTCCGCGAACCACCGGACTAGCTCCAGTGGTCCGTTTCACCCTTCGTCTTCTCCAGAGGTCTTTACGGGTCCCGTAATTTATTGTGCAGACCTCAAAACACCATTACGGCCCGTTTTGTGGTCACATCCAATCTGAACTTCATTAAAAAAAGCTGGGGAGGGTTGTCAGGTTGTGTTTGTTCGGCCCGCGCCCTCCGCGTTAGGTGTTATCAAATGGAAAACATTAAAACACATGCTTTTAATCATTGACGAGGGTATAATTTATTCAAAATAAATCATACAAACACCCTGATATTAAATACCCACACACGAGGGTATAATTCATATAAATATTATATTCAGAAACCCCCTACCTCGAAATTGACGTCGCACGTCGTCGAGTCGCAGAAATTGAACGTCACGGTAGTTGGGTGTCGCGGAAGAACGGTGTCAATTTCGTTAAAGTTGAAAAAAGAAGAAGAAAATTGTTGTTGGCGTAGGTATCCATGGTCAGCGTCTCCTTCCATGTCATGGAAGTGGAAGTGGGTGGAGAATTCTGGGACCACCATTTCGATGTCCTTCTTCAGAGACGTAGCATTCTTCAACGAAGGAGATGAAGTAGGAAGTCACTTTGTCATTGGAAATGATCACCACGGTCGGCGAATTCTCCCTTGACGCGGAGGAAGAGAATAGTTGATGTCTATTCATCATCGAGAATGTTCTTCATCATTAGAGGAACGCTCTCCCTCCTCTCCTTCTCCTCCTTAGCTCTCCACCAAGAAAAAATAAGCCCCCCCCCCAAATAATAGATATTTCTCTCTATTATTTTTATGGAACTAAACCCAAGGATTATCACTCATAAAGTGACAACATATAGATTAAATTTGGAGAGATGAATTCAAGAAGATTTGAATTAAAAGAATGAATTAATTCATTTTATTAACGAGGGAGAGTGGGTGAGTTACAAATTAAAGAGGGAGTTAGGGAGTTATGGGGAATATAAAAGGGTGGGTTCGTATGGGCCCCACCTCACATTCGACCTGACTTAGGGTGTTAGTAACTAGTGGTTTTCTCCCCAACTCCCACACATATGTTAAAACCATCTAGGCTAGAAATAAAATTTGCATCACAAACTTTATTCACCTTTTTATTTAAAACACAATTTTTAACAACTCCTTCCGAGAAAACGCTTCTTCGATAAAGGTCCTCTTAAGCAATTACCGGCGCTGCCGTTTCATCGGTGCCCTCAGATTTTGATTCCGAGAACTGGATCAAAAGGTAGAAAAACCCGCTCGTTCGTTCATTGAACGTACCCGAGCTAAACTTATGAAATTGATTATGGGCACACTGGGCCTCGGAATCAGGTGCCGTCAAAAACTGCATACTCGGAAAATCCGAAATAAATTAAGAGAAAAATTTCCATGAAATTTATAGGTCTTTAACATACTCCGACCTCAGGGATTTACGCCCTCGTAAAGCTATAACACAAACAAGGGAAACAAAGGTGGTACAGAGCACGCATCTGAGCCTTCCTCTCCCATGTGCTCGCCTGGAGGTTCCCGTACTTCCAGTGAAAGTGCACCCAAGGAATTGACCGTCTACATAGGATCCTCTTCTATCGATCCTCGATCCCCACTGGACCCTCTGTGAATGTCTCCCTACCATCGATGTGCTACTTCCTGAGGTCGATGATGTGCAAAGGATCATGCACCTAGTGCAACTGAGGTGGAAAGGTCAAGCGGTAAACCACCTCACCTACCCAGCTGAGGACCTAGAAAGTTCCGTTGAACCTTGGAGATAACTTGTCTCCTCGACCACATCTCCGTAAACCTCGTCGAGGTGATACCCATATAAGGATGTGATCGCCATCCTCGAAGTCTAAAGGCTTCCATTTCCTGATTTGAACTGAAACAAAAAACTCCTTCTCCCACGAGGGTAAGGTTGGTCGACCCAAGAGTGATCCGCCTAACCCTCCTATGAATGAGTTTATCCTATGTTTCCTGGGGTTTCCTTTTCTCCGACCATGGAAAACCCATCCCAACGTTGTAGATAGACCACAACATTTTTTTCTAATACATTCAATATGTGTATGAACTGTATATCCAATCCATACTCAGACCAACATCGTAAGGCCTCAATGCTGCCCCCAAGAGATTCCAACTGAAACTCTCGCCTCGAGGGTCAGAACACACTGTCGGCGTAAGTGTGATTATCGAGTCTCCTCCCAACGGTATCTCAAGACGTGAGGGTTATGTTTTTGGCTTACCAAAAACTCTAGGTTTGGGACAAGATTCGTGGAAGGAAGGAATGATTCGTATCAAAGTCTGCTATTACGGCAGCTAATAATGGACATAGATTTTCCCTTGAATCATTCTTAGAGCCATTGGATCACACTCCTTGACCGCATGCAGCTACTCTCTTCCCCTTCCCTCCAGCTCCCTGAGCCTGGTGGGGACTACAAAGGTGGGTTATTGTAACATGTCGAAAAGTACACCACCTCATACTTCTCTCCTAGCTCTGCTTCCACATCTACTACTCTAAAAATTTATCCGTCCTTAACATTTCCTCTTATTGAAACATTCGCATGCCCAAGTCTCAGAGACTGGCACCAGTTCGCTGCGTTCCAACTTCTATCATTCTCTAGCTGTATTCATTCATCCAAAGAACATTCAACCACAAGGTTCTCTCTATCACCCTAACGTGAGTAGGAATGCATAGATGAGAAATTGATGGCTTGGATATCCTTAAAAAGACCACGCTCATAGGTCCGAGCTCTATAGCATTGATGAAATCATATTCATAGAGTACACAGAATGCTCGGTACGCCTCGATGAATACTCAGCTACCTAAACATCATCCTTCCGAAGTTGGGTAAGCTCTAGAAAACTCTCAGCCACCTCCTCAAGCCATTCCTTAGCCGCCTGTGAGTCAGGCTCACCTCGGAACTTGAGGGTATCTGATGTTGGAACACGTGTAAGGCAGTAAGACTACATGTGTCACCTATCAGTATCGCCGGTTGTAACTGATGACCAACAGGTAGTGATGTATTGCTGACACACTACCGGAAGGCACTATCTCATGCATCGGTCCACGTAATGAAGCCTCATCACTATTCGGACCATCCTCATGGTCACTCACTGGAAAACACAAGTAGCCAAGTCTTCCATCCACTCTACTGGTGTCTCAGCTAGGCGGAAAACTGTATCAATCGCCTCCTGCTAGTCCTCTACTGTCTGGGAATCTTCCTCACCTCGTATCCTCGGAGGCCTCTACTGCTGGAACTCATGCATCGCGCTCTGTTGGCGTTCGTCGTTTGCTAGTATGGAAAGTGACATCTGCTGCCCAACAGGTGGTGGTGCTGCTAGTGCACTGCCCGAGGGTGCCAATATAGTAAAAAGGGCTTGGCACTGGAAGATCGTCGCTTGGTGGGTCGTCATCGTGTACTATCTCAAAACTCCAACTGAATATATGTGTGGAGACATCCTTAACAGATGTGACACGGTCAACGATTTATACCTTGTGAGCTGACTTGGTTTGAGCTGACTTTAAAAATTTTGGAAACACACACAGAATTAGTGTTTTTGTGCAATGTGTCGAAAATCAAAAGTCAGGGTCCTAGTGTATGGGTACATCGGCCGCCCGAACCAACACTGGACTCCCTAAACTGAAAACCACAGCCAGTACCCTTAACACTATTGCTTCATAGAAAAGGAATATCATAGTTATAAGTTCTTCATTAGAACCTACACCTCTGATACCAATTTGTCACGACCCATCCTCGGGGCCCGTGCCTTGACTACCCCAAGCCTGCCATCCATAGGCCAGGGGCTGGCGACAAGCACCAAAGGCATAAATACGGATAACTAGGAAGGCATTTCCTTTATAAAAGTAAACAAAACACCACAGAGTACAAGCAGAAGTAATACACTAAGTACAAAAGAAAGTGCTCAAAATTAAGGGGGCCAGAATACAAACCCAACTGAAAGTACATATACAACTGAATGAAAGTACAATAGAAAAGACAAGTAGCTAGAATAATAGAAGCATCTCCTAGGTCATCCACCTCGAATCCTACCTAAATGGTAGGTACATATATCATAGCTTTTGGATCGTCCACAATTGATCCTACCTGAAGGGTAGGTACAGATAGCCTCCACAATGCTCTTGCCTGTCTACCTCCTCCGAATATCGTCTCGTCGTGAAATCCACCTCCGGATACTGACTCTTCATGAGGTCCACCTCTGGGTGCTATCCAGTATTCGAACACTCAGCCTCTGTCAGTGATACCTGTCATCTGCAACCAACACAATGAGGTGTGGGCATAGCCCGTGTAGGGGTGAGTATACGATACTTAGTAGGGACCCCGATATCCTCAAGGTCTCACTAAATCCAACAAGGATAACCACAAAAAACTATTTCAATAGATAACCCTTACTTAGGTATAAGCTCATACTTATACCTAAGTTATCAAGTAAACCAACTCAATCATGAGGAAAAAAAGTTTATGGAATCAATGGATAACCACTACCTAGGTATATGCCCATACATATAACTAAGTTATCAAGTGACTCATCTCAATCATGAGGTAAACACAAAGGTCATAGACTCATCTCAAACCATGATTTTCACTATCGAAACCATAACTGCAGAACAGATCCTTCTCTGACGAGTACAGGGATCCTGTCACGACTCTAAGGTACTTCTCACTATCCTAAGACTACTGAGGTACTCCTCCTGTCGAGTACTACCGGTCAGCCACCCAAACACAGTAGTGCTTCCAGTCGGGGTGTTCCACCCAAACACAGTAGTGCACCCCCCCTAATTGCTTGCAGTGGTACTCCTTCTGTTGAGTACTGTGGGTCTGTACCCAAACACAGTAGTGCTCTATCCTCCATGGGTCTTCACCCAAACATTGTAGTGATCCGTCCACTGGGCTAGTCGACTCACTCCAAGTCGAGTCGGTCAAGCAGTCGTCAGGTCTCAGCCAGCTAAACAGTCTCCGTACTCCGTACGATCGTCTCTGGGAGGGTCCACTCCATGAGCTACAGTTCAAAACTCCATGTATCACAAATTCTCAGAAAGAAGTATCTCAAAGCACCGACCCACCATAGGGGTCTCAACGCAACAGATGACGCGCCAATCGGGCACCCAGTCAGTGAGTTATTAGCCTTTTTGTCCATGGTGCCAGGTTGGTTTTGTGTACGAACCAACCCGGCCACATCTCAATTTTACCCCGAACTCTCATAGGGTATACTCATAGGGACTGTTTCTCAATGTGATTACCAACACCGCTGACGGTTCATCAAACGGTCGTCTGGACTGATGGTTATCAGATTTTCCATTCTAGGGGCCCGATTGGATTTCGGGTACAATCCATCCCGACCACATTCCAACTGCGCCCTAACCTCAAGTGATGTATGCCAAAAGTTCCGTCTCATCAAGAGGAATCCAACAAAGTTGACAGCACGTCAATCAGACGTCCGGAGCTCATGTTATAAGCATTTTCGCTCCGTGGGCCCGGTTGGTTTCGTGTTCGAACCAACCCGGACATACACAAAGCTCTCTGAAACCTTTATTGTAATATACCAAAATGACCGGCTCGATCCTAGGATTGCTAGGAAACTGTCGTTTTGTCAATAGGAGGTCCGTATCCCATGATATGGACAAAGGAACAGAAGTGATCCGAAAATAGGGGGTTCGAGCCTAGTCCGACCCGGCCCGATACCCCCTGGGCGGCCTGAACCGGGTCGACCTGAGCCGGGTCTGGGTCCGGCCCATTAGGGCACGGCTCGGCCAGCCTGGTGCGGCCCGGCCCATCCGGCATGGCCCGACCAAGGGTAGGGGTCCGACCTAGTGCGGGGGGCCCGGCCCGACATGGGCGGCTGGCCCAGCGCGGCAGGTCCGGCTGGCGTGGCCAGTAGGCCTGGTACAGGCGCGACCCGCATGGCCAGTGAAGAGCAAAGGGGAGCGATGTCCCCCCCTAGTAGACCGAAACGACGCGGCTTAATTTCCGCTCCTCACCCTAAACCCGGAACGACTTAGCCGTTCTGGTCCGCCGCGGCTCAGCCGTGACGGTCTCCTCCGGCGGTGCGCTGCCACCACTGGTCGCCGGCACCACTGCACCGGTGCGGTGTACCACCGCCGCTTTCCGCGGACCACCAGACACGCTCCGTTGGTCCGTTTCTCCCACCGTCTTTGCCATAGGTTTTTACGGGTCCCGTAATTTACTACGAAGCCCTCAAAACACCATTGTGGACCGTTTCATCGTCGCCGCCAATCCACACTTCAATAAACAAGCTGCAGAGGGTTGCCGGGCCGTGTTTTTTCGGCCCGTGTCCTTCGTGTTAGGTTTTATCAAATGGAAAACATTTAATCACATGCTTTTAATCATTGAAGAGGGTATAATTTATTCCAAATAAATTATATGAACACCCCGTAATTAAATACCAACGCAAGAGGGTATAATTCACATAAACATTATATTCGGAAACCCCCTACCCCAAAAATGACGCCGCACATTGTCGAGTCACGGATGACAAACATTGCAGTAGTCATGTGTCACAGAAGAATGGTATCAATTTCGTCGACGTTGGAAGAAGAAGAAGAACGTTGTTGTTGGCGTCGGTCTCCACAGTTGGCATCTTCTTCCTTGTTGTGGAAGAGGATGTGGATGGAGAATTCCGGGACCGCCAAGTCGATGTCCTTCTTCGGAGAGGTAGCGTTCTTCAACGAAGGAGATGAAGTAGGAAGGAACATTGTCGTTGGCGATGATCACCGCGGTCGGCGACTTCTCCCTTGACGCGGAGGAAGAGAAGAGTTGATGGTCATTCTTCGTCGAGAACGTTCTTCGTCATTAGAGGAAAGCTCTCCCTCCTCTCCTTCTCCTCCTTAGTTCTCCACCAAGAAAAAATAATCCCCCCCCAAATAATAGAGTTTTCTCTCTATTATTTTTATGGAAATAAACCCAAGGGTTATCACTCATAAAGTTACAACATATAGATTAAATTTGGAGAGTTGAATTCAAAAAGATTTGAATTAAAAGAATGAATTAATTCACTTCATTAATGAGGGAGAGTGGGTGAGTTACAAATTAAAGAGGGATTTAAAGAGTTGTGGGGAATGTGAAGGGGTGGGATTCGTGTGGGCCCCACCTCACATTCAACCTCACTTAGGGAGTTATTAACTAGGGGATTTCTCCCCAACTCCCACACATAGGTTAAAACTAACTAGGCTAGTAATAAAACTTGTACCACAAACTTTGTTGACCTTTTTATTTAAACCACAAATTTTAACAACTCCTTCCGAGCAAATGCATCTTTGGTAAAGGGCATCCTAAGCAATTACCGGTGCTACGGTTTCATCGGTGCCCTCAGATTTCGATTCTGAGCACTGGTTCAAATGTTAGAAAAACCCACTCGTTCGGTCACTGAAGATACCCGAGCTAAACTTCGAAAATTGATTTTAGGCACACCGGTCCTCGGAATCAGGTGTTGTCAGAAACCGCATACTCGGAAAATCCCAAAGAAATTAAGAAAAAAATTTCCATGAAATTTCCTGGTCTTTTCAATATTTAATAATTATGGTATATCAAATATTTTTAAATAAAACAGAACTCTGGGAATGTCATATCACCACACTGTCCCATCCTAAGGATTCTTGGGATTTCATAACATCATATGTTAATATTTTAATTATTATAGTGATGCCAAATAATAAACCTTGACCCATCCATGAGATTCTAGGAAGGCTCAAAAAAGGATGACATAAAGAAATAATACATAAGAAAATGGTATATCCCAAATAAGGGAAAACACACCAACACTTGGAATGTATATTCCATACACATTTCTTGATATATACATACATTTATAATGGAATTTATAATAAACATACTTCTAAAAAAATTTACATTTAAACATATTTTTTAATGAAAATAATTATAGTCGCTTTTTTTAAATACATCACCATAATTTGTAATTAAATAATTATTAAATTACTCTATGATTTTATGTACTAAAAATAATTTAAATATGTAGAATGATATAAATTTAAAAATAATTTTTTTATTTTTAAAATAAACATTAAATTGATAAAATATAGTTAACCCCAACAGAAGAATATCACAACATTGGAAAATAAATAAAACCCCATAATAAATTTAAAAACATAGTTAAATTGAAAATAAATCAATATGGTATCTCATTTACTAATATTTCACTTGGAAAAAAATGAGAAAATTATTTTTTAGGAAAAAACCCATTACACAATAGTATATAAAGTGATTTTTAATAAATGAATTCCTATACACGAATGGAATAATATCATCTTGTGTTACAAATTCACAATATCACCAGATTGAGAACATTTTTTATAAATCTATTTTCTCATTTGTTTATGGGTTTTTATATCAAAAACCTCCAATACTAATAAAATGGAATAAATATTTATTTTGTTGGTATATATACGGAACATAGGGGATTCTCTATGATTTAAAAACATGGATAAGATTATAATTGTGGTGAAGGATGGGGTATTGTTGTAGACAGTGAAGAAAATTGATTCAAAATAGTATCTTAAAAAAGAAAAAAGAAAATATCCAAACAAATGGTCTAAAAAAAGATCATAAACAAAAGAAAAATAGTATTCAATAGCTAGGTAAAAATATTAATGATGAAATCATTGACAAATAAATGAAAAATGAAATTACAAATACCGAGAGAAAATATGAACCTATAAAGAAAGACATAGGCCTATCTCACTTAGTTGAAGAAAATCAGGTACCCTCAAATCTAGATCCAAATGTTTTCTTTATAAACCCAGACTACAAGTGAAAAATAGATATCAGATGATGTGTGATAAAATAGAGGTGTTGGATCTCTATGATTTGAGCATGTTTGGGTGATTCAGGATTTGATTCCCAGAGGAGGAGTTCAAATAGTGGGTGGTTTCTCTGAAAAGCATACGATATTATGACAAGTTAAAAACTGGTTAGGTTTTATGAAATAGATATTGAAACCTTTATCATGGAATTCGAAAATGCATTGGTAATGAGTTCATTTATCAATGATTGTGTCATAAGAGGTGATAAATGGAATATGTAGCAGTGCATTTTTTGAGTTGACAAACGAATGTCTTTATCAACACTAAAAAAACTCATAAAATCCATCATTATCATCATTAAAAATGCTATGATAAATATTTCATTTATCAGTACTTAATACTTAAGAGCTGATAAAAAATTTATAACTATAATTATAAATAATGAAATTACTAACATGTATATATATAAATAATAAATAAATATAAATATATTAAATATACTAATTATTAAAATATATGTTTTGTATTATTATAATATTTTAAATATATAATATTTATTAATAATTATATAAAAATTATTTTTAATTATAAATATATATTGAAAATAGTAATTAGATCATTATATATAATTATATTGTTATATATATATAATAATATATATAAATATAAATATAGTAAATCTATTCGGTATTAATGTAAATTTATTATAAATATATGAAGTATGTAAATTTATATATATTTATTTAAATATATATAATAATATATTTATAATAATATAAATACTTTTAGAAAAAATATTTATATATGTGTAATTATAAATATATATCTTTAGAAATATTTTATGTACCGTTATAGATATATTTATTTATATATATACTTATTTAAAATATTATGTGAGAAGTATTTTTTGACAAATAATTTTTATCATTACTAATTAATATCTAATATTAAGTGCATGCATTTTAAAAATGATTGAAATTGAACAAATTAAAATGAAAACTAACAATATTAAAGAAATTGATATGTTTTGTGCATATGCACTATATATAAATATGAATTAATTGCATATATGTGAAATAAATATACCACATATTTGAAATATGTTTATGTGAAAAATCAAACGATATTTGATTATATATCCCTTCCTCTATGAAATTAGTCAGTATTTTTAATTTATAGAAATTTTTAATTATAAACTATTGTTAACTAAATATATGACTATTTAATGTAATGTGCATATATATTTTTTAAAATATAAATCATATCCATATACAATGATATATATATATGTATGAAATATACTGAATTTCATAACATTATCAATAATTATGTAATTAATAAAATGTTTCATATTTTTATCAGTTTACATATTTTTAATTTTAATTTATTTAATTTTAATTCTCGTATTTATAGGTATTTAATAGATATAAATAATTAGTATATATATATATTCCATATATTATAATTATTATATTCATTTTTTAAAAAAAACTATATAAGAATGAAATATATTATTATTAACAAAACTGTAATATCTAATTTATTTAATTTTTTATTTATTTATTTTATTCAAAATTTCAATACGGAAAAACCCGTTGTTAAAGGATTCCTTTGTTGGGAGAAAAAACATGGCGATGTTAAAGGGTTAATTTTATCAGTGATTTTTTAGTGATGATAATTATTCTATTTCTGAGTGCTTTTTTTCTAATGATGGTAAATAAAAGCACTATTAAATGTTTGTATTGTTGTAGTGCCAATTAATATTTAATAATTGAATTAAAGTATTCATGAGTAAGTTGTTCAATATTGAAAAATTATAATGACTATTGTGGTATATTGTTGATAAATCATCCACCACTAATTTTACCACATTTTTAATCATTTTTTAAACCATTTAACACATTTTTTTATATTTTTTTTTTTGATATTACCTTTACAACTATTTTTACGCTAATTTTTTATATTTTATTTAAAATATAATTTAACCATTCCAAAAAGCTATAATAAAGAAACTAAATTTATGGTCTATTTAGTGTAACAAAATTTATGGATTACATATAATTAACTTCTAATTTAAAATATTTATCATATAGAAAACATATTTTGATGGAAACTAATGTTTTTATTGTTTAATGTTATTAAACTCATTTAGTATTGATATTTAATTTGACGAGTGATAATATATATATATATATATATATGTGTGTGTGTGTGTAATAAATATACCAATGTCATTATATAAATTAAAAACATTTTTTTATCTGATTAATATTACATAACATTAATAGAATGATAATATGGAAAAATATCATTCACCATTATCATTATCATTTAGTCTAGTGTTAGTTATCATATATTTATGACTAAAAATGAAATTATGATTATTACATTATATTATAAATTTAATATCAAATATTAAATCAATATTTTATATTTAATTTATATTATTGATGAAAACTAATTATTAATATATGAAAATAAAAATAGTTTTTACATTGAAATATTACTTATGTTTCTCAAATATTCAACAAGGGATTCATAAATTGAAAAAATTATTTTTAAGTATTTTATATGACAATTTAAATATATATATTTTTTAAATAATTTTTGAAATCATTTATGTCATAATGGTGATAGTATTATTAAATTCATAATTTTTTCACTATTCACCTACAAGTAAATTGCTTTCGAAAATGTCAAAATTTTAACAATATGATAATTTTGATATAATAAATTATAAAAATATTATTTTTTTATAAAATTAAATTTATAAAATTTATATATTTTATATTCTGAAATAGAATACTAATTGTATATTACTTTTGTTAAAGAAACTGTTATTTTTTAACATTATTGGATTTTTAATATTATTTCATACCAATAACTAACATAAATAATGATAAACTAATAGTTAGTATATTTGAATATAATATATTATTATAATTATATTTTAAAATGAATTTTCTTGATTTATTATCTTAAATTATATAATACCTTTAATATAGTTAATTTAACGAAAAAAACAATTCAAAAATTAAATTTTTAACTTCTAAAATGGTGATTTTAGAATACATTAATATAAATTTATCAATACTTAGTCATATAAATCATATACATTATTATCATGTAATATGTCTTGTATCAATTAAGGTCAATGTTTTGTGTGTTTTGTGTTTTTTTTGAAACAAGTTATTAAAGATATAAATAATTTAAAAGATTAAAAATATATAGTCCTTAAATTTTACTTCCTGAAAAATATTACATCCTCACAATTTTAATATTTACTTAATTATGATGATAGGAAAGGTTATTTGTATCATATTTATCATTCTATATAAAACTTCTTATATCAAATCTAAATTACACCATTAAACTATATTAAGTAAATTATCATTCTGTTAAAGGCATTGGAAATTTTTTCAATCATAAATTTATGTTTGAATATAGCGTAACTATACATTCTGCAAAAATAAACAGCTCCAAGGTGAATCTTAATATCTTATACATTAGTCAATGGTGAATGTGCATGTTTTTCAGAGAATTTATAAATAATAAACCCTCAAACGATATTAATCACTAGGCAGTAAAATCACAGACATTCAAATATAAACTGAAATTCACAAAATTAAAAAACATCAACAAACATATCATAGATAACATATTCATTAAATCTTTAATTAATTTTTGGGATATTAATGTTATATATGTCACTATTTTAAAAATTAATAAACAACATCTTCATCAATAGAAAACATATATTAATCATAATAATTTCTAAATTAAAAATAAGTGTTCTCAATTTAGATCAAGAAAAATATTACCTTGCAAAATTATATTTTCAAAGTTACTTATAACATAAAATATATGTTTCTTGACCTTCTCTAATTGCCCGAAGGCCTTCATTTTTTATTGATTTTTGATAATCCACCTTTCAAGTGGTGAGTTGCAACCCTTACAAGGACCGTAGGTATAAGTATTACATGATCTGTAGGCCTTAGGGTAATTCATTGCCTGTTGGCTTCAAACATTACATGCAACCCAGACTCACTACTTGGAACTTCTCCTCCCCAACATCTTCATCATGAAATCAACTCTCCACCTTTCATGGCTGATCGGCTAGGCTTTCTCGTTCATGCAAAGGCTTTTCCTAATAGTAGGTTCCATACCCTCTAATTCTTGCAATCCGTTTTGCTTCTGCTATGGTGAAAGCTCCTTGCTCCTCCTCCTTCTAAAGCTTGTTCCTTTTAGGTTGTCTAGTTTGCATCTACACTTACGGTGGCCCTAAGGCCTTGAGGTGGCCCGAAGGCCTTACTGACCCAAAGGCATGGGTGGCCTGAGGGCCTTAAATCACTCGGGGACAAAATCAGTGGCTCAAAGGCCCAAATGGGGGAATATTCTCGTCTACCACAGTGCCAAATAGTGCCTTCTACAGTTCCTGGTATAGTGCTCCTACAGTACATAGAAATTAGCCTCCCCCTTGATTTGATCCTAGGTCTCTTCGACGCACTTAAGGATTCCTCACCAACTAGGCTGAGGCTCATGTGCTTTCTTGACATTTAATAAAAATTCAGTGAATACAAATACATATATGTTTCACATAATCCACAAAAATACTAATAATATAACCAAATATCATCGAATAAAAATCACTCATTAATTAAAATAACATTGATTATAAATATTTAAATTCAATTATGATTTCAACCACACAACCTTTGGTAAGACTAAAAACTATAAATTTTAGTCATAAATTTAGTATATTAGAATTACCAATCATTTAATTATCCTCCATTAATTTTTAATAATACATAGTGGTTTTTAGAGATATTTTCCTCCGATTGATTTTCATAATAATTTTTCAACCAAACACTTCAATAAAAATGTTATAATAATTAATAAGATATAAATTTGAAATCAAAAAAATGATTAATTCCTTGCCAATAAAACCTCTCTTTCTTTTTTTGAATCTTTTAGTTCAATCAAATTTTTTTCAGGTTATGTTCTCTTTTAATTATTATCCTAATAATAAAATAATTGTCCAAAAAAGCATTAATATACAATTAATTTTCTAAATCATAAAATCATTGAAATTTAGGCTCCCAATATTTGACATGTAATATCTCATTAAGATAAAATATCAATTAATATATTCCTTATTTCATAAATCATGGTGTGTTAATTTTTTATCCATATTTGTTTCTTATTAAGTTTCAAGACCCAATGATTTTCAAATCCTTTATAATAGTTTAAAATGAGATTGTGAATCACCTTAACCATATCCCCAGGATTTTCTTACTTGGAATGTAGTTATAGAAAATCATTTCATGAATAAATTATTTATCATGCGAATTCCAAAAAACAATTTTATGTGTGATTTCCCAATGTGCATTTATTCCACATCTATGTCCACCTTCTAGTATCCCGATAGGGATGTAATATCTCAGAAAACACACAGTCTCTAAATTATGAAAAAAAATAATTCTATCCTATACATAAATTTATCTCTTTCACTTATCTATTGATTTTAACTAGTTTTCTCCTATCTTATTTTCATGAAATATTTAATAATACTTCAAATAACTTAAGAGTTTTTTATACCACTAAATTAATTATCAAACATAACCTATTCACCCTTGACGAAATTTATAACTCTAAAATTATCCTTATCTGAGGTCATAATAGTCGTTAATGTTATGTGAAGTTTGATTTGATATAAATTATAATTTCTTAGCCTCACACTCCTTGAATCTGGTGAAAATAAACACATTAACTACCTATTAAAGTTGAAATAAAATATAGTGATCCAAATTTATTCATTAATAATTAAAAATATTAGAAAAACATATTGAGTCTCCAAAATTCCAAATTAGTTTTAGACTTGTAATTTTAGAGAATTATTAAATATCTTAACTAAAAATTAAAATATAAATATGATTAAATTGTTATATTTTTAAAAAAAATACAAAACTACTTAATCTTTAATAAATCTTCAACATCATTGAAAAAATTATCCATGAATGCTATTATATTATATTAATAATGTGTTACTGATATCCAAATTACCATGAGAAATAAAAATATAATAATATATAAGCTCTAATGCATAATAAGGGAAAAAATTAATAACTATCAAAGTTAATGTGTGAGAATATTTTTTTCTTAAGCAATGTGGATGGAATAAAAAAATAAATTAATTATTTGCCATAAAGAAACTATTATAACAACATATCCATTTCTTCCATGTAAATATATAAATAAACATGAAAAAAATAATTTTTCCATATAGGTGAACTTTATAATTTTATTCATCTAATTTCATACCCTATGCGATGACCTCATGATAATAGACATCAAAATCGTACCATCAAGGCCTTATATTTTAAAAACAACTTTTTCTAGGTAGGAATACATGATAATATTAATGAACACCTTTCTCAAGAGACCTATCAATACATTAATGGGATATTTTTTACCCCAAAATAATGTAATTATTTATAATAAATTCCAAATATGAATGAAATTAAAAAAATACATTTCATAACTATCACTCCCCAATAAAAAATAATCATATCTATTGAAATTAAATGTATAAAGATTGTCAATATTTTTCCAACAAATAATTTGAATATATTTCTATGTAATCAATATTTAAAACCCTAATTAAGAGTCATTATATATATTAAAATAAATACAATCCCCAAAAAATAATATTGGTTCTATCTTGGTCAATTCACTTTTAATAATGTAATTATATTTTTTGTATTTATAGAGAAAGTCCATTGTATAAAAATATATTTCCACAAATGTTGTTGATTTTTAAAGATAAGGATGTGATGAATTTATGAAATTTCAGTCCCCAAAATGAAAAAAAGTTAAGAATTATAATTTAATCCATATATAATAAGTAAGGATAAAATGAAATCAAATGCGTAATGTGAATCACAATTCAATAAAACTAAATTGAGTTGCAACCATTTATATATTAATTTTTACGTTAAAAAATAAAATACATTGGAGGGATAAAATGAAATTAAAATATAATGAAATTAATGTTATTAATAATTATTTATATAATTTAAGATGTTTATATAACATATAAAATAAATTATGATTCAATATATTCTAATGTAATTGAAAATTGAGAAAAATATCACCTATTTGATTAGAAACACCCGAATAAAAATCCTATAAAATATGTTATTAAAAATAAAAAATTAAATAAAATGATTAATAAGAGTATCATTATAAAAAATATTAATGGGTTTCAGTATAAACAATTCTAATGAAAACGCAATTTATAACAATATATATCTCAAGAGATTTTAAATTAAGACGAGAAACCACTTTCATATATGATAATAATAAAGGTAATAATTATTATCTAATGAAGAAATATTTAATAATTTTTGAAACATTGAATATATTTAGTAAATTAAATGAAATTTATTCATTATGTAAAATAAATCATACATGGAATAATAAAATTTAATGTTACTGTTCACAACCAAATATAAGAAAATTGAATTAGCAAAAACACTTACATTCTACATAATACACTCTATTCACCCACATAAAATGATTAATAGTAATATAAATTTTAATATATATAGTTAATGTAACCTTATTCTTCAATATTTTATTTAACATTGACCATTAATTTTGATATTATAATTATTTATTATACTTTTTCTTATGTTTTAAGGATAATAGAATGAGTGCCAGCTTATTTATGTAATTTTAGAAATAAAAATATTTATATTATTAATATGGTAAATAATTAATATTAAATATAAAATTGTTAAAATAATAATTAAATTCTTATACAATTATATATAACATACTTTTTGTTTTTCCGTTTTTATTCATGATATATTGTTTGTAGGAATATTAATTTTGGTTGTAAAACCCCCCAAACATGACCTCAAAATATCTCTATGGGTGTGTATGGTTAAGAATGATTATAATATAATTATAATTGAAGAAAAAAAAATCTCATTTTTTATAAATTTAATTTCTTGATACATTTGTGAAATATTTTTGTAATATAATATAATAAATATTGAATACAAAATTTTTTACTTCATGAAAATTTTTGTGGGCACAATGAAATGACAATGTTCTTTTGTTTTGTATGTTTATTGAATGTAATAAAAAATGGTAGTCATATTTATATAATAATATTTATCTCTATCAATGATTCTATTTTAAATATATAAATATTTTCACGGTATTACTATAATATAAATATTCAGATGAATGTTTATGGAATAATTTATTCTAACCTTTTTTCCTTGAACATTCTGTTGGATGTATCCTCATAAATAAAGGGATTAATCAAAATTTTGCAGGTATGGTATTTTTATCATGTAATATAAATATTGTATATTAACATTCACTATAGGATTAATGAATGTTTTTCGGGATTTTGTAACCATGAGGGTGGGGATATGATCCCCTTTTATTAGTTAGGAAATGAAATTTCTTGTGATCACCCTTTCTTTTCCAAAAAATAGAATTATATTGTTCTAGGAATAAGGCTTCAAAAAATTATAAATAATGGATATTGGTATAGTATAAGGTCTATAAATCATCCATCACTCATTTTACAACATGATAAAAATAATTATCACACCATTTAGCACTCTATTTTTAAAAGGTTTCATTTTGGTTTTTTCATTAGAAACATGTTTTTACTATATCAGTTTATATTTTTTTTAAAATATATTTTAATAAATTTAACCAAATTGGTTTTTATATATATAATTTTTAAAACAAAATATTTTAATTAAATTTTTTTAATAAGTTATAATTAACTCTTCAATTAAAATACATAATATAAAAAAATTATATTGTAGAAAAATGCAGTTTTACTCATTATGTTGTCTTGATATTATTTATTATTTTTTATCAAATGAATAGGAGATAATAAATTTTTATAGGTGCATAAAAGTCATCTAAAAGGTTTATTGAATACAGAAATTTTTTAATTTTAATAATTTACAATACTAATAAAATAATTGATTGAAAATAACTCTTTCACTATTATCATGATTAATAATTTTATTAATTACAATAAAACTCTGATGCATGAAAATGATAATAATAGTATTATATATTATGATTATGTTGATATAAAATATGGAATCATTTTATTTATATATAATTTATCTCATTTATGAGAAGGAATTTGTTATAGTATAAATATTACTAAGGTTTCCAAAAACCAAAAATGTTATTTATAAATTGATTAATGCATTTTTAAATGACTTACATTTATTTATAGTTATATTTTTTTAGAGAAAATGTTTTTATAATAAATTGACATCATAAATTTTATTATATTTATAAATTTTTAATTTTACACTATTCGATAAAAAATCTATTAATTTGGAAACATCCAAAAAACAACCTTAAGATAATTTTTATATTATAAATTCAAAAATAAAATTATTTTTTAATTATAATTTAAAAAAAAAATAAGTTTTCTTCATGTAATCAGGAAATTATTTATTTAAAAGATGCCCACTTCAAATAATAAGTGTGTTTTAATATTATTGCATAAAAATATATGCTTAAATTAATGTCACCATTTTATTTCATGTATTTACATAAATATACCATTATAATAACATATTAAAAGCTCATCATTTAATTTTTTATGGTAAATTGAACTATACATTAATAAATTGTAATATAATAAAAATCCTACATAAAAATAAATATTTATATTCTAAATATATTCATTTAAATGCGATTAATATTATTTTATATTTTTTCTGTTTTATTATTTTTATAATTTTTTAATAATAATATTTAAATATGTCATGACTCCTCTTATTTTTTTGTTTCCTATGATTGGTGTTTCCTTTGACACCAATTATCAAAATTAATATTAATTTAAATGATCCAAAATATTTGGTTGTAATAATAATAAAATCTGTGTTGTATTTTAACTATAATCAATCAAATTTGAAATAAAAATGTTTTCATATTTTCAGTAATAAAATAATAATCAACCTATAAAAAATCTTGGAGAATTCAACCGACCCAATTTATTGTTTCCAAACATCCATTAGAATTGTATTTGTAGAAAATAATGTAAATAACGTATTGTATCTAATAATAATTCAGTAAACTAGAATCATTATAGGTAGTGTTGAATATAGATGAAGTATATTATAATATAATGTTCTTCTTCTATAAATTCATGTTATCTTGTAAAAAAATTTCCTAAAGCATGATAAGAAAATAGAATCCTCTTTAATTATCTCAAAAATTTTATTGGTTTCATAGAACATTGTTTTGAATATGACTTTATCATCATAATTTCCACTATCATGTTCACATTTTCATTATTCTTATTCAAAATGGCACCCAAGTACTTATTTTTTTTAATCATCTTGATGAACCTCAAAAAATATAATTTCCATCATTTTGTCCAAAATATTTATTTTATAATTTATAATGAAAATAGTGTAACTATGTGATGTGGATCTAATAAAAAGATTTGTTGAAAGATCTTGATTCATTCAGTGTACTCTGTCAACTAGGTCGTATGATGACTATCAACAATTATACCATAGAATTTAAATATTTTATATGTATTCTAAAATATCCATAATTTATTTCATCCCATACAAAATGATATACAGTAAAAGATAAGATAATGTTGCACAACCATCCATTTATTTTTTTTATTTTCAAATCATTGGAATATAATTATGTAATTATGATGAAATAATCAATGCATCATCCATGAGTTTCCATTAAGCATCATTTTCACCATAAAATTCTTCCTATGGTGCAAATAACTAGTTTTGGGTATTTTAAAACACATAATATCATTTATATTCATACTAGTATGTATGAATACAAGTAGTACTATTTGAAATGTGCGCATGTTATGAATTTTTAATCTTCTAGTGTTGTATTTATAGTTTCTATGGTATGATTTAATTTATCTAAAAAACAAAACCTTTAATATATGTATACATTTATCTTCAGTATTGGTAGAAAATAGATTTTATATTTAATAATTTTAAATTAGTCACACTATATTATCAAATATAATTAGCCATAATTTATTAGATTCATAATAGATATATTCTAGATTATAAAAGTGGTATGGTTCTTAAACCATATCATTATAGTCTATTCAATTTAGATGAAACTACTATAGAGTTTTTTACCAGTAAGAATTTTAGTGGATGTAGGGTTTTCTCATAACTAATTCCAATTTATCATAGAGTCCAATCTATTGTAATTAAATACCATTTCATACCTCAAAACATGCCTCTAAAATTTCAAAAATCATTAAAAACATTATTTATTCAAGCTGATTTTATTTATTTAAATCCAAAAATTATATAAAAATAATAATTATGAAGAGGAATCCTCAACTATGTTTAAAGATAACTAATAAAATATATTTTTTCAAACATTGGTAATGTATGGTATTGATAAAATAATATTTATTTAATTTTATTTCCATTTTTTATTTTGTTTTCAACTAAAATATGACAATATATAACATTATTATATCCATATCATCACTAAAAAATATTTATCCTTTAATAAATAGAATTAATTCACCGTGTATGCTCAATTATATTATCTTTACATGGTTTTTTATTTTACTGCACGATCCAAAATCAGGGACTCATTATAAAAATTATCCATGAAAAATTAAAAATGAAAATACGACCATGATATGATTATATTTCTCTATCCATTGAGTTGATAATATATCTACTAATAACATGATTAAAATACATAATCTAAACACTACCTCATGTTATAATTCATTTCAATCTATCATGTGTTTATCTAGTTTTTTTTCATACTATCTCTTAACATGAACCACACTATCAGGTAATATTCCATCATAGAATTTATACTAACAGACATGTGAGGTGGTAGACACAATGAATAAATATATTTTAATCATTGATAATGTAGATACATCGACCATTATAATTTCAAAAATTGAAATACAACAAAAAAATATTCTACAATGTTGTTTAGTAACTAGTTATTATAAATAATCATTGAAATAAATTAAATTTTTAAAATGAAAAAGAAACGGAGAATATCAGATCATGAACATTCCAAATGTTTTTATATTTTATAATACAGATAAAAATAAAATGAAATCAACTTGAGCTAATTATTTAAGAATTAAATAAAGAAAAAAATTATAATTCTCTAATACAATTTTTATGTTTAGTTTTTTTTAATTCATGAAAAATGAATTTATAAATATATTTCATTTTTTCTATAAATTTTCAAGAACGCGAGTGATTATTTTACCTTAGGCAGGGTTCTGGGTCAATAGAATTCTTGGATTGGATTGGATGGGCTAGGAAAGGACAATATTATAACACCCTAATGTTTTACAAATAAATTTAATTTAATTCTTGAGTCACTGAGTCTATACATAATGAATCATTGTTTTAAATAGATAGTTATAATTTATCATTAAACATAATTTTTCCACTTTTTGGTATTGAATTTTATAAAATGTCTATACAAAGTTGTCATTTGTGTGTTATTTTGAGTCTGATAGAATCAACTTAATTTTTTGTGAATTTTAAAAAACATTTATGAATAGTAACATACCTTTATGAATTGTAATATAAACCTTACAAATGTAAAATCATCCAAATGAATAGTACCATCATCCATGAACATATTAATAAATTTTAAGAATGTTATATTTTATAATATGACCATACTATATATATTGGTATTTTTTCAATTCATAAATATTTAGTTTCAATATTATGATTTATTTAATAATTTAATTGAAAAAGTATTACAATAAAACGTAATCATAAAACCTTGTTTTATTGTCTTATGTTTATAAAATAATATTTTGAGAATATAATTAATTTTCAAGGTGTTATAAAATATTTTATATTTATTTAAAAAAATAGAATAAATTATGATTTAAAAAAAATGAAATTTCCCATATTTATAAAATTATTTTGACAATATGGTGTTAGTCTTTGAATTCTATATGTTGAAAAATGGTTGGGGTGAATTTTTGTTATTTATCTGAAATACTTGATTTTTTTGCGAGTAATGAAATTTGATAATGCAATAAATATGATAAATAAATGAATTTATACATAATTTATGAATCATGGATGATGTAAATTACAATTTTTTTTGAACTCAAATGCACTTACTACTATTTTTTTCAAAATAATAATGACTGTTCGTAGACTTCAGAAAAAAATTAACTTAATGATTCAATTAATGTAAAACTCATCATATCCTCTACTATAAATACCACCCTCACCCCCATATTATTCTCACACTTTTCAAGGATTTATCTTTATTTAAATTTTATACAATATTCTTCCCAAGGCTCTTCCACAGTTCCAAGCCCTACTGGGCTCACTGAAAGAAAATACAAAAGGCCTTTTGGAAGATCTCAATAAAAATATATCTAGAGGTAATAATCACCTTTCATTTTCTTTTATAATCATTTATATTCTTTTTCATCCCTTATAATCTATTCCCCTCCCCTTATATAGGATAAATTAGACTCCAGTATCATATATATATATATACTATAATGTTATGATTTTTATGGAAAATTCATCAACTTAACTAACCTCCACTCTTAATCATAAAAAAACACTTCATCTGTGATGTGTCAATTTACAGAAATTACAAAGACCCAAGATTGACATATATTGATATAGCATTTCGTTTTTTGAATTCTAATTCATTAAACAAAATATATTCACAAAGACCGTATTTATTTAGTGTCATTGGAAACACTGAACATAATCTTCTAACATTGTGAAATATATTCAACATATCCGATAAAGATCATCCAATTTTTTTTTTCTTACCTAAAAACATTCTTTATATCCTGGGAAAAAGAAAACATAAAAAGGGTGAGCTCAAATGCTCAGTAATGGCAAACATGGAGAACAAAAAACAAACCATAAAAATTTGAACAAAAAAACAAGATTATGAAGTATAAACATCAAAATCGTGAGTCGTAAAATAAATCATCGCAGTACGTAAGGCATTGATCATAAAAAAAATTTAACCATAATAGAATTTAATTAGAAAAAAGATTATTTGTGGAAAACTAATAAGAAGATAATATGATTTCTATAGTATGCAAGGCATTAATGCCAAGACAACCATTGTGGGAAAAGTCCATTACTGAACCGAGTTTACTTGTCATTCCAACCATGTATTATTAGACTATATTTACATTTCATTTGATTCATTTCAATCTCATGAGATATAAATATTTACCCAATGCATTGGAGGGAGATATAGGTCCATCCATCACATATTGAATTCATTCTTACATGTTCCACAAATAGCATAAATCATTTATCAAAGCATAAGACAAGAAATAATGGGATTTATTAAACATCATTCCATCATAAATTAATCAAAATAAATTATTAATTCATCTATAAAACAATAAAATCATAATAATAATTGGGATGGAATCATAACCATATTTAAAGAGAGTAATCTTAGATTTAAAATAATTTTGATAAAACCCTTAAACATTGTTCTTCATTAAAATATCCTTTATTCTTCAAAATTAATTTTTTTCTTAGAAAGACACAGAATTTTAAATGAAAAGAATTTATTTGAAAATAAACTTCATATTGTGTATAGGATTATTCCTGGATATAATGCATCATGAAACTATAAAAATCAGTTCATGATGTATAAGATAAAAAGCCATTATCCTTGTGCTTTTGCTGAAAAAGTAAAAATGTACCTCGTAAGGTAAAAACAAAATATATTCTTTACATACCTTATAGAAAATGTAAAAATGAATTTAAATGAATTTAAAAATACAAATAAAATTACATATTTTATGATTTTTTTTAGAAAACATGCTAAATGATGAAAAATATATCGCATGTAAAAACATAACTATAAACAATCATGGATAAATATGATATTGCAATATTATCCCTTACAGTAGGTCTGATTTATTTTGTACGTATCTGAAACTACTTTATAGTGGGTTTAATCATATAAATAAAATTTTACATAAGAATAATAATATTTATTATATCATATATTATTTAAATATGACTTTATATTAACCGTTCATTTGTCAATTCCATGATAAAGTAAGGTTTTTGGGTAATAATAATTTTATTTATCATATGTATTCAGACTTTTTATTCTTGAAATTATTACTTATATAATTGTTTACATACATCATGAATCTAAAAAATTATTTATATATCAAATATATTCAGTATATAAACATATATAATAGATTAATAAATCAAATGAAATACACCTTTCATGGAGACAGTATGTCGTATGTACGCATGAATGTTGTTTTTGATTCCTTATTGAACTGAATAGAAGTAAATATATACATAAATACAGTAGAATTATTATGTAATATATTTCATTATTAATTATTATATATAAATTATAATCATTTTTGAATTGTAAACCTGCATAATAAATCTCATTGGGCCGTAGAGATGTTCAGTTGTATGTACACACGAGTGACGATATCATTTTCATAATTGTGGAATGGAATTGATGTGAACAGTGTATAGTATTTCAGAATTAGTATCAAGTTAATATTATCATAAATAATGATTATTTCTACCATTATACCCATCTACGTGAGGTAGTGGTGAAAAATAGATTACACCATGACGTGGAGACGGTAAGTCATGTATTCACAAGCACAAAAATTTCTTTTTTCATAGGATGGATAGAAGGTGAAATAGTTTTGTTTAATAATTATAATAACATATTATAATATGAGTGATAATTTTTTAATTACTTTATAATGGAAAAACTAATTAGGATTATGTAAAATAGAAATGAAATTTGAAAGAATCAGTAGATGTTATTCACTCTTCCTCGACGTGGATCCTTTAAATTTCCTTATAGAGCACTACAATTGGTATTTTGAGAAGACAAGAACAGTTGAAAAGTAAATATTGATGTTGATAAGATAAATGAGACAATTTTTCATGATCATATGGGCTAAAAATGGAGTGAAGAGGAGAGGGAGGATGTTCCCTCTTATAAAATAAGAGAGATGAGTTTTAAGAAACTCTCTAAATACTAATTTATTGTAAATATATTTCGGTTTAAAATTGGTCACAAACATATTTGATTCAAAGATAGCATAACTTTGGTTCGTATTCCCATAATAAAAGAATTTTTAAACATGTTTTGAAATTATTATTATCCTAATATTTTTGGAATAACCCTTATTTTACCATTTTTTAATCTTATTTGGAAATCATGTTATTTACACATTGTTGGTTAATTTAATTTCTATATCCTATGAAAAGAATAAAAAAATGTATTTTCTACATATGTGGAATTATATTAACAAATTGTGTAAATCATGTATTTTTAGGAATTTAACATAATTTAATAAACTACTTTTTGTTTTATGTTATGAATTATGTCAATATTGGACACAATTCATACATGACTTCTTTTTAAAATTCATTACAACTAGATTCATTCGAGCCAAAAAGAATTAAATAATACATTATATGTAAATTTAATCAAAAATAGTTTTGATGGAAATAAGATTTTAATAAAATTTATTTTAATATTTATAAATTCATTTATTTTAATCTTATATTAATAAGGTAACCACTACATCATAATTGTGTCATAAATAAATATCTTTATGTAAGGTCTAAATATAATAAATAAACTAAAATTATGTAGAGAATCTTCCTAGATATCAAATGAATATATCTAGACATAGATATCAGTTTTTAACCCTATATTAAAATAGATTGACTAAATATATATATTTTGGTTATAATTATCTTTACATTAAATTAAGTTCTTATAAAAATTGATTTTCACATCCAAGTGAATCAGTGGGGTCCCAAAACTGAATCAAGTATTTCCATGGTTGGAAATATCTCATCCAATAAGATTAGGATATGTGTTAGGGTAGTTTAATATTATTATAATATTATTTTTTACCCTTATTTACCAGATCAACCCTTTAACCAAGGTAAATAAAATAAATACTGATGGTACTATTCATAATATCAAAAAATAAGAGGTAACTTTTTACAAAATTCTGACCCCCTAAATAAAAATATGGAATTAATTTTTTAATATTCAAAACACAGAATATTTAGTAATTAATTTAAAATTTATTACCATTTCCAAAAACAAAAATGGGTTTTTAAAAAGAAATAACTATCGAGTGATTTACACATGTTTATGTTCAATTTAATGTGAATTTACATACAATGATATTAATTGGTTTAAATGATGAAAATTTAATATAATTAAACTTTAAAACCTCTTAAAAAATTAACTATGTATATATATATATATATTATCAAATGGTAGTTACAAAAAAATGCAATATTGTTTCACTATCCATTAAAATATGATTTTCATAAGAAAAATACCAAAATTTTAGCTGAGTTAAATTTTTATGTCTCACATCCAAATAATATGATTATTATTTCATATGTAATATATATAAATTTTAAAAACTATATTTAAAAATATTTCCCTATCATAAGGTTGTAAAACATTTTTTTTAAAATAGGCCTTTTATCTAAAAAATTCATTTTGTTCTCATATAATGTTCTAAAATATATATAAGATGACTTATAAGGTTATATAAAATTAAAAAAAAATTTAGTAAATTTAATAAATGGTAGTCTATATCCCATTAAATAATAATATTTTTTTATAATATATCATTTTTAGTGATAATCGATATCATGTACAATGTAAGTTATCGAGGAAGTTCTCTATTGCATGTAACACAAGGCCTGTAATTATTGTTTGTAGGGAATAATTAATTAGGTGTTATTTATAACAAAATAAAATATTATTTTAGTTATACATTGATCAAAATCTATATCTGGTGTTGCATGAAATGAATTATATCAAATGAAGTCAAAATTGTGTGCTACACAAGCCAAGAACACGCCTTCATATACTACAAGCTATGACAATGTTGTGTATAGCCCAAGGTAATCATGGATTAGTATATAACATGATATATAATTGAAATTAAATATAATCTATCTCCTAAAATATTTGGGTGTCACATTCCACCCCATTAAAATTTATTCCTCCCTTGAAATTGATAAGGGATATATATTTTTTACTACTTGATAGTCTCTTTCATGGAAACCCACATAATAAAAAGGGATACTAAAACTTCATTTTTAAAAGGAAATATAGAAATATAATGCTTATCAAAATAAACTCATCAATGGCTTTTCACATAGGAGAACATATGTGGGTAGTGAAAACATTGATTTGGAAGAGAAATCAAACCATCATGTTCTGGTGGATAATGATAGAGAATAAGGTTTAAAGAAAGTTAACTACCAGAACTACTTAAGTTTTTGATGCTTTAAGGGACCATTGGTTTCATCCGATTATATGGTACTACGATAATTTTTTATTGGTTTGAAATATTCTTTGCATTTTTTTGAATCTCTTGAGATTAAATACTTTCATGATTTCAGTACAGTCTAATCATTGGCTGTGCCTTGAACAATTTCCACTTTATCTATTTTTCAAACAAATGAAGTTGAATTTGTAATTCCCAAAGTGTTAGTAAATCAACTGATCCATAATATAATGATAAGTGATTCCATATATCTTTATAAAAAAGATTAGAATGGATATTCTAATATGTGTACGTTCACCTATAGTAAGATAATAAATTAATCTAACAATATTCATTCAGAAATATAACATATAGTATCAACAAATAGATAACATTACAATCCTACCAAAAAATTAAAATATAATTCATTACAAATTGGTGAAATAAAATGACATTACATTTTTCTCACATATATCATAAGGTAGTTATTTGTTGTAACATTCCAAACATGGGAAGACATTAATCATTCATTCAATTGAGTCATGATAACAACATGAATTATTATATATCCTTATTGAAAACATGCATGTTTCCTTCTTCCAAAACATATTGGATATATTCATTATGTCCCAAAAAGTTTTTATACTTCATGCATGATAGCATAACCCACTTGTCAATCACTCCATAATTAGTTCCCAAGAAACTAGAATTACCCAATTTACTTATTGATATCCAATATATTCTTATAAAAAAATCATTATCAAAAAATAAGTTACATATTAAGGGTTATCATTCCATTAATCTTGTGTTACCCATGTATATCACATTACCCTTAAATCACTTTTGGGATTCTTATAACTATCCAAATTATATTTTTCAATTCATAATGAAAAACTTATACTCAATACCCTTTTATATTTCATAATTTATATAATATTATCTTTGAATTCCATAACATATACACCCCAATTATACAAAATTATTCTTAAACAATTACTAAAGTTCCCTCATCTACTTTTTTTTAAAATATAAATCATATGTTAAGGTTTTTCGACCTCAAGATGCTTAGGCTTAAAGTAAACAATACTGGATTAACATCACAAACATTTTACATTTCGTTTACAATATATTTATCATCAGCAGTGTAACAAATTATCATACAATCGTTGCGATTTTTTTCATGATATTTCCACATACGAAATCGATCTCCATATTTCATATAATTTCCACATCACAAAACATTCATTGCTTAACATTGTTCATTGTAGTTATGGCTATTAAATAATATAAAAAGGAAAAATTCAAGAAATACATAAAAGAGATTAGAAACACATAATTAAGGTAAATTAATTATAATATTCCAATCTATGTGATATTTAGTATAACCCAAGGTTGGTAATAATTAATAAAAATTGGTTTGAAACCTGTACACTATATGTAATTTGGACATCCCTAGACATATCCTAATAAATATCTCTAAGGATCTCACTAATGTTTTCACATCCTATTTTCAAATGGTTTACTGAACATTTGTTCTGATAATAACTATAGATACCCAATCTTGACGTACATGGAAATTACATTTCATTTTCAAAGTAATTTATACATTAAACAAAATATATGCCAGAAGAATGAATTAGTTTGGTGTCTCTGGAATCTTAGAATATAATATTATAACTTGGTGAAAGATCATCAACACCTTCCACAAAGATCTTCCATTTATTCCTTTCTAAAATAAATCTCTATATATTAGGGAAATTGAAAAAAAATATAGATCTAAAATTACCATTAAGTGTAAACATGGAGAACATAAAATTAACCGTAAAAATTTGAACAAAAAAACAAGAACATAATGTTTAAGCATCCAAATCATGAGCCATGAAATATATCTTTTTAGTACATAAGGCATAGATCATAAATAAACATTAATAATTATATAATATCATTGGTATAAAACATGTAATTGTGGAATACTAAAATAACATTAAAATATTTCCATAGTAAAAAAGGTATTGATTCCAAGAACATCGTAATGGAAAAAGTCCATCACTGAACTGGGTTTACATGTCGTTCCAGCCATGTATTACCGAACCAAATTTACTTTTTGTTCTAATCAGGTATATCCCCTGTGATATAAATTTTTACCCAATTTATTGGAGGGAGATATAGGTCCCACCCATGTCATAATGGAATCATTCATACATGTTTCACAAAAAAACAATACAAATTAATCATAGCAATACACAAGAAAAAATGGGATCTCATAAACATAATTACATCATAACATAATCCATATAAATGATCATTCCATCATTAACATAGTAGTATAATTTTAATAATATGTATAGAAACATAAATTTATTTAGAGATCCATCTTAGATGGAAAATAAATTTTATAAAACACATTAACTTTGTTTTTGAGGAAAATATCATTTCTACATAAAAAATGATTTCATTTCCCAAAATGGCATGAATTTTTAAAATAAAAGAATTTATTTGAAAATATTCTTGATATAGTGTAGAGGATTCATCCCATAAAAAGGAATCATGAAAATATAAAAATCTATTCATGTTGTATATGTTTTAAATACGTTCTTCCCGTACAATTTCCGGAAAAGTCATAAAGTACCTTGTATGGTAATCAAGATAAATATTCCATCCATACCATGTTGTAAAAGTAAATAAAATCGGTAAAATTAATTTAAAAATAATTATAAGAATAATAAAATATTTATGGAAACTTCTTTAGAAAACAAGGTCATTTATGATAAATATATCCCCAAAAAATACTTATGTTTGAACAATTTTGGATAAAGATGAGATTTCAAAATAATCCCTTACCTTAGATTAGATTTCATTAATATGTTTATAAAATTCGTTTATAGTGGGTTTACATAGATTATTAACTTGAAAATAACCATAATAATATTTATGATATCATATATGATTTACTTATGACTTTATGTTACTAGTTTATTTGTCAATTCCATGTTAAAGCAAAGTTTTGGGTAATAATCGTTTTATTTATCGTATGTGTTTGGACAGTTTATTCAGTAAATTATTATATAGATAATAGTATACAACATACAGAATGTAAAAAATTAGTTATATATCATATATATTCCTTATATAAATATATATAATAGATAGATATATGAAATGGAAAACATCGTTCTTGGAGATGGTAGGTCGTACGAATGCATTAACGATGTTTTCATTTCCTTATTGAATTGAAGGATACTAAGTATATAAATAAATCCATTAGATTTTTTAGGTCATATATTTAATGATTAATTATTATATAGACATTATAATCCTTCTTGAATGGTGAACATGGATATTCAATCTCATCGCGTCATGCAGACGGTAAGCTGTACGTAAGCACGAGTGACGATATAGTTCCCATAATTAATGAATGGTATTGATATGAATGGTGTGTATTATCTCATATTTAGTATCATGTTATAATAATTTTAAATACGTATTATTTTTAACCATTATAAACATCAAAGTAAGGTGGTTGTGAAAAATAGATTACACCACATCGTGGAGACAGTAAGTCGTACGTACGCAAACACAATGATTTTGTTTTTTGTAGGATGGAAAAAGGTAAAATAGTCATGATTCATCATTACAATAACATAAAATATTATGAGTGATACTTATTTTATTACATTATAATGAAACAACTAATTACTATGAAGCAAGAGAAGAAAAAAAATTATTGAATGGGTAGAAGGGATTACCCTTCCTCGATGCGGCTCCTTCAAATTTCTTCTTAGGGAACTGGAGTTGATATTTTGAGAAGACCAGAACATATAGAATGTAACTATGGAAGTTGAGATGTTAAATGGGTAGGGTATGGAAGTGCTGGATGGAAGAAAATGAAATGAAGGGGAGAGGGAGGAGGTGGCCTTTTATAAGAGAGAAGAGGGGAAATTAAAGAAACTCTCCAAATATTAATTTATTATAAATTCAATTTTGACTAAAAATGGTTACAAGATTCTTTAATTAAATTATAAGATGATTTTGGTCTGTAATATCAATCATTAAATAAATTTTAAACATGTTATGAATATATTTTAATTTTAGATGTTTTTGGTTTAAACATTATTTTTACCCTTTTTAATGTTATAGTGATAACATGTTTTTTAAACATTGTACGTTAATGTAACTGCCATATCATAAAAAATCACTTGAAAAAAGTTATTTCTGATATATTTTTATTTATATTAACAAATTATACAAATAATAAAATTTTAGGAAATTAATATCTTTTAATAAACTATTTTATGTTTTAAATTTTGAGTTATGTAATTTTGGAAACTATTCATACATGACATTTTTAAGCATTCTTAACAACGTGATTCCTTCAAAAAAAAGAATTAAATCATCCTAAATATGTCAATTTAATATATAAAATGTTTTATGGAAACAATAGGTTCAAATTAAATTGATTTTAATATTTATAATTTTATTTATTTGAATCATTCACTAATGAGGTAATGACTACATCGTAATTGTGTCATAAATAAATATTTTTATCTAATATACATAAATATTAAATAAAATAACATGATTTTGAAAATATATTTATCATTATATTTATTATTTATAGACAAAGAGATCCATTATATAACTCTATAATTAAATCAATTGAGTGAAATATATATGTTTAGGTTATAATTATCATTACATTAAATTATTTATTATATAATGTCATTTTCACATCCATGTGAATCCATGGTGTCCAACAATCATCCCAAGGATTACCTTGGTAGGAAATAGCTCATAAAATAGGATTATTACATGTGTTAAGATAGTTTAATATAATTATAATATTATTTTTTTACCCTTATTTACAAGATATTCAATTTAACCATGGTAAATAATATAATTACAGAAGTTACTATTCATAATGATAAAAAATTAAAGGTTCCTATATATATAATTTTGAACCCTTTATTATAAATATATAATCCATTTTTTCAAAATAATAACACATAAGCTTCATTATTGATTTAAATATTATTTGCGTGGTCAAAACAAAAAAGGAGGGATTTTAAGAAGTAATAAGTATAAAAATATTGAGATGTGTTTATGTCCAATTTAAAATTTATATTACTTCCAATGACAAAAATTGGATTAAATGATATAAATAAAATCCAATTACCAATTAACAACCCTTATAAATATAATATAACTATATATATAAATTAGATGGCAAGGTAGTTTCGAACTAAAATGCAGTATTTTTTCACTATAAATCAAAATAAGAGTTTAATTTGAAAATATACCAATATTTCAACCAAATCAAAATATTATTTCTGTCATCTAAATAATAATATTATTGATTCAAATAGAATATATTAAACTCTAAAAGCCTATATTTAAATGGGGTTATTCATTAAAATTAAGTAAAAGTGTATTTTTTTTAAAATTCATCTTTTATCTGAAAATTTGATTTTGTTATAATATAATGTCTGAGAAAATGTGTAAGATAAATAACAATTTTATATAAAATTTAAAATTTTATCAATAATAATAATAATGTCTAGTTTATATCTAGTTAAATTTAAATATTTTAATAATATATCGTGGTTTAGGTAAACTCGTTATCACATATAATGTAAACTATCAAGAATGATCACTCTTGTGTGTAACGAAAGCCTAGTAAGTTTTTCATGTACTGAATTCTTCAATTTTTGTTACTTATAACATAATAGAATAATAGATCATTTATATATTGAAAAAAATCTATACACAGTTTTGCATAAAATTAATTCTACAAAAGAACATTAAATTGTATGCAACATAAGCCTAGAATATTGTTGCATATACTGCAATCTAAAATGTTGTTGCATATATTGAAATCTAATATTAGTGTAGCATAAACCACAATATATCTATGAAATTTAAAATAACCAATCTCATTACATTTTGGGGTGTTATAGACATCATGGAAGTACATATTCATGTTCCTTTAATTCCTTATAATCTCCTCATAGAACCATTAATATGGTTAAATAATATTTAATTATATATATATTATATTATATATTATGTTCTCTAACTAGTAGTTATTCCTAATATTAATTAATAAATTAAATGTGGTTTGTAATGATAAATAATCACTAAAATAAACTAACAATTATCACTAGTTATTTATGTAATTATTAATCTTATAACCATATAACCAAGATGATTTATTAAATCATTTAACATTCTAGAAACATGTTAATAACAATATCATTTCTCTTATGGATTTTATATTCGATTTTATAGGTATATCATTTACGAACTAACCATATAAATCATGCACAGAAAGCACCCAAAACAATGGGAAGAACAAAATATTGTTAACAAAGGTGTGGAATGGTGTCATAAATGATCACATAAGATGTTATAAAAATTAATATTTTTATATATATTATTAATAACACTCTTCTTACTATTATATATTCGGTTTAAATGTGATTTCAGAAAGACGATCTAGAGGTAATGAAATTATTAACCCAATTTTGATTCATTGGGTAACATTCTACATTATTTATTATGTTGTATTAAGATTATTTGATTGAAATACTTCTGTTTATATTATGTCGTAGTATGTGTATTTCTATTGTATACACCTATCTATTCCATTCACTTAATTCTCACTCCAATTATATGTAAAAGTGTCATTCCTTTTAAATTATTTTTAAATGCCTCTTTAAAGAAATTCAAAACGATTGATATTTAATATATATATATATATATATGGAATGAGTGGTTTGACATGATTTATTATTCTTCATAAATATTATATTTTTCAATATATTTTTACTTTGTAAATTTTTATGAGTATTGTTTTATAATTGTGAGCACGTTCTTTAAAAGTGATCAGTTTTTGACAAATATTTATTTTGAAAATCTGAATGTGTTTTGCTCAAGGGTCTAAATAATATATCAAGTGCTTTATTCATGATATGATCCATTTACATAATTATGTTGGTTTGATCCCATTATATTCTCACGATATGTAGGCTTGATCACATTATATATATAGATATGTTGGATTGATCCCATTGTAGCTCAAGATATTATATGTGATTCCCATGATAGCTCTCCAATTCATTAAATCCTTTAGAGATGGAATTTTACTAAATGTTCTTCCAGGTGTAAGGTATATTATAACAATTATATAGTAAATATTTCCCAAGTAATCAAAATTATGTTTCTATTCATGGTAATGAGATTTTATGAAATGTTTTTTTTATTTTTTTATATTATCACTATAATAATGATTTATTTTGGCATATATATTACTAATACATTTGATTTCATACCATGTTTTAAATGTTTTCATAGGTTATAAGGATGTGTAAGAGAAAGATTGAATTCATGTTAATTGTTTTTATGATTTGTCAAATAAATCATGTTTTATATACAAGGTTTCATATTTTGGAATAAATGGTTACGATTTAGTTGTATCCTCATATACGATTTTTGGATGCTATATATGTTTTATGTCATAATTATATAAAAATATAAACCTTAAAAAATACTTAATTTGTAAGAATGCATGATCTTGTCTAAAACACAAGAATATGTAATTTTTTACAGTTGAATCCCTATAGTGGGTATCAGAGGATGGTTTAGACCACCTTTTGGGTTAGGATTATGTTAATAATATACATTGTGTCATTTTTAATTTACATTTAATTTTAAATGATATTATATTCAATGATTACCAGGATTATTCATCTATTATATGTATGTTTGGATAACATCATTAGAGGTACATAACCTCATATTCTATCACACCTCTAGGGATCCTCAGGCACTCGAGTACCCTAAGCTGAGGGTCTTCCTCTATCTGCGATGATGACAGCTCCCATGCCTATCCCTCCCCCCTCAATGGGGGAGGGATCATTGTTGGCCATCATGAAATAAGTAGACCTATTTAACAATTATCTAATCTCGCCTTCCTTCCTCCATTTCTGAATGCTACACTGAGGCCTCAATTCCCGGTGCTCATTGATGGTTTCCCGAATCATCATATTTTGACCTCAGAGTTCACATACATCTTTGTGCTCCCGAACCTCATGTTGGTTGCACAGTTCACGCATTGAAGGCATTCAGTGGATTCCTTCGACAAATTCATCATCGAATCCTTGGACCTCCAAGAAAGGGGGAGAGTATGATTACTTGACAATCATCAAATCATGATCTTCATTTCATCAAAGGAGGACCTCATTAGTGCTCAGTCAAGGGACCCACAATGCTGCAATGGTTTCGGGTTCATTTTATTTTGATGGTCATTTGAATTTCATATAAAGCATGACCCACCTTATTCTTCTATTTGGGTCATCTAATCCATCATTCTTCTCCCTTTCCAAAATCCCACTGTAGTAAAAATGCTCGCAAACCTTACAGGTAGATATATTTTTCTCGGACAGTCGTACATAAGATGTTTGTCACCTGGTGAATCCACGGGTGTGTGTTGAGATGGATGTCTCTAGAATCCCCTTTAATTATGTGTAGATAACAGTAGTTGAAGAGTCTTGGTGTAAACATCATGTGGTTTATGAAAGTTGGCACGATTTTTTCTCAGCTTGTAGGCGCCTAGGACATCTCTCTGATGTATGTCCATGGGGGTCTCCAAAGAAGGTGGTTAGGGGTATGGGTCACCGGGGTGTCCAGATGGTGACTACAATGGTGGGTAGAAAGGAAAAATTGGAAGCAGGTAGAGAAAATAGTGAATAAGAACCCCATTTTTTATGGATGATGGAGAAAGAACAATGCTAAAACGCTTCAGTCAACAGGGATGCGAGGGTTGAGGATGCCCTGTGTTTTGAGGTGGGCGTGAAATATAAAGACCATCAGCTGAACCCGTGGGTATCAGAGGTTTTTAGCAGGCTTAGGGATGACATCGGGGGTCCTTCCAACCGTATTGTGGGGAGAGCCGAGGGAAGGTCTCAGTATGAAGATGGCCAAGTTGAGATTCAAAATAATTAGAGGGATGTGGCACTAGATCAGACAATGGGCGGTGTGTAGGTGGTTTCAACTACCTGTTGTGCAGAGGAGTTAGGGGCGAGTAGTGGGGATGTGATTAAGGGGAAGCAGAGACTAGCTATGGGCATGAAAGATTCTATCAAAGGAGAAGATGTTGGAGGTTCGAGTTTTCTGAAATGGACTCCAGTCCACTTGAGAAACAGGTTTGAAGGCCTTCCAGAGGGGAATGTTCAATATTATTCAGATATCCTTGAGAGGAGAGGTGAGGGTTGCAGGAAGGAACTCATTGGGGTTGAACCTGAACTACCTAAAGATTTTTATTTAATCCTTAGGAGTAGTAGGAGTAACAGGAGTGTTAGTAGAATGAAGGGGTGGAAGGATTACTCCTCACTCTCTCTTCCTTTGGAGACACGGTTGGAAAAAAAGTTAAATGGAATTAAATTTTCCAGCGAGAACAAAGTCCTCAAAGAACAGGGGACCAAGATGATCAATCTTTGGACTTGATTTTATGTTCCAATGAGGAAGAACCCGATCAGGTATTGGTTCTGAATGAAAATGAAGAGGAGGCAACAAAGATTTTGGGTAGGTCCCTAAAAGTGTCTCCTAATGAGGATCAATACACTTGGATTATCAAAAATGATCTTATATTGGTAGGGGGATTCAATAAAGGTCTAATAAGTATGGAGGTGTATATCAAGTCTTGGGATAAGCTAGCTTCTGAGGTCGAAAAGCTGATGACTAAGGTACTAGACACTCATGTCTCTTCTTTATCACGGAAATTGTTCAGTGAAGCGGGCTTTGGTGATCTTAAGATACTCTTTTAAGATTCTGTTTAGGTTGGATTACTGGGTTTGGTTGGTTTGATGGATTGTTGTGTATACGGTACCTGAGTTAGGTTCAATAATCTAGTTTGTTATACTGAAAATAATTTTCTTGCAATAATCACTTCACGTGAATTTTCTCCAGATTGGGATCAGAGCATAGAGTCTTCACTGGATCTTGCCTTTTGAATTTGGTCATTGAGAGGGTATGGGTTTGACATCGGTTTTGTGCCCATGCATTCGCACGGTACTGCCCGTCGAAGGGTCATCCTATGATAAAGGTTGTTGCATGGTGCAACTACTGGGGAGGACCCTGTGATGCGTTAGTTATTTTTTGTTTTGGTTTCTTTGTGGTTGGTGATTGATCCCATGGTTTCTCACTTTTCATTAAAAGTGTTTTTATAATAAAAAATCAATTTTCATTCTATGTATGTTTGGAGTAGTTTTCCATAGAATAAACAAGGATGATTGAGTAGGAAGGCTCCATTTAGTTGATATGTATCCTAATTTACTATATGACATGGTGGAAATATGAACTGATTAGTTTTTGATAACAATGGATTAGTCGAATGTAGAGATAAATGGTTGTAGTATCCAAAATATAGAGAAACCTGACATACCATGAAGAAATATACCATTTGTGGAGAATTTTATGAGGCAACATCCTCCAAGAATTAGTGAAACTACAGAACAAGTGATAACCGATGTATGAATTATTTTTCTAGAATTGTTATTTGATGTCATGGGATGTTTGGAACAAGAAATGGTAATAATATCCTTTTATAATTTTGAAGGGTAATCTAATCAATAGTTTCCACTCATCAAGAATATAAGAGAAAGACATGATCTTGATTGTTTGAAATGGGATGATTTTAAGAATATTTTTATGGAAAGATATTTTTATAAAAACCTTTGACTGATAATGGAGAAAAAAATATTGGAATTGAAGTAGAAATTTGTTGGTTTTGTTCCTGAATATGATGCCCTTTTTAAAAGACTGGATTTTTATATTCTAGATTTTACTCGAGATTTTGATTGTAATATTAAAAGATTTTATTATAGTATAAAATTATTTTTTTAATATCTTTTCCATCGTGATAGCCTAAATTAAAGGACAAACATATTCATTTTGTTTAAAAAATTGAGATGGATTCTTCAGACACATATGTGCCTTTTGATCATAAGACTTAGATGTAATCCAGTTAGGATGAATTAGGAAAGAATTCATCCAATAAATATTTAGGTATGAAAATGAATTTTCCTTCTTGTGAAAAGTGTGGTAAAAAGAATACTAGTGAATATGTGGAAATGTTTAGGAAATTCTACTAATGTGGAGTGTTTCAGACCATGTCTCATGGGTGAAAGGATAATAATCCCAAAATTAATGAGAATTCAATGGTGATATTATTTAACTGTAAAGAATTGGGTCATTATTCTAATGGGTGCCTAAAGATAGTCACCCAGGAATGAAGGAAGAACGATTGGAAGTAGAAGGGTATTGATGATTCATTTTTAACCCCCTTAGTGGATTTTGAGAAGTAAAATGAGTTTTAATCAGGTACATTTATAGTTTTCATATATTTCAAAAATTTATTGTTCGATTTGGGGACTACACAATCCTTTATTTCTGAGATATTTTCTACAAAAATGGGAATTCCATATCATTAAATGAATCCAAAACACTTGGTAAAAACACGTAGAGTAAATATTGTCTTAAAAATAAATTATAGGAATCTTTCTATATTATTAAATGCTAAAATCCTAAATGTATTACCACAAGTAAATTTTGATGTTATCTTTGTTATAGATTAGATTTATTTTTATCATACTATGAATGATTGTACAGAAAGATATTTTGTTTTTAAGAAAGAGATTCATTCTGTGTACAAGAATAAATCAATACCACCGATAACAAATTAGGAAGGTATGAAAATGATAAAATATAAAAATTAATGTTTCCTTCCTCATAATGAATTCATTTTTTACTATATATGGTCATTATGAATTTGAATTTATTTCATTTGGGTTATCCAATTCACCAAAATTATTTATGTATCCTATTAATATAATATTTCACGTGGTCCTGGATATGTTTGTGGTTGTGTTTATTGATGACAGTACTGTATATTATAAAAGTAATGAGGATCATGTAAAACATATAAGGGTTGTTTTGAAAGCCATAAAATAAAAAAATTATGGAAAATTCAAATAAAATGAATTTTTGTTGAAAAAAAATATTTATTTAGAAACATTGTTTTATAAGATAACATAACTATAGATCACAATAGAAAAAGTGTGGAAAAATTTCCTAGACCCAAAAAAACCATGATTTGTAGTTTTTTTATATTTAAAGATATTATCATAGATTTTGTTAATACTTTTCAAAGATATCTATACCACTGATTAAGTTAACTAAAAAATGAGTAAAATTCATCTAGATAAAATATTGTGGTGATTTTCATTTTGAATTGAAAAGATGATTATTGAATGATATAGTTCTAACCCTACCTTCTAGAAATTGTGATTTTTTTTATCTATTTTGATTCTTCTTTAAAAGGAGTTGGATGTGTTCTAGTATTGAATGATTTCGTAATTTGTGATTCCTCATGTCAGTAGAAACCTCCTGAGTTAAACTACCTTACACATGATTTTGAATTCGCTAATTTTGGGTTTTTCATAAAAAAATATAAGGGCATCATTTGTATGGTGTAAAATATTAAATAGATACTAATCATAAAATTTTGAAGTATATTTTATCTCAGAATGAATTAAACATGAGATAATAAATATGGATTTCAAAAATCAAGGACTCTGATTCCACTATTCATTACCATCCTTGAAAAAGGCAGAGTGGCCAATGAATTGAGTAATAAATTAATGATACATTTACCATGATACATTTAGAGTGTGACCCTTTAGTGAATTATTTGATAAAAATTCTTTTAGAGGTTTTTATTTTATGAAATTACTGTGTTTTTTTTCAGGTTTTAGTTCAATCATCTCTCTTAGATTGAATTATGAATGAAAATAATAATATGATGAGTTGTAGAAAAAGTTAAAATTGGTAAAATTGTATAATTTTAGATAATTTATCATCGATAAGTATTGTGTTTTGGGGGTTGTGAATATATTATATGTTTCTTATTATTCTTATTTGAAGAATGAATTGTTATGTGATGCTCAAAGTTCTTAGTTTACAGTTCATCAGGGAAGCTACAAGATGTTGAGTGTTTTTTGAGAGTATTACTGGTGGGATGGAATGGAAAAATATATTGGTGATTTTACTGTTAAATGTTTGACATGTAAATAGGTTAAATAAAAGAGTAAGTTACAGATGTTGATGCTTCATCATATAATAGTTACATGGTAGAAATTGGAAAATATATCTATGGACATCACGTTGGGACTAATGAAGACATCTAGAGGTAACAATCCAATCTGGGTTATTGTTGATCGTCTGACCAAATATGAACATTTTGTTATATTTGATGTACTATGTAGTTGGATCAGACTTCTTGAAAGTACCTCAATAATATTTGTAGGATACAATGAGTTCCTCTTGCATACTATATGAATGTGATGCCATGTTCACATCTAACATTTTAAAAGGTCTTCAGAAGTCATTGGTTATAGAATTAAATTTCAGCACTGATCTTCTTCATAAATATGATTTAAAATCAAGATAACAATAAATACATTATGTGGTATGGAGTGAGCATTTTCAATGGACTACCAAGGATTTTTAGATCATCAATATTCTTTAGTCGAGTTTTCGTATAATAACTGTTATAATTACAGTGTACTGATGCCACATTTTGTGGTATTTTTTGGAATGAGTTGTCAAATTCATTCATTTTGGGATGAAGTAGGGGAAAGGAAAATTATAGGAATAAAATTATTAGGGATGTAGATGAAAAATTTCACATGATTTAGTGACACATGAGGACAACTCTGAGAAGGTAGAGAAGATATGTTGATAATAGATGGAATGAAATTAAATTTGAGGTAGGTGATCCCATTTTCCTTAAAATCACTCTTTGGAAATAAGCTATGCATTGTTGTAAAATAAGGAATGATAAGTCCACGATTCATTGTACATTATAAAATCGTAGATAATGTTAGACTAGTCGCCTACATAGTATCTTTTACTCTATGTTTCCTTAGGAACACAATGTTCTTCTTGTTTTGATATTGAGAATGTATGTTCTAGATTCATCTCATGTTATGAGCCTAGAAGTAGTTCAGATGGAATAGAAGCATTCATATGAATAAAGACCTTTTTAAATTATATATTGTATATAGAAATATTTTGGAATAAGGGAATCCACTAGGTAATAGTTTTTTTGGAAAAACCTTAAAGGTGAAGAAACAACATGGGATCCAACAAATGCCATTTGGCAAAGATACCTTACTTGTTTAATAAGTAAATAAAAATTGCGACGATGCAATTTCAATAATGTGGGTAGAATTTAACACCACATGGTTTTACAAATAAATTTAATTTAATGCATGAAACATTTTGTCTCAACATAATGACAAATTTTTTAGGAGATAGTTAAAAAATTATCCCTTAAATATTATTTTTCGGCATCTGTGTTTTGAATTTCAAAAAAACGTATATACACGATTGTGATTAGTAAGTTATTTTTAGTATGATAGAAGCAATATAATTTTCAATGAATATTAACATACCATAATGAATTGTACCTCACCCTTATTAATAGTAATATAACCCATATAATTATTAAATCATCCAAATGAATTGAAACATCGCCCAAGAATGTTCAAATTAAATTTAGCCATATTATAGGTTATAAGTTGACCATAGTATAAGTATTGGTATTTTTGTATGTCATTAATATTTTATTACTATTATATGATTTATTTAAAAATTTAAAATTAAATTGTATATTCATAAAATGTAATCATAAACTATTATATTTTTTTAATGTTATAATTTAATTTTATGTAAACATAAATAATTTTCAAGGTATTGTAAAATGAGTTATAGTTTAAATTTTTTAATTAAAGACTAAATTATGATTTCAATTCAAAATAAAATTTTCCATATAAATGAACTAATTTGGATTAAATTGAATTCATTTTTTAATTATACATTTTTATAATTGGTTGGGGTGAATTTTTTATACTTTTTTGATATAAATGAATTTTTATTGAAGGGAGAAATTGGATAATTTACTAAATATTTTAAATAGATGAATTTATGCTACATTACTGAGTCATGGATGATTTAAATGGACATTGGTTCAAATTCACATACAATTATTACAATTTTTTCCACAATAGTCATGACTATTCTCATTAATGAGAAATAACATTAAATAAATGGTTAAAATAATGGAAAACCCCTCCTCTCCTCCATAATAAAAACCACCATCACTACCTCTTCCTCTCAAACCTCTCAAGGATTGGAAATTGACTAAATGACTCCAAATAATCTTCAAAACTCCCTTCACCATGTCTAAGCCCTTTTTTCAAACCAAAACACATACCCGAAATCCTTATAGAAGATCTCAAGGAGAAGATATCAAGAGGTAAAAATCATATTTAATTTTCTTTTATTTTCATTGAGATATTTTTGTTTTCTTATAATCTCTTCCCAACAATTTTTATAAGTGGATGAAATCTCTAGTATGATATATATATATATATATTATTGTTACCACATTTTTTAAAAATTCATCAATATACTTCCTATACTCTCCCTCTTATTCTCAAAATGAAAACATCATCCATGATATGTCAGTTTACCAACATTATTGATGATGAGTCTTCAGTTTACATTACTTTCCTAAAATATTTTCAGATAAACATTTAAATAGTTACATAATATTAAATTATAAATATTATCTTATATAATATGTTTGGAAACTAGTTTATATCCATACAATTAATTAATAAAAAATGTGGTTCGTAATGATAAAAATTCACCAAAATAAACACACGATTATCACAAATGATTTAGCTAATGATTGATATAGAAGAAATAAACAAAATTATTTATTTAATATTATAGAATATGTTAATAAACTCTCATTTCACTTCTAGATTTTTTCCTCTATTCAACAGGGAAATCCTTTATGAATCGACCATGAAAATCCTATAAAGAATGCACCCGAAACAATGGAATGAATTTATTTTTTTAACTAATGCCTGGAATGATTTTATAAAATGATCATATAAGGGGTTATTAAAAATTGTTACACTTTTTTAAAATTTTAGTAACTCTTTTTAACCATTATAATGTAGGTTTAAACATGTTTAATGTAAAATAATCCTATGGTACAAGAAGACTTAGCCCTATTTTATTCTTTAGGATAACATTTTACATTACTCATTATGTTGTAATAAGATAATTTGTGTGATAAAATTTTATTTATAAGTTGATTTATTATGTGTACTTATCATGTATACACATATCAATTCTATTATATTAATTCTGACTCCAATTATATTTGTAAGGTACATTCCAATTAAAATTATTTTAAAATTCTATTTAATAAACTAAAAATAGGTTTCTTATATATATATATCTGGAATGAGTGGATTACCCATATTTCATAATTATTTTTCTCTATTATTTTTCCATTTTATGTTTACATAATAATTTTTTATTAATATTGTTTTATTTTTGTGTACACATTTTTTAAAGGTGATATGTTTTTTGAGAAAATAGTATTTTAAAATTTTGAATGATTTTTTCTCAAGGGTTTAAATGAGTTATCAGGTTCATTATTAATCATATGTTCGTTCGACATAGTTAAATTGGGTTGAGCCCATTATATATCATGAAATCTTTGGATGAGCCAATTATTGCTTATGATATATTTTTTTGGTCCTAATATAGTAAAATATATGACTAGGGAGCCCAATTAAAGATCATTAATTAATTAGGTACTCTAGATATAGATGTTGAACGAATGGTTATTCCATGTGTAAGTGTGATTATATACATGATATGTTAAATATTTCCTAAAGAATATACATGATATTTCAATGCATGCTAACATGTTTGTATGAAATGGAATTTGTTGGGTTTTTATGTTATCACATGACTAATGATTTCATTATATATATCAATTACTCAAATTTTTTTTTACTGTCCAAGATTTTAAATGATTTTTCAATGGTTACAAGAATGGGTAATCGAAATAAGGAATTTAGGTTAATTATTATGATTATTTATCAATGAACTCATGTTTTATTTAAAAAGATTCATAATTTGGAAGAAATTGTTTCTTTTTAGTCGTATCATAATGTGTGATTCTAGAATTTTATGTATGGTTTATGTCATAATTCTCTTAAACTATAAAGCTAAAAAGGTCATAAATGTGTAAGAATGCATTTTTGAGTCAAAAACAAAATAATATGTAATATTTTAAAGTTTTTTCCTTATAAAAATGGTACACATCCAGTGATGGTGATATGGTAGGGTGGGTAGGTAATAGTTGGTTTATTCCTTGTGAATACACTGGTGATACTGGTGGTGGATATATGGAACCACAACTATAAAACAAAAAATAACTATTTTTTATAACATCCAATTTGGAAGGTTGATATAAAAAATAACCGACATATATTCAATTTGGAATAACAATGATGATGGTTACATAATCCACCATCACTTTGGGAATTTTTTGTCTATATACCACCTATATTGTATGTAGGATTTTTTAAACATTACACACTTTTCATAGAAAAAACCAAACTCGTGGTACATTACACCAGTCCACTGCCACACTAGTAATCCCCCAACAGTGAGATCCCCTTCTTGTATCTAGAGAAAATATATATATATATATATATATATATATATATATATATATGAAATTCTTCTGCCGCCTAAATGATTTTTCCTTATCATCAGAGTTGTACTATAAATCTATCATTCCCAATATCTAAGGGTTTTAAATGGTGATAAGACCTTAATTAATCTTTCTACAATATTTCATAAAAATAATATTTAATTAAAACTCAATAACAACAACACTTCTTGGATAAAAATAATTGGAACCCATTTGTTTTACAATTTTTTTAAAAAATTATTTTAAAATATTTGGGTTCTAGATTCACACTGAAGCATATAATTTAATATAACAAACATAATATTCTCAAAAGGATCATTTTAAAAGATATGTTATTTTTGAAAAAAATATTTAATTAAATTATTAATGGTACCTTATTAATTCATTAACATTGACATTATCAACTCATTTTTGGTATATGATAGCTAAATGGTTTTATGAGGAGAGTCAGCTAGCTCTTCTACACAAATTTTGTATGCTTATAGATTCATCTATCGATAATTAAAAGAATATATGAAGTAAATTTTATGGACTATAGAATGTTTTGTAGAAAATATGAACATTATACAATAAAAATCAGAGGGGAACACTCATCACGGTTATCAAATCTCTCATTACCATCCCTATTATTTATGAGAGAGTATTAAAAAATATTCTCATATGATGATTAGTCATCATTAATAGTCATTTGAATTCCATAAATAAGTGGTTTCATTTATAAAATTTCAACTTTGGATATCTGAGGAATTAAAATTAATAATTTTTTATATTTTAATAACATATTACTAATTATACATTTAAATTTTATTATCTATTTACTTACTTACATATTATATATTAATTTTTTTACATGATAAAAACATTTTTATTATCTCTACTATTATCTTTGTAATACATTTTAAGAACATTGAATTATAATACTAATTAAAAAATTGTATTCCTTATATTAATTTTTTTGAATATAGTGATAAAATATATTTAGTTTATATTATAATAAAATTGAGTAATAGTGAATTTATTTATTTCATGTGATCATATTATTGTTTAAATATTATTGTTATTGGTGTTGTTACCACAAATCCATAAACACGAATTCTTATGAATAAGTCAAGCATTTTATTATGCACTTTTTAACCTAATAAATACTTACATCCATTATTGGGAGTTATAATCATATTCCAAAAGTGGAATCCTTCAGCACATCATGGCCCCTAAGGGGTAGGGTCTATTCATAACAATCAAAACTTCTTATGAACACACATAGTATCATATAACCGAATCATCTAAAAAAATTATATAAAGAATAAATTTCACTCATTTTTTTAGCCTTTAGTGGTTTAAAATTTATTAACCTTAATATATGAACATAAATTTATCTCCCCATGACATGGATTTAATAATTTTTCTACTATCGTAGTAAATGATTCCCAAGATATATCATCCACTGTTCTATAAAAATTATTCTAAAAGAATAAATTTAGAAACAAGTTATTTAAAACATAAAAAATCATGTTTCTTAGAAATTAATAAGTTATACGTTTTTGGATTTCCAAAAAAGTTTATAAAAAGCTTCAAAGATGGATAATCGTTGATGTTAACACATTATCATACCAAAATATTATGATCATGATTCCTTAAATCCAAATTATTTTTCATATAAGTGATCACATGAAGAATCATGTAACAATACATCTGATGAGAAAATTTTATCAAATACATTTTGTAACACCATGATATTTTTATAAATATGTGGTCAAACATTTTTATTTATTTGATATATTTCATTACATTCTACACAATACTATGCTTATGTTACACAAATCACACACATGGATTGTGTTACAAAAAACACTATGTTTCTACAAAACATGATTTTATTATATTAAATTTTCTAAAAAGAAATATTAAAACAAACTCAGTATAATTTATTGTACGAAAATGATTAAAACAATTATAAAATTCATATTTACTAATGTAAAACCCATTAGAAAAAAAATGGAACTCTTTTATAAAAAACAATTTAAATTTGTAGAATTGTGTTTTATAACAATAAAAAAAATAAACAAATAATTTTGGTGTATATTAATCATATATATATATATTATTCAATATAAGTTTATTAATTATTCTTTCATGTTTTCTATACATGATGAATGAAAAAATACAATTTTATGTATAAAAAAGTATTTTTCTAAATAAAATGTTTTGCTACCTTTATATGACCCTCTTGTTTAAAATATATTTTTATGTAACTATTTAAAATTTTATTTCACTATATAAAATAATTATTTAAAAGATGAATATAAATTTGTTTGTGTATTTTTTGTTATTTTTTGAAATGTTTTCTATTTTAATGAATAGTGAATATCACTAAATTTTAATGGAAATCATCCTTTTCATGGTAAACATTTATAATGTTAACTAATATTTATGATTAGTTTTTAAATTTAAGCATATAATAATGAAATTATTTAATCAATTTTTGGTCATTTTTTTATATTTTTCATTGAATTTGGATATAAAAACATTTCAAAATTTAGAGTTTCTACATTTTGAAAACTCATTCTCTCACCAAATCTATTATATATTTTTTAAAATTAATTAGAGAAAAACATGTGTTTTTAGTTTAAAATAGGATTTAATATTTAGAATAAATAGTCCAAAATTAGTAAATTGGTCTTTATTATTTTTGGGAAAATATGAATAGAAACTTTAGTAATTCAATTACCACAGATTGTGGTAAATCAAGTAACTATAGAAAAAAATAATATTATAAATATAATGAAACTAAAATAAAATTTTCAAAAAATGATATAAGGTGAAGTTAATTAGAACCCTAATACATATGGTTTGAAATAATATTATTTTACAAACACATGTCCACGAAAATCACTATGATATTTTTAAAATCTCTACGAGTGAAAAATGTCACTCTTACATTTAATAGGTAAAATATTTTTATTATGGGGATAAATAGGAGATATTCCCAAAAATATATATTCATATCAAATTTAAAATGGTTATATAGATCATTTTTTTATTTATATATTTTAGTGAAAAATCATATTCATAAATAATTACTCAATGGTAGAAGAGTTATTATTCAATTAATGAAAAAATAAATTAAATGATATTATAAATTCTAAAAGAAATAAAATTTGAATGAATTAATGAACTCCACCAACTATCTAGGTGACTTTTATGTGTTATGGTTCTATTAAATTAGTTTCTCTAATTTATATTTAATTTCTTATTTTATTAATGTCAATGTTATTAAGAGTTTTAAAATTGAATCTAACGATATTTTATGAGAAAAATGTTCTAATAAAATAATTAAAAAACATTAAAAAATAAATATGGGAAAATGGGATACATTAAAAAAATATCATAAATTGTTCTTTTTATTGTAAAATTTATTCATTTAATGTAAATATATCGTCCTTTTAATATCAAAAAATTTGATATAACAGTTAAAATGATAACATGTTAACTAACGAATAATAAAAAAATAAATGGTTTAGATTTCCACCACAACCTATATAAAATATATTTTTTATGATGGAAATATCATCCCAAAACACATTATTTTATAATATCTTTCGTAATTATGGCATTTATAAAGTAATTTTATTTATTATAAATTCATATTTTGAGAAATTCCTAAATTACCTATCCCCTCCCTTATAAAAGGGAACCACCAATTATATGTTATTCAGACATCAGAACCTATTATAATTAGAAATAATTTATAAAAATATACTTTAAAATACACTCTTATGTTCCCATAATCCTAACATTATGAAGATATCCATCCAAAGGATTTCATTTTTGAAAATAAAAAATAGATACACAAAGAAGAGTTTACATTCATCGACAAACATTTTTGTTTTACTTCATCCCTAAAGAGCATAATTTTTATTTAATGTTTTTATAATATCCGATGTATAATAAATATACATAAGATTTATTATTATTTTTTTGACCATCACTAACACGCAATTCCTTCAAACCAGATACACAATCATCATTCATGTGTATAGAAGACTACAACCTCGTGAACCAATGTGTTATGCTCTATCATTTCATTTTTCAAATATATGAATAATGATGAAATATCTTTTTTATATGATATTTATGATATTTATGATGTATTACTGATCATATAATTATTATATAACATATAACTTAATGATATCCATTTTTTGTAAACACAATAAATTCGTTTATCGGGATGTGAACTATCACCACCTCATATCGATGTCATTCGTTCAAACATTACAAAGAATTAATTGCGGATGGGTTTAGTAAATATATATGATATATATGACATAATTATTAGACTATAATGATATTATATATATGTCATTTTCCTTTAGTCTTTTAATAATACCAGATATTGGAAACAATGTTCAGGCATTTGTATAGCCTACCATCACCACGAATGATGTTTTTGATTTTAAAATTCAATATTTTATTCATTATTATAAATACATATATAAGGAATATATACGACATATATATATATATATCATGTTTATAATCCATTAGATAATGAAATCATGATATAATTAAACGTACAAAAATTTAAAAAATCAAATCACATGAGAAAAACAAAGCTGATATTACCTAAATATAAAAATTTACATGGAATTGTAAATAATGATATAATAATAATTAATAATCAAATAATATATTACATTATATATAAATGTATATGTATTATAAATTATGTGTGTATTTTTATGATGATAGTGAAGGCATAACGTATGGTATTTATGTCTTTTTGTAGAGAATATGCCTTGTACGGTACTTGTTTCTTTTGTGTTGTGAATATACATCCCATTAATGACTGTTAGTAGTATTAATATGAATATTATTGTATCATAATATTGATATAAATTTTTTTATTTAATGAGGCTTGTTATTATACTAATTATAAATTCATCAGCAGGTATTTCACAATCTCATCAATAATCAGGATTATTTCATTTTAACTCACTGTTTTTAGAGTATTTATCTTCTATGTGATGTTTTGAAAATAATTTTTTATAACTTTTATTTGTACTCACCTATGAGTATTTAAATGTATACTTTCCAATGTTATACTTTTTACCAAATATTTTGATAAAAATATTTTTATCACTTTGTAAATAAATAATTTTTTGGATTTACTGAAAAAATATATTGAAGAAATGTTTTATTAACATATACAACATGAATGGAAATTTCCATCATCAACATACCAAAATTAAATTATGTTTCCTTTACCAGAATGCATTTTTATTTTCATCTAAAATGATTTATTTTATAATTTTATTTTATTTTCTGAAATGTAATCATTTTCAAAAATGAATGTATATTTTCCTCAATATTGTTTTTCAAATGATCTATAAAAATTATTTTCCATATATTTTAACATTATTTATTTTCAGTTTTGTATTAATTTGGATATGATTTTTGGGATACTATCACAATTTTTCTTATTTTTGACTTATTTTTATGTTTGAATTATATTTATGAATCCCATTTAATTCTATTGGTTATGATATAAAGAATGATTTATATTGTTGTAGAACACATATGTATGGTTTGAATTTTGTAATAGGGGGGAGCATTATCTCCCTAAAAATCCATTAGACAATGGTTTATATATATTGATTTTTATATGGATATTACAGTCAGTGAAATTGGTTTTGTAACATAACTTTTCCACTTAGATGAAATTGGGAGAAACCCAAGCCTATTAAGACGGTAATGGCGGTGAACCATGACTATATTGATGGTATGGGGAGTGAAACTGTACTAATAATGTAAACATAGTAATAATGACATGAATACCATGGAAAAAAATTAGATAATTATCAATCTACCATAATTTCATATCTTATTCCTACACAATGATTTCATGTCTTATTCTCTTGTATTATTTATGAATAATAGATTCTGCTCACGAAATATTTAAAAAAATTATTCATGATTGTAATATTTGAGAAGAAACATTTTCTTTAAAAAAAATTTATTACTATTTTTATAACCATATTATCATGATTTTCTTATATATGATCCATGTTTACCCTTATATATAATATAATCTCTCTTTTTTATGTTTTCCCCTCTTAAAAATATAAAATTTATGAAAGATTACTAAATGGGAAGATCATTTTTGGAGATATTGAAGATCATTCAACAAATGTAATTTTTTTTTTCATTTTTCCTAAGTAACTAAACTAGTAAACTCTTTGGTAATGTGTTTTTGTAATGTAATTAATATTTATAAAAAAATATGTAATATGCATGTATGATAAGAATGGGTCATTATAGTTGGTATAAAAATAAAGGACTAGTTAATATTTTGAAATAGGTTATATAATAATTTATTGAGATCCCTAGATATATTTATAAGGATATTTCAAGGGATGTCTCTTAGGATAAGTGCACGTATAAGTTATATTCCTAGACTTTTAGTAAAAAATTAATAACTTGGGATTAAACCTATGTATTCATAGATTTTAATATTATATTTAATTGCCAATGATTATGTTATTATACTTTTATGATTTATGTTCCTCACATTATGCATTATAGTTTCTTCCAATTGATAGATCCTAATGGAACTGTGTTGATAAGGAATTAAAAATTCAATGAAAATATTTTACTCTTGAAAAAAAACAGTTTTTCGAGCTGGAATGAAAAAACATATCATTATACTTAGATAAAATATATATCATTAAATTCATCCAAATAATTAGAGAAGGGTATTACATTTTTTTGATTATTATATGATGAAATTAACACCTTATTCTATTTTTTATTTTGGTATAGTAGTTTATGAACAATGTACTAGTACTATTAAAACGATATTTTAAATTCCTCAGTGTTCAGAATATGAAAATTTCATTTTGATTATTTATAATTTTGATGGATTAACGGAAATGTGGTGGAAAATAATAAAATATATTAGGAAACAAGATGAAATTTAATCCATGGATTAGGATGAGATTTAAAAATTATTCTTAAATATGTACATTGCATGATTTCATTTTACCAAGGGATCAAAATAGTTCTATGAGGTAATGAAATATGTTCATTTGTTCATTATCAACCAAATGTTAATTTTATAATAAATTCAATGTATTATTCTATTATTATCATCTAACTTGATAATTAGGTTGATATATTCAACAGTGGCTTAAAACCTAGTATTAAAAGGGCATTAGTTATAACTGACATCAATAGATATGATGAAATTTTGTGTTGTTCTATAAATTTGGAAATAGTGGTTAGAGTTATATATCGATATCATTGTTTTTACAAGAAACCTACAATGAATATTAAAAGAAAAATATAATAACCATGGAGACAAGATAATGATATTTTCATTATGGTCAATGTATCTAAAGAATCAAAGAGGAAATTGTCTTATGGGTAATATTAGGTGTTTTATGTCTAGGAAAGAAGGTAATTAGAAAACTAAATACTAAATTGATTGAAAAAATATAGACAATTTTCTAAATAGATAAAGGGATACAAATAATATTGATCTTACACATAAATGTTTCATGTGTATGGAAAATGTGAATTATGGTTACTTATTCTATAATCTATGTGTTATTGAATATAAACAATATAGGAATCCTATTATTGAAATATAAAAAATCAATATCACATGAAATCACTATTGGAAATGTAGAGTATGATAATGAAGCAATGTAATGGTTGTGTGTTTATGTAATGGAATTCTAAAATTCAGTTGTTGTAGTAATTTTATATTATTATGTAATAATGAAATATCTTTCAATTTTTCATCTATAGTTATTCAGTAAATATTTAATAGAATATGATGAGTGGTATAGGTCAATAATTTATTTTTGAGGTTGTTAGGTGAGTTTTTTGAAAACGCATGATTAATCAATGGATAATCCTCAATATGTGTTTGATGTTGGGATAGTTAAATTTATAGATGATTGATTTTGACAAAATAAATGAAAAATTATTATAAAAAGAAGTTTTATAATATGATAGGTTGAATTTTTGGAATTTTGGGATTTATAGTACGAGTAAATAGTTATTTTCTCAAAATAATGAATGTTTTCAATATTTTTATAGTAATTTAGGTTATTAAAAAGTTTAAAGAGAATACGTGATAAATATCATAACATGTATAGTTTCTATAGATTAATAGATACAACGATGTTTTGGGGGGAATAACAACAATTATCCTTTTTAATATTAGTTTTCATATTTTGAATGTTTTGGGTTTTATTATTATGGATGTATTGTGAGGGTAACCATTTGTTTAATTGTTTATGTTCAATTGTTGATCCGGATTCAAATATTTATGTTTCATAATATGTTGATTTATTAATATTAGATAACATCAGAAAACAATTATTTTTTTTGATGATAACTACATAAAGAAGTTTTGAATTATCATCTCATTATAAATATTATCATTCGTACATTCTTTGGGAAATACAATTTCAAATTCATCTTTTCTTGGTGTAAGATATAAGTGGAAAGTGATCAAGAAAAAACCATGTAGTGAGATATTACTTATGTTATGAGATAAATTATGTATATAATATATAATTATTCAAAAAACAAATCCAATTATCATTATTGATGATGTTAGTAAAGAACTTTTTCATACCTCATTGGTATTTGGTTTTTGGGTCAATAACTTTTATGAAACATATCCTCCATCACTCTCCATCAAAATATGATGTTTTTTCTCCTTTATGTCAATGTATTAAAATTCCATATATTTTTTCCTCTGTGGAAACTGAATAATGAGTTACATTGGGTAAATATTAAGTTCCCTATATCCTTTTACATAATGTTTTAGTAATAATTTCTATGATGTGGGTTTATAAGAATGGAAAATTCGTTTATCAAAAATTTAATGACCATTACTAATTTTGAGAAAGAAATTCATTTTAATGTGGTTAAAATGTAACAATAGAAGAGTTTATCAATTTTATATTTGAATATCTAATTTTTTATGCCATGTGATGCACGCTACACAATATTAAACATTAATTACCCTCAACACCAATATGGTTCATGTTACCAAAAACAATGAGTTTCTACAAAGCATAATTCTATGACGTAATATTATTGAAAAAAGAAAATTATAACCTATCCATTATAATTTTTTGTATAAACATGATTTAATAAATCAATAATTTATTATTTATATATTTAAAATCCATTTGAAATAAAAAGAAATATTTCTCAGAAAAAACTATTTAAATGTTCACAATTGTAATTTATACCAATAAAATATAAAAGAAAAACTTAAAGGATTATAATAATTATATTAATATATATAATATTAAATATAATTTTTAACATTTATTGTATTTATATTATAGACATGAAATGAGAAAAACCCAGTTTTACAAATAAAAGAAGAATTATCAAAAAGGGCATTTTCTCTCCTTGTGTTAGAACCCACATTTGAAATCTATTTCATTAGATATTTTAAAAATTATAAGTGAGAATATTAAATATGTATTTGAAATCAAAATATCAAAAATTAATTTGTATGTTGGGTATTTTTTTTAAAAGTTTCATTTTTTGATTAAAAATAAAAAATAATGTATTTTATTTATAAAAACCTGTTTTAATTAAAATAATTTATAATGTTAAATTATATATATTATTTGTTTTAAAGTATAATTAGTTCATTTTTTATAAATTTAACCTATTTTTGGTTGTGGGATTCAATTTCAAATTGAATTTTAATGAATAAAAATCAATCTATTTAATGTTTTCACATCAAAATCTCTTGTTCTCACCCCATCTATAAGAATAATTTTAAATTAAATTTATTCAATTCACTGTTTGCACTATATATAAATAGATTCATCCATTGAGTTCATTAGGTACAAATATAATATATAGTCCTATTTTAATTTTTTTATAATATCACAAAAACCATTATTAATTTTTATTACCATGGTTAATGGTACGTCATGTAATTAAGCATTAAGAATATAATAAATATTAGATAACTACTCTAAAACATTCCCAAAATGTTAGTGTAAGAATTTAATTTCGTTCATAACCCCAATAATTTAATATTTATTCATTTAATGGACACCATTCAATGAAAAGGGCTATGACTATTAAAATAAAATGGAGTGACAAAACATTGCTCTACTATTTTTATAATAGATAATAGTTTTAATACGAGGTGAAATGTAATATTTGATAAAATATATATATTATAAATAAATATAAATATTGTCCTACATCATGATATTTTATTTTTTAAATGTTGTGAAAACAATAATTTCATAAATAATTACACAATAATGAAGCCGTAATTATTGAATTAATTAAAGAATCATTCTAGATATACTAGAAATTACAAAACAATAATACAATTACTTAGTTAAGGCGATCCAATGATTTTTTAGGTGAATATAACATGTTATGGGTGTAATAAATTTGTTGGTTCAAATTTATCTTTTTCTATCGATTTTATTAATTTTTATCTTATAAATAGTTTAAAAATTGAAAAAATATATATTTTCTTGATAATAATAAGCTATTAAATTAATTGAAAATAAGTAAAATAATAAACAAGGAAAATGGGATAATTTGTGCCAGAAAATATAATAAAGGACCATTTATATTTCAATTTACACCATAAATGTAAAACCCAAAATCATCTAATATCAAAAATAATGTTAGCATTGTTAATATTAAAATATCTTCACTAAGGTATAATAAAAAAATTATAAGGATTAAAATTACATCTAATCCTATATAAAATATATTGGATGAGATTATTATCACTGTTTCCCACATAATCATTGAATACATTTCCATTTAGATTTTTTATTGATTTTAAATATAATATAAATTAATATTTTGATAAATTCAAAAATTTACCCTTTCATATCCTATAAAAGGGGACCACTGCATAACATTTCATCAAACATCAAAACAATTGGTTTTGAATAAATATATCCTAATATTTCACAATATCAGTCCCTTTATCATATAAAAATTAATTTTTGTAACAGTATAGTGAACCAACCATTTCTTAAATTTCTATAATATAATTATAATGATAAAAAATGAAAAATTATTACACCATTAGGATCCAAAGGTTTAGTTTCATGGTAAAACTAGGACAATACATAACTTTTACCACATCAAACATAAATAATTATTTTATTACTTTTTCTATGTCTTCTTATTGGCAACTGACCTCTTTTTATTACATTTACTCACCTGAGGATATAAATCTAAAATGGGTGATCTATAATCCTAGTAATTGAATATATAAGATAAATATAGCATGGAATGATCAAAATCATATCATAATCAAGATCATGAGAAGAAATATTAATAAAATACTTGAAATGTGGCAATGAATTAAAACGAAACATTTTGTATTATTGTTCATTTACTAAACATATTAGTTGATAATTATAGCATAATTTTCATGCATCATTACAATTTGACTCATGAGAATAATCCATGTACCCAATTCATTAGATCACTGTATAATTCTGATTTAACCCATCACATTAATACATTCATTTAGTGCTATAGAGTTCAAGGGTCGACCATCACATCATTACATTATCATTATCATGTATGCCAAAAATAAAATATTAAAAAAAATGAAAATAAATTACCCATGAAATGGGTTACATCTCATAATAATACATTCATAAAATTTGGGTTCCCAAATTAAAGTGGGAATAACATACTTTCTAAAAGAACCATCAACCTAGAGTGAAAATAAAAAGTATTGTTTTTGAAAAAAAATTTCTTTTGTAAAAAATTTAATTGACATAAACACTAGTGGAAAAGATTTATATCCTATAAAATTCAATATAATTATTAAAATATAATTTTTATGGAGTGATCATACCCAAAATGGAGTGAAAGAGGATGAACCTGAAGAATGAATGTTGGGTACGAGAATTTCCCCTTATCTTGTATATGAATGATTTCTTCAGTTTAAAGTCATGTATAAAAACATTATATTCATTAGTTAATCAATACATAAACTATTTAAAAAAAATATGGTTAATTATTGTTTATTAGATTATTTTATGGGAATTTTTATGAGTTATAGGGTTTTTATCTATTGTTCAGGAATGTTTGTTTTTATGGTCTTCTGGAACGATTCACATGTATTAATAAATGAATGTTCAGGTAGAACATGGGTAAACATTGAGAACTGATATTACATGTTATTAATGATATTTCATGATTTTAACTTATATTATAATGAATTATTTTTATCCAATGTTGTTGAATCCTTTGTTTAAATTAAAAAATGATCGTTTGGGTTAATTCGGGTGATTTTTTTACCATAAAGAACTTGTTTTGTTTAATCATTTAGTAATATGTACATAGAATATATAAATAAAATGAAATAGGATATAATACATATTCTATAATTTGGTTTAACAAAAAAAATTGTTTCATGACCATATCTTAAGGTTGTAATGGAAAAGAGAAAACATGTCGTTCTTGAAGGTGATAAATTAACACCTCATAGCCTACATTTTCTTTTCTAAAAGAATATATAAGAGGATAAGGGGTTAGATGATATAAAATAATGTTAGTATCATATAATTACATTATATGTGAGATAATGGAGTCACAATTCCATGTTTATGAGGATATATGGTGATAGATTAAGAAAAGAACATGTAATTGAAATGAAATTAAAGGAAAAGAGAGAGGGAAATTACCTCTTGAATCATCCTCTTGAGATCCTTCTTAAGGAACCTAGGCATGTTATTTTGAGGAGACTGGAAGATCGTGGATGTGGTATAGGGGCTATGTATGATTATTGGATATATTATAGATACATCATGAATCTTGAGAGGTGTGAGAAAATGGGTCGTTGAATGGTTGTACGTATAATTAAGGGGAGAGGGGTTTTCATAATATGTTAATTATGTTTTTGTTAATATCTACCAAGATAATAAATAGTGGTGTTTCCAAGAACAAGCATATATAAGAGTTAATGTGTGTTAGATATTTTGGTTCATAAATAAATTGTGATATCTGGAATAGTGGGTTAAAATTATAATGATTTTATACTGTAAATTATTGTATTTTAATATTCACAAAATTCAAGTATTTTAGAAAAATCTGAAAAATTCACCCTAACCATTTAATGAAATGTAGAATCCAAAAATTATGTCCATTTTTTTTTCAAAAATATCTTTCTAAATACGATTATTTTAATTTTTAATTAAAATCATAATTTACATGGAAGATACATATTTTTTAAAACATTTTTTTACTAATTCCAAAACATTAGTGCATCATGCTTTCAATTAAATCCCACATATATACTATCATAGATGAGGTTACTATTCATAAGGTTATATTAATATTCATAATGTTAGAATTAATATTCTTAAGGGTATGTAACTATTCATAGAAAATAAATTTTTATCTATTAGACTCCAAACATCCTACTAATCACAACCATGAATATCAGATCTTCAAAATATAAAACATAGAATTGGAAAATATATGTTTAATGATCAGATATTTTTTAGTTCTTTATATGTCATTGTAGATTCTAATGATATTATACTATAACTAATAACTATAAGAGAATAATTCCATTGATAAAACATTGGGTTGTTACATTCTTTCCCCCTTATGAAATTTCTCCCTCTAAATTTCATTTTACCAAAACATGTGAGTGTAAATATCCTTCATCACCTCCTCCGGTTATCATGTATCCTCTAAAAACATATGGTTACTACACAAATCTTTGAAAATGTGGGTTGTCTTATTGCGTTGAACCTTTTACCTCTTGCACAAAATCACTACGGGTTGTTCCTCATAAGAGCTATCATCTTCCAGCTGCACCACCTCTGAGTTCAGCACATGTGAGGGATCTGGTATGTATTTTTACAAGAGTGATATGAGAAACACCTCATAAACATGAGAAATATTTGGTGGATGTGAAAAAAGATATCCCATTCCTCATATGTGGCCAAGGATCTAAAAGGGTCTAACGTACCTTGTTCTTAGCTTCCCTTTCTTTCTAAACTGCATGACTCCCTTCCATGGTGATATTGGAAGAAAGAATTTATCCTCATCATCGAACTCCAAGTACCTTCCACGATTATAATCATAGCTCTATTTCTATCTTTGAGCAACTTTGATGTGTATCCTGATGACATGATCTTTATTTGTCATCTCTTGCACAATATCTGGTCCATGTAGAATTATTTACCCAACATCATCCCAAAAGGTTGGAGTTCTACATCGCTTTACATACAAAGCTTCATATGGAGCCATCCAAATACTAAAGTGGAAGATATTATTATATAAGAACTCAACCAATGGGAGATTATGATCTCATCCACCTTTGGATTCTAATGAACATGATATTATCATGTATTCAAGCATCTGAATAGTTCTTTAAGATCAGCCATCAGTTGGAGGGTGATAGGCCATGATGAAATACAATTACGTACTCATGGAATGTTGAATAATTATATAGAATTTAGATGTGATCTAGGGATCCTGAATAAGGATAATTTATAGTGGAACACCATGTAGCCTCACCAATTCCTTCGCATATACACTTGCACATTGTTCAAGTGAGAGATCATTCTGAATAGAAAATAAATTGGCATTCATGTTGAGTCAGTCAACCACAACCCATATCACGTTATTTCCAATCGATATCTTCAGGAGACCCATGAAAAGGTACATAGTAACATTCTCCTATTTCTATATGTTTATAATAAATGGATACATTATCTATTTGGACTTTTATATTCTCCATTAACTTGATGACATACTAATAACATTGAGATATATTTTATAATCTCCTACTTCATGTTATCCCACGAGAAGTGTTCTCAAAGATCACGATACATATTGGTGCTACTAGGATGGATAGATAATGTTAAGCTATCTACATTGTACAATATATCCATCTATATTGTAGGTGTTTATGTAACACAAAATCTTGTTCCAAACTGAATCACACCACCAACGTCGATGTGGAACTATTTCCTTTACTACATTCAACTTATTTTGTAACTCTAGATCATCCCCTTGTGCATCCTTAATAATCTATTGGATAGATGGTTGTGAAATCATTTATGAAAGTTAGGATATATCCCCTTCCCTTTTGAATTCAAAATCTATCTTTTTCATATATTCAATGATATAGTATATCTCAATCTGCATCATGGATGGAGTAACAGGTTCTTTTCTTCATAGAGAATCAGCTACCTTGTTCACCTTTAAAGTATGATAGTGAATAGGGTTTTTGTAATCTGTGAGTAGATCTAACCATCTCTATCGATGCATGTTGAGATCCTTTGTTTTGAATATATAGTTTAGGATTTTTTTGTTTGTTTTATAGGTCACAATTCACACCATAAAAGTTGTTCCGCCATATTTTCAAGCCAAAATGCATGACTGCCAGCTCTAGATCATACATCGTTTAGTTTTGCTCATGGATCATCAACATTTGTGAGGCATAGGTTATCACATTATTATTTTTCATGAGTATAGAACCCATGAGTTTCATTGAAGCGTCACTTTATATCACAAAACATACTCTACATTTTGATAGAGTGAGTACAGGTGGAGTGATCAACCTTCTCTTTATCTCCTTGAATATTATCTCATATTCTTCATTCCAAACATACTTTACCCATTTCCATGTTAACGTAGTTAGCGAGCTTCACAATCATGAGACGTTTCTCACAAAACGCCGCTAGTACCTAGCTAATCCATGAAAACTATGGAGATATGTGACACTAAATGTCTTGGTCCATTCCTCAGTTGCATTTTTTAAGGGTCCACATAAATTCCCTCACTTGTGATCACATGTCCCAAGAACGTGACTTGGTTTGGCCAAAATCCACACATTCTAAACATGGCTTCCAACTTCTCATTTTTTATGTCTCCAACACAAGTCTTATATATTCTTAGTAATCTTAATTTCTCTTGGATTGGAAGAGAATATCATCAATAAACACTACCAGAATTTTGGAGAGGTAATGTCTAATGAATTTATTCATCAAATACTAGAATATTGCAGGGGAATTAGTTTGTCTTCAGGGCTTCACCAGAAACTTGTTACCATACCTTGTAAGGAAGGCAATCTTCTGAAAATCTTCCTTCTTCACCATTGGCTGATGATATCTAGAATGAAGATTCACCTCTGAGAAGTATTGAGATTCTCTTAAATTATCAAACAGGTCATCAATCCTTGGTAGAGGATACCTGTTCCTTATGGTGATCTTGACGAGTTCATGATAATCGATACACAACCACATCATTCCATCCTTCTTCTTCATAAAGAGCATTGGGGCACCCCAAGGTGATGTACTGGGGTGTATGAACCCTATGTCCAAATTATTTTGTAGCTACTTCTTTAACTCATACAGTTCGATAAGATACATCCTATAGGGACATGTTGAGAGAGGAGTATCTCTAGGTATGAGTTCTATTGATTACTCTACCTCTTAATCTAGGGTCAATCTGAGTAACTCTTCAGGGAATAAGTCATTGTATTCCCTCTAAATTGGCATTTCCACAAGGTTGTAAATTTCCTTTGACTAAACCATTTTAGAGAGGCATTCTTCTTCATAGGGAATAAACACCCACATTATTAGAGTATTTTTCAATAAATATTCAAGATCATCCATGAATTTGTAGATAATGGGATGGTTCAGAATATGAAATGATATTTCATTTTCCTAATAGTTGATATGTGCCCTATATAATGAGAGCCAATCCATTTCCATTATAGTTTCAAATTCCACATTGGTAAGTATTAAGATATTGGTTGGAATAATCATCCAACACATGCAAAAATGATAAGAGTCAAACACTTTGGATGCAATTATTCCACAAGTGGGGTTTTTTTCCAATATCTCTACTTCTATGTCTCTGGGCATCGATTCTATAGTTCTTGAAAACATGCCAGATATTAAGGATTACATAGAACAAGAATCAAATAAGTATTTTTCCATTCATGAGTGAATATGAAGTTTAGCTTGTATGAACTCTTTATCTTTCTCAACTTCTGAAGTAGTGATGGAATAAGCCTTCCCTTGTTACATTGGTTTTGCTGGATGTTGACACTGATTACCCACAAGGACTCAAGGTTTGCTGCACTGGTTTGTATAGTTCCCTTGCTCTCTATAGTTATAGCATTAAAACATGGGTGGTTATCTACTTTAATACACCACATTATCCTTCCTTTTCATTTATTTTTGGCACTATTGACAATGGTGGCCTTCTTTCCCACACTTTAAGCTCATTCATGTCCCATTGATGTAGTTATATTGATGCAACTTCAAACATTTTGGGCATATGGGTCATATTTTCTTCTTCCCACATTTATCATAAAATCCTACTACTTGGAAGTCCATATTTATTTTCTTATCACCATATCCATGGGATCACTATCCAAACTCCATCTCCATTTTGATATCACATCGAACAACTTCTTCATAAATCACAATTTCTTTAATAGAAAGATCCTTTCAAATGTGTCATTGTAAACCACAAAAGAATCTATCAATTTTTCCATCATTTTTTATAACAAAACTCGAATCATACATTGCAAGCCTTGTGAAATTCACTTTTTCGGTTGGGACACAATCTCATTATATTTTTGAGTTAAATTAATTATATCTACACCTTTGTACGTAGAGGTTTCATGAAACACTTGTTAATAAAAATTATCTTAATTTATTCCCATTCCATGTCTTCAATTTCCACCCTTGGAATTATGTTCTCCATCAAGGCCCACCTTTGATTGAAATCTCCATCAAGGTGATAAAAATCTAGTGTCACCTTCTCCATCCCAGAACAGTGTTGAACAAAAAATATATTCTCTATGGAGTATACCCACTGTTCAGTAAATATTTTATCTGGTGATCCATAAAATATCGGTCGGTTTTATCCACATAACACACTTGATATTAAATTTCTCCCTATTTAGTAAAAAAGGATGTTCCCATTATTATAGTTATTTTTTATATTTTCTGATAGTTGGGTAAGAATCTCTATGATGTTTTAAACTCCACCTTGCTATGAACTGGAGATATCATTCAGGAAATCGATGCATTGGCCCTCGCATTGTTTGTTGGCCTAGTTTATCTTGGATCCAACTATTTTTAAAAAAAAATAGAATAGGATAGAGAAACAAATAAGTAAACATGTCATGAATAAATAACATATTCATATGTACAATTTTCACTAAAATAATAACAGATACGATCCATATATAATTATTATTTTGTGAATATTTGTACATAGTCTCATTCTATAGGTTTTCTTTAGGGTTAACTGAAGTGACCCATACTTTACAAACATTATTATTACTTCAGAATTGAAGCACACTTATTGCAACATTTAAAAAACCAAAATAGGACCATATAGGTATAGTGTCTTTAGAAACTGGGAAACATAAACAACTGGTTCATAAAGCGTCTACACTGTGTCCCATTTATTTCATCATATCTATAGTCCCTTTTGACATATCTTACTTAATCACCTTCTTCCTGACCTGGGTAAAGAAAACATACAAAAGGGTGAACTCAAATGCTCAGTAAGGTTAAATAAAAGAAATATCAATCACATCATATACATAAGAACATAACTTTTGGAAATCATAACCTACAAAAGAAATCATAATTTCATAACATCAGATAAATCATAGTAGTGAAATGTAATCCCAATAATCATAACTTAAAACATGAAACTTTGTGGCATACACACATAATCAAATATAATCATTTCTTATTAGTCAAGACTCATTGCCAAGACTATCTTAGTGGACAAATTCCATTTTTGAACCGAGTTCACTCCTCGTTTCAGTCCTGTTTCACTCAACCAGTTTAACCTGCCATTCCAGCCATGTCTATCTCATGAGATATAAAATCTTTACCCAATTAATCGGAGGGAGATATAGGTCCCACCCTTCTCATAATGATACCATTCTTATGTGTGCCACAAAATCATAAACCACACATCATAGCATAACCCATGTAATAAAAATGGGAATCATTAAACATCGTGACATCAAAAAACAATTCATATAAGATAAAATAATTCATAAAAATATTTCCATCACAACATAATAAAATCCATGTAATAATAGGGATAGAAACAGAACCCTTTATTATCTTATATGGAATATAATTTTGATAAAACACTTGAACTCCATTCTTGAGGAAAATATCCTTTCTACTTCAAAAACATTTTTCCTTTCATAACATGTCATACAATATTAAACTAAAAGAAGTTTATTAAAAATAAAATTGAAAACTTGTAACGTAAGATTCGTGGAATTTTTTTAAAAAAATCCATTCTTGCCATATAAGTTAAAAAAAAAATTCTTCTTGTACTTTTGTCGGAAAAGTCAAAAAGTACCTCGTATGAAAAACGACAAAATATTTCTTTAATATATTTTTCTAAAATCTCACCGAAGGGTAAAATTGGATTTAAAAAATTGTAGGTGGATGTAAAAAATAATACATATTGAGGAAACATGGATGTGGATGATAAAATACACCCCAGTAAATACCAACGTATAAACAATCTCGGATAAAATGAGATTGTGATATTTTCCATACCTTAGGTCCGATATGCTTTGCACGTGTCCGAACCTACTGTATAATGATTTAAATAAGGTTATTGACTTATTCCAGAATCATAATCATTTTTAAGATATCACATATGGTAATATTCTTAGTTTCTTATTAGTAATATTTTCTTACAACTTGTTATTCGGGTGTTTATTACTTTTTGTTCTAATGCGTGTTTTGTCGAATGAATTCTTATTTATCTTTTTAGGTTATAGATACCTCATTTCCAGAATTTTATTATTGTAATATATATCATATTAGTTCAATAAATTTATTTATATAATCATTATGCAATGAAGATCATGTAGAAAGAGTCGCATCATATCATGGAGACGGTATTCCGTACGTACGCACGAGCGATGATATCGTTACCATGATCATGGAATTGTATTGGAGTGTATGTATACTATTTCAGAATCAATATCACTTTACAATAATCATATATAGTCATTATTTACACCATTATACCCATCCAAGTAAGGTGGTGGTGGAAAATATATTACACCACAGCATGGAGATAATATTCTGTACGTACGCACGCGCGGTGATTTCATATTCTGTAGGATGTATAGATGGTGAAATAGGGTTTTTTCATACTTATAATAAAATATCAGTATATTATTGACACTTATGTTATTACTTAATAATGAAACAACTAAATAACAAGAAGTGGAAGAAGAAATAAAGATGAAATAAACGGTAACGGACATTACCTCTTCTTTGAAGTGCTTCTTTGAGACCGAATTTTAGGGCACTAAAATTGGTCTTTGAAGAAAAGCAGGACCTCTAGGATGTCTCTATTGAAGTGGAGAGGAGAATTTTGCAGGGGTTGGCCGAGCTTGAAGGCTCAAAGTGGTGTGAGGAAGAGGGGGGGGGGAGGTTCCCTTTTATAAGGGAGGAGAGGGGCTCCTTTGGAAAAACTAAAAATATTATTTTATTATAAAGTCATGTTTGGTTTTAAATAGATCCATATTGATTTATTTCGAAGCCAAGGTGGGGCTGGGTCGAAATCCTCTCATCCAATAGGATTTAGACATGTTTAGGTTTCTATTTTAACCTTATCATTTAGATTTAACATTAAGTTAAGTAATTTTACTTTTACTGTGTCTTCTTGTGTTCTTATACTCTAAGGTCAATAAAATTACTATAAGCAGTCAAACGAATACCAAGTTGTTTTTTATTAATATATATAACCTTATAGAAGTCATTTTTCTAATCCTTATATTTTTAGGAATAAAATAACAATTAATAATATAATATTTGTTTTCAAAACTATTTTATGTTAATTTTGACACTATTTAGTAATTGATTTTTGTGAAAATCATAACAGAATGATTAGTTCGGAAAAGGTTAATTAAATTAATAATAAAATGTCATATTAAACTATAAAATTAGTTTAATTCATAAAAAGTCTCATATTACATTTATTTAGGTATTTATAATATCAATTATGTCAATATTTCATTAATAAGATAATTACTACATCATCATTGTGTCATAAATAAATTAAATTATTTAATGTCTAAAAATTACAAGTAAAATACCATTATGTATGAAATCTCTTTAGATTTCTAATGAATTTTTATAGTCGAATTTATCTTATGTATAACCTTATATTAAAAAATATTTACTTATTAAACATTGATTTTAACTATTTTAACCTTTCTTTAAATAAATTAATAATAAATGTCCTAATCTAATCCATGTGGGCCTAAATGGTCATATTTTATTCCTATGTTTGTTTTTGGTCTAATTAAACATATCCAATAGAATTAGGACATGTGTTAGGGTAATAATAATATCATTTTTACCCTTAATTACCCTATTTACTTTTAATCGTGGTAAATAAAAGTAAAAAGTTACTATTCACCAAAAATTATTTTCATCTCATTGAACCACATTTTACAAACTAACATCAACGGTGTTTCTCGGATTTTTGAAATTCCACTCACAGAAGCGGTAAAATTTAGTTTTATGAAAAATTTAGTTTTTTTTACTACCACTTAGTGGTTTCACTATTAATAAAAAATTGAATGTTTTCAGAAAAATACCAAAATTTCACCCTAGGATAATTTCGATATTCCGAATCCAAAATTGAAGTCCATTTTAAAAAATAAAATTTATAAAATTTCAAATAGTGGTTATTAATATTCATAACGGCTAGTTGTAATAATATTTTAATAGCATATCATTTTTTAGTGAAACTCGGTATTGCGTACGATGAAAGCTATCGAGGAAGGTCGTGATTGCGTGTAAAGAAAGCCAAGATAGTGTTGTGTGTAGTGAAAGACTCCTTTTATGATTTATAGAAAAAAAAATATTTCACATAAAAGTCTCGAGTGTTACATTCTACCCCACTAAAAATGAATTTCTCCCTCGAAATTCATCACTTTGTAACAAACAGATGAGGATACCTCTCCCTCATCATATCCTCAAGCTCCCATGTAGCTTCTTCTAATTGGTGGTTCTTCCATAAAACTTTCACCAATCGAGTGTTCTTGTTTCATAGGACTTTTTCGCTACGATCTAGAATCTCTATCGGTTATTCTTCATATGAAAGGTCTTGCTCCAGCGGTACAACTTCTGAGCTGAGTACAAGTGAAGGATCAGGTATGTACTTTCTCAAGAGAGATATATGGAACACATCATGAACTTGAGAGAGATTTGGTGGAAGCTCCAATCGGTAATCTACCTTCCCAACACGATCCAGTATTTCGAAAGGACCAATATATCTAGGGTTTAACATCCCCTTCTTTCCAAATCTCATTACCCTCTTCCAGGGAGATATTCATAAGAACACTTTATCACGCACTTCAAAATCTAGGTCTTTTCTTCGGTTTTCGGCATAACTTTTCTGTCGACTCTGAGATGCTCTTATGTGTTGTTGAATAGATCTGACCTTTTCTTCCATTTCATCAATGAGATTGGGTCCTAGTAGCTTTCTTTCACCAACTTCATCCCAGCAAGTTGGAGTCCTGCATTTATTTCCATAGAGAGCTTCATAAGGAGCCATCTGAATACTGGAGTGAAAGCTATTATTATAAGAAAATTCCACCAAAGGTAGGTGTTGATCCCAACGACCTTTGAAATCCATAGATCAACCTCTCCACATATATTCTAGAGTTTGAATCATCCTCTCAGACTGACCGTCTTTCTAAGGATGATATGCAGTGCTGAAACATAACTCTGTATCCAGAGTATGCTGAAGACTTCGCGAGAACTTTGAAGTAATCCTCAGATCCCAATCAGATATAATAGAAAGTGGTACTCCATGCAATCTTACCACTTACTTCATATATATCCCGCCAAGAAGATCTAGAGAGAAATCCTCTCTAATAGCAATGAAGTGCGTAGACTTTGTAAGATGATCAACTATGACCCATATAGCATTATTTCCTTTGGATGTTTTAGGATGTCCAATGACAAAGTCCATAGTGATGTTTTCCCATTTCCATTAGGGTATGGGTAATGGTTGTAACATCCCCTTAGACTTCTGTCTCTTAGCTTTGACTTGCTGACAAAACAAGCATCGAGAGACATATTCAGCAACATCTCTTTTCATGCCATCCCACCAGAAGTACTCTTTCAGGTCCCTATACATTTCATGCTCCAGGATGAATGGATAATGAAGAACTATGAGCCACATCCAACAACTCCTTCTTTAATTCGGGGATGGGCGGAACACAAACCTGATTCCTGAACATTATTATCCCATCAAAATTGAAGTTGAATTCAGGAACATTTATCACCTTCTTTTGTAACTCAACATCTTCTTTCTGTGCCTCTTTAATCTTCAAATGTATAGATGGTTGAACATTCATTTGAGAAAGATACAATTTTTCCCATTTAATTATAATTCCAATATCCATCCTTTGTAAATCATTAAATATTGGATCTTTTGTGATCCTCATCATGGATAAACTGGAACAGTATTGTCGACTTAATGCATCTTCCACCTTGTTTGCTTTCCCGAGGTGGTAATGGATTAAGTAGTCATAATCCTTAATCAGCTCCAACCATCTTCTCTGGTGCATATTCAGCTCCTTTTTTGTGGAAATATAATTTAAAGTTTTATGATTAGTATAAATGTCACACCTTTCTCCATAAAGATAATGCCTCCAAATCATTAATGCAAAGATTACCGCAGCTAACTCCAAATCATGAGTTGGGTAATGTTTCTCATGTATTTTCAATTTTCATGAGGCATAAGCTATCACCATATCATTTTGCATAAGAACAAACCCCAATCCCTTCTCGGATGCATCAATGTAGATCACAATCCTTTCTCCACTACAAAGCAGTGTGAGCACAGGTGCACCAGATAACCTTCTTTTCAACTCCTTGAAGTTCTCTTCACATTCCTCAGTCCAAACAAACATAACTCCTTTCCGAGTCAACATGGTGAGTGGATTAGATAATCGTGAAAAATCTTTCACAAAACGTCGATAATATCCATCCAAACCAAGAAAACATCGGATCTCAGTTACTGTTGTTGGTGTCGACCATCTTTTGATAAACTCTGTTTTTGCTAGATCCACAAATATCCCCTCTTTTGAGATTTTGTGACCAAAAAATGAAATATTTTGACGCCAAAATTCACACTTGGTAAATTTGGCATAAAGCTTCTCATTTCTCAGTGTCTTCAATATAATTATCAAGTGATATTCATGTTCTTACTTAATCTTTGAATAGACAAGAATATCATCTATAAAGACTACCAAAAACTGATCAAGATATTCTCTAAAGACATTATTCATCAGATCCATGAAGATAGCAGGGACATTACTCAGACCAAATGGAATCACTATAAATTCCTAGTGTCCATACCTTTTACAGAAAGCCATCATTGGTATATCGTACCTTTGACCCTTAATTGATGATACCCTGAACGAAGATCAATCTTGGAAAAGTACTGAGCTCTGCGTAATTGGTCAAATAGGGCATCAATGCACGGGAGAGGATATTTTTTTCTTGATAGTGATCTTGTTAAGTTCTCGATAATCAATGCAGAGTCTCATTGATCCATCTTTTTTCTTAACAAATATAACATGTGCTCCCCAAGGTGACTCACTAGGGTGTATGATCCACTTATCAAGATTCTCTTGGAGTTTCTTCTTCAATTCCTGCAACTCAATTGGGGTCATTCTATAAGGTGTCATTGAAATATGCAAAGCACCTAATACGAGTTCAATTGAAAACTCAACTTCACGATTTGGTGGAAGACCCAGTAATTCCTCCGGATAGACATCATCTAACTCCCGTACAATGGGAATATTCTTAATCGTGAGTTTCTCACCAACTATTTGAGATAAATAACCTTCATTTAGTGGAATCAAGACCCATAAGATGGAAGAAATTTCCACTGGAAGGTTATGTTCATCCTTGCATTGATAGACGATCATAGAATGATCTGGAATATGAAATGTGACTTCCCTTATTTGGAAATTGATACGAGCTCCATATAAAGAAAGTCAATCCATGCCAAGAATCACATCAAATTACACTATAGAAAGTATCACAAGATTTTTAGGAAGCACTATCCCACAAAATTCGATCGGAGAAGAATTATAAACATTTGATGCCACTGTTGTGCCATTAGGGGCTATCACAGCTAACTCAACATCTAATTGCTGAGGTAATACAGTGATATCATTAGAAAATTCTTCAGAAATAAAAGATTGGGTCGATCAAGAATCAAATAAAACATTTGCTACTTTAGAGTGTATGGTAAGTATACCTTTCACCACATCGTTATCGTACTCCACATCGCTGATAGAAATTGCATGTGACTTTCTTTGTCTTTAGCCTTAAGAGTTTGTTGACGTGGACCGTCATCAGTAACCCTTGGATTTGGGCATTGATTGGCATAATTCCCCATCTCCTTGCACTTGAAACATTGAAGTGTAGTAGGTTCATTCTATGTATCCATTCCTTTGTTTGCATCATTAGACATCTTCTTCCCATCATTACGACATTCAAATTCCCTATGAACTTACTTTCCACATTTGAAACATTTACTTGTCCCTTTAAGACAACTCCCACCATGTTTCTTTTCACACATTGAGCATAAGGGAATGCTCATCTTCTTTTCAGTGTGCTCTTTACATTTTCCATTCAATTCCATTTTCCTCTTCTTATCAAACCCATATGACTTATGGGTTACTCCAATCTCTATCTCGACTTTGAGAGCACATCGAACGATTTCCTCGTAGCTATTGAAGTCCCTTATGACTAACTCCCTTCGAAGACTCGGTTTCAAGACACTAAAGAATTGATCGATCTTACTCTTAGGATGGATAATAATACTAGAAGCGTACCTTGCAAGTATTGTAAAATTTGCTTCATAGGTACCAACAGATTCATCATCCTTTTGCTTCAGTTAAATAAACTCTTTATCCATCTTTTTTCGGAGAATAGGAGGGAAGTACTTATTGAAAAATAAGTTCTTGAACTCGTCCCATTCCATGGACTCAATTTCATCCCTTTGCCTTGTATTCTTAATAAGATTCCACCATTGATCAGCATCACCTTCCAAACGATACACTGCTAAGATGTATTTATCATGTTCAGAACATTGAAGACCTGAAAGTATCATTTCAGTAGTACTAATCCATTTTTCAGAAACTAATGGATCAGTAGACCTACTGAATGAAGGTAGACGTTGTCTCATGATGGATTCAACATAATGTTTCTCCTTTCTTTGCTCGTTTAGAAGTCCTTCGTGATTCATATCTTGAGAAAGTTTTGTGATCATGGCTACAAGATTTTTTATTCCAGCTCCCATAACTTTTGGTTGCTCAGGGGGACAATCATTGCATTTCCCGTCGCATTCCACATTAACACGGTTCCTTCGGGTTCTAGCCATTGACTAAAACCAAGAAGAATAGTGTGAGAAACACTAATTATAATAGGAAAACCACATAATTAAAAATAAAATTTCACACTTAAGGTCTTATCCTAGGTTATTCATGGCCATTTCTAAAACACTAAGATTGTGTTCTATGATTAGACTTATCCATAAATTTCATACTAAGGCTTTCACATCCTAGTTTCCAAAGGTTGACTATACCTTTCCTCTGATACCAATTGAAGCAAACCATACTTTAAATACATTGTTATTACTTCAGAATTGAAGCACACTTATTACAACATATAACAAAACCAGGAAAGGACCATATAGGTATACTGTCTTTAGAAACTGGGAAACATAAACAACTGGTTCATAAAGCATCTACACTATCTCCCATTTATTTCATCATATCTATAGTCCCTTTTTACATATCTTACTTAATCGCCTTTTTCTTGACCTGGGGAATGAAAACATACAAAAGGGTGATCTCAAATTCTCAGTATGGGTAAACAAATGAAATATCAATCACATCATATACATAAGAACATAACTTTTGGAAATCTTAACCTCCAAAAGAAATCATAATTTCATAACATGGGATAAATCATAGTAGTGAAATGTAATCACAATAATCATAACTTAAAATAAGAAACATTGTGTCAGACACACATAATCATAGAGAATCATTTCTTATTAGTCAAGACTCTTTTCCAAGACTATCTTAGTGGACAAAGTCCATTTCCGAACCGAGTTTACTCCTCGTTTCAGTCCTGTTTCACTGAACCGGTTTATCCTTCCATTCCAGCCATGTCTATCTCATTAGATATAAAATCATTACCCAATGAATTGGAGGGAGATATAGGTCCCACCCATCTCATAATTATACCATTCTTATGTGTGTCACAAAATAATAAACCATACATCATAGCATAACCCATGTAATAAAAATGGGAATCTTTAAACATCGTGACATCATAAAACATTTCATATAAAATAAAATAATTCATACAAATATTTCCATCACAACACAATAAAATCCATGTAATAATAGGGATAGAAACAGAACCCTTTATTATCTTAGATGGAAAATAATTTTGATAAAACACTTGAACTCCATTCTTGAGGAAAATATCCTTTCTACATCAAAAACATTTTTCCTTTCTTAACATGTCATAAAATTTTAATCTAAAATAAGTTGATTAAAAATAAACTTGAAAACTTTTAAAGGAAGATTCTTGGAAATTTTGTTTTAAAAATCCATTCATGTTGTATAATTTAAAAAAACATTCTTCTCGTACTTTTGTCGGAAAAGTCAAAAAGTACCTCGTACGAAAAACGATAAAAGATTCCTTTCATAGCATTTACTAAAAACTCACCGAAGTGTAAAATTGGATTTAAACAATTGTAGGTGGATGGAAACAATATTACATATTAAGGAATCATGGATGTGGATGATAAAATACACCCCAGTAAATACCAACGTATAAACAATCTCGGATAGAATGAGATTACAATATTTTCCTTACCTTAGGTCTGATATGCTTTGTACGTCTCTGAACCTCCTGTATAATGATTTAAATAATGTTATTGAATTATTCTAGAATCATACTCATTATTATGATATCACATATGGTCATATTCTTAGCTTCTTATTAGTAATATTTCATTACAACTTGTTATTCGGGTGTTTATTACTTTTTGTTCTTATGCATGTTTTGTCGAAAAAATTCTTATTATTCTATTTAGGTTATAGATACCTCATTTCTAGAATTTTATTAGTGTAATATATATCATATTCCTTCATTCAATTCATTTATATAATCATTATGCAATGAAGATCATGTAGAACGAGTCACATCACATCGTGGAGACGGTATTCCGTACATACGCACGAGCGATGATATCGTTCCCATGATCATGGAATTGTATTGGAGTGTATGTATACTATTTCAGAATCAATATCACATTAAAATAATCTTATACAGTCATTATTTATACCATTATACCCATCCAAGTAAGGTGGTTGTGGAAAATAGATTACACCACGGCGTGGAGACGGTATTCCGTACGTACGCACGCGAGGTGATTTCATTTTCCGTAGGATGGATAGATGGTGAAATAGGGTTGTTTCATACATATAATAAAATATCAGTATATGAGTGACACTGATGTTATTACTTCATAATGAAACAACTAAATAAGAAGAAGTGGAAGAAGAAATGAAGATGAAAGAATCGGTAACGGACATTACCTCTACTTTGAAGTGCTTCATTGTGACCTCCTTTTCGGGCACTAAAATTGGTCTTTGAAGAAGACTAGGACTTCTATAATGTCTCTACGGAAGTGGAGAGGAAAAAGTGGTAGGGGATGGCCGAGCTTGAAGGCTCAAAGTGGTGTGAGGATGAGGGGGTGGAGGTGCCCTTTTATAAGGGAGGAGAGGGGCTCCTTTGGAAAAACTAAAAATATTATTTTATTATAAAGTCAAGTTCGGTTTTAAATAGCTCCAAATTGATTTATTTTGAAGCTAAGGTAGGTATGGGTCGAAACATCTCATCAAATATAATTTAGACAATTTTAGGTTCCTATTTTAACCTTATCATTTTTATTTAACATTAAGTTAAATAATTTTACTTTTACCGTGTCATCTTGTGTTTTTATACTATAAGGTTAATAAACATACTATAAGTAGCCAAACGAACCCCAAGTTGTTTATTATTAATATATATAACCTTATCTAAGTCATTTGGAAGAACCTTAGATTTTTGGGAATAAAATAACAATTAATAACATAATATTTGTTTTAAAAACTATTTTATGTCAATTTTAACACTATTTAGTAAATGATTTTTGTGAAAATAATAACAGATTGATTCGTTCGAAAAAGTTACTTAAATAAATACTAAAATGTCATATTAACCTATAAATTTATTTTAATTCATAAAAAGTCTCAAATTAAATTTATTTTGGTATTTATAACATCAATTTTTTCAATATTTCATTAATAAGATAATTACTGCATCATCATTGTGTCATAAATAAATTAAATTATATAATGTCTAAAAATTTCAAATAAAATACCATTATGTATGAAATCTTTTTAAATTTATAATGAATATTTATAGTATAATTTATCTTATGTATATCCTTATATTAAAAATTATTTACTTTTTAAACGTTGATTTTAACTATTTTAACCCTTCTTTAAATAAATTAATAATAAATGTCCTAATCTAATCCAATTGGGCCTAAATGGTCATATTTTATTCCTTTGTTTGATTTTGGTTGAACTACACTTATCCAATAGAATTAAGGCATGTTTTACGGTAATAATAATATCATTTTCACCCTTAATTACCCTATTTACTTTTAACCGTGGTAAATAAAAGTAAAAAGTTAATATTCACCAAAAATTATTTTCATCTCATTGAACCGAATTTTACTTACTAACATCAACCGTTTCTCTCAGATTTTTGAAATTCCACTCACAGAGGCGGTAAATTTATGTTTTACGAAAAATTCAGTTTTTTTAACTATCACTTAGTGGTTTCACTATTCATCAAAAATTGAATGTTTTCAGAAAAATACCAAAATTTCACCCTATGCTAATTTCGATATTAAGAATCCAAAAATGATGTCCAATTTGAAAAATAAAATTTATAAAATTTCAAAAAGTGGTTATTACTATTCATAACGGCTAGTTTTAATAATATTTTAATAGCATATCATTGTTTAGTGAAATTCGGTATTCCGTACGACGCAAGCTATCGAGGAAGGTCGAGATTTCGTGTAAAGAAAGCCAAGCTAGTGTTGTGTGTAGTGAAAGATTCCTTTTATGATTTATAAAAACAAAAATACTTCTTATAAAAGTCTCGGGTGTCACATTCACTAATCCTAATTCCTAAATTAACTAATCCTTACCTCTGATACCAACTATAGAGATCCAACCATTTTTAAATTATTATTACATAATTATAAAGATAAATAATATAAATGTTTTACAATGTCAAGATATAAAGAATTTTTTTCATGGGAATAATAGGACCATTCAAAACTTTTATGACATCAAACATAATCATTTATTTCCTTCGTTCTTCTATACCTTCTTATTATAACTTTAACTGTCTTTAGTACATGTAGTACCATGAGGATATACATCAAAAATGAGTGAGATAAAATACCAGTAATAGGATATATACAAAATATATTGCATGGTGTGATCATAATCATAACATCATAATAAAAATCATGGGGGGAATTATTAATAAAATACTAGAAATATGGAAATGCTTAAAATGAATCATCATTCTTTTCTGGTCATCTAGAAAAAATAATTGTGAACAATTATAGAATCATGTTCCCAAATTATTTTCAATTTACTCAAGAGATTCATCACTTTAAAAAATGCATTGGAGTGCTGTATAATTCTGGGTGCACCCGTCACTTTAAAAAAATTCATTTTTCACTATATAATTCCAGTCGAGCCCATCACATCATAACATTATCATTAACATGCCTGAAACATATAAAATATATAAAAAATGAATATAAATAACCCATGAAAAGGAAAGGGTTTCATCTAATAAAAATAAATTCATAAACATTATGTTCCCAAAATAATGTGGGAATAAAATGCTTTTTACAAGAACGATCAACATTTAGTGAGAATTAAAAGGTATGTTTTTGAAATTCATGTTCTTTTTGAAAACATTTACTTGACATAAACTCTAGTGTAAAAATTTTATATCTTATAAAATTTATGATAATGATGATAAAACTATTTTTATGGAGTGACCATAACAATTATTGAGTGACAGGTGAAAACACGAAGAATGAAAGTTGTGTTCGAGAATTTCCCCTATCCTAGTATCCAAATGATTTCTTCACTTTAAAGACATGTATAACTACATTAGATTCATTAAATAACAAATTTAGATCCTTTTTTATATAAATATGGCTTATTAGGGTTTCAATAAGTTATTTTATAGGCTTTTGTATGAGTTATAGGTCTAAAATCCATTGTTTGAGAATGTTCATTTTAATGGTTTTCTTGAAAGGTTCACTTTTATTCATAAATAGATGTTTGTGTTGAACATGGGTAAACATAAAGAATTAATATTACATGTTTTAAATGATATTACATGAATTTAAATGATCTTATAATGAATTATGTTATATACAATGTAGATGATTCAATTGTTTAAATATAGGTATGATCATTTTGGTTATTTCGTGCCATTTTTCAACCATAACGAAATTGTTTTGATAAATAATTTTGTAAAACGTATATATGTTAGTTACAGAACATGAAACAAGATATAATTAATTTAATTTAATTTAATTCGACCATAGAAATTCTTTTCATGACCACATATGAAGGAGGTAAATGAAATAAGAAAACATGTCATCCATGAAGGTGATAAATTAATACCTGATGAACTATGTTTCCTTTTCAAAAATAAAAAGGAGAGTAGAAAGGGTGGGATGATATAATATCACATTAGTATCATAAAATTAAATTATATGTGAAATAATGGATATAACATACCAGGTGTTTGAGGATAGGTGGGGAGATATTAATAAAAAAAACATAAATTTTAAAAGGTAATTGAAGGAAGAGAGAGGGGGGGTATTACCTCCTGAATCCTCCTATTGAGATCGTCCTTAAGAAGCCTTGGATTGGACTTTTGGGGACATGAGAAGATATTGTATGTTTGATATGATCTATGGAAGATTACTGGGAAGAGTTTAGGTAATTCATGATTCCTAAGAGGTGCGAGGAAATGGGGGTGTGAACAGTTGTATTTATAGTGGAGGGGAGATGGGTTTTCGTTAATATTTTAGTCATTTATTTTTTTTATTCTCACATGATAAGAAATTTTGATTATTACATGATCAAGAATATTAAATAGGGTATGTGAGTTCAATATTTGGTTTCTTTCATCACTTTTAATGTTATGAATAGTGGGTTTAAATTATAATTTGTTGATACGGTAAATTAATGTATTTTATAATTCACCAAAAATTCAAGTATTTTAGAAAAATCCCAAAAATTCAAAAAACAAATTTGACATGTACAATCCAAAAATGGTGGAAATTTTTCAAAAAAAATTATATAAATATGATAAAATTATCTTTTATATAAAATATTAATTTACTTGAAAAATATATTTTTATAAAACATTTGTTAACTTATTCCAAAACCTAGGTACAATATTCATTCAATTAAATCCCACATATTTACTATCACAGATGAAGTTACTTTTCATTATGGTATATTACTATTCATAGAGGTATCATTAATATACATAAGTTTATTTTAATATTCACTATAAATTATGTTTTTTATATCAGACTCTGAACATCTTACTGATCACAACCGTGTTTGTCAGATTTTCCAAATTCCAAACATTGAAGTGGAAAAACAATGTTTAATGATCACATAATATTTAGTATCAAGATATGAAATTGTGTTTCCTAATGGGATTATTATATAAATATTAATTATATGAAGGTAATTATTTTGATAAAACCTATTGTCATTACAATAACATTAACCAGATGAGTCGTTTTATGAAAATAAAAATGAGATACCCAAAGAATATGTAACATTCATCAACTATGTTTTTTTATTATTTCTTCTGAAAACCTCATGAAATATTTTAATTTAATGTTTATATAATAAAATCATTATCTTAAATACTCAAATATTTTTTTATATGACGGGATCATCCTACACTAACAAACACATCCATAAAATGGTATACACAGTCATCATCCATTTTTACAACGAACTACCGCCTCGAAAACCAATTCCATTTTTCCTTGCAATTCCCCCATAATTGTTGTGAATAATAATTTAATTTATATTATATGTTATATTTATGAATTTTATTTTGTTATTATCCTTTTGTAATTATTATATGACAAATAACGCAATGCTTCTAATTGTTTTTGTAAATTTGATAATTTTATTTATGGACGTGTGGACTTCCACCTCCTTAGAGCGACGTGCTTCATTCAAAAATAATAATAAATGTATTAATTGTGGTTTTAGTATATTTATATGATATATATATATATAATAGTTTTTATACAGTAATGATATTATATAAATGTCATATTATCATCTTTATTTCAAATATTATATGAAAATGGAAACAACATTCATGCATATGTAAGGCCTAATGTATCTATAAATAATGTATTTTTTTGGTAATTATATATTTTAAGTATTATTATAAATACATATATAATAATTATATGTTAAATTTATATCTTTTTTACCATATATATATAAATACATTATTATATACGTATGAGGACAAGAAATATAATAAATCAAAACACATGTGAAAAAACAGAGTTGATATTATCCGATGCGTAACATTAATATCAAACATTTAATACACATGTAATATAAATTCATAATAAAATATTATATTTTATTATATATGAATATATAGTTCATTTATATATTTATAATAAAATCATATATAGTATACATGAATTTTTTTGAGTATAATGTGAGTGAAGACATATGGAATGGGAATTTTGTCTCACTTTTCTTATAGTGGGAAACATTCCTTAAACTCTTATTGTTCCACTTGGGTGGTATATATATGGCCCATGAATGTAATTTATGAGTATTTTTATGATTATTTTGGTATTTTTATGTCAATATAATTTTATTTCTTTCACGGTGAATACGATTCTAAATATTATAATGTGATTATTGAGTATTTTACTATCTCATTCATGATCAGGATTGTATATTTTTAACTCATACTTGTTGAATATTTATCTACCATATCAATTTTATCATAAAAAAATTGAATAATTTTTTTCTATTATCCAATTAATATTCGATTTTAGTTTACCCATTTTTAAATATTTATGTAATTGTTTGAAAATGATATTTTTTTTATTTTCCAACCAAGGAATGAAATTTTACTCTAAAATATTCTAGGGTTATTTTTTATATAATATGTTTCCATTTAAAATTGTTCTATATTTTATGAATGTAAAACATTTTTCTAATATAAATGATATTTTACTCTAAAATTTCTTTATTGATTATATATTCAAATAATCACTAATCACATTGTACTCTTCGATCTAAAATAACATTATTTAATTTTACTCATGTGTTAATGTGAATATTTTTTCAAGGATATTATCCTTATTATTAAATTTGTGGGTTTATGATTATTATGAAATGATATTTTTAAAACCCATTTCATTCCATGGGTTCCAATATGATGAATAAGTTATGACCATGTTTTATACATTTATATGATTTTCCTTATCTGAATATTGGAAACTTTATCTCCCTCAAATGAATTAGGTAAATAATTAATATATCATTAGATAGATGTGGATGAAATAGGGAGTCAAATTAGTTCAATAATGGATTGTTTCCTTTGAGATGATCTTTAGAGTGAAGATTGAGTACCATGATGGTGAAGGGAACGAAACATGACTACCAATATGGTATGGGGAGTGAACCATAATACTAACATGGCCTTGTAAGTGATGCCATTACTAATATAGAAATAATTTCATATTCTTATAATTACTCAATAATTTCATTTCGTATTCTTATGTTAAACTTTTATGGCCTAAACAATGGATTCCTTTTATTTTTCATGCCTGGTGAATTCAAAATATTTAATTCAATGACCCATGATTTTGATCTTTAAATTCATGGTTTTCTTGTCAATGTTATCCTTCTATTTTTATACCCTTAATAACATGTTATTCTTATATATCATACATGTTTTCATTTACTAAGTATATGAGTTAACTCTTTCTTATATATCCTTTACCATGGTTGTAATGTAAATATTTAAGTAGGATTAATAAAAGGGGAAGATCATTACTAGAGATTTAAAATGTATTTCACCCAATTAGATGATTTTGATCCATGTTTCCAATGGAATCAAACTATTGTTTTCCTTGATCAAGTGTTTGTGTAATGTAAGGAATATTCATCTATTTTTTTAATAACCATATATTAATATCCTAAATAATTATATTTTAACTATCCACATAGATTGGTTAGGTGACCACTCATTGGATTCAACAACCTGGATGGTCGAATTATGTGACCAGGACGATAAATATTTTATATAAAACTATCATTCCTACATTATGTAGAAAAAAGGAACTGTGTCTTGTTAATTAAATATCATGTTACTGAATGATTATGTGACTCTAATCACTTGTAACCATAAGATAATTTAACCAATATATCATGTGAACACAAGATTATGTGGTTTTATGATAAATTTACCACATGATCTTGTTATTTCAAGGTGATGTGACCACTATCCAAATTGTTCTTTTATAAATATTTTCATGTGACCAAGAATATCTTATGTAGTGATAAATATTTAAAAATTTAATCGATATATCTTGATGAATTTACTAATGATTCTGAGAATTTTAGGAATATATATAACTACAGTGAGTTTGAGGAATAATTTAGAAACATTATCATATGGAAAAAAAAATATAGATATCACATAAATTAGTAAATGAATCCATGAAAAAATTATAGGAGGACTTATGCTAAATTAATTATCACATTGAAAACATCATCGTGTGTTTCCAAAAAAATATGTTTCGAAAACTAAGGGAATTATCTTGTTAAAAATTTTTCAAAGATATATTTTATAATAATTGAGAAACAAAAGAAAATAAGATTTACATACCTAAATCTCTCACTCTTGTTAATTATTTCTCAATTTTTTATATATTACCTAATAGATCTAATTAAATTACACTTTATATTCATCAGAACATAATTTTTAACAATATTGTAGTGTACTAGATACTCTCGTATATTATTTTGAACACATTTTATCCAAAAAATAACTATGGAAGAGGAAAATTTTAAATTAGGATAATTTTTTTGCAATTATAATAATAAATAACGATATAGGATATAGATCATTAAGTTATTAAATAAAAATTATTAGTAGTGGTCAAATTTTATGTAGATAGGATTATGCCTCATCTTAAAACCATACATATATTATTTATTTTCATTACACATTAAATTTGTTTTCTTAATTTTGTTATGAAAAATAATTTATTCCATTTAAAACTATTTTTCAAATCAAAATAGAAAGGGTTATCTTGAATTAGTGAATTACACATTTATTGATGTAATGATATGTAATAAATAATTTATTGTATTTTTGTATATTTATAATATAGTTAATATTTAACAATTTAGAAATTGTTTGAACACATATAAATTTGGATTTAAACTATTATAGTTAACTTGGATGTTTTTATTTATTGAGTGATTGGGTTTCTAAATATTTTTAATTGAAATTTTTATAAGAATCCCAATTCAACCCCTCTGGGTATTTCTACTGCATCATTCATTTTGTTTCAAATGACTTTTTTTATTTCTATTTATTTAAATTTAGAAAAGATAATGTTTGAATAATGATCACTTTATTTTTTCAATATAAATTATTAGTATGGATTCTTTACTCTTATTCTATGAAACTAAAAGATTTCTTAGTTTTAATGGTGATAATTAATTTCATAGGTAAATAAAAATGAAACTTCATCCTGAGAGAATGATTATTGACAATTAAGGATCCATTTATGATAGATATAATAAATCTAAAACCACTAGAACATAATGGGAATCTCTATCTAAGTCTATTTATGATTCGAATTATATATCAATTAATTATTTATTTTTATCTTTAACTGGGGATTAATTTATTAGGATATATATTTTTGATAATTCTTATCAAATTAGGGATCCCATTTTTATGTCTCATGATGGAACACCCAGTGTTATGGAAATGAGAGTATATATATATATATATTGTATTGTATAATATGATTAAAATAAATCTTGATAGATCTATCTCTGACATGTATCATAGGTTCAATGGGATAATAAACATGATGATAACATATGAAAAAACATGGATGAAAAATATAAAGTGAGAATGATATTAATATTTAAACTAGATCATTGGATATATCCTATAGTGCCTATTTTTGATTCATGTGAAATCATTAAATGAAAACTCATACAACAAATTATAAAGAAAATTATATATGAAGATGATTTACACATAATCAATGAATATGATCAAGGGAAAATATTTTTTGTATTAATTAATTATAAAAAAAAGAGAATGAAATATTCAAATATAATAGTAAACGTGGATATGAAGGTGATACAGAAAGTGATGACGATATGGTTCATCAATTTCAGATAGATAACAAGTTTTATGAAAATAAACTTTTTTAGTAGATAAATTATAAATAAATGTTCCATAAAATAGGGAATTGGAGGATTCTTTTTGAAAATTTTGATTCTACTAATGTAATTACCAACAATTAATTTAAGAGGAAAAGTTATATAAACCTCGGTAGACTGATGCTAATGTAAATGGGAAATTTTGTATAAAAATTGAAAATTCCAAAAAATTAAATGATTGATAAATGGATTACAAATAAAGATAGTTCCAGATACTTTGATTCAATATGACAATATTAATATGAACAGCTGAATTAATGATTTATATATACAAGATATATGTACAATCTAATTATAGTTATCATATATCTAATCACTCTCAAATGAAAATTTAAAAATTATAATAACATTGTACTATGATGGTAGACAACATAAATGACTTTAAAGATAAAATTTAAATATTAAAAATATTATATGGTCTTATGTTCGATAAGAAAATAATAAACTAGTTTAAAAAATTAAAATAATTTCAATACATTAATCAAAATTACTAAACTAAAACATGTAAATGAATATCAAAAAATTTATTTAGCAAACATTATTTACTACCCAAAAAATATATATATTAAAATAGGTAAAAAAATTAAATATTCAAATACCAAATTGGGAATTGATATGGACAATAAGGGATGTTGTATAATATTAATTTATTCTATGTAGAAACAGAAAGAAATAAGTTGATAGGGAAACTATTTTATTGATATAATTTTAAGAAATATGAACATTAAATTGATTATATGACTAAATATACTATTAATTTTTTTTAAATCCATTGAAACAAAATACAGATTCAAACAAATTTTTCTCTAATATAATTAAACATATATATATATGGTAACCGTGTAATTTTAATGATTGATTTTACATTGAAAATAGTTTCAAATGATCTATTGAATCATTATTCTACATCGAGAGTGAATATTCTGTACATATTATAAGGAACCAGCCTTAAACCTTACTTAATCTTGAGTTATTACAAGATTACACATTGAGGATCTTTTCAGGTTTAGAGTTTTAGAGAATTAGATCATTGAAACTTGCATTACATTCCACATTTAAACAAAGTGGTTACATAAAAGACAATATTCATTATTCCCATCAACGGAAACATATTTAAACTAAAACATGGATTCATTCTTGACACATCCTTGAAACTATCATCCCATCATGTACCTTTCCCTTGACCTGTGAATAACATTTCAAAAACATGGGATGAGAATAAAAAGCTCAGTAAGGGTTATAAAAATATGGAAGGGAAACATGAGTTCATATATACATAAGAATGAAATCATACATTACCCATAAAACATAGGAACTTTAACATACCTTAACAAATCATGAATAAATCATAGAAATCATAAGACATAAAAGGTAACTTGGGGCATTCATAACATTCTTACGTAGGGAGTAACTCTCTTGGTTACGTTTGGAATACCCACCATAGTATATTCCCTAAATCTCATTAGAGAAACCTTAAAGTTTCACTCCTTCGCGTTACCCAATGCATTGGAGAGCTATTTCGGGCACACCCGCCCTTAGTTTATCATGGAACCACCCATCTTCATAACAATTTCCAAGAACCATAACATAATCTTATCACATAAAACATACATAAAGGAAACATAACATTTCCACATTTCGATCACAAGATATCAATAAAACACCTTCATATTAAAAAAAATTCTAAAAACCATTTTCAATACCAAAATAAAAGAAAATTAAAACATGGTATATATTTTTCTTTTAAAAATAAGGTATGGCTTGTAGAGGAAGCCGAAACTCAAATAATGGTCACGGTGGCGAAGAAGTCATTGTCGCCGCATACGTATGACAAAAACATTTCCTTTTGTCATTTTGTAAAATGTTTTGTATAAAAATATTCCTTTTGGATAAACGTAAAAGTCAACGGTGTTTATACACCGTATAAAAGAAGGTTGTGTATAAAACAAAATATGCCTCAATGAATGGAGATTGAGACGAAGTCCCTTACAAAGACGGTATCATTGGTTTAAGGATAAATCAATTACATAATTATGTGTGACAAAAGAATACACCAAATATAAGTGGATATTAAGTGTAAAATAATCAAAGTTCATTCACACATATTCAAAGGATTCCATATTCAATAACTACAGGTTGAACCCAAAGAAATCGAAATTGGGTTAAGAAGTTCCCTTAACAGCCTAACGATGTCACATCAAAATGAGTTGATGAGAGATAAAAAAGGGTATCTCATCCCTTGTACATAAAATTTACATGAATAAGGATATATTATAACATGTACCAACATAAAAATATGTAAATTAAAAGACCCAACAAAAGAAGTCTTTTAAAAAGAGGATGGTGAAAGGTTCCCTTACCGACATGGGTATCTTTCGAAGCATACACCTCGTGAAAGAAGGACAATAAAACATTGATGTAAATACTCATAAAATAAATTATATTACACAATGAGTAAAATAATGGGCAGTATATACACCACACAAAGGAAATTGTTGAAAATGTAGCATAAATCTCACGAGAAAAAAAGTGAGATGAAAAATCCCTTACGAAAACTAGGCAGCCTAACGGCGCCACATAAAACATACAAAAATGGATTGATGATATCAAATATGGTCTCTCATCATATTAACATAAAGTTTACAGAAATAGAAATATAAAAGAACATCCCCCAACATAACAAATACGATCTTAAAAGAAGTGACATAAAGGAGAGTACTTAAAAAGAAAGAGAGAGGTTAGATCTCTTACGAAAATTCAGCGGCCTAACAGTGCCACTCAAAACCTCCAAAATGGATTGATGAGATAGAATAGGGTCTCTAATCATATGAACATAAAAATTAAAGTATGATTAATATAAAATAACATCCCAGTAACAAGAAAGATGAGCTTATAAGGAATGACATAAAAGAGTGTACTTAAAAAGAAAGAGAGGAGTAGGATCCCTAACCTCAAGTCCAACTTGTCTTGTTCGTTTCTTTATATTCCTGAATAATAACCTTTGTTCAATTAATAATTGCCTAAGTACCTCCTTTAGGTATTATTATTCAGTTCATATAACATATTATAATGTTATAATAATTGTTTAAAAATATTAGTTCATATCAGACGTTTTTGTCGATGTTTGGTACATGAGTCAAAAATGAACTTGTTTGAAAAAAGATTTCCCATGTAGTTATATGTAAATAAGTTCTAGAATAGTATTAATGATTAAAATATCATATATATCCAGTAAATATTAATTTTATACTATTACATATCATTTGTAGATAAAAACGAAAAGCGTCGTTCATGGAGACGGTAGGTCGTACGTACGCATGAACGCTACTTTCATTTTTTGTAATATTAATGGAATTAAAAAAATGATAGAGATATATATATGTTATAATTCCAGAATGATATCCATAATTTTGATGTAATACATTACATATATATCCATTATATATATGTACTTATAATATTACATAACATTTTGAGATAAGAAATGAAATGTACCGTTCATGGAGACTGTAGGTCGTACGTACCCATGAACGCTACTTCCATTTCTATTTCATATTTAATGGAATTAAAACATAATGATACATAATATTATTTTAATTACAGTATGTTATCATATATAATATCATTAATTATATCCTTTATACGTACCACATATGGTATTAACGAATCAAATCACTTTGAGGGGGCGGTAGTCCGCACTTCCTTAAATGAAGATATCGCGTTTACCCATAATGGAAACCATAAAGGTACGCCATAAATGAAAAATACAGAAGCTTAAGTAAAACATAAACATATTATATATCATATATGAATATAGTGTCATCTTAATGGCCACCTTTGAAAGTGTTAGAAGAATGAAGAACAATCATCGTTTCGAGAGGCAGAAATTCTCCATCCACGAAAACAGTATGTTCTTTAACCATTAGATGTAGGTGTGTGTAAGTGTAGCTCGAATCCGTTTTATAAAAACATCCTAGTATATCTAATATACTGTATTTGTTACAAAATAAATTAATAAAAAGAGTTTATGGGGTTGGAGATTCAAAATAAAACAAAAGAACACAAGTGAAGACTTTACCTTAAAATCGTGTAACTCCCTTTGGTTTGAGCTCAAAGGATTCCTTGGGAAGACTTCTGCCCAAAGTGAGGATTCAAGGAGTAAGAGAGGGAACTGGAGAGACACAATGGCTAGGTTTTGGCTGAGCCAATGTCTTTGGGAGTGTTGGTAAGGAGGTATAGGTGGGGGCCTTTTATAAGAGGAGAGGAGGGGCACTCTTGTAAAGATACAAAATGTTACTTTATTTTCAAATGAGTTTTGGATTTTAAAGGTCCCACATTGATTTATTTCGAGGATAAGGTGATAAGGGTTGAAATCCACTCATCCAATAGGTTTTGGACATGTTTAGGTCTTAGATATTACATTATCTTTCCATTTTATTTAAATCGTTAAATAATGAGGTCATCACTGCATCATCAAGATGCCATAAATATTTTAATTTATCTAATGTCTAAAAGTTTTAAAAAAAACTATGATGTAGGAAAGCTTTTTATCTTTACAATTACTATTTATAGTCAAAAATATGACTTGTATAACCCCATGTAAAAATTGTTTTAGTAAAACATCTCATGGTTGTGTCATTTTAACTTTAACATTACATAAAAAGATATTTATGTCATTTTCCAACCAAAGTGGCTCCATGGGGTCCCCAAGTTGACACATTGATTGTATTGGTCGGCCATGACACATCCAATGAGGGTAGGACATGTTTCTAGGTCATTTAAATTTATTAAAACATTATTCTTACCATAAACTACACTAATTACCTCTAATTGCGATTAAAAACTTAATAAGTTACTATTCACCCAAAAAATTATTTTTATACCATTGAACCACATTTTAGTTCATAATGACAACCATGTATGTCAGATTTTTGAAATTCAAAACAAAAAGATGTAATATTTTCATTTAAATGGAAAAATCAGTTTTTATAAGTACCACTTAGTGGTTTCACTATTCATCAAAAATTTGATGTTTTTTAGAAAAATCCCAAACATTCACCCTAATCTATATTTGATATTCCAAATTCAAAAATGAAGTCTATTTTACAAAATTCAAAACATATATGTCACATTAATTAATTTAATAATTAATTCTCGTTTTCAGAGCAAATAGCGTGTTTTTATGAAACAATAAGTATCAAAAGATTGACACTAGTTTAAGTCTGATTTCAAAGTGAAATTAATTCCAAAGACCACTATTGGATTTAATGGTAAAAATATATTCTAATTTCACTTTAAAACCAATTAAAAAGATAATCTAATCATATAAATAAATCATATTAAAAAGTGGTTTTGAATTAAAATACAACATTTTACACTATTCATTAAAAAAATGAACTTTATCGGAAAGATACCAAAAATTTACACAAAGTAAATTTTGATGTCCCAATTCATAAGAAGAGTTTTATTTGGTCCAATATAATGTATAAGAGTGAACAAAACTATATTTAATGACGGTTCACCACCAAAAGGCGACAAGTGAACCTTTAGTGAAAACTAGGGCATATATGCCTAAAATTGAATTCATTCCGTATTTTAAGCCTTTATCATTTATTGGATAAATGTAAAAACATTTAAAAACATATATAATAATATTTTAGTTATTTATATCCATTCCCTCCAATACAATGGATACATGTTAACTACCATTTAAAATAATATTATTTTATTATTAGAGTGCAACGTCAGATTCCCAAGAAACTCCTTGTTGCGTGTTGGGTACGCCATCGAGCATAGCGTCCCCTTTAAAGTCATATTAATATTTTATTCACAAATATGGATAAATATGAAAATGTCATATTCTTTATTTACCTGGGTTGTTACATCTTTCCCCCCATTTTGGGAATTGCGCCCTCACAATTTTTAAAATTGAGCTTGGAAACATCCTTGAAAGTCCCACATCGGAACAAGAGTCGGTGAAACAATCACTTTAAAATAAAGGAAGATAAGTACAGAGGTCACCCGAGTTAACCCATACTAAGATTCCATGTAGAAAAACGTCGACATGGAATAAAAAGAAAAGGTTCATGTTCTTGAGGGAGAGTGATAGTGAACATGTCTAGGAGAAAGTTAACCATAAGAAAATCACAAACTTGTGATGGGTTAAATGGTATTCGATTCCCTAGTAGGAAAAGTTAATAGACAAATTTTTTTTAAATTTACTTTTTATTGAGGAATTTATTCATAAGGAAACATAATCACTTATCATGTTGACTTTTAAATTTTACTATATTCCTTAATTAAACTCATATTTTTTCCAAAAGACGAGTATTTAGGGAGACTAGTTCGCATTAAGAGTACTATAATCATCTTCTAGAGAATCACCTAATCCACCAAAGAGAACTATATACTTCCCATATCTTTAGGCATTAAACAAAACCAAAACCAAAAAGGTTAGTACAAGGTCAGATAATCCAGAAAAGGATAACCCTTTAAAAATAAAATCTATCCTTAATCTCCAAAATTTGTCCAATAAAACCAAAAGTTCAATGAGGACCATCCGATAATCAATTTTTCCAAAAATTTCTTCAAAGTAAACCAATATAATATTGAAACCCAAATATTTGAAGTATTTAGTCATATAGTCTTACAAGTTAAATCATAACATTTATCTCCAAACAACAGCAGTTGCTCCTAAAGTCTCGTATTGAAAAGTAATTTGCCTAATCACATATCCTCCATGATATGTTAATCATTTTCATAAGTAACCCAAAATCAACTTACTCTTAATTCATAAAATAATATAACTAAAAATAATCAGTCAAACTAACCAGGGACTTCACGTAGTCTAGTGGTAGGTGATAAATACCAGTCGCACTTCGGTTGTGGGTTCGATTCCCACAGCTTTGTCCGACGCGATGGGTAGTCACATGGTCTGTGTGTTGTCCTTTTTACAAAACTATTTAATTCTCAAATAATTCCCCAAAAAGAGATAAAATCATCAAAAATAAACATAACATAATTTAACCTCAATTTTATATCATGCCTTTCACTTCCATCATAACATATAGTAACCCATAATTACCTCAAAAGTAAGGATCATATAAACTCTAATGGTTACCTTTATAATTACTACCTGAACTTCCACATTGATTGGTCATATCGTACATGATTCATTAAATATCATACCAAGGTTCAAGTGGTTGATCATGACTCCTTGATAGTTGGATTAGAACAACCACGAGTTTCCTCATTGAATCCCCTATTTTATCTAGTCTCTTAATCAAAGAACCACCACAGTTTCCTTCAAACCTATTGTCACAATGGTGCCTGCTAGATCCATCCATTCACTAAAAACAAAAATATTAATGTGAGTATATGAACTAAACCATCATGTACTAATGAGGGAGATAACCACTAAGATATACTTACTCATTCACTTTATCTAAAACAAGGACTCTTTCTGAAATCCAATCCATTATGGTACTGTCACTTATGCTTGGAGAATACCCTAACCTCTAAAGTTATCTAAACTGACCTTTGATACTGACTATAAGGCCCAAGCCTTAAACCTTACTTAATCTTGAGTTATTACAAGATTACACATTGAAGATCTTTTCAGGTTTAGAGTTTTAGAGAATTAGATCATGAAACTTGCATTACATTCCACATTTAAACAAAGTGGTTATATAAAAGACAGTATTCATTCTTCCCATCAATGGAAACATATTTAAAATAAAACACGGATTCTTTCTTGACACATCCTAGACACTATCATCCCATCATGTACCTTTCCCTTGACCTGTGAAAAACATTTCAAAAACATTGGATGAGCATAAAAAGCTCAGTAAGGGTTATAAAAATATGGAAAAGAAACATGAGTTCATATATACAAAAGAATGAAATAATACTTTACCCATAAAACATAGGCACTTTAACATACCTCATCAAATCATGAATAAATCATAGAAATCATAAGACATAAAATGTAACTTGAGGCATTCATAACATTCTTACGTAAGGAGTAACCCTCTTGGTTACGTTTGTAATATCCACCATAGTATATTCCCTAAATCTCTTCGGAGAAACCATAACGTTTCACTCCTTTGCGTTACCCAATGTATTGGAGAGCTATATTGGGCTCACCATCCCTTAGTTTATCATGGAACCACCCGTCTTCATTACAATGCCCAAGAACCATAACATAATCTTATCACATAAAACATGCATAAAGGAAACATAACATTTCCACATTTCAATCACAAGATATCAATAAAACACCTTAATATTAAAAAACATTCTGAAAAACATTTGCAATTCCAAAATAAAAGAAAATTAAAACATGGTATTTATTTTTCTTTTAAAAATAAGGTATGGCCTGTAGAGGAAGCCGAAACTCAAATAATGGTCACGGCGGCGGAGAAGTCGTTGTCACCGCATACGTATGACAAAAACATTCCCTTTTGTCGTTTTGTAAAACATTTCGTATAATAAGATTCCTTTTGGATAAATGTAAAAGTCAAAGGGGTTTATACACCGTATAAAAGACGGTTCTATATAAAACAAAATATTCCTCAATGAATGGAGATTGAGACGAAGTCCCTTACAAAGACAGTGTCCTTGGTTTAAGGATAAATCAATTACATAATTATGTGTTAAAAATGAATACACCAAATATAAGTGGATATTAAGTGTAAAAAAATCAATGGTCATTCACACATATTTAGAGGATGACATATTCAATAACTACATGTTCAACCCAAAGAAATCCAAATTGGGTTAAGAAGTTCCCTTGACAGCCTAACGATGTCACATCAAAATGAGTTGATGAGAGATAAAAAAAGGGTATCTCATCACTTGGACATAAAATTTATATCAATAAGGATATATGAGAACATATCCCAACATAACAATATGTAAATTAAAAGACCCAACAAAAAAAGTCTTTTAAAAAGAGGAGGGTGAAAGGTTCCCTTACCGACATGGGTATCTTTCGAAGCATACACCTCGTGAAAGAAGAACAATACAACATTGATGTAAATACTAATAAATGAAATTATATTACACAATGACTAAAATAATGGGATGTACATAAACCACTCAAAGGAAATTGTAGCAAATGTAGCATAAATCTCACGAGAATAAAAGTGAGATGAAAAATCCCTTACGAAAACTCGGCAGCCTAACAGTGCCACATAAAACATACCAAAATAGATTGATGATATCAAATAGGGTCTCTCATCATATTAACATAATGTTTACAGAAATAGGAATATAAAATAAAATCCCCCAACATAACAAAGAGGAGCTTAGAAGAATTGACATAAAGGAGAGTACTTAAAAAGAAAGAGAGAAGTTAGATCTCTTACAAAAATTCGGCATCCTAACGGCGCCACTCAAAACCTCCAAAATGGATTGATGAGAGAGAATAGGGTCTCTCATCATATGAACATAAAAATTACAGTAAGATTAATATAAAAGAACATCCCAATTACAAGAAAGAAGAGCTTAGAAGGAATGATATAAAAGAGTGTACTTAAAAAGAAAGAGAGAAGTAGGATCCTTTACCTCAAGTCCAACTTGTCTTGTTCGTTTCTTTATATTCCTGAATAATAAACATTGGTCAATTAATAATTTCCTAAGTACCTCCTTTAGATATTATTATTCAGTTCATATCACATATTATAATGTTATAATAATTGTTTAATAATGTTAGTTCATATCAGACGTTTTTGCCGATGTTTGGTACATGAGTCAAAAATGAACTTGATTGAAAAAAGATTTCCCATGTAGTTATATGTAAATAATTTCCAGAATAGTATTCATGATTAAAATATCATATATATCCAGTAAATATTTATTTTATACTATTCCATATAATTTGGAGATAAAAACGGAAAGAATCGTTCATGGAGACGGTAGGCCGTACGTACGCATGAACGCTACTTTCATTTTCTGTCATATTAATGGAATTAAAACAAAATGAGATATATATATATGTTATAAATACAGAGTGATATCCATAATTTAGATGTAATATATTACATATATATCCATTATATATATGTACATATAATATTACATAACAGTTTGAGATAAGAAATTAAATGTACCGTTCATGGAGACGGTAAGCCGTACGTACGCATGAACGCTACTTCCATTTATATTTCATATTTAATGGAATTAAAACATAATTATACATAATAGTATTTTAATTCCAGTATGTTATAATATATAATATCATTAAATATATCCTTTATACGTACCACATAAGATATTAACGAATCAAATCACTTTGAGAGGGTGGTAGTCCGCACTTCCTTAAATGAAGATATCGCGTTTACCCATAATGGAAACAATAAAGGTACACCATAAATGAAAAATACAGAAGCTTAAGTAAAACAAAAACATATTATATATCATATATAAATATAGTTTCATCTAAATGGCCACCTTTGAAGGTGTTAGAAGAATTTTGAACAATCATCGTTTCGGGAGGCAGAAATTCGCCATCCACGAAAACAGAATGTTCTTTAACCATTAGATGTAGGTGTGTGTAAGTGTAGCTCGAATACTTATTATAACAACATACTAGTATATTGAAGATACTGTATTTCTTACAAAATAAATTAATAAAAAGAGTTTAGGGGGCCGGAGAAGAAAAATAAAACAAAAGGACAAGTGAAGACATTACCTTAAAATCAGGTAACTCCCTTTGGATTGAGCTCAAAGGCTTACTTGGGAAGACTTCTGCCCAAAGTGAGGCTTCAATGAGTAAGATAGGGAAGTGGAGAGACAAAATGGGCAGGGGTTGGCCCAGTCAAAGGCTTTGGGAGTGTGGGTAAGGAGGTAGAGGTGGGGGCCTTTTATAAGAGGAGAGGAGGGGCACTCTTGTAAAGTTACAAAATGTTACTTTATTTTCAAAAGCGTTTCAGATTTTAAAGGTCCCACATTGATTTATTTAGAGGATAAGGTGATAAGGGTTCGAAGTCCACTCATCCAATAGGTTTTGGACATGTTAAGGTCTTAGATATTACATTATCTTTCAATTTTATTTAAATCGTTAAATAATGAGGTCATCGCTGCATCATCATGATGTCATAAATATTTTAATTTATTTAATGTCTAAAAATTATAAAAAAAATACTATGATGTAGGAAATATTTTTAGATTTCCAATTACTATTTATAGTCAAAAATATGACTTCTATTACCTCATGTAAAAATTGGTTCAGTAAAACATCTCATGTTTGTGTCATTTTTACTTTAACATTAAATAAAAAGCTATTTATGTCATTTTCCAACCAAAGTGGATCCATGGGGTCCCCAAGTTGACCCATGAATTTTCTTGGTCGGCCATGACATATAAAATGACGGTAGGACATGTTTCTAGGTCATTTATTTTTATTAAAACATTATTCTTACCATAAACTACACTAATTACCTCTAATTGGGATTAAAAACTTAATAAGTTACTATTCACCAAAAAAATTATTTATCCCATTGAACCACGTTTTAATTCTTAATGACAACCATGTATGTCGGATTTTTGAAATTTAAAACACAAAGATGGAAAAATTTCATTTAAATGGAAAATTCAGTTTTTATAAGTACCACTTAGTGGTTTCATTATTCATAAAAAATTTGACGTTTTTCAGAAAAATCCCAAAAATTCACCCTAAGCTATATTTGATATTCCAAATTCAAAAATGAAGTATATTTTACAAAATTCAAAACATATAAGTCACATTAATTAATTTAGTAATTAATTCATGATGTCAGAGCAAATAGTGTGTTTTTATGAAACAATAATTATCAAAAGATTGACGGTAGTTTAAGTCTGATTTCAAAGTGAAATTAATTCCAACGACCACTATTGGATTTAATGGTAAAAATATATTCTAATTTCACTTTAAAACCAATTCAAAAGATAATATAATCATATAAATAAATCAGATTAAAAAGTGGTTTTGAATTAAAATACAACATTTTACACTATTCATTAAAAAATGAACTTTATCAGAAAGATACCAAAAATTTACACAAAGTAAATTTTGATGTCCCAATTATTAAGAAGAGTTTTATTTGGTCTAATAGAATTTATAAGAGTGAACAAAACTATTTTTAATAACGGTTCGCCATCAAAAGGTGATAAGTGAACCTTTAGTGAAAACTAGGGCATATATGACTAAAATTGAATTCTTTCCGTATTTTAAGCCTTTATCATTTATTGGATAAATGTAAAAACATTTAAAAACATATATGATCCTATTTTAGTTATTTATATCCATTACCAGCAATACAACGGCTACATGTTAACTACCATTTAAAATAATATTATTTTATTATTAGAGTGCAACGTAAGATTCCCAAGAAACTCGTTGTTGCGTGTTGGGTACGCCATCGAGCATAGAGTCCCCTTTAAAGTCATAATAATATTTTATTCACAAATATGGATAACTATGAAAATTTCATATTCTTTATTTACCTGGGGTGTTACACATATGACTTGAGAAAATTATAGAATCAAGAATATTATAATTTAAGATGGTGGACTTGCCACATTTGGTGGCAATGAAAAAGGAATGATTAATTAACATGTATAATTTGATAACTCTAGTTATATCATTATTTATAATGTTATATTTATTAAATTTATTAAATTATTACATTAAAAGTATTTATAAGTTTATAGATGACGTTTTTAAATGTTGAATATAAGAAAAATAATTTAAGACTTATGAATCATTGAATTATTATATTTTTACTACCCTAATAAAGGATAATGGTTTTTCCATGGATTAAGATTCCTTATTCTCTAAAACAATTTATTGTTAATGTTCTTATTAAAGATAATCATGTACTTTTAATATGATGCATGGATACTAAAATATAGAGTCATATATAACTATAAATAAGAAGGGTTTCTGGAAGTATCTAACCAAGATATAATTCCACAAAGACAAACTGTATAAATCATATAAAATAAAAAATAATCACAAAATTTCATTATATTCATATAATAAAGAACCTACCCTTCAAAACCTATAATTTTTTATATGGGTTTATTTTTGAACATATAGTGTATCTATATTAGATGAAAAACACTTCTCCTATGATATTACTTCTACTGATTCAAGATATCAATGGCTATTTTTTCTTCCATAAAAAGAGAATCTAGCCCGTGTTTTTAATTTTTTTAACATTTGTAGACTCAAAATAAATATGTTGAGAAGTTATCATATCTGATAATTTGAGAATGTAAATTTTGAATCTATCTAAACACAATATATTTATTATTAAAAAAAATTATATACTTGAAGCACCACAATAATCAGGGTTTTTGAAAGGAAAACTATTACTCTTTAAGAATTTTTTCCGTATTATTCTCATCGATTATCACTTACCTTTCTTTTTTGGTTCGAATAACTAATAATACATTTCACGTAATTAATAGGGTTATTTTTATAACTACCATGAATATCACAACATTTTAATAATATAATTGTCGAAAATTGAAATCAAATTACATTACAGTGGTTTAATGCAATTTCTACATTCTAAACAGAAAATAAAATCATGTATTTTATTTGAAAACATGTATATGAAGGAATGTTTCAAGTTTATTCAACCACTTGTAATGATTATACATTATTTTATAAAAAATATAATATTTTAGAACAATCATTTCTTTTCACTTTTATTGACACATATTTACATGAATTAAGAACTGCTATATAAAATATTTATTACGATATGTTAAATATGTATATAAATTATAAATTTATGGAATAAAATTATTTATTGGATTTAACTAATTTATATCTTATAAGAAACCATCATTAATTTTATATTATACAATAATACTTAGTATAACCTTGTACATCAGTCCCTCCAACCATTAAAATCATAATAATAATCCCCTCAAAATGGTTGTGGAAGATCATGATATAGGTAGTGAAACTTGATCATCATTAATGAACCATGTAAAACATCATGAAATATTAGCATCAATTTATCATAACATAATAAATATAAAAATAATTATCATTTGTAAATTTTTATAGAAGAATAATTTTCTAGTATTGAATAAAATAGTCTCCTAATTATTTGATATACCAAAAAATTACTAATCCACTACCATAAAGTTTTTATATAGATACAAGGTTGATGTGTTCCAGAAAATTATTAGAAACAAATATAAAATTTTTCCACTTGGATATAGTTAATAATAAGTTATTTATTATCAAAAAACCATTTCACGAGTATCTATACATGAATGTATTATAATATGTCTTTCATATACATCTGATCATAATTTCTACATAATTAAAATAGAATTCAAGGATTCATTTCAAAATATATATCTCATTGAGAATGATTTCTCGTAGAAAATTAAATGACTTCCAAATAATCATATTAAAAATAATTTATAATCCAATTTAAATCATTTCATGGTTCAAAATAGACTAATATAAATTGGTATTATATGAGCAAAAAAAACCTAATTCATAATGGTTTGGCAAAAGTTGATTCTCGCACTATTATAATAAAAAAATGAATTTTTAATGATGTTAATGTATTTAAATACATATTAATGTTATTATACATGGATCATCCAAATAATCTTTGTGTATGACATTCTTTATAATGATTAAAAATTATATTAACTGAGTTCAATGGGTTTTTTAAAATAAATAATTGGCATTAAAATTTACCAAATATAGAATTTTTTTAATTCAAAATTTAAATACCAAGGATATTTTAAAAATTTTTGATGTATATATAACCAAATGTAGGTATACTCGTATGTGTAAAACCTATATGTTAGATTTTTATGAAACTATAATGTTAGTGGATCAATATAATTAATGAAGTATCATTTAATGTGTATGATATATCACTTCTAATGAATGAAATATTTTTTTATTGAATTTTTTTGTTCCTAATATCATAAAAAAATAATGGAATCTCAATTAAATGTTGTTAATATAGTTTTCAAATACATAGATAAATATAAATAAATTTAGACTATTTTACTCATAAGGAAACGTATTATAATTAGTTTGTTTTTCAATTAATGATTTTGGTTATTATATTATTGATATAATATGAATATATTGAACATGTATTACATAGGGAAATTTCCAAGTATTAAATTATAGTATGAAGTAAGATTCCTCCACATTATCTACAATTGAAGCTAGGTATATAGTTATAGGTAATTTTTTTAATAAATTCAATGGATAAAATATATATTACTAATTAAATGTAATCTATTTTGACACGTCTGTATAGATTGTGACAATTCATGGGATATAAATATTTCTAAAAATCATTGTCCCATTCTATGGAAAAACATATTGAGATAAGAAATTACTTTTTAAGGGACTATTTTTTCGAATAAGATGTAACTCTAGTGTTTTTGGGAACAAAGAACATGTTGTTGATTTTTTAAAGGCTTTTGAATATATAGTGATTAAACTAAATCATAAATTAGTTGTTAATGGTTAATTATTCCAAAATTTTAAAATTTATTTAATTATCTCAATATTTATTTGTGTCTTCTTCCAAATTATAATATATTTAAAAATTATATTACAGTGACTAACATATATATTTACTAAGAATTTTGTTATTTTATGTTTTAAATGATGTTTTCTCAACTCTGAAAATCTTTATAAATACAAATAATTCATATTATTTGATTACATATCACGAGCCCTTGATGTTACCCCAAGGAATTTCATAAAGTTAGTATATAGTCCATGGATTATTTATGTCACCATAAGTATATTTTTATAGTCAATTAACCAACTATAACTGTTTGAATTTGAAATTTCTATTAAATATTTTTAATCATTTATTTTAAATTTATATTTATTTTTTTCCAATGTAATAGAATAAAATTCAAATCAGAATTTGATTCATACAAAATTTCTATGATTATACTATTTTTCCAATTAATAAAGTTTTTACTTATACCCATCCCATTTCCCTCATGAAATTGAACATGATACTCTATTTTTGTCTATAATGGTAATTGGATGGTTCGAGTAATAATGGATATTGTAGAAAAATAATAAATTGGTTAACCTCCATAAAAGAGATAAAACATGATCCTGCAATAATGATTATAATGGACAAGCCTCACAATCCTTATATGCTAGATAAATCCGTTTTATTTTAAATTCAAGTGGATACTCAAAGGATATAGAAGAGAGAGTACATTTTATAGAGTTTGATTCAAAATAAAAAGTGGAGTTGTTAGATTGATAATATTTGTAATAAATTTAATCTTTTTTTGATAATGGATTTTTAGGAGAATATGGAATTTTATATTAATGGATGATATTAAAATGATTATGTACTGAAAATGTTTGGTATTATTATTGATTAATTAATATAAAATAATGATTTTTTATTATATTAGATTTTATGATTACCATCAATGTTAATATCCTATAAAAAATATTTTTTTGAATTTACTTGAGGAGACTATTGGGAATAGATCTCCAAGATATACTATTTATTTTTAATTAAATAAGTAATTCAGATTGTTTTTGTAGGTTATACATCACCTTATTAGTCATAGGAAATTGGTCAACATTATTCCAATTCATCATGAATTTTTTCCTATACTGGATGAATAATGGAGTCAAAATAATCTTATAACTAGATATCATGAGATAAATAATTTAAATATGTAATTCCTTATAAAAATTTAATTCCACTTCATTATATAAATATATTTTATCCATTTTTAATAAATATTTACATATTTGGAAGGAATAATATATTTTATCATTTGGTTTTTTACAAAGTTAGAAAAAATATATGATATTGAAGGTAAACTATAACATATTAAAAATTGAGTGGGTGGATGATATTGTCAAAAAAATATGGTAAGATTAATCCTATTATAAATTATTCTAGAGACTGAGACAAATAGATAATAATATTTATCTCAATGAGGTAGCTTACAAGATTATTAGTTAAAATTGAATTGAAAATGAACTTTTTTTAAAAAAAAGAATAAAAAGTGGCTTATTGTAATATTGATGTTTGTGATACACAAGATGATAGAAGTGATATCACTCCTATGACAAAATTTGTACATCCAGATTCACCCATACCTTTAAATTTTCAAAAAGTATAATTTAAATATGAACATATTGATGATACCAACATCCCACAAAGTATTTATGTTGAAGAAGAGACATGTGATGATAATGTATCTAGTGAAACTGAATAAAGTGAAAAAATTCCAAAAACTATCCTCAATTTATTTGTATCATTTGATTTAGTACCAGATCATGTAAATTTAAGATGCCAATATGTGGGAGGAATCTAATAACGGTGATGATCATGAATATAGTCCACTGAGGAATAGTGGAACGACTCTATATTATTCTTAGATGGTAACTTATGGTCTATAGTTGTTGTGAATAATTTTGATGAATGATTTGAATTGTTTTCTATGTAGCCAGTAAATAACCATGTGTGTGATGAAATTTTTGGCCCAAAACATACTAATGATTTTTAAGAACTATTTATTATAAATGTTATATCTCCTTGTATATATACTCATACAATTATTTTTTACATTGATGTGGATGAAGTAGTTGTTGGAAAAAAAAGATCAGTCATGGATAACAGAGAATGTGGTGATTGAAGGGTAATTGGATTTTGGAAGAATTCAGATCACCAATCTACACATATACCATATTCTGATCCATTTTTAACCATTATGACAAATAACTAATATAATTCGTTAAAATCATATTTGATTGTTGATTTTATGTATTCTTTAATTAGTTTTAGGAATATTGTTGAAATAACTAGAGAAAACGACATATCATGGATAATAACTATTGTTATCTATCATTGTCATAAAAAAACTCTTCTAAATATATATATTAGGAAAAATATCATTGAAGAATATAATTTTCATTATGGATCCTTGAAAATAGAAGATCATGATTTTATTCTGATGCAATAATTTATGTTTCAAAATGATGGTTTACAATAATATATATATCAACTACTCTACTATAAACCTCAATATTTTAACATCCTTATCATATCAAAGGAACTATAATTAATTAATTAATGATATATATTATGAGAGACAAGTTGATAGTGATCTTATAGGAGTTTCAGAATGCCAGGGATATTTTTTTTGAATGATTTCAAACACACGCTATAATGATATTTGAACTGGTTAGAAGTGATATGAAGAAAACTAGCTTATATTGGATTAGAATTTAGAGGTTTGTGTATTTTAATTTATTTGAGGTCATTATTGACACTAATATAAATAACGTGTTCATATCTATAGTTAGTGATCTTATGATTCCCCTTTAACTCAAGCCTTTATGACTAATGTTTATATGTAAAAAAATATTAATATATTTCTGGAATCATTTTTTGAGAACATAGAAGAATATTTTTCAAACATAGATAATATTACAAGATATTTTAATGACGTCACTAGATTAATCCATCCATACTTTTATACATCCAAAACAATTATTCTAGAATATAATTCTTTTTTCTATTCTTTTATCTCATACTTTTTTCACTACCTCTACTAACCCTTATAGTTTATATACATGAAATGATTTTTTATAACTTTTCCATATTTTAGATGTGTTTTTATTCATGAACCAACTTCTATATCATCACTAGAACCACCATCCCCTACCATGGCCTCAAAAGAAAATGGTATTTTTTCCATTCTATTATATAAAAATTGAGATGGTTTCTATTATTATTATTCTAAATCTATTATTTGATAGAGATGATTGTTATAAAAGTTTTTGAGTTATCAAAATTTTAATTATTCCCCTGTTGTGCATCCCATAAAAATTGCTTTTTCATATTTTATCATTAGTTTTTTAATATATTTTTTCTTTTTATAATTTAGAATAAATCTTGTATAATTATTGATAATCCCAAGTGGGGGATAATTATTGTTTCATTTTTTTACATTATCAAAAAAAAATTCATTAATGGGGGATATTATAGACTTAATATAGTAAACTCTAATTTTAATTCTCAGAAATTATGTTTGATACATATTAATGTGTTTTCCTCATTTTCAATTGTTTTTTAAAACAATAAATATCTACAATTCTTAATTTTTTTCCATCAACCGGCTATATAAAGACACTACACTAACTGATTTGAAAAACGTGTATATATTAGTGACTAAATGTTTAAAAAAAGTTACCTTGTAGAAGACCATTACAATTATTCCATGTCATGAACTAATAAAATGAAAATTTCAAGTCAAAACCAAATGTTTTAATACTACAGCATGAATACGTTAGGTGATAATGTATACATACATCGGTTTTTTATTGAATTTTACAGGCCGTACATTGAAATAGTTCTTCCATGTTAGATAACTATAAGGTTGTTTTTCCATAAGATCATGCAAGTAATTGAACATGTAAAAATAAGATCATGTTACTATAAGATCAAGGGATCACTCTTATATGTGATAACAAGGTCAAGTGACCGTATTCTCAAGTAACTACATGGTGAGTTAACAAGAATCCAAAGTTGGAATTCATACTTAATTTATAGTGCACTTTTCAAAAAAATGTATTTATACACATTTAAAAATATAAAAACATAATTTTGATGCATTTGGTAAAGACTGATAGTATTAAAGGATTATGTTGAAAATAAATGATCAGGCTAATTATATTGTAAATAATATACATTGCCTAATTTTAAATGGTGATATCTTAAAAAAGTACAAACATTCAGAGAAAAAGGATGAAAATATTTTCTTACAAATACTAATAAAATATACTAAATCACTATGTGATTCCACATCATTGTCACATAAACTATACATAAAATATATATTCAATAATATTCCAATGGGTGATTTAAAGATAATTGATCAACTCACTATGATTTGATTAGGTTGCATTGAACTCTATCTCATCTAATCTGTTACTTTCAATATTTTAGCATAAAATTATGTCATGTATACATTATTATATATATTTATTATCACATACTTGTTTAAATTATTATAGAAAACCAAAATATCTCACTTAGGAATGTTTTACAACTTTTATCTCAAAAATAATTATGGAAGTGTTTTTGTGTCACCTGGACTACATTGTGCATTTTTTGTAACTGTAAAACCTGATCAAGGTCCTGGATGTGTTTATTAAATAGTAAAACTATTAATAACATGTTGATTCTAAATTGGGGAGGATAATGTCTCATATTGAGAGTTAAATTATTGTATTTTTTTCAACTATGTACTATTTTCATTAAAAAAAATTTATAAACAATTTATTATATTTACAAAAAATTATTTCTAATATAATAATATAATTTTTTGTTATGATTTGTGATTTATATAGAATTATTAATGTTTTATGATTTTTTTAAAAGTAATAATAGTTATAAAATTATTTAAAATTGGTTATTATCGATCATTTTTAATAAATAATAAAGAATATATATGTTTTATATTTTTAGTATTTTAGGTAATTGTAATATTCTTATAAAATGGTCGAATGAATTATAATTTAATTGAATGTATAATTTCTTTTGGATTCATAATTCACCCCCTCTAGAATTTTCTAATATGAACACAACATTTCTTGGTCAAATAATCAATTTCATACCACCAATGAAACACCCAGTACAAGATACCACAACATGACATAAATGTCATTGTTTTCATCATGTATTAATAGAATTGACTAAATGGTACACATACATAAGGATATCATGTTCATAGGCAAACAAAAAAAAACATAGATACAAACATCAAATAACACCGAACTAATATAATGTTCATATTACTGGACTAGTCCTCATGATCTACTTTAGTAGAGACCATCATGTGAAATTTTTTTGAGATGATCACATACTGAATATGAACTCTAATAACCTGATAGTTAATCCTCATATTTTCCCCATTGTTATGATGTATCAAATACATTGGAAATTGATTTTCTGATTATTTTCATCGTTTATTAAGGATCTATAAATTGTCGGTATCAATTATTACTTATTGTTATGAGAAATAATCGAATGAAATTAATATAAAAATTGTCAATGTTGAAGTATCAAAACTATTAGGGAACGTCATGTTTAACTCTCCTTATAAATGATAGGTAAATATAGTTCCACTCTTCTCATTGGTTATATGGATATAAATTTTATAACATTCAATTTATATATAAATATATAACACAAGAAATTTATAAAAAAATATATTTGGTTTTTATATAGTAGAATATTTTAGTTTTATTAAAATATGAAAAATAGAACAATATATTGTGTTAGTGGACTCATATAATGGTATAGATAGGGTTTACCATCTAAGGCCTCCATGAAATAGACTAAAGATATATACCCATGTTTGATCAATCATAGAGACACCTCACATAAATTATTAATTTATCATCACTATGTATATAAAGATAAAATAAAATATTGAATGAAAATATAAATCTATTGGGGGGGGGGGGGGGGTTATGAAATTCATGTTATATATATATATATGAATAAAATATTGGGACATAGTAACATACAATATAATTATATCATTAAATGGATACCCTCCCAAGATTCATAATTTTCTTTCAGATATAGTATTTCTAAAAGTCACATATAGTCTCTATAATAATGTATCACTAGAAATATGGTCATCAATGCTACCGATAAGGGTGTAGAGTTGAAATTACACTAATTTACTCCAACATACTTCATTCTATTTTCATCTGGGTATATGAGAGTGAAATCCCCTCTAACATAGAGTCCATTACTACAACCACTAGTCAGAATCCAAATTCCAATAACCATAATAAAAAAAACATATATTGTTTAATAGTACCCAAGTGAATTGAAAAAAATATTATGATACAAGGATTGAATCATTGTAAACCCAAGATTAAAGGAACTGTCACAAACAAAAAACACTCCCTACCATCAAATTCATCAACATTCAAAAAGGAAAGAGGAATATATGGTGTAAATTATATAGAATCATATGGATTAATCACATTATTGTTTGTATACATATCCTATAATAATTAGTTATTTATTGGTAGATTTTATGGGGGAAGATATTGAAAATGATATAAGATACAATGAAGAAATATACTTCTTTTATTATAATACTCTCTATTGTGAATGATTTATAATGATGCTATAAACTATTAACTATGATGAAGGGAAAATTTTTAACTCCTATATAAAATTTATTATACATTAATATTTTTCAGAAACTAATATTTAAAAATATAATACAAGTACCAAAAATGTTTAACATAAATGTTTATTTTTCCTTGCATGCACAATTTTGGAAATATCATTCTTCTATATGAATTTAATAATGATATACTATATATTATAATTCCTATAATAATAATTAGTTTTATTACATTTATATATTCCAGGTGATTGTATTTATTTTCTCTTCCTGAAATTGAACATACACTTCAACGATATATGAATGCGATTATATGAATGAATGTATTATAGTAGATAACATGGACCAGTCATGAGGTTATATATATAATTAAATTATCAAAATCATCACTACATGTTGATTATTATTAATATTAGATATGTATAATGTGTGCATGTATAAAATTTGATGAATTTTCAAAATGTTCAAAAACATACGAGTCCATCTCTGAATAGAAGTGACCTTTGTATTTTCTAATCAATATGTCTAAATCTATAAATTTACAAAAGAAATTATTCTTAAATATGAATTTATCTATATGGTCACCTTTTTGTATTAAATAAGGCTACCTCTACATATTAGTGACTTTCCATGTAGTAAAGGAATATACATTTTTATAGTAGCTGTTATGAACAAATAATTGTAAAATTCAGTAAGATTTATTTTAATATGAGGTTTTGATGAAATGATTTTTATTCATGTATTATAATTTTAAAATACATATTTAATAGATATCCTAACGTTAATATGAAGAGAGATATGGGTAACTCTAGTAAATTATAAATGGTAAAAATTTATAATGTAATATGGACCCTTTGAATTAATAAGATGAACGCTTCTTGAGTAGTGGAATATGATGAAATGAAACTTCATAATCTAATTTATAATGAAATTAATACTTCTCCAACTGAATTATTAATCTATAGTCTGAGTGAATGGGTTCTTAATCTCAAATAGAGTAATTATACGCATTAATTGGAACCCCTTTATTGGAAATGTAAATTAATTTTAAATACCATCCAATGTTTCTCTATGTTTTATAATGTCATTTAAATATAACTTGGGAACTCTTACATTACATGATCTTAAACATATTCATTAAACTGTAGTTATCTTCTAAAAATTCATCATCAGTTAACTTATTTACATCCAAAAAATAAATTTATCATCCAAAAAAACCAAAATAATAATAACTATCCAAAAAATTAATTTAGGTTGCTTCTTTATAAATAAAAAAATTGAATAATTAAAAATAAGTATTTTACCCATATCAAAATAAAATTCATAGATATAAATATACACAAAATAATTTAAAATTACTAGAAATTTATGAAAATAGCTAGAATAAAATGATTTAAATCTATTTTAATGATTATAAAATATTTTCCCTTATCAACTCCTTAGCATAAATAATGAAATCATCATAATTCATCTATTACCATGGTCATAATATGTTATTCAGTGAAATCATTGAATTAATATTTAAATATGATATATATTGGAAAAAAATATATTCTTATATTGATTTCAATTCTCTAAAACTCAACCATCTCAGTAATTCATTGATTACTTGGGGGATTTAGAGATCATATGATTGGGAATCACATTTTTCTTAGAATGAAATGACTATTGAATGGATAAGATTATTTTTCCATAAAAAATTAATCAATTCAATCATAATGAATCACACAAGAATATTATTAATGAATTGATTTATAGGTCCAAAATGGGAGTTCAATTTTTATAAATAGTATATAGGTATCTAATTTGAGAATTATTTTTTTGAGTAATATCATAATATCAAATTTCAATAATCTATAAAATGGGACTGTTTGAGGTCAAATGTAAACATAAAAGTGTTTTCAATTTTTTTAATGAATTAACTCAGATTATGTGATTTCCTTTCGAAGGAAATATTATTTTTCCCATATTTTTAATATTGATGACTATTTTATCATATATGATGGGATATTATATTTCTTCAGATGCACGGTCATATGAAAATTCCTATAATGGGATTAAAATATGAATAAATAGTCTTTAAATAATTATTGATTAAATAATATTCTCAAAGGATAGTGAGTTTAAATATAATTCATTTAAAGATATATATATCTTGAATTTTAAATTGAAAAAATGGTAAATCTTACATGGTATATACTAATAAAAAATGTACCACTGTTTCATTTGGTCATTAGGATACACCTTTTATACTTTTATCCATTAATTATCTATTACCATTGAGATTAAGGTTTTAGTTATTTATTAGGATGGATATCTGAACCACCAAATTAATTATAAATTATTATCTATAATGTTAATGAATATGGACCCAACTTTGAATGCCTCTCTAAACATGCTTATATTTTAAAATACGATTGAATTAAAAAAATAACTTAATACGATGATGTATAAGTTATCTATATTTCCTAGTATAATTATTCCACAAATGACTATAATCAATATATAGCTCTTGTAGATGTGAAACTAAAAATAATAATATATTAGAATATGGAATTTCTAGATTAAAATTTTCTATTGATGAGCATAGAACTAATCTTGAGATTGGAGATAATTTTGTAAATGGGGCTCCCTAACCTATAACTACAGTTTATATAGAGCTTGTAATTATGTATGATTAAATAAGAAAAACTATAGATATTCTTTATATAAGCATGAGAAATATTTTTTAACATATTTTTTATTTTCTCTTAATATAAGCGAAGTAAGGGGGGGGGGGGGGGGTCCATTGTATCAATTCTTTTCTTAACTCAAATAAAATTCAAAAAAATTTAAAAAAAACTTAAAATAAATACAAAACATAGAGAACCCTTTTAGATGCACTAGACACCCAATTTTAACATTTCTCAGAACACCCCCCACTCATTCCCACACCCAACATCCAACCATTAACAATGTCCTCCAAATCTCATTAATAGCTCTACCCCCTGCAAATACATGTGCCCCCGTACCTCTCCCCCGATTCAAACATGATACCTCTTCCCTACATGCAGGACACTTTACCACCCCTCCATGCTACATTGTTCTCCATTTAAAGATATATATATATATAATTATTTTTATTTATTCATTATTTAAAACATATTTATATTAAAATATATACATAATTATATTAATATATATGTATATTTATTCATATATTAATATCTATTAATATTTATTTATTTTTATATATGTATAAGTATATAATTTAATGGTATATTTATTCTTATATTAATATATATTTGCATGATTAGTTTTAAATACACTTATAAAATATGTTTTTGTTGTGTTTAAAAATAAATAAATACATAAAGGAATACATACATATTTACAACATATATATACACGTATATATATATATATATTATATGTGTATCTATATGTATAATTATACATATTTATATATATTTATATATATTTTATTTATTATATATTCATAGGTCTATTTATAAGTTAGAATATATAGAAAATATATACATGTGAGCTAAAACACGGGCACACACGGACACCCACATGCTGTATAAGAATATAAATATTCATATTTTAAATAAAATGGATATTAGTTTTTATATATATATGTCTTATATATTATTAAATATATTTTATATGTCTATATGTTTAATTAATTATTTTTAAAATTTAATTTTTAGGTGTGAATATATAAAAAAATAATATATATATTGTTATATATATGATTATAAATAACAGTACAATACCCAAAATGAAAAATTTTCAAATCCATTATATCAATATAAATGTAATATCTTGTTCCCACAAAAAAAATGCCAAAAAGACCCTGATAAATGAGCCTGAAAATCCAAAAAATGTAATAAAAATCGGGGTACATCAGCTAAAAACTCTATTTTGGAAGATTTTTTGGAATTTTTATGCCTAAAAAACCATGACCAAGGTAACCCTAAAATAAGGGAATAGATCTCAATGAATTATTTTGTATGATATGTGGAAGTTCTCAAACTGACATCTGATTCAAAAGATATAGTAATTTGAAGTTTGAGTTGTTTTTTCAACTTAATTTAGATTTTTATTTATTTGTTTGTTTATTTTATTTTCAATTTTTTATTAAATGAATATTATGCAAAAAAATATCAAAATTATTATTTAAAAACATTTTTTAAAATTATTTCAATATATATTTTACGAAATATCTTATATAATAAGTTTAAATTTCAAATTATCCTTATTTAAAAATACATTTAAAAAATAAATTTTTTATTTATATAAATATAAATATATAAATATATTAATATATAACTTTTGAGTAATTTTTATCTGAAATATTCCCTTTATTAGTTCTAGGAAAAAAATACTGATAGGGGTTTTTATTTACACTTTTAAAAAAGTGTTGATAAAAGCCCCCTATAACAGTGCTAAAAAGATCTGATCATGGGGTACTTTTAACAGTGAATTTTTAGCACTGTTAAAGGAGTATTTTTTCAATTATTTAGAAATTATAAATGGTTCCCCCATTAAAAACTCTTTGTTAATATTTCTTATCGGGGTGGCGTTGTAATAACCCGAATCTGCGGTAGTGGAGTGGATTGGATCATAGTAAAAAGATGTTAGTTGATAAAGAGGTATGGGATTTAAAGATTATTTCCGACACATGTACTAATCATATAATATATCATAGGTATATTGGGGACATAATAGATAAGAAAACTAATTTCTCTATATTGAGGATATATAATCATTTATTATCTATATGAAAATGTTAACATTATTATGTTATGAATTAATAATCTTGTCGTACTAAAAAACAGTCTTGAAGTGATGTTGAAAGAGAAGAAATTATACCCTCAGTATTTATGTGTGAGTGTCAATATTCTATTCTATATCATTATTAGTAATTTACTCCTTGAATGTTTTACTATTATCATAATATAATTGTTATTTTAATCAAATCAAATATGGTAACAGTGCCTCTAGGAATGAGTAGTTGAGCATGTAAAAATATCAATTATGACGATTGATTTTAATATAATGATGGAGATGATGGTATTATAGATTGGGCTATCTTGATTTCCATCACCTATTTGAATAGTTAGTTTTTTGTTACCTTTGGTAAAATTGAATTTATAATGGATCAATGACATGAATGAAGGGTAAAAATATCCGCTATGTATGAGGTGGATGAGTTGAATGATATGAAAATGATACATCAATGATTCTATGTAAAATATATACTATATAGTATAATAATGAATAGTTAGTGTTCATAAAAGAAAATACTATTGTGGAGTGTTTCAAAATATATTTTAATAAAAATAAGAAGATATATTTTAGTCAATTAAGATTCATCGAAGGATTTCATATAAAAAGGTAGATATATCATTTCATACATCAAAATAGTTTAAATTTTATAATGAATATATGGGATCTAATTAGTTATATTGGAATATTCAAAATAATTGGATTCAATCAACTTCATAAAATATTGAATTTGTATAAAATCCTGAAAAATTTATAAGAGATAAAATTCATGATGTTAATGATTCAAATGTTGAGAATGAAGAACATCTAATTTACCCAAGATAATAATAATTTCTCTCTACCAGTAAACTAAGACCATTATATGGATGTTTTAATAAAATTGATAGTATATTATCTCACTCGGTATAATAAATAAAGGGAACATGAAATTTTTATTAAAATATATATGTGACAATGTTAATTAAAATTTATCTTATTTCTGAAAAATGTGACCATTGAGTGGAGGGATTCCCTTGATAGAATTTTTTAATTTCAATGATATAGGATCACATTGATAAAATAATAAAGATAGATTCATTTTATTTCTAGATAGAAGCTATATGATCTATTTTATCTTCGATAAATTAGTAAATAATCCATTAATTCTACATTATAAAGAAAAATGATACTTAGTAAACAGATAACACTGGAACAGATAAGAAAAATTTTACACCCTCCTAAATAAAATAAACTAAACCCATTTCATCTTTTAATATTTATCCTTTTTGTAGAATAAAATATTTTATTCATAAAGTATTAAGTACTCTATTATATTTTGAATTCATTCATTGAAAATAAATTTTGAAATCTCATTTCTTATTTAATTATTTATTTTATTCTCCTAATACAAGCATTTGAGAAATTATTATTTATTTTTATTAGATATTATTAGTGTTGTATAGGTTTTGTCCTCTATTTATTGTGTTATATCCTTTGTTTTAGAAATAATTTTCAATATCATCAAAAGTGGGTGAATAAATAAGAATAAAAAACTTTATTCAACAATTTTATTTTGAAATATTGTATTATTTAAAATTTTTGATGTCCTATGGAATAAAATATAGTAGAATATAGATTCCTATAATCATTTATATATATAAATTTTATGGGTTATTTGATCCTAAAAAAGAGGCAATTATTTGTCATTACATTATTGAACAATGACATAAAATTCTAAACATAGATTTTATGCTCAAAAAATCATTTTTTTAATATTCATTTGTTGTAAATATGTGTGATAAAAATAAATTAATCATATTCACATAGTTTTGAATTTTTTTCATACATTTTCTGATTATACAATATTAAATGGTGAATTTCATATGTGTTAGAATAAATTTATTGGTCGGTTCATCACAATGAGACATTGAGAAATAATAAATTATTCATGAAAATTGTGACAACATTTTATCATTTTCAAAGATTCCTAAAAAACTATTTTGGTTAGGAATTGGTATGGTTTTGGTTAGAGAAGTTTAATATATATTTTTCTTAAAATTATGGACTTATTTGTAGGTAGTGGAAGGGTTTATGCATTACCTACACATGGTATGGGAATCCATGCTTCTATTCCAATTTATGGATAGTTGGTTCTACATGGTATGTGCATGGGTTTCCCTAACCATGAATTATTTCCCAAAAAACTATGCAGAGAGATTTTTCTACATCCAATTTTTTTTAAAAAATTTATCATGCTTCATTTTTATGTCCCAAACAGACCTCTTGTGAAACAAATTAATTTCTCACTTCATAATAGCTCCCAGGAATGATTAACTCACCCTTTTACATCTTATGAAAGCTATTTGAATCGAGGTTAACATTGGTCAATATCCTTGATGATATTTTCCTTTTCATGTTATCTCCCTCCCATGATATCTGTCATTCTACATTGGTTTCCATAGATATTAGTATTTTTTTTAGATAAAATACCATTTATTGGATCCTAAACCTATGTTTGATTTCTCTTTGTGTAATATTTGTTCTTCATGGACAAGTCCCAATTAGGGTTTGGCATTGCGTGAACCATTTTTTTGGGAGGTGGTTCCTTTGTTATGCCTAATTATTATTAAACCTAATTTATATTTATAATAAAAAAATTTTTGGTTTAAATTCAGTTTTTTATATTTGAAAGAAAATAATTTCAGTCATTTTTGGTAAAAAACCCCATTCTGGTGAATTGGGGCTTTTGATAAATAATATGGTATTTTTCATGGAATTAAAATTTGGTGAGATCTAAATTATGTAATTTAAAATTTGGTTTTGATCATAATTAAATAAAATTTAAATTCTTCTTTTAATAAAAGAAAAAATTAATTTTATGAAATGTAATTAAAAAACTGATCCAAGTAAAATTTCGCATTTGTGATTAATATGATTGAATTATTGATTTCATATTTGAAATGTATTTTGAAATTTCATGACTTCGTATCAAATTCAGGTTTTGTAAAAAATGGATTAAAATATTTTTATAGAAGCCATAGGTTCTGTTCAAGGACAAAAGTCATGTTTTTAATAAAAAACTACTACGAGATTAATGAGAAAATTATAATATTTGAAATGGAGAATGGAATTTATTGCATTTTTTATTGTAAAAGGAAATTCCATCATTTATTGGTAATTTAGTGCATGGAAGCCTTAGCTAGTCTGTGATATATTCTGGGTGGAACTATATGATTTTACAATGTTCAAAAACATTATATTAGCACATCCCATTCCTTAGGCAATGGTTAAGAAATCCCATTATCATTACCCATAAGTGGAATATATACATACTTTTTCATGTTCATAGTGTTGGATCCCTATATAATAGAACTTTCATCCTTATATGTTACAGGACCACATCGCTCAGTTGTTTTCATTTTTTAATGTGTATATATTCCAATTTTATATGATATTTTACATGCATTGAGAATTTAAATAAACTATTTATATAATGTATTTATTTAATCCATTTGTGAGGAACTATTTTCATGAAAAATATAATTTGATTAAAACAAAATTCATATTTTGAAAATTTTCCATCATTTGAAATGTATAGAATGATTTTCTAAAGGTATTTCAATATTTTAATCTATAGATAATTATTTGATTAAATATTCCTTATTAATTACTAAAATGTTGTCTTAAAATTGAAAGAATGTTATGGTTAAATTTATATTGGTATTTAATATGGAATATTTTGGTGAAATCCATATAGGATTTCACTCTCACCCTAATTTTGCCTTTTACTGTTTGTAGAGTATCTTCTTCCAAGATCGATCTAAGGAAACAAATATATTGGAGGTGGATTCTAATATTGAACGTTGGTATGGGTTATTTTTTCCCTTAGGTACAGTGGGATATTTTCCTTTTTTTACTTGGGTTGTTGTACTTTGCCTCTTGTTTCTATTTAACTTCTTGTACATTACAAAAACAAAATTTCCACGGATATGCATATTTTGTTGCTTTCTTTTCTTTCTATATTGTTTGTGGAAAAATTGTTCCCTCCTTTAGTTTGTATGATGCCAGGTTCTCATCACCAAACTGTTTGGATCAGTAATTCCCATCGAGCTGTGTCAAGACCGATTTGGTTATCGAGTTACCAGGGTACCCCATCTGGTTCGTGCCAAATTGGTATCAGAGTGAGGTTTATCATTGGAATGGAAGTCAATATTTATTGTGAAATTTTTATTGGACATTGGAGGTAGTTTTTATTTATTTCCTTACTAGATCTCACCACAATTATCCTTATACCTCTCGTGGTTTTAAGGGAAAGAGGTCTAGTTTTTTAGTTCTAGTACTTTCCCTATTTTTATTTAGATAACTCTAAATCCAAATCTTGAAGATCGTATCTTTTGGGATAAATTTCCTTCATTTTAGAGTTTGAACAATGCCAAATGTCATTCTAGTTATATTTTTATGCTCTATAGAACATTCCACTATAAATCTGTGCAAATAAAACCACGGAGAAATATTTTTCTAAACCTCAGAGAGAGAATCATGTTTAGGATCTGAATACAATTGAGGTGATTGTGTACACTGTCTAATCTTTGGGATAGGCACTGCCTCTACTTCCCATTCAGACAACTATTCTGGAACCTCATATGGATGTTGTCATGATTAATGCTCAAGAGATCCTTCACTAGAAACCATCACTATTTAGGGAATCAAACTGCCCTAAAGTATATGGGGAGTGGTTGATCATTTTGGAATGCTTCTTTGGTTTTTTGGACTAACGGGGAGAGATCAATGATAAGTGTATAAATTTTTTATTATGACTGAGAAAAATATTTTGGGAAACTATGGTGATGATAGAGAAAAAATATAGTTAGAGTGTAATTTCATTAAAATTATTTTCACAAACCATTTCTATCTAGATTCAATGTTTTTGTCCAAGTCTATAGAGTAATTTAGACTTATGAAGGCTAACAGGCCTTTGATACAGTATGTAAACCATTTTTTTGAGCTTCTGCACTTCTCACCTAATATTTTATTGACTTAGAAAATGATAGATCAAAGGTTAAAGTTATAACATTGTTAGGATATTAATTCTTAGGTTTTCTTGTTGAAGCTCCCCTTTTAGGATGATGTACCATATAGTGCACTAATGTTCATGATTGATGTGGCGGGTAATTCATGGTTATTAAGAGTCTCATTTTCTCCTAGTGGAGCATTATTTCCTTCACGGGGAAGAGGAAGTGTGATTATTAACATGGTAGTTATCAGTATTATGGTTTTTCAAGACATCTTCGAGTAATAGGAAGAGGCCCTTTGGGTTTTTACCAATGTGGAAAGCCACGAAATTCTATGAAGGTCTACAATATAAAACTGAATAATTTTTTATCCTAAAATAATTTAGGGAACTTTTTGAGTTTCATCCATTTATATTACACTTCTTGCAGTGTGATATGAGAATTAGGTCCTCCAAAAACATCAGTGTAATCAGGTGATTCACGTGAAAAAGGTTTATACCCATATAAATCAGAATGAAGCTTTTTCATGTAGTAGAAGTGTCTATAGACGATGTAGAAACTGGTCCATAGACCTTGAGATTTACCATCACTAAAACATCATAATTATTAATAGATTTAAATGAAAACGCTGCATCTCCTTCATTTATTTCAACCCATGTTGTTAATATTATTAATCTTCATATGGATATTTTATCTTGTGCAATGGATATTAGTACACCCCTTAGTACGAAGAGATAGTAAGTTCTCCATAGACCCACTCTTGATTAATATATATCGGGTGTTCAGATAGTTTGTGCCTTTCTTTTTCTTGACATGAAATTATTTTACATCATTTTCAGAACTAATTGGATCATATATGATAAAACCCAGATTGATTGTTTTCTCTGATGTGTTTCTTTCACTATAGCTAGTGGTGTGTCTGTCTTGTTTCAAAGAGAATGGGACCCAAGGTTGAGTAGGAAAATACCTTTTTATATATATTTGGTAAAATTAATATTATTGTTATCATTTTATCTGGAGTGTGAACCTTGGAGTAGGGATAACCCTCCATTCAGTGTCGAATTTTCTAACGTTTTTTCTTCTGACAATTATGTTATTCCACTAGTAAGCATATTTCAGTTTTCCATTGAGATGATTCATAGTAATAATACACTATCTATTCCCTCTTATCTCATTGAACTGGAGGAATTTAATAGGATTAGGTCTAATTTGGTTGAAATTTTTGACAAAGGATATATATGTCTGATTTTGTCACCTTCTACAGCACCAGTTCTCTTAAAGAATAATTATGATGGTTAACGTGTACTTTACATTGATTACTGAAAGGTCAATAGAGTAATAGTAAAGAACAAGTATATCATCCCATGGATTGATGTCATTTTTGATCTGTTTAATGGGTCAAAGAGGTTCTCGATGATTGAACATAACTCAGGTTACCATCATCTCAAGATAAAAGTATCTGACATTCAGAAAACCACCTTTCGATGTAAGTATGTCCATTATGAGTACCGTTTCATGACCGTTGGTCTAGCCAATGCTCTTGTAGTTCTAACTGAATTAATGAACTCGATTTTTCCAGATTATCATGATACCTTTCTAGTTATGTTTGTGGAAAATATTATTGTGTAATCTATATTCATGGAGGATCAAGTGCATCTTCTTAGTATAGTGAAGTGTTTATTGAGATATCAACAAATATATTCCAATATTTTAATGTGTGATTTGTGGATTTACATAGATATGTTCATGGGATATTGGGATTTCAGAACATGGAATTTTTTTTGATCATAAAAATGTGAATGATGTTATGACATGGGAACAACCACATATTGTCTTGGAGATTTAATGAATCTTAGGTTCTACTAGATGTTATTGCCACGTCATGATATAATTATCAATGTTGGCCTCTATGATGACTACTCTTACTCTAGTGGGAGTGATGTTTGTTTAGAATGAGAAATTCCATAGTACTTCTGTAGATCTAAAATGACTTTTGACTATTGGGTCACTTTTGACTCTTCTAGATGTCACCCAGGGCCACATTGTCTTTTGTGATTAATCAAGTTCAGGAATGGGATATGTCTATAAGGTGATCATGTTATTTCTTATCGATATTTTTAACTCATTCCTCATGAGAAAAAAAATCCAACACATGACATTGAACATGAGTTACATATTATCTCAAAATTATTTGAATATCCCCAAGATAAATTTCGTGGAATACCTATATTATTTTTATTTTGAAATTAACAATACCTTGGTGAAATTTAATTTCGATGATGATATTTTGAAAATAATGATTCATGCCCATGAATTTAAAGAGTCTACAAATGAGTGGAACTTAATGCCTTTATTTTTACATTTTCACTTTGCAGTTTAGGATAAATTGGATGAGGTTTCCTTAGATAGTGTTCCACTATCATCCCCTCATCAAGAAATTATTCTTCAGTATTCGAAGCATGGTGTTGAACTCCAGAGTTTTAGAGAGTCTGTTAATGGTGGAGAGACTGTTCCCCATTTCTTGTTCTCAACATTAGTAATTCTATGATAAGATAATAGTATTGTTGCATCCAATTTTATAATGAAATTTGTGAGGGATGAATTCCATAATTCCCACAGGTCTGTACTCCCAATACCCAAACTGATGTTCTATGACATGAGGTGGTAGTTTTTGTGGCTAGGTATGAGGAGATGCATTACTGAGTTTATATATCATTTCAATAAAACACAACATATGAAATTTGAGCACTAGAAACCCTCTAGGATTATTCCGCCACTTCCAGTCCCTAATTTAAAGTGGGATGATATCTCTATGGAATTTTTGGATGGGCTTCCACGTACCCAGAGGATGAATAATGTAATTTTGGTTTTGATCGATAAGATAAAAAAATTAGATCAATTTATACCCATTTGTAATACAACCGAATTAGAGGATTTGGGATGTCTCTATGTGAATGATATTGTTTGGTTTCATGGAGTTCAATATGATATATTGTATAATAGGGACCCTCTGTTTACATCTCACTTTTGGAGAGGCCCTCAGGAGGTGAAGTGATGTCATGTACGTTTGGGCACATCATACCATACAAAGTCAGATAGATAGATAGAATGACCTATATAGATTTTTTATTTTATGATTCGATCATGAATTCTCGACATTGGTGAAACATGGGATGATCATTTGTGTCCAGTTGAGTTTTTTTAAAATAGTAGTTATCAGTATGTGAATAGTATGGATCCTTTTGAGTCGTTATATGGACGAACATGTAAATATCCCTTGTGTTGTATGAATATTTGTGAGAGTTCATTGGTTGGACTAATCTTGTTACAATATACTACAAAAAAATATTATATTAATTCACATAAGAATGTTGACATCTCAGAGTTGATACAAGTCACATTCAAATTGATGATGTAGACCATTGATGTAATCTATTGGTGACCTTGTGTTCTTCAATGTTTCTTCATGGTTGGGTAAATGATGGCTATGGAGGAATGGGGTGTCTTCTCCTCATTTTGTTGGACATTTTGAGGTTGTAGATCAGATGTGGAAATGTTCATACTGTTTTGCACTACCACGACAGATGATATTGATACATAATCTATTTCATGTATCTTATCATTTAATGTATTTATCTGATCTCTCACATTTTTTGTGTTCTCATGATCATGATGTGGAATCTGATTTATTCATGCTTGAATGGCCAGTATGATAGTAGATTTTGAGACTAAGGTAATTTTTGATAGATCTATTACTTTGATTCATGTGCAATGGTATCAAAATTCTGATTCTCATGAAAAGTTAGAGGGGGAGGCACTAAATAGGGAGTAGGGTACACATATTATAGATGATGAGGCTTATTCATAGGATTTATTTTGATATAATGTTTTTATGATGGGGTGTATAAGGCCCCAGCCTTAAACCTTACTTAATCATGAGTTATTACAGGATTACACATTGAGGATCATTTCAGGTTTAGAGTTTTAGAGAATTGGATCATGAAACATGCATTACATTCCACATTTAAACAAAGTGGTTACATAAAAGACAGTATTCATTCTTCCCATCAACGGAAACATATTTCAAATAAAACATGGATTCTTTCATGACACATCCTTGACACTATCATCACATCATGTACCTTTCCCTTGACCTGTGAAAAACATTTCAAAAACTTGGGATGAGCATAAAATGCTCAGTAAATGTTATAAAAATATGGAAAGGAAACATGAGTTCATATATACATAAGAATGAAATCATAAATTACCCATAAAACATAGGCACTTTAACATACCTCATATATTCATGAATAAATCATAGAAATCATAAGACATAAAAGGTAACTTGAGGCATTCATAACATTCTTACGTTGGGAGTAACCCTCTTGGTTACGTTTGGAATACCCACCACAGTATATTCCCTAAATCTATTCGGAGAAACCATAACGTTTCACTCCTTCACATTACCCAATACATTGAAGATCTATATCAGGCTCACCCGCCGTTAGTTTATCACAGAACCACCCGTCTTCATAATAATGCCCAAGAACCTCAACATAATCGTATCACATAAAACATGCATAAAGGAAACATAACATTTCCACCTTCCAATCACAAGATATCAATACAACACATTGATATAAAAACATTATGAATACCATTTTCAAAACCAAAATAAAATAAAAGTAAAACATTGTATTTATTTTTCTTTTAAAAAGAAGGTAAGGCTTGTAGAGGAAGACGAAAATCAAATAATGGTCACGATGGCAGAGAAGTCGTTGTCGCCGCAAACGTATGACAAAAACATTCCCTTTTGTCGTTTAATAAACACTTAGTATAAAAAATATTCCTTTTGAATAAAAGAAAAAGTCAAAGGGGTTTATACACCGTATAAAATAAGGTTGTGTATAAAACAGAATATGCCTCAATGAAAGGAGATTGAGACGAAGTCCCTTAGAAAGACGGTATCCTTGGTTTAAGGATAAATCAATTACATAATTATGTGTGACAAACGAATACACCAAATATAAGTGGATATTATGTGTAAAATAATCAAATTTCATTCACACATATTCAAAGTATGACATATTCAATAACTACATGTTGAACCCAAAGAAATCGAAACTGGGTTAAGAAGTTCCCTTGACAGCCTAACAGCGTCACATCAAAATGAGTTGATGAGAGATAAAAAAAAGGGTATCTCATCACTTGGACATAAAATATACATCAATAAGGATATATGAGAACATATCCAAATATAACAATATGTAAATTAAAATATCCAACAAAAGAAGTCTTTTAAAAAGAGGATGGAGAAAGGTTCCCTTACCGACATGGGTATCTTTCGAAATATACGCCTCGTGAAAGAAAGACAATAAAACATTGATGTAAATAATAATAAATGAAGGAATATTACACAATGAGTAAAATAATGGTCAGTACATACACTACTCAATGGAAATTGTGGCAAATGTAGCATAAATCTCACGGGAATAAAACTGGGATGAAAATTTCCTTACGAAAACTCGGCAGCCTAACGACGCCACTTAAAACTTCCAAAAATGGATTGATGAGATCAAATTGGGTATCTCATGACATTACAATAAAATGTACAACAATAGGAATATAAAAGAACATCCCCCATCATAACAAAGAGGATCTTAAAATAATTGACATAAAGGAGAGTACTTAAAGAGAAAGAGAGATGTTAGATCTCTTACGAAAATTCGGCAGCATAACAGCGCCAATCAAAACATCAAAATTGGATTGATGAGAGAGAATAGGGTCTCTCATCATATGAACATAAAATTTACAGTAGTAGTAATATAAATGATCATCCCAATAACATGAATGATGATCTTAGAAGGAATGAGATAAAAGACTGTACTTAAAAAGAAAGAGAGGGGTAGGATCCCTTACCTCAAGTCCAACTTGTCTTGTTTGTTTCATTATATCCCTAAATAATAAACATTGGTCAATTAATAATTTCCTAATTACCTCCTTTAGATATTATTATTCAGTTCATATCACATATTATAATGTTATAATAATTTTTTAAAAATGTTAGTTCATATCAGACGTTTTTGTCGAAGTTTGGTACATGAGTCAAAAATGAACATGTTTGAAAAAATATTTCCCATGTAGTTATAGGTAAATAATTTACAGAATAGTATTAATGATTAAAATATCATATATATCCGGTAAATATTCATTTTACACTATTCCATATCATTTGGTGATAAAAAACAAAAATAACTATTCATGGAGACGGTAGGCCATACGTACGCATGAACACTGCTTTCAATTTTTGTCATATTAATGTAATTAAAAAAATGAGATATAAATATATGTTATAATTCCCGAAAGATATCCATAATTTCGATGTAATATATTATATATATATCCATTATATATATGTACTTATAATATTACATAACATTTTGAGATAAGAAATGAAATGTACCGTTCATGGAGACGGTAAGCCATACGTACGCATTAACGCTACTTCCATTTCGATTTCATATTTAATGGGATTAAAACATAATGATACATAATAGTATTTTAATTCTAGTATGGTATCATATATTATATAATTAAATATATCCTTTATACGTACCACATATGGTATTAACGAATCAAATCACATTGAGGGGGTGGTAGTCCGCACTTCCTTAAATGAAGATATCGCGTTTACCCATAATGGAATCCATAAAGGTACACCATAAATGAAAAATACATAAGATTAAGTAAAACATAAACATATTATATATCATATATAAATATATTTTCATCTTAATGGCCACCTTTTAAGGTGTTAGAATAATGTTGAACAATCATCATTTCGGGAGGCAGAAATTCGCCATCCACGGAAACAGTATGTTCTTTAACCATTAGGTGTAGGTGTGTGTAAGTCTAACTCGAATCCTTAATATAACAACATCATAGTATATTGAAGATACTGTATTTTTTACAAAATAAATGAATAAAAAGAGTTTAGGGGGTTGGAGAAGAAAAATTAAACAAAAGGACACAAGTGAAGACATTACCTTAAAATCGGGTAACTCCCTTGGGTTTGAGCTCAAAGGCTTACATGGGAAGACTTCTGCCCAAAGTGAGGATTCAAGGAGTAAGAGAGTGAAGTGGAGAGACAAAATGGGAAGGGTTTGTCCGAGCCAAAGGCTTTGGGAGTGTGGGTAAGGAGGTAGAGGTGGGGGCCTTTTATAAGAGGAGAGGAGGGGCACTCTTGTAAAGTTACAAAATGATACTTTATTCTCAAAAGATTTTCGGATTTTAAAGGTCCCACATTGATGTATTTTGAGGATAAGGTGATAGGGGTTATAAATCCACTCATACAATAGGTTTTTGACATGTTTAGGTCTTAGATATTACATTATCTTTCCATTTTATTTAAATCGTTAAATAATGAGGTCATCGCTGCATCATCATGATGTCATAAATAATTTAAATTATTTAATGTCTAAAAATTATAAAAAAAATATTATTATGTAGGAAATATTTTTATATTTTCAATTAATACTTATAGTCAAAACTATGACTTGTATAACCCCATGTAAAAATTGTTTTAGTAAAACATCTCATGTTTCTGTCATTTTTACGTTAACATAAAACAAAATGATATTTATGTCATTTTCCAACCAAAGTGGCTCCATGGGGTCCCCAAGTTGACCCATGTATTGTCTTTGTCGGCCATGACACATAAAATTAGGGTAGGACATGTGTCTAGGTCATTTAATTTTATTAAAACATTATTCTTACCATAAACTACACTAATTACCTCTAATCGCGATTAAAAACTTAATAAGTTACTATTCACAAAAAAATTATTTTTATCCCATTGAAAAACATTTTAATTCTTAATGACAACAATGTATGTCCAATTTTTTAAATTCAAAACACCAAGATGGCAAAATTTCATTTAAACGGAAAAAGAAGTTTTTATAAGTACCACTTAGTGGTTTCACTATTCATCAAAAATTGAAGTTTTTCAGAAAAATCCCAAAAATTCACCCTAAGCTATATTTGATATTAAGAATTCAAAAATGAAGTATATTTTACAAAATTAAAAAACATATAAGTCACATTAATTAATTTAATGATTAATTCCCGTTGTCAGAGCAAATAGCGTGTTTTTATGAAACAATAAGTATCAAAAGATAGACACTAGATTAAGTCTGATTTCAAAGTGAAATTAATTCCAACAACCACTATTGGATTTAATGGTAAAAAGATATTAATTTTTTTATTTAAAAACAATTCAAAAGATAATCTAATCATATAATTAAATTATATTAAAAAGTGGTTTTGAATTAAAATACAACATTTTTCACTATTCATTAAAAAATGAACTTTATCGGAAAGATACCAAAAATTTACACAAAGTAAATTTTGATGTCCCAATTCGTAAGAAGAGTTTTATTTGGTCCAATATAATGTATAAGAGTAAACAAAACTATATTTAATGACGGTTCTCCATCAAAAAGCGATAAGTGAACCTTTAGTAAAAACTAGGGCATATACGCCTAAAATTGAATTCTTTCCATATTTTAAGCCTTTATCATTTATTGGATAAATGTAAAAACATTTAAAAACATATATAATCATATTTTAGTTATTTATATCCATTCCCGCCAATACAACGGCTACATGTTAACTACCATTTAAAATAATATTATTTTATTATTGGAGTGCAACGTAAGATTCCCAAGAAACTCGTTGTGGCGTGTTGGGTACGCCATCGAGCATAGCATCCCCTTTAAAGTCATATTAATATTTTATTCAAAAATATGGATTAATATGAAAATTTCATATTCTTTATTTACCTGGGGTGTTACATCCTTCCCCCCTTTTGGGAATTGCATCCTCACAATTTTTAAAAATGAGCTTGGAAACATCCTTGAATGTCCCACATCAGAACAAGAGTCTGTAAAACAATCGCTTTAAAGTAAAGGAAGATAAGTACAGAGGTCACCCGAGTTAACCCATAGTACGATTCCATGTAGAAAAACCTGGACATTAATGAAAAAGCAAAGGGTCATGTTCTTGAGGGAGAGTGATAGTGAACATGTCTAGGAGAAAGTTAACCATAAGAAAATCACAAACTTGTGATGGGTTAAACGGTATTTGATTCCCCAGTAGGAAAAGTTAACAGACAACATTTTTGTTTTAAGATACTTTTTATTGAGGAATTTATTCATAAGGAAACATAATCACTTATCATGTTGACTTTCAACTTTTACTAGATTCCTTAATCAAACTCATATTTTTTTTCCAAAAGACGAGTATTTAGGGAGACTAGTTCGCATTAAGAGTACTATAATCAACTTCTAGAGAATCACCTAATCCACCAAAGAGAACTATATACTTCCCATGTCTTTACGAATTAACCAAAACCAAAACAAAAAATGTTTGTACAAGGTCAGATAATCCAGAAAAGGATAACCCTTTAAAAATAAAATCTATGCTTAATCTCCAAAATTTGTCCAACAAAACCCAAAGTTCAACAAGGACCATCCGATAAACAATTTGTCCATAAAATTATTCAAATTAAACCAATATAATATTGAAACACAAATATTTTAAGGATTTAGTCACATAGTCTTCCAAGTTAAATTGTAACATTTATCTCTCAACAACATCAGTTGCTCCTAAAGTCTCGTATTGAAAAGTAATTAACCTAATCACATATCCTCCATGATAGGTTAATCATTTTCATAAATAACCCAAAATAAACTTACTCTTAATTCATAAAATCATATAACTAAAAAGAATCAGTCAATCTAACCAGGGACTTCACGTAGTCTAGTGGTAGGCGATAAATACCAGTCGCACTTTGGTTGTGGGTTCGATTCCCATAGCTTTGTCCGACGTGACGGGTAGTCACACGGTCTGCATGTTTTCCTTTTTCCAAAACTATATAATTCCCAAATCATTCCCCAAAAAGGGATAAAATCATCAAAAATAACCATAACATAATTTAACCTCATTTTTATCTCTTTCCTTTTACTTCAATCATAACATATAGTAACCCATAATTACCTCAAAAGTAAGGATCATATAAACCCAAATGGTTCTTTATAGCTATTTCCACAAAAGAAAAGATAACTATTCCTTGAATAAAATTTTCATATATTAAACATCAGGGTTACACATAATATAAAAAGTCTTCTAACATTACCCCATCATAAAAAGAGACTTAATACTCTTAATAATTTCACCATAACTCTTGAAGCCCTTATATGTGGAAATCTTACTCATTCAACATTATTCATGATCCAATAACCATTCCTTTCCTACCTATTTAGAAATACCTCTTTCCTACAAACAAAATCATGAATCATATCCTAAGATTCCAAAATAGTAAAACAATAGTCATGAAATAATACATACCTTTGATTGGTCATTGTCAGTTTCTTCATCCTCAATCGGAATGGCATTAGGTATCGGTAAATGAAAATTCGTACGCTCTTGGTGATCCCATTCAAGAAACTTCTTCACAGTAAATGTGTTTTCATAATAACCATGCACACCACATTTAAAACATTCAATTGATCCCTCAGAATGAACTTCTTTCCCTTTCCTCGAGTCAACTGGATGCTTACTTTTTCCATGGCAGGTTCTTTCTTTATGACCTTAATTTCCACATCTATAGCATATTTCTGTCCCTTTGAAACATTTTCCTAGGTGTTTCTTTCCACATCTTTGACACATAGGTTTTTGAACACACACGCCTTTATGATTATTACCTGTACTTCCGTAGGGATTTTTTTCTGGCATATATGATGCCTTAGGGAAATCACCAAGGTTTAGGTGGTCAATCATGACTTTAGATAGTTAGTTGAGGATAATCACAAGAGTTCTCATTATAGATCCCAAATCATTCAGTTTCTTGCTCAAAAAAACTGTCATAGTTTCATTCACATCCATTTTTACTTTCGTTCCTGCTAGATCCATCCATTTACTAAAACCAAAAAGGTCAGTGTGAGTATATAAAAAAAACCATCATGTACTAATGAGGAAGATAAACACTAAGATATACTTACTCATTCACTTTATCTAAAACTAGGACTCTTTCTGAAATCCTAACCATTATGGTAATGCCACTTATGCTTAATGAATACCCTAACCTCTAAAGTTATCTAAACCGACCTCTGATACCAACTATAAGGCCCCAGCCTTAAACCTTACTTAATTTTCAGTTATTACAAGATTACACATTGAGGATCTTTTTAGTTTTAGTGTTTTAGAGAATTAGATCATGAAACTTGCATTACATTCCACGTTTAAACAAAGTGGTTACATAAAATACAGTATTCATTCTTCCCATCAACGGAAACATATTTAAAATAAAACATGGATTCTTTCTTGACACATCTTTGAAACTATCATCACATCATGTACCATTCCCTTGACATGTGAAACACATTTCAAAAACATGGGATGAGCATAAAAAGCTCAGTAAGGGTTATAAAAATATGGAAAGGAAACATGAGTTCATATATACATAAGAATGAAATCATACATTACCCAGAAAACAAAGGCACTTTAACATACCTCATCAAATCATGAATAAATCATAGAAATCATAAGACATAAAAGGTAACATGAGGCATTCATAACATTCTTACATAGGGAGTAACCCTCTTGGTTACGTTTGGAATACCCACCACAGTATATTCCCTAAATCTCTTCGGAGAAACCATAACGTTTCACCCCTTCATGTTACCCAATGCATTGAAGAGCTATATCGGGCTCACTCGCCCTTAGTTTATCACGGAACCACCCATCTTCATAATAATTCCCAACAACCTCAACATAATTGTATCACATAATACATGAATAAAGGAAACATAACATTTCCACCTTTCAATCACAAGGTATCAATACAACACATTGATATATAAACGTTATGAAAACCATTTTCAATACCAAAATAAAAGAAAAGTAAAACATGGTATTTATTTTTCTTTTAAAAAGAAGGTATGTCTTGTAGAGGAAGCTGAAACTCAAATAATGGTCACGACGGCGGAGAAGTCATTGTCGCCGCATACGTACGACAAAAACATTCCCTTTTGTCATTTAATAAACACTTTGTATAAAAAATATTCCTTTTGAATAAAAATAAAAGTCAAAGGGGTTTATACACCGTTTAGAAGAAGGTTGTGTATAAAACAGAATATGCCTCAATGAAAACAGATTGAGACGAAGTCCTTTACAAAGACGGTATCCTTGGTTTAAGGATAAATCAATTACATAATTATGTGTGACAAACGAATACACCAAATATAAGTGGGTATTAAGTGTAAAATAATCAAAGGTCATTCAAACATATTCAAAGGATGACAAATTCAATAACTACATGTTGAACCCAATGAAATCGAAATTGGGTTAAGATGTTCCCTTGATGGCCTAACGACATCACATCAAAATGAGTTGATGAGAGATAAAAAAAAGGCTATCTCATCACTTGGACATAAAATTTTCATCAATAAGGATATATGAGAACATATCCCAACATAACAATATGTTATCTAAAAGACCCAACAAAAGAAGTCTTTTAAAAAGAGGAGCGTGAAAGGTTCCCTTACCGACATGGGTATCTTTCAAAACATACGCCCCGTGAAAGAAGGACAATACAACATTTATATAAATACTCATAAATGAAAGAATATTACACAATGAGTAAAATAATGGTCAGTACATACACCACTCAATGGAAATTGTGACAAATTTTGCATAAATCTCACGGGAATAAAAGTGAGATGAAAAATACCTTCTGAAAACTCGGCAGCCTAACGGCGCCACTTAAAACTTCCAAAAACGGATTGATGAGATCAAATAGGATATCTAATCACATTAAAATAAAATTTACAGCAAGAGGAATATAAAAGAACATCCCCCATCATAACAAAGAGGAGCTTAAAAGAAGTGACATAAAGGAGAGTACTTAAAGAGAAAGAGAGAGGTTAGATCTCTTACGAAAATTCGGCAGCCTAACGGCGCCACTCAAAACATCCCAAATTGATTGATGAGAGAGAATAGGGTCTCTCATCATATGAACATAAAAATAACAGTAAGAGTAATATAAAATAACATCCCAATAACAAGAATTATGAGCTTAGAAGTAATGACGTAAAATATTGTACATAAAAAGAAAGAGAGGGGTAGGATCCCTTACCTCAAGTCCAACTTGTCTTGTTTGTTTCTTTATATTCCTGAATAATAATCTATGGTCAATTAATAATTTCCTAAGTACCTCCTTTAAATATTATTATTCAGTTCATATCACATATTATAATGCTATAATAATTGTTTAATAATGTTAGTTCATATCAGTCGTTTTTGCCGATGTTTGGTACATGAGTAAAAAATGAACTTGTTTGAAATAAGATTTCCCATGTAATTATAAGTAAATAATTTCAAGAATAGTATTAATGATTAAAATATAATATATATCTAGTAAATATTCATTTTATACTATTCCATATCATTTGGTGATAAAAAACGAAAATCACTGTTCATGGAGACGGTAGGCCGTACGTACGCATGAACGCTACTTTCATTTTTTGTCATATTAATGGAATTAAAAAAATGAGAGAGATATATATATGTAATAATTCCAGAATTATATCCATAATTTAGATGTAATATATTATATATATATCCATTATATATATGTACATATAATATTACATAACATTTTGAGATAAGAAATGAAATGTACCGTTCATGGAGACGGTAAGCCGTACGTACGCATGAATGCTACTTCCATTTCTATTTCATATTTAATGGAATTAAAACATAATGATACATAATAGTATTTTAATTCCAGTATGGTATCATATATAATATCATTATATATATCCTTTATACGTACCACATATGGTATTAACGAATCAAATCACTTTGAGGGGGCAGTAGTCCGCACTTCCTTAAATGAAGATATCACGTTTACCCATAATGGAAACCATAAAGGTACGCCATAAATGAAAAATACAGAAAATTAAGTAAAACATAAACATATTAGATATCATATATAAATATATTTTCATCTTAATGGCCACCTTTGAATGTGTTAGAAGTATTTTGAACAATCATCGATTCGGGAGGCAGAAATTCGCCATCCATAGAAACAATATGTTCTTTAACCATTAAATGTATGTGTGTGTAAGTGTAGCTCTAATCCTTCTTATAAAAAAACATTAGTATATTTAATATACTGTATTTGTTACAAAATAAATGAATAAAAATAGTTTAGGGGGTTGGAGAAGCAAAATAAAACAAAAGGACACAAGTGAAGACATTACCTTAAAATCGGGTAACTCCCTTTGGTTTGAACTCAAAGGCTTTCTTGGGAAGACTTCTGCCGAAAGTGAGGCTTCAAAGAGTAAGAGAGGGAAGTGGAGAGACAAAATGGGAAGTGTTTGGCCGAGCCAAAGGCTTTGGGTGTGTTGTTAAGTAGGTAGAGGTGGGGGCCTTTTATACGAGGAGAGGAGGGGCACTCTTGTAAAGTTACAAAATGTTACTTTATTTTCAAAAGAGTTTCAGATTTTAAAGGTCCCACATTGATGTATTTAGAGGGTAAGGTGATAAGGGTTCGAAATCCACTCATAAAATAGGTTTTGGACATGTGTAGGTCTTAGATATTACATTATCTTTCCATTTTATTTAAATCGTTACATAATGAGGTTATCGCTGCATCATCATGATGTCATAAATAATTTAATTTATTTAATGTCTAATTTTTATTTTAAAAAAAATATTATTATGTAGGAAATCTTTTTAGATTTACAATTACTATTTATATTCAAAACTATAACTTGTATAACCCCATGTATATTATTTTTAGTAAAACATCTCATGTTTGTGTCATTTTTACTTTAACATTAAATAAAAAGATATTTATGTCATTTTCAAACCAAAGTGGCTCGATGGGGTCCCCAAGTTGACCCATGGATTTTCTTTGTCGAAAATGACACATCCAATGAGGGTAGGACATGTGTCTAAGTAATTTCATTTTATTAAAACATTATTCATACCATAAACTACACTAATTACCTCTAATCGCGATTAAAAACTTAATAAGTTACTATTCACCAAAAAAATTATTTTTATCCCATTGAACCACATTTTACTTCTTAATGACAACCATGTATGTTGGATTTTTTAAATTCAAAACACGAAGATGGGAAAATTTCATTTAAACGGAAAAATCAGTTTTTATAAGTACCACTTAGTGGTTTCACTATTCATCAAAAATTGAAGTTTTTCAGAAAAATCCCAAAAATTCACCCTAAGCTATATTTGATATTATGAATTCAAAAATGAAGTCTATTTTACAAAATTAAAAACATATCAGTCACAATAATTAATTTATAATTAATTCCCGCTATCAGAGCAAATAGCGTTTTTTTATGAAATAATAAGTATCAAAAGATTGACACTAGTTTAAGTCTGATTTCAAAGTGAAATTAATTACAACGAGCACTATTAGATTTAATGGTAAAAATATATTCTAATTTCAATTTAAAACCAATTCAAAAGATAATCTAATAATATAAATAAATTAGATTAAAAAGTGGTTTTGAATTAAAATACAACATTTTACACTATTCATTAAAAAATGAACTTTATCGGAAAGATACCAAAAATTTACACAAAGTAAATTTTGATTTCCCAATTCTTAAGAAGAGTTTTATTTGGTCCAATAGAATGTATAAGAGTGAAAAAAACTATATTTAATGATGGTTTTCCATCAAAAGGCGATAAGTGAAACTTTAGTGAAAACTAGGGCATATACGCCTAAAATTGAATTCTTTCTGTATTTTAAGCCTTTATCTTTTATTGGATAAATCTAAAAACATTTAAAAACATATATAATAATATTTTAGTTAATTCTATCAATTCCCGCCAATACAATGGCTACATGTTTACTACCATTTAAAATATTATTATTTTATTATTAGAGTGCAACGTAAGATTCCCAAGAAGCTCGTTGTTGCGTGTTGGGTACGCCATCGAGCATAGCGTCCCCTTTAAAGTCATATTAATATTTTATTCACAAATATGGATAAATATGAAAATTTCATATTCTTTATTTACCTGGGGTGTTACAAGGTGGTTGTAATATTATATTACCATTTTGTGGTATTCTATAACCTCTCTTTTTGTTGATCATTGGTTGGGTTTCATTTGAAGTTGTTTCAGGTGTTTTTTCCATTAATATTAAGAAGGCTTATGGGCTGAAACGCGGTTAGTGCATGGCCTGTACATGGACTGGAAATTGTTCCCCAGTTCCATGTTTGGATAGTGGGATCCATATAGTATACACACAGTTATTAGTAACTATTCCAAATTTCCCAATAAACCATGCAAATGTATTTTTCTAGAACTGAAAAGAGGCATTGTAAATTTTAATAAAAATAAAAGATCTAGAAAAACCTATCTACATGGTTTCATGGGAAACAATGAATGTTTAGTAAAAACCGAGCGCAGACCATCAAGATCCCATAAATAAAACAGGTCACTGGCGCATGGTTTTCCAAATTGTGTTCATTCCATGCACTGACCATGTTTCAGCCTAGAACCCTCACGAATTTTAAGAAAAAAAACACCCAAAAAACTTCAAAATAATCCAACAAAAGCTCAACCCAAAGAGTAGTTATAAAATACTATAAAATTGTAACTGAGTGGTACAACCACCCAGCTATAAAAAAATTATCTCCCAACAAATCCTAAAAATAATCCTCCTTATCTAAAAGATGAGGACACTACTCCCTAATCCTCATTCATTGTGGTCAAATCAAAATTTGTGTTTAGCATTGCAAGATCTGTTGCTCTCGGTTGATGGTTTTCTTATGATGCATGATTTTTATTGAACCAAATTTAGTTTATTAAATTTAATTTTTTTGGATTTAATTGACATTGTTCATATTTAATATAATGTATTTCAATCCTTTTTGGGATAAACCCAATTCCGATGAATTGGTTATTTTGAGGAAAAAAATTTCCTTTGTAATTGGAATTTGGTGATATTTTAAATTATTAATTAATATATTGGTTTTCATAGGAATTGAATCAATTGAAATGTTGAATTTAATTATAGAAAGAATGTTTTGATAGAAGGTTATCAAAAAGCCCAATCCAACTAAATGGGGGGGTTTGATGAAAAAGATGGAATTTTTTAATTTGAATGGGAAATAGATTGTGAAATTTGATTATTTTGTTTCAAATCGTGGTTTTGTGAAAAAATGTCTTAAATTGATTTGATGGATACCTTAGGGTATAATCTTTGTGAAAATACATTTTTTATTAAAAACTAATTATTATTATTTATGAAACAATTAATATATTTGAAATAGAGTGTGGAATAAATTTCATATTCTATAATAAAATTAATTTCCCAACATTGATTTGTACATGATAATATAAAATTCATTTGCAGATATTGAGTTATTTTTAGTGGAAAATTATTATTCTATAATTTTCTAAAACATTATCTCATCACCTCCCATTACTTAGGCGGTGGTGATGACATCCCATTCTTTTAGGCATAATGGGGTATATGTAATACATTGTCATATTCATAGTGTTGAATCCCTATAGCATAGAACTAGCGTACATATTTGGAACACAACCATATCACTTTCTTATTTGGATTCTTGAATGTTTATATATTCCATTATAATAAAATGTTTAACATGCATTGAGAATTATATAACTTTTTATATAAATTTTTTATTTAATCCATTAATGTGAACTGTAGTTCATGCAATGTATCCTTTGATTGAAGGAAAATTCCATATTTTAAAAATTTTCCATCATTTTAAATGTATATAATGATTTTCAAAAGGTACTTCCATCTTTTATAATTGTAGATAAATAATTGTTTAAATATGATTGTCTAATTCTAGACCTATTGGTTTCAAAATTGAATGTATGTTTTAGTGAAATTGATACTGGCATCTATTATTGAATCTTTGGGTGAAATATTACAAAGATTTGGCTTAAACACTCCTTGTTTTTGGGTGTTATTTGATTATCTCATTCCAAGTATGAGTAATAGAAAATGATCTCTTCGAGGAGAAAGTAGTTTCTGATCTTTGGTCTTGTTATGTTTTGTCTTAAGGAGTTTGGGTTATTTTCACATTTTTATACTTGGGTAATTTGAGACTGTTTAGCTTCATGTACATTACTACCAATGGGTTTTTCCTTTGATATGAATACATTATTATTTTCTTTTCATTCTGTATTATTAGTGGGAAAACTTCTCCCACATTCTATTTGATGATGTTATGTGCTAGTCTGCAACCCATAGGTATCTTTAATGCCCTTCGAGCTGTGTCAAGACCTACTTAGTTATAGGGTTATTAGGGTACTCTGGTTGGTTTGTGGTAAACATTATTCTTCAATCACACACACACCTCAGAGATTCAAAGTCATGATGAATATAAAACATTGTATGTATTTTATGATATCTAACCATGATTTAATGACAAGTGATTTTGTGGAAAAATATACACACATTGATCATAATTCACTCATATGTGAAATATAGAAACACCTATATCAATGACCAAAATGAAATATTGTAATTATATAATAAAAATATGTAGAATATGAAATAGAAAAATATTCTAGTTTATTGATATGAAGGACATCATTTGAAAATAATGATGTCATAATATTTGGAGAATCCTAAGTAAGTAAACTCTTTATTGAATCATTATGATGTTGTTTGTATATATTTTATGAAGTCTAATATTCTAAAATATTTTCCTTTATAATAGTATACTATTTTAGAATTATAGAAATATCATTCTTTATTTTAAATCTTCAGCATCAAATCATTTTAATTTTTGAATTAAATATATTAAACTTTAAGTAAAAATGATGATCCAAGAACACAAAAAAAATTTGTTTCCTATGAAGCTGATTAAGGTTACCTAAAAAATAAATTATTTTAAGATATTATATATTTATTCATTATGTATATCAAATAAAAATGTATTTGAACAAAGGAATAATAATGAACATAAATTCTGTTAATTAAATTAACAAATATTTATTAATTGTTTTTGGAAAGGGATAAATATAAATCAGAATATAATTCAGGATGTAGAAAGATAATTTCTCACATTGAATAATATATATTTATTACTCTATGAACAGTTACATTATTTTATTATTATAATTAGTTTTACTACATCAATCCATTAAAAAATAAATATACTTCTAGAAAATTAATTTTTTAGTGTTATTCTAGAAATTAGTATTCACTTGATCACATAGGTATTCTTTTAATATAATTTGTGTCTTTTAGAATTATGATAAACTAAATATTAGTTAAAATTCATTTCAATGTTATATAAGTGAAAAATAATTAAATATTATTGATACAAAGTGTATTGTTATGTAATTATTTATTCCATTCAATCCTACATAACATGTTGTTATTTTTTACACTCAACAATTGAGATCCCATGAAAAGAGAAATTATTATTGGAAATAATTAATCATACATTTTTTATTGGTGGACTAGAATAGAGGAATTTTATATTTCCATGAGACACTATAAATCAGCATTTTCATTATCCATATATTTTCATAATTTCCTCCATATATAATATTTAGAAGTGTGGGATATGATCAATTAAATTTTATGTGGGTTGTTTTGTTTAGGGTTTAAATTTTAATAATTCAAATCAACCCCAAACCACCAACGTGTGATAATTAAAAACACTATTTTGAAAACATTATCTCCCTCATGATTTGGGCTAATAAATTACTCATTATTCTTATATTTATAAATTTATCGAGACAATGGTGAAACTTACTTCCCATGAATTGTGGGAAACAATTAATTAAGTTAATATTTATATTTCAACTGAGGTATTTATAAAATGATATCTATATGTTTACACTAGAGTATAAAATAAGGGTAATGTTAATGGATTTACCTAAATATGAAAATATAAATAAGGGAATTGAGGATTCTTAAAAACAAAAGTTATATGGATTTGAGAATGGATAAAAAATTAGATAGATTTTTTTATTCCGTTGTAACACTTTTCATGTATACTTGTCTAGGGATCCAGGAGTTATGAATATTTGAATTCATGAACACAATATATTAATAAATTGCACTTAGACATTCATGAATTGAGTTAAATAAATACGATAATTACTTATTTAAATATAATAATTACTAGTTTTTGAAAAAAAAAGGAATTTATTAATAGGATTCATGAAATATTAATTATAAATGTATAATATTATATTATGATATTATATTATAGAAAATATATAACTATTTATACATGATGTTCTAATAATATGTTTGGGGGGATTTTTGATTCCCAGAATTAATCTAATGATTATCATATATAATTTAAATAAATTATTAAACTTATATTATGGAGTAAAAAAATTAGCTAAGGGTGATTTCATATGATGACATTCATGTAGAAATATATTGTATGATTATCGTACAAATATTAAAATTGAAGGATTCCAAGAGTTACATTGATCTATAAAATAATATTTTATTTATTTTATTATTTTTCATAGGAAAATATCATAAGATGTATGTTATTTCCTATACACAATGGATGTTTTTGTTTCAACATTTATATTTCATTTTCTCATTGGTTGATTAATACATGTGTGTGAAATTTTAGCACAAACAGAAAATTTCATTACTGTATAGAAGAATAAATAATTAAGGTAATTTTAATTTTTGAAATAATTATAATTTATAGATAGACAATGGATATGAAAACGATAATTATGTGAAAATTAGGAAAACAATCATTATCTATACAGAAATCCATAATATGGTTCTATAATACAAAAAATTCATTCATTTATCATTCTTTTGAAACCACTTAGATCAAATCATGGATAGTATTTATATCGTGGCTATGAGAAGAAATATTTATATCTTTAAGAAGATCGGATTGTAAGATCAATTGAATTTGTGTAGAAAATGGGGAGTTTTAGTAATAAAAAACAATAGATCTCATAAGTTTAGTCAAATGGGAATATGTGTACAGAAAAATATTCAGCAATGAAAATTAATTTTTTTAAGGCATGAGTGACTACATAAACATAGATTGTTTTATATATTAGTTTTATTTTATTATATACATAAATTAGAAATTTCTTTTACCCCCTCTATCACATCTATCACCTTCCAATTATTGTAATATAAAATGAATGTTCTGATTATGGAAGAATATCTATTATAATTCTGGAGTCCTAAAATTAATTAATAAAACACATTGATTTGATTTTCATTACTTTTAGTTGATGTGTGAAAATTTTATCAAAAGGTCCTGGATGTTTTTAAACATGATAAATGACTTCCGATAGGTTGATTATATATAATCCCCCTATACCAAGTGTAGTTAGTATTAATGTGTACGCTCTATTGAGTGATAATTATTTTAAAATTTAATGAATGTTTACGGAGATAGTGTGTTACATCTAATTTTCCATGGAATATTAAATCCTAATAACTTATTTCTTGGGTTATTTTTGTGGTTTTATAATTATTCAAACACATATAAAGGAAGGATGATAATGAAATAGAAATTTTTTGAATAGTATTCATGATGACTGTCTCCCATGTTTTTCTAATGAATTAACTTTTGAATTTTTTATTTATCAATTAATAAAAGTTGTTTTAAAATCATTTTAAATATTATGATGTCATTGCAACAGGATATAAAACCTAGATCCCATAACATTTTATATATTTATTCCCCCAATCTCTTTAATTCAATATATTTTTCTATAAATAAAACACCAATAATATTAAACACCACCTTTTTACATAAGAGGCCATCACTTTTGAGAACTCCACTTTAGATATAACATTTGGTTACCACTACTATTATATTTAACCCATGTAATAATAGTTTTTTCTAACACTATTATATGGTTATGTTTAAATGATCATTTTATTTCCAGGATATTATATTATATAAAATTTTATTTAATCATCTCTGAGTTTTTTTCAAATATTTTACAATATAATTAAATAGTTAATGCATTGGGATACTTGATCTTGTAATACCATCATTATTCTCTCTGTTTCATCAATCATGATAATTATTTGGATCATATTAGTTCAACAATGTTATATGATCACACAAATAAAATATTTAATATAATTTATTTGACCAATTTAATAATACCAATAAATTATGAAAAACATATCAATATTATCATGTCGTTCCATGATGAATTCTGGGTATTATGTTGATAATAAATCATCCAATCATTGGTTTAAACCGTTGAGTCAACATGTAGTTTTCCGAATCCCTAAGAGCTATCATAGCAGAACTCATATAAATATATGGTTTCAATTTTGATAAATAAATGACTAAAATTTATAAAAATATCTCATGATGTGATTAAAAATGACCATTTATAGAAATAACTAGGTTTATTATACATTCATTAATTAATATATCCCACATCTCCCTTTATTTCTTCATATCTATTTTTTATTTGATAACAAATCCATAATTTTCAATACCCAAATATTTTCATCTAACTAAAATAATTTCCATTGCTTTTTATATATTTCCCCATATAAAATTTCATATAGTTCCCAATATTTCTTATATTTCATAGTATATATATAACATTAAATTCAAATAATTTGAAAAAAAATGTTATTTAATACTAATTTGAGGAAGAATAATTTTGTTATATTAATTTTTTATATTTTATTACAATTTTATTCCCCTTTTTATTATTTTACTTACTGTTATATTTCTCCCTTATTATTTTAATTTGTTTATTTTTATTCTTTTTAATTAGTTATTTTATCTTCCTATATCAATTTTTAAAAAAAATTATTATATTTAATAATTTTTTTTCATCATTTTTTTTTCACGATATTTATATTTTTCATATATAAAAAATGACACTTTATTAAATGATATGATATGGAAAAGAAAATATAATCAAAAGTGATTGTAAAATTTAATGAACAATACACATATATAATAGTTCCTCTATAGTAGTAAATTCATTTAACAATGAGGTGTCAAATAAAGATCCCCATGGGGTGTTAATATAACACAGTTTTTAATCAAATAAAATATACAAAAAATTAATATAAATAATAGGAACACAACATAAGTGAATACCATCGATGTTGAGTACTATCGTGTGTATATCCAATACAAGGATAAATACATAGACATTTAATAGTAATTGGGACACATCCACCATAACTTTAAATTATACAGTCTTCCAATAGAAGAAACTCCTAAACACCTGAAGAAGTTTTATATAATTTTCTTTATTAAAAAAACCCAAAATATGTGACTATGGACCATAAAATGTTTTATCAATTTCACTTTACACCTAAATAGTTTATAAATATATAAATTATACTATCTTCCTAAAACAATTTTACTATACAAATAACATAGATGAACATTTTTATAAAATTAATAGTACTCCTTATTAAATGAATTTATTACAAATGGATGTTAAAAAATATTTATAAGGTGATACACTAATTAAATAAAATGAAAGATTTAAATGTATTTTATCTTCTTATACTCACCAAAATATATGGAAAATGATACTTTGAAACATTATTTAGGATATCGATGCCATGGATAGTGGAGTGACAAATGTTTTATTTAGTGATGATATAATTGAATATCCCCAAACAAACATTACTAAATCTTGAATTAAAATATATTCTTTTTATATACAATTTGACACCAATTGATATGACTCATTCTAAAAAAATCATTTCGCATCATTTTGATACATTAGACATTAAATATCATAAATGACTCATAATCACATCATCCAATGGTATATTGTCTCTAGGAACTACCTATGTAAGAAAATTATTTTATATTAATTTTTTAGAATTTATTTATAATAGAAAAACACTAGAACACTTCTAGACTCCTCATATAATATACACATATTATTATCTATTGTAATAGAAATATAAAAAAAATTTGAGAAAAAATGATTGTTATGGGAAAATATATCAATATGAGATCATGGTTTTGATCACACAAGTCTGAGAACACATGAGAATGGGAGAAATATCTTATAAAATGAACCAAGAAAAATAAGTATTCTCTAAAATTTATAGTATAAGGGAATATAATATATAATGAATAAACCCATATCATGAAATACGATTGTGAGATCATAGACCTGAACCATGTAGAATATTCATATACATATAACATTGCAATTTTGAAAAAAGATAATCATAAAAATTCATAACATTTATGATCCAGCACTATATCATCATTCAATTAGAGTATCATGTATCATAATATATTTCCTATAATTTATCTACCATCACGAACTATTTCTCATAGTGTATTATAAATCACAACTAATTACCTATAATAACCAGGAGACAAATATTGTTTCACATATATGAATATACATACAAATACATTTCTAATTGTGGTCGAAGAATCACATATAATATCCCATATTCTATTAGATATGATTAATAATTTTTTATATTGGTTTGAGAAACATTTATCATTTACCCTAACTATATTATGAGATGTATCTATTTAAAAAATTTCTAGTATAGTTTTCATGACCCCTCACCACAAGATGTACCCCTTCTGGGTTGGAAATTTGAAAAGGGACCTAGTGACCCCATGAGTCATGCCTTCATTAGGCCCCGGGTGGGCGAATGGAACTGAGGGTAGAGTAAACACATGGATAATAGGAATTACCCTCTTATAGAACTCTTGCGAATGTTAAAGATAAGACATCCACCAAGTGACTCCATATCAGACTACATTATAAACGAAATCTCATGTATGCATATGTAATGTCATGAAAAACTACTAAAAGTAAAAGGATAAAGTACATATACCAAAGGAAAGTAAAAAGTTATCAACCCTGAAGCCCAAGAATCTCTTGTGACCTAAAGATAGTAGTATAAATCCTCATCTCCAAACCTCGCCAAGTGAACTAAAAAATAGTTTATATGTACATTGCGTGAGTATATGAGTATACTCGGTAGGATCCTCCCTAGAGCCTTTCATATAAAAGTAAAAAAAACACGCTAATGCACAGTGAACATAAAGTGAATCTAAACCATAACATAAACATGTATACTATGTCCAAAGCCTCACCAGGGATACTCTAACCAAGTATCTCCAACAATGATATATTATATAATAAATAATATCAAGGGTACCCCACTACCACTTCCCCACAAGATTTGAGGAATATCCCCACTTCGCACGTCCTTAGAATCTCTCTCTAAAAATTCATTCCTACAGACACCTGGGCGTAGCACCACAACAGTAGCCTCATGCAATAATACCACCACATCCATGTAACCAATGATACCGGGTATTTTTTGTAGACCCACCACAACTCAGAAAATGCTTCTCATATGTAAGATATTAAGACTCATTCAATTATCTCCCATACACCGATTAAGGATACTCAAGGCATCACACCCTATACAACTTACACATATAGTTTTCCATAAGAAACTATATTGATAACATATGTGTGTGAATAACCACAAGCAATTACATCCCTCTACACACATATGTGGTTAACACTAACTTATGTGCCTTCCAGCACAAGTAACCTCCAAGAGAAGAGAGTGGGGGCCAAAGTAGGTAGTTATCCACCCATCGTCCCAATAGAATGGTGGAAAAAACACCCTCCTGGATCAAAAGTATTAAGGTTTCAGTCGCCCTAACTGATAGGATGGGGTTGCAAATAGAAATAAAAAATGTACATTATATAATATAGATCACAACCTCACTATGGAAGAAACCTAGTCTCAGACTCAACAACAGCTAACATATCTCGGACTACATGTTTCCACTACTAAGACTGGGCATCCTATATGAACACAACCATATCAATAGCTTTACTAGATTAATTTATTCCATTTTTATCAATTTCACTTTATGTTAATTAATTATTTAAACTTTTATTAACCATTAACAATTTCAGATTATATTTCATTAGCATCACACACAAATTCTAATGTTCTATTAAATTTTAACCACAACACTAAGTCCCAGCAAGAACCAACCATATATGTTAACATCATTTATTCAATAATTTATTAACAACATTATTACTTTCCCATATTCATAGTAATTATAGATAAGCAATCTATACTAATAAAAATAGGGGTTCTCAGTGTGGATTGTAGTTGAATTACCTATCATGTCATTAACACCCATAGCAAGAGTATAGACACATCCTCCCTCATGAAGCTAAACAGAGAATACCATGAAATACCCCACGCATCTTCGACTCTATTATGAAGAAGGGTAAGAAAGAAAATATTCCTTTAGCAGTGGAAAAATTAATATAGATAAACAACATACAAGGTTCAGTAAACATCCAATAATTCATATCCAACATGTTTCTTCATTTCTGGTGTTCTTCCCCGACACACACATACATAAACTGATTCATTTCTCCACACTAGGCATCAACAGCTATCACAAACAATTGCCCTCCGAAACTCCACATATCCCAACAACTATCTAGGATCACATCACAACACAAGAAGTAAGAAAACAACATCACATAAACTGGGATCTTAGACCTTAAACAAGAATGAAGGTAACACATTACCTTTTGGGGAATTATCTTTTAAAAAACAACTAGTTCTTTAATCCATCAAGAATTAACTGGTTCATAAATAGTAGGTTCCAAAAAATGGGAAACCTAAACAGAAAGCTATCATATCAATCATAAATTGATTAAATATGCTTATTGCATAAATTTAACTAACATCAAATTATAACTATAACATCATGATTCATTTAGATGCCTCTTTATCTATGAGAAATATTTACAATTAATCCCAATTTATGTTATTATCCAATTTATTTCAATAACAACATTAAATGTGAGTCATGCATATATATAAGACTATCTTAAAAAACAAGATGAAATAATATACGAATGATACCAATTGATTTATCTGATTCAAATATTTATTATGTGAATTCTATTATTATGCAGTGGAAAAATCATGCTTTCACTTTTAATGTAGGTAAAATAATAGAGAAGAAACAAACACATTACCTAAAACAGTTACTGACATTTTTATACGAGAATGATCCACACAATGGATTACGATCACCTCCACTCTTACAAATGCATCTACTCGAGGACGTCGTGACATGACTATACCAACTGACCACCAAGAAAACACAAATAGAATCTTGGATATCACATGCCATAACATGCCAAGGAGAAAGAATAGATACGGACATATTAAAACAAAATAATAATTTTAGATCAATTATTCTATCGACAAAGGATCAACAATTCCTATTTGCACAAAAACATGGGTTGCACATGTAGTAGGAAGAAACATCAAGGGGAAACAATTTGAGGAATATGATTCGATCACATCGCTCCTATGGGAAGAAGGAATGGTTCAATAGTCTGACACCAGGGAACATAAATGTTGAATAAGTTAGTAATATAACCCCTCCTAATATAATATTCATGGATAATAAGTTTATGATATGCGAAATTTTCTATTAAAAGTGTATCACATTAAGCCATGCAGTTTAACCATGTAAATTCATCCCAAGACATAAAAAAATTAATAAATGAGTTATTGGATTTGATTTGGCCTTAAATATTTTAAAAAAAGTCCTTGAATGTGTTTAACATCAAATAAAATGTTAAAGGTAGAACTGTAGATCAATGGAAATGATGCTGGAAATAGTGTCACCAACTGGACCTAGAAACACTCTACACCTGCCAATCTGGAAACATTGTACACCTACTGATCCATGAAACACTGTACACATACTGATCTTGGAAACAATACACCCCCACCAATCCTATAAACACAATACACATACTGATCCTAGAAACCATGTACACCTACTAATTTGGAAACACTATACACCTATAGATCCTAGAAACACTGTTCACTGAATGACTCACTAATACCGATGACACTATTCACAGATTGAAAAACTGTTAATGATGGATCTTTTCACATCTGTCTCACAAATATAACTGTTTAGACCAGTCACACTAATGGAAAAATTCACATTGAGATCACCCATAGAATTGTTCCAATCGGTCTCACTGATAAAACTATTCACATTGGTCTCACCCATGGAACTGTTCACATCAGCCTCACCAATGGATCTGTTCATATCAGTCTCACTAAAATAATTTTTTACATCATTGTCCCAGATGGAACCGTTCACATTGGTTTCACCGATGAAACTGATCACATCAGTCTCACCGATGCACGGTTCAAATATGTCTCACCAATTTCATACTTCACATCGATCTCACCAATGAAACCTTTCACATAGGTCCCACCTATAGAACTGTTCACATCAGTCTCACTGATGGCACCATTCACATTAGTCTCACAGATGGGACTCTTCACTTTGGTCTTACCGATGCACTATTCACATCAGTCTCAATGATGACAAATTTCATTGAATCAGAAAATTTGGAAACATGTTCAGGATAAGTAACCTAGACCTCCCAAAACACCTCACAAACCATATTTCAACAATGGAATGGACCGTAAAGGTAAGGGCCATTACATCAGATTCCTCTCAAAATATTCTTGTCCATGGTAATTCAAAAAAAAATCCAATGGAAAGAAAAAAATGGGTATGAACAACCATCCAATGAGATACCTCTCAAAAGTGAGCGTTCCACAATAAGCATCAAAAGAATGACATCTCATAAACATGAATGTTCTACAACCACAAAGAAAAAAGATTCAAACATCAAAGAACTAAATATACTGAGCACGTATCTGAGACTCACGTTTCCTTGTACTCTTCTCCCTACCACTGTGTCATCACAAGACATGAAACAAGGGGATATAAATCTCATGAAACACCTTCTCATTTCAATCTTGGATCTACACTAGCTGCTCCTCGATGGTGGAATTATTATCAACATAGATCTCTCCCCTATCGATTATGTTAGGGTCATCATGAAGATAACTATGGAGTTGTGAAACAAATAAAAACATAAGGTATTCAAATAATCTGTGGGGGATGTGATACTCGATATGTCACAACTCCAACATGAGAGAACACCTCGAATATCCTGACAAACATGTGAGATAGTTTACTATAATGACCAATCCATCACTACCCATGATGGTGAGTAACATTTATAAACACTTGATCCCCAACATCATACTCCAATGGTCTCCTCTATTGATTGTCATAGGATTTTTGACAATCCTGTGATGTCCTAAACCACTAACAAATGACCTGAACTATTTCTATTGTATTATGAACTAGTTATGTTCCGGTAATTTCAGACTCTCCAACCATTGTACAACACAATGGAGAATGGAATGGTCGTCCATACATGGATTTAAAGGGATCCAAACTGATGGTGGTGTGAAAACTATTATTATATGAAAAATACACCAAGGGTTAGTTCCTCATCCACGAACATCCAAAATCTAGAGAAAAAGTCTATAACATGCCTTCAAGAGTTTGAATGGTCTTCTCTATTTGATCGTCCGTATATAGATGAGAATCATTGATAAAGAATTTCTATGAACTAAAATCATACTGGAGAACTCTCCACACACTAGAAATAAAAATATTATCTCGATCGGAAATGATCATCCTCGGGAATCTGTGGAGTCTCACCACCTCATCCAGATACTACCTCGAAAAAACATCCACTGATATTGACTACTTGATCGCTATTAAGTGGAATGATTTTATTAAACGATCTAATACCACCCAAATTGCATCATGTCCTCCCTAATATTGAGGTATAATAATAACATTGTTAGTTGAAATTTCCTTCCACATCCACTAAGGAAAATTTAATGGCTAAAGAAAACCACCAGGGACACGGTGCTTGGCCTCCACATTCTGGAAGACCAATCAAAGAGAAAAAAATTTGACAACTTCTTGCTTCATCCCAAGCCACCAAAACTGACATCTCATAGCCCGATACCTCAATATTATTCTAATATTTAATGATACATTTGAACTATGAAACACTCTTATAACCATATCGTACATCGCAGATGTAATAAAAATAAATCCTTGATTCAATACTCGATGTTGTTCATCCTCATCCCAACCATTAGGGGCATCACCACAAACAAAAAGGTCTCTCCAGACGTCCACCTACAGATCCCCCTACTTGGAAACTTCCACCAGCTACACCAAAGATGACTGCACCATCATCTAGAAAAGAAAACCATTTCCTCCAACATATCCCATATCGATGAGTAATGGTGAAGGTTATTCCATCACTCCCCAGGAATCCCCAGATTCACGCATTGAATCATTATGTGACATCATGCATAGTTAATCAACTACAAAATTACCCATTATAGTGGTATAGGAGATTTAAATGTTGTATTAATGTATGTACTCCATCACCCAACATTTTCATATGTTCAAGTCAGGTTTTGAGAAAACACACCTCCAGATCTTATAATTTTTGAAAACCACAAGTGCTCACCAATGAAGTAATAAATCCACAACTTCAAAGAAAACACTATGGATTATAATTAAAGATTAGGGGTGGAACAATTATGTTTATTGGGAAAAAACTATCATGAATTATAAGAAACAATTCATCTCTATTGCATCAGAACACAGCCTAACCCCTCAAGAGAAGCATCACAGAAAACCACATACTAAACTCCCTTAGCTGGAAGTCATTGAAATAAAGCACATAAAAAATTCCCTTTTAGATACTAAAATTCTTCCTAACACTGATCAGTCCACATGAACACCTGATCCTTCCTTGTCCATGTTGTTATTAGAGTTAAGACTCGAGAAAAATTGGCTATGAACCAACAATAGTATCATGCGAGAGAAAATAAACATCACAACTCTTCCACTATCATGGGGGATTCCCAAGACATATTTTTTCAATATTTGATAGATCAACAACTTCACCGTTCTAGGACACCACATGCCCCATGAAACAAACTTCTTGAGCCCAAGACTCACATTTTGAAAACATCGAAAATAACTGTTGTAGACGAAGAACTCCCAAAATTGCGTGTAGATGATCTGAATGATCCTCCTCAGATATGGAGTAAAAAGGATTTCATTAATGAAAATCACCATGAACCTATTTATGAACTCACAGGACATAGAATTAATCAATCCCATGATCATAAATAGAGAATTTTTCAAATGGAACAACATTACATTGAACAGGTAATGCCCATACAATAATAAAAAGTTTTTTCTGAGAAATCGTCTTCCGTCACACGCATATGATGATATCCTGACCACAAATATATCATTGAAAACCAACTTGTACCCTTTAGTTAATGGAGTAAATCATTAATATGCAGAAGGAGGTAATGATTCTTCATGGTCACTTTGTATAAGTTACAGTAATCAATACAAAACGGCAAAATGTCGTCAGCCATCTTAAAAAAACGTGTGCACCCCTTAGTGACAAACTCACCAAAACAAAACGGAACTGTTACAGACCATCAAGCAGTATACGCTAATCCTGTAACATATAAGGGCCACTCTTATACAGATACATATAGATAGGAGATGATCCTGGTTGTAGCTCGATCCCAAACTTGATCTCTTTTCGAGGGGGTAATTCTACAACCTCTTTTATAAAGACATTAGTTTAATCTTCTATAAACCTTGTAAATACCAAATTCTGAACATTTGTAGAACTGGACATCAGCTCATCCATCAATAATGTTAATGACAGAACACACCTCTGACCCATAAAATGGTCTAGCTCTCCAACAAACACCACTAGCTCTCCATCAGCATCGAAGAACACCACTTAACTCATAAATACATCCATGATATCCTACACCAAATACAAATTATCCATTCCCAGGATGACATCATAAGGATGTATCTACAAACATAAGAAATTTCCCCAATAGTAGTGCTTCCCTAACACTAGTTCATAGTCTTCACATAATTCAATTAAGTCATCTAAACCTCCAACCAACGTATTCAAATCCAAGGGAACTATAACCCTCTCTACCTCATGTACCAAAGCATGTAAAGGTGAATATGATATGAATAAGTGATTCTCAATTGAATCAAAAACATTCATACTACCATTTAGAAAACATGAAAATGGTACCTCAAAAGACGTCTGGCTCACCTGGTGCTGGAAATGATAATGCTTGAAGCTGAAAAAGACCACCTCATAAACCTATTTGACACTGATGAAGACCTCTACAATGGAATCACACGGCTCTATGAGGACAGAGAGAAGAACTGGTATGTCCTCTACTTACCTATTATCTTATCTACTGTTCTAAAGCTAGTGCAACCTGCTACTACTACCTTGACTGGAACTGCCTCAATGGAGAAACCTATAGTGGAACACCTGGTGCATGATGACTACTCTAAAATGTCGGGCACTCTAGCTACTGATTTCCTTTCTCTCTACAAGAAAAAAAGTTCCTTATCAATTGGAATATTCCTATGAACCACGGCTCCCAAAGAAACAAGATGTTGAGAGCTAGGACCTACCCCTGGCCTTAAATATTTTAAAAAAAAAGTCCTTGAATGTGTTTAACATCAAATAAAAAGTTAAAGGTATAACTGTAGATCAATGGAAATGATGCTGGAAATAGTGTCACCAACTGGACCTAGAAACACTCTACACCTGCCAATCTGGAAAAATTGTACACCTACTGATCCATGAAACACTGTACACATACTGATCTTGGAAAAAATACACCCCCACCAATCCTAGAAACACTATACACATACTGATCCTGGAAACCATGTACACCTACTAATTTGGAAACACTATACACCTATAGATCCTAGAAACACTGTTCACTGAATGACTCACTAATGCCGATGACACTATTCATAGAATGAAAAACCGTTAATGATGGATCTTTTCACATCTGTCTCACAAATATAACTGTTTAGACCAGTCACACTGATGGAACAATTCACATTGAGATCACCCATAGAATGGTTCCAATCGGTCTCACTGATAGAACTATTCACATTGGTCTCACCCATGGAACTGTTCACATCAGCCTCACCAATGGATCTGTTCATATCAGTCTCACTAAAATAATTTTTTACATCATTGTCCCAGATGGAACTGTTCACATTGGTTTCACCAATGAAACTGGTCACATCAGTCTCACCGATGCACGGTTCAAATCTGTCTCACCAATTTCATACTTCACATCGATCTCACCAATGAAACCTTTCACATAGGTCCCACCTATAGAACTGTTCACATCAGTCTCAATGATGGCACCATTCACATTAGTCTCACAGATGAGACTCTTCACTTTGGTCTTACCGATGCACTATTCACATCAGTCTCAATGATGACAAATTTCATTGAATCAGAAAATTTGGAAACATGTTCAGGATAAGTAACCTAGACCTCCCAAAACACCTCACAAACCATATTTCAATAATGGAATGGACCGTTAAGGTAAGGGCCATTACATCCGATTCCTCTCAAAATATTCTTGTCCATGGTAATTCAAAAAAAAATCCAATGGAAAGAAAAAAAGGGGTATGAACAACCATCCAATGAGATACCTCTCAAAAGGGAGCGTTCCACAATAAGCATCAAAAGAATGACATCTCATAAACATGAATGTTCTACAACCACAATGAAAAAAGAGTCAAACATCAAAGAACTAAATGTACTGAGCATGTATCTGAGACTCACGTTTCCTTGTACTCTTCTCCCTACCACTGTGTCATCACAAGACATGAAACAAGGGGATATAATTCTCATGAAACACCTTCTCATTTCAATCTTGGATCTACACTAGCTGATCCTCAATGGTGGAATTATTATCAACATAGATCTCTCCCCTATCGATTATGTTAGGGTCATCATGAAGATAACTATGGAGTTGTGAAACAAAGAAAAACATAAGGAATTTCAATAATCTGTGGGGGATGTGATACTCGATATGTCACAACTCCAACATGAGAGAACACCTCGAATATCCTGACAAACATGTGAGATAGTTTACTATAATGACCAATCCATCACTGCCCATGATGGTGAGTAACATTTAGAAACACTTGATCCCCAACATCATACTCCAATGGTCTCCTCTATTGATTGTCATATGATTTTTGACAATCCTGTGATGTCCTAAACCACTAACAAATGACCTGAACTATTTCTATTGTATTATTAACTAGTTGTGTTCCGGTAATTTCAGACTCTCCGACCATTGTACAACACAATGGATAATGGAATGGTCGTCCATACATGGATTTAAAGGGATCCAAACTGATGGTGGTGTGAAAAATATTATTATATGAAAAATACACCAAGGGTTAGTTCTTCATCCACGAACATCCAAAATCTAGAGAAAAAGTCTATAACATGCCTTCAAGAGTTTGAATGGTCTTCTCTATTTGATCGTCCGTATATAGATGAGAATCATTGATAAAGAATTGCTATGAACTAAAAGCATACTGGAGAACTCTCCACACACTAGAAATAAAAATATTATCTCGATCGGAAATGATCATCCTCAGGAATCTGTGGAGTCTCACCACCTCATCCAGATACTACCTCGAAAAAACATCGACTGATATTGACTACTTGATCGCTATTATGTGGAATGATTTTATTAAACGATCCAATACCACCCAAATTGCATCATGTCCTCCCTAAGAATGAGGTATAATAATAACATTTTCAGTTGAAATTTTCTTCCACATACACTAAGGAAAATTTAATGGCTAAAGAAAACCACCCGGGACACGGTGCTTGGCCTCCACATTCTGGAAGACCAATCAAAGAGAAAAAAATTTGACAACATCTTGCTTCATCCTAAGCCACCAAACCTGACATCTCATAGCCCGATACCTCAATATTATTCTAATATTTAATGATAAATTTGAACTATGAAACACTCTTATAACCATATCGTACATCGCAGATGTAATAAAAATAAATCCTTTATTCAATACTCGATGTTGTTCATCCTCATCCCAACCATTAGGGGCATCGCCACAAAAAAAAAGGTCTCTCCAGACGTCCACCTACAGATCCCCCAACTGGGAAACTTCCACCAGCTACACCAAAGATGACTGCACCATCATCTAGAAAAGAAAACCACTTCCTCCAACATATCCCATATCGATGAGTAATGGTGAAGGTTATTCCATCACTCCCCAGGAATCCCCAGATTCACGCATTGAATCATTATGTGACATCATGCATAGTTAATCAACTAAAAAATTACCCATTATAGTGGTATAAGAGATTTAAATGTTGTATTAATGTATGTACTCCATCACCCAACATTTTCAAATGTTCAAGTCAGGTTTTGAGAAAACACACCTCCAGATCTTATAATTTTTGAAAACCACAAGTGCTCACCAATGAAGTAATATATCGACAACTTCAAAGAAAACACTATGGATTATAATTAAATATTATGGGTGGAACAATTATGTTTATTGGGAAAAAACTATCAAGAATTATAAGAAACAATTCATCTCCATTGCATCAGAACATAGCGTAACCCCTCAAGCGAAGCATCACAGAAAACCACATACTAAACTCCCTTAGCTGGAAGTCATTGAAATAAAGCACATAAAAAATTCCCTTTTAGATACTAAAATTCTTCCTAACACTGATCAGTCCACATGAACACCTGATCCTTCCTTGTCCATGTTGTTATTAGAGTTAAGACTCGAGAAAAATTGGCTATGAACCAACAATAGTATCATGCAAGAGAAAATAAACATCACAACTCTTCCACTATCATGGGGGATTCCCAAGACATATTTTTTCAATATTTGATAGATCAACAACTTCACCTTTCTAGGACACCACATTCCCCATGAAACAAACTTCTTGAGCCCAAGACTCACATTTTGAAAACTTCGAAAATAACTGTTGTAGATGAAGAACTCCCAAAATTGCGTGTAGATGATCTGAATGATCCTCCTCATATATGGAGTAAAAAAGGATTTCATTAATGAAAATCACCATGAACATATTTATGAACTCACAGGACACAGAATTCATCAATCCCATGAGCATAAATAGAGAATTTTTCAAATGGAACGACATTACATCGAACAGGTAATGCCCATACAATAATAAAAAGTTTTTTCTGAGAAATCGTCTTCCGTCACACGCATATGATGATATCCTGACCAAAAATATATCATTGAAAACCAAGTTTTACCCTTTAGTTAATGGAGTAAATCATTAATATGCAGAAGGAGGTAATGATTCTTCACGGTCACTTTGTAAAAGTTACAGTAATCAATACATAACGGAAAAATGTCGTCAGCCATCTTAAAAAAAACGTGCGCACCCCTTAGTGACAAACTCACCAAAACAAAACGGCACTGTTACAGACCATCATGCAGTATACGCTACTCCCGTAACATATAAGGGCCACTCTTATACATATACATATAGATAGGATATGATCCTGGTTGTAGCTCGATCCCAAACATGATCTCTTTTCGAGGGGGTTATTCTACAACCTCTTTTATAAAGACATCAGTTTAATCTTCTATAAACCTTGTAAATACCAAATTTTGAACATTTGTAGAACTGGACATCAGCTCAGCCATCAAGAATGTTAATGACAGAACACACCTCTGACCCATAAAAGGGTCTAGCTCTCCAACAAACACCACTAGCTCTCCATCAGCATCGAAGAACACCACTTAACTCATAAATACATCCATGATATCCTACACCAAATACAAATTATCCATTCCCAGGATGACATCATAATGATGTATCTACAAACATAAGAAATTTCCCCAATAGTAGTGCTTCCCTAACACTAGTTCATAGTCTTCACATAATTCAATCAAGTCATCTAAACCTCCAAACATCGTATTCAAATACAAGGGAACTATAACCCTCTCTACCTCATGTACCAAAGCATATAAAGGTGAATATGATATGAATAAGTGATTCTCAATTGAATCAAAAAAATTCATACTACCATTTAGAAAACATGAAAATGGTACCTCAAAAGACGTCTGGCTCACCTGGTGCTGGAAATGATAATGCTTGAAGCTGAAAAAGACCACCTCATAAACCTATTTGACACTGATGAAGACCTCTACAATGGAATCACTCTACTCTATGAGGATAGAGAGAAGAACTGGTATGTCCTCTACATACCTATTCTCTTATCTACTATTCTAAAGCTAGTGCAACCTGCTACTACTACCTTGACTGGAACTGCCTCAATGGAGAAACCTATAGTGGAACACCTGGTGCATGATGACTACTATAAAATGTCGGGCACTCTAGCTACTGATGTCCTTTCTCTCTACAAGAAAAAAAGTTCCTTATCAATTGGAATATGCCTATGTACCACGGCTCCCAAAGAAACAAGATTTTGAGAGCTTGGACCTACCCCTGGCCATATGAAAACACTTCTGGCCTTAAAACTAGGAACCCCAAACCACATTTCTACTTGTGAGGAATCATGATGACTCCCCTCTCATGATGATCCTATTTGGGCCAATTTCCCCTCGATGATATTTTCCCATGCCATAACCTCAGAATATGTCTTCATCATAAACAGGGTGACCTGACACTAGATCTCTGGACGCAAAGTGTCCTAGAAATGACTCACACATGCATCATAATCTGGAAATAGGTCTGAATCATGACGTAAATGGTTTCTAAAATAGATTAAAAACACCTGTACACTAGATCACCCCTATCTATGATTGTGAATCTCTTGGAGAATGGACACCATTATGGGATAAGAATAAAAATTGACTCTGAACATGTCTCTAAACTCTCCCCATGACATCTTTATCTCCTTATGATCCACATGGGACAAGAATCACCACTTCCTTTCTCCTCCATGGAACATCATCACAAATAATGTCTGAAGTTCTCTTTCTAAACATTGATCAATCTAATGCTTATCTCAACCTCCTCTAACATTTATTTTGCGACTACATCAGAAATGGAGCCCTCATACTTCTAAAGGAAATGGAATTGAAACTCTCAGATTGTCCTCCTCCAAGTGTTGTCGTCTCCAACCTCTACGCTATAGAAATCTGCTGGCAGAGCCAGCTGGATATCTTTTGCGTGAACCTAATGAGAATGTCAACCTGGAGCCATACATGTAAAATAAAAAATAGTTAAAGCTCATAATCCTAGAATAAAGAATACTCCGCATTAATTAAATGTTTTATTTTATTCATTTTAGGTTAAACTATCTCATGATAATCCCATTAAAACATAGGCACAAATAAAAATGATGCATGATCCTTTCCTTGGTTTTTACCCAACAAGTAGTATCACCGTGTTTAGTAGCCACAGTTAACATATTGTTATATGCATCATATAATAGGGTGACCTACGCACCTTTGTCTCAGCCGGTCTTCAGTTTTACACCACTTCTTAATTATAACTAACATTGTATCCCTTCCAACACATGGAACCTCAAATATTCCTAACACCAAACTCTATCATATCCCCCAACTGTACCTCTAAAACAGCTCTATCAGGACAACTTCCCCACAATTTGTACCCTTCCTGGGCCAGAAATGTGAGAAGGGAGATTGTGTCCCCTAAGTCAACATCATGCAGGCCCTGAGTTGCCAACTAGCACTGAGGGTATAGTAAACACATCGATTGGAGGCATTACACTCTACGATAAAACAAGCCAAAGAGATAGATAAGACAACCACCAACCAACTCCGTCTTAGACTACAATATAAATGAAATCCCACGTTCACATATGTAATGTCATGAAAAAAAAACAAAAATATAAAGGAAAACTGCAAGTATCGAAGGAAAATAAAAAAAGGTGCAACCACGAAACCCAAATAGCTCCCGCAACACCAAGATAATAGTATCCCACCTGAAAGACAACCTGCTCTATGTGACCTAAAAAATTGATTATATGTATATAGGATGAGTATAATTTTATACTCAGTAGGATACACCCTAGATCCTCTTGTGGAAAAGTAAATAAAGCATTCTATAGAATAGTAAAAAAAATGAAACTAACTCATCAACTAAATAGGTATTCTATGTTCCCAAACATAACATGGACACTCTCACCAAGTATCACATACAAGAGTATATAATATAATAAATAATATCTAGTGTACCCCTCTTCCACTTCCCCACTGGTTTACCACAATTCCCCAACTTCGCACATCCTAAACATCTCTCTCCTTAAAGGCTTGCCCGCAAACACCTGGGTGTACCACCACAACATGCACCTCGTGCAAAGAAACCAACACATACACATAACTACAGTAACAATGTTTATCCCTAGAGCCACCACATCTTGCATAACGTGTATCATACATCATGTATTATCCCTCAATCCATTATATCCCATACACTATGTACAGAACCTAAAGCCATCATCACCTATACATGTTACACCTATAGTAGTCCATAGGAATCTATATCTAGAATATATGTGTTTGAATAACAAAAATCCATTATATCCCTATACACACATATATGAGGAAACTAATGATTGTGTCTACATGCACATTTAACTACCAAGGAAATAGAGTAGGGTCAAAGGGGTTAGTCAACCATCCATCCTCCAACTAATTTTTATTGAAAACACCCCTAGGTCTTAGAATCAATGGGGTGTTAGTTGCCCTAACTGATATGGTGTGGTGGAATATAGAAACACAAAATGTAAATGATATAATATAGCTCAAACCGCAATATGGGAAAAATATATTCTGAGACTGAACTACAGCTAACATCTATCAGACTCCCTACCACCATGTCTTAGACTAGTTATCCTATAAGATCACAACCATTTAAATATATTTAATACATTACAGTATTACATTTTTTAGTAGCACTTTCAGTTATTTAATTCATTAATCATTAGTTAAACATTAACAATTACACATTATATTTCATTTGGATCAGAACCAAACTCCATTCTTCCTTTAATGTTTAACCACAATATTGAGTCCCAACAAGCTCCAACCCCATGTATTAACATCATTTATTCAATAAATTATGAATATAATGATTACATTCCCATATTCACAATAATTCTAGATAAACATTCTATTCTATGAAACACAAGGGGGCACATCATGGTGGGTAGTTGAACTACCCATCAGGCCTTTACCACAAATATCAAGAGCATGGAAAATTCCTCCCTAGAGAATATAAATAGGAAAATAATGTGTCATAACCCACACACATTCACAAATTTTGGGAGGAGGGTACGAAGGACTAGCTACTTTGAGTATTAGGGATTGTAATATAGGTAAAAACCAAACAAGGTTTAGAAAACCTTCAATCATTCACATTGAACCTGTTTCATCATCTCTGGTATCCTTCCCGACTCCCACATGCATAAACAAATGCATTTACCCACACTAGGTGTCAACTACTATCACAATCAATGATACTCCTTTCCCCCACATACCACAACAGTTATCCAGGATCACATCCAAACACAAGGTGTAGGAAAACAAAAATCATATCAACTGGGATGTTGGGCCATAAACAAGCAAGATGATAACGTAGAACCATATGAGGAATTATATTTTATCAATCAACCAGTTCATTAATCAATATTGAATTAACTAGTTCTTTAATATTAGGTTCAATCTATGGAAAAACTAAATAAAAAGTGTCACAGTTATCACAAATTGATTAGATATGGTTACTGCACAAATTTTATTAATATCAAATTACAACCACTACAACCAGATTCATTTACATGCCACTTTACATTGAAAAATAACAATAAGTAATACAAATTAACATAAATTTCAAATTTCTATCAAGATTGTCATGTTAAACAAGGAATCCATGGATATCAGATTATCTATCAAAAAGAGGCAATAACATACAAACAATACCAATTGATTTATCTGGATAAAATATTTATTATGTCAATTCTATTATATTGTAGTGTATAAATCTCAATAACTCTATGAATTCAAGTAATAGAATAAAGAATCAATGGATCACCAACCTCAAATGGTTCTTGAGTTTCTAAGTATGAGAATGATCTACACAACGAATTACAATCTCCACCCCAATGACAACTACATCCATCCAATGATGTTGTTGCATGAACGAACCATTTAACAACAAAATAGCTCTATTAAATGGGTGGAGATCACATTTCACAACATGGAAAAGAGAAAAATGATGAAAATGGATAATTAAAAGTCCATAAAACGGTAGATCATATTTTTTATTGACGAAGGATTAACATTTGCTTCTTACACCATAACGGGAGGTGTGCATGCAGCATGAAAAAACATCAAGGGGAAATGATCCGAGGAATAATCTTCGATAACGAAGACTCTATGGGAATAAGGAAAGGTTCTTGTGTCTTAAACCATGGATGATAAATGTTGAATAAGGATGGATGATATCACGTCCATTTAGAAGATTTATAGAGAAGTAGTTTATGATACATTGGATTTTCTATTAAAAGCAGATCACCTTAAACCATGTGGTTCGACAATGTAGATGCATACCATGCCTCAGAACAAATAACTATAGGAGTTATGGGCTTCGAATTGGAATTAAATCTCTTAAAACATTGTTGTGAACATATTTAATGTCAAATAAAATGTTAAAGGGTGAAACTATTGGAAGTTGGAATTGAAATTGGAAATAATGTACACCTACAGATCCTAGAATCATTGTACACCTATGGATCTGGAAACTCTATACATCAAATGATATTAGAAAAACATTACACCTATAGATCCTAGAAATTTTGTAAACCTACAGATCATATAAATAGATTACTCTTACCGATCCTAGAAAAACTGTACATTATCATGGAAACACTGTACCCCTTATGATTCTGGAAACACAATACACCTATGGATCCATGAAACATTGTACACCTACTAATCCTGGAAACATTATTTACATAATGACTCACTGATGTTGATGTAACTATTCATATAATGATACACCGATAGAGATGGAACTATTCACATTAGTCTCACAGATTGAGCTGTTCACATCGATGTCACAGAAGGAACTGTTCACATTGGTCTCACCGATGGAACTTTTCTTATCAGTCTCACTGATGAAAAAGTTTACATAGGTCTCACTAATGGAAAATTTCACATTGATCCCATCAATGGAACTGTTCCCATCAGTCTCACCGATGGAACTGTTAACATTGGTGTCAATGGTAGAACTCTTCACATCAGTGTCACTGATGGAACTATTTACATTCGTCTCACCGATGTCACTGTTCACATAGGTCATGCTGATGAAACTATATATGTCGGTCTCAATGATACGCGGTTCATATTGGTCTCACTGATTTCACCATTCACATCAGATATGCTGATGGAACCGTTCACATCAGTCTCACCGATGGAACTATTCAAATCGGTCTCACTGATGGCACCGTTCACATAGGTCTCACTAATGGAACTCTTCACATCGGTCTCACTGATACACAGTTCACATTGGTCTCATATATGGCAGTGTTCACATCAGTATCACTAATGGAATGAAATACATGGGTCTCACTGATGCATGGTTCACATTGGTTTCACCGATGACACTGTTCACCGAACTGTAGAATTTGGAAAACTATTGGGGATAAGTCTCCTGGACATCCCAAAACACCTCACACACTAGATTACAGAAAAAAATGAACCGGAGAGGTCCAAACCATTGAAATAGTTATATAGGACCCACATATCACATATTAATCATCTAATCATATATGTTTAACATGAAATCAATAAATCATTTTATCCTATAAAATCCATAATAATAATATGGGTTTCATAATATGTAGTAGTGGTATCAAAAAATGTGATATCATAAATGAATGATTTGATATATAAAATTAAGTCATCCCAAAATAAATTATTTTAAAAATTCATTTACATAATGAAACTTAACACCATATTGACTTTGGAGAGAGATAATTGTTTTTATGGTTGTAAACAAAATTTGGGATACAAAAGTGACTTTTGAAAAATTTTCATTTTATTATATTATAGGGATATTGTTATGAGTCACATTAAAAATAAATATTATAAAATATCAACTGAATAATTTTTAAAACATTTAATTTTCGATAAAAAATTTAAAAATGTAGCCTAAAAATTTACATAAAGGTTAAATGATGTTTTTTTTCGGTGAATGATAAATCATTTGAAATATAAATTTATTTTTTCAAAATTTTTAAGACACCATTTTTAAAACCCAGATAAAAACTACTAGGAAAATATTTCATTAGAAAATACATACATACATATTTTATATTATATTTATAAAAATATATTTTTATATAATATAATGCAGAACATTTGTTGTATCAATAAACATGATTATGATAGATACTAATGATATTTTTGAGAGAATGTTGATTATTTTCAAATATTAAAAATTTATAAATTATAGAATATGTAAAAGTAATTATTCTAAAAAATATTAATGAATTAATTCTAATGAAATCATTAAATAAATAAAAAATTCCATGTAAAACCATAATAAATTGGGAATAATTATTACCCACAAAAACAATTTGATGGAAGAAGAAACCATACCAATTTGGTAATAACTGAATCAAAAGTATTAAATTTATTGATTTCAAATAGAGATGTATATATATAAAATCATTATAAAATGTAATAGGATCTTTTGTGATCTATGTACACTAGATAAATGAATAATAGGTTTTCAATTTAAATATATGCCTCAATAAAGCAAAATTTGGATAGAAACAATTAAAAATACCATATTTGTTACTAAGAACAATGATTAGATTTAAATTTATATTAATATTAAAAATAATATTTTAATAATATTATAAAAATAATTTAGTAAAAAGTAACCAATATGTTAATATTTTGTTAATGATGAAACATTGTCACTTATTGAATGGATAATAAGTTACAAAATCATAACTTTAAATCATTACTTACATTAATGTCGGTTAATAACATGTGTCACATATATATCCATCATATTATCCAATTTAAGAACACTATTAATATCTACTTAAATGCTTACTATTTTATTATCATAATTCAACTTATCTTTATTAGCATATTAACATTTATTTTAATTATCATATGTTTTTAATTTATATTAATTGTAAAATGTTTTATAATGCCAACCTAAGACACCATTTAGTGATATAATGATCCTTATTATATTTATTATAAATGATATTGAATTTTTATTCAATAATTTTTAAAACCTAATGAACATTTGAGGGTATCTGTAGTCATCATTCTTAAAAAGAAAACCATAATGAGTAAAATTTGGGTTATTTAGTAATATAATCATGATGCATTTAATTATTATAAATGATTATGTTACACAATTAGTACCATATTATTGGATTATATTACAACATAGTAAGATATAAATTAATATAATACCTTTTAAATCCATCAATGTAATGTTCTCATGAAAAATTTGTTAGGTCGCACAATATATGAGGTAGTCTATACATACATAGGGATAATGTTTTCATTTTCCATTGAATCCATGTAAGAGAGGAAATGGTTTATCACATAAAAATTATTTCTAATTATTTAAATATAAATTTTTATATTAAATTACACATTTAATACATAGCTTTAATGTAATCATGAAAAATAAAACACATCATTCTTGAGGACGGTTGTTTGCTTATATGAATGATGATGTTATAATTTTACTATGGAAAAATACTAAAAGTAAGCTCTTAGATATATAATGATCATAAAAATTATAATTATATAGATATTAATGATTTCATCATCCTCTAATGGGTAATATTGTTGCATAATAGAATCATATATAAGCATATTTATTATATAGGGCTTCGTACTTATGTAGAGAATTTATAATTTCAATTGATGAATATCTTGTAATTAAAGTAAATTGGAAAACATCAATATGATATATGATTTATGATTTTATTGGGTATTATAGGAGGTGTAATTTTATCAGAGTCTCAATAGAAATTCTAATTTTTATAGGAAAATTTATGGGATTGTGGAGATCCCCTATAATAAGCAAGCTGAGTGAAATTTGTAAAAATATTCAAAACATTATATTAATGAAATAACCATAAGAAATTAATGTTCATCATAAAGATGATATCGATTTATAGGGGATGATTCTTGTTCAACGCTTATCTCACCAAGCCATATAAGGTATAAGATTTTGAGGTACCAAGGCAGTTTCATCAAAATATACCTTCATAACATTAATTACTTTTACCACAATAACAATTTATTAACCTCTAAAACTTATTTATATGAAAAACACAGAAAATAACTTTAGTTTAAAAAATCTATATTCTCAATTAAATTACTAAAAACATTTTATAATTATAATAAATAAAAATTATAAAAATTAAATTTAAAATAATATGATTTAAAATAATAAAATCTATTTTATAAAACATTTAACATTTGTTTATAAAATTTAAAATATTGGGTTTTAAATTAAAAATAATATTTTTATATTTATTTCATTATTATTAATCATAACATCAATTAGTAAAAAGTTAATATAAAATTTGATATTATTTTTATATCATCAGAATATAATAAATATCAAGGTATTTTGTAAAAATAGTTTTTTAGTAATCACATAATAAATAATCATTTGAAAAATTTTCTACCCTAAAAAATTTTTAATCATAAATTGAAAAATTAAGTTTATTATTTAAAATTGAAATTAAATGTTTTGTAAATATAAATTTCATATGTAATATAAAAATTAATTTCAGACACTTTTATTCTGTAATAACTATTTAAATATAAAATATTCTTGTTCTTATTTAATTAAAAATACTAAATAGTGTATTTATTATTTAAAAAAATAACTTTCATTTATTATTTACAATTTTATATTTAAAATAAATGCATGCCCCTTAAAATAATGTTTTTATAATATTTAACTTTTATGTTTGTAATAACCTCATTAGTTGTTTTGAAATATTAATATAATTATATCAATATATTATTATTAAAATTCACCATTAAATTTATTTATATATTTATAATTCCTGTCATGGTTCCTTTTATTCGCAGTCTACTAATTAAACAAAAACATTACAGTGGTTTAAATTGTTTCAATATTTATTTTTCTTCGGTGCTTTGTAAACAAATGATATTAATCATTATAGTTATTTTAAATGGAATTTTAGAAGAAAATATAGTTTTTTTAATTTTCCTCTTAAATATATATTTTCTTATTAAGAAAATAAATTTTTTACGGTCAAATAATCCATGGGATATAAAAAAACCCATGATATATTTTAAAAAGATATATAATACCAAAATATTAAATAATCTGAGACTCTTAATTTCTTGAAATGTATGACTATATTGATAATTTTTCAGTATCTCAAACCATTTTATGAAATATCGTTCTTGTGAAATTTAAATTTTATTTAATATTTATATCGATTGTAACAATATTTTCATAATCACATTTCCATAAAATATAATGAAACCAAATTGTGTATGATAATAACCTATAATATACATGTTAATGATCATATGAATATAAAAATAGAATATTAATATGTCCACTAAAATAAATCATTCTTTTGGAGATATGATAATTTCAATTCTTATATGATATAATTAGATAATCCTCTATGTATTTTAGTTTTAACTTAATTATATATGGTAAACATATAATTATGTTTTCTATACTATAAAGTTACATGTGAGTTGTTGAGATTCTATTTATATCTGCCATATATATTTGTGAAGATAATTACAATCACTCTGTAATACTAATTGTCAATGTCAAAAAAGGAATGTGGTTTGACGTATTTTTCTTATAGCATAAGATAAATCTGTTAATAGTTGTCCATGAATTTTAGGATTATAACCCATAGGCGCATATGAACCAGAGATTTTATCCAGTTGTACTGTCGAATCAATGTTGAAAATTCAATAAAAACCAAAAAAATTATTACATTACAAAAATATCATGATGCTAGCCAATACATATATCTTTTCTTATGATACCCAAAATATATCAATACTCATATCCAAATGTTTCTTAAATAATCCAAATAAATAACTAAATTAGTTCATAATAATAAATTAAAATTCCAAGGATTCCAACCGAGTATCCATATACCAAAACTCCAATATACAAGTATAAAACATATTATTTTACAAATTTCCTTTTCTAAAAAGATAAATAATCTAATATTAATGTATCTTTCTTTTACAACATTTACAAAATTTTAACATTACATATCACAATGAATAAACAATCTCAGAAGTTATTTTTTCTATTTTAGTTGTGAATAAACTATATATGAAGTTTATTTTATAACATGCATTAATATATATATATATATATAATAAAAACACATTATACTATAAATATCAATATCATTTCTTTTATTCATTAATGACCTTGTGAATGAAATCATAAGCTAACAGTGAGATTCAATGCTCATTAAGGGAAATGTTTTAACATATTATTAAGGGATATGACATTGGTATTTGGGAAACAATAATCACAAAATAAATATCCTAAAAAATTACTTCTTTCAATAGGATATGTCCAAAAGTCATGATAATTGGAATGTAACCCAAATTAAACAAATATACATATCATTATATAAGAGTGTGAGATAAGAAACATGATCAATGTAGCATAACCATTTTCATATTACATATTTATGTGACAAAAAAATAGTATATAAATACAATTATTGTAGATAATTAATTATATAATAATTTCTATAGTGGATCAGACATCAAATATTTTTTCCCGGTTTGGATTAGGTTTCAGAACTCATTTTATATAGTGGACCAATTATCCCAATATTTTTCCTATAGTGGACCAGGAATAGAAATATGTTATCTATAGTGGACTAGGAATTAAGTTATATTTCTAATAGTGTTATATGAATCAAATTTTAATTCCCTTTTTCAATCATGGATCCAAAACATTTTTCACAAATTTGACAACTCATTACAACCTATTTCTTATATTGAAGAATGTGTTATGCTCATTTCCCATTGTTATCACATAAAATTTGATTGTTTACCTAATGAATTATAGGGTTATATAAGATCCACCCATAAAATAATAATCATCCATTCATACATGTGGCCCATTAAATCAATCACATATCACATCATAATGAACCTATAAATGGAAAAGGTGTTTTATTACATACCCATATTTTATAACACAAAATTATAACAATAAAAAAATTGGTTGATAATAAATACTTTAAAGCTATTTTATTTACTAAAATACTCATTTAGAAGTTGATTAATAAAAAATATATTATAGGAATTAATTCAATCATATGTAATCATGAAAATAAAAGTGAAATATAAATGAGTATAAAAAAAATATCTTATAATTTTTTAATGTGATAAAGTTAAGAGTAAAATTATACATCCATTTTTAAATAATAATGTACATACATCTAAAAACAATGTTTTTTAAAAAATATTTTATAATAGACTATTGAAAATGTAATAATTTTTACCCATGGAAAATGTCGAGTAAAATAAAAATTTTAGGAACATAAAAGATAAAGTTTTTTATTATTTTTTAGATACTATTGTTTAAACCACAATAAAAAATAGAGTGAGAAATATTTCACTTAAAAGGTAAATATATATATATATATATTTATCAATATATAAAACATATTAGTATTTAAAAATAATAAAGGATACTATTTTTGGGATGCCTAAACATGGATAAGGAACAAGAAAAGGCTAATTTCGAAAGAATGTGAATTATTCCTCACATCAACAAGTTTGATGAAGAATGAAATACATTAATGAAATTCACATGAAATGTAGGAGTTACATAATTTTAATATCATCATATAATAATAGAAAACTTTATTGAAAATCAATAGTCAAAAAATAATAATTATGAAACTAGAAAAGATGTTGACTCATGAACATAACTTACTAATATAGTAATACTTAAATTAAAACTATTGAAATGAAGGATTTATGAAAATACATATAAATATTTTAAATAATACTTATCCATTACAAGAGATTCTTCAAGGATATATGTACACAAAATAAAACATGTGTAGGTTTCAAATATGACAACATGACATAAAGAAGGGAAATCAAGATAAAAACCCAAAACAACATTTTTTTGTTATTTATTTAAAAGAATTTTATGAGATATAGACGTAAATAATATAAAATTTAAAATAAATTCAAAGGGAATTATGTACCCATAACATAATATTGAAGTCACTGATAATGATTTATAACTCAACATAGGTGTACTAAGTTATAGAACGCATGCATCCATTACCCTTGACTTCCATATATTCATATTAATATCATATATCATAACAATAAACCGCATAATAACCCATGATAAAATCTTATTTATTTATATTCTATATCTAATATTTATTCGTTAATCAATCATTATGGTTTCAATATCTATTTAATTTTTATTTTCATTCATAGATGTTTTTAATTTTTATTACTACACTTATGTTTCATAATCATGATGGAATAATGGATTCATTGCGTAATTTCAAAAGCCTTTGAACTGGGTTAATATTATGAAGGTTATCAATCATTTTCCATTTATCGATGGGTTTTTTATCTGAGGTTCGTAACATTATTCGGTGTGTTGTAACACTTTAAGATGTTATTTTTGGAATTGGGAGAATACCCGATAATTTTCAAAGGTGTCGTGATATGTCTTTGGAGAACCAGATTCGGAAAAGGTCCACTATAATGGATTTGCACAAGTTACGAACGGTTTCTGTCCAACCCATGTAGACTATCATGTTTAATATTTTTTTTATTTTTATTAAATATTATTAAATGGTATATTTTTGTTTAGATATAATAATGTGTTAGTAATAACAATTTTATTATAATTATTATAGTAGTATTAAATATTTGGATGTTAAAAGTATTTAATTACATGATTAATGGTGTATATCATTTATGTTAAATGAATTTCATAGCATGATTGATGGGGTGTATCATTTTTGACAAATTAATGTAGTTTTTTGGTATCTCAACGAAACATTTTAACTAATTATTGATTTTAAAAATTAATGATGAAGTGTTATTATTAAAGAGTGGTTTTGGGTTTAATCCATGGATTAATTAATAATAATAAGTAGATTATTATTAATATGGTGATGAGGGTTATAATCATTATTTAAAATTTTAATTAAATCAGGGGTTTTGGTTTCAATGGAATAGACGAAAAGGAGAAATAATAATAATGTCCTGACTATTTGCTTTCCTTATAACTATTTTAAATTTTAATACTATGATAATTTACTAGTTTTAATTGAAATTAAATTATGGGAGGTATTTAGGTTTTTTGGTGGTATAAAATTAATAGGAAAAACAAATTACCTCTTTTTCACCCCTTTGAGGCATGACAGACATGGAGTTGCTTAGGCCTTCTCCAAGTAGCTCCCTCTTTTGCGGATCCATCCTTCTTCCTCCATGGTCAGAGATCTTCCCATTGTAAGACCTCCCCCCTCTACCAAACCTCCTTCTCAACTACGGAGTGACCTCCAGCGGCACACAACCTCCGGGCAGAACCCTTGTAGGTGAGTAACCCCCCCATTGGCGGGACACTTCCTCTTTCAGACTCCTCTTTTTGTGTGACGATTTCTCTCAAACTCTTCTTGAATCATTTCTTCCTCATAATGGATTTGAAACGGGGTTCTCAAGACTCCTTGGTATGTGTTCCAAAAACCACCACCTAGGGTGAGGTGTTTCAGGATGATTTGGTTTCTCGATGTTGTTTTGGAGGTAAAAATTTCTACAACTGTTTGTTTTTTGACCTTATATTTTGGAGTTTTATATTTTACCTGAGTCCTTGGTATACAATGGTTGGATTTTAGACCATATTTAATTGGTTATAGTCACTTATTATTGATTTAGTGAATTGTTAATCAATGTTTTAGATAGATCATATGTATATATATATATATAGGTTTGTGTGTATGCGACTGCAGACCCGTTGTGGATTGGTTGTCGCCGTATGAAATGCTTCTGAGAATTAAATTGGTTCCACATTGATCTATGATCATTTTTCAACTCTTCTTTATTAATAAATGCTTTAACAAAATTCTTTTTATTCTTTGGTTGTTATTTAAATTATGAATTGAAGTATTTATATTGAATTCCATTCAAATGTGAATATATTAAGATTTATTAAATTTATAAATGTGATATGTGATATGTTGATGAATGAATTTTGATATTATTAAATTATGTTGCACACGTGAGATAAACGATTAAATGACTATGTGGTGGTTTAAATCATGCATTGTTGAATTGGTCAATGTGATATGATAAAATAATTAAATGAAGGGATAAATTAATTTTTTTTAAAAAATTAAATAATGTGATAACTTATTTTGGCTTATTAATATAATTAATAGTGAATTGATTTTATTCTTTTGTAGAAATTTATTTAGATAATTAATTGTGGAAACTAATTATTGTGAGATGAAATTTAGATTTACATATTTATTTTTTTGCAAAATCAATTATGTGATGTGATTTGTTTTGTTGATTAATTAATTGAAGTACTAATTAATGATAAGGTGTAATTAGTTAATTTTTTCACAAAGAAATAGTTTTTGTATATAAAACTAATTGTTTGGATTAATAAAGGAATATGTAAAATTTTTTCAAATTAAATATCATATTTTCGGTTAAATAATTGAGATAATTAAATATCGATTTAATTACATTATTTACGTGATTTTAGTTAAGAATAATTAATTGTTAATTAATTATTAACTATTCAGATGTTTAATGGTTAATTAATTATAGTATTATTTGACTAGTTTTTTTGTTGTTAAATAGTTTTTTAATTAGTTAAAAACCTTAATTAATTAATTTATGAATTAATTAATGGATGGGTTTTGGGTTTCATACAAGGTGTTCTACAATAAGTATAAATATATATTTCTGATTGATAAATGGGTTTTGAGATAGGGGTTGATTCTCCAAATACACTCGGGGTGCTAGACATGGGGTTCTATATCCATCTTTCATGAAAATATTATTTTATGGGATAGAGACTAATTCTCCAAATACCCTTGGGTTGTGATACAAGGACTGAAGATCCAAATACTCACGAGGGTGTTAGACAAAATGTTTACACCAGTTAATTGCAATTAGAATGTTGGTCTAATTGGTTGTACATGAACTGAATTAAATCTTTATTGAACGCCAGTGTGATGTAATTATTTGTGATTGAATATATAAAATGGTTTGACCCCCGACAAATCCATGGAAGGTATTACAATAAGGGTATCCAGGGGAACCCAATAGTGAATCATTATGTTTAGTGTACGAGACCAGTTTTTTGTATTGGATGGAAAAATAAATATTTTAAAATGATGGGGTCATACATATTATATGAAATATTAAATAAGATATATTATGACACGTTATGATAGCCAAATAACAAGATTGGAATCAGTCTTTATTTGATTTCATATATGGCCTTTACAGATATATATTGTGAGTGACATATATGGGAAATGCTGAGCTTGGGCCAGATCTCAAGAAATATATTATTTAACGAGGTTTGAATACATGATAATTAAAAATGTAAGTGTGAAAACAATTGTGTAATCATGAATGAAAAATAGTGTAGGTTAAAACACCAACTAAAGTCTATAGTTGGTACGTGGGTGTATTGTTATCTTCTAATAATTACTTTATTTGTCTATTCTTTCTCATAGTTTAAATTATATATTGAATGAGTGAATTTGGGGTAGAAACTCAAGGTCCCAACCTACAAAGATATATATGTCACACACTACATATACTTATATTGAACTGGGGAACCCAAGTAAACTCAATTCTGTTGCAGTATTGTGTTTTTTTCATATACAAGGGATATAGGAGTAGAAAATAGAGCAGAAGGTCTGGAATCTTGAGGATGTTTCCCATAGGGATTTGAATCATTATTTATTTATTTTTTTAATTACATTAAATGAATTTTGTATTTCTTATCGATTTCAGTGATGTATAAACATATCATGTCTTCATTGTATAACATTGGTGTTGTCCATTTTGTTTTATATAAGAATTATATGAATATGTCATCCACTAATTTATCGTTATTAACACTGCTTCCATCATTAGATGATAGTTTCTACTACTATTAGCCTAAAAATACAGTATAGTCTCCCCAATGACTATCCTTATACCCTCGCTGCAATTCAGCAGCCTCGGGCATACGAGGATACGTGATTGATGTCATGTATTGATCGGTTCATCCACCGATTCAGGGGAAAGACTGTTCAGGACATTACAAAGTGGTTTCAGATGAGGATTATTTTGACTTCTCATACTATTTTGGTGTTGGTAAATAGGATTCTAGGAATTTTTTAGTGATTGGGTTAATATTTTTGATTTATATTGATCACCTCATGCACTAAAAATGAAAAACTATCCAGGGATTTGATTTCTATTCATGTTGTTCACGGTTATAGTTCACAGGATTTCACCTTTAGTGAATGGTGTATTTTCCACTATTATTGATATGTAGAATTTTGGAAAAAAACTTCTTAGACGGATATGGAAAGGAAGATTCATTTTATACATCATATTAGGAACATAGAGATTCACATTACATTCATTTATGTCATTTCATCTAGTTACATTAGTAGGATTCTTGCTAATATGGATTGCATGCCCTGAAAATATTACATGTCATGTACTTATTTACCATTCATTTTTAGATATCTAGTTTCGATGATATAATTAAGATGATAGAGTGATAATATCCAATTCTTATATACCATGATTCTTTTTTATAACATGTTTTAGTGATTTCAGCATGGTCATTTATTTTATCTACTGGTAGTGACATGTTATCTTACTAATATATGATTGGATTCATTAGATAATTTAATTTTTTTTAATTATGATGGAACCCGTTTCATGTTGTAAGGTGTATGGGAACTTTATAACTATAAAAAATGGTAACACTTGTATTTAAACAATTAAATAGGGGTTCTAAAGTTAAAATGTTAAATTAAATTTGGATATCATAAATGGAAGTAAATGATACAGGATGGGTGTATGGGTGACTTATTGATTGGTAGATGGACTTCCATGTGAACGAACCATAAAATAATAGTATCATTGAAAATGGTTATGAATGTAAAACTCTTATGTTTTTATAGTAATGAACCATTGTGGGATTGCATTTTTTATAACCTAGATTGTATTAATGGAAACCTTAGACATTTACTTTTTGGTAAAATGAATCTAGATGATAATTTTTTTTGTAAAAAATTCAAATGACACAAAATTTTAAATGTTTAAAAGGGATGTTTTTATAGCATGGTTGTTTTTCACATTGGGGATGATTGATATCCATGTGACATGTTGTGAACAAGTACATGTGTGTTGGTTCAAATTCATTAAAATGTTTAAGGGTTGATACGAATTAATTTAATGGATAAAATAAACAAGTGGTTTTTGAACCATGTGATTTCAGTTTTTCGTGACAAAGAATGAGGGTCGTCGCTTTTGTTTTGTAAGTGCATACCCATTGGTTGGTGTTACCCTTAAGAATGTTTTGGGTTTTAAGGTATCTTCTTCCCACTACTAAGGAATACTTTTTGGGGCTTTAGTGTTTTGACATGCTGATTGTTTTTTGTTACATATTTTATGATCAATGTTGATGTGGTGATTGTGGTTTGTGGAATGTCACAAAAATGTGTTAAGGTGTTCTAAAATAGAGTGATAATGTGTAGATGATCATTTCATTCTAATAAATGGATAAAATTATGGTGGGTAGTGATGCACTGGTATTCTTGGATAGAACATGAATACCATAGATGATATAGGAAACGTGGTTTGGGTGATGATTTGTCGATAGAAGAATATGATCTTTTTGTATAAAGAGTCAATTGGTGATAGGAAAAATGATATTCTATTGACATATTATTCTTTTAGTGGGATATTTTGAATTATATGAGCATAAAACTAATCTTAACCTCATCTTGGTGAAACTATGATAGTTGAAGTCTTATTCCGTGCTACAATTTAAAAAGTTGTTGGAATGGATGAGTGGTTTTTATATGGGATGTGCGTGGGATGTGTGTTTTGATTGGGCTATTCCTTCCTTCAGGTTTGGTACATTATTTTTTTAAATAGTCATTCAATTCCATGACTTGGGAATGTCACTTAAGGACAGGTAATGACTTTGATGTACATGATGTTAGTGATGTGATAATTTTAAAAGTCACATCACCAGTTTAAGGTAGTGTATTGGTTTTGGGACCATAATGTCTTTCCAGGAAATCCTGCTCAACCAGTTTCTTTTGGTTGGTTGAGATTCGACTTTATTCATCAATGGGGTCCCTATGACAGCCTCTAGTGTATGCTCTGTTTTGGTGAGCTATGGCTCAGGTTTTAATGAACAAAGTGGTTGGGATTAGGTTTTTGTTAGTAGTGTGTTGGCTAATTTAAAATGTAATGTATTTGTTTCAAACTAATATTTTCAGCCTTGGTAGGTCAGATTTTGTTGAAGTAGTTCCTAATGACTTATCATGGGCGAGATGTTTTTATGGTGGGTAGATTATAAAGTATTGTGTTTATTAACTGAGTATAAATTGAGAATGTTTTCAAAAAAATTTCTATTAATTAGGATGCTTTTTTAAACCGATATCCGGAACATTATTCTGAGTGTTGTAACACATAACGATGTCATTTTTGGACTTGGGAGAATAACCGATAATTTTCACAGGTGTCTCGATACATCTCAAAAGCATTGGATTTGGAAAATACAACATTAATGGATATACAAATGCTGTGAAAGGATGTCGTACATCCCTTAAAGATTACCCAGTTTAATATTGCATTTATATTAATTAAAAATATTAAATGGGATATTTATTTTTAAATATATTAATGCGTTAATAATAATAATGTTATTATTTTTATTATAGAATCATATATTATTTAAATGTTAAAAGATTCTAAAATCATGATTAATGTGGGTAACATTTATGTTAATATATTTTAATTGCATGATTAATGTTGGGTGATATTTATGTGAAATTATTGTGTCTTTTGGATACCTCAAATAAACGCTTTAATTTAATGGGGATTTTTAAAAATAATAAAGATGTGATATTATTATAGAGGGGTTTTGGGTTTTATATAAATATTGAATTATAATAATAATGTAATTATTATTTTTATGGGTGATGGGGGTTAAAATTAGTATTTATAATGGTCATTAAATCGGGGGGGGGGGGGTTTGGTTTCAATGGAATAGATGAAAGGGTGAAATAATAATTTCATGACTATTCTCATTACTTTTAACTATTATTAATTTTATTTCTATGTTAATTGACTAGTTTTGACTGAAATTAAAATATGAGAGGTATTTATGTTTTTAATTGGGATAAAATTAATTTGGAAAAGAAATTCCCTCTGTCTCCCCCCTTTGGGGCACGATACACAGGGAGGTGTGCACGCCTTCTCTGCATGGCTCCCTCTTCCGCGACTCCATAATTTTACCTCAATTGTAAGATCTCTTCCTGTTTTGTGACCTGATTCCTCAGTTGAGCCTTCTTTTCCCATACGGTGCAACCTCCAGCATTGCATAACCCCTGTAAGAACCCATGTAGTAGCGCAGCCCCCCCCCCTAATTGGTGAACCACTCCCTCTCCTACACTCATCTTTGTGAACAACGGTTTCTATTGGACACATCAATAATCTTGTATGCCTTTTCAAGGTTGTGAAATTGTGTTATCTAGATATATTGTTCCGCTTTCTAGCAACTGCAGCCATAGACGAGGTGGTTCGGGCTGATTCAGTTCATCGACTTTGTTTCAGAGGATAGAATTTATACCGTTTTTTGGTTTTTCACCATCTGTTTTGGAGTCTGATATTTTATCTGAGTCTCTAGAATATAGAGGTAGGTTCTTTGATCTTTTTACACTAGTTATGATCTCTTGTTATTGATTTCTGGGATTCTTAATAAATGTTGTTAACATTGCGCACACACACAAACACAGACATTAAGGTGTGGATGCATGTGACTGCAGACCGGTTGTTGATTGGTTGCCACCGTATGATAAACTACTGAATATTTAATAGGTTCCACCCAAATGAAGGATCATTTCTCACATACTATACATTGATAAATCAATTAATGAAATTCTTGCGGAACTTTTTTTGGTATTTATATTTTTTAGTGAAGTATTTATACTGAATTCCATTAAAATGTGAATTAGTAAGGTTGATTAAATTGCTAAATGTGATATGATATATGTTAATGAATTCATTTAGATGTTATTAAACGATGTTTTCAGTGTTAGATATCTGATTACATGACCATGTGTAGAGTTTAAGAATGTATTACTCAATTGGTTAAATTGTTACGATTAAACAATTAAATGATGTGATACATTATTATTAATTTAAATATGTAATTACTGGGATAAGTAATTTTGGATTATTTGAACTAATAAATGTTGAATTAATTATTTGGTTTTTTAGTAATTGATTTAAGTAATTAATTGGGGAAACTAATTTTGAAGAATTTATATTTAGATTTAGATATTTAATTTTCTTTGAAAATTAATTGTGGGATGTGATTTGTTTTGTAGATAATTTAATTTAAAAATTTATTAATAGTGATGCATAATTTGTTAATTTATGTGTTCACTAATAGTTTAGGAATATTTAAATAATTAATTATATTAGTAAGAGAATAATGAATATTTTTTTCTAAATTAATTATCATCTTTTCGGTCATAGAATTGGGCTAATTAAATGATGAGTTAGTTATCCGGTTGTCTTTAATATGGTTAAGAATAATTAATCCTTAATTTATTACAAACTGTTTTGATTTTGAATGGTTAGTTAATATAGAATTATTTTATGGGAGTTTAATGTTGTTAATTAGTTGTTAGATTAATTACATTATTTGAATAATTAATTTATAAACTTATTAATGGATGAATTGGGGGGGGGGTTAGGCATGGATTTCTACACCAATGATAAATTTATATATATGATTGGAAATGGTTCTTCTGATAAGGAATAATGTTCCAAATAATCATGGGGTGCTAGACATGGTGGTCTACAACCAATATGCATGAAAATATTTTTTATGGGGTAGGGACTGATGCATCAAATACCCATGGGTTGTGAGGCTTGACTAATTCTTGAAATATTCATGATGGTGTTACACATGACACTCTACATAGATTAATTGAAATTTGAATGTGGGTACAATTGGTCGTACATGAACTCAATTAAATAGATAATGAACTCTAATGTGATGTCATTATTTTTGATTGAATGCGGGAAGTGGTTCAGAACCTCGCATAGCCAAGGTATGTATTGTGAGAATAGGGAGAAGTGGAACATATGAGCGAATAACTATGTTTAGTGGACGAGATATGATTTTGGTATTGATTGGGAGAATCCCTATTTTTAGTGGATAGGTTTAGACATAGAAAATGAAAGGCCAAATGAAATATCATTAGATGTGTTATCCAACACAAAGAAAAAGCTGTGATTCAGTATTTACATTGATTACATAGATTGTTTTTAGAGACATCATTTGTGAGTAACTTATACGGGGAACATTGGGATTAGGTAGGATCTCAAGACTTATATAATTTTATAAGGCCTGAATATTTGATAAATTTAAATGAATGTGTGATGACTATTTTGTAATCATGAAAGAATTATAATGTGGGATCAGAAACTAGCTGAGGGCTAAAGCAGGTATCGGGGATTATAATTACATGGTATTGCATACATTATCTGTGCATGATTTCTCAATATTTATGTAATTTATTGATTGTCTGGATTTAGGGTAAACATTTGTGGTCATGTCCGACTAATATTTATATCACACACTCTACTCGGGCCGCCAATACTCTAGGGTCCCCGAGTACACACTATTTGGATACAGGATTGTGTAGTTTGCATACACAAGGGAGACCGAAGGATAGAACCCAGCGGAAGCTCGGCATGCTCGAGGAGATTTCCCTCAGGGATTTGAGTCATTATTTATTAATTTTTTAAGAAAATGTAATGAATTTTGTATTTTTTCTTTCATATTTCTTAAATCATAATATTAATGAATTTTATAACATTGGTGTTGGCCATTTTTTTATACATTATTTACAATATTATTTCTTCTTCTTCATTATAGTTATTCACACTGCTTCCTCTAGTGGATGATAGTCTTCTCTATTTTTACACTAAAAAGAGGGTATATTCTCCCCACTAACTATCCTTAGACCCTTGCTACTATTCATCATACTCTGGAATATGGGGAGACGTGCTTAAGGTAATGTGGTGATTGGTCCGACCATTGATTCATGGGTGGGCAAGGACAGGACGTTACACATTGATAATAAGATATTTATAAAATATATTTTAAATTTTATTTAAATAATTTTGGAAAATTTATTTATTAATCCCCATGATTATTTGAGGTAATCATGGGGCATGGTTCTTGATAAAAAAATACATTGTGAGATGTTTTATGTAATTTTACCATATGAATAAATTAAACTAAAATGACTATTAATTTTTGTGTTATACTGTAAGTCCCCAGCCTTAAACCTAACTTAATCATGAGTTATTACAAGATTACACATTGAGGATCTTTTCAGGTTTAGATTTTTAGAGAATTAGATCGTAAAACATGCATTACATTCCACATATATACAAAGTGGTTACATAAAGATAGTTTTCTTCATTCCAATCAATGGAAACATATTTAAAATAAAACCTGGATTCTTTCTTGACACTTCCTAGACACTATCATCATATCATGTACCTTTGCCTTGACCTGTGAAAAACATTTCAAAAAAAACATGGGATGAACATAAAAAGCTCAGTATGGGTTATATAAAAATAATCTGGAAAGGAAACATGAGTTCATATATACATAAGAATGAAATCATACTTTACCCATAAAACATAAGCACTTTAACATACCTCATAAAATCATGAATAAATCATAGAAATCATAAGACATAAAGGTAACTTGAGGCATTTATAACATTCTTACATAGGGAGTAACCCTCTTGGTTATGTTTGGAATACCCATCACAGTATATTCCCTAAATCTCTTTGGAAAAACCTTAACGTTTAACTCCTTTGCGTTACCCAATGCATTGGAGAGTTATATCGGGCTCACCCGCCCTTAGTTTATCACGGAACCACCCGTCTATATAATAATTCCCAAGAACCTCAACATAATTTTATCAATAAAACATGCATAAAGGAAACATAACATTTCCACCTTTCAATCACAAGATATCAATATCACACATTGATATAAAAATATTATTAAAACCATTTTCAATACCCAAATAAAAGAAAAGTAAATCATGGTATTTATTTTTATTTTAAAAATAAGGTATGGCTTTTAGAGGAAGCCGAAACCCAAATAATGATCGCGGCGGCGTAGAAGTCGTTGTCACCGCATACGTATGACAAAAACATTCCCTTTTGTCTTTTTGTAAAATGATTCGTTTAATAAATATTCCTTTTGGATAAACGTAAAAGTCAAAGGGGTTTATACACAGTATAAAAGAAAGTTGTGTATAAAATAAAATATTCCTCAAGGAAAGGAGATTGAGACGAAGTCCCATACCTCGGGTCCGACATGACTCGGTCGTTCTTTAATCTCCTGAATAATAAACTTGAGTTAATTTATAATTGTTTAAGAACCTTTTTCAAGTTCATTATTCCATTAATATCACTTATTGCCATGTCATGAACACTATGTAATTATTTAAGTTAATAACGGTCGTTTTAACGATCATTGGTTCTTGATTCAAACATAAGCCCTTTATAATTACATGTTGTTCATGTATCCATTATATCCAGAATGGTATTCGTGATGTAGATATTATATATGTCATATATATCTAGTACATGCATGCATTTAAAAAATTACATAATCATTTAGAGGTATGAAATGAAATGCCCCGTTCATGGAGACAGTAAGCCGTACGTACGCATGAACGCTACTTTCATTTCTATTTCATATTTTATAGAATGGAATCATAATCATATACAGTTATATTATAATTCCTGTGTAATATCATATATAATATCATAACTCCATCCTTTATACGTCCCACATATGGTATTTAACGAATCAAATCACTTTGAGGGGGCGGTAGTCCGCACTTCCTTAAATGAAGATATCGCGTTTACCCAAAATGGGAACCATAAAGGTATGCACAAAATGAAATTTACAAAAGCATAAGGAAAACACAAACATATTATATATCATATATAAATATAGTGACATCTTAATGGCCACCTTTGAAGGTGTTAAATGAATGTTGAACAATCATCATTTCAGGAGGCATAAATTCACCATCCATGGAAACACTATGTTCTTTAACAATTAGATGTAGGTGTGTGTAAGTGTAGCACGAATCCTTCTTATAACAACATCCTAGTATATTTAAGATAATTTAGTTGTTACAAAAGAAATATATAAAAAGAGTTTAGGGTGTTGGAGAAGCAAAATATAACAAAAGGACTCAAGTGAAGACATTACCTTAAAATCTGGTAACTCCCTTTGGTTTGAGCTCAAAGGCTTCCTTGGGAAGACTTATGCCCAAAGTGAGGCTTCAAGGAGTAATAGAGGTAAGTGGAGAGACAAAATTGGCAGAGTTTGTCCAAGCCAAATGCTTTGGGAGTGTGGGTAAGGTGGTAGAGGTGGGGGCCTTTTATAGGAGGAGAGGAGGGGCACTCTTGTAATGTTACAAAATGGTACTTTATTTTCAAAAGAGTTTCGGATTTTAAAGGTACCACATTGATTTATTTCGAGGATAAGGTGATGGGTGTTCGAAATCCACTAATCCAATAGGTTTTGGACATGTTTAGGTCTTTGATTTTACATTATCTTTCCATTTTATTTAAATCGTTAAATAATGAGGTCATCGCTGCATCATCATGATGTCATAAATACATTAATTTATTTAATGTCCAAAAATTATAAAAAAAATACTATGATGTATAAAATCTTTTTATCTTTCCAATGAATATTTATAATCAAAATTATGACTTGTATAAACCCATGTAAAAAGTGTTTTAGTAAAACATCTCATTTGTGTGTCATTTTTACTTTAACATTAAATAAAAAGTTATTTATGTCATTTCCCAACCAATGTGGCTCCATGGGGTCCCCAAGTTGACCCATGGATTGTCTTTGTCGTCCATGACACATCCAATAAGGGTAAAATATCTGTCAATCTCATCTCATACTATTAAAAAATTATTTTTACCTTAAACTACACCAATTACCACTAATCGAGATTAAGAACTTAAAAGTTACTATTCACCAAAAAATTATTTTAATCACATTGAACCACATTTTACATCTTAATGACAACCATGTATGTCGGATTTTTGAAAATCAAATCACAGAAGTGGACAATTTTTATTTAAATGAAAAATCAGTTTCTTTAACTACCACTTAGTGGTTTCACTATTCATCAAAAATTGAAGTCTTTCAGAAAGATACCAAAACATCAGCCTAAGCTATATTTGATATTCCGAATTCAAAAATGATTTATATTTTAGAAAATTCAAAACATGTACGTTGCATTAATTATTTTAATAACTAATTCCCGTTGTCATGACAAATAGCATGTTTTTATGAAACAATAAGTATCAAAAGATTGACACTAGTTTAAGTCCAATTTCAAAGTGAAATTAATTCCAATGACCACTATTAGATTAAATGGTAAAAATATATTCTAATTTCACTTTAAAACCAATTCAAAAGATAATCTAATCATATAAATAAATTAGATTAAAAAGTAGTTTTGATGTAAAATGCATTATTTTTCACTATTCATTAAAAATTGAACATTGTCAGAAAAATATCAAAAATTCACAAAAAGTAAATTTTTATGATCCAATCATAAAGAATAAGTATATTTTGACAAACATAGATTATAAAATTGTCAAAAGATAGATTTAAAAATGGTTTTCCATCAAATGGTAGTAAAACAATCTTTTAAAAATATTAGTGTATTCCATGCTTAAGATTGGATTTATTCTCATTTTAAGCCTCTAAAACACTATATAATTCATTAATAGACATAGATAAAAATATCTATTATTCATTACTCACTTGGGATGTTACATCCTTCCCCCTTTAGAAAATTGTTTCCCCGCAATTTATTTACTTATCGAATAAATGGGGGAACTTATCCCTCATTGCATTTTCAGATTCCCATGTTGCCTCTTCAATCATGTGGTTTTTCCACAAAACCTTTACCTGGTGAATCACCTTATTCCGTAACACTTGCTCACTGTGGTCAAGAATATGGACCGGTTTTTCTTCATAAGATAGGTTCTCTTCCAGATGAACTACCTCTGGACTCAAAACATGAGATGGATCTGGCATGTACATCCTTAACATTGAAACATGAAAAACATTGTGTACCTGAGATAAACTCGGAGGTAAAGCCACTCGGTAAGCAACTGATCCAACTCTCTCCAGAATTTCATATGGTCCAATGAACCTTGGACTCATCTTTCCTTTCATACCAAATCGCATCACACTTTTCCATGGTGATACTTTGAGAAAAACACGATCACCTACCTCAAAAGAGAGATCCTTCCTCCTGTTGTCCGCATAACTCTTCTGCCTACTCTAAGCTGTTCTCATGTGTTTCTAAATCAGCTGAACTTTTTCTACCATCACTTCTACCAATTCTGGTCCCATCAACTTCCTTTCACCCACTTCATCATAGAAAGATGGAGTTCGACACCACATCCCATATAATTCTTGAAATGGTGCCATATGTATACTAGAATGAAAAATGTTATTATATGAAAATTCAACCAAAGAAAGATTTTGGTCCCTACATCCATGATAATCCATAGAGCATGAATGTAGCATATCCTCCAAGGTCTGAATTGTTCGTTCTGACTGCCCATATGATTGAGGATGAAAAGTAGTACTAAAATTTAATTCAGTACCCAACGACTTCTGAAGGCCTTTCCAAAAGTTAGAAGTGAACCTGGGATCATGGTCAGATACAATGGAGAGAGGAACTCCATGTAACCTGAATATCACTTTAAGATACAAACGGTAAATTTGATCTAGGGAAAAAGTATCTCGTATAACAAGGAAATGAGCAGATTTGTTCAAGCGATCAACAATAACCCAGATTGCATTATTACCTCGAGATGTCTTCGGTAATCCCACAACAAAGTCCATGGATATATTCTCCCATTTCCACTCTGGCACTGGTAGAGGCTGAATCATCCTTTTCGGTAACTGCCGCTCTGCTTTAACCTGCTAACAAGTCAAACACTTCACAGTCAAATCAGCTATATCTCTTTTCATTCCATCCCACTAGTAATACTCCCGAATATCTCTATACATCTTAGTACTTCCTGGATGAACTGAAAACGGAGAACTATGAGCTTCACATAACAACTCTCTCTTCAACTGTGAATCACAAGGCACACACAATCTCTTTCCAAATCTCAAAACACAATCATTGTCAATGTTGAATTCAGGTATCTTACCTTTCTGAACTAGCTCTACCTTTTTCTGCAACTCCCTGTCTTGCTTTTGTGCTTGCTTGATTCTGTCTGATAGAGAAGATTCCACTGATACCTGAAACAAAACAGAAGAACATCCTGCACCAGCAACTTCTATGCCAAAGTTCATCAAATCCTTAACCAAAGGATCACATTCCAAACGCAACATTGCTAATGAAGCATTACTTTTTCGACTCAAAGCATCAGCCACTTTATTTTATTTTCTTGGATGGTAATGAATTGTACAATCATAATCCTTAATTAATTCTAAACATCTCCTTTGTCTCATGTTCAATTCTTTCTGAGTGAATATATACTTTAAACTTTTGTGATCAGTATATATTTCACACTTTACTCCATAAAAATGATGCCTCCAAATTTTTAAAGCAAAAACAACAGCAGTTAATTCCAAATCATGTGTAGGGTAATTTATCTCATGAGTTTTCAACTGACGTGAAGCATAAGTAATTACCTGATCATTCTGCATTAGGACGCAACCAAGTCTTTTCAATGAAGCATCACTATATATAACAACCTGAAAATTCCTGGAAGGTAGTGCCAAAACTGGAGAATTCACCAATCTTATTTTCAACTCATGAAAACAATCATCACATTATTTTGTCCAGATAAACTTAACACCCTTCCGAGTTAGCTTAGTCATTGGACTAGATAACCGTGAAAAATTTCTAACAAACCTTCGGTAATAGCCTGCCAAACAAAGGAAGCTACGAATCTCAGTTACATTTTTTGGTCTTGTCCAGTCTTCCACAACTTTTGTTTTTGCAGGATCAACAGTTATCCCATCTTTAGAAACAATATGACCAAGGAAAAAAATTTGTTGCAACCAAAAATCACAATTTCTGAATTTTACATAAAGTTTATTTTCTTTTATGGTTTGTAAGAAAACCCATAAATGTCTTTCATGCTCCTCTTTACTTTTAGAAAACACCAAAATATCATCAATGAAAACCACCACAAACGTATCCAAGAACACTTGGAAAATTCTATTCAATAAGTCCATGAATACAGCAGGTGCAATGGTTAGCCCAAAAGGCATTACTACAAATTCATAATGGCCATATCTTGTACAGAACGCAGTCTTCGGAATATCTACCTCCATTACCTTCAGCTGATGGTACCCATATCTTAGGCCAATCTTTGAAAAAAACTGATCTCCCTGGAGCTGATCAAACAAATCAACGATATGAGGCAAATGATATTTGTTCTTAACAGTGATATTATTAAAGGCCCTATAATCAATGAAAAGTCTAATTGAACCATCTTTCTTTTTAACAAATAAAACAGGATCACCCCATGGTGATGTGCTAGGTCGAATGAAACCATTTTCTAATAAATATTGCAATTGCTCCTTCAACTCTAAAAGTTCAATTTGAGCCATTCGATATGGGGGTTTCGAAATTGGCTTAGCATCAGGAACTAAGTCAACAGTAAACTCAACTTCCCGATATAGTATTATTCCAGGAAACTCATCAGGAAAAACATCAGGATACTCATTTACCACTGGCACATCATTAATATGAACAGTTTCTTTATTTTCAATGATGTGATCAAGGTAACATTCATTTCCATCTTTTATAAGTTTCTCGGCCTCTTGATATGTTATCAACAGTAAGGGTTCATTCTTGTACAAAAACTGAAAGTCTTTCTGAAAAGAAACTTCTTTAGCTCTATAGTCAATCTTAGTATGGTAAGTAGAGATCCAATCCATACCCAAGATAACATCAAACTCTACTAGAGGTAGAACAATATGTTTTGCAAGGAGGTTCTTTCCACAGATAAAGATAGGAAGATTATTATAAATTATTTTTGCCTCAACATTTCCCCCAGGTGTTTTTACCAGAAGTTTAGGAGTCATTTATTGTCATGGTATTCCAATTTTACTAGAAAAGTTTTTTGAGATGAATGAATGTGTAGCCCCCAAATCAAACAACACATTTGCATAATCTGAAAAAACAAACAAAGTACTTGATACAACTTCATATGATGGGCCGAAATCTGCTGAAGTAGTTGAAAAGGATTTTACCACCCCTTTATACTTGTAGTCTAACTGCTTCCCATCACTCAAGATCTTTGTTGGACACTTGTTTGGATAGTGACCCATCTCATTGCAGTTATAACATTTCACTAAATGTAAATCAAATTTGGTCTTACCATCACCCTGATCTTTTTCAGTGCAATCACAAGCCTTATGTCCAATCTTACCACATCGGTAGCACTTTCCAGAATTCAGAAGACATTCCCCAACATGCCTTTTGCCACATTTATCACAAAATGGAAACTTAGTTTTCTTACTGTCAGACTTTTTTGAAGAATTCTTACCTTTATCCTGCCACCTTGGTCTCTTCTTATATTGGTTGTTATAAAACACTTGATCATCGGAAAACTCCATTTCCACCTTCTCAGCACATCGAACAAGCTTTTCATAACTTTTAAACTCACGAGAAGCAAATTCCCTTCGATATTTTGGCTTTAATCCTGAGTAAAAACTATTGATTTTGATATCAAGGTCTCGGATAAAATTTGGAGCATACCTTGACAATTGAGTGAACCTTTCTTCGTAGGTAGGAACTGAGTCTTCCTCTCACCTCAATTCCAAGAATTGTTTTTCCATCCTAAGTCAAACAGCCTTAGGAAAATACTTCTCAAGAAACATACCTTTGAATTCATCCTAGTTGAGAGCATCAATCTCATCAGCGTCCCTGATATTCTTAACCATCGACCACCACTGATCTACTTCACCCTCTAAACGATAAATAGAAAGACTAACCTTTTGATTGTATGAACACCCCATGACATAAAAAATCTTATCCAGTGCTTTAATCCACCCTTCAGCTAACACAGGGTCAGATGATCCTCTGAATGATAGGGGATGTTGCCTCATGAAATGTTCCACCACTGACAAGTTCCTCTACGGTTGATCTGGATGATCTCGTGCATGGATACCACCACCATTTATCGCCTAAGTCAACTGTACCATTACTAAAACAAACTATTCAGTTCCAATTCCACCCATCTCAGGATGCTTATTCAGAAGGTTATTTCCTTCTGTATGCCTTCCTAGAACTGCTTCCCTATTTCCTCTGCAGAAAACCATTATGAACAGACATTTCTTAGATGAAGCAACACAGTATTCTTCAAATGCTATATCATTTCAAAAAAAAATTTGGATAATCATTTAATAGAATTATAACTCCTAAAGTTATCTAAACCGACCTCTGATACAAACTATAAGGCCCCAGCCTTTAACCTTACTTGATCTTTAGTAATTAAATGACTACACATTGAGGATCTTTTCAGGTTTAGAGTTTTAGAGAATTAGATCATAAAACTTTCATTACATTCCACATATATACAAAGTGGTTACATAAAGATAGTATTCTTCATTCCCATCAATGGAAACATATTTAAAATAAAACATGGATTCTTTATTGACACTTCCTGGATACTATCATCATATCATGTACCTTTCCCTTGACCTGTGAAAAACATTTCAAAATAAACTCGGGATGAGCATAAAAAGCTCAGTATGGGTTATATAAAAAAAATATGGAAAGGAAACATGAGTTCATATATACATAAGAATGAAATCATACTTTACCCATAAAACATAAGCACTTTAACATACCTCATCAAATGATGAATAAATCATAGAAATCATAATACATAAAGGTAACTTGAGGCATTCATAATATTCTTACATAGGGAGTAACCCTCTTGGTTACGTTTAAAATACCCATCACAGTATATTCCCTAAATATCTTTAGAGATACATTAACATTTCACTCCTTCGCGTTACCCAATGCTTTGGAGAGCAATATCGGGCTCACCCGCCCATAGTTTATCACGGAACCACCCGTCTTCATAATAATGCCCAATAACCTCAACATAATTGTATCACATAAAACATGCGTAAAGGAAACATAACATTTCCACTTTTCAATCACAAGATATCAATACCACACATTGATATAAAAATATTATGAAAACCATTTTCAATACCAAAATAAAATAAAATTAAAACATGGTATTTATTTTTCTTTTAAAAATAAGGTATGGATTTTAGAGGAAGTCGAAACCCAAATAACGGTCGCGGCGGCGGAGAAGTCGTTGTTACCGCATACGTACGACAAAAACATTCCCTTTTGTCGTTTTGTAAAACGCTTCGTATAAAAAATATTTTTTTTGGAAAAACGTAAATGTCAAAGGGGTTTATACACCGTATAAAAAAAAGTTGTGAATAAAATAAAATATGCCTCAATGAAAGGAGATTGAGACGAAGTCCCATACCTCGGGTCCGACTTGACACGGTCCTTCTTTAATCTCCAGAAAAATAAACGTGAGTTAATTTCTAATTGTTTAAGAAACTTTTTCAAGTTCATTATTCCTTTCATGTCACTTATTTTTATTTCATGAACACTATGTAATTATTTAAGTTAATAATGGTCGTTTTAACAATCATTGGTACTTGAGTCAAAAATAAACCCTTTATAATTACAAGTTGTTCATGTATACATTATATCCCGAATGGTATTCATTATGTATATATTATATATGTCATATATATACATTACATGCATGCATTTATAATATTACATAATCATTTAGAGGTAAGAAATGAAATGCACCGTTCATGGAGATGATAAGACGTATGTACGCATGAACTCTACTTTCATTTCTATTTCATATTTTATAGAATGGAATCATAATTATATATAGGTATATTATAATTCCAGTGTAATATCATATATAATATCATAACTCCATCCTTTATACGTCCCACATATGGTATTTAACGAATCAAATCACTTTGAGGGGGCGGTAGTCCACACTTCCTTAAATGAAGATATCACGTTTACCCATAATGGGAACCATAAAGGTATGCCCAAAATGAAAAATACAGAAACTTAAGGAAAACATAAACATATTATATATCATATATAAATATAGTTACATCCTAATGTCCACCTTTGAAGGTGTTAAAAGAATGTTGAACAATCATCGTTTCAGGAGGCATAAATTCACCATCCACGGAAACAGTATTTTCTTTAACCATTAGATGTAAGTGTGTGTAAGTGTAGCTCGAATACTTCTTATAACAACATCCTGGTATATTTTATATACTGTAGTTGTTATAGAATAAATAATAAAAATAGTTTAGGGGGTTTGAGAAGCAAAATAAAACAAAAGGACTCAAGTGAAGACATTACCTTAAAAATAGGTAACTCCCTTTGGTTTGAGCTCAAAGGCTTCCTTGGGAAGACTTTTGCCCAAAGTGAGGTTTCAATAAGTAATATAGGGAAGTGGAGAGACAAAATGGGTAGAGGTTTTCCGAGCCAAATGCTTTGGTAGTGTGGGTAAGGTGGTAGTGGTAGGGGGCCTTTTATAAGAGGAGAGGAGGGGCACTCTTGTAACGTTACAAAATATTACTTTAATTTCAAAAGAGTTTCAGATTTTGAAGGTCCCACATTGATTTATTTCGAGGATAAGGTGATGAGGGTTCCAAATCCACTCATTTAATAGGTTTTGGAAATTTGTAGGTCTTAGATTTTACATTATCTTTCCATTTTATTTAAGTCGTTAAATAATGTGGTCATCGCTGCATCATCATGATGTCATAAATAATTTAATTTATATAGAGTCTAAAAATTATAAAAAAAATACTATAATGTAGAAAATATTTTAATATTTCCAATGACTATTTATAATCAAAATTCTGACTTGTATAAACCCATGTAAATTTTTTTTTAGTAAAACATCTCATGTTTGTGTCATTTTTAGTTTAACATTAAATAAAAAGTTATTTATGTCATTCCCCAACCAAAGTGGCTCCATGGGGTCCCCAAGTTGACCCATGGATTGTCTTGGTCGTCAATGACACATCCAATGAGGGTAGGACATGTTTCAAGCTCATCTCATACTATTAAAACATTATTTTTACCTTAAACTACACTAATTACCACTAATAGAGATTAAGAACTTAAAAGTTACTATTCACCAAAAAAATATTTTAATCTCATTGAACCACATTTTACTTATTAATGACAACCATGTATGTCTGATTTTTGAAAATAATATCATAGAAGTGGAAAAGTTTCATTTAAAAGAAAAATCAGTTTCTTTAACTACCACTTAGTGGTTTCACTATTAATCAAAAATTGAAGTCTTTCAGAAAGATACCAAAACATCACCCTAAGCTATATTTGATATTCTGAATTCAAAAATTATTTCTATTTTACAAAATTCAAAACATGTATGTTGCATTAATTAATTTAATAACTAATTCCCGCTGTCATGACAAATAGCGTGTTTTTATGAAACAATAAGTATCATAAGATTGACACTAGTTTAAGTCCAATTTCAAAGTGAAATTAATTCCAATGACCACTATTGCATTAAATGGTAAAAATATATTCTAATTTCACTTTAAAACCAATTCAAAAGATAATCTAATCATATATATAAATTAGATTAAAAATTAGTTTTGATGTAAAATGCAGTATTTTTCACTATTCTTTAAAAATTGAACATTGTCAGAAAAATACCAAAAATTCACACAAAGTAAATTTTGATGTCCCAATCATAAAGAATAAGTTTATTTTGACAAAAAATAGAATATAAAATTGTCAAAAAATATATTTGAAAATGGTTTTCCATCAAATGGCAGTAAAATAATCTTTTAAAAATATTAGTGTATTCCATGCTTAAGATTGGATTTATTCTCATTTTATGCCTCTAAAAGACTATGTAATTCATTAATAGACATAGATAAAAATATCTATTATTAATTACTCTCTTTGGATGTTACATATACATTAAAAAAATATAGGAAATATATTAATTATTAAAATAATATAAATAATGAAAATATATTTTATAAAAATTATGGTATGGTGGCGATGAAAAAAAGAATATGTTTCCCTATAGAGGTAGTAGTCTAAAATGAACACAATTGAGGTCTTCATTTTCTATATAATTGGAGAAGGGTTGGAAATGGATTACATTTCCTAGAACCGTAATTATTTATTATTAATAATATCAATTATATAAATATCATTTTGATCCATCCATTTATTGATGTGATTAATGGAAAAAATCATTATTTATGGAGGAATTAGTCCGTACACAAACATGGACACACATAAAATTTTCAAAGGAAAACAAATGATAAGATGGGATTAGGAATCGAACAAAAATGAAAAAATAAACTTATATTTAATATTAATAATATGATAATTTTATTTTTGATATTACTGTTTTGGAGGAAAGTAAATTTGTAATGAAAATTATTTTTTTGGAATAATAAATATATTGAGAATTCGATATTCATATTGAAGTAATTCTTGGAAAAAGAGGAATTAGAAAAATCATATATTGGCTAATAGAACAGAGAAGGGGAAAATAAATATAGGGTATGTACAATTTGTAGGATATCATAGGAGTATCAATTTTTTTATGAATCAAAGGGGTGGGATAAGGCCCATGTTATTTGTGAGGTGAGTTTAATTTTTTTTAATATTTGTAAATCTACAATAATGATTTTTCATTTTCAAAGAAATATTCCTATGAAATTAAAAAATAATATAGTATGGATTTGTTTTGGTCAAAAAATACCTAAAACACACAATTATGATTTATGGTTTTTAGGTAGTATGCATTTTCCAATTAATTTTACTATTTATTAATATTCACTTTTATTATGATATCTATTTTTATGCCAGATAACATGTTTTCATTAAAAATATGAAATAAACTATTCTATGTAATTTTTAAAAGTTGATTAATATTTTGAAAAATATTTTATATTATTATATTTTTAAAATTTTGTAATTTTTAAATTTAAAAAATTTAGTGCATGAAAACTGTTTTATAATAATATAACAGTAGGTTCAAAATTTTAAAATTATCATTAGATAACTAATAATATTATTTTTAAATTTATTATTTTACAAATTTATTTAATATATTATTATGATCATGGGTTTAAAAAAACATATATCATGTTTTTATGAGAATTATATAATAAAAGTCATTGAATGCATAAGATCAAGATTTAGGACTATTTATCTAACCATTTTTGTTTGGATAATGCATCCAAACAATCATCCAATGATAATTTTTTTATGATCGATCTAAAAATTATTTTAATTTTTGGAAATACAATTCCTAAAATTTATGAAATTTTATTTTATATTAAAATATAAATATAAATAAAATATTTTCAAAATACAATCACCAATAAATATTAACTATTTATATTCTTATTTTTATAGAAATTTATGATTTTTGGTTATATATTATTCAAATTAATAATATATTTTATTTTTATTTTATCATAATTTTTTATACCATAAAAATGTATGAATCCATAAAATTATATTTTTGAAAATTAAATTTTGATGAAAAAAATAATGTCATATGTAATTTAGGTACAATAATTTAAATATTTCTTTATATTATTATTAAAAATAGAATTTATTTTTATTATATATATATACTTTTAAATTATGTTACATTTAGTTTTACCCACCTAATGCATGGGCTACGTTACAATTGTTTAAAATGTATCACGATATATTTTGGGCCGTTGTTGCATGTAAATTAAAATATTAATCATGTTATTTATTTAAAATGAAGATAAATAGTAAAATATCAGCATGTTATAATAATATATATAACTCTTACAAGTTCTTGTGACATGATAAAAAAATGGCACAAAAAAGAATATCAATTTGGGACATAAGCAATAACACCTACTTAATGATTACATGATGTAAATCAATCATCCCTGTAATATATGTTGGATTATATAAATGTTGATATACATAAAATTTTATAAAAATAATATCATGATCAATGTAATCATCAATATCTAAATAGAACATAATTATTTTTAACTTCTTATATGACATGAAATTTTTTATCAATTCCCCCAAACAAGAGTAGTCATATGCGTTTTGTTGAATAATTGTTATTTAGGATTAATTTCAAGAAGAACCCCTATAATTGAATAATTATAACCATATGTAGAAAAAATATAAAGAATCAAAAAGTAGAAAACTAAATGTAGATTAAACATAACTTATTCAATGAAGGATTTGGTAAACACTGTTGTCATCCATCACATTCTAATAACAACCCTCCTGTCCCTCACAAATTTGAACCTAGACTTTAGAGAATTTTAATGAAAAGGGAATTCAATTTAATTTCGGTTCAACATAAAAATTAATATGTAATTCAGGACAATTTATGTCTAGCGTAAAAATAGAAACCACCATATTCTATGTATTTTCCACTACCATTAATATTATTAAAAACATTTCTTCATATAATGACTCTATACCAAAGTTATTTATACCACATCAAAATATATAATATTAATTTCAAAATTATTTAAATGAAGAAAAAAATGTTAAGGAAGTTATAATTGAGTATTTAACAGATAAATAATTTCTTCTAATTTTTCCTAAATGTCATTCTCATTGAAATAAATAACCTAATATTGATTATTATTAAGAGATCGTTGATATTTCTTAAAATGTAAAATCTCACATTCCTTTATTGGATGCAGTTGAAAAATAATTTACTAGGAGCAATTTCAAAATGATAACTAGACCCATAAGTTTTGAATGATGTACAATGAGAGATTTATATTTTAGAGGAATGTGCTAGCCTTGATTAAATCATCATTTACAACGAATTAAATAGAACCAGATTATATAATATTTCATTGACAATTTGGGAGATATTACATTATGGAAAAAATATAGACTATAAAAATTAATTAATGCTATGTGTCTCCTAATTTATACTTAAATTTATGTTATAGATATTTAGGCAACAAGATTTGGGGTTCAACATTCAATTCAAGTAAAAAAACATCCAACTATAGTGATCGAGGATGTCCTAGTGTGATTGATGAATGTCATCTTCCCAATAGATGTCTACATTAATTATATTGAATATTCAAAAACCCACAAAAATTCTCCAGTAATAAATAAAAGGTTTTTTCATAAATAAATAATAAAATAAATGTTCATAATATAACACTCAATATTTATTTTTAGGGTGAAAATGTATGTTTTAAAATTATTTATTCAATAAAATATCTAGTTGAGGATCAATATACTTTAAATATCTATTATATTATTTTGATCCTTAATGAAACACATACCGTTCATTCAATGACACACATTTATATATTTTTTTTTATTTTCAACATTTATTGATTCCTTGTATTGTAATTCGTTTTTAAGTGTCCTGTTGGTTCTAAAAAGTGGATTTTTTTATTTTAGTTGTTGAGTGATTATATTATGAGGTATCTACAATTATCTATGATTCTGAAAATGCATTTCCATTTATTCTCTTTACATAGAGAATAAAAAAGATCATGTGGACAGTTTCATTAACCTCACTACCCATATATCCCTTAAATAAATCTAATGTTCACATATTATTATATTTAAATAACATCCTTTAAATATACTATATTGTTATCTTCAACTTATTGACCAATTCTCCATCGTTATTTCTAATAAACTATATGCATATGATGATAAAACAACCAAATATTTAAATGGAGTGTAGAAATGTTATTTTATGAAGATATGCGATTCTTCAAAATATTATACTATCTGTTTATTTTTTTTTATAAGTAAAAACATAAAAGTGAAGTGTAATATCTTTTATATCCCACCCTTATTGAAGAGGGGAAAATAGAGGTTAGAAAATTACTTACTAATGGGATAAAATAACCCATAAGTGGGTTTTAATGGGTATTCCATATGAAATGTGTTCCCAAGGAAACCTAAATAATTATATTTTCACATAAATAAATAATTAGATCCATCATATTTTTGAATTTTTTTTGATTTTGTATTAACTACCATAAGCAAAATCAAGGAAAATTAACTGACCAAATTCCTCTACCGTTCATCGGAAAAATTTATGAACAATTAATAGGAATGTCACATTACTATTTCCTTAATATAAATTCATGTTATTTCCAAATACATATATATAATAAGGATAAAGAAAGTATTGGATTAATTTTTGAATTCAAAACATTTCCTATAAGTGAATTCTATTTTTTTTTTCTAGTGACATGATTCAATGGTGTATTGCTATTATTTCCTATAGTACCTAGTTAATTACACATATATATCAATATATTATATCACTATTAATGAATATTCCATTGATAATTGTTTGTCACTAATTTTTTATATCACTATTCATTGAATTTAAAAAGATAACATATTAAATAATTATAAATTATAAGTTATGGTAGAGTGGGAGTTATATATAACATCCCTTCCCCATCCAATAGCTAGGTCTAGGTTGGATATTCTACTAACATTATGTGACATTTCCTAGAAACTAAATGATATAAATAAATTCCCTTGATATAAAAAACTTATGAAATAATGGAATGATGTAACATTGTAAAACTATTCACAACCATCACATGATTAAAAAAGTACTAAAATAAAACTCAATAAAATGTCACTAGATTCCAATATCAATGATAATATAAATTAGAAATCCAATAATAACAAAAAATATCCAAAAACAAAACAACACAAAAATTTGATCATTTTAAAATATAATCTAAACTCAAAATAAGGAACATAATATATCACAATGGTGGAAATAATCCAAACCATTACATGATTAAAAATGTTCACTACACCTACCAACTACAGAAATGTTTATTATAGTGCACCACTAGTGAAGTATGAAATCAATACACTTACCATATCAATCATAACAAAATCATTAAGTTCTACGTGGTGCATATAAATGGGAAAGTGTAAAAATTTATTTGGGAAATTAGTGATTTATTTCCAAAATTCCACTACATCCCAAATCATGATAGCTCGTAGGTTTACAATACCAACCTAAAAAACAAGATACATTTTTTACAATATCATTAAGGAAGATGAATAAGGACATAATAAAATAAAAACTAAAGAATATTGTCCATTAAAAAGTAGAATAAATTCATTAGTACAACATTGGAATAATCATAAAAATCTCAAACATGAAACATTGTATTAAAAGTTACATCCTTATAAGTGTGAGTGGTGGTTTATCCTCCACCTAGTCATATCATTGTGGAAATTATCCATGTTCCTTTTCATTCAGAATTGAGGACCATCCCAACATAATCTTGGAGTTATAGAATATTAATAATGAAGACACACCAACCATGTCATTTTCTGGCGATAACGCACAACTATGTTATAAAAAGAACATAAGTAAAAGAAATTTATCATTTCACAAAATTATTTTAATCAATTTATTGATGATGTTGTGGAGATACCCATATACTAGTTTTTAAAATCCAAAATTTAAGCGAGAGAATTAGTATAGTATTAATTTTAATCTTATTAAAATTCTTAAGGGACATATTTTTGATATCCAAGAGAAATCAAATTAAAATATATGATAGAAGAAGTAAAATCCACACTCTTCAAGTTTGTTGGTTCGATGAATATTTGGCGACTCTATAGATATGAATTATTCAATTATTTATTCAATAAAATCCTAAAAAAATCAATCCACATCCAATTCCATATATATTAGTATTGAAACCCCAATCAGAGATTATATTATATTAAAATTGATTCAATCCTTGATGAGAAGGAATGATGACATCTAAAAATTTGATTTCAATGAAAAAATTAACAAAGATTCATTAAAATTGGAGTCTGAATATAAATGGTTCCCAAAAATTATATATGTCATCCATTAATATAGAGGACCTAGATTAATTGATTGTGAATGAGACTATTCATGTGATTTTTAGGATAAAAAGGATATTTTGATAAAATTAAAAATTCATTTTCACAGTTAGGATGTAAATTTGGACCATCCATACTCAAATTGATTGAATTAGATATTTCCAAATATAATTACAATTTTCATGGTTAGTTGTGTGATTTGAATAAACCATGTCACTACCATGTTACTACACAATCTATTAACACTATTTTAATGTGACTTGGGCATGGTTTCTAAAAACCATGCACAATCTATGATCCTCAAAGTTGGATTCCATATGATTCTGGGAATGAAGAGAAACACCCCAAAACACAACTCATACAATTACCAATTTAACTCATCCATGATATGATTAAAAAACATCAAATAGTTTGTGTTACACACCACCCACCTTTGGGACTTCCACCATCTACATGTGGAAATTGGATACTCCACTTTTATTTTATAAAATAAATTTATCACAATATTTTTTATAGAATATTTCAATAAAACCACGAAATGTTTGCTAAAGGTAAAAATTTCCATCATTGGAACTTATCTTGGGTATCCACAGTCCAAACTAGTTGATGGATAAATCATATATCATGTTCAAGAGTGTAATGGTCAAAAACTTATCACATTATTAGGGTACGTGGGGTTCTTAATTAGTTTTTTGACATGAAAGGGATTGTGAAAAACACTGAATTTTTGAAATAAGGCTAGAAAATGAACCTCATTTCCAATATATTTAGTTATATCATTTTTCCCAGCATAATGTAGAGATGATTTCCCATTCTAACATAGGTTTTAATGATGATGTATCAATGAAACATTAAATAATACATGTACACTCATATTGAATTATTATGTTTTATGCTGGTGGTAATCATAATATTTATAACATATTTATATTAGAGAAATCTACATTGGATTGTCTAGATCTGTTACATAGTCTCATAGATAATACTAGGTATAATCATTGAGGTGCACCGTCCTTCCACCATCTATAGTGTAGAAAGACATTTATGTTTATATAATCACATGAATAGGGACCTATATTACATATTTTGATTGATGATATTATATAACAATTAAACTAAATCAATGTGATTTTTCCTTGAAATTTTAAATTCAATAACATTGGCTCTGAGCATATCATATAAAATTTTTTTTTTCTTATTTCCCATCCCACTAAGGTTAATATAAATAGGCCTCAAATATATATTATTTATCTCCTAATACGTAATCAAAAAAATGAAATTATTCCATATTATATTGATATGTAAACCCATAGATACATATTCATGGGTAGAGACCCTCATATGTGGCTGGTGAATATAACTGTTCACGTCAACTTCAAACATTTATGTTTTATGAAATATGTTTTCCCAAACACAAATCCATATTTTTTATTGATATTAATGGTTCATGTTATTTATTCATCAATGATTATACTTATTTGGATAATTTGGAAAAATAGATTTCTAAATCATGACCTTTTTATAAAACCAGAAATATAGATTACTTCATCAATTTCATTCTAGGAGAGCTGAAGATTATGTTAAACATCTACATGCGGGATACACATTTTAATAGAAACCCTAGTATCATAGAAGAAATATATCTTTAATTAATATATTCAGACATTATGAATTGGGATATAAATAGGAAGTCATCGGTAATATAGTGAAATGTAAGAACATCTAGAATCAATGGATGGTGGTTTCTATTGAGGCTACTAATTATAGTTGTAATGAAAGATATAAACTACTATTTTAAAAAATATACCCTCTACTGAAAAAAGGTACTATCATCATTCATAAATAATCACATATTCTATGTAAGTATAAAATAGGTGGTATAAACAATAATTTCATGGATGTAAACACTCTCAGGTTGTGAGTTTTCATACAAGGACTAGGAAACCCTTGATGATGAAATCTATCCGATTGATCCCAAAAATCAACCCATGGATCAAAGGTAATTTAAACTGTGTGATATCTAGTGTACTAGAACCAACAAAATATAGAGGTGTTTTCTGAACTCATCAGAGGTATGTAAAAATGATTTTCCACTATTTTGGAATTTGAATTTCCTATGATGCCGAGTTTTGTGCCATGATATATTCCATCAAAAATATAACTCACAATTAATAGAAAAACTTATATATTTTGTTAAAATATAAAATTGATATTGAATCCCTAAAGAACAGACCAATAAATGTATATTGGAAGATCCAACCAGATTGTATTGAATGTCACCATGTTTGATGTCACATCATATGGATTGTATCTCATCCTAATAAGGAATCCAACCAAGTATTATATTCCTCTCCATATAGGTAAATAATGGACGTGATGATGATATAATCCTTAAGGGATCAGTATTATTATATTTTAATGATAGATGATGACATGAGGGGGGAGATTCAATCCGAAAATTATAAAACACTAGATTGTCCTGAACTGCTTGTTTAAAATTTCATTAATATATTTTTACACTGTGATCACATGGGTCATGGACTTTATCAATAAATAATTTTTCTATTAAAAACATTATTGTCATCATTATAATATATTATATTATTGCGTGACCTTGTATTATTATTTTTAATCTATAAATATTTTTATCCATTATCAAAATTTTGAGATAAAAGATATGTTCCTAAGTGACTAATGTATTTCATTGATTTTTTATTACTGCGTTAAAAAACATATAGGCCATCCTAACAATGTCCCTTGAAAATCACATTATATCCATGAAATCCCTTATTGTTTATCTATATGGTAATATCATATACATTATCTAACCACACTGTCATTTAAAATAAATAGTTTTCATTCAAAACTATTTAGGGGTTGGAATTTCATCATGTCATGTTTTTCTCTTATGAATACATTAAATGATTAAGATTATGAGGTTATGTTATTATTTAAATAAAGGGTCTACTATTATCTATATTCTATTGTAATTTATTTTAATCCGGTTTAATTAATTGTAAAAATATGGATAATAGTATATAATTATTAATCATGTTATATTTTATGATTCACATGCCTGTCAAAATATAGAGATAATGAGTCATTATCCAATCATTATATGACATTTTAATCCAATTAAAATTGAAAAAATATATTATAATATTTTATATAAAAATGAATAAATAATATAAACTATATTTCATTTTACAATATTTTATCTGTCTTCTAGACCTACCATTGTAAATGAGAAATGGTGTTGGGTGGTTTATATTTCTATACATTGAGTGTGAATAATTAAATATTTTAATTATTAACTGATTATGTATTATTTTCTAAGAAAACCCATTTTTCTTAAGACCTTATTTTTTTCACATCAAAACCAGTATGACTATGCCTTAACGTTATAACTTGAAATTATATCTGATTAGAAAAATATAGATTCTCTATTATATTGACAGCCATATACTAAATAATCTAATATATGGATTTCATGATTTTGATAAGATTATTTATCTATATAAATTTCACATTTATGTGAATAGGGGATTAATATTCCATGTGACTTATATTTTAACATGCTTCATTATTTAATCTATGAAATTAAATGAATTTTATTGTATGAGAAGAAAAATAAAAATACTATTGATTTCACATCTGATACATGATGAATTTAATTTTTAAATAAGCACCTTTCAGTTAGTAGTGGTATATAGTTTTAATATATTAATATTTCTATAATTAAAATGGTTTTTTTGTGTGGGGTATCATTATTAGATAGTGATATGTAAAATATTATAACCATTGAAAATGTGATTTATATTTTCAAAATGTTATTATAACCTTATTGAATATATTCAAAAATTATGAACATTATATAGTAATAAATTAATAAAAATCAATTTGAAATGTTTCCATTATGATTTTTTCAAGGAATGATTGTATTTTTTAATTTATAATTTATATAATACATATTTAATAATGTTGAATTTTTACCACTAATTGTTTTCTCAGTATTCATACATACTCATCATATTTTATCATTAAGGATAAAAAGTGCAATACATCACCTTATAACCATATTGATTTATTTTATGTTTTACCATAAAATTACATAAAATATTTAAAATTATTTAATTTAATTTTTTTTATAAATTCACTAGGAAGTAATTTCATAAAGTAGACCATGTCATGAATCCAAATTCATTAGTCCTACTAGGTTACACAAATTGATGAAAATCTTGGTGAGTATTATTTTAATATAATCATTAATTAATAAAAATCATAGACTAATGACAATCAATGAGGTTGATTCATTATATATTTAAAATCTAACTCGTCATATGTAATGACCCCAAAATTTGATGTCAATAATTATTGGAAAAATATTTCAAACACTACAATCAATTATATTAAGGAATATTCTCCTAGATTACTCACCTCATCCCATATAGGGCTGAATATTGTTCATATATTTGTTGTGATTTTTTTATTAAAAACATCTCTCACTCAATAAAAAGGGATGTGAAAATGAACTATATTATAGTTCTTTTTGAGATAATAAATTATCAACAATAATGTTTCCACCGCTTCGATGGAGTTCTAAACTTTTTCGAATCTTATATGATGTATGTTGTGGTAAATCCCATGATTTTTTATTTTAATTCATTGAATAATCCATTAAATTATATATTTAATGATATATATAACAAATATTATTACATTTGAGTTTTATATTATAATGTCAAAGTATTATTATATGAATTCTATTCGTGAATTCATGTTTAGATAATCCATTTGTCATTAATTTATTTTCATGAAGAACATTGTATATGAGGATATATTTATTAATCAATTACACTGGAAAAAACCCACAAAATACTAAATATAATTTGTGTTTTCATTAATAAAATATCATATTTAATTGGGTAACTCAAAAAGATACTCATGGGATTATTTTATGGGTTTGTTCTAGGACATGGGATGTAAATAGTTCTATGATTTTAAATAATTAGTTATTCAATGTGTGAGTGAAACAAAACCATATGAATTAAACTAGTTAAAGTAACATTGAAAAATGATTTTTTTAAATCATTGAAAAAAGTACATAAAACATTTAAATGTTGTGTTAATGGATGGGATTTAAGAAATTTCTTTATATTTATCACAATTCATAAATAAACATTTATTAATTAACAATTTTATTACTTTTTTTATTACTATTTAATATTAAAAAAATTATTCCTAAACAAAACCACTATATTTAAATAAAGAAAACTCTTTTAAAATATTAATCAACCATGGTTCCATTAAAAAAATATATTTTGTTATTTTTTAATAAAAAAATTATAATATAATATAATCATCTAATTGGACATGTTAGATATCAAAATAAGTTATACAGGATTTAGATCGTTGTCTAACCTCTCATCACAATAAAAATTATTCAATATGGTGTATTTGATCTTTTGTTTGATGTTTTTATTTCATGAAATGAACTTTTTTGTGTGGTACTATCCTAGGGATTGGAGTAAATGGTGATTGGTCATCTTAATGATCATGATTTTTTATGTAAAACAATGATTTATTAGGAAACCAAATATATAGTGGTGTATTACTGATCTATTTGACATTTGTAGTGTTTTTCCATAATGTTCAAATTATTTAATTTTTACGTGGTGTGATGAAAACACATCTATATTTTCTTAAATGGTTCATGTAAAATTATTGGATAATTATATGAATATGGATATTTACATTAAATTACAATGAATAATATGGGAAAAGAATGTCTTATTTCCATTTCTAAATGATCTGGAGACACTGGTTCTTATGAATAAAATTTCAAAAAACAATTCATAATGACTATATTGTAATATTTATCAGTATAAGTTCACATAATTACTTTTAAATTAAAACATTATATGTAATCTAATGATACTAATTACTAAATGTAAGAATATTAATGTGATATCAATACAAAATAATGTCATCCTCCTACTGGGAAACATATTGGGATCAAATTATTCTAATGATATTAAATGTTCTTTGAAATGTATTAAAAGAAAAATATATGTTTTAAATACAATTTTAATTATAAAATTGATTTTTAACACCATTGTGAGTGGATTTGTAATTTTAAATAAATTTTTGAGGTAATAGGGGGTAAAAGAAGAAAAGTGACTAAAGTGATGTGACTATTACCTTGTCATTGGTCAATATGAAAATAGTTCAATATGCTTATTGGAGACAATAACCAATGGGAATAATTCAACTATTAGAATTAGTGTTTTTAAATAATAATAACAATTGATAATTAATGAAAAAATGAAATATTTTGGAAAATATTGTTAGAGACATGCCTTTTAAACCCCATTGTTCAGAACATGGGAGGGTGGTAGCATCACAAGGATTCCAACATTGATCGTTCACATAAAATGACTTTAATAATTGAGCCGTGAATAGAATCACCCATAAGAGATGTTCAAGTTAGTGGAGACCACAACTAGGTCAATATTAGCAAAGCCACACCATGAATCTACAGCCATAACACACTTTACATTTGGGAAATATGTTGGTTTAATAAAGGGTTATGTCTGTAGATATTATTATCCAAAATGTGTGATTTTCTTCACAGAAATTATGTATAATTTTTCAAATCCCATTTTTTATTGTTTTGAGATATATTAAAATAAATAGGAATATAATATTAAGTTGGTAAGTAGATATTTAGAAATAATAAAACATAATTTTATTTTAACAAAATATATACACAATTATAATAAATTCATTTATTTGAAAAAAATTCATTTTCATGATATTGTATTATAAAAAAATTATTTAAATATATTTGATAATATATATTTATAGATATAAAATAATTTTTTATACATGTCATAATGATGAAAATTTTAAAAGAAATTTTTTTTTGATATGTTAGGGTATTTATTCAAAATTTAAAATGAAAATATTTTTTGAATAAATTTTGTTAAATATAAATAATATTTTAAATAAGCACATATATATTTTTTAGTCTGAAAATTAATGAATTTTTTGGTAGATATTATTTTTCAGTGAATAGTAAAAAAATATAATAATGTGGTATGGGTTTGTTTTACGAAATAATATATTTCATTAATTATGATGGAATTAATTTTATGGAATACATGACAAGAAACATTTTATTATAGTAATATTTAATATTTTACGGGATTTAAAACAATTTCTTGTTCAATAAGTGACATTTCAATATCTAAAATAGAATATATGATTTATAAATGAATATTTTATTTAAAACATACCATTCCATGACCAAAAGATATATTGTAATATAGATTTCAATTCCAATAGATTAAAATATTATAAATCGTGACATAAATATATTTAAACATTATAAAAAACCACGGTTATACTAATGGTTTTTATTTTCCACGTCATGGAATTAGAAGACCAATATTTTGAAGTAATTATCCAATTATTTCCATTTTTCATTTAATTTTCACCCATAATCCATTCTTATCAACTCATAATATAATGTAAATGTAGTAACATATATTTTATAACCCATTGTGTCCATAAGGTCTTTATTATCTGTTGTCTTCTTTTTATAATTAACCCTTCAATATATGGGAATTCACATCATCTAATTTTCCATTTAAGTTGATATTTTATTTTTATATCATATAAATGATGGATTACATTCATTTTATATAATTTTCATTATCCCACTACTTATAAAATATTGTATTAGCTGTTTTATATCGTTTTTTCCTCTCATTAATCCATGTTGTATACATTTCATGATACTCAATTCATTTAATGTATTTTCCCCATAAAATTAGAAATTATTATATTTGGATTACCCAAAATAATTTATTTTATATTTAAGTTATCATTGATGTAAAATATTTATTAATTTTTATTTTTATATATTAATCCATCATTACCTTCTCAATAGTATGAAAATGATGAATTGTTCACATCTTTAAACACTTTTGTAGTAAGTGATTTTATATAAAACCATTATATATTATCCAAGTTTTTTTAATGAAATTATATATTATGATTGATGTGGTATAGATGTGTTATGGATTATAAATTTTCAATCCTAAAATCACTCTAAATCATTGGTTAAATAATTTTTCTTTATAGAGTACATTTTTCACAATACCTTGGAGTATAATCATATAAATTATGATTTTTCCCTCACTGGTGATAAAACATGGATATATTATGATTAATGTCTTTTTTTTTAAAATTTTACCCACCATTAAATTTTATTATTCATGATATTTTCATTGTTATGGGATTCTCGTTCATAATACCATGCTCTATAAATATTCTTCATTTCCAGTTTTTAAATTTATCCATTATTTATTCCTATAATGGGATTTATGCCGAACAAGTTTTCTTGATGTATGCTTCTAGGATATGGGATATAATAATAGAAACATAGGATGAACCCATTATGGAAAAATTCAAGTGGATTTGTGGATTTTTAATTTTTTTTTCTTCTATTATATTCAAATATTCAGTTAAATTAAACCTCAAATGAATCATATTATTAAAAATTAATACATAATTTATTAAATGTTCTATGTATTACAAATAAAATATTCCATTGATTTTATAAGATAATGGATTAGTTAATTTTTTAAATAATTATTATAATAAATTAATATGACTATAGTGGTAATTTCGAATATAGTATTATATTAGGAAAGTTTGGTACAGTAATATGTAAGTGGTTTCAAAGAAATAATTTTTTTGGGATACTATATGTAAAATATACCTTTAAAAAGTTTAACTAGGAGTAATAACTCAAAAAATGGGACATTTGGTATTAACTCAATAATAAATCTATGAAAAAAAATTTCCTTATTGAAATCCTATTGTGAAACTCCTTGGGGATATGTTTTGTTCATAACATTATTTTTAGGAACCATCATGAATGATATGTAGAAAATATAATTTCTATTATATTAGATTAAATAATAATAAAATTATGAATTTTCAATAGGACATAAACACCATTTGGAGTTATAATATTCCATAATGATGAATGTTTATCACTAATGTTTTATTATTATAAGATAAATCATGGAAAATGGGGGAAAAAAATAAATGAGTACTGAAATGGATGATGTACTAACAATAATACAATAATAACAAAGAATAGAATAATAACTTATCATATGGAAGATGAGTCAAATATCAATGGTTTCGAGTAATAACCACAATCATAATGAGTTTCATGATTCACATCAAAGGGAAAAAATGTTGTTGATTCCAACATTCTTCAATGACCACCTTCAATTACTATATTTATAGATCAACTAATTTATGAAAAATGGATTACCTTGATAGAATATAGATTTTCCATATTATGTTTTTCATATCTGTATAAATTCATCTTAGAGGTATACCATCTAGAAAGAGAAGCGGATCAAGGGTGATAATTGATACGAAAAAAAATATGAGAGGTTATATTGATTCTATGGAGTGGGAAGATATTATTAAAACATATTCCAACAAATTTGTTACCCATATGTTAGAAATAAATTGAGAAGAAAATCATATATATGAAACAAATGAAAATTAACTCAATGGGATGCAAGTTATTTTAAATTACAAGGATTTTTTGATACACTGCAATATTGGTTATAAATACTGATAGAAATGGTAATATGTTCATTTATTACAAAGGCGTCATTAATGATGGAAAATAAAAAATATAGATTATGAATGATATGAAGAATTAAGGAAGTGTGATATTAATATTGAAATGTATCCTGGACAAATGTAGTGGCAACATAGGATGAGTGAAAATATGAGAGTAATGGATCCAAATATACAGAATAATTTTATCACGAAAGAGAACATATGAAACTAAAACATTCTACAAGAAACAAATATGGGGAGAATAATTTGGGGTATATCTTTATTGGGTGTTTAAATTTCTTCATGGGCATAAGATATGCCCATATAGTTTGGAACACATTTATTGAGTTGATCCCTCAATATCTCAATGGAATGGGAAAAAGGATGGTGGCAGAATGGAAACCATAAGATCAATTCGTTACATGTTGAATGCTTCAGAACCCTTCAAATCATAGTCAATATTTGTTGAATTAGAGGTAAGCTACTATCATCTTCTATATGGGCCAAGGGATTGATTTCATTCTTTGATAATAACTATGGATTAAGTAGAGGCTCTAAATAATGTGTTAGAAGGTCCTATAATTATACTCTAAAATATATAAAATAAATTGTTTTAATCCATTTCTATTCATTCATTCATTTTATCCAATTTTTCAATGAATGAAAAATTTTCCCTAGAATATTTTGAAGTATTTCTTTGAGTTATGGATCCTAATGGGAATATCCATGCATTAAAATATTATTGATACCCTTATAAGAAATTTGGAATGATAACCTTGATGGAAAGCTAGTATTCATACCCATGGTAGAATTTAACACAATACATGGGATGAAAAATTTTATAAGGTATAATAATGTGTTCAATATATAATAAAATAAATATTTAATGTACTTTTATAGAATACATAGTGATATTTTGAAAAGATATATATTATAAAATGAATATTGATTAAAATAACCTCATATAGAATTTTATATGAATGTGATTGGTGAAGAAGATGAAGAAAATAGAAGTATACAAATAGAAAATGCACTAAATTTTACAAAAAATATTTATTTTTTACTATTGTGTTACCTTGACCTATTATATAAAAATATATGAATTCATCCATTTAGTGCATAAATAGAACCAATATAATATTAATGACCCCATATATAATGTCAAATGTGGGGTTAGATTAATGGGAGATGATAGTTTAAGAACATTGTGAAAATGTTTTTTTCAACCACGAGTGTCTCCATTGGGAACCCATATTCACCTTATACATGATTAGGATGAATCATTGATGTTATGAATTAATTACAGAGAACACAATATGTTTTAATGTAATGAAACAAATATCATCATCAAATGATTGATAATTTATTCGACTTGATTCTCAAGGCTCAATTCAAATCCACAATTTAACTCCAATTATTAAATCAACATTCGATGAAGATGAAAGAATATATTCCATTTAATTCCCACAAATAATGATGTGGATATTATGATTTTGTTATTATGGATATATAATTAACTAATTATCCTACAGTTTCTATGAATTATATGAATTGTGTCATTAAATACTTCACTGATAAATATTTGGTGGTATTTATTGTTTGTAATTTCTTAAATTTAAACATTTATGTAGGTAATGAATAAAATCTAAGGTTAATATTAATAAATAACTAATAAATGACACACTATTTTATAATTTCATTAAATGTGAGTTTTTGTTACAACAAGTTTCATTCTTGGGACACATTGTAACTCCTAATGGAATCATAGGTGATACTACCATGAAAAAGGCTATAGTGGAATGTCTCTATCCAAAAACTATAACTATAATTAATAACTGTTTCGGTTCTTTTGAAAAATATATTATGATATTGTTAAAAATTTATTGAATATCTAATCAACTAGAAAATATAACATGAAATGTAGTTATGTTTATGTTGACAGAAGAGTGTGATGATATATTCAACGAATTGTATATGAGGTTTATTAGAAATATTATTCAAACTCTACCATAAACTATAGAAATATTTGTTATGTGTTGTGATTTATCTCTGATTAGATCGGTTGTGCTTTCTTGAAAAATGAAAATTCGACTATGTATTCATCACAACAATTAAATCCTCATGAATAAAATTATCATACCCATAACTTGGGGTTAGCTACATTCATTTTTTCATTGAATATATTATGTTAATATATTTGTAGGTACAGTTTTGATATATACATATACCACCAAAGTTTAATGTATATATTCAAACAAAAGGAATGAAACATGATACAAATGAGATGTTTCAATCTTTTTAAAGAGTATCTAAATAAAATTAATTATCACATAGGAGGAGAAAACAAAGTCACATATACATTATGTAGGAATGATCCTAGTGTTAATATAATGATGGTGATTGATAGAGAACCATTGATCATTCATCATGTATAGTTAGACAAACGAATCCTAAGAGAAGGTACATCATTAATCATATCCAAATAATTTCTAATCCATCATTATTGTATAATATTATGAAATATTAAAGTGATGATCCATTAATAAAAATAAAAATAGAGGCTGTGAAAATTTAAAATAAGCCATACATTAATATTAGTCAACAAGGACTACTGAAATTTGGTATAAGGTTGTCTATTCCATCTGTTCTAAAAATAAGAAATGAGCTATTTGATGATTCTCGTTAATCTGAATTCCATATTCATCCTAGATAAAATAAAATATTGAGGGAAATTTGAGACCAATTTTAATGGGATAATATGAACAGAGATATTTTTTATCACACAACAATGTACATAGTGTTTCACTATGTTAAAGAAGACTTAAAAATTTCTTAAAGTATATTCTAAACTCTTACGCATACTTTTATTGAAGTGGGAAAACAACATTATAGATGATTCCGTTATCCATCGAATGAAAACCAATGCAAAAAATTCAATATTTTTAATTTTCGATAGATTTAATAAGTCTTACCATTTCATTACCATAATACTATATTCCTCTATGGAGAACCCATATCACATATATAATCAATATGTAGTGAGATTGTATGGAGTACCAAAGGAAATTTTATCAAATTGAGAGCCAAGATTTATGTTTATGTCAGGGATGATTCTTGGATTATCTTTGAATACTAAAGTAATGTTGAGTCCAACCAATCATCAAAAAAATAATGGGAATATTTATAGGACAATTCAATCATTACAAGATTTATTTTTGTATATCATACATGAATTTCAAAAGAGTTTGGATATAAATATTCCACTTTTTGAATTCTCCTATGAAAAAATTCTCCACTCTGCCATTTATGTGGAAACTTTTTATGATCCCTATGAAAAAAATGGGTATAACTCTAACATGATGGGATTATGTTAGAGATGGGAAATATTTTAGAGTAATCATTTTGATGTAGATTAGAAAAAATAGAATAGAGATATAGAAACACAACAAATATGATTAGAGTTAATAAAAAAGGCATTCTATTTACCAAATGACGGACATAGAACCTCATTTTGGGAATTAATTTTTCATAAGATATCATTTGGAGAGAAGTTATGGGAAATTTAAATACTGGGAAATAATATCCTTTGTATATTCAACAATTCTAGATTCATAGGATGGTTGTACTAGTAAATTAATGATTAACAATACTACCGTATCATTCTAATATCCAGGATATCTTCCACATGTACTATCCAAGAATTTATATGTATAAATCAATACATCTACATGATAAAAATGGTGTGGGGTAAAAATATTAGATTACAAAAAATGATGATTTGATTTACTTCATTGAAAAAAGATAAAAAGTGTTGAGTAACAAAGAAACATTTCCTGTCAAATTTTTCAAGAGAAATTATGAGATTAAAAATAATATTTGAAAACATGAAATAAAATAATGGAAAACTAACCCTATTTTATTTCATGTATGAGAATAATTTAATAATTATAATTTATAAGGGAACGAGTATATTGTAACATTTATAAAGTACATCATTGGATTAATAAAAGATCACATATTTATATAAAAAACAAATTTAGGGGTTTCAAACTCGAAGTAAATAGAAATAATTCTAAAAAAATTACATTTCATGTAATGATCTAAATTACTATAGATGAGACGAGTATAAATATATAAAAACCACAAATATCGACAAAAAAATTTATACTTTTTATAATTAAAATAAAACAAGAATATTAAATCCTCTATGAAAACTATTAAATGAAAAAGAAATGTTATAAATATAATTGAAATTATCAAATTAAAAGTAAAAATTTGTAATAGAATTAGTAAAGTCTGTGGAATATTTGAGTATATGTAGGGTAAAAGTGGCAGAGAGATCATTGGGAACTTACTGTTACCTAATCCTAGGAATTTATAAATGATGATCAATATTTCCATGGGAAAATTTGTTTTTTTGGAGACTATGATTGTTTGTAATAATTTTAACATCTTAATTACTATTTATAGCAAGTAATGGAAAATTATAATTGATGAGTAAAGTAGAAACTATGAACTAAAGTAGTAGACTCATGAATTTTAAAGACAATTTTTCAAAACCCTTGGGGGAAGATATAATTACAAGGGTTCTAAATTTATGATCCCCAATAATTTCTCTAACATGGGAGGATTAAATTAAATTTAATATCATATAAGTCCATGTTATTGAAGTTCACCATTAAGTTAATTTTAGCTAAGGCATCCAAAAAAATAGAACTATGATACACCTTACCATTAGTTTTTTTGCTGGTGTAATAAGGTGTTTAGTATATACTATATTGTATGATAAAATAGTAATTTACATTTCATATAGAATGTATTTAATTCATCAGAACCATTTTCATTATTATTTTATTTAATTGAATACATATAAATATATGATGATGTTGATGAAAATCATTTTTGGATGAAAATTAAAGACAATTTTATTTTAAAAAATATAGACCCAATTTTTTTTTATTAATTTAGTTCCTATAAATAAAATTTTTTAGGAAATATATTTATAAAGAAATACTTATTCAAAGATAAATGATAGAATAATTTAGTATTTTTCTAATAAAATTTTATGATTTCCAAAAATTTGATCATGTCGTAAAAATTATTATTTTATTGCGAAAAAATAGAATTTTTATTTAATACTAAACAATATAATATTTAGAGAATTACATTAATAAAATAAATTTTAAATTTGAAATCATCATATATACATATTTTTGGTAGATAAATTGAGAATTTTCTAGAATATTTTAGTTTATCGTAAATTGAAAATATAATGATTTGATGTTTTTCTTTTGTTTTAAGAGACCATACATTTGTAATAATTATTTAACAAATAAATAATCCAAATCAATGAATAAATACATTATTTTATAAATATGATTTATTTTAATGGATTTCAATCAAATTTAAAAATTATAAATCACAGTCCAAAATTAAAAATAATATTATTGGTGTAAAAAAAATTTCTATATAAAAATTACATTTCCATGTCCAATGTAATATTCAAAAAATTGTTTCATTTATAATAGATTGTAATACTATAAATAATTATATATATGTCTAAAAACATGTGTAGAAACAATGGTAATCCATTGGTTTTTTGATTCCCACAACCAATAAATAAAACAACAATATTACTAAATTATGAAACATTTCCTCTTATTTTAATATGAATACCCACCGATCCATCATTCTTCACAATTCCAAATCTATTATAAATTTTTTTATTATTATTTTACCTCTAAAACAATCTCTCCAACGAGTACACAAGGTATCAAAGTTATGAAATAATGTTTTTGGAAGAAAATTCTCAAGGTATGGGATTTATCCACTTCAATGATTCTATTCAAGTACCTCATTTATTTTCTGTATTTTAAATGATGAGTTAATTTATTCAAAATTATTATCATTTCATTAATACTAAAAAATAGTTATTTACCATCAGGAGGCATTTTTACCCTCTCATCATTCATTTTCTTTAATCCATGTTGTATGACCATCATACAACCAAATTTATTTATCGAATTTTACTATATTGGAGGATAAAATATATTATTATGAACTCAAAAACATCATCCTTTTGTATTGGTGTTAGAATATATGTTAAAATAATTTCTTGACATGGGAATTACTTTTATTAAACCCAAATTACCTTCTAGGGGGTATACAAATGATGAAATATTCATGTCATTAAGAACTTATGTACAAACAAATTTTATATGAAGAACATGCATTTTCACAATATGTAATTGATGAAATATTATTTTTCATCTAGTTTTAATAACATAAATTAATTCATATGATGGATTCACCATGAAAACACTCCAATTAATTGTTTAAATAATTAATATCTATAGATGACATGTTTTATGATTCCATGGGGAATAACATTGGTGATTATGATTTATGATGCCCTGGTGGGAAACCATATTAATATTCTTGTGAATGTATCCTTTTTATATTTTATCTACATTTACATGCTATATATCTGCTTTGTTTAACCCCATAATGTGATTTATTCCCACACCTTTCTTTTGATGTATGTCAGCATGATATGATATGTAGTGAAGGTAAAATAGTATTACCATATAAATAAAACTATAAAGTTGTTCAGTATAATGTTTAATTTTATTGTATTTAATTATTATTTTCCAATAAACAAACATTCAAAAATTCTTTGTTATTATTATTTTTTGTTCAACAAAATTACAATTTTTTTAAAAGGAAGGATTACAAAAAAACACTCTATTTATAGGACTAAATCAAATCAATTCAGAATATAGATATTATTTGAATAAAATAGTCCCATATAGTATGATTACATTGAATTAAGAAGTAGATCTCGGTGTGAAATATTTCAATGATTCATATAGAGCATGTTGTTTCACTTAGATGAGCTAAAACAAATATATCTATGGATTAAATAGAATTTTACCATTATATGTGGTTTTGTAACATGATTTATTAGGGAGTGATCCCATGATAGGGAAGTTATTGAATAAAATAGTACTTTTTTTAGATGAGATTTTTTTCATAGATTCTCCCTCTAGTCACTCTAGATGTCATTATATTGGGGATAAAAATGATTAAGTGTTATTAGTATATAACAACTTTTATTTTTCTAATTCAATCCTATATTAATTTTGAGTATTACTGTCCTCAAAAATCTATAGGGGTATAATTTTGACATTTACAATATAGATGAACACATAAATATTTTCTTGTTGTTTCCATTATTTTTGAATGTGATGTTTACCCCCCGATACTTTTTCTGTTGTGTTAATAAACATTGGTCATTTTATGGGGTATTTTCTATTTAATTTAATTATAAATATTATATACATACACGTGGAATATTATATCTCCAAAATTGATTATAATATGTTAATTGTATCAATGTCATTAATTATATAGTGGTAGATTTTCCATGTGATGATTTATAATTAATTCACATTTTGGGACCCTAGGATGAACCTACATAGATCAGAAAAAATTTGATTGATTATTTTGTTGTTATATTTATTGGATATATCCAAAACCCTTATATTTACTATATATTACCTCTTAATCACCGTCTTTATTCTAAATGGAATGATAAACCCCAAATTTGGTGGCTAAATGAGAGATATGTATCAATATATAATAAATGATATTTGAGGATTAAAAATATATTTATTTAAAGAGGTAAAACTGAAAAATTTAAAAATGAATCTTCACAAAACAATAGGTCTCAACAATTATGTATGAATTAAAATATCAACTATTTTTTATTTTTCTCAGGAATTTATCTAATAATACACTGTCCTGGATAAATTAATTTATGTCTTAAATCTAATTAAAATATTGTCTTCTCTTTCTACCAAAATATCTACTTCATTCTCCATATTCGAGATAATTGATGGAATAATGAATGATCTATAATGTCTAGTCAACTCTTCTATTTTCTAAAACCCAATTTTCATCCTCATTATGCCCCTAATATTATTCTATCATTTCTTATCCTCCAATTCCATGGCATATAATTCAATGATACATGTACATGATGATGAATTAATGGGCTATAAAGTATTTTGTTCACAATAGGTGTGTACATCATATCATGAGGTTTTGTAATGACATCAGTGATGTATAATTGGTCACCACTGGCCGTCAATGAAGTTTTGGTGACATTTCATGAAAATTAAGTAATATGTATAGATATTGGGAAATGGAGAGATCTATTTTTGGATTAAATAATACTTATAATATATCTTTCAGGGTTCCATAATAATGTAGGAGGCCTTTTATGATTATTTTATCACTATTAAAAGTGAAAATGATGAAAAAAATGAAAATATGGATGAAAAGATAAAGGTTTCTGGTTTTATACATTCATGAAATATAGTCCATTACTATAGATAATTTCTATTTTAGTTTATATGTAATATTGAAATTTCAAATGAAACATATCACCTGAAATGTAACTATGAATATTATTTCAATTATGTTTTGTGGTTGTATTTTTGGTCTGTATTGAGAAATGTAAAAAACAACACCATATGTTGTAATGTCCTAATATAAATTTAATTTTATTATAATTAAAATGGTTTTGAATTTAGTACACACTTAGGAAATAAATTTTTTGAATATAACTTCCATATACTATTTTATATGGGCTACACAATATTACAAACACATTAAATACACGGTATGTATGCAAAATGTTGTATACTATATGAAGAATTGTTCACTATAGTGAACTACTATCATGATGTGTACATAAATGTACATTCTATGTAGTGGTGCACTGTATTGGATGACTGTAGTAGTAAATTCAAAGTGGAACCACCTCAGTTTTATGTTAATTATAGGTGTTTTATATTATATCCTTTGGGTATTTTTTATTTCATGTTCCCTTAGTGTTATATTGGGATTTGTAAATAGTATATAATAGGGTTACATTAATGTTGAATGTGTTTGAATGGTCTTATTGGACAAAAATTACCATTTAAAAGGTTTTTTATGTAATTCATGAACATTAACTCTATATAGATGATGACTATGTTTGAGAAATATGACAAGATTAAACATGGGGTTTCATAATCCACCAGTATGGTGTACGAAATAGGCATTGAGCTCAATTTATTCTTCATGGAGTTATTACTCCCCAATATATATGGTTCACAAATCCACTTTACTAGCTATGAGATCTTTACCCCCTCATCCACTGACTATAATGTCTCATATAATACACAGCCACCATAATTTCCATATAAAATCATAAAAATCATCATGGTTCATGGGGCTACCACTGACCAAGAATTTTTTATTATCCCAATAAAAAAAATCCTTTCATTAAAAGTATGAACATTCAAACAACTTATGAATATGATACCCTTAAAAGATAGAGATCATTCCCTACTGGTGTCCCAATTACATAATGAATCCGTAATTACATAAAACTCATACACAATCTAAAACTCTTAAAGAAAAATCTTGATATGTGAGGATGTCATACGAACACTCTCCAATGTAATCCTAGTCAAATACTTCTAGAATCCTAAATGATAATGAGAAATTATTGCCAATAAATTTAACTCATTAGAAGATTATTTCTAAGAATGGGATGATAAAACCTACTCAAAACGTAAATAATTGTGTTTCCATTACTAAGAGCATAAAAAATTTCAATTTCATTGGATTTAAGGTACTGTTACCTCCATCTCTACCTAAAGATTACATATTTTTTCAAAAAGATATAACTCACAATTTAATCATTAGAGTATATAGTAAACAATATTTCATAAAATGAAATTCCTTAAAATTATTATAGTTTGAATGATAGAAACGATTTCAAGATCATGTAAGGGATAAATCATTATTTCAAACCATATATACTATGAATCATACTCTACCATGTTATCACCATACATAATAATGTAGAAAAATTATTAACTTGATAAATCACATCAAACGATATAGATATTTCATGCATATAAAACAACCATAAAAAGGTTCGGATGTAAGTAGAACATTTTACTCCTCAATATAAGCTTAATATTTTCAATAGCATTTCAAATATATTCCCTTCCAATTAAGCATTGTAATTGGAGTATCCAAATTGGATAAGTACTTCAAAAACAGTGATAATGCCTTGTTATCACTAAGTAGCTCATAACCTAAATAAAAATGCATGGTTCAATCATGAATAAATATAATTCAATTTATTAGGATAATATAACTTCCATGTCCCAAAACCTTATGTCCCATTAACATTACCTATAAAATTTAGAAATTTCATTTCAATAATTTGTAATAAATATTTTTATTTATCTAGATGTCAACAACTTCTCTCATGAAAAACACATTATTCTCTACAGTAAGGGAGTAATTAATGATTCCATACATAGATATAACCACAAAAAAATCCGGTAATAAGGGAATGTACTATTCATCCACAATATGAACATATTAGAATAATTTTTTAACTAATTAGAATAACACAATCCATATAGTCACTATAAATTCTCATGAAAGTGATCATAGGGATATATGAATCCAAGATCTTATGTTTCTATTAAAATGGAAAACGATGAGTATTTTAGAACCACTTCACACATTTTAATTATGTATGAAGTCACTAATTTAGGGATGAAAATATTATTTCTTATTCATGACATGATTTAACATTTGATAATCAACACAATGAAAATGTGACCCATCATTATTCTTGGATAATAGAACTAGATATTTATATCGAAACTCCTTTTTAGTGAAATCATTTAGATATTAAATATTTGAAATGAGTACTTTTATACATAAATTTATCAAATTCAATAATTTAAGAAGAAATATAAATAGTCAATGTAACTGGTTACAAGAAAACATACAACTTCTACCTCCATCTTAATTGGAAAAAAGAAATGTATGATGAGAACCCATCAAGAAAATCTTCAACTAATGGTAGTTCAACAATAATACTATCCAGATATAGTTTTAAAAAACCATAGATACCATCCTTATCATCTCAGAAATAAGAGGTTCAACTCAACTAAACCATCAGCCTCATTATCCATATAATAAATTTCAAAACCTTTTGAAATTAATAAAATATACCCACCAAATATAATAGTTTACATGGGAATTATCATAAAAAAAATCATATACAAGGTATTAAATCAAGGTATTTAATATCCAACACTAAAAATAATTTCAATCTCGTTCAACTTCTGATAATGAGTTAGTGGTTTAGAGGAACCAGTTCTTTCTTCAATATGAGAGGTGTTGAAATCTTCATGACAAATGGGTTAAGCTATATAAAAAGATTCAATAATTCAATGATATGTTTATATATAAATGATTTTTAGGCACTTATATAATATATGGTAGTCATTATATATGAATAAATATTGATAGTGACTCTCACTATTATGGGACCTACATCGATCTTAGTTAGAGAAACATCCACTACAAGAATATGATTTATTTTTTATGCTCATGTCCAGAACCAATTTTTTTAAGAATATGATTTTGATACAGAAGCACCGTATACATTCAAGAACATAACACCTGGAATAGTTGTAATGACATGTATTTTTTTTCATGTGACCTAAATATTCATAGATGTTACTAATCATTGGTGCCTATGCACATGTATACTTTGAGTTCCCCACTTTTACACTAGAAATTAGTTATATTTCTTTTAGCAGATACTGTATAAGATTTAAAGAAAGTATGTTACTGATATTCATTAATATATTTCTTCCATAAGTCTCGTATTAGTTTTTCTTAAATTTAAAGTGACCACATGAGCATAAATGAGGAGTTGGAGGAACTCTGTCAATTTTAACATACCTTCCATTTTATGTTCTAACATTAATGAATAATCCATAAAATCATGATACAATGTTATATTATTTTGAAATCCCTGAGATGATATATGTACATGATGACTCGTCGAAAACTATTTGGCTTTAGGATTCTCACATGATACGATCTCAGTCGAGAAATGATCAAACATAGTAAAGAGGTTGAAAGAAGTAGTCAAAATTTTGTAAACATACTCATGAATAAAGACACCATAGATTCTAGATAAAATTGTTATGCATAAGTCAACGTGGATTCCTTTAAATCCATTCACACATTCTTCCAAGTCCGAATTATCAAATCCCATAACCCTCACATAGTCACATCACGTTAGAAGGGGGAACAATTTTCCATGAAAAATTAATGGGTATCCATGAAATAAAAATTTTACCCAATCATATTTAATAAATAATCTACCTCAAATGGATCATTAGTATCCTATAGAGATGCTGGTATTAGATGAATAATTTCATAGCAATGACTTTTATTTTCATCCCTACAAGGTATGGTCTATGTAGCCGGAATGCGAATTGGTACATCTAACTCATAAAAGCCATGGAATTCACACACATAAACCTCAACATGGTTCCATTGATGTAGAGATATCACATTACATGGTTCATCAATATCTCCATACTATAGTATAATAAAAAATATTCTTAGGGTAATGGAACTAAAAAATATAATGAAATATTAAAGAATTTGAATATAAATAGACATGGGATCATCAAATAAATAATAAATTATTCACATAGAGAAAAATCATTGAGGAATAAATGAAAGAGGAAAAATATATAATTATATATAATAATTCATAAAATACACCTTTTCTGAACATAACATGGTAACAGAAGGCTTGTAAGAATTTGAGGTAATCATGTTATCAATCATAACAAACCCATCATGTCTCAAAAATCTAATCCCCTAACTACCATAACATTCAATAATTTATTACATAATTAATAAAGATTCACATCTACCATGGATACCAATTTTTCATGAAATTGCCCAAAAATCCACACTATAATCTACCTGAACTAATTATGTCATGTATTAAAGGGGGTTTTAGATAACATCAATCTGGAGACTATAAATTGGTAGTCAATAATGATGATGGAAAAGTAGTCTAAAAGTAATAACATGTAAATATAATAGAGTGGATATAAAATGATAAGTGGTAAATAATTAAAACACACCTCAAGATATTGAAAACAAGTATACATATATATGTCTAAAAAATGTTTTTTCAACCAAATTCATCTGAAAATACAAAAAATATATCACAATCAAAACCCAACACAATAAGTTGTTATTCAAATAAATAAGTCTCATTCATTTAAAATATTCATTTAAATCACCCCCAAAATTGAGATTCAAAACAAGCGATATCATTTCCAAAACAACATCAAATGTTATTTATCAAAAACTCTGTCATTTTAAATTAATTTTTATCATATTAAATAAAAAATATTTATTCCATTTAATATCATCAAAGTCAATCCTTTAATTTTTATATCCAGCTGAGTTATTTTTCTAGAATTAACTCGTTATTTAAATTTTGAATTTTCAATGTTGCTTCATGCCACACACTCACACAATATATTTACAAATAAAATTTCAAGATACAAATTTCAGGATATTAAAATCAATTAGAAATAAAATAGAATTTAAATAATATTTGAATGTTTTAATTAATATATATTTTATTTTGAAACCACCTACCTCATTCAAGAACAATAAACACCCATAGGAGATCATCCATTGGAGAGTCATTGTCTAGATAACACAAAAGAGGTTATGTTAATAATAATTAAATTATTCAAGATCAAGATATGTAACAAAAATATGTATCCATTTTACTCCATGATGGAGAGAGCAGAGAGAATGAAAATCTAGGATCAAATAGAGATAACACTCACCAAAATATAAAACGTGCATCCACTATCACAATGATCTATGAAGAAATAAGGATGTTGGAGGTAAAATCCTCTCTAGAGACACACCATGGATATTAGGGTCAAATAAAAATTGAGTAATTGAATTTTTATTTGAAAAAATTATTAAAAATAAAAAATACACAATTAAAATGATTTTTTTACATCTATTGGCATCACTGGCTACTTAGTGGCTTCCACTAGAATAATGGTGATGTTTGTAAGAAGTCATGGAATTATGGAGACATAATCAGTTGGAAAATCAAATTCATAAAATAATTACTTCATACCATCCTACCATTAGATATTTGGTGAACCACATTGTCTATTAGGGGGAACACCATTAACAATTTTGGATATAGGCACATGCCTTTCTCCATCTTATATGCCACAACCACCTCCCTGCACCCTTAAAAATTATCAAAACCACTCTCACACCCCCTCTAAATTCATGAATTTTCAGAAAAAAATAATCAATGAGTGTGGTCAAAGATTAATACATAAAATTATCTATACACATGAATACAATGTGTTGTTATAATAAATCACTTTTTATAACTGAATTTTGGGGAACATGATGTTACATTTTGTAAAAAATCACATGATTAATTATACTAATTTTATAATTAAAATTTAAATATATATGAATATAATATGATTAAATGATGTAATAATTTAAAATAAAATGGGTCAAATTCAATATTAAGGTCAATTTTTATGTTTTCCATTGAGATTAATCACTATGTCTAAAATTAAATACCATGGTAAAACATTATTTGGAAAATGAGGAAACGTTAGCGGTAAATTCATAAAAACACTCATGGTTGTCATAAAATAAATGATTGAGGTTATTTTAAACCATCAATCACATTCCTATAAACATTATTCTGTATATTTTAAATTAAATATTTAATAATAACCTTTAGTTATAGAAAATATATTTGTTACATCGAAAACTAACATTCTATTCAGTTATAAATGGTTAACACTTCCAACACATATTGTCTCACATTCCCATATAATTTCTCCTTTAAAATACGTTATATTTTTCTTCATATAACCCTTTGACACTTTAATAATATTATAGTCACTATTATTCAAAAACTGGAATAAATTTCATAAGAAAAATTATAACAAAAATTCATGTTCTCAACATCAGTAACCACGTCTATTTAGTCTTTATTATTTAATTTTCACTATACTAAAATTATATAAACATATTAATGTGATGAAATCTATATCATTTTTATAAAAAAATGATTTATATGTATTAAACATCTATTATTCACACAATTACACTAAATTAGAAAAATCAAATCATTAATCATTCATAGGTGCAAACAACCGGCACTATAAGAAATATTATTCGTTTTTCATTACCTTATTTTGATTGTTGTTTTAATGAAGTTAATTAGTGGTAAATTTAATGTTCATTTAATCAATAATTTTTTTAAAATAATAATTCTATGTTCATTAAAATGATAGTAATGGAAATAAATAATTATAAAATATAATTTTCTTACGTATGTGAACTATGAAGAAATAAATTTATTAATACAGTGAAATGATTTTATATTCAACTCTAATTCTACTATAGCTTATTTAATTTAGTATTGAAATATAATAAAAACAAAATGATATCTTTTTTTACTAGTATAATAATATTGTATCTTGATATCTTCATAATCATCAATTAATCATGTTATGTTAATGTATGGGTTGGTTTGATCACATACATGAAGAAAGATATAAAAATATTTCATAATGATTATTAAAATATAATTAGAGGTATAATATAATAAAAATGTATTTTTTTCATAAAAAAATTGATACATCAATATTTATCATGTTAATCAATAAAACACCATTCGTAGGTTAAAAATTAACGAACAACGATCATTGTCAATTTTATCTTATAAGATAATGTCTAATGTTCACAAGAATTAAAATTTAAACTTCAAAAATCATCATATATAATACATTGAAGTATAAATATTGCTTTGGAAAAGATGATCTTTAAAATAATAATAAATAATGAAACCACTTTTATGAAACTATAATAACTATTTTAAATAACAAAAAGAAAGGAAAATAGGTAAATTACTAAATAATACATTATATTATGGAATAAAATTAAATACATAGTGTAAATGGTTATAGATATAAATAATATTTTTTAATGAGATTAGTATATTAAATTTAAATATTCATGAAATTTTATGTCGGTGAAAATTGAATTTAGATGAAGATAAGGGTTATTTTCATATCAAATTACTCTATATGAGACATGTTTTTGTATGAGCTTAATTCTTTTTATGTGGTGTAAATATTGCATATTCAAGGTATTCTTTCATGAATTACCTTGAATTAATTGTATTTTATGTTTAATTTTAATCTGTCTATTTTAGGAGGATTTGATATAAATACTACTAATATTATAAGGGTTTATTTATGTGGAGTTTGATTTCATTGAGAAATGTTTGTATTATACACCGTGTTTGATATTACATGGTGAAAATAAAAAATCATTATCATTTGGTATCATTATTCCCATATAAATCTTGTTGTTATAATTTATTATTTCGAGGAAAATAACCCTTTTGATTCAATTATTTATACTTTATAATTGTTTTACATATATGTAAAAAGTTATCATGAAAATACCATCCATCTATTAATTATATATTTGATTGATGACCATATTTTCTTTCACACCAATATTTTCCACTATTTTGTAAAATGATAGTATTGATTATATATTTATGATTATAATCATTATCATAACCCTTTGGTAATGTAAAATATAATATAGATTCTATAATTAATTGTTTTACATGAATGTAATTTAAAAATATTTTCAACAATTTTTTTTATAATTGTTATAATTTTTCAAGTAATAACTTATTAAGAACTATTTTCAAAGATAAATGTTGAAACAACATTTGCTTATCATTTTTGAAAATAAATTTTAAATAATAAACATAAAATCATCAATTTATGAATATATTTAAAATCACCACTTTTATTTCTTTCTTTGGGAATACATTTTCCCCCTTGCCTCTGTATATTTTCAATACATTGTCTATTATTTTTATTGTTTTCCAAAAAGAAGTCACTTACATTTCAATATTTACAAAATATATGTCATATAATTATTTCAAAATACCATGTGTACTTAATATTTATAAAATTATTTTTTAAAAACACTGTAAAATGATTTTTCAAATTTGTAATTTTCCTTTCACATATCAAATACTTAATTGAGGATTTTATTCAACTATATCAATACATATTATTTTTTTATGAATTATGTATTTTTATCAAATATTTTATTAATGATACATCTTTACTATATCTTGTCTAACAATCATCATTGTACATGCATAATTACTACTCATATGTAATAATTCTTTGAATAACCTATTTTTTATTCCATTAATTTAATGGTTCTTATCCATATCCATACATCAATTGATATATTGATATTATTATAATTTTTTACACACTTTATCTATGTGTTGTAAAAAATGAACGATGTATTATATTTATTGAATGAAACTCAACAGATTAGTTACATTAATTAATATGATACCCATTTAATTTTCAACTGATTATCATGCTCTGGAAATTAATTTAGTGATTAATTATTCAATTATTCCAATCAATAAAAAACATCTATATTTATATGGGATCATTAGTATATATTGAATGACACCTAATGTACTTTTATAGGATCATTATGTTAGAAAAGTGAATGCCTATATTTATTAATTTTCATTAAAATTGTTCTTTATTTTTTGTGGTTTATTAATTTTGATATGTGATGGATTTTAATGGTTACTTTTATGGTTACAAAGTAACTGATGGGGTCCTATATCAAAATCTAATGCATTGGATTAAGGTTTATATTAGTAATCTACAGTAAATTTTAGTTACATAAAATCATGGGAAAGGATTTTTTGGATTGTGACTCTAAATTTCCAAATACTAATTTTTTCAACATTTCTATTTTTCCAAAAGCCACTCTCTCATATATCATGATTATTGGATATTTTTTTCCAAAATATTTTAATTTGTGACTTTTTCCTAATGTAATAATTTATTATCTACACATTGTTGGGTATAAACCTTATTTTTACACTGATTATGCCAATATTTTTATCCTATACTCACTTATAATATTATATTTTATCAAAAATATTTACCTTTATTTTGCATCTACAATCAACCATTTATTATAATTATATTCCCCCATGTTATGAAATAAGTGTCTATAAGGATATATTATTTTTTTATTAGTGGACGGCTTTGAATAATAACCATTTTAATTTCTTTTAAAATCTTCATTGATTTAAGATTACATAAGTTATGTTTGTTTTTTATTAATTTAATAATAATCTATTACTAAAAGGTATTAAGAATATATTTTAATGAAAATTTTACATTCATTAATGTCATTGGATGGTCATGTGTGTAGGATAATATATCTTTCATTTCAATATTCTTTACATCCCCATATATTTTACATTTTTATTTTTAATAATAAATATATATATATTTTTTACACACCTCTTACTTCCATTTATATCATTTCAAAAGGAATTATTATAACAATTTCATTGATAGGGGTTTCTTTCTAAAACTACCTAAATAGAATTAAATGTATTATTAATTATACATTATCCTTTTATTTATATTTTACCCCATAAAATCATTTCCTATATATAATTTTTATATAGTATTTGTTATTGGTTACTCATTGAACTTAATATTTCGAACATACTTCTAAACACCTTACCAAAAATAAATTTTGAAGGTAAATTGTATTAATATTTTTTTAAGACATTTAAAAAAAAATTTAAAATACTTTTTATGATTTTTAATCAAAATTTCACTAAATATAAAACACATATCTTTTTTATGGTAATTTTAATGATCACACACTAAATTATCTTATGAAAAACATATTTTGAGATACTTATACCATTTAAAGTATTATAGTTTCAATATTGTTTGTAACACAGATTCGTTACCTGGGATTTCATGATGAGAAGTGTGATAGATATCATTTTAAATAAATATTTTTATTGTAGAATTGTAAAATGTGTTTGTTCCTATATAACCCTACATGTTATTGGTTAAATGTTAATATCTCGTGATATAATAAAAGAAAAAAGGTTTTAATTCATTTTCAATATAATGAAATTAGTTGTGAGGCTTAATATATTGTAGAAAACAAGATTTTATACTAGATCAAAATTTCAAAATGATGTTTGATTCATGATATATTATAATAAATGAGTATTAATTATTAAACTATTAAAGGATTTTTTGGGATTTTAAATCCAAAATGGAATATAAGTATTTATATTTAATCTTCAATAGTAAACTAGTAGTTACACTTGACCCACAATATTATGGGATCTATGTATTTATTTCTAGTAAATTATATCATTATAGTAATGCTATTTAAACATACCATTTGTTATTTTTCATTATGATAACGTTTATTAAAAAATCATTATAAGTGAATCATTTTTTCATTATATTTAGGAAAAAAATATAATGTCAAGAATTTGGAGGTGGGCAATGAAGATATAATGTGTAACAACGAATTTATTTAGAATACATCTGATGATAATAATATTTTGGTTACTATGAGTATGATATTATTTATGTAATGTAAATATATTATTACTTAATTGAAATAAAATATTATCTTGTTATACACATTTCTTCACAGTGGGAATGAAATTCATTATATAAAGAATAATTTTAGAGAATCTAATCTGGGAGTTCGTGTATAAGGTCATTCAATGGGTATCATAGATATTATGATTTAATAAGGATTTTTTCATGAATAATAACATTAAATAACCTTCAAAAATTTATAATAAACAATATGGGAAGTAGGATAAATCTAAAATCTAAAGGTTCTGAATAAAGGTTTCATAATTTATTACAAAACGTAAAAGACATTCATTTCAATATGGTTTGTAAAATTATTATTATTTTATTATAGAAGCACTAATATTATTAGGTTCATGTAAACCAATATAATATGGTTAAATAAAATTTACAACGAATGTAATAGATATTTAAATGGTTCCCTTAATAAGAATCTAAACAATATAAATTCTCTCTTTCAAAATAGTACTTTTATTCTTACCCGTTTAATTCCACAAATAATTTAAAATATAAGCCATTAAGAACTCTCAAACATAAAATATAAGGTAAAAATAGAGTTATGTCGATAATCATGTGCTAATGGCACTGGTGGAATAATGTTTAAAATTACAAGTATAAAAATAGTGTTCTAAAAAATCCTATTAATATTTTTTACTAGAACAATGAAATGAGATTATTGTATTCGAAATAGAAATCATACTATTAAGTGTTAATTCTGGATAAAGTTATATCTAAAATAGTCTAGTATAACAATATTACAACTAATATTTAACTCATAAATTAAGTCTTCAAATTAATTTAATATGTGAATTATAACAAACAGTGCACTAACATATGATTATATATTGAAAATCAACATCATAAAAATTCTAAAATAGTGGAATGATGAAGAGACTATGTAATGACTAATACTAAATTAAATAATCATAAGGATGTAGTCAATGGTACATGCATAACCCCTCTAGATTTGAGAATGTTTTATTTGGTAATAGAGGCTTTTATTATTTTATACCCTTAATATTTGAGGATAACATTTATTCAACACCTTTAATATTGGGTGTTGAATAATAAGTGATATAACCTAGTGCATACTAGATTAAAATTTATATATATAAATCTATTCATATATATGTTTTTGGGAATATATATCATAAATAACTCATTCCACTTTCAAAGGTAGAATTCTATTTCATATTATACAAGGATTGGCTCTCCCAACATAGTGCTCATATGAATTTATGGGATAGGTAACTGACATTTAAAATACAAAATCATCCCATAATCATTTATCAATGAATTTATTATGATGAAAACCCATTGGAAAAAAATTTCCATTATAGGGATTCCTACACAATTATATAAGACACTCAAGTCAAATAAATTATGAATATTTCAACATTGATGGCATTAAAAATGTGCCATCGGACAAGGAATCATAAAATTAGTTTTTATATTATAATAATTAGTTAACCTTATTTTATTTAATACTAATGTTACCATTATTTAGTAAATTTTTGGGAAAATTGTAATAATAAAGATGCTATAATTTGTATCTCTGGAAAAACAATTCTAACAAGAAGTTAAGGAGGAATATTTGGAACGAATTGATGTAACTAATGAAAAAATTATATATATATATATATATATATATATAATGATATAAGAAATTTGTTTTCATTCCATAAAATTGATAGTGAGCTTTATATCAAAATATAAATTGTATCATAATTCATGTATATCATATGGATACCCTGTAAAGACCCAGAATTTCTATGTAAATATTTGTGTTAAAATAAATTGGAATTTTACAAGTCCACGAATTCTGACAGTGCATGATTCTGAGGCCCGGAGAGCCTGAAAAGTATTTCTGAACTTTATTTCGGGTACTTTTAGTAAATGTACGAGTGGGTTTTTCATATTTTTGAACCGGTGCTTGGAAATGAAATTCAAGTGCACCATTGAACTCGTAGTGCCGATTTTCACTTAAGAATACATTCACCTCGACGACAATTGCTCGAGGGTTAATGCTAGTTTTTGGGTTTTTTTGTGAATAAAATATAAATAAAAGTGTGTGACATTTTTATTTTTATTTGAAACACCCATGTGGGTGTTGGGAGGTAGGGTCCACCGATACTAAACCTCCATGTGGATGTTGATGTGTGGGTACCACCAGACCTTAACCTCTCATGAGAGTTTATTGTGGTGGGAACCACCCAAACCATAACCTCCCATGAGAGGTTATGTTGGTGGGGACCATGCAGGACTAAACCCCCCATTAATTGAGAGAAACACTCAACCCCCTTGTTAATGTGGATGAGCCTTTTGACTTCCCCCACATTAATTATGCCAACACACATACCTTTAATTATGCCAACTTAGTTAATTGGATTTCCCCTTTTTAAATTAAGTAACTGCATCGTTGAAATTTAGGAAGGTTTTTAATAAATAAACCATCATAAATTCTATAATCGTTACCTAGATACCCCATCTCTTATATATATGGAGCATTGAAGGAGGATTTGGGATGGATTTACCATGTGATGAAGCACTGGTAATGTGACGTGATGCCCAACACTTGGAGGATTATGCACTCTACCGAAGAACGTGTTCCCTAATGATGAATGCACTCCCCAATGAAGAACACCGACCTCATTTTACCTTATTCATTGGGACATCTTCTAACATAGGAAATTCTCATATATGACTAACTGACACATGAACTCGGGATTGGAGGTGTGTGGCGGATGTGACGAACGACGACAACTTCACCTTCTTCCATCTTCATCGACATCATCAAATGATAAGTTAGGGGTTTAATGATATTTTTTTATCACTTTCCATGCACCCCCATCATTTTTTGCACATTGGGAAGAATCATTTCTGGGGGATTTGATGTGATTCATTCGTGTGAACCTCTTACTGCTACTCAAATTTGGATTGTACAGGACAAACTAACATGAATCATCCTCTCCATAACACTTGTGTTGATTTGTGGTGTTCTTTGAAATGGTGGAAGGTGACGAAGGTGATGAAGGCATCGACGCCACAACCCATGGCCTATATGACCTGTGTCACCCCCACAGTGCTCCGACCTCCCATCCGAACCAGCCCCGCATTGCCACCGCCCGAATCGGCCCTCGACCGCCCTAGTCTTCTGGCCGAGCAGCCCTGGCCATGCCATCTGTCGGTCGAGCCCCCCCGACCGCACCGACCTCCTGGCCGAACCAACCCCAGTCATGAAACTCGTTGTCCGAATTGGACCAGGTCGTGCCAACCTGGCCCTCGAGCCAAGCTGCCCCAAGATGCACCCATGTGGCCTTCCGAGCCGAACCAGCCCCGTCCTCCAAGTCGTGCCACCCACGCAGCGCCCTCCCGGCCAAACTGCCCTCATGAAGACCTGCGGCCGGACCGCGCACTTGTGGCCGCTCCACACCCTCACAACTCTCTGTATCCCTCACATCCTTCTATGCAAGGCCCATCAGGCTAGGCTGAACCCAATGGTTTGGCCCAACCAACAAGTTAGTTTAGGTTGGGCCACGTCGGTCCAACCAGGTCGGACCGGACTCAGGCCCACTAGGACCCATTTATGCTACTTCACCATATCGTTGTCACCAAATGTCTATTTGATGAACTGTCAGCAGCACTGGAAATCATGGATCAAGACAGTACCTTTGATTATACCCCACGATATATAGGGGTATATATGAGACACGGTCAGGTTGGATCGTGCACGAATCCAACCAGGCCCCCGTAGCTGTTTTTCCTTTTTCCTCAGATTTACTTGTACTTCCAGTTCCGTGTAGAATTATTGTTGGGCTTGTATTATTGACCGTTTTAATTTTCATCACACTTTCTGTTATAATGTTTACTTATGTTGGTATCTGGCAGTGTATCTGGTTTTGTGTGTTTACAGGTTATAAAGGAAATGCATTACTAGTCTATGGAATTACGCTATTAGTTCTAGTCACCAACCCCTGGCCTATGGAAGGTGGGAATGGGGTAGTCACGACACATGCCTTGGGGAATGGGTCATGATAAATTGTTATCAGAGAATAAAGTTATAAACCGAACATAAGAATCTGATCTCTTCTATGATGCAATAGTGTTAAGTGTAGTGAGTGTGGTTTTTAGTGCAGGGAGTCCACTGTTAGTGCGGCAGTCGACATATCCCTCCACCAAGACCATGACTACTGATTTTCGACTCAGTTCATGAAAAAATTGATTGTGTGTTTGCTTTAAAAAGATTTATTTAAGTCATCTGAAAATCTCATCTCACCTGTTATAAATTTTAATCGTAGTGCACCTATTTCTTTCTTGGATCCCTCCACGCAGATAGTTGGCTAGAGTTCTAAGATATGTATGCACTGATAGCCCACCGAGTGATGAGGCTTCGATTCAGGGCCCTCTTCTAGTGGTAACTTTCCCCATTAGGCCACCGATGCCAGCAGCCCTATCAGCAGACGATGCAAACCGCTTGAGCACATTGCATGAGTTCCAGAGCTAGAGGCCACCCATGTTCAAGGGAGAATGGACCCTCATGTAGATGAGTATTGGTGGGAGTTTTTGGTGAGAGTCTTCTGACTCGTAGGGACACTAGCAGACCTCATGGTGATACTTGATGCCATACTTCTACAGGCAGCAGTGGGCAGATGGTGGAGCTTGATGCTCTAGGTCCACGATGAGGAGACACTTCTCTGGGCCGACATCGAGTGCCTATTTTGGGCAGAGTTTTTTCCAGTCACTCTTCATGCAGTGTGTATTCGAAAGCTACTTCATCTGTAGTAGGGCTGTTTTATTGTGGCTTAGAACTAAGAGAGGTTGACGGACCTCTCATGCTACTCCACTGATATAGTGCAGGACCCATTAATCATGCCCCAGACCTTCGAGAAGGGACTCTGGTGGGAGATTAGTGCTTCAATGATCTCTCTTAGCATGCAGATGCATGCAAGGGTGTTAGAGGGACCCCTCTTGGGGGAGAGTTTCCTTGCTGAGCAGACACCAGCAACGAGACCCACTACCAGTCATCACGTAGTGGAGTCTTCTACATATGTAAGTAGACAGATATCACAGAGGTCCAAGAGGACTAGTCCTCCACGTGGATACCACATAATTTAGAGTCATTTGTTTGGGGAACTCGAGGCGGAGATAGACATGATAAGAGTGGGTAGTGTTACTCATACGGTGTGTACGGTCACATGGCTCATGACAGTCTGACCCATCATTTGGATTATCAGTAGATGGTAAAAGTACCACATAGGGAAAATCATAGATTTGTTCGAAGTGGTTCGTAGGGAGCAGGGATACGTGGAGAAGGAGCTGGTCGTACAGCTGGCGGCGGGCGACAATTTGAGATATTACCGCCACCACCACAAGCAGTTCCACCCTGACCGCATGAAGAAGGTTGACAGGGGAGATAATAGATATAGGAAGCTGAGGAATATGATCATGGTGCTATGGTGATGATACGAGGTACAATTTTTGTCTACTCCACCATAGCTACAATACTTATAGACACATGTTCCAGTAATTCTTTTATTTCCACTGCCCTCATTCAGAAGTTCAAAATTTTGACAGAGCTGTTGGCTTGATCCTTATTGATAGAAACACCTATGGAGTAGATTATATGATTACTCACTAGTTCCAGAAGTGTGATATTACTATAGGAGGTGAGTGCTTCAGCTAGGATCTCTTTGTAGCGGCGTTGAGGCCTTACGATTTCATCTTGGGTATGGACTAATTATCAACAATCCATGCTCAGATAGATTGTATTGTGTGAAATGTGAAGTGTGTCCACACAGATGGGAACAGTTTTACCTTCCCTAGTGAGAAGGTAGCCTTTTCAACACATGATGGTCTTTCATGGAGGAGAGTGCAGCCGATCCCTTATCAGTTCGATAGCATTCCCCCTGGAGCTGATGATGTGGAGATTCTGACCTATCCTAGAGTGATGGACCAGTACGCAGATGTTTTACCTGATGATGTCCCTGGTCTACCACCTCCCAGAGAGGTTGAATTTTACATTAACTTGTACCCTGGGACAGAACTGATATCTACAATAGTGTATCGGATGTCTCATGTGGTGCTTCGTGAGCTACGGGTACAGCTAGAGGACTTGCAGGGGAAGGGGTTCCTCCGGCCCAGTGTTTCACCTTGGCAAGCCTCGATTTTGTTCAACAAGAAGACATATGGGAGCATGAGTCTTTGTGTTGACTATCGGCACCAGAACCAGGTGATCGTGGAGAACAAGTACCAACATTTGAGGATTGACGACCTCTTTGATCAGCTGAAGGGATCACGATGGTTCTTGAAGATAGACCTTAGGTTAGGCTATCACCAGCTCAATGTTTGAGATGAGGATGTGAAAAAGACAACATTTAGATGTCAGTATGTCCACTACGAGTTCTTGGCTATGCCATTATGCGTAACCAACACTCTATATGTGTTCATGGGACTCATGATCAGGTTCTTTTAGCTATACCTTGATTGCTTTATAGTGGTCTTCATCGACGACATTCTGATCTACTCGGCTACTAAGGAGGACCATGCTCACCGTTTCCAGGTAGTACTAGACACACTCTGAGAGCACCAACAATAGGGTAAGCTATCGAAGTGACATTTTTAGTTCCAAGAGGTTCACTTTTTGGGATATGTCATATTGGAGGCTTGAGTTGTAGTAGATCTGACAAAGATTGAGGCGGTACATTCTTGGGAGTCACCCAATAGTGTCACTGAATTAAGAATTTTCCTCTGTTTGTATGGATACTACTAGAGGTTTATTCTAGATTTCTCCAGAGTTGCAGTGCCAATATCAGCCATGATGAAGAAAGAGAAATACATTGTGTGGTTGGAGACATGCCAACAGAGCTTTCAAGAGATGTGGTAGAGGCCGATGTGTACCCCCATCTTGAGGCTTCCAGAAGAAGGTGTAGGGTATGTAGAATAATACGACGTATCAGGGACCAGGTTCGGATGGTTCCTGAAGCTGGATCAAGCAGTGATCGCTTATGGTTCTCGATAGCTGAGACTACATGAGCAAAACTGCTCTACCCTTGACCTAGAGTTAGCAGTAGTGGTCTTCGCATTGAAGATGTGGTGACACTATCTGATGGGAAAACGTTTTACAGTGTACTCTGATCACAAGATTCTTGGGTATATCTTCTCTTAAAATTATGAGAACCGGAGAGAGTGACGTTGTCTTGAGTTCCTCTAGGACTATGACTTCGAGATAGTCTATACTCCTAGGAATGGGAACATTGTTACAGATGTACTCTGCAAGAGATATGGTATTTAGTTTCTAGGACAGGTGACTGAGTAGCTAGATTCTTTGAAAATATCCTTCATGGATAGAGATGGGGAATCTTTTCTTCAGTCTCTTATAGTCACTCCCCCACTTCATCAGTGAGTCAGGGAGGTGCAGCATGGGGACAATGATTGCGAGACACGACGTGCTACGATTTCCTCCAGACAGGCACCCGATGGATTTTCTAAAGGTGGGGATCATATCATACTATTCATAGGATGTACCATGGTACTAGTGTCACTTCATGAGGAAGTGTTGAGGCAGTTCCACAAATCCCCTCTAGCAGTACATCCAGAAGTGGCGAAGATGTACTAGGACCTCTGACGACAGCACTGGTGGCCATGAATAAAGAAACTAGTTGCAGAGTTTGTCTCTCAATGTCTCACTTGTCAGCAAGTGAAGGAGGAGAATCAGCTACCCGCAGGCTTGGTTTAGCCTCTAGAGGTCATATAGTGGAAGTGGGACGAGATATCCATGGACTTAATGAATGTACTTCCACGTACATCCAAGGGATATGAATCTATATGGGTAATCATTGACTGACTCACCAAGTCAGCAAACTTTTTACTGATTAGAGAGAAGGGTTCTGTAGAGGCTTGGGATACCATTATGTGAAAAAGATTGTGGGGATACATAGAGTACCTTCAACAATTTTCTATGATCATGAAACATGTTTTAATTCTCGAATTTGGAAAGCTTTGAAGGAGGATTTTGGGACGCATATTCATTTGATCACTGCCTTCCATCCTCAGAAAGATAACAAGACTGAGCGGACAATTCAGACCCTCGAGGAAATATTCTACGCTTGTTTCCTCGACTTCGGTCACAACTGGGAGGATCACTTGTATTTGGTGGAGTTTTCATACAACAACAACTATCACTCCACCATTGGGATAGAACCTATTGAGGCATTTTACGGGTGTCCTTGAAGATCACCTTTGTGCAAGACAGACCAAGGGGTGTAAGTACTTATGGGACCATAGATGGTACAGGATATAATGGGGAAGGTGCAGATCGTCCAGGAGTGGTTGAAGACTACACAGAGTAGGAAAAATTTATATGCCGACAACAGACAGAGACCTCTAGAGTTCGAGGATGGCGACCATAACATTCTATGTGTCTCACCTCGACGAGGTTTGTGGTGATTTGGTCGAGATGGAAAGGTATCGTTGAGGTTCATCGAACCTTTTCAGGTCCCTAAGAGATTTGGAGAGGTGGCATACCTCTTAGCTCTTCCACCATTGTTGCACCAGGTGAATGTCGTCTTCCATGTATCCCAACTAAGGAGATACATGCACAAATTGTAACACTCAAGATTTTTATGAGAAATATTTTGATTTTATGTTATATACATCATCAAAGGAATCTTTTATTACACACAACACTATCTTGACATTCTTTAAGTGAAATCATGACCTTCCTCGATAGCTTGCATTGTACGCAATACCGAGTTTTTCTAAACAACGATATGCTATTAAAAAAGTATTAAAACTAGTCGTTAGGAATAGTAATACCCACTTTTTGAAATTTTATAAATTTTATATTTCAAAATGGACTTCATTTTTTGATTACTAATATCGAAATTAGCCTAGGGTGAAATTATGATATTTTTCTGAAAACATTCAATTTCTGATGAATATTGGAAACACTGGGTTACTATTTTAAAACCAACATTTATTGAAATAATTATTTTTTTTATTTAAATTTATTTTAGGTCAAAATTGATACATAATACCTATATACATTCAAACAAATTCATTGGAGTCATTTTATAACAATTTTAGGTATAAAAATTTTTTGTTGAACTTTTCACCGTCTTTTACCCACCTCCTAGGAGAGATTGAAAATTTACAAAAAAACGTATTTTTACCACTTCTATGAGTGAAATTTAGAAAATATAAGAGACATGGTTAATATCAAGGAGTAAAATGTTGTTCGATAAGATAAAAATAATTTTTTGTGAAAGGTAACTTGTTAATATTTTTACCATGGTTAAAAGTAAATCGGGTAATTAGGGGTAAAAATGATATTTTTATTACCCTAAAACAAGTCCTAATTCTATTGTATAAGATTAATTCGACCAAAAAAAACCTTAGGAATAATATATGACCATTTAGTTCCACTTGTATTAGATTATGATATTTAATATTATATTATTTAAAGAAGAGATAAAATAGTTAAAATCAATGTCTAATAACTAATTTTTTTTAATATCGGGTTATAAATAAGATAGGTTTGACTATAAATATTAACTATAATGATAAAAATATTTCCTACAAAATTATATTTTATTTATAATATTTAGACTTTAAATAATTTCATTTATATATGACACAACCATGATGCGGTAATTACCTTATTAAGGAAATATTAACATAATTGATATTATAAATACCAAAATAAATGTAATTTGAGACTTTTTAAGAATTGAAAAAATTTTATAGGTTACTATGAAATATTAGAATATATTTAATTAAATTTTTTTGAACTAATAATGATGATATGATTTTCACAAAAATGAATTACCAAATATTTTCAAAATTGACATAAAATAGTTTTTAAAACAAATATTAAATTATTAATTGTTATTTTATTCTTAAAAATATAAGGATCGGCCAAATGACTTATATAAGGTTATAGATATTAATAATTAACCACTTGGGGTTCTTTTGGTGATTTATAGTATGTTTATTATCTATATAGTTTAAGAAACCTAGAAGACATGGTAAAAGTTAAATTATTTAACTTAGAGTTAAATCTAAATGATAAGGTTAAAATAGTAACCTATACTTTTATAGAATATATTAGTTGAGAGTATTTAGACCCATACCTATCATACCTTCTAAATAAATCAATATGGAGCTATTAAAAATTGAATATGACTTTATAATAAAATAATATTTTCTGTTTTTCCTAAGGTGCCCCTCTCCTCCCTTATAAAAGGGAACCTCCTCCCTCTCCTCCTCACACCACATTGAGACTTCAAGCTCAGCCAAAACCTGCCAATTTCCCTTCTAAAATTCCCTATAAACATTCAATAGGTCCTGGTATTCTTTAATTACCATCTTTAGCGCCCTAGGAAGAGGTTAAGAAGAGGCCCTTCAAAGAAGAGGTAATGTCCATTACCGATTCTTTCAATTTTATTTCGTCTTCTACTTCTTTTTCATTTGTTTTTTAAATATGAAGTAATAACATAAGTATCACTAATATAGATATATGTTATTATAAATATGAAACATCCCTATTTCACCTCCTATCCATCCTACAGAAAACGAAATCACCACGCGTGCATACGTATGGAATACCATCTCCACGTCGTGGTGTAATCTGTTTTCCACCACCACCTTACCTAGATGGGTATAATGGTGTAAATAATAACTATATATGATTATTGTAAAGTGATTTTGATTCTGAAATAGTATACATACACATTAATACAATTCCACGATCAAGGGAATGATATCATTGCTCGTGCGTACGTACGGCCTACCGTCTCCACGATGTGATGCAACACGTTCTACATGATCTTCAATGCTTAATGATTATCTAAATGAATTTAATGATTAAATATGATATATATTGCACTAATACCATTATTTAAATGAGGTATCTAAAACCTAAAAATAAGAATAAGAATTTATTCGACAAAACACGCAAAAGAACAAAAAGCAATAAACACCCGAATAACAAGTAGCAATGAAATATTAGAAATATAAAGCTATGAATATGACCATATATGATATCATAACAATGAATAGGATTCTGGAATAAGTCAATAACATTATTTAAATTATTATACAGGAGGTTCGGACCCGTACGAAGCAAATCAGACCTAAGGTATGGGAGAATCTCGCAATCTAAATTTTTATCCGAGATTGTTTATACTTCGGTAATTACTGGGGCATATTTATCATCTTCATCAATGATTCCTCAATATGTAATAGTATTTATATCCTCATACAATTTTTGAAATCCAATTTTACTCATTGGTATGTTTTTAGTAAAAGATATGAAAGAAATATTTTGTCATTTTTAGTACGCGGTACATTTTTTTGCCTTTTTCAGCCAAAGTACGAGAAGACTGTTTTTCTTTAACATATACGGCATGAATGGGTTTTTAGAACATTATTTCCATGATTATTTATTTACAAGTTTTCAAGTTTATTTTTAATTAACTTATTTTAGTTTAAAACTTTAGGACTTGGTAAGAATGGAAAAATGGTTTTGAAATAGAAAGGATATTTTCCTCAAGAATAAAGTTTGAGTGTTTTATCAAAATTATTTTCCAACTAAGATAATATAGGCTTCTATTTCTCTACCAATTTTTACATTGATTTGATTAAGATTTAATTTCTTTATGAAGTCCTTTTATCTTATATAATCTATGATGGCATGATGTTTAAGAATCAATTTTTATTACATGGGTTATGCTATGATGTATGATTTGGGATCTTGTGGCACACATAATAATTGTATCATTATAATATGGGTGGGACCTATATCTCCATCAAATTCATTGGGTAAAGATTTATATCTCATGAGATAGACATGGCTGTAACAGTAGGTTAATCCGGTTCAGTGATACAAGACCGAAATGAGAAGTGAACTCGGTTCAGAAATGGACTTTGTCCGCTAGGATGGTCATGGAAAAGAGTCTTTACTACTAAGAAATTATTCTCTATGATTATGTGTGTGTGACACAATGTTTCATGTTTTAAGTTATTATTATTGGGATTATATTTCACTACTATGATTTATCCCATGTTATGAAAATATGATCTCTTTTGCTGGTTAATATTTCCAAAATGTTTTGTTATTATAAATATGATGTGATTGATATTTATTTTTTTACCCTTAATGAGCATTTGAGCTCACCCTTTTGTATGTTTTCTTTTACCCAGGTTAGGAAGAATGGTATTAAGTAAGATATTCCAAAAGGGACTCTATATATGATAAAATAAAAGGGAGACATTGTAGATGATTTAGGAACCAGTTGTTTAGGTTTCCCAGTTTCTAGAGACACTATCCCTATACAATACTTTTATGTTTTTGTTATATGTTGTAATAAGTGTGCTTCAATTTTGATTTATTAAATATGTATGTAAGGTATGGTTCATTATAGTTGGTATCAGAGGAAAGGAATTTTCAACCTTTGGAAACTAGGATGTGAAATCCTTAGTAAGAACCCTAAGGATAAGTCTATGAATATTACACAATCTCAGTGTTTTAGAAATGGCCATGAGTAACCTATGATATGACCATAAGTGTGAAATTTTATTCTTAATTATGTTTTTTCCCTATTATTATTAGGGTTTCACACACTATGCTTACTGGTTTTAGTCAATGGCAGAAACCTGAAGGAACCGTGTTAATTTTGAATGCGACGGGCGATGCAATGATTGTCCCCCTGAGCAACCCAACGTTATGGGAGATGGAATGAAAAATCTTGTAGCCATGCTCACATAACTTTCTCAAGCTATGAATCATTACAGATATCCAAATGAGAAAATGAAAGAGCATAATTTTCATGAATCCTTAATGAGGCAGCATCCACCTTCATTCAGTGGGTCTACTGATCCATTAGTGGCAGAACAATGGATCAGTACCACTGAAAAGATATTTATAGTTCGTCAATGTTCTGAACATGATAAATTCCTCTTAGCAGTATATCGTTTGGAAGGTGAAATGGATCAATGGTTGAATATTATTAAGAATACTAGGAAAAGGGTTTAAATTGAGTCCATGGAATGTGAAAAGTTCAAGAACATATTTTTCAATAAGTACTTCCCCTGTATTCTTCAAACAAATATGGAGAAGAAGTTTCTTGAACTAAAGAAAAAGGATGATGAATCTGTTGGTACCTACGAAGCAAATTTTACAAGACATGCAAGGTATGCTTTTGGGATTATTATCCAACGTGAGAGTTAGATCGATATATTCTTTAGTGTCTTAAAACAACGTCTTCGAAGGGCGTTATCCATAAGGGACTTCAATAGCTAAGAAGAAATAGTCTGATGTGCTCTCACGGTTGAGATGGATGTTGGATTAACCTATCCGTCATATGTGTTTGATAAGAAGAGGAAAAAGGAATTCAATGGAAAATCATAAGATCACACTGAAAATAAGATGAGTTTCCATTATGCTCAATGTGTGGAAAGAACCATTGAGGGAGTTGTCATAATGGGAAAAGTAAATGTTTCAAATGTGGAAAAAAAGGTCATAGGGCATTTGAATTCTGCAATGATGGGAAGAAGATGTATAGTGATGCGAACAAAGTAAAGGCTACACAGAGTGCACCTCCTACACTTCAATGTTACAAGTGCCAAGAAATGGTGAATTATGCCAATCAATGCCCTAATCCAAGGGTTTCTGATTATGATCGACATCAACAAACTCTTATGGCCAAAGACAAAGGAAAGTCACATGCAGTTTATATCAGCGATGTGGAGTACGATAACGAAGTGGTGAAAGGTACACTTAACATCCACTCTAATGTAGAAAATGTGTTATTTGATTCTGGATCGAGACAATCTTTTATTTCTGAATAATTTCATAAGGGTATCTTCATATTAACTCAACAATTAGATGTTGAGTTAGCTATGACAAATCCTAATGGCACAATAGTCGCATCAAAAGTTTAGAATTCATCTCCGATTGAGGTTTTTTGGAAAGTGCTTCCTGCAAATCTTGTGATCCTTCCTATAGTGGAATTTGATGTGATTCATGGCATGGATTGGATTTCATTATATGGGGCTCATATCAATTTCCAAATAAGGGAAGTTAAATTTCATATTCCAGATCAATCTATGATCGTATATTGATACAAGGATGAACATAACCTTCCAGTGGAAATTTCTTCCATCTTATGGGTCTTGATTCCACTAAATGAAGGTTATTTATCTCAAATGTATGGTGAGAAAATCATGATTAATAATATTCCTATTGTACTGGAGATTGATTATGTCTTTCCATAGGAATTGCTGGGTATTCCACCAAATCGTGAGGTTGAGTATTCAAAAGAACTCGTACTGGGTGATTTGCCTATTTCAAAGAAACCTTATAGAATGGCCCCAATTGAGTAGAAGGAATTGAAGAAGAAACTCCTTGAGAATCTTGATAAGTGATTCATATGCCCAGTGCATCACCTTGGGGAGAACCTGTTCTGTTTGTTATGAAGAATGATGGATCAATGAGACTCTACATTGATTATCAATAACTTAACAAGATCACTATCAAGAACAAATATCATCTCCCACGCATTGATGACTTATTGGACCAACAACACGGAGCTCAATAATTTTCCAAGATTGATCTCCATTCAGGGTATCAGAAATTAAGGGTCAAATGGGAGGATATACCAAAGACAACTTTCTGTACAAGGTATGTATAGTATGAATTTATAGTGAGTCCATTTGGTCTTACTAATTCCCCTTCTACCTTCATGGATATAATGAATAGAGTCTTTAGAGGATGTCATGATTATTTTGTGTTAGTCTTTATAAATGATATTTTTGTCTCTTCAATGTGCAAGGAAGAACATGAAGATCCCTGGAGAATTGTATTAAATTCCCTGAGGAAGGAGAAGCTTTATTCCAAATTTACCAAGTGTAAATTTTGGCTTCAAAAAGTTTCATTTTTTGTCACATAATCTCAAAATAGGGGATATATTTGGATACATCAAAAATAGAGGTTATTGAAAGATGGTCGAGATCAAAAACAGTAACTGAGATCTGAAGTTTTCTTGTTTTGGTTGGATATTATCAACGTTTTTGGAAATATTTTACAGGGTTATCTAATCCACTCACTAGGTTGACTCTAAATGAAGTAAAGTTTGTTTGCACGGAGGAGTTAGAAGAGAATTTCAAGGAGTTAAGAAGAAGTTTATCCAGTGCACCTGTGCTCACACCTCCATGTAGGGGATAAAGGGTTGCGATCTACAGTAATGCATCCAAGAAAGAACTGGGGTGTGTTATCATGAAAAATGATATGGTGATAGCTTATGCATCACGACAGTTGAAAATCCATGAGAAAAATTACCCAACTCATGATTTGGAGTTAGCTGCGGTAATCATTCCATTAAAGACTTGGAGGCATTATCTTTATGGTGAAATGTGTGACATTTATACTGATCATAAATTTCTAAAGTATATTTTCACACAAAAGGAGCTGAATATGCGCCAAAGAAGATGGTTGGAGCTGATTAAGGATTACGACTACTCAGTTCATTACTACCATGAGAAAACAAACATGGTGGCAGATGCATCAAGTCGACAAGACCATGTTAGATTATCCATGATGAGGATCACAAAAGATCCCATATTTATGGATTTACAAAGGATGGATCATGGGATTATAATGGAAGGGGAAATCATATCTTTCTCAAATAAATGTTCAACTATCTATACATGTTAAGATTAAAGAGGCATAGAAATAAGATGTAGAGTTAAAAAAGAAGGTGAGAAATGTTCATGAATTCAATCTTGATTGTGATGGGATAATAAGATTTAGGAATCGGGTTTGTGTTCCTCCCATACCAGAATTAAAGAAGGAGCTGCTGGATGAGGCTCAATGTTATTCATTCTCTATTCATCCCAGAAGCACGACGATGTATAGGGACCTAAAAGAGTACTTCTGGTGGGATGGCATGAAAAGAGATGTTGCTGAATATGTCTCTCGATGCTTGGTTTTTCAACAACATAAAGCTGTGAGATAGAAGTCTAAGGGGTTGTTACAACCATTACACATACCCGAATGGAAATGGGAAAACATCACTATGGGCTTTGTCACTAGACTTCCTAAAACATCTAATGGCAATAATTCTATCTGGGTTATAGTTAATCGTCTTACGAAGTCGGCACACATCATTTCTATTAGAGAAGATTTCTCTCTGGATCAGCTTTCCAAGATATATATAAAGGATGTGGTAAAATTTTATGGAGTACCACTTTCCATTATATCTGATCGGGATCCGAGGTTTACTTCGAAGTTCTGGGGAAGTCTTCAGCATACTCTAGATATAGAGTTGAGTTTTAGCACTGCTTATCATCCTCAGACAGACAGTTAGTCTAAGAGAACAATTCAAACTCTATAAGATATTTTGAGATAAATCTCTATGGATTTCAAAGGTGGTTGGGATCAACACCTACCTTTGGTGTAATTTTCTTATAATAATAGCTTTCACTCTAGTATTAAGATGGCTCGTTCTGATGCTCTCTATGGAACGAAATGTAGGACTCCAACATGATGGGATAAAGTTGGGGAATTAAAGCTATTAGGACCTGATCTTGTTGATGAGATGGTAGAAAAGGTCAGATCTATTCAACAACACATAAGAGCATCTCAGAGTTGACAAAAAAGTTATACCGATAATTAAAGAAAATAACTAGAGTTTAAAGTGGGTGGTAAAGTGTTCCTACGAATATCTCCTTGGAAGAGTGTTATGAGATTTGGAAAGAAGGGCATGTTGAGCCCTAGGTATATTGGCTCATTTGAAATACTGGATTGTTTTCGGAAGGTAGTTTAGCAATTGGAGATTCCACCGAATCTCTCCCAAGTTCATGATGTGTTCCATATATCTCTCCTGAGAATGTATATACCCGATCTTTCACATGTACTCAACTCAAGAAGATGTATTGCTGGAATAAGATCTTTCTTATGAAGAACAACTGATAGAGATTCTGGATCGTAGCGAAAAAGTCCTACGGAACAAGACCACTTAGATGGTTAAGGTTTTATGGAGGAACTAAAAATTAGGAGAAGCTATATGGGAACTTGAGGATATGATGAGGGAGAGGTATCCTCATCTGTTTGTTACAAAGTGACGAATTTCGAGGGTGAAATTCATTTTAAGGGGGGGAGAATGTAACACCCAAGATTTTTATGAGTAAATATTTTCTTTATGTTATATATATCATCAAAGGAATCTTTTATTACACACAACACTAGCTTGACTTGATTTAAATGCAATCGTGACCTTCCTCGATAGCATGCGTTGTACGCAATACCGAGTTTCACTAAACCACGATATGGTATTAAATTATTATTAAAACTAACCATTATGAATAGTAATACCCACTTTTTAAAATTATAAAATTTTATCTTTCAAAATGGACTTCATTTTTGGATTCGTAATATCAAAATTATCCTAGGGTAAAATTTTGGTATTTTTCTGAAAAATTTCATTTTTTGATCAATAGTGAAAACACTGGGTTACTATTTAAAAACTGATTTTTATTTAAATAATTATTTATTTTATTTAAATTTATTTTGGGTCAAAATTGATACATAATACATATATAATTTCAAATTAATTAATTGGAGTCATTTTATAATAATTTTAGATATATAAAAATTTTATTTAACTTTTCACCGCCTTTTACCCACCTCCTCGGAGAGTTTGAAATTTTACATAAAACTAAATTTTACCATTCCTATGAGTGGAATTTCAAAAATATGAGTGACACGGTTAATATCAAGGAGTAAAATGTGATTCGATGAGATAAAAATAATTTTTTGTGAATAGTAACTTTTTACTTTTTTTACCGCTGTTAAAAGTAAATAGGGTAATTAAGGTTAAAAATGATATTATTACTACCCTAACATAGGTCCAAATTTTATTTGATAAATTTTATTCGACCAAAAACAACCTTAGGAATAATATATGACCATTTAGGTCTACTTATATTAGATTAGAAAATTTAATATTAATTTATTTAAAGAAGAGTTAAAATAGTTAAAATCAAATTTAATAACTAAAACATTTCTAATATAGGGTTAAAAATAAAATACATTCTAATATAAATATTAATTAGAAAGATAAAAATATTTCCTACATATTGGTATTTTAGTTATAATTTTTAGACTTTAAATAATTTAATTTATTTTTGACACATTGATGATGCAGTAATTACATTATTAAGGAAATATTAACATAATTGATATTATAAATACCCAAATAAATGTAATTTGAGACATTTTAAGAATTAAACTAATTTTATAGGTTAATATGACATATTGGTATTAATTTAAATAACTTTCTTTGAACTAATAATGATGTTATGATTGCCACAAAAATCAATTACCAATTAGTGTCAAAATTGACATAAAATAGTTTTTAAAACAAATATTATATTATTAATTGTTATTTTATTCCTAAAAATATGCAATTCCTTGAAATGACATAGATAATGTTATATATATTAATAAAGAACAACTTTTGGTTCATTTTTCTTGTTATATTATGTTTATTAACCATATAGTGTAAGAAAACAAGAAGACACGGTAAAAGTTAAATTATTTAACTTAGAGTTAAATATAAATGATAAGGTTAAAATAGTAACATAAACATTACTAAAATCTATAGGTTGAACGGATTTCGACCCATAACCACCTTATCTTCGAAATAATTCAATTTGAAGCTATTAAAAACCGAATATGACTTTATAATAAAATAATATTTTATGTTTTTTTTAAGGTTCCCCTCTCCTCCCTTATAAAAGGGCACCTCCTCCCTCTCCTCCTGACACCACTTTTAGCCTTCAAGATCGTCCAAAAATTTCCCATGTCCCTTACCAACATCCCTAGGAAAATAATAGAGGTCCTGGTATTCTTAAAATTCCATCTTTAGTGCCCTTAGAGGAGGTTAAGAAGAGGCGCTTCAAAGAAGAGGTAATGTCTGTTACCGATTCTTTCAATTTTATTTCTTCTTCTGATTCTTCTTCATTAGTTGTTTCATTATGAAGTAATACCGTTAGTATCACTCATATATTTATATGTTTTTATAAATATGAAACGACCCAATTTCACCTTATATCCATCCTACGGAAAACGAAATCACCGCGTGTGCGTACGTACAGAATACTGTCTCCACGCCATGGTGTAATCTGTTTTCCACCACTACCTTACGTGTATGGGTTTAATGGTGTAAAGAATAACTATATATGATTATTTTAAATTGATATTGATTCTGAAATAGTATACATACACTTCAATACAATTCCACGATCATGGGAATGATATCATCGCCTGTGCGTACATACAGCCTACCGTCTCCACGATGTGATGCGACTTATTCTACATGATCTTCAATGATTGATGATTATATAAATGAATTGAATGAATAAATATGATATATATTACACTAATACCATTCTGGGAATGAGGTATCTATAACCTAAAAAATAATAATTTATTCGACAAAACACACATAAGAACAAAAATTAGCAAACACCCGAATAACAAGTAGCGATGAAATATTACTAATAAAAAGCTATGAATATAACCATATATGATATCATAACTATAATTAAGATTCTTGAATAAATCAATAACATTATTTAAATCATTATACAGGAGTTTTGGACACGTACAAAGCAAATCAGACCTAAGGTTAGAGAGAATTTCGTAATCTCAGTTTTTATCCGAGATTTTTTATACTTCGGTAATTACTGGGGCATATTTGTCATCCACATCCATGTTTCCTTAATATGTAATAATTTTTATATCCTCCTAAAATTTTTGGAATCCAATTTTACCCAATGGTAAGTTTTTAGTAAAAGATATGAAATTAATCTTTTGTCGTTTTTAGTACGAGGTACTTTTTATGACTTTTCCGGCCACAGTACAAGAAGAATGTTTTTCTTTAACTTATACAAAATGAATGGATTTTTAGAACATTATTTTCATGAATCATACTTTACATTTTTTCATGTTTATTTTTAATTAACTTCTTTTAGTTTAAAATTTTATGACATGTTAAGAAAGGAAAAATGTTTTTGAAGTAGAAAGGATATTTTCCTCAAGAATGGAGTTCAAGTGTTTTATCAAAATTATTTTCCATCAAAGATAATATAGGCTTCTGTTTCGATACCAATGTTTACATTGATTTGATTATTATGGTATTATTTTTATGAAGTCATTTTATCTTATATGATTTATGATGGCATTATGTTTAAGAAACCCATTTTTATTACACGGGTTATGCTATGATGTATCATTTGTGATCTTGTGGAACACATAAGAATTGTATAATTATGGGATGGTAGGGACATATATCTCTATCCAATGAATTGGGTAAAGAGTTATATCTCATGAGATAGAAATGGCTGGAATAGTAGGTTAATCTGGTTCAGTGATACATGACTGAAACGATGAGTGAACTTGGTTCAGAAATGGACTTTGTCCGCTAGGATAGTATTGTCAATGAGTCTTGACTACTAAGAAATGATTCTCTTTGATTATGTGTGTATGTCATAAAGTTTCATGTTTTATGTTATGATTATTGGGATCAAATTTCACTACTATTATTTATCCCATGTTATGAAATTATGATCTCTTTTTCATGTTAAGATTTACAAAATGTTATGTTATTATAAATATGATGTGATTGATATTTCTTTTGTTTACACTTACTAAGCATTTGATCTAACCATTTTGTATGTTTTCTTTTCCCCAAGTCAGGAATAAGGGTATTAAGTATGATATGCCAAAAGGGACTCTAGATATGATAAAATAAAAGGGAGATAGTGTAGATGATTTATGAACCAGTTTTTTATGTTTCCATGTTTCTAAAGACAGTATACCTCTACGGTCGTTTTATGGTCTTGTTATATATTGTAATAAGTGTGATTCAATTTTTAAGTATTAACAATGTATTTAAAGTATGGGTCATTATATGACCCTTCTCACAATATTGAAAATGGAGAGCTATATACCGACGATGGGGAATCTTATATGGAGGTTCCAGTAGATATTGAGGATCGATAAGAGCGGGTCCTTCGTGGACGTTCGATACCTTTGGTGTGCATTCTCCTGAAGAACGTGAACCTCCAGGACAGAACATGGGAGGGGGAGTCTCAGATGCATTTTTAGTACCCCACATGTTCTCTTAGTTTGAGTTGTCGCTTACGAGGATGTAAATCCAGAGGTGGGGAGAATGTAAAGACTGGGAATTTCCAGGTAATTTTTTTAAAATAAATTGTAATTTCACGAGTCCGCAAATTTTGACGGCGCGTGATTCCAAGGCCCAGATTGACTGAAATGAATTTCCAAACATAATTTCGGGTACATTCAGTAATGGTGCGAGTGGTTTTTTTAAACTGTTTAACCAATTTTCGGAATTGAAATCTGAGGTCACTGTTGAACTCGGAGTGTCGGTTTTCACTTACAAAAACTTCTACCTCGATGGCAGTTAGTCGAGGGTGAAAGTTAGTTATTGGGTTTTTTTGTGTCTATAAAATAAAAATAAAAGTGTATGGAATTTTTATTTTTATATGAAACACCCATGTGGGTGTTTGGAGGTGGGGTCCACCAGAACTAAACCTCCATGTGGATGTTGTGGTGTGGGGACTACCAGACCTTAACCTCTCATGAGAGATTATGGTGGTAGGGACCACCCAAACCATAATCTCCCATGAGAGGTTATGTTGGTGGGGACCACCCGGGACTAAACCCCCCTTTAACTGAGAGAAAATCTCAACCCACCTCATTAATGAGGAGGAGCCTCTTGAATTCATCCACATGAAATATGCCAACACCCACACCTTTAATTGTGCCAACCTAGTCAATTGTCTTGCCACCTTTTCAAAATAATTTAAAACAACTTTTGATTTTTTGAAAGGTTTCTAATAAATAATCTATCATAAATTCAATGATCATTACCTACCTACCCCACTCTTCTATATATATGAAGATTGGGAGGAGGATTTGGAATGACTTCACTAAGCGACGAAGGGATGGTAAAGTGACGTGATTCACAACACATGGAGAATTATGATCTGCAACGAAGAACACATTCTCCAACGAAGAACTTGCTCGCCAAAGAAGATCGCAGACCTCCTTCAACATTCTTCCTCAGGACTACTTCCGACGTGGGACTTCCTCATCTATGATAAACCAATGCAAGTCCTCGGTATTGTATGTATGTGGCAGATGTGACGAACGATGACAACTTCACCTTTTCCCTCTTTGTCAACGTCATCAAACGATCAGCTAGAGGTTTAATGCTATTTTTATCACTTTCCATGCACCCCCTTTTTTTTATTTTTCCTGTTGGGAAGAATTTTTGTTGGAGAGTTTGATGTGCTTCATTCCTGTGAAAAACTTACTACCGCTCTAATGTGGAGAGTGAGGGAGAAGCAAACATGTCATATTCTCTCTATTACCCTGGTGTTGATTTGCGGTGTTCTTCAAAATAGAGGAAGGAAATGGAGGTGATGAAGGAAAAGATGCCACTGCTCGTAGCCTCTTCGACTCACGCCTCACCCACGGCACTCCAGCCGAAATGGCATCGCGCCGCCACCAGCGAACTGGCTTCGAGCGGCGCCGCGCCCCGGCCACGCCGCCCTTGTCGCACCATCCACTGTCTTAGCCACCTCGTCCCTCACGCCCAGCTGGGCTGGCCCTAATAATCCAGGCCAAACCCAATGGGCTGGCCCAACCAACGAGCCAGGCCAGACCCAACGGGTCAGTCCGGGTTGGGCTGGGTCGGACCAGACTCAGGCCCACTACAACCCATTTACGCTCCTTCGACCATATCTTTTGGCACCAGATGTCCATTTAACGAACCATCTGCGGCGCTGTAAATCATACAGCGAGACACCCCCTTTGAGTATACCCCCAATATATTTTGGGTTATAGTTGAGATACGGTTAGGTTGGATGGTGCAAGAATCCAACTGGGCCCCCGAAGCTGTTTTTCCTTTTTCCTTAGTTTTACTTGTACTTCCAGTTACTTTTACCTTTATTGTTGGTCTTGTATTTTAGCCCCTTTTATCTTATCAACATTCTTTTTTTTATATAGTTTACTTATGTTGGTATCTAGCTATGTACATGGTTGTGTGTGTTTACAGGTTATAAATGTAATGCCTTCCCAGTATAGGTAATTACGCCTTTGGTGCTAGTCGCTAACCCCTAGCCTATGGAAGGCGGGCTTGGGGTAGTCACGACACATACCCTGGAAATAGGTCTTGATAAATTGGTATCAAAGGAGGCGGTTCTACCGCAGAACATAGTACTCTGATCTTTTCTATGAAGAAATAGTGTTAGGTTTAGTGAGTGTGGTTTTCAGTTCAGGGATTCCAATGTTGGTGCAGCGGCCAATGTATCTATACACAAGGACCCTGACTATAGATTTCTGACTCATTCCACGAAATCACTAATTGTGTGCTTGCTTCCAAAAGATTTTATTTAGTCATCTCACCAGGTCAGATCACCAGGTATAAATTTTAACCACAGAGCACCTATTTCCTTCTTGGATACCTCCACGTAAATAGTCGGCTTGAGTTCTAAGAGTTGTACACACTGATAGCCCATCGATCAATGAAGCTTAGGTGGAGGGCCCTCTTCTAGTGGTACCATTCCCTGTTGGTCCATCTATGCCACCAGTCCTAGTAGCAGACGATGCACACCACTTGAGAATTTTGCACGATTTTTAGCACCACATGCCACCCAGGTTCAGGGGAGAATGGACCCACATGCAAATGATGATTATAGGGAGGATTTGGTGAGTGTCTTCCGACTCATAGGGACACTAGCATACCGTATGTGGATATTTGATTCCATAATTCTAGAGGAAACATAGTGAAGATGGGGGAACATGATGCTCCAGGTTCACGACGAGCAGACACTTCTCTAGGCAGACTTCGAGTGCCTATTTTGGGCAGAGTTTGTCACAACAACTCTTCACACAGTGCAAATTCAAAAGATACTTCGTTTTTAATATGGAAAAATGACTGTGGCTAAGAACTCAGGGAGGCTTACTGACCTCTCATGATACTCCACCGATATGGCATGGGACCCATTCTTCATGGTGCGGACCTTCGAGCAGGGACTCAGGTGGGAGATTAGTGCTTCAGTGATCTCCCTTATCTTGCCGACCTAGGTGGGGGTGTTAGAGAGATCCCTCTTGGTGGAGAGTTTTTTTGATGAGAAGACACCATCAGTGAGACCCACTACCAGTAATCACGTAGTGGTGTCTTCTGCGGCTGGAAGGAGACATTTGTCATAGAGGCCCAAGAGGACCAGACCTACAGGTGGATGACTGCAGAATTCAGATTTAGTTGTGCGGGGAACTTGAGGTGGAGACAAACATGACAAGAGGGGGAACTGTTACTCAAACGTGTTTCTAGTACTTCATGTAAATGGTGGGAATGCTCCTCATTAGTAGCCGAGTAGATCAGAATGTCATTGATGAAGACCACTATAAAGAGGTCAAGGTACAACTGAAGTGTAACACCCCTGGTAAATAAAGAATATGACATTTTCATATTAATCCATATTTGAGAATAAAATATTAATATGACTTTAAAGGGGATGCTATGCTCGATGGCATACCCAACACGCAACAACGAGTTTCTTGGGAATCTTACGTTGCACTCTAGTAATAAAATAATATTATTTTAAATGGTAGTTAACATGTAGCCGTTGTATTGGCGGAAATGGATAGAAATAATTAAAATATGATTATTTATGTTTTTAAATGTTTTGAAATTTATCCAATAAAATATAAAGGCTTAAAATACGGAAAGAATTCAATTTTAGGCGTATATGCCCTAGTTTTCAGAAAGGTTCACTTATCGCCTTTTGATGGAGAACCATAATTAAATATAGTTTTGTTCACTCTTATAAATTCTATTAGACAAAATAAATCTCTTCTTAAGAATTGGGACATAAAAATTTACTTTGTGTAAATTCTTGGTATCTTTCCGATAATGTTCATTTTTTAATGAATAGTGTAAAATGTTGTATATTAATTCAAAACCTCTTTTTAATATAATTTATTTATATTATTAAATTATCATTTTAATTGGTTTTATATTTAAATTAGAATATATTTTTACCATTAAATCCAATAGTGGTCGTTGGAATTAATTTCACTTTGAAATCAGACTTAAACTAGTGTCAATCTTTTGATACTTATTGTTTCATAAAAACACGCTATTTGCTCTGACAACAGGAATTAATTATTAAATTAATTAATGTGACTTATATGTTTTTAATTTTGTAAAATAGACTTCATTTCTGAATTTGGAATATCAAATATATCTTAGGGTGAAATTTTGAGATTTTTCTGAAAAACTTCAATTTTTGATGAATAGTGAAACCACTAAGTGGTACTTATAAAAACTGATTTTTCCGTTTAAATGAAATTTTTCCATCTTGGTGTTTTGAATTTCAAAAATATGACATACATGGTTTTCATCAAGAAGTAAAATGTAGTTTAATAGGATAAAAATAATTTTTTGATGAATAGTAAATTATTAAGTTTTTAATCGCGATTAGAGGTAATTAGTGTAGTTTTTGGTAAGAATAATGTTTTAATAAAATGAAATGACCTAGACACATGTACTACCCTCATTGGATTTGTCATGGTCGAAAACAACAATCCATGGGTCAACTTGGGGACCACATGGAGCCACTTTGGTTGGAAAATGACATAAATATCTTTTTATTTAATGTTAATGTAAAAATAACACAAACATGAGATGTTTTAATAAAACAATTTTTACATGGGGTTATAAAATTCATAGTTTTGACTATAAATAGTAATTGGAAAGCTAAAAATATTTCCTACATAATAATATTTTTTAATATAATTTTTAGACATTAAATAAATTAAAATATTTATGACATCATAATGATGCAGCAATGACCTCATTATTTAACGATTTAAATAAAATAGAAAGATAATGTAATATCTAAGACCTAAACATGTCCAAAACCTATTGGATGAGTGGATTTCGAACCCTTATCACCTTATCCTCGAAATACATCAATGTGGGACCTTTAAAATCTGAAACTATTTTGAAAATAAAGTAACATTTTTTAACTTTACAAGAGTGCCCCTCCTCTCCTCTTATAAAAGGCCCCCACCTCTACCTCCTTACCCACACTCCCAAAGCCTTTGGCTCGGCAAACCCCTTCCCATTTTTTCTCTCCACTTCTCTCTCTTACTCCTTGAAGCCTCAGTTTGGGCAGAAGACTTCCCAAGGAACCCATTGACCTCAAACCAAAGGGAGTTACCCGATTTTACGGAATATAAAGAAACAAACAAGATAAGTTGGACTTGAGGTAAGGGATCCTACTCCACCCTTTCTTTTTAAGTACACTCTTTTTTGTCATTCCTTTTAAAGCTCATATTTCTTGTTATTGGGATGTTCTTTTATATTAATCTTACTGTAATTTTTATGTTCATGTGATGAGAGACCATATTCTCTCTCATAAATCCATTTTGGATGTTTTGAGTGGCGCTGTTAGGCTGCCGAATTTTCGTAAGAGATCTAACCTCTCTCTTTCTCTTTAAGTACTCTCCTTTATGTCACTTCTTTTAATCTCCTATTTTTTATTATGGGGGATGTTCTTTTATATTCCTCTTGTTTTACATTTTAGTGTAATGTGATGAGATACGCTATTTGATCTCATCAATCCATTTTTGGAAGTTTTAAGTGGCGGCGTTAGGCTGCCGAGTTTTCGTAAGGGATTTTTCATCTCACTTTTATTCCCGTGAGATTTATGCTACATTTTCCACAATTTCATTTGATTGGTGTATGTACTGACCATTATATTACTCATTGTGTAATATTATTTCATTTATGAGTATTTACATCAATGTTGTATTGTCCTTCTTTCACGGGGCGTATGTTTCGAAAGATACCCATGTCGGTAAGGGAACCTTTCACCCTCCTCTTTTTAAAAGACTTCTTTTGTTGGGTCTTTTAATTTACATATTTTTATGTTGGGATATGTTCTAATATATCCTTATTGATGTAAATTTTATGTCCAAGTTATGATATACCCTTTTTATCTCTAATCAACTCATTTTGATGTGACGTCGTTAGGCTGTCAAGGGAACTTCTTAACCCAATTTCGATTTCTTTGGGTTCAACATGTAGTTATTTAATATGTCATCCTTTGAATATGTTTGAATGAACTTTGATTATTTTACACTTAATTTCCACTTATATTTGGTGTATTCGTTTGTCACACATAATTATGTAATTGATTTATCCTTAAACCAAGGATACCGTCTTTGTATGGGACTTCGTCTCAATCTCCTTTCATTGAAGCATATTCTGTTTTATACACAACCTTCTTTTATATGGTGTATAAAACCCTTTGAATTTTATGTTTATTCAAAAGGAATATTTTTTATAAGAAGTGTTTATTAAACGACAAAAGGGAATTTTTTTGTCGTACGTATGCGGCGACAACGACTTCTCCTCCGTCGTGACCATTATTTGAGTTTCGGATTCATCTACAAGCCATACCTTCTTTTTAAAAGAAAAATAAATACCATGTTTTACTTTTATTTTATTTTTGTATTGAAAATGGTTTTCATAATGTTTTTATATCAATGTGTTGTATTGATATCTTGTGATTGAAAGGTGGAAATGTTATGTTTCCTTTATGCTTGTTTTATGTGATACGATTATGTTGCGGTTCTTGGGCATTATTATGAAGACGGGTGGTTCTGTGATAAACTAAGGGTGGGTGAGCCCGATATAGCTCTCCAATGCATTGGGTAACGTGATGGAGTGAAACGTTAAAGTTTCTTCGAAGATATTTAGGTAATATACTTTGGTGGGTATTCCAAACGTAACCAAGAGGGTTACTCCCTACGTAAGAATGTTATGAATGCCTCAAGTTACCTTTTATGTCTTATGATTTCTATGATTTATTCATGATTTGATAAGGTATGTTAAATTGCCTATGTTTTCTGTGTAAAGTATTATTTTATTCTTATGTATTTATGAACTCGTGTTTCCTTTCCATCTTTTTATAACCCTTACTGAGCTTTTTATGCTCATCCCAAGTTTATGAAATGTTTTTCACAGGTCATGGGAAAGGTACTTGATGTGATGATAGTGTCGAGGATGTGTCAATAAAGAATCCATGTTTTATTTTAAATATGTTTCCGTTGATGGGAAGAATAAATACTATCTTTTATGTAACCACTTTGTTTAAATATGGAATGTAATGCGAGTTTCATGATCTAATTCTCTAAAACTCTAATCCTGAAAAGATCCTCAATGTGTAATCTTGTAATAACTCAAGATTAACTAAGGTTTAAGGCTGGGGCCTTATAGTTGGTATTAGAGGTCCTTTTAGATAAATTTAGAGGTTAGGGTATTCTTTAAGCATAAGTGGCATTACCATAATGGTTAGGATTTCAGAAATAGTCCTAGTTTTAGATAAAGTGAATGAGTAAGTATATCTTAGTGTTTATCTTTATCATTAGTACAAGATGGTTTTTTTGATATACTCACACTGACCTTTTTTTAGTAAATGGATGGATCTAGTCGGCACCAAAGTAACAGTGGATGTGAAGGAAACTGTGACAGTTTTTTGAGCAAGCAACTGAATGATATGGGAGCTGCAATGAGAACTCTTGTGATTATCCTCAACCAACTATCTGGAGTCATGATTGACCACCTAAACCTTGGTGATTTCTATAAGGCATCATATATGCGAGAAAAAAATCCCTACAGATGTATAGGTAATAATCATAAAGGTAAGTGTGTTCAAAAACCTATGTGTCAAAGATGTGGAAGGAAACTCCTAGGAAAATGTTTCAAAGAGATAGAAATATGCTATAGATGTGGAAATGAAGGTCATAAAGCAAGAACCTTCCATGGAAAAAGGAAGCATCCGGCTGACTCGAGGAAAGGGAAAGAAGTTCTTTCTAAGGGATCAACTGAATGTTTTAAATGTGGTGTGCATGGTCATTATGGAAACACATGTCCTATGAAGAAGTTTCTTGAATGGGATCACCAAGAGCATACAAATGTTCGTTTACCAATACCTAATGCCATTCCGATTGAGGATCAAGAAACTGACAATGACCAATCAAAGGTATGTATTATTTCATGACTATTGTTTTCTTATTTTGGAATCTTAGGATATGATTCATGATTTTGTTTGTAGGAAAGATGTATTTCGGAATAAGTTGGAAAGGAGTGGTTAATGGATCATGAAGAATGTTGAATGAGTAAGATGTCAATATATAAGGGCTTCAAGAGTTATGGTGAAATTCTTAAGAGTATTAAGTCTCTTTTGATGATGGGGTTACGTTAGAAGACTTTTTATATTATGTGTAACCCTGATGTTTAATGTATGAAAATTTTATTCAAGGAATAGTTATCTTTTCTTTTGTGGACATAGTTATAAAGAACCATTTGGGTTTATATGATACTTACTTTTGAGGTAATTATGGGTTACTGTATGTTATGATTGAAGTGAAAGGAAAGAGATAAAATTGAGGTTAAATTAAGTTATGGTTATTTTTGATGATTTTATCCCCTTTTGGGGAATGATTTGAGAATTATATAGTTTTGGAAAAAGGAAAACATGCAGACCGTGTGACTACCCATCGCGCCGGACAAAGCTGCGGGAATCGAACCCACAACCAAAGTGTGACTGGTATTTATCGGCTACCACTAGACTACGTGAAGTCCCTGGTTATTTTGACTGATTCTTTTTAGTTATATGATTTTATTAATTAAGAGTAGGTTGATTTTGGGTTATTTATGAAAATGATTAACCTATCATGGAGGATATGTGATTAGGTTAATTACTTTTCAATACAAGACTTTAAGAGCAACTGATGTTGTTTGAAGGTAAATGTTATGATTTAACTTGGAAGACTATGTGACTAAATCGTTCAAATATTTGGGTTTCAATCTAAGATTGGTTTACATTGAAGAATTTTATGGACAAATTGTTTATCGGATGGACCTCGTTGAACATTGGGTTTTGTTGGACAAATTTTGGAGATTAAGCTTAGATTTTCTTTTTAAAGGGTTATCCTTTTCTGGATTATCTGACCTTGTACAAACCTTTTTGGTTTTGGTTTTGGTTAAAGCCTAAAGACATGGGAAGTATATAGTTCTCTTTGGTGGATTAGGTGATTCTCTAGAAGTTGATTATAGTACTCTTAATGCGAACAAGTCTCCCTAAATACTCGTCTTTTGGAAAAAAAATATGAGTTTGATTAAGGAATGTAGTAAAAGTTGAAAGTCATCATGATAAGTGATTATGTTTCCTTATGAATAAATTCCTCAATAAAAAGAAACTGAAAACAAAAATGTTGTCTATTAACTTTTTCAACTGGGGAATCGAATACCGTTTAACCCATCACAAGTTTGTGATTTTCACATGGTTAACATTCTCCTAGACATGTTTACTATCACTCTCCCTCAAGAACATGGCCCTTTTCTTTTTCTTCCATGTCCATGTTTTTCTACATGGAATCCTACTATGGGTTAACTCGGGTGAGCTCTGTACTTATCTTCCTTTATTTTAAAGTGATTGTTTTACCGACTCCTGTTCCGATGTGGGAAATTCAAGGCTGTTTCCAAGCTCAATTTTAAAAATTCCGAGGATGCAATTCCCAAAAGGGGGGAAGGATGTAACACCCCAGATAAATAAAGAATCGTATATTTTCATATTTATCCATATTTGTGAATAAAATATTAATATGACTTTAAAGTGGATGCTATGCTCGATGGCGTACCTAACACGCAACAACGAGTTTCTTGGGAATCTTACGTTGCACTCTAATAATAAAATAATATTATTTTAAATGGTAGTTAACATGTAGCCGTTGTATTGGCTGGAATGGATAGAAATAACTAAAATATAATTATATATGTTTTTAAATGTTTTTACATTTATCCAATAAAAGATGAAGGCTTATAATACGGAAAGAATTAAATTTTAGGCGTATATGCCCTAGTTTTCACTAAAGGTTCACTTATCGCCTTTTGATGGAGAACCGTCATTAAATATAGTTTTATCCACTCTTATACATTCTATTTGACCAAATCAAACTCTTATTAAGATTTGGAACATCAAAATTTACTTTGTGTAAATTTTTGGTATCTTTCCGATAAAGTTCATTTTTTAATGAATAGTGTAAAATGTTGTATATTAATTCAAAACCTCTTTTTAATCTAATTTATTTATATGATTAGATTATCTTTTGAATTGGTTTTAAATTGAAATTAGAATATATTTTTACCATTAAATCCAAATAGTGGTCATTGGATTAATTTCACTTTGAAATCAGACTTAAACTAGTGTCAATCTTTTGATACTTATTGTTTCATAAAAACACGCTATTTGCTCTAACAGTAGGAATTAATTATTAAATTAATTAATGTGACTTATATGTTTTTAATTTTGTAAAATAGACTTCATTTTTGAATTCGGAATATCAAATATATCTTAGAGTGAATTTTTGGGATTTTTCTGAAAAACTTCAATTTTTGATGAATAGTGAAACCACTAAGTGGTACTTATAAAAACTGATTTTTCCGTTTAAATGAAATTTTGCCATATTGGTGTTTTGAATTTCAAAAATCCGACATACATGGTTGTCATTAAAATGTAAAATTTGGTTCAATGGGATAAAAATAATTTTTTGGTGAATAGTAACTTATTAAGTTTTTAATCGTGATTAGAGGTAATTAGTGTAGTTTATGATAAGAATAATGTTTTAATAAAATGAAATGACCTAGAAACATGTCCTACCGTCATTGGATGTGTCATGTCCGACAAAAATAATCCATGGGTCAACTTGGGGACCCCATGGAGCCACTTTGGTTGGGAAATGACATAAATAACTTTTTATTTAATGTTAAAGTAAAAATGACACAAACTTGAGATGTTTTACTAAAACAATTTTTACATGGGGTTATACAAGTCATAGTTTTGACTATAAATAGTAATTGGAAAGATAAAAAGATTTCCTATATAATGATATTTTATTATAATTTTTAGACATGAAATAAATTAAATTATTTATGAAATCATGATGATGCAGCGATGACCTCATTATTTAACGATTTAAATAAAATGGAATGACAATGTAATATCTAAGACCTACACATGTCCAAAACCTATTGGATGAGTGGATTTCGGACCCTTAACAACTTATCCTCGAAATAAATCAATGTGGGACCTTTAAAATCCGAAACTCTTTTGAAAATAAGGTAACATTTTGTTACTTTACCAGAGTGCCCCTCCTCTCCTATTATAAAAGGCCCCCACCTCTACCTCCTTACCCAAAATCCCAAAGCCTTTGGCTCGGCCAACCCCTTCCCATTTTGTCGCTCCACTTCCCTCTCTTACTCCTTGAAGCCTCACTTTGGGCATAACTCTTTCCAAGGAAGCCTTTGAGCTCAAACCAAAGGGAGTCACCCCATTTTAAGGAATATAAAGAAACGAACAAGACAAGTTGGACTTGAGGTAAGGGATCCTACTCCACCCTTTCTTTTTAAGTACACTCTTTTATGTCATTCCTTTTAAAGATCATATTTCTTGTTATTGGGATGTTCTTTTATATTAATCTTACTATAATTTTTATGTTCATTTGATGAGAGACCCTATTCTCTCTCATAAATCCATTTTGGATGTTTTGAGTGGCACCGTTAGGCTACTGAATTTTCGTAAGAGATCTAACCTCTCTCTTTCTCTTTAAGTACTCTCCTTTATGTCACTTCTTTTAATCTCCTCTTTTTCATGAAGGGTGATGTTCTTTTATATTCCTCTTGCTATACATTTTATTGTAATGTGATGAGATATCCTATTTGATCTCATCAATCCATTTTTGGAAGTTTTAAGTGGCACCGTTAGGCTGTCGAGTTTTCGTAAGGGATTTTTCATCTCACTTTTATTCCCGTGAGATTTATGCTACATTTGCCAAAATTTCCTTTCAGAGGTGTATGTACTGACCATTATTTTACTCATTGTGTAATATTCTTTCATATATGAGTATTTACATCAATGTTGTATTGTCCTTTCTTCACGGGGCGTTTGTTTCGAAAGATACCCATGTCGGTAAGGGAACCTTTCACCCTCCTCTTTTTAAAAGACTTATTTTGTTGGGTCTTTTAATTTACATATTGTTATGTTGGGATATGTTCTAATATATCCTTATTGATGTAAATTTTATTTCCAAGTGATGAGATACCCTTTTTTATCTCTCATCAACTCATTTTGATGTGACACCGTTAGGCAGTCAAGGGAACTTCTTAACCCAATTTCCATTTATTTGGGTTCAACATTTAGTTATTGAATATGTCATCCATTGAATATGTGTGAATGAACTTTGATTCTTTTACACTTAATATCCACTTATATTTGGTGTATTTGTTTGTCACACATAATTATGTAATTGATTTATCCTTAAACCAAGGATATCGTCTTTGTAAGGGACGTCGTCTCAATCTCCTTTCATTGAGGCATATTATGTTTCATACATAATCTTCTTTTATACGGTGTATAAACCCCTTTGACTTTTACGTTTATTCAAAAGGAATATTTTTTATACGAAGTGTTTATTAAACAACAAAAGTGAATGTTTTTGCCGTACGTATGCGGCGACAACGACTTCTCCGCCGTCGTGACCATTATTTGAGTTTCGGCTTCCTCTACAAGACATACCTTCTTTTTAAAAGAAAAATAAATACCATGTTTTACTTTTCTTTTATTTTGGTATTGAAAATGGTTTTCATAATGTTTTTATATCAATGTGTTGTATTGATATCTTGTGATTGAAAGGTGGAAATGTTATGTTTCTTTTATGCATGTTTTATGTGATATGATTATGTTGAGGTTCTTGGGAATTATTATGAAGATGGGTGGTTCCATGATAAAATAAGGGCGGGTGAGCCCGATATAGCTCTCCAATGCATTGGGTAATGCGGAGGAGTGAAACGTTAAGGTTTCTCCGAAGAGATTTAGGGAATATACTGTGGTGGGTATTCCAAACGTAACCAAGAGGGTTACTCCCTAAGTAAGAATGTTATGAATGCCTCAAGTCACCTTTTATGTCTTATGATTTCTTTGATTTATTCATGATTTTATAAGGTATGTTAAAGTACCTATGTTTTCTTGGTAAAGTATGATTTCATTCTTATGTATATATGAACTCATGTTTCCTTTCCATATTTTTATAAACCTTACAGAGCTTTTTATGCTCATCCAATGTTTTTGAAATGTTTTTCACAGGTCAAGGGAAAGGTACATGATGTGATGATAATGTCAAGAATGTTTCAAGAAAGAATCCGTGTTTTATTTTAAATATGTTTCTGTTGATGGGAAGAATGAATACTGTCTTTTATGTAAGCACCTTGTTTAAATGTTGAATGTAATGCAAGTTTCATGATCTAATTATCTAAAACTCTAAACCTGAAAACATCCTCAATGTGTAATCTTGTAATAACTCAAGATTAAGTAAAGTTTAAGGCTAGGGCCTTATATAAAGGAACCTGATCACGAGTCCCATGAACATTGTTGGAGTGTTGCTTATGCCGAGTGGCATAACCAAGAACTCGTAGTGGCCAGACCAACATCTGAAAGTTGCCTTTTGCACATCATCATCTCGAACTCTATGGTGGTGATATCCTGATCTGAGGTCTATCTTCTAGAACAACTGTTATCCCTTCAACTAATCAAAGCGATTGTCAATCCTCAAGAGTGGGTACTTGTTCTTCACATTCTCCTAGTTCAGGTGCCGATAGTCAACACAAAGACTCACGCTCCTATCCACCTTCTTGACGAATAGAATAGGGGATCCCCAAGGTGAAACATTGGGCTGGATAAACCCCATCCCCAGTAAGTCCTCTACCTATACCCACAGCTCACGAAGCACCACAAGAGCCATCCGATAAGCTGGTTTAGATATCGGTGTCGTAACAGGGTAAAAGTCAATGTAAAATTACACCTATATGGGAGTAGGTAGACCTAGGAAAACATCCAAGAAACAATCTGCATACTGGTCCACCCCTGCAGGATAGGTCGGACCCTCAACATCAACAACTCTGAGTGTAAGGCTATCCATCTGATTAGTGATCAGTTGCACTCTCCTTCGAGGAAGTCCATCCTGTGCTTCAAAGTCTTCCTTCTCATCGGTGAAGGTAAAACTGGTCCCATCCTTGTGGAAACACTACACTATGCACCTAATACAATCCATTTGAACATGAACTGTAGAAAACCAGTTCATACCCCAGATGACATCGTTAGGCCTCGACGCTGCTATTAGGAGATCCCAGCTGAAGATCTCGCCTCCTTGAGTAAGTTCACACTGCCGACACCAGTGTGTCATCATTGGATATACTCCCATAGGTGTTTCTATCCATAAGAATCATGCCAATGGATTCGTCGAAATATCTGAGCTCCAAATGAGGGAAGAGTCAATTAATTATGACTAGCACCTGTGTCTATAAGAACTGCAGCTATGGTGGAGTAGACATATATCATACCTTGTATCATCTCTATAGTGCCATGATTGCAAGCCTCTGCAGCCTAGAGTTGTGCCCTCTCTTGTCCACCTACTCCCTGCAGTTGGGTTAGACCTCCTAGTGGTGGTGGATATAATATCTCAAATTTCCACCCACCACCAACTGTATGACCAGCTCTTCTACCATGTCCGCCTACTCCCAACGAACCACCTTGATCAAATATTTATCTCTACAAGTGCGGTCCATCGACCGTCTGATGATCATCTGAATGGAGGTTCAGATAGTCACGAGCTATGTGACCCTGCCCACCGTATGAGTAACACTGATCACTCCTTTCATGTCTGTCTCCGCCTCAGGTTCCCCGCACAAGCGACTCTGAATCATGCGATTAACCTCTTATAGGTTTGTTCCTATTTGACCGCTATGAAATCTATCTTCTGCCAGCTGTAGAAGACTCCGCTACATGATGAATGGTAGTGGGTCTCGCTTCTAGTGTCTTCTTAGCAAGGAAACTCTCCACCAAGAGGGATCTCTCTAACACCGCTTCATGGGCCAGGATGCTATGAGAGATCACCGAATCCCTGATCTCCCACCCGAGTCCATTATTGAAGATTCACACCATGAAGAATGGGTCCTACACTATATCGGTGGATTAGTGTGATAGGTCAGTAAGCCTCACTATGTACTGAGCCACATTCATGCTGCTCTGCTATAGATGAATTATCTCTGAATGCACACTACGCAAAACGTTGTTGGGACAAACTCAGCCTGAAATAGGCTCTAAAATTCAACCCAAAAAAGCATCACCTCGTCATGGACCTTGATCATCAAGCTCCACCATCTTCCTGTTTCTTCTTGTAGAAGGATAGTAGCAGGTATCACCATGAGGCCTGCTAGTGTCCCTACGAGTCAGAAGACTCTCACCACAGCCTCCTTCCAATACTCAATTGCATGTGGGTCCCTCTCTACCTGAACCTGGGTGGCTGCTGGTACTGGAACTCATGCAACGTGATCAAGTGGTGTGAATAATTTACTGCTAGGTATGGTGGCATCGGTGTCCCAACTGGTAATGGTACCACTGGAAGAGGGCCCTACACCAAAACCTCATCGCTCGGTGGGCTTTCAGTGCTTACAACTCTAAGAAATCTAGCCTACTATCTCCATGGAGGCATCCTGAAAAGAAACAGGTGCACTGTGGTTAATATTTATACCTGATGAGCTAACATGGTTAGATGAATTAAAGAAATATTTTGAAAGCAATCATGAAATCAGTGTTTTCATGCACTGGGTGGAAAATCATTAGTCAGGGTCCAGGTGTTTGGATACGTCAGCCACCACACCAACACTAGACTCCAAGAACTAAAAACTACACTCACTACATTTAACACTATTTCTTCACATAAATGATCAGAGTCATATGTTCTGTGGTAGAACCGACCCCTCTGATACCAATTTATCATGACCCGCTCCCTGGGGAATGTGTCATGACTACCTCAAGACCGCCTTTTATGGGCCAGGGGTTGGCGACTAGCACCAAAGGCATAATTCCCTATAATGGGAAGGTAATGCCTTTATAACCTCTAAACACTCACAACCACGTACATAACTAGATTCCAACATAAGTTAAATGTATAACAAAAAGAGTGATGAAACGTAAAAAGGGGCCAGAATACAAGCCCAACAGTAAATGTATAAGGAACTGGAAGTACATATCATATATTTATATGTAAATAATACAATTGGACATTTATCAGTTTTTATTTAGGAACAATATAATCATAATTAAATTATTGATGATTACACATATTAATGTTAATACATATTTCCTAAAATCAAATAATGGAATCATTTTTGGTAGGTTTATAATTCTATGTCTATGTTTCCAAAAAATGAGCATAACATGTCATCACATTATATAATCATTAAAGTAGTCACATTTTCATATAAACAGAGAAATGTTTAATTTCTATCATTGATATTTGCTGAATTCATAATAAATTCATTATTTCATTTTAAATATTATGGTATACATTTGAAATTATTTAGTATAAGAATTTCATTATACTTTTAAATATTTCATTCAATGTAATTCTATTATGTGTGGAAGAAAAAATATTTATATGAATAGAAATTTTTTCACAAATGAAGGACTGAATACATAGACTGTTTATGCAAAGGTTTGTGATATGGGTTCTGGTTATAAACAAATAAGCAAGTTTTATGAAATGAATTTTCATGAACATATATATAAATATATATATATATATAAACATATATATAATTATAATTGAGAATTTTTATTTTATTTAATTCAAGTGTATTCAATATTAAAAACTCTAGTGATATTGTATATTTATGTAATGAAATAATAAAATGATTTTAGAAAACATGGCCCTTTGTCATTGTTAATATAGAAGGGTATTATGTATTAAACCCATCCATTGATATAATGGTAGGATCAAGATAGCCTTCGATGTTTAATGTGGCCTGATAATGGTGTTTTGTTCTCATAAGCTTTTATATTGTTTTTAGAAAAACACTGTAAAATGTTTAAGTGATAATTTAACATAATTATTTTTTAAAATGTTTTGGTATTTTTAAGTAGTAATTAATTTCAAATATTTTTTCTAATAAGGATATTTCTAAATGTCCATTCTAATATATTTCAAAATAAATACATTAAAAATATTTATCAATTGATTTTAAACACCTTACTAAGAAATTTAACAGTAACCCCATTTTTTAAAATATATTTACATATGATCAACATTGGTTTCAGTGGATTTTTATTCCATTATAGAGTTAGCACATGAAATTCCTCTCTTTTAATATTATTTTAATCTTATACAACTCTAATAATAGTGAAAGGAGTTTCTTTTCTCTAGAACCTAGTCCAATAAAGGTCCTATGTTCAAATAAATGATGTGTATTTATGCAAGTTTCATTTATATTAAAAAATTTACACATATTTTATAATAGATGAACACATTTTTTAGGTTCGGGTTGTTATATAATTCATGTCTAATAATGAAAAATATTAATTTAGTCAATATTATGGATGTAAAAATAATATAGACAAAAAATCACCATAGTTGGATGAATTAAATATTTCAATTTCTTATCACTCTTGACATGATGTTCGTGATACATCTCATTGGTTCCCCTATTTTTAATAAATTTTCAGACATATTTTTCCAATAAGAGAAATATGGATTTGAATATAATGTCACAAAATTTAATTTTCAGGTCATTATCGGAGTTTAAATACACCAACATTGTGGGAATATAATCCAAAAATGAAATATATGAAATTTGGGAGATAATTTATAAAGGTTATGTTAATGTAAAAGGTATATATATATATTTGGTAATGAAAAATTAAATACTTTAAAATGGATGTGGATGAAGGAAAAATTGATTTCTTCACTCTAGATAATGAAATTGTATGTAATATTAGATTTCTTTTTTAAGAAACATGATTATTCTTCAAGTGTGATGAAATTCATTAGAATTTTTCTTGATTAAATATATAAAAAAATTATACTATTTAAAATATATAATATCATACTCCATAAGTGATTCATAATATTCTCATTGAATATAAAATTGGAAAAATTGACCTTTAAAAAGGAAAGTAAAATATGAATTGGAATTTACATCCACGAGTGAAAGAGTTATTTAATTTTAAAAGAAAAGTATTTTTAATATAAAAATAATGAATAAATTTACATTCTATTTCATATTATATATATATAATTTTTAGGGAATTGATGCTATTTTTTTTCCTTCAAATAGAGGATCTTATAAATAACTGAAATAATGAAAAAATAATTTAATGAATTAGAAAAAAATAATAATGATATTTTTTGGAAGAATGAATTACGAAGTAAAATAAATGAAATAAAATAATAAATTTCATTATTAAATAACTTCATACTACATTTATCTCATTTAAAAATTCTAATGATTAAACACCTAGAAAAATATACATTTTATATCCCATGTTCAGAAATTCATTGAATCATTTGATGGTAATGAAAATAATTCAGAACCAATTAATTATGAATATATTCATAAATATTAGATATAATATTTTTTATAACAATATCATGCAGTGGAATGTGAATATAATTGATGAAGAAGTGAATTTTTTTAAAATGATATAACTTTTGAATTAAAAACATATTCATGTTAAAAGATGTACAATATAAGGAGATGATAATATAAATTCATGAAACGTATTTATGATACTTTAAGAAATATCAATGACACATTAAAATTGTTTTTATAATGATAAATATCTAAAATAATTATTAATGAAATTGAATGATATATTGATGTCAAGGGAGTGTGCTCCAAAAATACTGAGAAAATTTAAGTAAAATTATCATCTCAAAAATCTATTTATAAAACAATTGGAAATAATAATCTATTTTTAAAAATTAATGTTTTTCTTTTATAGACATGAAAAATTGGTTATATATTACCTTTTAGAGTATTGATTGAAATGGAAAATCTTAATTAATTGTATTTCAATTATGAGATAGAAGAATACAAAATGTTTTAGTAAATGTTAGACTCTTAAAACAAAATTTCATTGTACAACTATATTTTTTAGGGAAATTTAATTTTTTGGGAAATTTCTATTGTTGTGGTATGTATGGATATAAATACTTTATATGTTGTAAAAAAAATATAGATAAGAGAAAGAAAAAATCTAATGGTGTAGTTTTATTGAGTGTAAATGATTTTATGTTAGAAATCATATAGAGATAGAAACCGGATACATGTTCACAATAAAAAATGAATTTATTATATAAAATATCAATTTTCATGGTTTCATCTAAAGGGGAATAGAGTAGGGAAATTCATGAAAATATTACCCAATAATCTCAATATCATTGATAATGTGGAAAAAGATAATGTGAACAATTGAGAACTGTCATGGTTTTAAAAATATTCATTTAATGAAAAAAAGACGGAATTGGCAATGGTACTTGATAGTGGATGTTATTCCCACATTACTGGTGATGAAAAATTTCTAAAGAATATTGTAAAACATTATGGTGTTTTGGTGATATTTCTAATTAATCTTCCCTGAATATAAATGGTATTTTAATTACTCATGGAAATAATAATAATTTTATATCATATTATGATCTTTATATTGATGGGATAAAATATAACTTATTTAGAGTTTGCCTATATTTTAGAAATGTAAGTGAGCTTTTAATCAAATAAAATAAATAATTAATTAATGTCAATATTAATGGTATAACTGGTTATCATGGAATTAAAATAAATTGAAATGAACTGTTCATTGGTGATGCTTCCAATACATTATAATTGTCCATGATTGATGAAAATATACTATGGAATAAAATATAGGAGAATATTAGAATAAGTATTAAGAATTATTTTGAAACAATACTTTGTTACAGATTTACCAAAAAATTAAATATATCAGTGGAAAATGTAAGTAATTTGTAATATGGGAATGATAACATAGATGGATCTTATGATGATGGATTTTACAAAAATACGACCATTTGAATTAGAGATCATAGATTTTTTTTAAAAGGTCGGGGCTGAATCCTCAATTTACTATTAAAGTGAAGACCTCTTAGAGGGTAGAGGGAGACCCAATACATTGCCCGAATGCCCAAGGCCAAGTGGCCTAAATACAAGGCTTGAAAGCCCATTTTTTGGCCTAAAGGACCCTCTGTGAACAGTACTGCTATAGTACCCTGTGCAGCTACAGTACCTGCTACATTACCCACCGCCGCTGCAGTATCCCGCAACAGTTCCTTCGCCACTAAAATGCTACCGCCGCTACAGTTCCACCACTACAATAGTGTCTGCTATAGTGCCCCGCTACAGCGACCGGCTATAGTGCCTGCTACAGTGCCCCGAAAATTCATCCCTGCCCGGATTTGAACTCGAGTCTTTTGGATGCCTAGTAGGAGCCTGTACCACTTGGGTACAGGCTTGTTGGCCATTAGAGAATATATATCTTTATGGGCTGATTAGAATGAATTAGAGCAAATGTGATTTTTATTTCATGATATTTATAGATGAACTCACAAGGATAGTCAATTTTCATTAAATAAATGTCATTTATAATGCATATATTATGTTAATATTTATTGATGTTTTGATAAAATAATTCTCAGCTTTTGTCTCAAATAACACTAAAATCTAGTAATGGGATGTATTACCCAAGTGATTCATTTGAATTTATCTTGGAAAACATGGAATTTGTAAAACTTGTAGCTCACATTATAAAAAAAATTACAATGGTGTTTCTAAGAGGATGAATATGACCATTTTTATAATTGGAAGGATAATGTTTCCTAAGAATAATGATTCAAAAATAATAAAGGGATAAATAGTGTCTACAATGGTTAATATTTTAAATTTGTTTATTGTGATCCCTAAGAGACAAGCTATACCCTAGGATATGTGTAAAACAAAGAATCATATAGTGAAATATTTCAAGGTATTTGGATGTCCATGTTATATAAAAACATTTGCTGAGAATTTTTAATGAAAAGGTGGATGTATGAGTTATTATAAGATATTTATCTAATGGAAATGGATACATATGATAGAATAACATATTTCATGAAATATTTTAGTGCCTGAATGTATAAATTGAAAAAAATATAGGCAAATAATATATGTATAATCAATCAAATTTTTAGTATACAATATAAAATATTGAGCATATTTAACTGATAAATATTTGGAAAAGTAGTTGAAATCATATGATAAAATATAGATTTAATTTAAAATGTTTTATCCATCAGGAATAATGTAATTGTGATGACATAATTCTATTTCAAATGTATATAATCATATATATATTGATAATATAATCACGAATAAAAATACACTAGTTGAGACCAATAGGAGGCTTAGAGTGGAGATCCAAATAAATATTGTATCACAAATTGATTATATAATTATTTATGTGGGTATTGAATATATAAAATTTGTGGCTGATATTAATGATGAGTATAAAAAAACTCAAAATAAATTTACACAATAATATGTATGAAGACAAAAACTAAAAATCCAATGATACAAAATGGGGTTTATGAACAAAATTAACGAGATATGAAAAATCACAGGGAACAATACTGTACTCATTATCCACAACTATTATTAAATTGAAGGCATAGACTATGTAGATATATTTTCTATAGTTTCTCAACCTAAAATAAGAAAATAATGTTCTTGGACATTGAAACACTGAATAATTACATAGTATATCAGTTTTATTTAATGTATGTGTTCACAAATGATGAAATTAATGAATAAGACTCTATTTTGAAACCCAATATTTTCTATATTAAAAATAATGATAGATGTATTTTTATATTCAGCAAATCATTTTAGGTCTTAAAATATTCTGTAATGAAATGATACTATAATCTTGATGGTTGTCAAATAAAAATAGGATTTCCATATACAAAGATGATAGCTTCTTTTACATTAATTTAATAATATTTATGTAAATTTAATTTGATAGCTATATTCAAGGGGAACTAAACAATTTTCAAGGGTCAAAATACAGAAGAATTCATATAATAGTTTTATTTTAAAAAAAATGGCGGAGAAATATTGTGATTATTTTGAATTGATAACTAAAAAGAAGATTAAATATGTATATCATTTTTCAAAAGGTTGGAAGAATATGAACATGTAATTATGGTTCATCAAAATAATTTTAGAAGTAATACTGGTTTCCTTCCATATCATACAATATCATGACATGGCATTTCCCATGAGGTGACTGTTTGTGAATGGTATCAAAGTTAACTATATTGGAAACAAATTCATTCAATTTTGATAATTTGGATTTATATAAAGGGACTAATTAATTATTTATTACTCTATGGTTAATGTGTGGATCTAGATATTATTGGTTATGCTGGTGAAAATTTTGAAGGAGAATCAATAAATTTTAAATCCACATTAATTGGATTGGGTTTTGTTTATTAGGGTTGTGATAGTGTATATAGTAAAAACAATATAGCAATAATCAATATTAAACCAAAATCAGTGAATGTGTTGGATTATCTTGTCGTTACATGGTCTTCCTAGATACAAGTTATTGTTTTCGATTTATGGGGTTAATGTTCAAAGACCATTGAACATTCCTTATTAAAATCAATGTCCTATTGGTCTTTAAAAATATCTTGCTCAATATAATTTGTATAAATATATTGAAATAGAATATAATTTTCTCAAAGATAATGTTGATCTAGACGAAATAAATCATTCCTTTTTCATAAAAAAGATTAATCTTATTGAATTTTGTAAAATATGTTCCACATGAGATGTTTTTTAGTTATTTCTAAAATTTCATCCTCATCCTTCCCAAAACGCATGAGATTTTGATTCCATGATACCTCAACACCAAGTGGTCGATTTTATTATGTTGAAAAAGGGGAGATTGTTCTATTTTAATGGGGTAATATACGTTATAGGTAGAGAATGAGAGGAAATGTAAGTTCAAGGTGGTGGGTGAGAAGTAGTGTCATTTGAATCACAGGGCACAAACATGCTTCTCAGCGAGGGATGGAAATCATTCAGAAAAACCACCTTATCCTATATTGCTATTTCATTATATATATTTTTCATTGGGTATGATTTCTTTTATTCACATGTTCAGTCTCTGGAATGTGATATTGTTTCTTATCGTTGTAAAAAATTTGATATAGGAGATTAATGAACCCCACGAATCTGTGTCATTGTATAAGGATGGATGAATATCATATAGTTGTTGGTTTGTTTGGATTTTTTATTTATTTGCAACCATATTTTCAGGTTATCAATAATTATGATTGATATTGATCTGGTTTTTATGGATATATATCATGTGAGGGAGATTCATAATGATATGAAGTGTTTTACAGTTTATATATATGGTAGTCGAAGAGGTTCTATGTGAATTTTAGTAAAATATATAATTTTCAATATTCACATAGGTGTTTTTATTCTATATCCCAATCATAAATATGAGTCTTATTTATAGAAATTTTGGACTAATTTAAATATCCAAATCCTTCAAGTAGCCTAATCATGGTGACAACTCTTCTACATCATAATTTAAGACATAATAAAATAATAAAATATTTCATATAGTCAATAAAAAATTCATGAGAATGAATTAGTATACCAAAATGATTCTTATACTCATTAAGCGATATATGTGAAACCATATAGTCAAATTCTATGACATTGTAAAATATGTGCATTCATGTATCTACGTGCGTCTTGTATCCAAATTGAGGCTGGTATCCAGTTTTTTATGTAGATAAAGTAATCCACATAGTGAAAAAGTGGATTCATGTATGAAATTGACATCAATATAAGGCATTTAAAATTTTTTAGGGTAATGGTTTTATTATGAAAAACATTGAGATTATTTGTTCCATATAGAAAAATACATGATCCATTGATCATGGAAAAGATGATTGTTTTTTGAACAAAGATATTTCTAGGTGATTTTGGAGGATTTTGAAACATAATAGATGTTATGGATGTTCAAGACTGTGATATTTTACTATTTTTTCAAATGCCTTCAATGGTGAAACATCATTTTCCAACCACCGGGAGAAAATGAACTACGATTCTATTGCCATGCTTTCCCATTTTCCACAAGTGGGAGGCCTTCATCACTTTTATTGTTGATGTGTTCTCTTGGATTGAAATTTGATGGTTGGATATTGATTAATCGCTTAACTGAATCCCCATTGGATCTCATTTTTTATTTTGGGTCTCTCTCTTAGATATTAGTCATGTTAATTGAACACATTATTAGTGGCATGTCTATGTAGACAGTAGTTAATTACACCACTTTTATTATGATGAGGCACGAAACATTAGGTGTGAGAGTATTCTCGTTGGGAATCATTTGAAATTTATGGATTTTGGTTACATTTTTTATTTATAAATTTTCCTATTTTGAGGGAATACCAAATGAGTAATCATAAGAGTGAAACCCCAGGAATCGTGTTTTCATAATGAGGTAATGAATTTTAGAGGTAAATTTTCCATGAATTTTTCCCTCATGAATCCAAAATTTATGGCATGGGTGATTTATTATAGTTATAGTCACATTTTCGACATCCTGTGGAGATATATCAAAAAGTCTTATTGAAACATATTAGGGAAGGAGTTTAACATCTAATAGAGATTGTAACATTTGAAATGAATTATAGTGATTATATATGAACATGTTTAGGATTGAACCTTAAATATAATCCTATATACCAAATTTATGGGACCAGGATGAAAACCTGTTAAGTATAATCCCACCATTTGGTTTTCTAGGAATACCAAACTAAATATTGTAATAGTGTGATGTATGGGCAAATATTTCAAAATATGAATCATTACAATGGATAGTTTGGAGAATACATGTAAGGGATGACCGTAAAAATAGGATCGCTATTAGGGGTAAAATGTAGTGCATACATTTAAATGTCCCATGAGGAAGATGTTCATCCCATTATGGAGAGAATTTATCATCCCATGCGAGTCAAAAATATAAAATTCTATGTGTTTTACATTGGTGAATAGTTGTTGGGAAATCACATGTAAATTATACAGGGGTTATCTTATGTTTTCATACATGGTAAGGCTATAAATTTTCATCATGTGTTGAGGATGTTATCGTGATGTTTAATATCATACATCTAGGTGGTGGAGCAAGTCTATTTTAAATTATGTGCCTCATGCATGGTAGGGACAACACTTCAAAGGGGAAATGTCAATATGAAAATAAATTGTGGAATTGGGAGTCTCTTTTAATTTATCTACTTAGTTTCCCTCAAATAATCCAATCATTGGGCTTTTGTGACCACTCCTCATGTGCCTGTGGGAGGGACATCACAATGGCTCTATTGTGGTGTTGTAGTCAATTTGGAGACATATGTTAGGGTGTATTTTGAATGAATACATTAGTATTAGTGTACTAACTTTTTCAAAAATATAGAATGGAGGCCCATGCCGCACTTAGAGTCAATTTTAAAAACACAACGCACCTTGACTTATTAAGGGTAAGACATTCCTATTATTTATTTTCATGATAATTTTATATGGTTTGTTTATTATTAGGTCACATAACAGCTATTTTTCTTTTTTTTTACTAAGGGGTGGAATAACTCTTACGTGAATTTCTAGACATAAAAAAATGTGGGATGTGGCTAATTGAGTTCTTGATTGATATATGGGGCATGGAAACATGACCTTCATGAAGGGGTTTCATCTTAAGGGAGGAAATTTAGATAGTTTGTAAATTGGTTTTTTAGTCATGGGGACTTATGGAGGTGCTTATCATTAATTTTAAGGTCCTCATGTAGTTCATTTGTTATAGGACATAATTGAATTCATGAAAAATAAAAACCCTGGCTTCAGGTGAAATTCTTCTTCCCATGAAGTTTTCTTCATAAAGGATAGATTCGTCATGAATCCCATCATGCTAGAAAGGAATATTTTCTTTAATGAATTGAATGGTATTTCTTTAAAGTCATCTCCTCGTCATTTATCGGCTCTCATGATTATATGGGAGGCTGTTTCACAATTCCCAAACACCTTATGTGATCTTACTTCTCATTCACTCATAGAACTCTTGATGTTCAAGATCTCAGAGTGTTCATAAAAATATGAAAGAAAACACATCCACTAAAATGTAATATATTAAGGGGGTATTTATAGGGTTGTGGTTTTTCTAATGAGTGGAGGATATTTTGAATATTTAAGAGCATTGTGAGTGGTCAGAAGCTATATAAATATAAATTATCCAGCATAGAGGTTTTCATTGACCCTCTATGTGGTCTTTATGAGATCCATTATTTCACATTGTTGTGGTGACGAAAATACATCACAGATTCATCCACTATGGGCCTTCAAAATATTTGGATTTTCTTAGAGGTGGTAAGATTAATTAAATAGGTACTCTTATAGTGTTTTGGGAATTTTTGACTCAGATTATCCCCAAACTAAATGAGCCTCACTAAATCTCAATTGTGACATGAATATTTCAGAACTAATAAATGTCCCCACCCCCATCATAGAATTATAATCTAAAGTGAAATGTTGTGACAAAAAACGGATAGAAAACTATGAAAATTTGGTAACATGTTCTCATTCATAAAGCATATTCTGGAAATCCTGTTCTTGGAGATTTATTGTGAATCCAACCTCACTAATTATTGGTGGATTTATACATACAAATATATGGGGGATTAGAGTGGCAGTGATACTTTTGTGAACCAAAACACTATTCTATCTATTTTAGAGTCCTAGGTCCTTTATGATGCAAGTTTAATTCTAATCCACAATGCTTGCAAATAACAGTATATTTTTGATCCATGATCTATGAACATTCCTCTATAAACCATTTTTTTAAACCAACATTCATGAACCGATCTACAAAAACCCATCCTCTGTGAACCAAGCTATATGAACCAAAATATCCATAAACAAGACACTACGAATATATATTCATGAAATAGGCTTTGATAAATTATTAAGTCATTAAATAAATTTTCTTTAAGGGTTTTAATGATACTTTTACTCATAGGGAATAGACAGATGAGAAAAAATGATTGGGGATATATTTCAAAGCTATTAATACCACAATACACTCATCACACTATTGACTAAAGATAAAATTGAGTACACACTATGAAAGAAGCATCCACGCTATAGTTCTAGACTAATGGGAGATGTATTCATCCCTATGGTGAGTAGATATGATCCTAACAACAGGTTCAGAGGACCATTATGATAGGAAAAATGGCGTCGGAATGTAATATTACATATCTAGAAGAACCATTAGTCAATCATGGTGCATAGACATTATAACCACATCAATAACAATGAAGAGTATAAGAAATAGGATGTGAGACCCCCTTTAAATTATGATATGACTCACATGGATGATTTTATTGATCTGTTTAAAGAATGGATGAAAATAATGGGATCTTCGCGAGGGAAAAAATTTTCTAGATGGATGTGGATGGAATTATTAGAATATTTCATCATCCCTCGAATATGAAAATAAGGTGAAATGAGTGGGATTTTATGTCGTACAATGGGCCTCAAAGGTTCATGTCTTCAAAAATCTCAAAATCACATTGGTGATATTAACTAGTTACTCATCACGGAACAAATACATTCATATGTGTAATGGATTTTTTGGAATTAGCTTGTGGGATATTTCAATTTATCTCTAGGATCCAAATTTAAAGACTCGTGTGTGAGGAGTTCTTCCCCTGAGAGAATGTGTGGGAGGTATGGGAGAAGTTTCGACCATATGTGAGTGAATTAGTTATTTTTGTGAACGGAAACAATGTGAATAATGTGTGGATGAAGGATATACCATTCAAGAAGTAGATCAGCTGTTACAAGATTTAAATAGAGGATAGGATACCTAGAAGCCCACACCCAATCCTGGGGTTGTTTCAGGGGGATAATGGGAAATAATTCTGGTGTAATTTTTATGTAATCATTTTGAAGATGTTGGGATACAAAAAACCATTAAACTCTTATATTCAACAAGGTGGGGATTATTTCCATGCCTACATGCATTCGATTGATCCCAGTAAAGGATGCACATATGGGGTTGTAGATAAGAACTTTCTTCATTGAAGGGATGTTACTGTTGGGTAAGCACATCAACCTTGTTTTCCCAATTTTAGAACTGATGAATAAGGTGATCTAACATGTCAAACAAGGGAATACCCAATTATATGTTTGTGGGATTATCAAATTCTTCAATAGCTGAGTGGCTGAACACATGTTTAGGAAATTGTAACCATTCATCATTTCCCTCCAATCCTAATGTTCTTACTAGTGATTGTGAACATTGTCGGGATTCTACCACTCAATTTGGTCCCTGTGGACATATTGGACAAGGTTGGGTTAGTGGAGAGATTCAGGTTTCACCATTCCACCATCCAACAAGGTTGATGAATGATGATGGCGCCTGAACCATCGAGTAGGGGTCATACTGCAATGACATCTGATATAGGGGTACTAGTGAAAAGTTTTAACAATGACCCAATTTTTAACATGTACAACCCACATTGGTTTACAATGATATTCCAAGACATGTAGGAAAAGAACCTGAATGTGTACATAGAGGTGAACCATAAAAAGACCCTATTGTCTTAAAGAATACATGAAACATGTTCACATGTGAGGATTGGAAAGGGTGGAATGAGTTTCCACCACCTAGTGCTACCAATAGGATCATCTTTGAAGATGTACAATTTTATGAGAGTTCATATACTAGGGTGATATTGTTACACTAAAATACTCATTTTTATGATGGATAAGTATCAAAAAGCAGGGCTAATGGATAATGTTTTTGGGAAAATGCTTAGGAAAAAATATTATCATGGTGGGAAAGACTATAGAACTTAATGTTTTGGTTGTTTGAAGCTCAACACGGGTAGAGTATGGAGGAAGTAGAGTAGTATAATCCAGATATGATATCCTATGAAAGCTTCCCTGAGAAGAACATTAATCCCACACGGTGGTCCCAAATTGATTTTTTCATGAAACTAAGAAGAAAAAGAACTATTTAGATATTCTGGGTGATGAGGTATTTTCATATTCATGTTAGAGTGGGTGGTTGTTTTGAATGATCAAGACTATGCAATGGATATGGATGTATCTCAATAGAGGGGGTTTATTTCTCAACATTTTTTGGTTAGTCTAAGGATATATTTAATTCGCCTCGTGATGAGGTAGTGTAGTACATCAGAGATCTAGATGATTTGGTCCCCCATTGGGAACAATGCATCCACTAACCACCTGAGTGAGGGAATTACTAGGGATGTAATCCTCATCAAAGAACTCCATAATCTGGTTAGATTATTGTGCACCTTTACATGAAGATAGAGAAGATATTTAAGGTATCTACACCTTATGTAAAATATGTACCTAACGTTTAATGGGAAAACTCTCTAATATTTTGTACTTTGAAACTTTCCGAAATCTAATAAATTGATGTTTCACCCTTATATAACTTTTTTTGGGACTAGTGACCATGGAGAAGGGGGTGGTAAATGAAAATACTTTTTTAGATTGTGAGGGATCCATAAACTTATATGGGGTGAGTGTGGTGTCCCTCATAGATGTTTCAATAATGGGTCATTATCCATCATCCAATGTGGTGACTGTGACTGAGATTTTTCCCATTGGGGGATCACCCATCCCATGGGTATTATCAATGAATCATTCAGAGCTACTCTCTAGGTCATATTATTAATGTAACCATATTCACCATTTTCATTGTACTATAATTATTTTTAATTCCATTCATGATTGACTCATATTGAAGTAAATTTTCAAACAATGCTCGAGATTATCAATAATAGTCAACTTCTGAGTTGGTAGTGTGAGTGGCTAATGCAACACATCGGGAGCCATCCTCCCAATAGAAATTTATAAGGACATTGTCAAAGTTAAACTAGCCCTATATGTTCTACTATAAGGGACTATTGAGACCATTAACTCAATGGAGAGTGTATATATGGAACCTATAATTAGGAATGATGGATGAGCTATAACGGTATAGCATTTATCATAAGAACCATCAGAGGAGGATATTGGAGATAATGTATAGATATAGGTAGTATAAATTATGATAGAATATTACATGAATGGAAGGTTATTTCAGTTTATCATATCATATAATTTCTATTAGTAGATTTTGTAGAAGTTGAGGTTAATATTTGACCACTAGTAGGGGTGGCTAAAGAGGATAGAACAGTTGCATCAATATCATTGATACCAGAGTAGGTAGAAAAATATTCTTTTGTTATTTAAGTGGCTGATGAGGATCTATTACTAGGAATAAATTTATGCCTAACTAAAAAATTTACTTCATAAGTCCCAACCAATAACTTTTTAGCGGTCATCCCTATATACTATCTTTCCCCACCCAATGACATTGAAGGATTTCACTCAGATATCATTGAGGGAAATAAGGAATTTCATCACAAGGAGTGGATGTAAATTTAAAAGTTCATCGCACAAACCACAACTTCATACCTATGAATATAGGTGGGATATATCAACCAATGGTTAGTTAGACTAGGGATACATGAGGTGGATAATAATAGCCTTTATGCAATAAAGTGATATTTTATGATCAAGTAGGAACATGATGAATTGAGTAATCTTTAGATCTCTTAAAAAAGAATAAAGATGAGGGCACCAAGTTTCATTTGATAGATGAATTGGAAATATCCTTCTTATATGGTATGATATAGAAGCATGTATCCATATAAACTTCTCAAGATGATATCAAGAACCATTTGATTGCCCAGTTACCAAATTACGAGCCTAAGGTGGAATAGGTGACATCCCTGATAGGTGAATGTTTGTATGTATAGAACCATCTATGAATTAGGGATGAGTAAGTCTACTATAAAACTGATGTAAGGGAGTCCGGACATGGGGAGTGTTAGTTGATCCTTGAAGCCACCCATCAAAATATGGATGATCTCAAACAGTTTATTACAGGGGTCAAATTTTTTTGGGAAGTTTGTAAAGGAGAGGATCCAATGTATAAATGAACCTAAATAACATAATATGGGTTTCTTTGAACAGATTCATTCTTGAACATTTTTTCTTTCATCACATTTTATTATCATAGTGAAATCATATTGATCAAATAACCAATAATAAATCCTTAACCTAATTTAGATTATTCGTGGTGCAAGAAACAAGTTATGACAATTTGATTTATCATTTATATGAGAGTATAAGGAAATTTTAAAACACTGTGGGTTTTCATTTGTCTACTGAACACTATGATTTTTTACTGATATGGACTATAGTTGTATAATGGCGATATATAAACAAGTGAATTTAAATTAGAATTCATTATATGGTACACATGCATTAAATTTAGTGGTGTTTAATTCTACTCAAAGAATGAGGTATAGAGGGGGGGAATAATGATACCTGATAATTTTAAAACCAAGGGAGATGTTTTATTATAGATGATAATTTCTGAAATTTTTTTCAATACAACATAAAAAATAATTTTACTAGGGATGGGTATAATAAAATTAAGTTAGATTGTTGACCATGTCTAAAACACAGAATATATATCAATGTTTCTTCAGAAGCCTTCCACAGTGTGTACACTAAATAGTATATGATCCATTGTGGCCTGGGAGTATTTCCATTATGGCGGGGGCCCATACTAATGTGTATGAGGATGGGGATTCATATGAAGGGACATGTAAATCATAGAGTTAGTGTGATGGAATGATAAAATGGATTCTAATCCTCTAAGAATTATTCCACCATGACTTAGTGTGCATTGGGTTGGAATCCCATTATAAAAAATGTTGAATTTTTCATCAATAATGGGAATCATATCAGATATCAAGCAATTTCCAATAAACATGAACAATGATCAATGTGACTACCATGAGAGATAATGGATTCTCATGAAAGGTAATATGTTTCCCTTTAGTATTATGTTATGAAACAATGATAATATACCCATAGTTAGAACATCATAATTTGATGATTATTTATCACATAGTTTCACATCATGTGATGAAGATGTATTTTTTGAAACTTATGTTCACCATTTATTCTTCTTGATAGTTCAAGAAGGAATCCCATATCCATTCCAGGGGACAAGGTTCTGGTTTAACATCATCTTAATGAATGTGTGGTTAACTAATGTCGATAGCACACCCCAATCCATGTATGTGGGTGTGTAATAGGGTAGCACAACAAGGGTGCTCCCTAAAATGAGATATAGGGAAAGGGAAACATATAATACTGTACACCAAGAAATATAATATAGGGTGTGTCGTGCCTTGATTAGTGCCATGATGTTACAAACTCAGAGTGAACATCGTTGAATAGTATGTGATGCATGAAAGAGTAACAAATATGAACTAAGGTCCAATGGGACCCAACACAATAGAACACATTCCCAAGAGAGCCGATGCATAGTATAATTTTTTGATTATTTTACTTTTTCTTGGATCCTTGTTTATGTTTGTAGGGTAGATACCTTATGGTATAAATTTATGGTCAAAGAATATGAACTGTAAACTCTTAGATTATGGTCATTTAATATGGAATAATTGTGTTAACAACTCAAAAGGTCACAAGTTGTGTGGAAATTTAAAAACTAGATGTGAATGGAAGAAAATGGGAGGTCAAACACCACATGACACATTCCTAGGTTAACTCACACACAATTTAATATCATGATATAGACACGTTGTTTCATGTCATAGATTTTGGACATTAGGGATATTGGATGTATTATAAATTTCTGATAAACCCCTCCAACCCATATGACTATGTGATCCATCCTTAGTGATAGAAACAAGGTTTATTATATAGTCTTTGATTCTAACATGGAAGAACAAAACATGTGGAGAATTTTTCTGAAAAAATCCCATGATGGAGATTCAAACATTCAATGCAAGGATACTAACAGATAGTAGAATCCAATAGACACGGAAAAAAAGATGACCATATTTGAATCAAAATTTATATACTCATTTTAGTTAGAGATATGGGAAAAATGTATTAATGACCATTAATGGCATTCAAAAACATGTAATATTCTATTTACTCTCAAAATATCGTTTATAGTGTGAACCTAATACAGTAGGTGAGCCTGTGTGGACTAGAACCATTGTCGTTATAGACCTTTTTATTTTGGGAGGATGATGGTTTTACAAGCCAGGGAAAGAAAAGGGCGCATGAGATAATGTGTGGAGGGATTATATCACATTAATGGTGACATCAACTATGGTGATCATATCAAATAATATAACACTGGGTGGAATCATTGTTTTATATAGTGTAATGTGTTTTCCATCATATATATATCATACAAGAAATCTTGGTTGTGTACAAGGTATTTACTGACGTCCCATAATCATTGTATGAAGAATCCAATTTTTAAATGCAGTTCAAAAATATTTTAACATCATGCCTTCAGGATTTAAAAACCAATGTGAGAGTATGGTGCTACTAGTTTAAAGCCATAAATCATGGACTATAAATATTATTACTAGATTAATGTCATGTAGCGTTGAATAGGGGGAATGGGTGTCCCAAAAATGTTAGTGTGATATGATGGATTTAAAACTCAATGTGAAAGAAATGTTGAACACACATTCTATCACACAATTATTGAAAAACTACCCCTACATCAACATCATGTCACTAGGGATCGATAAGCCCTGGGATGAGTCCACGAAGGGGAAAAACCCTATAATGATATATCAATTCATCAGTACATATCCTATGAGAGTGGGAATGAAAATGAAAATTGTTATGGAATTAGTGTAGAGGTATAGTTTTTCTTAAACACCAAGGATTAATCAAACTATGTCAATGAGGGGTTAATGGACAATGTTTTTTTATAGATGATGAAATGTTTATTCTAGTTTGAGTTCATGGATCTCGAACAAATTTGTAATATTTTTTGGTCATCATTATGGGACCAACATGGTATGTGGTGATTTAAAGACGTTCATGTGGAACAAAAGAGTTAAAATAGGTGATGAATAGTGCTCGTTAGGTCATTAACCACAAAAAGATATCCTAATTCGGATTTGGAGTCACATAATGTCATACAAATTGTACCATGATAAACTATTTAAAGACAAGATATTTGGACAACATAAAATAGTTTCTGTTCAATTTGCATTGACCATCAACAAACATTTCAAATATAGGGCTCTTGGACTAGGGGATTGTTCATTTTGAGGAACGAAGTGTGGAATGGAAAGGATAGAACCTGGCATGAATATAGTCTATATAGGCCCACATACTAGACATTTTCCATTAAACAGAAGGATCATAGTTTATGTTTGTAGTGATTAAAAACTGGTAAAGGAAGTAACTAGTTTAATTTCATGATCAATGGACTATGAGGGTGATTTTATTCAACATAATTTTTGTGTCACGGAATAGGTAATACAGGAGATTAAAGATCCATGGAAACACATGTAACACACACATTCCATGAGCCAAACTGCACAATGATTAATGATGGGATGCTATGAATATATGTGATGACCAATGGCCAAAGGGTTGATTATAATTTGATTGTTCCCAATGAAGATAATTATAGGGGGAATTTTTGGTACCATGAAGATAGGAATTATAAAACATGTAATTCTAGAACGTAATTTGGTAAGAGATCGACTGTGGTAGGGAAAATCGTGTAGTTCTATAGAGTTGAGGCATCCCATAGTTTCTTTGGGAAATTTCAGGCTTATGATATGGGGTATTTTTTTTACCATCCCATTCATACCATACAAGGAATCCCAATTATAAAAGGGGCATGAAATCTTGGTTCATTGCAAACATATTGTATGAGTCACCCTAGTTTATAATGGGGTAAATTTTCTCACATTACGATTCACCAAATTTTATATGGGTTATGTTAATCATTTAACATAATGAACTGAGGATGATATGATTTTTTGTTCAAAGTAAAAACCCCCAAAATATATGGGATACAAAGTGTTATTGTTTATAATTCATAAACCAATATAATATTTTATATGGTCTTATTTAACAGGAAAATTGGAAATAGTATAAGGTAATACTTCATATACCTCAATTCTAACTTTAAGGTTATGATGTTTGGACTAGAATTTTAGTGTTACTTGACCACAAGGTTATATATCCTAGCAACACTCCAATTAATATGAGAGAAATTATTGGTGTGGAAATCAAGGAGGGGTGAGGTGATTTTCATAGCACATGTATGCTCCCTACCATGGTGTGGAGATAACATGTTGAAAATTTCTTAATTGAACCAAATTTCATACTCAATGAAAAAAATGCATTGAGAGGTATCACCAAGGGTGTTGGGATACGACCAATAAAATTAGGTGGAATTATTGTAAATCATTACTTCATATATGTGTCCAATGAATAGTGAGTTTATAGAAGGTTGGGGAAACTATTGGTTGTATTTAAAACATAGGTTTCATAAGAACATTAATCATGGATAAAGTATGAAAATGTGGAATCAGATGTTGAAAATGTACCAAATATGGGAATGATAATTCGTCACATGAGATCCATCAAGGTATTTTCCAAAGTCAGGAGGTGAGACATTTCTTCCAGGAACTACGAATTATAGGGGGTTTATTTAAGTTTAGAGAATGATAAATATCCAAATAGAGTAATACATAATGTGTGGAGAAGAATTGGGGAAATTTTCTTGCGTAACTCAATACACTATGTTGTATGTCATAATTCATTTGATCATGAAAATGGTGACTAATAGAAAGAGGGTGTTGAACCCATTATCAAGGTTTATGTTCCTGATATATATTGAGGTCTAGGATTTTCTCATAGTATAAGACATAGATGTTGCAATTTATTACATAAAAAATGGAATGATCTATAAGTCGTTCATGAAAGTTAAACAATAGTGTACTGAAATAAATATATACCACCCTCTCATATAGTAGATCGTGGTTATGTGAATGTTTACATAATATTATTAGAATGCTGGTGTTTGAATTTTAATTTTTTATATCTCTGAATATGTTGTTTTTTCTAGTTTAAATTCATTGATCATAGAGCATGGGTCTATAGTTAGATTAATCACATAAAATCAAATACCCTTGAAAAAATGTTAAGGTCATATTTCATAGTCAATGACTCATATTTTAAGATTATTTATTTTGGAACTTGGTGTTCCATATGTTAATTACATATTGATAAACATGTTTGTTGTGGGTGGGATGATATTCTCTCCTTATATGGTGATCCAAGTGTATTCTCAATCAGAATTATCCTTAATAATTTGTTATGGGTCTTTCCACATGGTCCCCATTTTTTTTGTATTTTTTCATTATATCATCAATATTATTAGATCCCATATCATGTCACCCTATAGTATAGTGAAGTGTAAAAAATTTGATGAATTATACACCTATAATGTCCTAGTCACTCTCTATAGTGTGAAAGGCTTGGAGACTATTATTTTTTAGGGAATCCAATTCAGCTAATTGGAATTGTGTTATCTTTTATAGCAAATCTTGTTCAAATGAATCAATTTGGAGTGATTAAAACAGAACCTTTATTGGAAATATTTCAAATTTTCTATACACTAAAAAGTATGGGGTGACATGGATGGAATTTCGAGTTTTCATCTGACAGACCTAGTTGGTGTTGGGAATCTTTTCGGGCCAAATTGACTGTTTTTGACCACTATATTGAGAAATATTAGAGAGGGGATTTGGAAAGAATAAATCATTCTATTTTCTTGTGTGTGTTAGTGATAAGTAGGGTTGGAACAAATGTTATAATTGGTATAGAGTTTCTTATGCTCAGTAACACAGAATATGGATTAATTTCATGTATGAATAATGTGAGGAACTCTAAATCTATAGAGGATGTGGAGATCATGAATGTAGTCACAAACTAGCATTGAAATAATTGTTGTGAATCACTTCTTTACACTTGCATATTAATTTTTTGGTGGTATGACTGAAACAGGACTGTTGACCTGGCAATGTTGGGTGAATCCCCACAACATTGATTCTCCATTATGCAAAGGGATAATAATAATTATTGTTGAAGACAAGCTGCTATGTTTGATGGTAAATATTTGAATGGATCAGATATGCATAAAACATATGGGTAAACTTGATCCAGTTATTGAACATGGTGGGAGAGATGTTTCCAAACCTAAAAATATGGCATGAGAGTTCCAATATCACATGTTGCGTTCCACAAGGCCAGGAATGGGCTTTTTAAATAACACTAGTGGTAACATCACTTTGTATAAAATGTGGTATAATTCCATAAAACCCACATCTATATATTTTTTTTCAATGTTATGACTACCTTTGAGTGTGAAATGTGCTGTATGAAGATAGATTTTCTCATTATTTTCTTGTTCTAGTTGTGTAATTTCATGTTAGATGTAATCAACGAAGGGATTAATCCAATGAAGTGCGTCCTCTGCTAAAGGGGGATTTAGTTTCCAAGAATATTTTCACCATCCTCTAATTACTTCAACAATTTCATGTCATCATCATCTGATATATTGGGGTTGGTGACCCTATTTTTTTCCACTTTGATGATTTGGTCATCCTAGTTATGTGTTCTAAGTGACATTACTATGATTTCTAAGAAACCAAATCATCTAATCATTTATCAAGGAAAATGACTCACTTCATGTTTGGTAGGAAACTAGGCCATTTGCTAAACTGTGTGCTCATGAAGGGGAACAAGCTCTTGCCTTCTAATAATGTAGTTACCATTGATCTATTTGATTCCTATCGTAGAATATCCCCTCACAAGAATGTGGGGGGCCAGCAATCTACATGTACATCTTGAGAACACTAATATGGGCATGATACCCTGCTTCATTTTTTTTATCTTTCTGAAAAAATGAATTATTATGGTATAATTACCAATATAGGTGTGATGAAGACAATCCATATGACCACAATGTTGATATTGTAATTTTTGAGCCATCAAATGATAAGGTATCGAGAGGAACCATCAAAATGATAACTCCATCATGAAAGTTTATTATCCAATAAATACATATCTTCATCTATGAAGTAAAAACCAATGGTATGTTCATTATGGTCTATATGGGTGGCCAAAAATTCTACTAATAACATCCCATTGATGGACTTTTTTAGAACAAACCTGACTTCAAACTAAAATAGGATTACTTCTTAGTGTTGCAATCATCCTGTCAACATGAATAAATTAAGAATGTACTTCCGTAGGTTTGAATGGTATACCATCTATACTTCATGATTCTAAAAAAATGCATCAACTACTATACTGAAAAAACTAGCATGAAGAAGCTCTTCTCGGTAGGTGTGTGTATGGTATATGTGTTGAAGATAGTGATAGTGAGATAGTGTAAACTATATTATCATAAGTCATTATTATTCTAAAAAATATGTGAACTAATGGGCCATTTTTAGAACACCCAAATTGAGTTATGTAGAATATTTTTATTTTTATGTGTTCAATGCGCTTCCAATGAGTTGGGAAGAGTTTTGTAGAGTTTGGAATGGTATTGAATATGTTAGAAGGATTTTCCAAGGGTGCAGAGTTTTGGAAAAGTTAGGGAAACTATACAGGTTCTCTAGGTAACCATGTAAGGGGTGACAATGGGCTACGAATGGTCTACAAACGGTTTTCCAAACAATGTGAGGAATCATTTTGGGACCACTTTTCTTAAGGAAGTTGCATGCACACAGTTAGCACATGGTTTTCCAAACTATGTGGTATAACCATGAGACTACATAACATGGGTATTTTCAAATTCAAGATCACTTAGGATTGATGAATTTCGCTCCAAACTTCCTCCCACACAATACTCATTCAGGATTTTCAGTTTTCAGGTGTTTGATGGGAACTCCCCCTCATTTTGGATGTGATTCAATGGGGTCCAAAGGTGTTATAAAGGAATCTTCTCTTGGGTAACACTATTCTCCTGATTTTTATTTGGTTTATTATAGATCTACTCTTCCCTCTCTATCAGTTTTCTAGATATATATTTTTTATGTGTAGATATAGGTTTTTTGTCCTTAAATGATGAGTTTTTATATTGTTGATTTTAGGGAAGAGAATCTAGAGTCCGTTTGGTGGTTTCTTCTCTAGATTAGTGGGGCAGTTACTTGTGGATCAATTTTTCCAGAACCGTAATTGTATGTGGATTCTTTCTCGACTCAAATTTTTTAGAATTTGTGTCCTTAGTTGAAATTAATTATTTTTTCATGAAATTAATTTGGATAATGGTGTGGGAATTATGTTAGAATCCCATTCTGTGATGAATTTGGGAATTTGGAGGAAAATGGGTTATTTTTGAAAATAGGGGATTTGTTCTGTGAGTGTGAAATGTTGATTTTAAAAGCATTAGTGGTATGATCATGAATTTTTTTTAGAAATATGGTTCAATGAAGATGTTTTTTATTGAAATGATGCTAGGTAGGGTAAATAGTTTAAGGTTGTTTTTTATAAGTGGGTTATTTATTGATGGAAAATAGATTGGGTTGTAATTGTGGATGTGCTTAAGGTTTTGTTTGGTGGTAGATAAATTTTTGGAACAATGTGGTAACAATGATGTGATATAATATTTGTTTTATAAGTATTGTGAATTTTGTGTTTGAAGTGTTAAAGGAGTACCAATATAAAAAGTAGATGGATAGTGGACAGAAGGGACACCATCAAAGGATATGTGGTTGGATAGTAACACTATATAGGGAAAGGATAACTGGCTCTGATGGATGTGCCATCGTGGTTGTTACTGGTTTTGTTGATTGAGACAATATTGTTTGATTTTTTATTTAATATCACGAAATAAAGAAATGGGTGTGCTAATGTGAAATGGTAAATTGTTTGTAGAAAGGTTGTGTGGCTTTCCTATGTGTTGTGGACATTTAGGTGAAAATGTCATGGTAAGGTTATTTTGGATTGTTGTATGTTGTTAAAATATTTAATTTTTTATATTAAATGTTATATAAAAATGTGCTAATGGTTTTATCCTTGTGGCATTTGTAGGGAAGTCATTTGAGGAAACAACTGATTATTTTTACTCACCCCCTGCTTTGGCACTTTTGTGCTTTTTTAGATGTATTCTTTTAGGATGTCGGTGATGGTAAATCTTATCATTCTTCTAGAGGTTCTACCTAGGGATTTGGTAATGGTGTGGTGCTTATAGAATGGAGTTTGGTGTGGTGGTATGGATGGTGTCCATGTTCATTGGGGTCTTGTTGTGGCGTCTTCTTCTTGGTACTATAATGTTGGGTTTGGATGTATTGGTTTATTTGGGGATTTTTTATTGAATATTTTTGTTCTCTTATAGTAATGTATTGGTTTGATTTTTTGTTAACATGCATCATATAGTTTTTCTGATAATTTCTTATTGGTTTCATGATCCAATCTTAAGTAAAAAAAATTTCCTTAACGATTCTTGAAGCCCTATCAATTTATCACCCGCCATTGACGCTATATGAAAATCACATAAGGCCAAGTAGAATTCTTTCCCACTCCCAAGCTAATGGGATGGGGAAAATGTTTACATGTGGTATTAGTTTATTATGTCACTTGATTTCAATTGAGATCAATGGTTCAGTCCTTTGACATTTATTATTGGTCTTTATGTTGACATTTGTTCATAGCACATTCCTCCAGTCGGTATGGTAGCAAGGTGTTGTATTTTCGAAACATGGAATGTGTAGAATAAAAGTGCCTAGATAGCCCTTTTATGCTAGACATCAATTTACAATGGAATATGGATCATTTGTGTTTAGAGACATATATAGGAATTGTAAATTTCATTGTCATTAGTGTAGTCATTGAGATTAGAATGTCAAGCATTGTAGAAATTACATCCCAATTAGATGCATATTTCATTGGGTTATACTGATTAATGATGTGATATGAATGTGTGGATTTTTTAAAAAATGAATTGGGATTGAAAAATGATGTTTATGAAACAAGGAAACTTGGGTTATTTGTAATATGGGTTGATTGTGATTTATGGTGTATTTTTCATAATAGTGAAACCTGGGAAATGTGAACTTGTGGAAATCCTGGTCATGGTAGTTTTAATGTGTTGAATTTGAAAATTTTAATCCCTTTATATATAAGGTAGTGTGGCTTATGGTTGTTTTTGTATTGAATTAAATTTCACTGAGTAGGCATCGTAGAGACCAATTAGAGGAAGCTTCTGAAAATTTCGTTTCACCTAAGCCTCATGTGAAATCGCAGCAAGTGTAGAGTATAGTGAATAATTTTCTAAATGTGGATAGTTGGAATAAAGTGAATGAACCGAATCATGAGGATTATGCAGTTCATTTTCAAAAGTAGAATCCACTCATCTTTAGAAGTGATTCGGAGCCAACAAGGGCTGATGGATGGGTGAATAGAATGAATATGTTGTTTGATTTCATGGGTACACTAGAAGAGTTGAATGTTTTTTGTCCACATATATGTTGGAAGATCATTCCCTTCAGTGGTGGGAGCTGGTGGTCCATGATGGGATCGACCAATGTGTGATAAGTGATGGTTTCAGGAGTTGTTTAATAAACAATTCTATTCCAATTCATTCATAATTCATAGTAAAATTGATTTCATTAGTTTGAGGTATGGGAACATAGAGGTAATAGAATATTCATCTATTTTTATGATCATAGTGCATATTTCATTAGAGGTGGAGTGTAGTACATCATTGAAGGAACACATTTTTGAAGTTAGGTCGAGGGAGGAAATTTGATCCAAGAAAGAATTGATGTGTATAAATTAATTCATAGAAATGGCGAATGGAGTTATGGTGGCTGAGTGGGATCTTTTGGGGGATACAGGAAGGGGAAGAATGTTTGAACACATGGGTAATAGTGGGAACTCGAACACAAGGTTCAAGTGGCAGAGGGATACATATTTCCATAGTGGGAGAATGACTTAGAATCTGATAGAAGGATCAGTGAATCTTCTTGTGAGGCCTTATAGTAATCTGAGATGTTTCCATTGTGTCTCTATAGGACACATCAATTAGTATTGTATGACACAACCTAAAGCATGTCAGAATAGTTAGAATATGGGGAATCATCAGAGTTATTGCCATAATGCTTTGAGGTCGGGTGTCCATGACTCTCATCAGGGGTCGCATGGGTATTATGCCTCAGAAGGACATGGGAAGTATCATACCCCTCATTAGTGAGAGAAAAGTGGATCATGCTGATTCTCAGAATACCAAGATTACTTAGTAGGATAATAAAGTGAAAAATGTTGCAAGAAAGCAGTTGTTCAGAGCTGAACATGTTATGGTGGATGATCAGTCATGACCATCCATGATGAAAGGTACAATTCTTTTAAATTACTCATTGATGCATTTTTTATATGGTTGGTTCCAAATATTTTCATGTGTCTTGTTTAGTTTATTTTTTGGGTATAAATGTGGAAATGATGTATTCTCATTTGAAACTACAAACTCTTCTAGGTCCAAGAGTGAGTCAAGCCTTCCTATATCGAGCTATAGATGTTGTATTTTATAATTATTAAGATGGATTATTTTTATATAATCCTTTTAATGGAATGGTTAGAGTTTTTATAGACCACAGATATATCTATGTCCGAATGGTTATTTTTACAAGAGAGGATTGCATTTTACATCTCATAATAGTGGAGAAAAATGAAAAACTTGGTGCAATAGAATAGGGGGACCAATAGTTAGCATGATCTCATATCAGTTAGTAGCTTTGTCTTTGGAAGAAGTGGAAGGTATTGAGTAGAGTGTTCATCCCGTAGTTGTGGATTAGTTTATAGATTCCATTCCCAATGAATTAACAGGGTTTCCACCAATTAGAGAAGTGGAGATTACGGTTGATATCCATCCTAGTACTAGCACTATCCCACTTATTTATTACTGAATAGAAGTATGAGAATTGAAATAATTATAGGTGTAATTGGAGGAGCTAGAAAACAAAGTGTTCATCTAGCCTATCATGTCTCATTGGGAAGAACTAATGTGGTTTGTTAAAAAGGGTTATGAATCTCTATGGATCATTGTTGGTTATCGTAGACAAAATTAGGTTACAATAATAAACATATATCCACACCCACACAATAATGATTTTTTTGAATAGTTGAGGGGATCTCATTGGCTCTCTAATATTTACATGAGGTTAAGATGTCATCAATTATATGTGTGGAAGGACAATATCCACAAAACATCTTTCAGAAGTAGATATGGCCATTATGAGTACGGGTTTATGCCCATTGGTCTAAAAAATTCACTAGTAGTGTTTATGGAATTAATGAATAGAATATTTCCAAGATATCTAGGTTCTTTCGTGGTGGTATATGGTAAAGATATTTTTGTTTTTTCATAAACCAGGGTGGAGCCAGAGCAGGAATTAGTGATAGTGATGGGGGTCTTGAGGTACCATGGGTTATATGCCAAATTTTAAAAGTGTGACTTTTGGATAAAGGATATTCGTTTCATTGGCCATGTGATTTTTGAAAACTGTGTTTCAGTTGATCTATAAAATATAGAGTTTATTATCTCCAAGCAACTACCAAAGAGGGTTTTCAAAATATGGATCTTCCATGGTTTTTATGGCTATTATTGATGGTTTTTTTCATGATTTCATAGGATTGGATTTGTCGATAACATCTTTGGAAAAGAAGAATATCACATTTCAATGTGATGATGAATTTCAAAATTCTTTTTAGAGATAAAGGGTCACCTTAAATCTGCACCAATCATGTATTTTCTAGAATCATGGAAATTGTACATTGTGTATTATGACACATTGGGATAATGGGTAGTGTGTGTTCTAATGCATGTGGATCATTTGGTTGCTTTTGGATCATAATAGTTGACGTTGCATGAGATAAACTGTTGAACCCATGAGTTGGAGTTGGCAGTAGTGGTTCCAGATTTAAAAGTGTGGAATCATTTCCTCTTCGATAAAAATTCATAGTTTTTATCGATCGTAAGAGTTTAAAACATATAGTATCACAAAGAGATTTTATCTTGAGGAAAAAAAGTTTGATGGAATATCACTAGATTTTTTATTTTGACTTAATTTAAACACTGGGTATGTGAAAATCAGTGGAAAATGATTTAAGTATAATATCATATGCTTAAGTTGTGAAATGGGCATTTGTTCAGTGGTAGTTGATGTTGGTCAAAGACGACATGTGGTTGTAATGTGAGGACCATGGTGAAAGACTGGTCTTACATCCATTTTCATTGGTTCCTAACATAGACAGTTTGGATAATTAAGAACATGCATCTAATTCTAATTGTATGGATATGTGGTTGAAATTCAATGGAGGGGATACCGTTGAGAGCTGGCATTTGAATGGGGGTTTAGGCTCGTGTTTTTGGATTCAGATGGTGGAACTAGTGACTTGTCAGGAGGAACTTATTATATATTTTCATTATTCCAAGTGGGCTTCCATTCTATAATTCAAATGTTGTACAAGGTGTTGAAATCGTGTTTTTGGGGGTTTGGTATGAAAAGGGTTGTGGCAGAGTTTGTCTCTAGATGCTTGACTTGTATGAAAGCTAAGACAGAGCATTAGCGACCTCAATGAATGTTGCATTCCTTGGCTATTATTGTGTAAAAGTGAGAGAAGATTTCAATTTATTTTTTCAGAGGTATTCCGAGAACGTTCAGGAAACATGATTTCATATGTGTTATTGTGGATGTACCCACAACATCATCCCATTTCTTTTCAGTCTTTAAATTCTATACTGGGGGGTTTGTCCAAAATGTACATCGGGGAAGTGTAAAAGATGCATGAAATTCCAGTTTTGATTGCATCAGATAGATATTTGACTTTCACATTTAATTTTTGAAAATCCTTGAAGCAAGACCATAAGACACAGTTGATGATGTGCACGACGTATCATCCTCATAAGGATGGCTAATCTAATAAGAAGATACACACCATAGAATATATTCTAATGGATTGTGTGATGGATTTTTGTTTTTCATGGGAGTAGCACTTACCATTGGTGGGGTTCTCCTTTAATTACCATTATCATGCATCAATACATATGGATTCGTTTGAGGCATTGTAAAGGCATCCATGTTCTTTTACAATATGTTGGGTAGAAATAGGTAAGACGTCATTGATTGGACTGAGCCTTTTCCATGAGACTAAGGAGATAATAACGTTGATTAGAAAGAGCATGTAGACAGATCAATGTCACCAAAAATAATATTCAGACCATCATCGATGACTATCAACATTCTTGGTGGGTGATCATATGTTTTTTATAATCTCTCTAAGGTTAGGACATCAATGGATTGGAAATCCTGGTAAGTTATCTCCTTGGAATATTGGGCCTTCTGAGAAACATGAGTAGACTGGAAAGGTAGATTAATAGTTGGATTTTCCAGCAATGTGTAGTGTGGGAAACAATGTGTTTTTAGTATCAAAGTTGAAAAATTATTAGCCAAATCATGACCATGTGATTCGTTTTGATATTTTTGTGCTAGAACCAGATGCTTTTTGGTGCATGATTCAGTGAAGATTGTGGATAGGCAAGACAATTTCTTTTTTCATAAAATCATCAGTTTAGTTCAGGTTTTGTGGAATCATGGTTAGATTCAAGAGGATACTTTGGAGTGGGAGAATGAGATGACTATGCAATGGCCTGACCTATTTTGTCAAAGAGATAGTTCTCAACATTCGGAAAATGAAATGTCCAAGGGTGGGAAGAATGAACCACCTCCAATTTTATATATGTAGCCTTTTTGTAACACCTTTATAAGTTTTCAAAGTGATTGGGAAATCTTGGAAAGTGTTTGGTATAGTTTGGAATGGTTTGGAATATGTTTGGAGACATTTATAAGGGAGAACATTTTTTAAATGGTTAGGGAAAACCATGTAGGTTCTTTAGGAAAACATGTAGGGGGATAGTGGGCTTCGCACAATTTGTGCACGGTTTTATAAAACATCGAAGGCAACAATGTCAGAACCCTTCTCTTGAGGAAGTGGAGTGCACACTCTTAGCCATCTTTTTTCAAAACCAGGTGGTCTAACCACGTGGCCACATTAAAAGGGGATTTTAAAATTTGAGTTCACACAAACCTAACCTATTTCACTCCAAAATTTATCACACTCAAGAAACAATTTTTATTTATGGTTATGAAGGGTTTTCTGGGCTCTCACTAATTTTGTAAGTGATTTTAACAGGTTTGATGTTGTTTTGAAGGTGGTTTCTCCCATGTGAGTCTCATGTCATGGTTTCTCTATGGTTTTTTCAATATCAACTCTTCTATAACTCTCAGTTTTCAAGATCTACAACCATTGTGTGTAGATATAAGGTTTTGGTTTCCTTAAATGATAATTTCAGGGCTGGTTGATGTTTGAGATGAAAATCTAGAGCAGTTTCAGTGGTGAGTTCTTAGGATTGGTGGTGTGGTTGCGTGTGGGTCAGTTTCGACATAATTGTAATGGTCGGTGGAATCTCTCTCAAGTCCACATGGTTAGAATTAGTTACCTTGGTTCAAATTAATTTTTTTTCATATTAATTGTGATAATGATGTGTTAATCATGTTGGAAACCAATTTGGTGACTATTTAGTGATTTTTGGGGAAATTGGGTTATTGCAGCAAAAAGGGGATTTTTTGTGTAATTTTAAAATGTTGATTTTAAAATCGTTAGTTGAATTATTATGAATATTATTTTGAAATATAGTTCAATGAAGATGTTGTTTACTAAAATGTGGTTGGGTAGGGGAAATGGTTAAAGGATATTTTCTATAAATGTGTGATTTATGGAAGGTAAATGGATTTTGTTGGAATTGTAGATGCACATGAGGTTTTTTCAGGTGGAAGATAATTTTTTGGCATAACATGGTGAACTTGATGTGATATACCTATTATTGGATTGGTATTGTGAATTTGTTGTGTGAAGTGGGTAGGGAGTACCATGATAAAAATTGGACAGATAATGGAAGAAAAGACAGCATCAAATGATAAGTGGGTAAAAAGTACTACTTGATGGGGAAATGATAATAGGCTTGGATGGAAGTGCCACCATTGTTTATATCAGTTTGGGTGTGTGATTCATCAATGTATGATTGATTGTTTAATTCCATTAAAGAAATAAATTGGTATTCTAATATGAAATGGTAAATATTTTGTGGAATGGATGTGTGTATTTCTAATATTATGCAGACATTTGGGAGAAAGCATCTTAGAAAAGGTGTGTTTGTATTTTAGTATATTCATTTAGTATTAAATGTTTTATATAATATATTTCATATAAATGTGAAAACAATTTTATCTTAGTGTCATGTGTAGGGAAGTCATATGGGGAAAACATATTAAGTATTTTTACTCTCCCCCTACATTGGCACATTGGGGCTTTTGTAGATGTCATTTTCTTGGACACAGGTCAGGGTAAAGCATCTAATTTTTCTATCGATAAGAAATGATGATTTTTTGATGTGGTGGTTCATGGAGCATGGAGCTTGGTGTGGATCTATAGATGGTGTCCATGTACTTTTAGGTCTTTTGTGGAGTCTTTCTGTTAGTAATTTGAAGTTGTTTTTTGATGTATAGGTATGTTGGGGTTTTTTATGTAATAGATTGGTTGTCTTTTGGTAATTTATGGGTTAAGTTTCTTATTTACATGCCTCATATAGTATTTTTATAATTTATTTTTTGTTGGTTGATTCTACCATAAGGTAAAAATGTTCCTCAATTATTCATGAGGCCCTTGGCATTTATTTCTAGAATTTTTCACCCTAGAAAGACATATCAAGTCTAGGTAGCATTCCCCCACCCTCTGAATCAAATGGAATGGGGTGGTATGTTACACCATTCTAGGGTGGTAACATAGTGGACATGTGGTATTCAAAAATTATAAGGCATACAAACTTTTTGGTTTTAGAATATACTTCTGAATTTAAACAAATGTGGTTAGCCAATCATCATACAATTTATAAATGCTACCATTTTATAAACCACAATAAGGGATTTCACATTCCAATAAAAAATTTCAATAAATTGGCATATGTAGGATATGTGACCTTTAATGTCCCCAATATTCTAGAGGTTTCTTGTTGGAGGAATATAATTGATGGACATTATCTCCTCTCAGACAGTCTGAAAGCTTCAATATCTTATTATTAATGTAGTGAACATCCCAAAGGTAACCCAAATTAATAACGTCATGGTAATTGTCTTAAAATTCTAGGAGCAGAGGAAGCATAATAGATTGTCAAATGTTTTACAATGGTCTTGGTGTTGGACGTATTTGGACACCAATTCATCAATATAGAATTCCACCATGTCATGGGGATTTGTTTAAAGATGGGGTGAATGGTTTGTAATTAAGTGTCTCTTACATTATTAAATACAAAGTGAATCACCAGATTATATAAATTACCAAATTGTTCCTTAATGGTAGTGTACACCCCATCATTAGGGTCCATTCAAATATTTTTGTACCCAGAATATCCATCCATGATAGATAGGGCCCGGAACCCAGAAGTAGAATCAATCAACAACTTTGTCACTAGAAATGGATAATCACCCTTTGGAAAATGCAATTTAATGTATTATGAATCGATACTGACAATGATATTACTATTATTCTCCCCAAATGGGATGATATTGGATAGAAATCAATCATATTGGGCTTCCCTAGTAAATATGGACTTGGTAGACTTATCAAAATGGGACTCAACCATCCAACCATGAGTGGTGTGGGTCTTTCTAGGAGTCATATTCAACATGAGGAGAATCTCCAAGAGGTCAAGACTGTGGAAAGGGACACGAGTTTCAAGCACCAAAATTTCATCATTGTTCCATATGAATAAATTAGAGTGTTGTTTTTGGAAAAATATTTACTTCTTCTTCTCATATGGATATGTGGATGTATTGAGTAGTGTCCACCATTTATCTTCCTCAATAAAATAGTTCACATTAATAAACACATCAACAGTATTAGAGACACCCTATTAAAATGTATTTGTGAATCCTTCTAACACCTTTTCATTTCAAGAGACTTGTGAGTTAGGTGGTTGAGGTTTCTCTATTAGGTCAGTCTCCTCAAGGGAATAATTGGTTATTTCTTGGGAAGACATCGAATACTCACTGAGGGCTTCTCATTCTACATAAAAATTTGAGATAAAATCTACCAACCCAAATTTATCCAGCCTCTAGCCATGAGGTCCACTAGTAATTTCAATTTAATTATAGTGAATTATTTATTTTCAGGTCATCCTTTAAAAGTGAAAAATATGGGAATGCTATGAAATTGTTTCCATAGGGAGAAACTCTCAGTACTTCTCCATAGTAGCGGCCTTGTTTTTCACCTGGACCTAAAAAGTGTAGTAGTAAAATATAATATGTGAGCACTATTTTTAGGGGAACTATAACCCTTTTTTATTAATACAAAAAAATTACATTTTTATAATTGTGTGTTCCAATTTATTAATAAAGAAAATAATGGAATCATTCAGGTATTCCCATTTATTTTATATAGGGGGTTGTTGATCCTTTTCACCATTGATGTGGTCACCCCCTTGGTCTAAACTATAGTTCCTTCTTTATAATAATTACACACTACTAGATAGAGATATGTGTAGGAGTCAATGTGTGTAAAATAGCCCTTGAGTAACACTACATGACAGTTGAGGTATCACATGAGTCCCTAATGATGAGAGGAGTGGACTAATGAATATAAATGATGTTGGGTCTGCCCTAGTAGTTCATTTTTGGTTGTATGATATGAGAATTCAAGGAATTTATTGTTAAATATAATGCCACCAAACAAAATTTTCAGCATACCATGACACATAGTTTCTTATCAGTCATGTAATAATCATATATATTCAATTAGTAGGGATACATATTTTCATCAGTTAGTAATATCTTGTACAGGGTTTGAGGTATGATTAGATTGATCCCAAAACTAGTTTCAGCCATGATGTAAAAGATCTACATGCAATTGAACTGCATTGTAATTTACCACCAACATATATTCCCATGGATGATAAAACCCTCATATTTCTCAGAAAATGAGATGATGGCATGGGATACCACTTTCTAGACCCCCTTTACATTATAGGTCATTGTGACAACTACATTTGATTGAAAATGGAGGGGGATTTTATAATATTCTACAAGGGAATCACCCATATATATTGACATTAAGAGGACCTCAAGGATCATAATATTAATTTTTTTACTCGATATCTTATTCAACACATTTTACATTCATCCAATGGGAATTTTTTACCTATAAAGGGAAGTCTCTTATCTGGGGGAACAAGAAATGATGATGGTTGAGCTGTTGGGTTCTGAGTAGTGTTGAAAATATTCATTTTCTCACTAGATAACCAAATATAAACAACTGCGTGCTGACTTTTAGATGACATAGGTCTAGCTCTAGCTATAAAAGGATGATCACGTTGCGGTCCTGGATGAGTTTCTCCATAAACTAACATTTTTTGCTATATAATCACACATGATTGAGTACACTAAGATGATGGTGTTTGCTAATATCTAGAGAAAACATAACTCCTTGTCTTATAATCATGTATGAATCGATGTGAGTCACTTGATGAACCATATTTTATCATTCTTTTCCCTCATTCATTCATTTAATGGTGTCTGTCGAAGGTACCATGTGATTTAAATCTCATTCCTCACTATCAAGAGTCTTAAAGTGGTCTACCATCTAGATGTCATTCCAGAAGGCATACTCAACATCATTAGTTAATTCAACAAGTAATTATTGAACCTCGGGGGGATCTACTGACCTAAGTTGCATTATGTCCTTGATAGTGTGATATGTCATCGACAGTGGTGGGGTAATATGATTTTCCTTATTTTGTCAGCACCTACTCTTTTGAGACTTAGAAGGCTATGACAGATATTAAAAAGGGACAACAAGAGGAGGAATTGTCATTGAAGAAGATTCTAGCCCACCGAAATGAGCACATATGATACCGTTATAATTATTTAATTCCATTCAGGAATACTAGTCATATTATTTATGCTTCATCAACAATAGTAAAGAATCAATTCAACAATGGTTTCATTTATATTGCTGAGATTAGAGGATTGATGGGCCACATACCCAATAATTTCCCCCAATTGACCCAACCTTAGTCTAAATGGTCCTTGATCCAATAATTTAATATGTTTATTTCATTAAGGGTGTGTCCAAAGATCATATTGATTTGGTAATGATTGGGATGGACAATGAATCAAGACTTCTTGGGAATCCTACACTTTGGAAACCTTAGAATCCATTTATTTAATGTAAAATTGAAATATTCAGAGACCATTGAATCACTAAAGGAATATATATGGTTGTTACTATCTATAATGGTTGCTCTATGAGCCTATAAATTATGAAAGATAGAGAAATATTTTTCATTTAGATAGTTATTATTAGTTAGGCAGTATTAGAACATTATCTACATAAAGATAACTCAACTAATATGGATGATTTACTCAATGAGGGTCATATTGTACAAGTTACAATAACTCTACCCATTGTAGGTTGTCTTCTTGAACAATGAATGTAGTCTCTCATTTGGAGATCCTTCTTACAAGAACTAGATGATGTAATGAGCTCGACTGTTATCTAGTCATCACTAGGAATTTTTATTTACACTATCCATTTCTAATAACAATAAGAATACACCTTAGTAGTTTGTTGTGATTATGGTAGTGAAAATCACATCATATACATTCACCACACACAACATTAACACCAACTCATATGATAGTGACATGTGTAATTAATACGTGAGGCCTTTCCAAAAGTTTTAAAAGTATATTTCACCCTCATCATTCTTTTTCAAAAACTAAATGTGCTCTAAAATTAATTTCATTAAAATGGTGGAGTTGAACTACTAATGTAACTACCTTTGATGGGATTCCTTACCAGACACAAACCATTGTAGAGGAAAACTATAAGAGTAGAATGCATTCCATTATACTGTATGAAAAAATCATAAGGGGTTTGTGTCCACTACTTTTTCTATAGTCCCCAACATTGGTCCGCGCCTTGAAATATAGTAGAACGTGTAATGCATCATGTGTCCCATAAAATATAATGGGGAGAAACTTTGATTTAAAAAATATGGGGGTTCACATTTTTTTTCATCCCAGGACATGTACAACATTCCATCATGTGATTTTTCACTTGTCAGATATATATATGGCTTTATAGAAAGCGGTGAGATCAGGAATCAATTCATAATGGCAAGGATCACAAGATATCAATGAATCGATATTCTCATCGATTAAGCAGATATTTAATCAACGTGTATAGTAGGACAAAATTTATAGTGGGGATCATAACTGTGATGGTCAGGAATGTTTGGAGACTCATAACTCAATAACATACTATATCCCCATGATTCATCCATGACTAGTTGGGTTAGTCCACCAAGGACGTGTTGAAGTATTTTCCTAAAGAGGATTATTTTACCCATTGGGTAAGTGATTGGATATCTTTGGGCATAATTTGATCACTATGAATAATGTGGTTTTCATTTATATTTTGGTATTTCCCATCTTTCTAGATCAGGTTGGCTTTATTTGTCTTTGTCATTTTTTGTGGAACATCATGTAGATCTTAGAGATCTACATTCAACAATCCCTTGATGATATTTTGATTGGTATGATTCAATTCCTCATTAATGGGATATCTGCGACCATGTTCCTACCTCTACTGATGAGTGATCATAACTATGAGAGGGTCTTCGTATATTTTTTTGGTCCCTTAGGCTAGATATTCCCAATCATGCCTATAATTGGTAGACCAATTAATCTTGTCATCATATATCCCATTGAAATCCATTTTAACCATGAGTTTGTTTAGAGAGGAAATATCACTATTAGTAAATTTGGTAGGCTATCTCATGATAGAGGATAAATGGATGGCATCATACTATATGCAACCACTTATATTTATATTTAGTGATGATTCTTTAATAATTTAGTTGAGTAATGTGATGCCCTTGGTGAAAAGTTTATGATGAGTCTTGTGGTAGTCGTATGACTCATGATATTGTGCCCCTGAGTGAGAAAAAATATCAACCCTTCAATTGTTTTGGTGGATGACATTGAGTTTCTCATGACTTCCTATATTACTCAACTGATGATTATGTATACAGTGAAATAGAACCATGATAATTAGGTAGAAACAAAAATCCTCTCCCTTATTAAGGGAATTTGGGATATCAATGTTACATGAATCATGCATCTAGATGAATTTTTATGTATGATAAATGGTGTATCCCCCCAAAACCCCTCTATCTCATTTTATGGTTACTAAACATTATTTGGAAAAAACCCCAAATAGTGATAACCTGGATATGGTGTATAGCATTAATGGAGAATATTTCACCTACTATTTTATGAGGCGAGGAGTCAATTAATGAATAAAATATCCATTTTTTATGGGACTTCTCCTAATGTGTTTCCTTAAGGAATTGGGTTCTCACTAACACCTCGTGTGAGAGGGCGTTATGATCATTATTTGTCTAGACAGATTGCTCACCATATGAAGGAATCAGCCTAGACCCTAACTTTTCTTCAATGGTTTTTAGAGGTATATAAGATTGAATCCATCAGTGATTTTTCATGTTGAACTATGATCACATGGAATGGGTCCAAAACAACCTCCACCTATATGTATTACCTGAGGTACCTATAGACACCATGGGCCTAAAATTATGGGTTTGTGAATAATAAATATAAGACCACTACCCCATTATCTCAGGGATGTAGTGAAGGCTACATAATTGATTTTTATTTCCCCAAATTATCTAAGAGTTCGAAGAGTGTCAATGATGATATGGATCTTCCAATTGTTCCACCTCTAATAATATGTATTGGACCTCCTACCCTACCAATTTTCATCATGGTAGGGTACTTATTTATCATGGGGAGGACATCCATGTTGGTTAGTTTTAGAATGATGAGGACCCCTAATTTAGATGATAGGATCCTAGGGAGTACCAATGTATTGAATTTTGATGGAGCAGGGTGGACCTCTACTTTGTTTATTGGTGTCACATATTGGACCTCAAAAATGATTATTGGGAGTATGGGGAGTAATTACATTCTTGATGGTGAAATAGAATGAAGTAACATTACTTTAAAAATTGAAGGCATGTAATGGAACACCATAATGGACGGTTGTAATACATTTAAGAACACTATGTTGGTTATCAGGATAATGGGTATGGCCTTCGTTGTACTTCTCCTTTTCATGGGATATCTGGTAACGTTCGTCACTGGTGTTAGTGATGGATAGATTCTACCAGGCCATCCCCTGAGGCATTTAGTGTGACGATACCTATATGGAAAATTGATCCAATTTCAACTATGTTTGGTATTTTTCATGATATGATAACTATGGAAGGGTTCATATGAGCCTTATAAGATTACCCTTGTTAAGAAGCCTCTTGATCATACTCTAGATGATGATTATGGGTGCCTTGAATATGAGCCACTAGGGAGAGAATGAATTCGGCATATTCTTCTTCACGTGGGACTAGTCAATTCTACCATTCATGTGTATTATTTCAATGATTCCATGGTTGATCTCATCTTGTAGTTGAAGTTGACATAAACCAAATTTCCATATGAATCCTCATCATAGTGGAGTGAGTTTTTGGTGAAATCCATAATTAGACTCCATAAATGATTTTTTGTCGAAATAGGGGTGGTTTCCGCCGATGTGGCCCCTGTGGTGTTAGATTTGATAAGGAACCAATCCCTTCAGGACTTGGAAAGACATACCTCTATTTGAAAAACAAAATCATATTCACGTCATTGCTCTTGGGTGTCGATCACCACCATATAAATGATCTTAGAGAGTGAGGTGGGGTGTGGGTTCCTTATAGTTAAAAGATGGAAGAATTCATGGTAGATGTATGGTTATGTAGGATCACAACATCAACATTTCTAGATCCCCGACACTTATGGGTTATTTAATGTTTGTTTCCAATTTCTAGAGAAATATATGGAATATGGGTACCTTAGTCAGTACATGGAAATCTGTTAATGCCTAAATGTTTCTAGGAACAATAGTTAGAGTAGAAGATATCTATATCAGGTTTAAATTTTCTATTTCTGATTCATTAGTCGTTGCAAAAACATTATAATTCATCCTGGTAGGTACATGTTATGTTTCTATTTATACATGTTACTATAATACAATGGTGGGCGGATTTAATTAATTTTATTGGTGTCCAATGCTCATTAATAGAAATGGGATGATGGGATATCGGTTCTTCCCAACAGAGATTCCTCTTGGGATCTCATTTTCTAGTCCTATACTCCATCAATGATTTATGTAATATTTTTTAAAATAATTTATAGTTATATATCTATGTTGATTCATGTTAATTACACTTCTTATGTATTGATAAGATAGAAACCATTAGTTAAGAGAGTACTCAAATTGTGAATATCTGGGAATATATGGAAATTGGGTACATTGGTCACCTATAACTCATCATCATTAGAGTAAATACCATATGATGCATCTCAAGAGTGGATCCAATGGAATCACTTATTGATAATGAGATAACTATTGGATTGGGTGTATGTATTCAATTTATTTTTACCTCATCAATCCTAAAATTATTGAATAAGGAAGGTGTTGTAGATTAGAATAAAACGTCTATATCTTATGGATGTGGATCAGAACATCTTTTTGAGACAGATCGTAGAATGTGTTTAACATCTTGTAGAGATAGGTATACTGTTATTGTCTTGTAGGGACATGATGGTGAATTTTTAGTATTATGCATAGAAAATAAGGATGATCATAACTCCCCATGGGGGCGTATCATGGAGGTGTTTCCTTAAGAGGGGAAATGTCACACCAAAATAGATGTATCAAAATTCCCCTTGGAGGAGGTCTCAGGATGTGAATCCCTATGAGGGAAGATAAAACTACTAGGTTTTCAATCATAATGACTCATGTAGGCCGATCTAGGTGGTTCACCCATATGAGAGAAAATGTCACACCTTGGTTGTGGATTTGAACTCCCCTCAAGGGAGGTCCCTGCTGTTCATCTCTACGATGGAATATTTTAAAACAGGTTTGCGGAACAAAAAATATCTTATGAAGGTTCTAGGATGTGTATACCATTTATTGATAATGTTATACCATGGTTGTGGATAAGAATTCCCCTTATGGAAGATCTGGAGTTTTATATATTAATACCCAGTGAGGCACTTCTACGAGGTGCGTCTATTGGAGTAAAAATATCACACAATTATTTTTATATAATAATTAACCTTGTTGTGGATCTAGAGTTATGGATTATAATTCACTATGATGTGGATCAACTTTTGTGGATCCAAAGGATCCATGAGGATGATTTTCAGATTATTCCCTTGGAGGGAAGATGTTACACCAGGGTTGTGGATCCAAACACCTATTGAGGAAAATATAGGATGTTATCCACTATAATAGGTGATGTCACACCTGTGTTGTCGTTCAAAATAATCCGTGAGATTGATTCAAAGGTGAGTCCATAAGATAGAAGATTTCGCACCATAGTTATGGAGAATAATTCCCCTTAGGATGCCATCATAGGTGTATCTATCTGAGGAAAGATATCACAACATGGTTTTATCATTATCATTTTTAATCCTTAGGGATGATTATTATGTATCTAATTTAATAGATAGGTATTAAAATCAATATTCTTCAATTCAGTAGTTTATGGTTGCATAGAGGACCAATTCATTATGTTTAATGTCATGTGGAATGGATTCTCATGTCATGGGTAGATCATAGATATGGTATGTTGTAGGGATTTCAAGTATAATATTCCCATAAATAGATAATAACTATTGAGTAATGGTGTGGGGATTATGAATGGAAAATGTTTGAGTATTATGTTCATCGTGTGATTGGAAGAATGTTTCATCCGATGGGAGTCAGCATAGGGAATACTATGTTTATTACTTAGGGTAATAGGTATGGGGACATCCCATGACCGTAATACATGAGGGATACTATTTTAATCAAACATATTCAGGCTAAAATATTACACTATGTGTTGATGATACTTTCATGAAATTTTAAATCCTACAACTATTAATTAAATCTTGGTAGATTTAAGTTATTCTGCTCTGATATGGCAGGGATAACTCTTTAAGTGTGACTGTGTCAAGGTGAATGATGATCTATAATTTGTAACCACATCCAATGTTATTGACGTGTTCTCTAGAATATTATAATATTAGGGCTTGTGTGACCACAATTAATGCACTTATTATTGGTACATAGAATTAGCTTTGTAGGGAGTAGTGGAAAATTAGGATATCGATGTTATAGTCCCTATTATTTTAAGTAATCATTAATAGGATACAAATTATTACAATCTAAAGGTTGGATATAACAACATGCCACACTTAGAGTGATGTTGGTGGACATAAGATTGGATTGTATTGGTAATATTTGAATTTATTGTGTGATTGATCCTATCCAGGATTACTATGTGGAACCCGGTCACTTGACCTTCACAACGGGGTGTCTATTGAAAGGTGGAACCATGGAGAAGACTATTAGGGGAGTTTCAAGAATCATAGGGACTAGTAGAGACGTTTTCTTGAAGGATCTGAGGCCTTTCAGAGGTAAAGGGTTCCAAGTGGATTAAAACATCATTAAATATAGTGACCCTAACATTCAATGATATCTTGGTTCCCATGGGGTTGGATTCAAGAAATATTTATTCCATAAAATTTCTAAAGGAAAACATAAGGATTTATTTTAACATGATGGTAATGAGAATTTTCAAAAAGATTATATACATTAGTAGTAGGTTCTCAAGAACACAAGGGATGTTGTTTTGAACTACCAAGATACCATTGGGGATCTATATTCTCTATCCCTCATGGATCTGAGATGATTCGTTCACTCATATCATTTATCTGATGTCAAAAGATCATGTTTTCACCTAAAATGTTTGACATAAGGGTAATTTGTAGGAATGTGGGTTTCATGATTATTGGAGAATTTTTTGAATATTTATGAGCTTCATGAGTTATCATGCTTACCTGAGACCATATAAAAAAATATAAAGTTCAACATCAACCATCCATTAAACATAAATGAGTTTTGCGACTCGAAATTATCAGGGAGAGGAGGTTACCCTTAATACTACATGTGGTCTAAGACTTCACAAGATTTGTCCATTCAAGAAGGTGGTGTGATTCCTTATATAGACACATATATTGACTATTGGATCATATTTTTCAAGAATTGGACATGAATTCATGAACCAATACCATGACATGTGTATTACAGAATCAACACCATTGTTATAGCATGTAATACGTATATTCATTGAGAATTAAAATCATTTAATGAGTATGTGGATATTTATTTATTTAAAAATTAATCTTTGTAGTCTATGTACAAAAAATATTTAATAATTATTGTTTGATCTAGATAAATATGTTATATTAATGAGTATGAAAATTTGATGAAGTACTTGTCCATTGTCTGTAGATTTAATGCTATGAGTGAAAAGGGGAACAATAGATGTCCAGAGTCAAGTATTGACTTCTAGTTTTTCAAATCTACTAAATCCAGTTACATTAATAAAATATATTTGAGTTAGGGAGTATATTTCAATGGTAATCAATTTTTTAGTTTTGGTTATTCTTTCAATATTATTTTGTATGTTTAATGTATAAAATCATTATATATTGATTATATAGATCATGGGTTATTAGGTGATATTAATCATCTTGTATTAATTTTATTTTTACAATTAAAAAAATATGTGGTGTTTGATGTGAATCTCAATGTTTGTGGTGTGATGTTTCATGAATGGTAGTAATTGGAAATAATTTTTTATTATATGTATGAAAATATACAATTGGGGTTTATGTATCCATTTAAAGAATTATTATTACACATTAAAAATATAAATTAAAAAAATAGTGTTTTCTTTTCTTTTTAATTTATTTTATGTTTATATGTGGGATATTTTTTTTTGTGAAGATAGAAATATTAAAGTTTATAATGGTTTATTTTTTTGGAATTAAAATTTAAAAAATTACCTCTTCTAATTCATAACCACTTGTTGATGTAGGAAAACAATGATGAATACAATTACTACTATATATATGTTTAAATTATTATGAGAATTAACATACTATTCATGTTGTATTATGACTTTTTATACCTAAATACAAAATTTGGAAGGAATATATATTTATTTTAGTTAATCAATATGTGTCCTATAGTTATTTTTGTTTATTAAATTTTATTTAAATTCATCATTAGAGAGGTGATTAACTTTAATTTGTTTTTTGGAATAAACTGAATAACTATTTTCTCAGATCATATTGATTTTTTTCATATATATTATTCATTGAAATCATCCCAACAGAGAGATGTTTTTTATGATTGACGAATGAGAATTGGGAGTAGGTAGGGTTGGTCATGATATGAGATGATTTGGGATGACCATGAAATAGATTGCATGTTTGGATCTTTCTTTGGAATTAGTGGAATTAAATATAACGTTTCTTCTAGTATGGGATCTCTAACAAGATTTCGAAAAAATTTCTTCTCATGAAATTCCCATGATAAAGTATTTTACAGTATGATATATATTGTGTAACACATCAAAATTTAAAAATAGGGAAATCAGGTTTTAAATTTTTTATGTCTCAAAAAACCATTATTAGAAGAGAATATAAAAAAAATGATACACTATGATTTGGTTTTTTAATATTTTTAATAATTTGATATATTTAAATAAACATAACACCTGGTTTGAAAAAATCTTGATACTTTATAAAAATATTATTATTTAAATAAAAAAATTATTAAAAAAATGGAAATATGACCCATTTAAATTATAATAACTAAATTCATAAAATTTTCTATTTTACACATGTATAAAATCAATTAAATTTTAATATATATAGTATAAATAAAATAAAACAAATTGAAAGAAAAAGAAATGTCTTATAAAAAACATATTTTATAAGGAGGATTAATTGTGATCTTTGAACATAATTTAAAATATATTTTAACCATATATAGAATACCTATTAATCAATGTAATTTCTTTTGAATCAACATATAAAAATTATCTTAATGTTTATTTTTGGGGATTTTTATGGAATGTTTCAATTTTCGTTGAATAATAAAATATACAGAATTTTAATTGAAAACTACCATTTAATTTAAAGCATTGTAAAACATAAAATATATATTAAATTTGAAATGAAGTGAAATTAGTTAATTTATAAATATATTAATCTAACATAATTAATTTGAATCATTTTGACATTATATTCTGATATAAGAATAGTGTACACATTTTAAAATTTTCACTTTGAAAAATAGATTTCTCATCATGACTACAAAATTTTGTTAAAATTAAAATTTTCCTATTCTATTTATCGAATTTAGAAATTTGGATTCAATCTTATGAATCATTATAATTTATGTTATCTAATATGATCATTATAAATTTTTACAAAAATCATTCGTTGAAATAATTAAAATTAATTTCTACGTTTATAGAATAAATTTTTTCACCAGGGGTAAAATAAAACATATAAGATTTCAAATGTCATAAAACATTTCAAAAATATATTTTATGTCCATACAAAATCTATATAGTGTATAAAAATCAATATTTTTTCATTTTTTACACATTGTATAAAAAATATTGTGGGTGCGCCATTTTATTTTCATAAATTCTAATTCTTACATTAACCACACCAACAAAAGGAAACCCACTAACCAATTTATTAAAACATTAAAAATAATTTGGTATGTCAAATATCTTCCATATAACATTAAAATATACATCCACTCATCTTTTATGAATTATATTGTTCATTTATATATATTGAGAATGATTTCATTGCAAATATAAAGAGGTTACCCGAAGAGGTGCTAACATTCTTCAACTAGTGTTTTTGTATTATATGGTCCTCTAATTGGATTAATTGTTATGAAATCTTTATGATATAATAACATCTGTATATATCATATAAAATTATGTTTTTACGTTATGGTAATGAACTATATCAATCATATCTTCCAAAAAATGGGTAATGATATCATCGTTCGTGTGTACGGCGGACTACCGCCTCACGAACAGATGTGAAATGTTATCCTTAAAACATATAAATGGTAAGTATGATGACGGATCCAAATTATATATATATATATATTATTTATATTATCATAATACCTATGTAGTCCATAAATAATAAATACCATTGTATGTTATATTCTATTGGTGATTCAACAATGTCACTCGTGTCTACAGTGGACTACCGCCTCTGGAAGAGACATCATTCGTTTTTCTCTAATGATTTTAATAAAAGGTAATTGTAGTAATTTTAATGAATTTATGGGATATAATGTAAATTATTTTGATATTAATGACATATTTTTCATTCTAAAATCATAATATATTTAAATGTTTTCTTACACTGGAAAATGATAAAGTTATTCATGTAAGTGTGGAGAAAGGCAGTCACAATGTAATGTGACTATGTTTTCATAACAACAATATATGGATGATATATATAGGTATAATAAAATAATTTTTATTTTACATTAGATATTATATCAATTTTTAAAATATAAAATATTATTGATATTTTTTCCATAATGATAATTGAAAAATGGAGATGTTACTCAAATGTAAGTAAACCATACCGTCTCTTTGATTATAAAGTAGGTAATTTTTCATAACCATAATTCATGATTAGTTATAGATGTAAATTGTTTTAATAAATATGGTAATTATGCAATGATTAGTATTCTAGATATTTTTAAATAATGACTTTTTTATTCATAGACATCCTAAAAAAGTCATTTTGGACACATAATCACAATATTATCAAAACATCGGATCATAAAAATGATTAATTAATCATATTATAAATGTAAACAAAGTGAAATAAAATAAATACAAAAATTTAAAACATTTCTAACACAATTAATTAATACATATAATATTATTTTCCTAGATAATAAAGAACATACATGAAACAAAGAATTAAAGGTGAGTGTTTCTCATCTCCCTTTTACATCCGTGAGACATATGCTATATTGCCCAATTATTTCCATAGTGTAGTGTATATAATGTTTCATTGAATTTATTTATCATCAATATATATAAATTCATAGTATTTAATGTTTCATTTTATATAATTTATTTTATAGGGATTACGCATAGGCGATACTGAAGTGGTCACTGTATATTTCATAATCTCATCATTATTCTGGATAGTTCATTATTACATATATCTTGTGAAAATTATATGACATTTCTATGTAAATATATTTATAATTTCTTCAACTACGGTTATTGTGAAAATTTTCTGTAATAGATCCAGTTTTAGAAATGTGGTACATAAAATGGGTGTGAAAATGTTTTTTCATAATGTTTTAATTTTTTTTCTCTCTTCATTCAGAAAAACATTTTCTTCAAAAACCATGATTTTTAAAAATATTTTCATTTTTTTCAAGAAAAATTTATTAATCACATTTTTTCAATATTTACATTTTACAAAAATATAAATTAATATTAATATAATTTTAATACATTAATGATTTGTCTTTTATAGAAAAAGTGAATAGAAACATTTTTTTAACGTGTATAATAAGGAAAAAATATTGTCATGAACAACTAATTTTAAATAATTACTTTTTAAGTTTTAAAAATATATAATCAATAAAAAAAATTAAATTTTTTTTGGGAATATTATTTTGAAATATTGTATTCATATTACAAATTTTATTTAAAATGTTTTTTAAGAATATTTTCTTTCTATTTTAATTCCTCAACGACATCAACCAACTGTTTTACGTAGATACACTAAGCATATGTTTATTAATAACATCCTTTTTAATTATATTTTTGGTTTCTGATCACTTTGACTGGGGATATTAATATTTATAACTATTTAACTTTTTCCCCGGATTGTTTATGATTACATGTATTTATTTTGGGATGTAATAATATTTTATATGTTATTTTTTAATATGATTTTTTATGTTGATCATTTCTCATCCATATCACATGATGAATGTATTGGACATAGTATGTGAAGGGTGCGGAAAGATATAGCCCCATCGATTCATCAGTTGGTCTTAGGAGACAATGTATATTGGGTTTCGGTCAAGGAATCTCCTATTTATAAAAATGTCTTGGCACAAGTCCTCATTGTTATTTGGGAATATTGGAATAATTACATTATTTTATATTTTATATTTTCAATATTATGTATTCTGTATATATAAATTCAATTATTGATATTCCATCTGGTTGCTCGATCAGTTAGAATATCCATGGCAATGTTTTGGGATTATGTGAATTTTTAGATTTCTTTATTTGATAATATTTTATTCTCAACATATTATGATCAACAAATTTATATAATGGAATCAAATTTAGTTATTTTTCGTTTCCTGTAGATTATTTGTTATTAATTCATATCTTTCAATGTAATCAAATCTATACTATAAATATATTCTCACTATTTATTTTTTTTAAATATTATCCATGATTGAAAGATGTTTTTTGAAATATATAAGAGGGATATGCTAAGGGAATAATGGCGCTATCAAAGAATATCATTTTTTTGTTTTATGTTTTAAATTATATTAAAAATTTCATGTAATTATATAGTTTACCAGGACTCAAGTATTATTTTTTCCTTTAGGATATAATTATATATATGTTATGCTAATGAAACAATGTAATTAAATTATATGTGATACATGGGTTGGTTTTCAACATATGGTTTCAGGGAGAGTATATAAGATATATTAGAAACTAGATTTTTGAAAAAATAGAGTAGATAAAATTACCCTATGATATAATATGAGGATATTTATTATAGAACGTCATAAGTTTTTGGTAAGGTAGAGATTATATGGTTTTTAATAAATAACACATCAATGTCAGTATAATATATGTGAATTTAGTTATATAAATGATGTATATAGGGGAAATGACATAGAAAATAGACCATTGGAATTAAACTAATCATCACATGGTGCATGATAATGGGTCCTACCATGCACTTAGTTTGACACTCATACGAGATATGATTTGGTTAATTTAAATCTTTTTAAAAACCGTTATGTTGGATTTTTAAAAAAAATTATTATTTGAAAACACTCTCAAATATACCATGTTTATGATTATGAGATTTTATATTTATAAAATTTTCAATTTATGGAATGTTTTTCACTTTTTTTGGAATCATATATTTTGTTTTATAATGTTATGATTTTATCATGAATATTTAATTATTTTTATGTGTATCATCATATAATTAATTTGAAAGGTATTAATGATCAAAATCTCTATAGATATTTCCCATATAGGAAAAATAATAAAGATGGATTAAAAGATGCATATGGAAGATATCAAATTGTAACCATATTTGGGATGCTAATTTGGGTTATATGTTACATGATTTAACATATTTAGAATCATAATGATCCACAATTTATTATAATGGTGTTACACATTTTCACGCGTCAGCAACCTCAATAAGTCAATGAGACTACAAATCAATTTTTAACTGAGAAATGGATAAGATCATCACATAAGATATTTCTCACTCTTAGATGTTGTTAATGAATGAATTTTGTCATTCTTGTGTATTATCTTTCAATAGATATAGATCAGTGGTGGTTATAAATTGAATTTAGTAAGTATGTTGGGGAAATACAATGAAATTAATTGAATTATTTCAAGGTAATATTCCTGAAATAATATAGATATAAAATTCATGAGTCAAAAATTTAAATAATAATAATATATTGGTATGAATGAATACAAATTTACAATATTAGTATGGAATGTTTCAGATTATGTATGTAATCAAAATTGTAATATTGATTATTTCATTATTGTTGTTAAGAAAATCTATCATAGGGATGTTTTCTCCAAAAATATCTCAACACATAATAAATATTATAATATATTATTAAAAATGAGATATAATTATAAATTTATTATGTATTTAATGGGAAAAAATAGAAATATATGATAATATAGAAAATATTAGTTTGTAGATGTAGGGAAACAGAGATTTCCCATAATTTGATAATTGTAGATGGAAACACCCTTGTTCCAGATTGAATGGAAACAAATTTTTCTATAAATGTGGGGAAAAGGAAAAAATACTCCGTATTTAAAATTATAGAACAAATATTTCAATATTAAATGATTCCACTTTAAGGACATGAGAAATAAAACAATTAATTCCCCAATCATCAAGGAAATATACCACAAAAAGCTATGTGATCATGTTAAATATTATTATATTACTATAGATGAAATGGATTCAGTGATATAACCATTATGTGTTTAATGTTTATTTAATAGGAATATTATATTCAATGATATTCTGGTTTATGAATTTTGAAATATTTAAAGAATTTATTATAGTAGTAGTTCACTAAATATTTTGTTGCATGTGTTAAAGGGTAATAAGAAACGTGGTTTATTTGAAATTTTAAATTCATAGAAAATACATTATTGAACTGGGATAAAACATAATATGGGCTCTATGTTAATATAGTAATTATAAAAATGTTTTTAGGATTGTATTTTTAACATTTAAGGTCTATATATTCATTTATATATATAGGTAGTTCTGGTTTCTTAAAATCTTTTAACATTACATGAATTTTATTAATATGGTTTTTGAATATGGATAAACTATATTCCAAATAATAATACATCACATTCATAAGGTCCAATGTTTTTAAATAGAATGCCAAAGGATGATAATATTTTAGAACCTACTACTAAGCTACATTATTTCCCGGTTAATATATAATAGTCCAATGATTTCACAGATATGTAATAACATCAAACCTGCTGGAGTTGAGGTTATGCTTTACAGATTAATGAATTATATTGGATAAATGTTTACGACCTTATTGGTTTTGGAAAATATTTATTATCTTGTGGAAATAGGTTTCACTATTTTTTTGACATTTTGAACCTATAAAAAATTAATTTTAGAGAATAAATAATTAAAAAATATATCATCAATATTTATTTCATGTAGTGGGAAATAATGTGAAAAATGATAGAGGCACAATGAAAATATGAAATAATTTATATGAATTGTAATGACATAATGAAATATTATATTCACATATTCTTGGTGTAGATAGTGATTAAATTCATAATATATATAAATTTATATTTAATCAAAATTTCCACTAATAACTTCATATATATTGAATTGATGGTGTTTTAAATAATTAAAGATTTTTTTGATGCATGTAATATTCCATTTGTCATTCACATAATTTTGATCATCTTCCTCTATCAGTGTATAATTATTTATTCTTTTCTTCGATGACTATATATTAATCTGCCTCCAATGTTGTACAACATAGAAGCCTAATTTTGTGATATTTATATATAACCTCTTCACTCATCTTAATATATTATAAGAAAAGATGTTTTATTAACCCTTTTTATTGTGTATGTTTTCAATGATGGTATTTCAAAATTTATAACCATTTATTGTTGAGATCAAGACTATATTAAAGGACACAATTTAATAATGGGAGGTACGATGAAAAACCTAGAGATTTTGAAAGATGAACATAATGTTGGATAAAGTTTATGAAGTTTATCACATCCATTCGAATATAATATCACACATTATGAATTTATGATATATTTATTTTTAAAGATATTAAATCTCTATGATAGCATTAAATTCATTGAAAAGTATGTTTAAATGAAATATGGTAATCTATTAAAATATTATTATATAATCATGACCATTATAGCATAACTATTAAGATGGAATTTTTGAAAAGTTATAACTAAATTACAAAATTTTATGTTTTACACTTGGATAAAATAAATTCAATGGATTTTAATTAACTATTAGAAAATAATGATTATTTTAAAGCAGATGAATTTTTTTCAATCATATGTATTTTAATGATAGACATATTAGTAGTAAATTGAGCACATAATTTAAAAATATATTTACCAGTTTCATATTATTTAATGTAAAAAAAACTTCATTTTTTAAATCATAATTTCTAAATTTACTTATGTCAAAATTTTGGAATTTTTCGGAAATGGTTCATTTTTAATGAAAGTGCAAAATAAAAAATTATAATTGAAAATTGAAATTTTATTTAAATTATTTATAAATATTTATAATATTTTAAATCATATTTTGATTTTAAATGAGTTATATTATATATTTGTGATTAAAATTACAGTCCTTTTATTCATTTTTAGCTTTAATTTTTATATAAAGATATTGTAAACTTTTGAACATATTCTCTTTGGAAACTCAATTTCTCTTCGCACCTATTGGATGAATTCTAACGTAAATTCTAAACTTCTATAAATGAAAATTTGAATATTAGATTTCATATATATATAATAATAATAATTTATTCTAACTAATATTGTCATATATAATTTATAACAAAAATTAACTTTGAAAACAATAATGTTTATTTACGATTGTAAATGAATTAGATGGTTTATTGTGGTTTAAAATAAAAATATAACTGTAAAAATGTCCTAAAACATATCCAAATTATATTAAATAACCATAATACTACTTTATAATTACTAAAACTAAAAAAAAGTACAATTTGGACACTTTTGGCTTGTAAAACTTTTGGGTATACTTTTTTCTTTTCTAAAAACACATGTGTGCCACCCGCCTGCCATATAAATGGCCACCACCTCTCTTTTATACTCCACATCATAAAACCATTTTAGTTATAAATATTTTTATGTAAACCACATTCTAAATTCCAGACCATTTTCCTATAAAACATTTTTTTTGAGTAAATAAATCCTAAGAAAGCCTTTGTTGAAAACCTAAATAGATTACCCAATGAAGAGGTAAAGTTCATCCAAAAAAGTTTTTATTTAAATTTTCCCCCACCTCCCAAAATTATTATCAAACCATTTTGATAAAAAATGAATATTAAATATAATAATATTTTATTATGATAAATTCATGAAATATATCCATCTCCTTTTCCCTTAAATTGGAAATGATAGTGTTGATCTTGTGTATGGTGGACTACCACCTCACAATTTGATGAGACATATTTTCCATTAAGACAACAAATACTTTTTTATGAATAAGGATACAAAGTATAAATATTATATTCCTAAAATAATTATACGTGTAGATAAATTATAAAATATATATATTTTTACATTTCATTTCATAAGGGATAGGATAATGTAATTTGTTTGTACGATGAACTACTTCCTCGCGAAGTGATGTTATTAATTTTTTATTAGCTCTTTACATTGAAGATGATATTTCTAATCCTAATGAATATATGTGATAAGAATAAAATAATAATTATATATGTTTAATGTTTTCATTTTTTGAATTATAATATTTTTATATTCTTTTTCACACAGAATAATGATAATGAAGTTCAATATATTGTGGGCTACCAACATCACGAAGCAATGTCAATCTGTTTTCATCACCACCGAACACAGATTATATATAAAATTATATTTAAAGAATTAATATTGTATATGTGATATGATTATTATTATATAAATATATTATATTACATACCTTCTTTATATAATGATCATTGAAAATTTATGTGATTGTTTTGCATAAGGATGTCATAACATCTCCATGATTCTAACAAAGTTCACTTTTAATAACCATATTTCATGAATGGCTATTAATGAATAATTTCTATAAAAATATAATAATTATTTATATATTATTATTATTTTGTAGATGATTATATAATTACTATTTTGACCATACTCAACCAACCAAATTCATTTTCGAAATATATTCAAAACATCAACGAAACATATAATATAATATAAATTAAATAAATAATCATATATAAAAAATAAAAAATTGAAATAAATGTAATATTAGAATTGAAAAATATTTTTAGGAAAGTATATTTTAAAAATAAAATTATTTTTATGGCTGATTATGATTATAAGTGATGAGTTGAACATAAGGTAATGAGTTATCATCACACTTTTAATTTCGTAAGAATATGCCATATTTAACACTTCTATAATATTGTAGTGCATATACCACCCACTTAATTATTTATCTTTGAATATATTTTTCATCAATGAATTTAATGTTTCATTTGGATTTAATTTTATTTTGGGGCATATGATTTAAATTTTTACATTGTGAAAAGGGTTTATTTAACAATCTAATAACTATTCAATATTGATCATCATAATATCCTTAATTATGTAATTATTTAATATTTATATCTCATATTTATTCTATTTTCCTAAAATATGGTTATTAATTATATTTTTCATGTTATTATACAATTTACTTCTCCTTTATACTAATAATAAATGATAATATATTTTTATGAAAATATGACATTTTTTATCTATTCGGTAAGAAATATTATTTCCATAAAAACCCATGTTTTGTAAAAAAAATTAAAAAAAATGTTTTTATCATTTTAATTAATATTTATGAAAATAATTTTTACCCTTTTTTTACTTTTTATTAATTCTTTATAATGAAATTGTGATATTGGTTTTAAAAAATTATTAATATGCCTTTTACCAGAAAGGAGAATGGAATCGTTGTTTTAACATGAAAATCTTGTACATAATGTACCATAGTCATGAAAAATGAATTATTAATGATCATTTTACTTGTTTAAATTTATATTTTTCAATGAATTTTATTTTGATTTTTATTTGAAAAATTTTCCACAGGTGATTTTCAAAATGAAAAAGATTTTTTTTCTCAGAACATTTAGAAAGGTAGTTTTTATGGTATTTATTTCATCAATGATATAAAATCTATATTTATATATTATCCAAAAAGTATATGTTTTGTCGATACCATCACACTTGGGTATATAGAACATTTATGATCATTTTTTCTGGAGATATATAGTTTTAATACAATTCACCATTTTACTCTGGATGAAGTCGGATTATGTTTATTGATTGGGGTAGTTTTTAATATTTCATTAGTTTGTTTTTAATATAATTTTTATTTTGATTATGATTCACCCCTTTCATATGAGAATTTAATTTTACATTGTATGTGATGGTAGGTTCCAACTATAGACACTCAACGCATCGTTATAGCTCCTGAGAGAAACAATATTGGGTTTTAGGCATGTCCTTTCAGATTTATATAGATTTCATGGCCCATGGTCTCAAAAATATTTAGATGTCCTGAAAATAATATCAATTATATGTTTTAGAAGTCCATATGTATTTATTCCATCATTAAAAATTCGATTATTAATATTCTATGTGATTATTTTAATAGATATAATATCATTGTTTATGTTTTAAGGTCAGTTGATAATTTATATGGAATTATTTGGTCGTCAATTCTTCATTCCATATTATGATCAAATTATGGATTAAATTTCATGTGATTGAATTATTTACCTTTCTATATTAATTATTCTTTATTTATTAAAAAAAATTTCTATATGTATTCCTTTACTGAAAATTTAATCTCACCCATTACTTATGATTTCTTTTCCCCTGGATTACATTATTTGTAATGTGATATATATATATATATAAAATAAGGGGAATAATATCTTTCTCAGAGAAGCGAATTGTTTATTTTATTATTTAAATTATAGTAATAATTTCATGTATGTATCTAGTTTACAAATAAAAGTAATCTATTTGGTCTATCATGAAAAAATTACAAGAATTGTAGTCCAATGTCACAACGATGACACAAATTTGGGGGGTTGGGTAGTTAAATATTGTTCTAGTTGTGTAGTCCATTTTGATACTCCATTATAATATGATTTGTTTTTTAAATGAGATTACGGTATGACTTCTATATTTAGAACATAATTTCATTAATAAGATGAGTACTCTTCCATATGGTGAACCCATCTTATTCATGAAGAAGTAAACATCCATATTATACAATGTGTATATTATTAGATTTTAACATAAGTTACATGGAACAATTAATGTCCATTTAAATGTATCATATATTTATGTTATTATTTATGGTGTTTGTGATGATCATCCAATGCTAATATATGATTAAAATATTAAATTTTTTGGGTTAGAGATTCAGACATCATGAATATTTATATTCATGGTATAATTGGTATATATGAGTACAGAGTTATCATTTGAGGACTGATGAATGAAAAATAAGATTCCATAGAACTCATGGAAATGTTCTTACACAATTACATTAATGTGTTCATAATTTTTTTCATTGAAAATGTCAACATTTTGTCATGGACATCATAGCATAATTGGCGAAATCTCAACATAATATTCAAAATCAGTCGAGCACATTGGATTACTATTTAGATTTAAAATCGCAAAATTTGTGTTTATGAAATAAAATATAATGGTAATGTGGTATCTATGAACGTTAAACCATGGACTCATTGAAATATAAGGCAGTCATTTCCTATAGGCATCCACAGAATGTGTTTGCGATCTGAAGCATTCTATGATTATATGTACAATAAGAGTGTTTTATTCTAGAATTCTCCCTTTTATCCACACCAATGACTTCACTAATAAATTAGGGAGTAAATTATATTAATTTGGCTATTTTGAGGAATATCTTATTGACCTGAATATATGTTTTATTATAAATACATAATTTATTCTTCATGAGCCTGGTATTGGTTATGTCCTATAATACAATCCTTCACATATTGGATTTGGGGAATTTTTGATTCAGATGGATTAAGTGATAAATTGTGGGTTAGATAATATTTTAACCATGTATTTGATATATCATGCCCTTTACCTGAAGTTAGCATTCCCGGTACACATATTTTATTATTGGTGACACTATCTCTTTAGCGACGAGTTTTTTGTCTACACAGAACAGAACTCCCCTCACCATATCATCGTAAAATGGCATCTAAACATCAGGTATTGATACTAGGTAGATCATAGAAATATTTTTACATTATTATGGACTATGTAATAGGTAAGGGAAAATTATTTGAGTATATTATTATTTCTAATAAATAGGTTTCTTAGGATCATGGTCAACAAATTTTGGATGAACAGTAGCATTGGATAATCTTGATGGCTGACTAGATGATTTATAATTCCAAGGAACATTAATTGATTTCATGCGATCCATTGGTTGTAACATATTTTCAGTAATTTGGCTACAATATTTGAATGATACTAAACATGATTGTGCAATGTTGTAATAATATCATTCATGTTGTGAATGACATCTGGGTGGACTTTGGATAAAGTCGAAGTCCACCAAGTACATGGGATAGATGCAATGCCTTCTTCTATCAAGGAATATATTAGGAAAGAATTTAATAAAATACATTTAGTGGAAAAATATGTGTAAAATATGTGAAATTACTTTAGGTATCATTTCTAGTCTACAGGTATTAAGAGAGACATTGATGAATTTGATTCATGATGTCTTACTCTCTAGATTATTGTTGTATAGTAGTAGTGCCTTGGCGGTTTCTCTTACCACTCTATGTCACAATGTGGAAGGGGTATAGTAAATTTTTTTTACGTTTTTATGGGTTTTACTTCGACCTTGAGGACGCACAATAGTCTATAGGAGATATTTTTTTGGAAATAAGAGTTTTCACATTTTTTCGATCTATGGGACTCACCTAGAAGATGAGTTGAAAATGTTGTATTCCCATGAGATTTTTCTCTTTCATAATGTTTAATTGAAAATTTTATGTGACATATATGCATACATTATTTTGTGATTTTTGTAGGTAATTATGAATTAAATAGGTACTGATCCAGGTTTCAGTATAGTGTATAGTCTTATGGAGGAAATAATGTTACGGTAGATTTATATTTTATTGGAGGATATTATCTATGAATCCATTCTTGAATATGGTGGTTCATGGGATATTAACATACCCATGACTGAGTTCTCATAAAAATAGTTATCATGATTCATATTAAATATATATCAATTAGTTTGATTATTTTATTCAATGTCCATCATCAAATTTTTGTCATCTGGCAGTTGAGATTGAAGTTATAGGGCCTATTCTAGTATCAGAGTTCTCTAATATATTTTGGATTATATATAAGAGATCTATAAAAAACAATATAATAACAAGTCTTATGTAAACCAATAGTGGATACATTTGTAGTATATTATAGATAATTATGATTTATTAGATTCACTCCTTGGTAATGGATACTATATTTAGGATGAAAGTGAATATAGTGGTGCACTATGTTTTACAGTTCAAGGTAACTGATTGGATTAGGGTAATTGAAATTGATCTAGATTTTTCTCCTCACTACTGAGGTACGAATTATGTGTTTTAGGACTCATATATCAAGAGGAATATTCCTTATCCCTTTCTTGTCATCATCTAAGAGGATGTTGATATAGTGATTGATGAATCATGTTTGTGGTACCCAATAAAGATTGTATACCAGATAATTAAATTTTTATGTTAGAATATATAATAAATTGTCTAAATTATATAGTTTTATAGGTATATCAAGGATGATACATGGGATTATAAGAAAATTGTTTATGCTTAGTATGGTTATTTATTTGAATAGTTCTTTATAATATACTTATCTACGATGAGAATTCATTATTTGAGGGAAATTTTATTTTTATTCCATAGTTTTATGGATGATATATTTCAATATTATAAAATTATTTATAATATTTTTATTATAATACATTTTTGGTTTTTAGTAGTTTGGTATTTAGTGAATGGGGATTTGGAATTGAATGTTTTAGTGATATGGAAACTCTTAGTTTTGTGGTGGGTGTAAATTTACAAACAACACACTGGTGGAATCCATTAGACATATACTGGGGATATAATAAGATTTCAAATTTTTAAATACTCAACCTACTATTTAGTGGGTTTCCACAAGATGACCGTTGGTGACTAAAAAACACATGTAGTTCTTCCAAGCACAATGTCTATGTAGTGGCCTATACACGGTTGGCCAGTGAGGCCCACTATTTCACTGGTGCACCTAGTATGAGGGATATTTAAATGCACACAATGGAGTTTTATTCCATACAAATGTTAAAACATATTAATTTATTAATTATGAAAATAATCTTCCAATTTAAAATAATAAAAATAGTCCATAGCCCTTTGATACATCTCATTCATATCCCCAATATTTATTAACATTAGACTCAGGTGGAGATACTAGAAAATTTATATCTATCTTATTATAATCTCAATCCTTCATACTTATTCATTACTATGGGTTGATCAGGTACATATGTTTGATATTTGGTTTATTTGAATATCTGATGAAGAATTATTTATTCCTTCTTATATAGTTAAGAGATCATGTATGTTAACAATTTTTTTATATTGGATCGATATCTACCATCAATTATGGATTTTCTGTAGGTATGGGACTATGAACGATCTTCATATAACTACTTGTGATAGAAGATAAATGATTGAAATATAATACATTGATGAACTATTAGTATATTGGTGGATAATTGGATGAGTGAACTACATCTATTTAATGATGCTTTTTTTTGAGGATTAGTCAATGATTCATGGTAAATTTTATTGATTTTTCATCTTAAGATATTCTCCTTGATTCTTATTCTTTATTTCTTTTCAATTGACATGTTTAGGATGGATAAAAGTTTTTTCCCTAAACCAGAGGTTGTCTTCTTGAATTTATGAATAATTATTAATGCATTCTAGAATTTAAAATGAATCCCTATATTTAATGTTAACTTATTTGAAATATCATTGAACTAGTTCTGTTTATATAATCAATTTGGAAAGTTTTTATAGAATACATTCCAAACATGTCATATTCATAGGTATATCTTTATAAGAATATTATTTAATGAACATAAAAATATTTAACCATATGTTTCATGATAAAATTCTCATCATGGTTGTAAAATGACATAATTCATTTGATCCTATGATGAACCTTTCATTTCTTCATCAATAAAATAGATGTAGTGTGATTAATAACCTTCAAACCCATATATAAATTTTCTCTATGATTTCATATTATGTTGGAATAATTTCTTATTTTACAATAGAAATTTTTTAGGGTGTCTGTGTAGCCAAATATACATGTTGATGATACATGATTATGTGGGTATTTATAGAGTATTATATGACCTTGATTGATATTGATAATGTATTTTTATGTGATACTTATATACTATTGTGATGACCTACCATGTTTTTTTATTATGAGCATACCTTTTATAGGTTTTACTTTGTCATTCGAGGTATATATTATGGAATTCATAAAAGGTGGAAAATCATGGTATGATTAAACATTTTGTAGGAATTAAAACGATGTGTACTGATAAAAATGGAGGACCCATAAATAGGGTAGGAGAATGATTTCCCAATCAGTCCGATTAGTCTTGATTCCTTGAGTAACTAAGAAACCTTCCAAAACTGTATTCATAGTGGGTAATGAGAAGAATATACACTCGATTACCTTGGTATGTCATCTGATATATTACAATACGCTTATCAGGTTCATGATCATGTTTTACATCATTATCACCTTTCTATCCTAATGTTCAAGTGAGTAGGGATGAGGTTCATAGTGTCTAGGATAACACATGGTTTCATGTTATATGATTGTAATGATTTCATGAAGAAATAATTTTATCACAAAAAACACCTATTATACTTGTGCACACATGTTAATAACACATTGTTGGTCCCTAATAGGGTATAATTATTCACACCCTACATTGGTATATCCATGATTGTAAATAATTAATTTATTTTAATCTATGAAATGGAATGGTTCTCATAGAAAATAATAAAGTCATGGAGAAATAAGATGGTTGTGGGAGGGGGAATACTCTAAATTATTTTTATAAGATTAATTTATATATCTACATGAATTATAAAGCATTCATCCATTACCATATAAGGATCATTATGATTTATTGTAAGATACATATTCCATTTGATATAATTTTCTTTTACGTTGTTTATGATATATTGTTAAATTTTTTCATATTATGAACAAAAAAATATGATATTGAGGGTATATTCTCAAAAATAATATTATTTTGGCACAAAATAATAGTAAAAAACAACCTACTTATGAAGATGTCCACATAAGGACTTGTGGATCTATGTTTTAGCACTAGATGTTTTGGTATGGAATTTATATAGAATAGGCCATAATCATATAATATCATGAAGAAATACCTAGTCCTGATAAGGATTATGAGTTCTAATAGATTTCTCATGTGGATCTAGTCAAATACATCCTTAGTATCACTATATTGATGTTAATATTTTATTTATTGTATATCATTCTATATTTTGTAGACATCGTCATTGTACCACAAAAGTCTATCATGAAATTTTTATAGAGGAATTAAATTCAAGACATTAACCCTAAAGGGGAAAAAACAATTTATTGAACATTCTAATAAATAATGATTTTCATTTAATGAAAAATTCAAATTATGAGAAATGTGTTTCAATTATTCATCATAATATTTATTTTTTATTTTTAAGAAAATACATAAATTGAACCAGGTTTACCTGGGGATTTTGTTTATTTTCCTGATAAGGAAGTCCATCAATATTTTTTACCATTATCAATGGTCTATAATGAATGACGTAGAACAATAAACCTTACTTATAGTAATTTTTATCAAACCCTCTTATGATTTATAAGAACTATATTTTTCATCATTATTTTGGTTTATTTGGTGGATTATTAAGGATATAGAGCCTATGATGGGGAAAATGAACTAAATTTTATGGATGTAAGTTTATTTTAATTAATTGATAATAGTTATAATCATGATAATGTATTTTAACAGATTCTCTCAATTTTTATGGGAATGCCAAGTGTGTAGCTATTTATCTAATTAATGATTGAATATTCTTTCCTATAGAGAAATGTAGGGTATAAAATGCATTCTAATGGTCAATGGTTGGATTTTGTAAAATAATTATTATGGAATTAATGGTTTATATTTTGTGTTATTTTTTTATCACACATAATGAAAAAGAAATATTTTAATAAACATGTGACCTATTTTTTTGATATATTACCTGTCCTGGAATACAGGAAGTTTAATTGGATTATATTCCATATAAGTATTGTTGATTTTATTTTTTAGGGAGTTTTCATGTGATTTTTTTTCATTACACATATGGCCATCAATCCCCTGACCCTGATATCACCCATTAATTTTTTTGGGAAATCTCCAACCTTTTAGCTCTCTTCATATGGATTTTATTCATCATGGTTGTTCTGGAGCACATCTCCATGTAATAGTTTTATATATATCTTATTTCTTTTCGTTGTTAATATTGTGTTGGCTATAATTACATATTAAATTCATGATCAGATAATGTTTTTATCAATCCATTTCATATTCAAGTCCTTCCTTGCATTTCAAAGGCCTCTACCTTTATTTTTAGTCTCTATTTTTGAAGTGGGTGGGTTTATAACTTTTTGAGTTTGTTGTTTTCATGTTTTGGGTAATTTTATTAATTTATAATCATTATTAAATTTTTTTTGGGTTGTTCAATTATTGGATGTGATATGTGGATTTAAATAATTTCACGGAAAGAAAAATATTTTTAAAGGGGGTTATCTTTGAAAATAAAAAGTCATTATTTGAAAATGTGTTTTCAAAAACCAATGGGGATTGCCTTCACATGAAAATTTATAAATTAATTTTAATAATATTACTAAAATTAATTTTGTAAATATTGGAATTTTGGGAACCTTAGGTTATTCATGAAATAGACATAGGTAACCTTGAGGTGTGTAGTTCTATTATGAAGAGACCTTTAAAATATTGAGGGACTGTGGTAGGTATCTATAATTGTTGGATTAAACATTATATCAGTTTGGGATTCTTAATTTCTTATAAAAAATTTTCCATATGCTACTTCCTAAAATAATGTTTGGTTTTATATGTATGTATTTTTAGTAGGATATGATTTTTAACATGGATTGTTGCTCACATTTTTTTATACGATGTTGTATAACTTTACATCACTTGATTGCATTTAATGAATATGTTTTTAAATTTTTTTAATATGATTTTTTAATATGAATTCTTATTTTATACCATATACTTTTGATTGTTCTTATTTTTGAATATGAAAGAGTTATTTTAAAACTAAATTAATGTTATTTACTAATTTATTTTGGAGTTATAAAAACGATTTGTAATGTTTTTTTTATTAAAAATATAGAATCATGGGGTTCATGATATTAGATATTCTGTTGAACATATAGCGTTATCGAACTGGGATTTCTTCTCAAACCCTAATTATTTATTTGTGTGGTTGTAGATGTTGTGTTACATGATTTTGGTATAAGGAAGGTAATATTTTTTAATGTAAGATTATATTATTTTCACGTCCATTAGTTTTGGGTTTTTTGCAGGTGACTATCAAGGAAGTAGTGTTTTATTGGTCATAATTTACTCATACAATCCGGATTTTCTAGTTTTTATTATATTTTTTGGATCTAGATGTATCTTTTTATTCTATTTAGTACTCTTTTTGTATGTCATAGTTTGATATATTTATTTCATTTTATGTTTTCTTACTTCACCTCACCATGCAATGGACAAATCATGTGAATGGATTGGTTGAACATGATTGTTTTGTACAAAACTGGTATAAATGCAAAGAATTGTCCTAATGTGCATTAACATTCTTGGTTTTTGTTTTGTGTCTTTGGAAGATAAGAGTTATCACCAATAAAATTCATATTGAATATTTGGAATAGGGGCATGACCAGCTCACATATATGAGGGAACCTGTTTTACCATACGTGGTAAGGGACATTTTCCCAGGTTTTCGATATTTCGATTGAAGTTATTTGAATGAAAATAATGGGGAGATTATTTAAATTGAACGATTCGTTTCTTAAATAATGTATTACCATTTTATAACTTAATATTGTTAATGTTCTTGTTCATTTCAAGCATTAGTTTGGATTCTGAAAGTGGTCTTATGATTTAATATTGTACTTATGAAGGAATTCCTTTTTGTCATGTGTTTATTAGAATATAAATCTAATAATATCCCATCCAATTCTAATAGTATAAGTAGAGAGATGGTCTTCATAGGAAAATCATCATGTGGAAAATCATTGGTAGAAGTTTTAATCGGTACGTTTTAGACCACGGATAATGTGGGTGTTCAAAAACGAGGATGTGTGGTGGATCATGGAAATGTGTGTACAATGAACCATCCACTTGTTTTTTGTAGTGTAAGAGGACAACATGAATCTGATGAGTGGATTGAGCGTTTTGATAGACTCTTCAATGGTGGATCATGAAAATGTGTTCACTAAAAACCATCCACTTGTTTTCTGTGTTGAAATAGGACCTCCTATTTCTGATAGGTGGATTGCGAATATTGAGAATATATTCAATTTCAAGATGACTCATGATGTATTGTAGGTGTTTTTTCTCATATGTTCTAGTGGAACTAGTAAGTAGATTATGGGTCCCAACTATGTATTATTAGTTTCACAAAAACATTAAAAAGGTGTATTTCATAAAATATGTAATAATAAATTTTACCTTGGGAAGTTAAATTCTAGAATGCCCTATAATTTCTCAAACCTATATTAGGTGTAGTATACTATGATAGAGTATTCCACCCATTTTTTAAGATGGTGAAACTAGAAAAATAACATGTCACTAATGACTACCTGGAGGCATGGAATATTCAGTTAGGATATAGTCATGTTATTATTTCCTTGTTGACTCTAATTTTTCTTCAAACCAATGCAGATGTGGTTATCAAACAATATTTTATAGAGGAAAACATAAATAGGAATTGGGAATTGTGTGTAGAATTATTTAGTGTTGTTGATACCTATGGTGTATCTTCTAGATAGAAAATTAAGATAAATAGTAGAAAGTGTTCATAAGGATTTGTTTTTGTGAATTTATTAACAAAGTAGTAGAATTTTCTCTATTAGTGTGGGTGGACTGGTCAATCAACATCAAATTATTTTATGGCTCCAAAGAAATTTCATCTTTGTAGAAGATTATGGAATCTGAAATGATTTTGTGTTATGATATCCTAGGTTATTACGGTAGGATCCACATTCACCAAGTTTAATAGATTTTATATATGATTTCAATGGTGGTGAGTCCTATATTTATTATATGGGGGATGTTCATGTGACTATGAATGATCTGGGAGGATCTAAGACCAAACACATTTAAGGTGTGAGGTTTATAGTAGAAGAAACAGATGTATATCTAGGATGAATTTATAGTACGGTGTTTATTTCCTCTTATATGGTACTCAATTTGTTTGATATAGGTTCCATATTGTATATTACTTCAATAAAATAGTTTACATGTTTTTATTTCATTCAAAACATTTTCCATCCTTGTTTTATCTTTCTATAGCTTCTAGATAGAGTTTTAAATAAGGTTTCAAGATCATAATGATTTGGGTGAATATATATCACGTTAATGTTGTGTTTGACTTTTAGTACTTGAAATATAAATATTGGACATAAATATGAGTGCCAATTGGATTATCAATGTTAGAACCAACATAGATTGTTAATTCTAGAAGATATAGATATTTTCTACTTATAATGCCATGCATGTCTTTCAGGGTGAGTGGGACTATATATTAGGATGGTCGTGGTCAATTTCTATTTATACATAGTTTATCCAGTAATAAGAGTGGTTTGATGATGTTTTGGACCGTTGATTGGGTGTATTACATCTTATAATAGTGTGTTCCTACGCCGAGATTTTCTAGGAAAACTATTTTGTTTTACATCTATAGATAGATGTGGAGTTTATTATTTACCTACACCTCAGTATGATTCCCCTTTCTATTCAATCGTATCAAATGGAATCTTTATATATTTTCAATCTTAAGTTACATATTTATAACCAAGATGTTATCGAATTTATTTTTCCTTGTGTATTATTATTGTATTTCCCTTTCCACTTTTATAATAATGAATATTAGTGACTCAATATTTTTATTGACTACCGTATGTTGAATTAGGTTACAATTAAGAACAATTATCATTTGAATATGGTTGAAGGAATTTTGACAAGCTTTAGTGGGAATGTTGGTAATAAAATATTGACCATCGTTCAGGGTACCACCGGTTTTGGGTCCAATAATAGGATATAACTAAGTCAAAATTTTGATCCTGTTATGGGAATTTTGTGTTTCTGGTTATTTTATTAGGTCTAAATAAAACTGGTAAAATATTTATAGATTTGATTATCCGGATCATTCATTGGTTCTTGGAATTTTTTTTCTATTTGTGGATTTTTTTTGGGTAATCTACGACCTATTTGAAGCATATGTACAATTAATACAACATTTTCAATACATTAAATAACATAGTTTATTTTTTAACCTTTCCAAATGATAGTTTTCGATCAAAAATATAAAATTTATATTGAATTTTATATCAATGTGGGGAGTAATAGATGATCATGAGAAGATACCTGATATTTTGTCCTATGATTATCCTAATAATGTGTTTGAAATTTATATCTTGTTAGGTTTTTCTCCTCTCTATAGATAATTTTTTCATGCTTTCCCCAAGATCTTTTATTTGGTTAATACATTAAAAAGATGGTGTGTAATGTTTTATGGAATGTACAGTGTCATAAAGCATTTGAGGACTTGAAGAGAAATTTGAATTTAGAAGCATTTTTTATTCATTTGGAACTAGGTTTGGGTTATGATTTCTTTTATAATTCATCTAGTGTGTGATTGGGATATGTGTTGACGGACAAGAAATAGGTGGTGGCAAATGGAATGTTCTAGTTATAACCAAGTGCGAATAACTTCCCAACCCAATATGTAGTGTGTGTCGTAGTAAAGAATGCATTGAAAATGTGGTGAAAATATATCTTTGGGGAGTGGTTTACTATACATTTTGTTCAAAAGACGTTGGAATATATTTTTACTCAGAGGGATCTCAACATGTGACAAAGTCATTGGGTGGAATACATTCAGAATTTTAATTTTGATATTTCTTACACTCCTAGGAAGGTATTGTTTTCTACTATGTTGAAATAAAAATTACCAATACAATCCAAAAAGGAATCATTCACGGAGTGTTCCCTGGTGAGAATATTTAATGAGTTTATATTGGGTAAAAATAGTTTTCAAGATATATTTTATTTTATTTGATGGAAGATTAATATTATTTTGATGACTGATTTCACCTCTAAATATATGTATCATGACATTTGAAATTAGTATTAATCTCTAGTGATGAGGTAATTAATTTCACAATTTGTATCTTTTTGTCATTATTTTATAAATATTAAGGGAGAACATCAGAGACCTAATTTCTTGTTTCATATCATACCCATCCCAGTATGAAAGAGGGATGATATTTCAATGGATATTATCATTGAATTGTTATGTAATCCAATAGGTAAGAATATTACTTGATTAATCATTGATCAAATAAAAAATAAGTACATTTTTCAAATTATTAAGTTGATAGGGAAGGTTGAACAGTTTGGGATGTAAATGTTTGAGAGAATGTGAGACTTTATATGGACCCTTATATAGTTGTGTCTTATAGGGACCTGAGGTCCCCGTCATGGTTAAAAAAAATTTCTAGAGGTTATGGGTTCCCATATTAAATTGAGAATGACATATATTTATAGACTAATGGATAGACAGATATGTAATCCTGATTCTTGGGGATATACATCCATTTTTTCCTTAATTTTGGTGGACATTGGGAAAAGAATATTCCTCTAGTAAAGTTTTCCTATAAAAATTACTATCTTGATTTAGTTAATATAGTCCTCTACTAAAATATTTATTGTATTACATGTAGATCAACCTTATGTGGGGCATAGTAGGGATAGTAGTCCATGCTTGGGATGATTCTTATTGAAGAGATGATGGAGATGGTGCAGTTGATCTGGAAGAGATTAATCACGACACAATTTACTAAAAAGAATTATAAAGACTGTCATCATTTTCCGCTAGAGTTTGAGGTCAGTGATAAGGTTTTCAATATATATTCACCTTTCAAGGGACATTTTCAGTTGTGTTTGATTGGTATGTTGGAACAATGGTTTTTGGGATACTTTGAGAATATTGTATTACTGAGAGTTAGGGCATATTAGTTGGATCTATATATGGTATCACATATAATAATGATATGTTTTATGTATTCTAATTGAGGAGGTATGTACTAGATATATTCAATGTCATTTTATGGGGGGTTGTTTTTTGTGAAACAGAAACCACATTGTTTGTGCAACAAGTTTAGTATATGGATTTCCTATAAAACCAACAACCTAGTAAATTAATTTTTTAGTTTTGGGTACTGAGGATGTGTGGATTGGATAGATTGGATATTTCAGAGAGGGACCTATTGATGAGGTAGAAATGGGAATTAAATTTTGTATTTCAAACAATTGGAGGTATTTCAATGGGATTAAATCATTTATGGTGGGGATATTATAAAACCATGTTAATTATTCCAGGTTCTCTATTGTTTATACATTGTTTATCAGATTTTTTTTGGTTTTGTTTGAGGGATTATAGTGGGTGTAAATTAATTTGGGGGGAAATGATATGATTTTAAGGGTTTTCTTGTTTATTTAAATTAATTGAGTCACGGTATAAACATGTTAATGTATTTTAAGGGGATCTACCCACGTTCAGAGGACATCCTATGTGTTGTGTTGTTTTTCTGCCGAACACTAGGGAGTTTGATATATGCATAGAAATTAAATGAATTTTAGAGTTATTAAACTCCATGTAATATTCTCTAAGAATATTCCATGATATAGGTTTATGGAATTAAATGGCTACACACCATGAAAATGGTTCCTAACATGTAATTGAAAAAAATCTTTTTTATTAAATTAGAGATGATTTTAACAATTTCATCCATAGAGGAATACATTATGTATAATAGGATAAAATTCCATTTATGTATAATTGTTTTTTACAAGATAATTATATTATTTTTTTTCTCTTTTTATTATAATTTCTCTCAAACTATTGCTCACCCCATGCAATTTTTGGTTGATAACATCCCTTATGGATCACTTCATTTGATGATCAATTATTTGTGTTGTTTTATTATTCCTCACTACTAATAATTCTATAAGGTTCCCCTTTAATTTTTCATTGTTATTGAGTTGGTTTTAGTATTGTTACTAATTCATGATCAGATAGTTATTTTTTATGATCCTATGCAATTTATTATTGCAAATTTTCATTAAAAGTATTGTCACATGTTTTCCAATCACTCTTTTTGAAGGAATCTAGGTTTATATATTATTGATGTAAGTGTTTATAAATAATGGGTTAATTTGATGAATTGATTATCATTATTGATAAATTACATTCATTTGTTTTTTTTTTGAAGTGATTTGTGTTTTTAAAGTATATCATTGAATGGAAAATTTTTATAATGTTGTTTTTTATTTAAAACATATTTTATTTATGTGAAAATAGGTTTTCAAAAAACAATGAATATTGTATTTTTCTCGAAGATGTTTCATAATTTCAAATAATATTTTTGAAATCAATTTTTTCAATCATGGAACTTAGGGAAACTTTCATGTGTTGGGATATATGCATAGGTATCCTTAGGGTGTGTTCCACCCCATTGTTGGAATGTTTTGGATATCGAATGAATGGGTCAATATTTTATGTTGGTTGAATCAAACATTTACCATGTTTAAAATCCTTAATAGCATGTATGTATTATCACATAGACTAAATCTCAAATGATAGGGTGCATGGTCATTTAAATATTTTTATGGAATTATTGTTTTTAAAATTGATTTTACTCATATGTTTTTATATGTGGTTATATCACATGACATGGCAGGATTACATTTCATGGATATGTTCTCAATTTCCTACTATATAAATCATAAATATTTTTTTGGTTTTATTAGTTCTACTTTTTATATATATAATTTATTAATTTGAAATGATTTTATTAAAAAAAATTGGGAAATTTATTTACAGATAGATTTTGGTTTTATGAAAATACATTGTAAAAAACATTTATAGAAAATAACTATTTAATTATTGATATTAGAACATTGATATACCTTTTTTGTGGAAGAGATTAGTTATTCATTCTAAGACCCAACATTTTAATTTATGATTTTATAGATTTTGTGTCACATGATTCATATAATGGGATGGGAATCTTATTTCACTATGGCTTCAATTATTGGTGCTTCCTTCTGTTAGAGATGATTTGGAGGGGATTATTAGTCACATGGGGAATTTTCAGTCATTCTTTACTTGTAAATTATAGTGTATTCGGGTTTTCATGGAATTTATGGAATTTTTTTATCCTTTTTCTCCACATTGTACTTGAGTTTTTTTTCTTGTTATGTTATATTCATGACTTGTACTATTTTCTTACTTCAACTGTCAATGTAGGGGCAGACCTAGGTGTGTAGTATGGTTGGACCGATATTTTTTACAACATTTTATGAATCATAAAAGTTACAAATAACATGATTAAACATCAATTAAGATTTAGATTCCATAATTAGGTATGGTAATATATATATAATGATATAAATAAGAATGTAATAATATTCAACCTAGAAAATGTGGGTGGTTTGATGTCATGGTTTTCATTTGAAATGGTATTCCCCAATATTCCATTATTGAATAATTACCTTGTCAATTCAATTTATAAAAAAATATACTATTTGGAAAAACATGATCAAGTTGAGATAGTGATTTGTAATGACATTGCAAGGTGGGACCTCTATTTAACACCGTTATTTTGTTGGGAATTATTGAAGTTAATTCTAACTCAGGTTAGAATGTGTCATATCATGCATTACCCATCAAAAAGGTTGGATAGATGACTCCCAAAATTTTGAATCACTGTAATTTATTATTATATATGATTTTACAATAATAAAGAAGAAGAATATTTTATATGAATAATTTAAAAATATATGATATCCTAAATTCTCATAAATTCCACTATAATTAAAAAATTTATTGGGTTCATTCATAGAATCATTTAAGGAGGACATAACACCCCTTTTATGAATGAAATCTACGTCAGATCATATGATTCCTACTACATGTGACCAATAAATTTTACTAAATTTTGAGACATTGATATTTCTAGACATCAAGAATGCATCATTTTATAGAAATCACCCTGACAAAACATCCATGCCAATATTTATCACACCATTCCAATAACTAGTTTCATATGTTTTATATATTTGATCAATAATAAGAGATAATATCTTCCATACATAGTCAAGAACTTCATTTTCGTCCTAATTGATGTCATCTAATTATCCAAATTTTAAAATTTAACATTTCATAGTCCCATTATTCTTTGTATAAAACATTATATTAATTCAAGGAATATTTTTTTGAGCTAGGCATTGAGATGGATTTTAATTTAATGGTATGTTGAGTTCAAAATTGATATCTTAAAGATACTAAATAAATTAATATCAGTCATGCACATTTTCATAAAAATGTTGATTAACTACCAAATTGAGGCCTGTATTGGAAATTAGAGACCACTATAGATTTATAATAATGGGGTGTACTATATGCATAAAATAATATATTTGGCATTTTAAATTTTACTAACAGGTTATCACTAGATCAAGGAATAAAATAAAGAAAATTTATCTATTGACATCATTATTTTGATGAAATGGCCTAACATCCTTTACATAAACACAATTATTCCAAAGTCCCTATGAATAATTTCGTAGAAAATAGATTTAAAAGAAAAGTTGGAGGGGAGTCATTGGAGAATGGTTGGAAGAGGATATCATATCAAATCAATATTGAGGATTATTGCACTGTCAAAGTACATTGATATCACCAATGATGATAATGAAGATCTGTAATTTATGATTGATAGATCCAAACTATTAGATATTATTTTTTATAATGTTTTATCTTTTTTTTACCCATGGAAAATAAGAATTAATCACCTACCAAATTATTTCACATATTGATTTTTTAATTCATGTAAATTCTTTATCTTCGTGCAGTGTTGGAATTTGAAATGTTGTAGGATATTTGTTTCTCATCATTTATCTCCCTATATAAATGAATCTAGGAAAAAATAGTATCTTAATATATTTACAAAAAAAAATTAATTTTCTCTACCCATTATATGTTAAATATTCATCTTAAATTTATTTTAGATTACAATTTGGTGAATACTCAGTTGATGATCATTTCTCTTTCAATATTTTATGAAATGGATCCCCACAAATAGTTTTAAATTGAGATCCTATATTATTATTGTGGTTCATTATGATGGTAGTAGATCCATGAACAATTCATTAAATTTTGTTTCCATTTTTCTTCATCGATACCAACAATGAATGATGGAGTTCATTTTTTGGGAAGCAGATCATGATGGAATTTGACCACTAATGAAAAGGGAGTTTGGTCAACCTTTTTTCCATGACATATGGGATAATTTTTTGTGAAATTTATGGCTTTAGAGGAACGAGAAATGAGTGGTGAAACTATGTATAATCTCTAGGATATTCTATAATACACAACATGTTGTCCAATAATCACACACCCATGTAGTCTCCTTTATGTGGAATTGTGGTTTCAAAAGAGTGAAAAGTATCAAAATCCATGTTATAGGTTTCCCTCACAATGTAAAACATTTCTCAAAAACATTGAATTTATAGGTGGTACATGATAATAAGGTCATTTATTGTCACACACAGAATATACCATGTCACGTACCATGTAACACTTTATTGATGACTCAAAATGTGCATGGGGTACATTCATAGTGAGACATTATACACCACACGATATATATATTTGATGAATATTATGAGGGATGATTAAGTGTGAATAACCTTGAACTATTATGACATACACAACGGTGCTCAGAGTATAAATGAATTGGCAGAATATAATTCTGATTGAAAGTCAGATATCTACATAACATGTACCCTAGGGGTATGTCGTGTATTATGGAAAAATTAATGTATTGAGAACATGATACAATGGTAGTTCCAAACATAGTGAAAGACACCACATTCCACCTAAGACACGTCATTTACTCCTTTGATGAAATGATGTTGTCCTCATTATTCATAGTTTACCTTCACTGTGGTTTTATGTGATATTTCATGGACAATTATTAGTTGAGTCTATTCCATTGGTCCATTCTGATGATGATTTTGTGAAAAAAACATCCTTGTTGTAGAGGGTTGACCTCATTACAGCTTACTATTAATGAGTGCATGGTAGGGGAGATTACTTATTATGAATTTGGTTGTATTATCCCAATTATATGGGGGATAATACACCATATACATTTGATCGTGAGCACTCAAAAACATCACTGATAGAGATAATGTTTTTCTATGAGTGCTTGGGATTTATTCCCATTTCAATCATGTTCCATAGGTAGTGTTATGGGATCCATCACGACCAGTACTAATATGGTTTTTGATCTCCTATCATTGATTATAACTCCAGTAGGGTTAGGTCCCCATTTCATGGTCCTTATGTGTATCACCTATACATGATCCAATGAAACAAATGGAGACATTTTTTCTTGAACCTTATGTTTAAGGATCATTTATAGAGTAATGATGATTGTATGCGTCCACTGATAGTGTGACCTGAATCAAGGAGGAAATGAAAATTCTCATGAAACATTATCATAGTGATATAAATAAGATATAATTATTTTATCAGTATGGACTAGTTTTCTACCTACAAAACTTAGTGGGAGGAAATATGTTACTATAGTAGTTTATTCTGTTTTTTATGATAGTGTTTTCTTCCATTAAAATAATATGATCATAAGAACGGAATTATGAGATCACGTACTTGTGTTTATAAACAAATATTATTATTTTTCTTATAATAACTCTAGAGTGATGGATTTTATGAATTAATGATTTATTATAGTAGCGATGGGGTATGAGTATTTACTTCTTAAAGATATGTTGGATTAATCTCCTCACTGTGATCTAGGAATCTATTAGGATAAACAACATGGATCAACCTTGATATTTATAACCTCTTATCAGGTGTCACCAATTGAGATTCATAAGATTATGTTAGAGTGGTGATTTTATTTATAAAGGGGTTTTATAAGGATTAAGTGTAGAAATTTGTATCATAGTGTTTTCCACATGAGAGTTTAGTGAGTGCTTGAGGTTCAGTGTGATTTGGGGTAACATAAACCATATTATAATATGAAAAGTATAACATGCCTTCATTGAGTTTTTTGAACAAGGGTTTTGGGTGAAGTGGGACTTAGAGATATCATTGGGTTAGGATATAACAAACTATATATTTTTATTAATATATTCTAGAATTGGGATTCAAAATACATTATAGAATTTTAAATGTTTAGTGATACACTGTGGCTATTTTTATTCCACTATAGAATCAAGGAAAATGAACACTGAATCCATAACCCTTCTTCAATCATTAAATGGTATTCATCATCAATTAATTCCATGTTTACTGGTCATATGTGTTTGTGACCATAAAACAATAAATGATGGTTCATTTTACCACCATCCAATATCTGTTACCCATGTGATCCATATAACATCTATGGAGGTACAAATAATAAAGTTTTATTTTGAAATGTTACGTGATAATATATCCACTAGATATGATCCATATATATTTTCCCAAAGGATTGGAGCTCACCATCCAGGTTTGAGGATATATTGTGACCCTATCCATGCTACAAAAGTTTGTTTTGATGATATGGGTTTTTCATAGTTGTACATCTAGTAGAGGTGATTATGTATCGAGATCCTATTGAATCATTTGGGAAGCCATGAAAATTACTTAATGTTTTTTATAAACTATTTTTTTCTTTCTTATCAAAGGGTGATGACCAATAGAATTTTTTTTGAGAGATAATGCCACTTGGTCATTAAATAGGTATTATGAATTCAAGGAAATACCTTGATTATCACTGTATAATGTGTTTCTTATTCAATAACAAGATTAGGTAAACGATGCAGGAAGTATTTAGGGACTCAGTTGTAGTATAGCATTATATCTTATTCTAGTCATATGCCTATGTAATTTATATAGTTTATGTTATTGTTAAAAAGATTAATTTTACCACGTTTGTTTGGGTCCTTGCTTTGGATGATCATCTACCATCAGTGGAGTATGTAATTAATTATTATTATAATTCCTCTACCGGTGTAGATTCTTTTTAGGGATTGTATGGGAGTATTTATAATTCACTATTATACTAGTTGGATATAATGGGTGACTATATATGGGTGTTTGTTTTGGTTTTAGTGGTTATTGTGAGGTGAATATTATCCATGGAAAGATATGGAAATCCTTGGATCTATTAAGAGTTTATTATAGACCAATGAAAAATGATATTGGTGAATGAGAGTTGTCGTGATTTTTCTATGGTGATGGGATAAATCTGGGGATATTAAGCTCTTTTTATTCCTACAATTGTGTTGGGTTAGTGAGGTGGTGTTCCTCTTAATAACATAACAATTTTAGTTTTTGTTTATTTGGGTAAATCTTGTGTCATAGTTAACATGCTATGGTCAACAATCCTTTTACAATATCAGCATTGGTATGCTAGGAGATGACAATGTATGTTACCATTTTCATGGAGCCGACAATGTTGAGAACCAAATAATGAATACTATTAATGTGAATATTTTTTCCTTTGGTCTATGTTTTTTTGGAAGAATAGGAAATCATCAATGGAGGTCGTGCGAGTGGGTAACCTAGTTGATATATTAGCATCACATCTTTTTTATTGTTGTAATGATCGTGGATGATATTCCGTGAAGAGTGAAATAGTGTAATGTCATAGTTTTTTTCATGTATGGAACTTAGATATTTCTAGGAATATACATAGTGTCGAATTGTGATACCTCCTGACATTTTAATTCTTAATGTTCCTAAAATTGATAAATTAATGATATTTAATATACGAATATCACCCATGGGTAATTTTCCAGAAAAAGTGGTATTACACTCAAATAGGTTCTCATATCAAAAATATTATACCACCAGTTCGTTCATAATGGGGGGTTTACCATATTTGTGATATAATATTTTTCCACATCAGTTTTTCAATAATGTTCTATCATGGTCCAAAATCATTAAATAATATTATTTTATTATTTTACTCTTTTAATATGGTTATAGACACCTGACATCCCATGTTTTAACATGGATACACCTAATTACATAAAATTAACTTCATAACCTAGAGATTAAAATAATCCATTTGAGAGGATATATGGAGGACCATTAGTAAATAAAATCTGATCAGATCAATATCAAGGATCATTGTGCCATCGGATTTCATGTATCTTACCAATGATGATAACACATGTCATTTATTCTTCAATGATCAATACAAAATCATAGAAGGTATTTTTTTTTGATTTATCATATCTTTATTTTCTTATGATGAACATGAATTGACCACCTAAATAACTAATTCATTTATTAACCATTTTATTATAAAATCAATTTATCTATTGTGGTATTATAATTGATATTTAATTAGTTTTTTTCTTTATATTCGTTCATCACACAATAAAAAAATTTAAGGACAAAAATACATTGGGATAGGTTTAATACTGTGTTTTTGTTTTCATTATTTTCATCCACTATTATACATTCATTCATCATTGATATTTTCTATTGCCTTACAATTCGATGAATATTCAGTGAAAGTTTCTTTCAAAATGATTCTTTGGTGAAATTGATCACATTCACAATTTTTGGGAAGATATATGATATAAAATTTTTGGTATATGAAGAAATAATTTTATCCATGGATGGATTGAGAGTTTGAGTTTTCATTTTTTTGCAATAGATACCGATGAGGCACTATGAATTTCACTTCTTGAGTAGCTGATAAAGATTGATTCCATCCAATGATAGTTATAGGGTTTTATTATCTGTATATATATAATTTATAACATAATTTTAAAAAATTTCATTTCATATGTGTGGGTGAATATGCATGAATCAGTATGCATTTTTTTGTGAAATTACCTGCCACATAGTGTGTGGTCATTTGAACCCAAGATGTCTGGAACCCTCTCTATGGTGATAGGATTTATTCATAGAGATATGTATCTCATGATGCGTGACATGTTTCACACCCCAAATGATCCTTATATGTTCCACTAAATGTGTATTGGGTGGGGGGGGGTAGAGTCCAAAGAGTACATTAGTGTTACAAAAAATGAGTACCAAATTATGAAATTCCCTACACTTTGATGGAGGAATGTTTTTTATATAAGGACACTCTTAGGAAGACATTTTGACTCAATTTAAATTTAATTTTTATATACATGGTTAGGTCATAGTACACTTGTGGTTCTGTTTACTTAACCCTGACCGTGTAATCATGTGGGACACGGGGTACATTGTCACAGGATGGAGGCAAGATGAAGGGTATAGATAAATCAACAAGATGTGAACAGTAGTAGAAATCCATATATTGTGAAAATGTTCATGATATGTGAGAATAAGAAAAATGTAGTTCAACATGTAGTGAGACACATCGTGTATATCTAGGGACACATGATGTATTATTTTGAGGATAGGATCGACCCCTATTTCATCTTAGTTTAGCTTCATTATGAGATTTTGTGAGTTTTCATGGAATATTATTTGTTAATTTTTTTACATTGGTCTATTTATACGTGGTATTAGTTAATCATACCTTTCAATTCCTAGAGGGTTGACACCCTGAATCTTCATAATGATTAGTGGAGTGTGGTTAAGATCCCTTATTCTATAGTGAGATGTTTCATCTGATTCTATGAGGGATTCAGCAATATAGGATCCTAACCATCGTACCTTAACTCCCCCTTTTTACCATTGTGTTATAACCCATCAAAGAAAGTGGTTTCTTATTTCACATTTTGAAATTTTATGTATTTTTATAAAATAGGTTGATATATTTTCATCATGGAAAAAATTATGAGTTTATTATTATTATTGAAGGATATTTTTTGATGTACGGTCTTAGTAATTAATCTTCACAAAGTTATTCTCCCCTCTAATGTTATGTAACTACAGTATATTATTCAATTCCAATAATAAGTTTTACAACTATTTTTTAATTTTTTATTCTATGAAAACATATTGTATATCCTTCATATCTAAATCCCATCATTTCATCCAGGTCTACATGTATCAAATAAATAATATCCCAAATAATCCATTGAATTTGTGATGGAATATGTATCACAATACTCTACAACATAAAACCTACCCAGGAAATATTTTGTTTAATGAGAGGACATCCAATAAACTCATATTGCATGTAATATTTTATAGTGTAACAAATCATTCAAATATTATCATCAATAATCATAAATATATATTTTTAACGGTGCTCTCATTACCCTTTCAACTAAAATTATTCTGTAGTTATCAACACCTATCCATTTTCATTTCACTGTTTAAGGTTTCAAATGACTCATGTATTATTTACATCAATCTTATCCCCTATAAATTGGTTTTTAAATGATTTTATGTCTATGAACACAAATTATATGATCATAAATCCTATATTGGTCTATGAACTATGTCATTAAACATTCAATACCTTTCTCTGAGGCCCTCAAAATTAATTATAACATCCCTAATCTCACACTTCTGGAATCAATGCTATACACATTAATATTGAAATCTAATATTTAATACCAATGATAGTGACCAACAATTCACCGTTAAAAACATTAAATGTCAAATTAAAATATTTAATCACATAAATTATCAATGAAAATATAGATTTATTTTTTATTGGACTATGAAAAACTCATACATAAACAATACCCATGAATTTTTGTGAGCATTTCCCTTAGTAGACCCATATTTTTTTTATTTTAAAAATCATCATGCATAACAACTATATGAAATAAAAATTCTGATGAAATAACATGTTAATGGTTAGTAAATAAACCACTCAAATGAATATAGTTTGATATTAAAAAAATAATGTTTCAGGAAAATATTATTTGATATGAATAACCTAAAGAAAAAATTACTATTGAATTAAATAATTAATGAACTAATTGATTATGTGTATGAAATGTTTATCTAAATAAAACAAGGGGGAATGAAATATAATATAATAAAAATTATTTACAGACATAATTAATGAATATCAAATATAATGAATATGTAATTTAAAACAATGAATATAAATTATTTTATGAAATCATTTACTACATGGTAACATTCTTGTCCAGTACCTATGATGAAATAATACAAATTGAAATTTAATGCAGCCTAACGTATGAATAATGTAATAAAGATAAAAATATCATAAATATTAAACTATTTAATTTAAAATATTTATATATATAATTCATTTTTTATTGTGATTAAAAAATATACACATCATTGAGGCGACAGTCTACATATATGCTCAAACTAGGTGGGTATTTCTTAGTGTGAGAAAAAAAGTTTTTTTATAGTTAGAAAAGAATAAATAAGAAATAATTATAGAAATGTTTTCATTTATATCATATAAATTAATTAAATGTATCCTTATTAGCATGAATGTAATTTTATAGTAAAAGATATATCAGATCGCTTCGTGATATGGTAGTCCACCGAACACACGAATCGTGATCTAATATCCGTTTTGATAGAATATGAGATATAATTATGTTAGAAAATTAATATAATAACATTTTATTATATGGTAAATAATGGTGTTAATATATCATAATAATTGAAGAATATTTTAATAATGTGGAAGCATAAATAAAATAAATATTCTCAGTTAACCATGATATATCTTCTTTGGAAAACACCTGTAGTTAAAAAATGACTTACTATAAAACATTAATGATAAAATAATGGATCTATGATATAGGGAGGGTTTAAAGGATTAAATTTTAGTATTTAATAGATTATATAAAATTTATTTATAGTTTTTAAGTATTGTGGAGTGGTTTTTCTTTTTAAAGTGAGGTCATTGACCTACTTGTAATATGTAACGTCCCGGTTCCAGAAGCCACCCAGAGGTCCACCGTACCTGGTTGGTCACATGGCCTCAAGCACATTTCCCCAAACACCAGAGGCTTATGACTAATAGCGAGGGCCTTGGGTGTGATGGTGGGGAAACTATTCCCTTATTGGTAGAGTACACAGTGGATAAAAAAAAGCACTAGCGGAAGTGGTAATAATCCATACACAAGTGAACAACGAAAGACTGAATATGAAAAGTAGCATAAGCTAATATATATACATGATGCATGATACATATTCCTATGAAAGGATCCAAATAAGTCACAATGCAGAATATAATACTAATCCAAGTACAAAAGAAAACAGATAAGCAACTCCTCAGCAATGCAAGCCTCGGCTTGGTCCCATGCTCTCCTGCTCGAATTCAAGTCAAGTAGCTGAAGTAGAAGGGCACTTTCCCCTATCTATACCTGCAACGACATAGTCTGTTTGGGCCCAAAATCTTGACCCAAACAGTGCGTGAGACTAAATCCTAGTGGGAAACCACCCGATGATCTATGCCTAATAGTTAGAGAGCATATGGTATGTAATAGTACAGTAAGTAGTAAACAATAAAAAATGACCAACAATAGGAATATACACAGCAGTAATCGAACCACAGATCAACAAGCAGCAGTGAAGAAAACATCTAACCACAAAGAGGAAACCCTCTAGGAAGTACTCTCAACCATCCCCTCTGGTCCTATCTAAGAAGTACCATTAAACCTCTGGGTAGTACACTCAGCCTAACCCCTCTGGTTTGGTCATAAAAAATTATAAGACTCTATGAGGAAGAACGCTCAGTCAATTCCTCTTATAGTCTAAGGCAGTCAGGAACTCTTTAAGGATGATCACACGGTCAATTCCTCTTATATCCCCATAGAATATAGACTCTCTAAGGAAGCTCACTTAGTCAATTCCTTCTATAGCCTCAGGTCGATCACAGACTCTCTACAGAAGCTCACACGGTCAATTCCTTCTAAGGCCTGGAATGGTTTAAGGAAAAAAACAAATAAAAGACCCTATGAGGAACCATACTTGGTCTATCCTCTCGTTGTCTATAATATCCAAGACTCTCTAGGAATCTCACTCAGTTTATCACCTATACACCATAATTTCCAAGACTCTTTGAGGTAGCTCACTCGGTCTATCCACCTGTAGTCTATAATATCCAAGACTCTGTGGGAAGCTCACTCGTTCTCTCCCTATATAGTCTATAACATCTAAGACTCTCTAGGAAGCTCACTCGGTCTATCCCTTATAGTCTACAGCACTAGGTTCTCACTTCCCCATGCCAATCGGTGCATAATAATGCTATATGGTAAAAGTAAACCTATAGAACTACTTGGTTAACTAGTTTATAGAACAACAAGCATGTTTGGAAACCAGGCTCCATCCTATGGTCATAAGGCATGGAATGTAGGTACAACAGCCAAAGGCAGAACAAGTCCAAAGGTCGTAAACAGAAAAATAATGTGAAAAAATCCAAGAAAAACCATAATCTTCATATATAATCAATCCTTACCTCTACACAAGCATACAATCAATGAAGAAACACAACAGGGGTAAAACAACAATCACACAATACCCCGTTCAAAGGGATTGGGGGAAATTTCACATAAACTCAAAGACTTCGAACAGTAAGGCACAAACCACCTAACTTGATTCTAGGAGATCGATATACATGAACCACAATGATTGATTCTCTTTAGAACGTTGAATATCTGATAAAACGCACAAAACGTTCAACCCATGATAACATGAAAAAGAGGAGGAATTGGGAGATGATGCTCTAGAAGAAAAGAGAGCCTACTAATGAGGTTCCAACGCAATCGAAGGTGGTCGATTCGGTGAATGGACGGAGGCTCGGGGGCTCTGAGAAGTTACATGGATGTACGAAATCTTCCGGATGAAGAACAGCTAGACAATGTCGTTTCTGTCCTTCAGACGTGACCCCGGTCCGTTTAATGAAAAAAAGAAAAATACACGGCATGTACTTTTTGAATTACAAAGCATGTACTTGGCTTTTCCATACTCCACTTTAGGTGGCCTCCACATTTCCCCTACATACCATGTCTGTGGCCTGGACATGGCCAGCACACGGCCTCGCACGACATCAATATACATGGCATGTAGTTATAAAGTACATGGTTGGTATTTTTGAAATTACCAGATTCTCCACTTTTTCTCAAAAACTCTAGAAAAAGGGAAAACATACATGGATGGACGGTATGGATTTGTATAAACTTCCCCCCATAAAGAAATTGTTCCCCGAATTTCCCTAGCGAGGAATAGAAGAAGAAACCCCGAACAACTCCGGCCACTATGATCGTACATCAATCTCCCTCTCCCATGTCTCGTCCTGTACTCACCCATGGTGCCATTGCATCCGTACTAGAGGAACAGACCGGCCATAGAGATCCCTCATACTATGATTGAAATTCCGTATAGGATTCTCTTAAAATGATGCATCCACCTCGATATCAACCTCCTCAGGTTGAAATACATGAGACAGGTTTGAAAAGTAACGTCGGAGCTGTGAAACATGGAAGATGTCATGGATGTCCCGGTACCTATGAGGTAACTAAAACCAATAGGCAACCGGACCAACTCTCTCTAACACCTCAAACTTCCCAACGTACCTCAGTGAAAGCTTACCCTGTCTCTGAATCCTCCTGTGTCCCAGCCGTGGTGTGACACGCATGAAAACACGATCCTCAACCATGAACTCCAGAGGTCATATCCGCTGAACAGCATAAGACTTCTGTCGAGACTGTGCAGTATCCATTCTCTTATGAATCAACTCTATCTACTATGAGGTCTCTTGAACAAGATGAGATCCCAGAAAAGCTACCTCTCATGCCTCGAGCATGCATAAAGGTGATCGGCATGGCCTACTGTTCAAGGCCTCGTAAGGTTCCCTCTAAATAGTCTCCTGAAAGATGTTGATGTAGGAAAACTCTAAAAGAGGTATTTGCATCTCTCAAAAACCTCCAAAGTCTAGAATAAATTCTCTATGAATATCCTCAAGAACCTGAATCATGCGCTTAGACTGGCCATCTGTCTGGGGAGGTATGTTGTACATAAAAGTACCTGTGTACCCAAATCCTTCTGAATCCCCTACCAGAACCGAGAAGTAAAACGTGCATCCCTGTCTTAATCAATGGATTATGTATCTCCATGTAGACGTACAATATCACAGATGTACAACCATCCCTGATCATCAACACTGAAGGTCTCCTTGATCAACAAGAAGTGAGAAAACTTCGTAAGTTTGTCGATTACTAGCCAAACATCATCATTCCCTCAAGGTGACCTCGGTAACGCGGTCACAAAGTCCATCGCGACATTATTCCATTTCCACTGAGGAATGGGAAACTATTGTAAAAGACATGTCGATCATTGATTCTATGCATTCACCTTCTAACAAGTAGAACATCTCATAACAAAACCGGCATGGTCCTTCTTCATACATGGCCACCAATACTGGTGATGAAGATCCTGATACATCTTGGTGACACCAGGATGAACTGCCCAAATAGAGGAATGAAAAATCCTGAATCATCTCCTCGCGTATGTCTGTTAGAACCCATACGCGTCCCTATAAACAAAATCTCTTGTCCTCGCCAACAATCCACACAGGTAGAGGGTCCTCTGCTAACACACTGTCCTGCAGGACTAGGACTTATGAGTCTGATAGCTGCCACATCTGTACCCGATCAAGAAGTATAGAGGTGACAACTACAGAAGATAGAAAAGTCTTTCCATGTCTATCGTGAACCTCCAAATGCATCTCAATGAATAGAGCCATAAGTTTACTCTCACTGTTGGCATCCTGAACTGGCTGTATCTGAGTTCTCCTACTCAGCGCATCAACAACTGCATTGCCCTTCCCAGGCATATAAGAAAGCTCAAAATTAGAGGACTGCCGATACTCAACCGACCTACACATTCTCAGATTCAGGTCCCACTGAGTCAATATGTATTTGAGACTCTTGTGGTCAGTGAAAACGTCGAAGTGATCTCCGAGAAGATAATGTCTCCAATAGCATAAGGCATGATCAACAGCTGGTAACTCTAGATCGTGTGTCAGGTAGTTCCTCTCATGTGGCCTCAACTAGAGAGACTCGTACAAAAAAACTCCATCTCCCTGCATAAGGATAGCTCCAATCCCGATACCTGATGCATCACAGTAAACAGTATAGCTCTTGACCGGATCTGGAAAGACTAGAATCGGTGCTGACATCAACCTCGATTTCACCTTCTGAAAGGATGACTTATAAGAATCTGACCATAATAACATCATCTCTTTCATGGTCAGACCTATCATTGGTGCTGGTAGGCGTGAAAAGTCCTGAATAAAGCACCTCTAGTATCAATCCATCCCTATAAAACTCTACATCTCAAAGATGTTCTTCGACTGCTCCCAGAAAACTACAGCTCTCACTTTCCCTGGGTCCACTAATACTCCTGCCTCCGAGATGACGTGACCCAAGAAGTGCATCTGATCCATCCAAAAGTGGAACTTCGAGAGTCTAGAATAATGTTTATTCTCTCTCAGTGTACTCAAAATGATCTCAAGATGGGTATCATGGTCGTGTTTAGTGTGAAATTAAACCAAGATATCGCCCACAGATTCCACCATGAAGTAATGCATGTATGGATGGAAAACTCAGTTCATCAGCGCCATGAAAATTTCTGGCGTGTTTGTAAGACCGAATGGCATAACCAAATACTCGTATAGATCATACCTTCTCATGAAGTTTGTAAGAGGTATATCTGATTGTCTAACTTGCAACTAATGATAGCCAGATCTCATGTCAATCCTCGAGAACACTAGGGCTCCTCGAAGCTTATCAAATAGATCATCAATCCTAGGCAAGGGATATCAGTTCTTGACCATCAGTAAGTTCAACATATGATAGTCACCACAAAGCCTGAGATTACCATCTTCCTTTTTTGCAAACAGGATAGGTGAACCCCAAGGATATGTACTGGGTCAGATGATGACCTTTTCCTGTAACTCCTCCAACTGTTTCTTGAGCTCCTGTAGCTCAGGTGTCGCCATCCTATAGGGAGGAATGGACATTAGTGCTGCTCCTGGCATGAGCTAAATATAGAATTCTACCTCACGCTCTGGAGGAAATCTCGAAAAGTTATTTGGAAGGTCGTCTCTGAAACCGTCCACCACTGAGGGAAGTCTAATTGTGAAGTCCCCTGGTCATCTAGATAATGACTAGCAATCTGGGCTGTGACTCCTCCTAACCCATGATGCTCGGGTCCTGCTCGACTCTCCAGGACATTCCAAATACCTCAATGATGAAATGATTCACCCTATGGTGATACGAAACTCCCTCTACGATGATTGATGTCGATGACTACTCAAAAGGGAACTAACCAGTCGATCCCGATAATGACATCATAGCTCATCATCTCTAGGAAAAAGAAATCCCATAAGAAGTGACACCCTGCATCTTAAAGAGGACACTCTCTTCACTAATGTGCCCCAACCACTCTCGTGCCAAACGATGTGTCTAAAGTCAATGTACTGGCAGAGGAAAATATACAGAGCCCAAGGCTCTCCATAACAGCAAAAAAGATAAAGATATTCATAGCAGCAGTATCGAAAAGAGCTGAAGATAAAAAAAACTACTATGATCGTACCTCGAATTGTTGATGTTTTTTGATCCTTATCCTAATGGGTCTGTTCCATAGAGAATTTCTAGCATGTTCCATGTCCCTACGACCCTCAATGAATACCCTGAGATGATCCACTCCGCTATCACTGGTAACCTGGTGACTTATCACCATGTCTGCGACCACCACCTTGGCCTAAATGGCCATAAGAAATCCATTTCTCAGACAGGTGGAAACTGGCGATGCATCTCCTGAACGCGGGGTCATAGAAGATCCCCTACCTCCAGCCGTAGGTGAGAAGATCTGACAAAAACACTGCAGATGGACCATCTTTCTGCAAGATCGAAACATCATCTGGTCTCTCTGACACTGATTCCTAGTATTCCCACTCATCCTGCACTGGTATCATACTACCTGGCTACAAGAAGATACACTCCGCTGACTCTGATCTCCTTGAGAAATCTCCCTGCAGTGCTTCCTGCTATCAGAAAGAGGAACACTAGCTCTAGAGGTCGAACCACCCTAGCTCACTACCCCTGAATCCCTCAGATTGTGCTCTGTGATCAACTCCTATTTGACGATATACGATATCGAAGTCAACCTGATGATGTTCACCTGCGAGCGGATGTCGTGCCTCAGACTATCCTCGAACATCCGCACAAGGTACAACTCATCGCATCCTGGAATTGTCATGAAACACTACATCTTAGTAAAGAGAGACGAGTACTCTATAACAGAACAAGTACCCTGATCCATGATCATAAACTCCTGGGCTCGAAGGGCCCTCAAGGTCTCTAGGTAGAAGTAATCGAAGAATCTGATCTAAAACTCTTCCCAAGTGATACCTTGATGGCGTCCTGACTGTGAGATCACTTCCCACTACCTCTTGGTGGAGTCTCGAAGCATATAGGTCGCAAGCATCACCCTCTTCTCTATAGATACCTCGAGATGCTCGAAGATTGTCAGTGTGTCTTCGAGCAACAACTCTGCAGCCTGAGGTCCTCCATCCCCTATGAAAGTAGAAAGATGCTGCTGCTGGAAAACACATGTCAACTCAACCATCGATGGGGAAGGAGACAACACTCATTGAAAGGTCTGCATCATCATAATATAACCCTCCCTCAACTATGAATCAGAGCTCGTAACTTGTATAAATGCTGGTGCCAAGGCCGGCACAAAAGGATAATCTACAAGAGTTCCCGAATCGGCTATATCCGGTGTGTGATCACCGTCTAGCAGTAGACGTACAAACGAAGGACGTCTTGGTTGCATAGCTCTAAAAGGTCAAAAGAATTCCTTTGATAAAGATTATCAAATTCTGTAAAAACAAGAGTAAAAGACTAAAACAGGAGAAAGAAACATTTAGGTTGTACAAAACATGACAACGTGGCGTGTTCCCCAAGTACATGGCATGTACAATATGAGTTTTCAACATCTCGTGTTCTTTGATACACAGCTGACTACATGGCTGGCTCTACACGGCATGTTAGGAACTAACACGACATGTATAACAGAAGAAAAAACTGACCCGTGTTGTTCATGACATGGCTGGGTGCCTAGAACAAGACTACATGGCGTGTTAATACCGAACATGGCATGTACTACACAAGATTCCCCGACCCGTGTTGTTAGTGACACGAACGGGTACACGGCTCACTACTACACGACGTGCTCCCTATAAACATGGTGTGTACTTGAAGGTTTTCACTGAAACGTGTTGTTTGTTACACTGATGAATACATAGGTTACATGGCACGGCGTGTGCCAAAAAGGAAACAACGTGTAAAATTAATGTTCCATCCAACTGTGTACTTAGCCACACGGGTAGAAAAACGGTCACTACAACACGGCGTGTACGTACCATACACAACGTGTTCATGAAGATTTTTTTTCACAACCCCGTGTTTATGGCCACACAGTCAGTAACATGGTTTAAAAGCTACACGATGTGTATTAATAAAGTACAGGCCGTGTATTCTGGGGTTTTCCAGGCAGTTGCTCAGAAACTGCTCTCAAGCCCAGAAAACACAGAAAACAAGAGTTAAAGTGCCAAATTATGATCCGTGAGGGCCCATACACCCGGCGAATCAAATATTGGAATCTCATACAAGTTATAACAAGGAAACAGGCAATGATCCACCAAATTTGGGTCTATGAGGGCCCATAAAACCTCAAAAACTAGAGTTTTGAGTCCATTAATGCAAAGTACTTTACGAACAGATTCTCTATCAACAATAGAGGTTCTATAATTCATCTATCTCCAATAGAATGCATAACCTAAAAAACTTCTATCACAACCACATGAAAATGCTAATGCATCATAGATGAAATGGAAAAAATGCATGGCATGTGATTTCTAACTAGTGCCTATATGATGCATGAGATGGAATACGCTCATCTCATCAGGTTCCAACAGAAATAAAATCGCAATAACAATAAAGGTAACGACACAAATCATGAGAGGCACTCTTGGTTAAATCAAATCCACTGTAACATAGAAACTCCAGAGAACTGCAATAAGTGAGGTAGATTAGCTTCTCCCTATACATGGGTTAGCTCCTCCCGAGCATAGCTTATTACCAAGTACCCAATCTATAATATCCCTCGTTAAAGGCTCCAAAAAGTAAGTTAAGAGAAAGGACCCTCTGATAAGGCATTATAACGTCCTGGTTCCAGATGTCACCTAGAGGTGCCCCGTACCTGGTTGAACACATGGCCTCAAGCGTATTTCCCCAAATGCCAGATGCTACCAACTAGCAGCGAAGGCCTTGGGTGAGATGGTGCGGAAACTATGACCTCATTGGTAAAGTACACAGTGAAAAAAAAATCAATAACGGAAGGGGGAATAATCCATACACAAGTGAACAGTAGAAGAATGAATATGAAAATCAGCAGAAGAACACACATATATATATATATATGATGCATGATACATATGCCTAAGAAATCATACAAACAAGTCAGAATGAAGAATACAATACTAAACCAAGTACAGAAGAAAACAGATATGCAACTCCTCAGCATCTCAAGCCTCGGCTTGGTCCTATTCTCTCCTGATCCAATGAAAGTCGTGTACCTGAAGTAGAAGGGTTATTGCCCTTAACTATAACTGGAACAACATAGTCTGTTTTTTCCCAAAAGCATGACCCAAACTGGGTGTGAGAATAAATTCCTGTAGGAAACCACCTGAAGACCTGTGCCTAATAGTCAGTGAACATATGGTATGTAATAGTACAATAAGCACCAAATAGAAAACAATGACCAGAAATAGGAATATACACAACATTAAACAATCCACAGATCAACAAGCAGTAGTGAAAAAATAGCGAACCAGAAACAGGGAACCCTCTGGAAAGTACTCACAACCATCGCCTCTGGTCCTATCCTAGAACTACCAACAACCATATGGTCAGAACACTCAGCCTAACCCCTCTGGTTTTGTCATACGAAATTATTATACTCTCTGAGAAATCATGATCAGAAAATTCTTCTTATAGTCTAAGGATGTCAGGAACTCTCTGAGGATGAACACGCAGTCAATTCCTCTTATAACCCCAAGGTCTAGAGACTCTCTGAGGAAGATAACATAATAAATTACTCATATAGCCTCAGGTCGATCACATACTCTCTCAGTAAGCTCACTCGGTCAATTACTTATATAGAATTGAATGGTTTAAGAAAAAAACAAAATGAATACCCTCCGAGGAAGCTCACTCGGTCTATCCTCTCATGGTCTATAATATTCAATACTCTCTGGGAAGCTCACTTGGTCTATCACCTATAGCCCATAATGTCCAAGTCTCTCTGAGGTAGCTCACTCGGTCTATACTTATGTAGTATATAATATCCATGACTCTATGGGAAGCTCACTTAGTCTCTCCCTTATAGTCTATAACATGTAAGACTCTCTAGGAAGCTCACTCGGTCTATCCCTTATAATCTACAACACTATGTTCTCACGGACCTGTGCCAATCAGTGCATAATAATTCTATATGGATATAGTAAACCTATAGACCTACATGGATAAATAGTCTATATCATAAAAACCATCTAAGGAAATAGGGCTTCATCCTACGGTCCCAAGGCATGGAAATTAGGTACAATAGCCAAAGGTAGAACAAGACCAAAGGTTGTAAACAAAACCAGCATGGGAAAAACAACCATTCACAACAATTATCCACATATATAACCAAAATGTACATCTACACAAGCATAAAAGAAAGGTAGGAACACAACAAGGGTAAAACAGTAATCACACAGTACCCCGTTCAAGGGGATTGGTGGAAATTGAACATAAAACTCAAATACATCGAATGGAAAGGCACAAATGACCTACCTTGATGCTAGGATATCGATATAATTGAACGACGATGATTGATTCTCTTTATAAAATCGAAGATCTGAGAAAATTCACAAACTTTTCAACCAATGATTACCTTTAAATTGGAGGAATAAAGAGATGATGCTCTAGAAGAAAGGAGAGCTTACTATTGTGTTTCCAACACAATTGACGGCAGTCAATTCAGTGAACGGGCGGAGGCTCGGAGGCTCGGGGGCTCGGAGAAGTTCTACGGCCGTACAGAATCTCCTGGATGAAGAATACCTAGAAGAAGACGTTTCTGTCCTCCAGACGTGACCCCGGTCTGTTTAATGAAAAATATGAAAATACACGGTGTGTACTTTTGAAGTACACAGCATGTACTTGGCATTTCTGTACTCCGCTTTAGGCGGCCTCCACATTGCCCCTACACACCATGTGTGTGGCCCAGACATGGCCAACACACGACATCAAAGTACACGGCATGTACTTATAAAGTACACAACGTGTATTTTGAAAATTTCCAGATTCTCCTCTTTTTCTCAAAAACTCGAAGAAATAAAAAAACATACCTGGATAGAAGGTCCGGGTTCTTACAGAATTTTTTATATGAAAAATGTGTATCCTTATTTTTCAATTACCTAACATCTACAAAACAAATAATTCTAGTGAATTATGAATTTTTAGATTTAAAAATTACCCTTAAATTATATTTATACATTTTTCCAATTGATTTGGAACTTTAACATTTTATATTAACTCACCCGTAAACCCATTTTCACCATAACCACAATAATTAATTTATATTGTTTTCACTATTCAATAAGGTAAAATATTATGTTTGATTTATTAGATAATATAAATTAATCTTATTAAAAATATTTTTTTCATTTTATGTAAATTTAAATCAATTAATTTTAAAAATATAATTTAAAATAAATCCAGAAGACAGGATAAAAATTTGGGTTTTCAAGAACTGTATTATTTAGGAGAAATATGATTTTATATTAAATCTAGGACTAATGAATATTAATTTAAGAACCTTAATAAATATATATATTTTTTTTAATTCATTTAAAAATTTACTCATTTTTTATTATTTTAAATAATTAAAAATTGGAATATCATGCACTTTCAAATTGTTTATGAAAAATACAATTTTAAAACAATAAAATAAAATTATACTAAAATTCAATATAAGGATGATTTAAATGTAATTATATGAACTAAATATAACATAAAATTAAATTTTTAACACAAATATTATTAATGAAAATAATATATATTTTAAATAATTTATTTAAAATAAAATTATCTTTTTAAAAAAAATTATTTTTGCACACTTTATTGAAAAACAAATTCTGAAAATTACCAAAATTTCAACAGACATTAATTTATATAATTTTATTTTCAAAATTTTATTTAATTCGATAAAAATTATTTTTAGAGGATTAATACATTAATTATATTATGTTATTATAAAAATTAATAATATCATTTTTAATGAAAGAATATTTTTTAAGATTAAATTTACATTACTAAATATTTATTGGTTATTTATTTATAATTTATCAATAATTTATATATATTAAAAAAGTTTTAAATAAATAAATAAATAAATTTATTTATTTATTTCATAATGATGTTAATTTAATTTATACCCACTAATTTAATAGATACATTGTAATTGTTATATATTTTTCAGGTCATATAACCTCAAAGTTACGTGTTGAATATGCTATCAAACATAATTCCATTCTTTTAAAATACTGGGGTGGTACATCCACCCCACCCCCATTGATTAAATTATAATATTTTATTTTAAAAATTATGTCAACAATCAATTTTTACAAATTTGAATAAAAATACAAATGTTAGAATCTCAAATCGAAAAAGGGTTAATAAAAATAACCTCTTAATAAAAGATAAAAGGAAGTACAAAGGTCATTTAGAATAACATTTAATTGGTTTCCCGCTATTATAACATATGTGGTAAGTCTTTTTCAAACATAAAACCAAATTTTATTTAAAAAATAATTTTGTACAATGACATAAATGTTTGATTTCCTTAATGTGAATGATCACTATAATGTTAACAATCACAAAACCATAAATCAGTAAGTTGTGAAAAGTCTCATCGATGTCATTAGAAATGATGGTAATTGAAAAAGATTATTTTTCTGGATTGTTTCCAAAAGAATACGTATTTAATTACTTCATATAGTACGGAACTGAGGATATATATATATATATATATATATATTTGATCAGTTTAAATTATTTACATTAATCAATTTTCTCCACAATCACATCATTCCCTCAAAATGATGAGTATTCAAGAAGAAGTTTTAAAATATAAAGAACAATAATAAACATATAACTATTAAAATAACTATAAAAGGGATAATCAGTATATTATACCTATCTAGTTAGATTAATAAAAATAAATTATCTTGTGATTAGGTAATAAATTAAACAAATGAACATCATATGATGAAATTATACATTAATCTGTAGAATTCAATAACAATACGAAAATTTAAATATAAATAAATATATAAATATTGGTTTTTATATCTTAAATATCCCCAATAAAATAAACATTAATGATTTCATTATCTTCAATGTTTATACCATACCATTAAAATTATAAGACCAAGACTATTTTGATTTTATTTAAAAAATATTAATCACATAGTCACGAAATCATATTTAAATCAGATGATTATCTACACAATAAAATATTTGTTTCATAATTACCTCAATAGCGGGGATCATATAAAACCAAATTGTAATAAATTTAACATAACTTATTTCCACAAAAATTAATGGAATAATTCACAAAAATAACTCTACAGGAACTTCAAATCAATAAATTGTCTCATAATGTTTCAATAATATGTCTAAGATCTCATAACATAAAAACTCAAAAGGGGTGTCAAATATTACTAATTTAAGATAAACCAAAATTATATAGGCCAATTGTAGTATCCATAAATATTAAGACAACCCCATATAAGAAATTCATAATCTATATTGTTATATACACCATTCATCTGAAACCAACTATTATATCCTTTAACACGGACTCCCAAATAAGGTGAAAAAAATATAAACATTTCATTCCCCATTTTGATATTGATGAAGGTGAACACATTTTTTCCATCTAAAACATTATACAAATAAATGATATATTGGAACACTTTTTTTCAAGATATTCTTTTTTATATACATTTAGAGGAATAGAAAACACTATTACAGAAACTATACCCATCAATTCCAGTGAATATTTCTCCCACTTAACACTACTTTTTTAGTTCATAGTATCTCATCATCATCATCCATAAGAATCAATTAAGACATAAATAATTCAACCTAATTATTTTCTAAATTGAGGAGTAGTATACATAATAATTTTAAGCCAATTTTTTATTAAGTAATAATATATTCATTAAAATTTTAATTTCATTTCTGATAATATGATGCGAATAATTGAATGATGAGACAATAACTACTCATTACAAAAACATAAGATTATTCATACTGATCAACACATGGATTTATAAATTTAAATCCTAGAATTTTCATTTAACAATGTAAGGAATCACAAAAAAATAATAAACATTGTCAATTTTTAATCAAATCCAATCAAAGTAAACATTTATTAACCATATCAGGCATTATAAAAACATCTTTTTTCTTGGTGCATCATATTCACAACCTGTTTTAATCTCTCATAAAAACTAAATATATCCTAGGTAAATAAATTGGAGAAATACTATTTTACCTTGGTCCATATTAATTATAATTATAAAGGGAAATTATTAATTTCATTGGAATACTATTTTAGGGAACCCATTATATAAGTTATATCCTGAAAAACAAGTGTTATTTATGATCACCCAATATATAAGCTATATCGATCTCACCTAGTTATATCCGGGAGAACCCATTTTATAATTAATCATGGGATTAACATTAACTATATTTGTCCATCTAGGATCATCAATAATGCCAAAATACTATTTCAGGGAAAAAATTTAATAATTCACTATTGGAAAAAAAAAATCACTTTTCATTCATTTATTGATTCACATATGGAAAAGAAATTTGTTCCATAACAATTACATAAATATCCCATTATCCCCTAGAAATAAATATGTTCAATATCAATTACGTTAGAAAATTTTAAAACTATTGAAAAGAAACATGTGACGTAATAATAATTTTCTGGCATGATTAAGTCGAGGAAAAAATAAATTCCCTAAAAAATAATTAAAACATGATTAATAGTATAAAATGAAATGGATTTCATACAAATCGAAATGAAATTTGATTAAAACATGGAAACAAAACAGGTTCCCTAAAAAACACTTCCAAAATGTTATTATACTATGGAAAATAAATGATCACCATAAAAATATCTTTCATGTATGAATATCCCATAGAAAATAAATAAGTTCCATATCTATCTCATTGAAGCACAATTAATATGAGAAAAATAAACGGGTTCTATAACAGTCTCTTTAGAACATGATTAAAACATGGAAAATGAATCGGTTCCACTAAAATCTCTTAAAAAATATTAATTTATCTATATATATAATGAGAATAGTATAATTACAAAAATTCCACATTTTAGTGGATGTAACAAAATGGGTTGTTGATATTGATGCATGGAAAAATAAATAATAGACTATTTTTCTAGGAAAGTAAAATAAACCGTTAAAATAACTTTTTTTAATAAGAAATACTATGAAAAAAAATTTCATAAAAAACGAATGGAAACATATAGTGTATACGTCTTGAGAAATAATGGATATAATTGAAGGAAAATATATTCATGTCATATATATTAAAAATAAATTCTTATTAATACAAATTGTTAATGGAAGTCAAAGATAACCCATTTATAAGAAAATAATAATTTATTTTTTCAAACATATTTATAATATAGTAAAAATAAGGAAAAATTAATTTAGGAAAAAAATTATTTATAGGGATGAAAATATTTAAAAAAATATAAAAATGTTGATAAGGAAGAAATAAGTACCTGATCTAAATAAATTCAAGATAGGTATCACATAAAAGTAACATTACTGATATTACAAAATTAATAACTGAAAGATATTAATGTAAATTTGGTTCAAGAAAATAAGATCCCATTTTTCCCCAAAAGAGCAATCAATATAAACAATCCTAAAAGAATGAATATTGCAACATAAATTATTTTCCACTTGGTAAAAATTCATTATTAACCTCCTAGAATGAATATGATTAAAGGAAACATTATATATTAATTAAAAAAGGTTTTTCATGATATATAAGATAAATGAGAAGTATATACACCTCAAAAATATAAGAAAGTTGACTACTTAATCATATGTTTCAATGAGAGATAATTTTATATTAATAAAACATACAAAAATCATACCATTGAATTTGTTTTTAAATAAGTGAATAAATTATATGTATCACATATAAATACAAAAATAAATTTTTAAATACATCACAACATAAAGAAAATTAATTACTTATGAAATCATAGAATATTACATATAATGAAGAACTAATATAACACATTGAAAAAAAATTGAGTTATGAAATTAATTACCACATAGTAATTATCATTTGAAATCAATGGATGAAATAATTCTAATTGAAACATATCACACAATGATGCATATTGTTTTCTTAATATTACATGTAAAATGGTATTTATATATTCCACAAAATATAAATAAGTGGTTAGTGTGGCATATGGCTCAGAAAAACAAAGAGTGAGATAACAAAACCCTTACGTCGGGTCTACTATTCCCATGTGTTTCCTTTTAATATTCTATAATATGTCTATGTGAATGATTTGATATATTATAAATATTACACCTATTTAATAACTTATATTTAAATCATTTATCTTATTTATTTTATTAACATATTAAAATACCTATTAATTTATGTCTATTTTATGTGTTTTGAATACATCCAGTCTATCATTTCAAAACATATTCTCTTTGTTTACTATGTTAAAAGTGTGAAGTTATTCCCCAAACATATATATAATAATAATAATAATATTGATATTTTAGTGAAAAATTTTCAAAATGCAGTCTCTGAAAATCTGTCATTAAATATGCATATAGAAATGATTTATGTTATGATCATTGAGACTGTAGGGTGTACAAACACATGAGTAACAATTCCATTATACAAGGATTATTATAGAATAAAGTTGAGTAATATTTTATCGTTGAATAATTATCCAAATAAAATAAATTCCATATCATTTCATGAAGTTAACATATACAAAACATCCATATGGTGTGCTAATGAAAAAAGAATCACATTGCATTTTAGAGGTGGTAGTCCACATGTACACACTAATGACATTATTATTTTTCAATGTCGGAAATAATATGATATATTTTCTCCATATAATGATAATTATATTGTTAATATAATATTTATTTCATGTATATCACATATATTAATTACATTTATCATTATTATCTTTCATTTCATGCGTTATTGAGAATGAATCACATCTCATCATAGAATGGTAGTATGTCGTACACATGGATTATGATTTTGTATACCTTTTGTTGGAAGTGGAGATGGAGTTTGGATATTTTGTTTGAATAATAAAATCTCAGTGTATGGTAGATAATTTTTATATTAATTAATAATATTTATGCATTATTTAAATGAATTGGATGAATAGATAAAAAATATTTTAGTCAAAAACGATACTTCTTTTAAGGAAAACATCCTTAGGTAAGCAATGAACGCCATCATAGGATTTATTTAAAAATAATATGTTTACTATAATGTTGATAGGGATTTTGTTTTTCTATTTGGATTGTTATTGAACAATAATAAGGGTTTTAATGATTTAGTATTAATGTATATGGAGTGTACATTAATATGTGAGGTGAGAGGGAGACATGTTATTTCAGAAAAGAAAAAGGTGTACACATGTTTTCGAACATCCAAAAGGTACAAAAAAAATCAATATTGAGAAATAAATATTATAAGATTTATATATTTTCATAAAATGGATTTCTGATAAGTTTTTAGATAATTTATTCCCATATGTGTTTTATTATACCAACTACTAAAACCATTTTAACTTAAACCACGCCCGTTAATTATTATTATTTACACTATTTACTATGGTCAAAAAATAAGTTTAGAATATTAGATAACATTAATTATTATAATTAAAAATATATATCCCATTATAAAATACCTTACATATATGTTGAAAATTTTATTTTAAAATTAAATAGAAAAATGTGATTTGAAAGTTGGATTTCAATTATTGTATTTTTAAAGAAAAAGTTGATTTTATATTAACACAATGACTAAAAAATATTATTCTATAAATATAGATAAATATTTATTGATATATATTATATAATAATAATTTAAAAAATTATTAATTATTTATTTTTTGTAATTGTAAAGTAAAAACATTATGCACTTTAAATTAGTTTATTGAGAAATGAAAATTTTAAATAGAAAAATAAACATATTATAAAATAAAATAGAAAGGAAAATTAAATGAAATTAGTTGTATTAAAAGTAGATAAAATTTTATAATTTATACAAAATAAAACTCAATAAAAAATTATTCCTTAAAAATAGTAAACCTATTGGAAATTAATTTAGTTTTCCAAAAAAATGGTATTTTTCAAAGTCCACTAGAAACTCAATATTTTCTAAAAAATACCAAAATATCAACCAATTCAAAATTTTATATTCTAATTTAAAATTTAATTAAATTTTATCAAATATTTTTTTCAATTTAAATGAATAATTTTAATTTTTTATCAAGGAAATAAATAAAAAATAAATTTGGTGATAATATATTTTTAAGAATAAAATTAATTAACTACAAATTGAATGATTATTTACTAATACATTATCTTAAATTTATATAGTATATAAATATTGTATATAAATATATATATCCAAATTTAGTTAATACTTTTCATACCCACCAATATAATTTCTAGTTTATAACCGTTATATATTTCAAGAGTTATTTAATCTTGGTGTTGAATGTTGGATATCCTATAATCATAATTATCTTCTTATAAAATCTCAGGGTGTTACATTAATATTTTACATTAATATATATTCACTAATAAGATCCATATTCCACTAGAAATGATTTATTACTATAATTATTTTTTTATGTTGATCCACATTGTTTAAACCTAAATATTTCACCCTATTCTGGACTAACATTCCAGACCATAGAATTCCAAAGGATTGTGACATAGTGCATATTTGACTAAGAAAAAAGAAATGGAAAGCCTTTTTAAAAGTAAAAACTTTTACTAGTCGGCCAATATCCTATGCGGGATAAGGATTATTTTGATTGTTTAAAACATAAAATGGGGGAAATATAATTTTTATGAAACATGTAATGGGATTCCTAAGAAATTACATTTTTCCATCATATTATCATTTTCCATCCATATATTTGTAAAAACATATGAGTAAAATGAGTAATAATGTCCCAATGTCATCTATTATCCTCTATTATACCGTATAAAGATTAAATCAATTCTCATAAGTGTTAAAATCATGGAAAGGAATGAAAACAACTTTATTAATCATTTATATTAGTCAAAGAACCTGTAAAAAGTGAAAAATGATTTAATTTCATTATAAATTAACAGTATTGGGAATTAGTTATTCAATTGAGAACCCCAATCATAGTTTTAAATATTGGGTGTCAGTCATTTCTATATAGTCAATGATACTATAATGATATTATATTGATAGTAAATGTGCTATGTATTTAGATTGAGCATACCCATCCAAGGGCACATTTTCAATGTCAAATAAAGTAGGAATTTGTTTTATCAATAATGTTTATCATGTGTTATATTATTGGTATATATATTATACATAAACATCATGCCAATAAATTTTAGGGGATCTTATTAATTACAAATAATTGACTAATTCCTTATTCAACATTTAACTTAGTTATTTTAAAATAATTATTTACAAAACATATTTCCTTTAAATGTTTATATTTTATTAAGGATAGGGTGAAAGCCTCATTTATTATTAAATCAATGAAAAAACCTCTTTTAACTGGGTAAAAGAGACCCATTACATTGCCTGAAGGCCCAGTGGGTATTTAGCCCATTACATGGCCTGTATGCCCAAATTGTTTGTCTAATGCCCATTCTGTGAATAATACTGATACAGTAGTAGCCTACTATAGTACTACACAGTTCCCAACCACCGCTACAGTCCCAAGCCGCTGATATAGTGACATGATTCCCCTATAGTTCCCATCATTGCAACAGTGACACTACTGCTATAGTACGCTAAAGTACCTTCACCTAATGGGGTTTGAACACCCATTTTTCATATATGATTAGGGGTGAATACCACTAAGACAAATCCTAACTACCATTTAAGTTTTTATATCTACACAATAAAAATGTAAATTATTTTGGCTTCTTCTTAATTTTATCAAGTCTCAACAGTTTGAAAAATAATAAAATCCATGAAATTTATAAACTCATTCATTTAATAAATTTTACTACTCTTATTGGAAAAGATTTAGTATCCACAATACAACATGGGATACAAATAAATTAAACGATAAACATTAATACATTCTAATAATGTAATTATAAAAAAAATGTAGAAAATTAAAAGGTCACTAAATGAACATGTAAATTATAACTTGATGATAAAAAGATTTTATTAATTAAAAAAGTTATTATATATCCTTAATTATAATTATTATTTATTTTGAAATTGTTTTATATTTATAATGTAAATAATTAATGAAAGTAATTTTCTATAACATATATAATTAATGGGATGAGAATAAATTAATACTTAAATGGATATTTTTCAATGAACAATTTTTAATGTGTTGCATATTTTGGATTATATTATAATTTTTCCATTTAAATGATTTTAATAACAAAATAATTTAATGTAATAAAAAATATACTAATATTATTTTATTTATTATTTTATATTATGTAATATTGATTATAATTATTAATTAAAAGGTCAAATTTTAATAAAAATATTTCTTCATTTACAATTAAATTTACAAAAATTATAATTATCATTTTATAAAATGATCTATATATTTGGATTCAGAATATAAAAAATATCTTTGTATTTATTTATCATACAACTATAAAAAATATAATTTTGTCAATAATATTAATGTATTTTTTTAAAAATATTATAACACATATGAAATGTTTTTTTATAAGAATGATATATAAATTTATACAAACAATTTATTGAATAAAAAATATATTTTAGTTGTAAAATAATTCATTTTAAAATAATTTATTGAATTTATAAACATAATATTGACATATTGTATCAAAATTTATATTTTATTCTAACAAAAACAATATTTTTCATTTTTCATTTATTAAGTATTAAAAAATTCTTTTAAGTCATTTAATTTGGTGGAAGTAGAATATATTTTTATCATAAGAAAATAAATTTCATTGGAATTAATAATAATCATGACCCTTGTCTAAATATGAATAAAATTTTTTTCTTAATGGTAATCTTTTTTTATAAATGTTTTTATGGCATTTTCTTAAATAAATTTTAAAAAAATTTATCATGTATAAAAATTTAATTCATTAAAATGGATGTCATTTTTTTATTTTCATTTTTAAAATATATAATTTAGTAAATTTTAATATTTATTCAAAAAAATATGTTAACTTTGTAAATATTATTCACCACAATAGAGTTCAAATTAAGGGGTAAATGTTAAATTATGGGTAAAATTCAAAAATAATCATAAAAAATATCCATAAATATGCTTAAGAGGATACAAATTATTCAAATAATCCATATCATCATTAATTTATAATTTTATATCTTAATTCCTTTAATATCACAATATTTTTATAATAATGAAATTTGTATTTACAATAATCTCACCCATCACTAATATTAAAAATCTATTCAACCATTTTTTTCAAGACAGAACTAAAATTTAAAATCCACCCTATAAATTTCAATATTTATATGATTAACAGTAATATCCCATGTTGGGTTTCTTATAGTCTAATTATATTATATAATTTCATAATAACATGAAGGCTTCTAATATGAGATACATATTTTTCATTATTTGTAACAACATTTTATCTTCAGTTTTCATAAATAATAATCAATTACATAGAATATTTTTTTATTTTTTTATTTTGTATAATATTTATAATATAATTATACTTATATAGTTATGATATTAATATAAAATCACTTCATAATTATACTCATCCATTGATTATTGTATTTTGTTTTTTTAACAACCTATATAAATTATGTGAAATTTTTAATCATCAATGGTTATGGATACATGATTAGAAATGTTATATGATATAAATAATTACCGAGTGTTTTTTTATTTTGTAGAATTTATAATATTTATGTCATTATTAAATTATCTCCTTATATTTGAAAAAAAATTTACAAAACAAGTTCACTAATGATTACATATCAATGAACCCTACACAAAACACTAATAGAATGAAGGTTCAATATCTTAAATCATCATCAAAATTATGTTCTAGTGACATATCAATTCTAGATATAATAAACTCATGAACATGTGATTATGAATGAAATAATATTAATTAAATATAAAAGTGCTAGTTAAAACTACACTAATCCAATGAGATTCATTAATGGAAAATAAGATTTCAAAAAATTAAAAAAATTATAATGTAAAAATATAAATGATAATATACATGAATAGTGATCTAAAATAAACGACTAGCGAGTTAAAGTTAATTATAAATGATGTTACAGAGTGTATGTATAATAAAAAAATATAATGTTAAGGGTTTCTTATGTCAAGAAAACCATTATTTATTGATTTTTAATATTATGAAAAAATATGAATTTATGTGGTGTGTATAATTATTCATTGATGTATTATATGATTATTATCCTTTAATTTATTTTTTTAGTATTCCATTTCATGTTATTTATTTCAATGTCTAATTATGTAAATGTAATAAAAGATGTCAGTTATCTTTTGATATATCACATCAAAATCGACATTATCGTTGTATAAATTCAAATTTAAAGGAATTGTATTTTATTCCACTACAATGTATCATTAATTCTTTATTATATATTCATTTATGGGGTTTACATAATTTAATACCAATCCCCTTCCCATTGGTACATAATTCAATATATAAGATGCATGTATATTGAATAGACCTTCTTAATTCTTCTAGTTGGGAATTTTTTTTAATGTTCATATTCAATATATTAATAAAAAAATTATATTATATACTATAGTAATTGAATATGTTTGTTTTCAATTATATATTAATTTTCTAAAATATTTTTAAAAGCAGTATTTCTCATGGTTTTCATGTTGCTCAATTATATTTTCGAGTAATATTACATGTTCAAAATTATTACGATACTAAATAAACTATAACTATATCCTATAGTTTCATTTTTTTCATTGTATGGGAAATCAATCCAAATTTCTCTACAGTCATAGTTTTCTATAAATATAACTCTAGTGAACTATTATTACATAAAACTGTATTTATAGATATGGGGTCTTACGCATATCCCCCAGGTTATTGGGTTAATACCCTTTTCCCACAATTGATCAAGTGTGTCAATTATATGATACGAAAGAAATATTATCAAGATTTGAACCCTATATCACCCACATACAAATCAGTAGACTATACCACTCTAACAAAAATTGATATACAAAAACATTATCTATATATGATTATAAATTTTATATATATATATATTATTATATTAACAGTTAATAAAACTCTTTTTTCAACACTATATTTATGGTTTTCTGAAACCATGGATATAAGGCCTCCTGTAGTAAATGTCAACAGAAACCCTAATAAATTGACCAAACAACCGTACTATATTATTATGGTCATTGGAATTCATGGGTGTAGGGGTATATATAGCCCTAATGATTATAAAACAACTACTATATGGTTATCTTGGTACCTTCTTGTTGGAAATAATTTTCCAGTAGTGGTAAAATAACCCCAAAATCCATTGTTTGGCATAAATGTGGGTATCAGTTACACAGTTGTTACTCTTCCATAATATACCAAATATTAATTTTTTCATTGGTTTATAAAATTGGGATAATAATTTTTTTTTCTATATCATGAAATTGAATGAACTCATAATATTCCAAGTGTATCCCTCTTTTAGTTTTTCATTGGACATTAATTGATTAGTCTTATTCAAAGATGAATAACCTTTATTTGGAAAATGACCTAATATATTATAAATTTTGTATGTTTTATGTAATTTTTTCTTTTATATATGTGAAAATTGTGATTATTAGGGTTTCTTATGAGGTTGGTAGTCTTTATGGGTGATTTTAGAACTATCCTAGAAGTTTGGATGAAAAAAGTTCATTAGAAATTTACATGATGTGTGTATGTTACTTACCATGTAACTTTTACCAGAAAGATGTTGTGAACATGTTCATTATGTGAAATGGGTACATTTCATAAACAGAATCACTTCATGTAGATGTCTATCTGAATAACTATTAACCTGAGGTAATTTTTTTGTGCATCCCTTTAGTAATAAATACATGATACGTAATTAGATTATACACCGTGTAATTCTAACGATTAGTGGTTTTAATGAACCCCATTATCATATTTCTCATTCCACCATTTTTGATAACCCATCTCATTAAGCCCCAGGTGAATCTCGGTTAATCTTAGGATATTTCAGGACATTTAGACAATACAGATTAATTTTTATTCCTTGGTAGGATCTTTTATTTTGTCTTCATCCCCATTACTGGTTTTTCCATTGATGTAGTGTTTTATTTTTATCTATATTGTGGAAGCAAGTAAATATTTTATTACTGTGATCTAGGATCCTTCTTGTAGATATCTAAATCTCAATTATTATTATAGATTCCTATTGGAATCATTTCTAAATCATAGATAAATGTTGGGGGGTTTAAACCTAACATAATTTTATGTTTAATTGAAATTTCCACGCAATATGGTAATTGTGCCAAAATAATGTCCACTAAAATTAATTTATTCAATGATTAATTGTAATTTATCATTTGAAATATTTGATGGATTCATTTGGATTAATTTTTTTTTATTTCTAGCTTATTTATTTCAGTTTGGTGGGATTAACCTTTGAAATAAGAAATTGGATAATGGAATGAAGTGTTTTCATATAACATGACTTATAGGTGATTTTTTTATAGAATCATATTCAAAAAATCTTATTAGACGTTGGTATACCAACAGATGAATATATATATATATGTACGTTCAAATAAAATAAAAATGATAGTTTTCATATTTTACCATTAAATATTATAATGTGATAGTGTGATATCCTAATTGTTGTGAATTATTGATTTGAGGATGAAATTCTTAAATACAAGGATATTCTGGAATGATGAAATTCATATATATTTGTAAATTCTGAGTGGTACAAGATTAAATTCATATATAGTGGGATATTCCTAGTGATACATGATGAAATGATTATATTTCTAGATTTAAATAGGTATATATGCAGAAATACTTATAGGGTAGGCTTGATATACTAAAAAAGTTCAAATGATCCTTCACAGTGTTACAAGAATTGGATGAAATTATTATATAGAGGGATATTCCATGTTATTTTATTTTTTATTGGTTAATTGTTATGTCCATAGTTGTTGTATAAATTCGCAGGGAAATTCTGGTATGGTGTTGAAGTAGGTTTATTGATGTATTATATTAATTTATTAATAAATACACATGTTTATTTCATTATAAAATATACTTATTATCAATCTAGTTTTATTTAGGTATGGTAGAGTCATCAGAATGTGTTTTAATCCCACACTATCCATCCCTAAATTTGTTACCAATGAATATGACATAGATATAGGTTTGGATAAATGAATGGAACCTTATTTTATAATAGTTATTATTGGATGGGTTGGAGGTTCAAGACGGATCCTACAAACATTTGGGATCAGATTATTTTTCATTTATTCGATTTTAAATGACACTTTTTTTGGTTTTGATATTGACATTTAAATATATTTTAAATTTTACTTACATGAATCATTTTTATTATTTTATTGGTTCCACCTTTTATTTTATAGTTTTTTAATATATTATTTTATATATTTCGGTTTCACAAATTATATTATCTTATATCCAAAAATTCAACATCTATGTAACTCAATTCCATGGGGTATAGTATTCCCACAATATTCATCACACCCATGATTCTATTAGGTATATTATGGAATATGTGGAGGCACACATGATGTATCGTAACCAACCCTTTTATCCATGTTGGAGAGTGTCAGATCATGGGATATTAAGAGGTGTTATCCAAGGAGAAGGTTCTTTGGTTTTCCTTATTATTTGTGAATTATAGAAATGATAATAGGATGTGTCGAGGAATTGTAACGTTATTCTGCATGGGATTAGTTAACCAATATACAGGTAAAAATGTGAGTGCTTGGGGATGTGATTACTATTCACAATTTTCACTTGTTATAGTAGATGTTATTTGACTTTGTGAGATTAACATGTTATGTGATGTTATTATTTTTTGACATTTAAATTCACATCCTGGAATGTCATCTGATGTGTATGTATCCATCATAATATACACATAGTTATATATATTTACATGCATTATTAATAATAGTGACACATTTATTTCATGTGTTATATACATGCCTAAATAAACTGTGAAATGAGATAATTTTTTATATATGTTAAATTAATTCAAAAAACATATATTTCAGAATAAAAAAAAATTTAATACATGTACATAGAGACCAAGATCAGTGGTTTTCTATTTTTTTCCACTATTTATTTTGAACTTATTGTCCATCCAGTGTTCTAATGAGAGTGTCTATCTTTTAGAGAAAAATCATTCCCACTAACGTGAAATTGATTCCTAAGAGAGTGTAATTCAGAACACTCATAACAATGCTAATCAAGAGATTCATGTAGCTTTTGAGGACCATATGGATGTTCATCTTCACAGTTTCTTTTTGTGGGATATCAGATCCAAGATAATGGAGACTGTTCTCACTGTGCCTTCGATGTCGGAGCTACTGTGGGAGTTTCAGTTATAACATCCAAATACAATCACTAGTGTTTGAGGTACCCACATAACGGAGTTGTATAATGAGACAATCCATGCAATCATTAATAATTTTTGAGACACTTATATATAATAGTGTGATTATTTTTGTGTATACGCTTCATTAATTTTCAGAACATCAATTGGAAATTATAGATCAGGCTGGGTAGTAGAAGAATTTATATTCGAAGAAATCATATGTTATATTCCTAATGAAGATATACTCAGATATTTTAAGGGATTATAATACTCTTAATTTCATGCAAATCACATTGGATCTGATGTTAATGATTGAATGTTATTTTCATTTCCTTATCCTGTATATTTTTCTGCCAACATTTAAAGATGGCGAGATCTCCATGGTGAGTAAATTCTTTTGTGATGAGATTTGAAATGTGATAAGGTCACATGTGAAAATATTTCTAGAGTTTTTTAAGTTGTGATGAATTTGGATAGCATCACCGAATAAAATATATTAGATGCCCAAGACAGAGGCTATGATGTTTTAGTACATAGAATCAGTGGATCATCTTCTAGTTGAAATATGAAATGATATAACAATTTTTTCCTATTAAATAGTGGCAATATATGTTATATCAGTGCCAAGAAATCATAGAACTATGTTCCAATGTAGCTTTATCAGTGTGAAATGTTGGGAATTATTTAGACATATAGTATATTCCCAACATAAGATTTCAATGCCTTTAATCTATAAGGTTATATTTATATGTGATATTGGAACATATCATAGAATAGCAGTGGAATGGGATATGGACATGAACCTAATTCTATAAATAAATCAGTAACTCTTCATTATATATGTAGAAAAATATCACATGACGTTTTAGTTGAGGTAGTGGATGTGGTACCCTAGTGTTGGAATGGAAGTACTAGAGTGAGTGTATATAGAATGGGAGTGATATTGGAGCCCATGGAATAGGGTAAAGACAACTTCACTATAGGTATACTTCTTTGAATGTTGTTGTTATCAGACTATCTCTTGTTAGAGGTATGATTCTTGTATCATCTACACATTCTCGTTTTTTTGTGGATGTAAGAGCAAAAAATAGCATGTTATATACACATTATTGGAAAAGGATTGGTTTTGGTTGTGGAAATCAAGGATATTGTTTTGAAAATATACACAGTAATGTGAGTTACATTACAGAATTCAAATCCTTGAATCGAGTGTTCTCTTGAAATTTATGGATACTTTTTCTTGTAGGAATCCTTTAGGATGGAAATGATAGGTTTTTATTTGATTCATTGTATATATTTTCATGTATATATCAAAGAAAAACTATCATTTACCTTTGGAGAGTTACAATTATCTATCTTGAAATAGGAACCTGTTCTCACATGGGTGAGTGGGGACTTTAATCTAGTAAATAATGACGAATTCATTTTATATTGTATCATCTCATTGATATGATAGAAATACCTATTTTGAATGATGGTGTAATATAATGGTATTGTTTCCATTTGTTGTAGACCATATTTAGGATTTTTTCTGTTGATTTATATGGATTTCAATCCAATAATGAGGTTAATTTCACAAATGAGTTGGCTCCAGGAGCAGATCCATTTTTTATTCCTCCATTTAAGATGGCTCCAGAATAGTTTCAGTAGTTTAGAGTTCTGATCGAAGATCAAGAAAATTAATGTTTTATATGACCGACTACATCTACATGGAGTCCCATTTAACATTTCTCCCATAATACTTTTGATACCATTCACCTGACTATGGATTATTGAAGAGTGATCCTAATAAATGTTAAGATGTGAAATCCACTTGTGCATATCAATGTTCTCTTTGACTAGTTGAGAGGTACAGAGATATTTTCTAACATTGATTTAAGATCTAGATTCCACAAACTGTGGGTGGGACAATCTGACATGCCTCAAATTACATTTATTATTAGTTATGTATTTTATGCATTCATAATGAGGTCTTTTGGGTTGTCAAATTCACCTATGGTAATCATGGTTTTGGGAATCAGATCTTTCATCAATATTTGTATTAGTTTATGGTGTATTTTATTCCATATTTTATACCCATAATAATCATAAAATCAATGAAAATATCACTATATCATATTTATTATATTGAGAGATCATCAAATGCATGCAGAGCTATGAAAATTCATTTTGTAGATTGATAATGGGCTCTTCCTGATTTATTTCATCATATAGTTTGTTGTTTATGTGGACCTAGATAATGTTTTATCCATTGTATCTTTTGAAAAACCCTATAATTACATTGAGATATGGATCTTTTTGTTGTTATTATATTATAATCTATGTTGTATCAAGGACATCTCCCATCTAGAAGCCCCACTACCAAGGATGACCAAGAACGGACTACGTTTTTTTGGGTTTGATTAATGTAAGAGAGATTATCACGTGATGAAGTCAAATCCAACAACATAAAATATCCTCACTTTACTAGTTCCAGTAAAATCATATAAAAAATTCTAGGACAGATCCATATTTTTTCTCTTATATGTTCTCATGTAGGAAGAATTATTGGTTTCGTACAATGATTCAAATGGCACTATATTTTGGCAATAGGTTTGTGGGGTACACATCCCGTAATATCTTTAATTACATATTTTATTATTTGGAACTGAACTTTTGTAATAGGAGGGGGTTCCAGTATTTTCATTCTTTATTCCATGGTTTTTTATTATACACTATAAATGGGATATGTCTTTTATAATTCATATAGACAAATGAAATAGAAAAAGGTAGTGCAAGAGTATTACAACTCACAGTAGATTATGACACTATTTGTATATGTTTAGGTGACATAGAGATGAATATTACTGACTTCTACATCTAATTTACCATTTTATTTGTAACATTTCAATATTGAGAAGTTATATAATTCAGAAGGAATAGTTTTAAGAATCATATTCTATGAGGGGGGAGACTCCATTATGATTTTACAATGGAAGAAGAAATTATGTCTCGTAATGTTGCTGAATATAGGTTATTATGGGTTTGTGTGAAGAGATAATGAGTGAGTTTCATGCATATGGATGGGAAGTACATCCTAGATTGAAAAAATATTTATCCTGATCTCTATCTACAGTAATGGTTGTCATGATTGAAGTATTAGGTTTCTTGATTTGTGGAATGATGTTATATTTTTTAGTTTATGAAAGATGATAATCAGGGGGAGCTGGGATGTTGCATCCACTTCTGATTTTAGGTTTGGAATTAGATGATGTCAATATGGATTTTACAATAGGATTAACCAGGATTACCTATAAAAATAATGTAGTATGGGTGACTGTGGATCAAATGATGATGTTTACCCATTTATTACATATCATAGAGACCATCACATCTGATGATTTGGGAAGATAATATGTTCACTATTAATTTTGGTTTCATGGAATCATAGGATTATCAATTTACCATAATTCCTTGTTTCACATCACAGTTTTGGAATGGTCTTTAAAAGGACTAGGGATCATATGTTATTTTGACAAAATCCAATCACCCCTTGTTTGATAGCCAATCTATATACACTATTCAGGTCTGGAGGATATGTGAGAAGCCTATGTTTTATATTTTTGTGGTATGTGGTATTGGCTTATGTCACATGGGGAGTTTTTATATAATTATAGCTAATAGTTATCAATAATGATGGAATCTTTATGTCTTTTAATGGATGGATATCCCGTTAAAATCATTCTTGGTTATATGTAGGTTAGCTAGTGCTTGTTGGTCATTGTATCATATTGTAGGCATCGTTGAATTTATCAATTGATCAAGATGAATATTGGGAGCACATATAGAATACAGAAATTAGATGTTCACTATTAGAGCTGACAACTATTATTTTAACGTAATCGGTATATTTTACTTTGAGATTCTTCTTGGTGAAAAATATCGATTCCAGAAGTAGGAAAATCTAGTTCCCATTTTTTCGGGTCATTTTAGATAGTGTATGTGGTTTATCTAGTGGTGTATCAATTATCCCATTGATATCACTACTGTTCCACACACAATAAGATTCACATGACATATTATTATTGATATTATCCAAGCCCATTACATATGGTTTATATTCATGATGTTAAAACTTGTATAGATAATTCCATTGAGGATTATTGGATATAGATTGCAGACCATGGTCTTAATTGTCAATGTGGAAGGATTGTAACTCTACTAAGATAGAAGTGGAATCATTGGGATGTTTCAGAGGAGACATGGGAGTGGGATTCTGATAATTGAGAATAGTGTACCTGTTACATGACATGTGATTTCCTTGAGACACAAGACATTATATTGTTCATGATGTGATGTGGTAACCCATCAAGAACCGAATTAATGTCATGTGAATGTAAATGAAGATGAATATTAATATGAGGAGATGGGATTATCTATGTATCCCTTAATGAATAAATACATGATGTTTAAAATGATTACATACCTTGTAATTCCAATGATATGACATTTTATATAGTTTCATTCTCCTAGTTCACAGTACACCCTTTTCTAGACCCACCTACTGATCCGTAGGTGAATCTTGGTGATTCCTAATTGATTTCATCACCTCTTCATTTTGTGGTTTGGTGTTTCATCTCTAGTTTTTATCTTTGCTTTAGTTTTCTTCCCATTCCTCATTTATCCATTGAATTTTCTTTATTATATATCTCGAATTGAAACAAATTGATTTTATTCTTATGGGTTATATGATACTTCTTATTAACATATTCTTCTATGTTATTTTTGGCAATTCAAATTGGAAGAATTTCTAATTCAATTGATAAATGTTGAAATCTAAACCTAATACAATGGTCCGTTTAATTGGCATGTCGATGAAATAGTTTTATTTATATGACATAAAATGCACTATTATAAATTTAGAGATTGATTAGTTGTATAATGGATTAAATTATTTTTTAGATTAATTTGGATTGAATTATTATTGTGATCTATATTGTATATCCTCACTAGGTCATCAAACCATTGAAAGAAGAACATTTGTAATGGTGTATATTGTATATAACATGACATGAATTGTAGGATATTTTTTATTTTAAAATATCTTTTGTAAAATATTATGTGATAATGAAATAGATGTTCATTAATTTACATACATATGACAGTTTTATTGATAGACAATTTAAAATTATCATATATAACCATTGAAGATTATGGTGTGATATTATGATATCCTGGTTATTCGACTTATTGATATGATGATGAAATCCATATATATAGGTATTCTATTATAGTATTAAAATTATATATAAAGGGATATGTACAGGGTTATATTCTATGATATTTATATCATGGGTTATACACAATAATACATGTGGAAATTATTATATTGCAGGCTTGATAAATTAATACCTAATGAAATAATTATATTATTAAATTTTCCTAGTGAATGATACTAAAATGAATATATATATGGATATACCCAAATTCCTAAATTATTATAAATAGAGATCTTCTTAGTTTTTTTTATTAATCCCTGGTTTATTGTTATAATTGCAATGGTTGTGCTACATGATCAAAGACATTCCAGAGTGGTGTTGAATATGGTTGATTGAAGTGTTATAATAATAGATTAATTAATAATACTATTTATCTCATTATTACATACACTTATTATCATCTTGGTTTTGTTCAGACATGGTGGTGTTGACCTACTATGTTTTAATCACATATTAATTGGGACATCGGTTGGTACTCCTTTAGATTACATGGATGTTTGTCTGGACAAAAGAAAAGGACCTTGACACTAATTGTTACATGCTTGATGGGATGGATTTTGGAGATGGGTTCGACATAGGATTTGGGATAGGTGTTATTTAAATCTATTTTATTTCATCTGAAACTTTTATTTTTAATTACTTCTTTTGGACATTTAGATACATCTTATATTTTCCTTACACAATTCCTTATTATTATTTTATTGGTTCATTCTTTTATTTCCCAGTTCTACTATATATGATTTCTCCGATGTCTATTACTATGATTATATTAATTAATATTAATTATTTATATTTCTATGTACCTCCATACTAGGTGTTATAGTATGTCCACTATATTTATGATAGACTTAATTCTAGTCAACAACCTCTGGTTAATGGGAAGGAATAATTGATGACTCATAAGAAATCCGTTTTGAACAGATGAGTGGGTTCTGAATCAAGGGAAATTTTTGAAATCAAGGTAGTGTACATAATCTTTGACATTATTTACAAAAGTTTGAAGATAATAAATTATAAAATGATTACATATTGAATAAATTTTTATTGTATTATATATTTTTTACATTTAGATTCTTTTTATCCGTATTTCTATAGTATTTAATGTTAATTTCTTTTCACATTTTTCTGTAATGTTTTTGTTTTAAAATAATAATTATAAATATAAAAGGATCATTATTTTTTTAAGAAATTGTCTACAATTATTATAAAAGTGATTTTTATTTCTTTGAAAATATTTTATTTATTCTTCACATTCACAGGTTATATAATCATAGAATTCAATCAATATTCAATATTTGGAAGGTTTTTGATCCTGTAATGTTGATTTCATTAGGAACCACATATCAACGTCATGGTTAATTATTGTATGAGTGAATTATAAATATATTAAGGCGGCACAAATCATTATTGTTTAAAATTATTTTATAGGTGGTCTTGAAATTACATATCCCTAATCTTCATTGAATGAATATTTTTATCTAATGATATGACATATATGGTACATTAGTGTAAATGTAACCCACCATGAGACTCTGTTCATTATGTGAAGATGGTATTAATATTGATTCTGGAAATTATAATTTTTATTATTATTACGATTATGTGAAAATATAATGACACATTCCTATTCTTGTGTTATGCTTTTATATATCATAATTATTTAATTATGTCTATTAAAACCTATAATTCGTTTTTTTTTCAATCCATGGTTCCCTTAATATTTTTCAATGTTATCTATTTTGTTTGGTATGATTCTCTTGTGTTATTTGAATGGTGATTTTTATATTATTATAAACATATGACCAAATTATGTACACAGAGGTCTACACATTTATTTAACCATTTATAACAACAATTATGAAATTTTGCTAACAAATTTTTATAAATTCATTCAACAGGGTATGAATAAGATTATTATATATGATATATAAAGAAATCTACAACATGAACAGATTACATGTAATTTATTTTGAAGATGTTTTAATATAAGTTTGATATGTATCTACTCCCCAATGACACTAATCATATAGTTTTTAGGATGTTGGGGTTTTTAAGGATGGAATGAAATTTTCAATGAAATTATATGAAATTTATTCATGTAATACTCAAATCACTCAACTTTGTATGAAATATAGTGTTTAAAAGCATGAATTAATTAGAAAATCTATGTGTTCATTTCTAGGGAATCCTAGCTCATATTATAGAGGGTTTTATTTATCATTTTGGTAATTTTAGGGGAAATAATAATAAAAACATATAAATACAAATTATGATGTTTAAGTGTAGTTGGATGATCCTAAAATGAAATAATTCAAAATGGAGGTGTCCGAGGACAATAAAATTATGATTTATTTTTTTATATTAACTTATTATTGACTATTACCATAATCATTTTGGTTTTATTATATGGTTGACAATAGGATCAAGAAAATGAACATATGAAATGCATGTCCCCTGAAACTCCTAAAACCAACCAAGGAGGAACATTTAGAAAACATATTTGTGAGAACTAGAAATTATAAACTATTTTTATATTATATCAAAAATGAGTCTCAATGTATTACTGAAGACTATTTGGTTCATATATTATTGAAAATATTATCAATGGTCATGATTATATTAAAAATAACCGCAACTATATTTATTGGTTTGATATATTAAAAATTTTGAGGTTGAAATTTAATTAATAGGGATGAATTTATAATGTAGATAAATTTTAATTTATTTACTATCATATAATGACATGGATAAATAACATGTATATAATGAAATAAAAAACTGAAATAAAAATTTATATATTTTATTAAATGAAATGATAAAACAAAATACATTATGAGAATAAAATAATTATAATCCTCATGAATATTGCAATTGTGAAACATTATGTATGTTAACACCATATTAACTAAATAATTGTGTTATTATTATAAATTTCTATAAAAATATGTTAAATAAGATTTTTTTTCATATATTCTATAAAATTGACGATTCATGAAATTGTGAACTCATGAACATGAAATAGCAATGAAATCTATTATATCAAAATTAAAAACGGATGTTTGGAACTACTAACAACAGATGATAAATAATAATTGAAAATAATAATTAATTATGTCATAGATAAATATAAAATATTTTTATTATTGTAAAAATATTAATATTGTTTTAAGATAAATGATTATCAATTCTTCATTTATCATTTATAATGTCATATTAAATCGAAGTAAGCAATAATATGCGGTATAGGTTTCCCACCTCAAAATTTTATTCATAGAGACATGTTTCATATTACGCACCTATATTCCTATATATATTGATTATACTATAACATTAAATATTATATCTTAATTATTTATCTCTAAATTCTATTTAATGGGCTGATTTTATTTCTATCATTCAAGGTATTTTATATTTGATGTTATAATTTTCAAAAAGGATTCCCTCTCATAATAAAACAGTTAATTCAAAATTACATATATATATAAATTAGAATTCGAATGAATATGTTTCATATCTCTAACACCCAATATTTTGTTCTCATATTGGTTTATTAAGAATTATATCCCTTGTCACCATTTCACTTCCCTTTAGATTACAATTACTTTGAACGAATTCCTTGAAAAGATAGAACCTTATTATTTCATTTAGTCTAGAGTCATTACCATCTATGTATATTATCATTATATTGATATATCAATTTTTGTTTTATATAATTATATGATTTACTATGGACATATTATAACTGATTTTTTTCATTACATGTTTCATAAAGAAATTTATTTAATTTAATCCATAGAGATCCTTTTATACATTCAATAAAACCCTTTGAAAAGAGTGTATTTTTTAATCTCATTAAACTTGTGTGGATCTTAAAAATATTATATCTAAACATATTTATAAATATTATATTACATGATTTCTTTTATTTAAAAATTCACTACTTTTCTCATAAATTTTTCATTATCATTAACAAAATTATTTTATAATAAAATGATATTTTGTATCAATTTTTATATATTTTTTATAATATTATAACAAATTTAATTAATCTATGTCAAAAAAGTATCATTTATTAACTATTTACAAGGTATATTAATTATTAACGTCATACATTCATGCTATCTGAATTGATTATGTTTATGTTTTTTCAATACAACATAGAAAATCATTTCATTATTACTCAATAATTATCCTGTAATGGAGTTATGTTTGATTTCATATGTCACACATATACATGGTTTTTCAATATATGATAGGTAGACTCATTGTTACATTGACATGAAATTCATTGATAAATATTTATATATTTTGATATGAAATAACATTGTCAATGGTTGGGCTTTGATGTGTTGGCGAGTTGTGGTGGGAACATCCCTCCGTATCAAGGATTGGCAAGGCATATGGACCCCTATTAAGGAATGATTTATCATCCTCCACTAATGAAATCATTTCACAAAAAATCTCACACACGATGACCTAGACATCATTTTTCTCAACATAGATAAACATATCCTCTTCTTTGTTGTTAGTTGTTCAGCATGTGATGCCTCTCGTCCTCATTCCAATAATTCCACATTTTTGAGCAATAGAAAAAAATCATTTTCAATTGCCAATCTCCCATGACGGTTCTATAAGGGATTCATTTTTAGAGAATGACCATATTTTTGGATGTTTTCATTTCTCCCCCTCTTGGGTATGTTGTGTTGTACTCCCCGTTGAAATGTTGGTGGATTTAGTGGAGAGGAGGATTTGGGGATTCATCCAGACCCTAGTGTTGTAGATATCAGTTCATGTCGCATTGACATCTATCTACTTGGTGGTTTTTCATTGTACCTATTTTTGGTTGTTTGATGTGTTCGGTAGTGACCAGCTAGTTCTTGGGACCCGTAGAATTGGCATTCCATCTCCAGGAAGATCAGGTGATATGGATTAGAAGTTCCATGTATGGTGCTCGTGCTACGACTTGAGTAATGGTGATGTGTGCAATGGATTTAATATGGAAATAGTGTAGGTTGGAAAGTAATCTCCCAACATAATGTTTTTAGTAATTTTGGAAATTTCATTCATTAGTATAATTCCATGGCCTTCACATTTTATGTTTTTTTGTTTTTTTGTTGGTAGAGGTTGTTTTGTGATATTTTTGTTGGGAATGTCTGGACCTGGACAAGCTTCTTTTCCAAGCTCTCCAATAGCTCCTTGTAGTGGAATTGGATGTCTTCTAGTTCTCATTGGGACTCAGAGTAATTTATTTTCTAAAATTAAATAAAAAATTATTATAAAATGGAATATAAGGAAATGGGTAGAAAATTGATTCCACTATGGCCTCTGTCCAAAATGTAACGATTATTGTGATAGCCAACCCTGACATAGGAAATTATTTTCTATTCTAATTTTGGTCCAACTCATATGACTAATTCATATGACTATGTAGTATTTTAGTGCATCATTATTATTAAATTATAAATCTATACTCACATTATAGAATTTTTAGATTATAATAAATCTTGTTCAATTAAATGTTGTTTAGAAACATGGTATTATAATGTAGGATTGTTTTTTGATATATTCATGTTCATTTTTATGTTCTAATAGCCATATTTTTATTTTATTAGAATTGATGATCTTTGATTTATATCCTTTAGGTGTACCTTTATAGTTAATTTGATCTGACCCATTCGTATGTCTCCATTACTCCGGTTGGGAAGAAGAAAATTATGTATGGTGTGTCTATATGAGTATTATATGTAAAGAATATTAATTGAATATGTTGAAGATGTTATAAACTATGCTGAATACATATATATATATACTCCAATGTAACTATTCATGAATCAATAATTCAAAAACTTATTAATTTATAAATTAAAGGGAAAACAAATTTATGATATATATGATTCATTTTTTGATGAGGTGAATTATAATTTGGGTAGTATGAGTTCTCCAACACCATGTGGTTTCCCGGACATGTGGGTCACCCACAAATTTTTAAAGAATCCCTTTTCGACACCCTATGTGGTATAACTACATAATCATGAAAATATCAATTTCCCCACTATGTGGACCTACTAATAGTGTTGGAGAATCTTTATTTTTTGGAACTGTTTGGAATAAATACCTGATCCCATCTTTGTGAAATTTTCCCACCATGATATTTGACTAACCCCCTTTTGGGACACTATCTTCTGACATTCCATTCATTTAGGTCTCCCACCTTCTCCTTGTTCATATGAAATCAATCCATGGAACACATATTTCAAGAATTCAATAATTCATGGATGCCTATGAATAACCCACTGCCTCTCTAAAAATAAAATATTCAAAAAATTGGGGAGATTCCTAAGAGAATCAATTGAGTCGCCTGATGCTCATAGAGAGACTCAAACATCGGAAATACATTCCACTTCCTAGAATACCTTTCACATAGTATGTTGATAATTGATGGAGGAAAATATCAGGGCAAGATAATTCAAAACAATACTATGGAGACCAAGACAATGTAGGCTTAGCCTATAAAGGACTAGAATGTAGTTGCATTCTTCTTATAGTTTATGCCCATGATACAAACCATGCGATGCAGAAAATTAATGGTGATTACAGACATAAGACATCATGAGGTTGACTATACCCATAGATGTCAACCTCATGGAATCAAGGACAACCTCATAAAACTTAATGAATCCAATGGATTTTAGTGCAAACTATAGGAATAAATGTTATCCCCACATAGTCCAGTCAACTATGAAAAATCCATTCATGAGTTCTATTTCTTGTGGTCCAAAATATGGGATCCCCCTTTGAAATTATGCCTTAATATTTTCTATCCACCTTCCATGGGGAATCAAAATTATTTAGAGAAAATTCCAAATATTGTTATAGATTGTAACGTCCCAGTTCCAGAAGCCACCCAGAGGCACCCCATACCCGGTTGGTCACATGGCCTCAAGAACATTTCCACGTACACTAGAGGATGCTGACTAGAAGCAAGGGTCTTGGGTGTGATAGTGAGTAAACTATAACCTTATTGGTAGAGTAACATAGTGTAAGAAATCAATAGCAATAGTGGAAGTTGGATTAATCCATACAAAAGTATAGAGCAAAATACAGGAAATAATAAACTGAATCGCACACACACACACACACATATATATGATGGATGCATGATACACATGTCTAGGAAAATTTACAAACAAATCACAATGTTGGAATTCAAAAATACTAAACCAATGTAAAACTGAAAACAACTAAAAAACACATCATCATCGCAAGCCATAGTTTGGTCCCATGATCTCCATCTCCACAGGAAATCAAGTACCAGATGTGGATGGGCTCTTTCACTTATCTATACCTACAATAATATAGACTATTTATCCCCAAAAGCATGGCCCAAAAGGGTGTGAGAGTAAATCCTAATAGAAAACCACCACAAGATATGTGCCTAACATTCAATGAGTATATGGCAGGTAAAAGTACAGAAAGAAATAAACAAGGAAGTAATCAGCAGTAAATAATCCACAGTATAAAATGATTCAGCATAATCTAATAAAAACATGTAAACACAAACGGGTATCCCTCTGGGATGTACTCATAACCTATCCCCATTGGTCCTACCTTATAACATAAGAAAATAGATAACATGATAGGTAACCCTATTGGATGTACTCACAGCCTATCCCCTCTGGTCCTACCTAACAAGTACAAGTAACCCTCTAGGAAGTATACTCTATCTAACCCCTCTGGTTCAACTTAAGAATAGACTCTATGAAGAAGCACATGCCGTCAATTCCTCATATAGTATCATATCGGTAACTAATGGCCCTCATGGGAAGCACTTACGTCACATTCCCTCTGTGGCCTGCATCGAGGAACTACAGACACTATGAGGAATAACTTACGTCAATTCCCCATATGGTCTAGCATCATATGTAAAATGGACACTCTGGAGACTCCCCTCCATCAATTCTACCAATGGTCTACAATAAAAGGTTCTCACTACCCTGTGTATGTCAAGAAAGAATTGAAGTGCATATCGACCAATGTAAAACTCAAGAGAAACATGGCTAGCCGTCTACAACATATCAGCATGTCAGAACAATAATCTCACCATCCTATATACTATCCTTGGAAGGTAAACAAATACCTAATAGGAAAAATAATCCCAATGGTCCAAATAGGCAATCATTCATGGGAAAACACATCTAAAGCATAAAAAATCACCATATTCACATTCAAAAACCTCTACTCAAGAAAACTAGAAAATCATGAATACAATAGGGATAGAAAGGTAAATGTTCAATACCTCGTTCATGGGTATTGGAGATTTTTGCACTTATAACTCAAAGACATTCATCATAAAGGAAAAAACTACATACCTCGGTGTTGGGAGGTTTCTATACGTGAACCTCAAGACTTGAATAACCCAAGAACACTGTAGATCTAAAAAAATTCAAAAAAATTTCAATAGACCATAACTTGGGAAATAAAGGGATTAAGGAAACAAGGCTCAAGCAGAAGGAAGAGCATACCGAGGCGATCCCAACGCAATAGATGGTGGTCGAATCAGAGATTGGATGCTCGACCGGGGGCTCGGAGGAAGATCGTGGCCCTATGGGAGCTCTTGGATGAATTAGGATATGAAGAAGACCTTTCCAGAAATTAGACGCCACCTCGATACATTTAATGAACAAAAAGAAAATACATGGTATTCACATTTTAAGTACAGGGCGTGTACTTGCCCTTTTTATACTCTGATTTAGGTGGCCTCCAGGTCACCCCCACATGGTTGTGTGTGGGGATATTACACAGCCAGCACACATCCTACTGTAGTAACCCAGTACACGGCGTGTACTTCGAAAATATCCATTAATTCTCCTTTTTTATCAAAAATGACCCGAATAATGGAACATACCTAAAAAGATGATCTGGGTTCTCACATATATTTATTTCACTATGTTAAAATCCACAAAAGTACCGACTATATTTTCATATAAAAAACATAAGACACAATATCAAGTCATGAACAACATTATTCACCTTTCCAAATGTGTGTTCCTATAAAAAAATAAGGCCAATCATTATCATACAACAAGGATTTAATCCTTATCGGAACCATGAATATAGATTCCATCTATAATAAGGTCCCTTATTGGGACAACCCATGTTTGGTATATCTAAAGAATATGAATGATTTTTTCACAATCCATAAATAAAATTGAATCAAGGAATCCATTCTGGAGGCATAACCGAGTATTTCTTATACGATAAAAACCCATACCCTTTTTCACCACCCTCTCATATCAATAGGTTGAAAGGATGGATGATGCAATTATAGTTTTTTATAGGACCCAAAATAGTTATTATTGGTATCATGATGTGTGTTTTTAGTTAAATAATATATTAACTAGTGATACATGAAATGGGAAGACTCAAAGATTTATCTCAATCAAAATCAACTTATTCACTCTCATAGAATGTGTTTGATCTTCTCTTATCTATTATTTTTTACATAAGGAATGACTAGCATGGTCTAAGAGATCTATGTTGATCTTATCATTGACATAAATAAAATTATTTATTTGAATTATTATTTGGTGTAATACATAATATATTATAAATTTACCTATGTTATTATCATGATCAAGAATCTTTGGGAAACCTATTATGAATAATCAACATTTGATTCTTGGTGTTCAAAAATTACATTAAATAGATATCCATGAAACATGATGTTAATATTTGTGGCCAAATTAAATATTTAATTTCATTAAACTCCTTGGTATGGTCAGGTTCATGGCCTTAATCTATGTCACCATAATGTTGTGATATTTGGTTCTAGTTTTTGAGAGATGCATTGGAAGCCTTCACCACGTTTAAACAAGACATCATCAATTATTGGTTTCATCATAATGTGTCTATATTCATCATGTGATCCCAAACAACATTCACAAAAAATGTAATATACGTGTGATCTCAGACATTCATTTATCTTGAGAAATATTCACATGGAATCTTACTTATTACGCCCTAAAGATAATAACATCATTCCCCACCATTATATAAATATTCCATCCCAATGACTAGTATATAATTATATTAATTCTCAAATTCCCAATGAGGCCATATATTTTTTATAGGGTTATATTCCTTGTGAAGTGAAATGTATTTCATTCGGACATATTCCATATATTATGACAAAAAATAGATTTCTCAGGCATATTACACACACAAAAAATTTCAAAGCACTATTAACTAGATGTCCATAAATTATATTGTTAAACATCATGGGATAATCTTTATAATACAAACCAAAAATGTAAAACTAATAAAATATGTTTTATGACGAAAAATAATAGACCAACAGAACTAGATCTTGTGGTAAGACACTCTATATACATAATTTCTACGATACCAAAAATAATAATCTAAACAATCAATTGATATAAATTCATGGATTAAAGAAATTAATGTATAATATATATTCCCAAAAACAGTTTGGTTCAATTTTTTATATAAATTTGAAACCCCACTACCAAAAAATAATTTTATTTTTTTACTAATGTTATTTTTTACTACTCACTATTTAATATATTTTGTAATCTATAATAACCCATTGACATATCACACTAATTTATCTCATATGATACTATTTTAAAATTTTCATACTTCTCTTTAATGAATATCCTTAAGAAATGGAAATAGTATATTTGGGTGACCGAAAATGTACTATATGGTTAAATATAATAGATAATAATACATTAGATTAATTTATCATAATATGATTATATAGGTCCAATCTAGATTGATAACTTAAAAATTACAAAACAATATAGGTCATAAAACATTATTCGTTAAATATGACTTGAAAAAACATATGATTTGAATCAAGGCTGGGTGGAAACATGGTTCAATAATAATTGTCTATGAGATCTTAATATATTTCTAAATATATGATTATAATTGTAAATTATATAAAAATAGGAAACCATATCAGAAAACACCTTATTCCCATTCCGATCGAAACATTGTTTATGCGAAGGATATAAAATTTGATCAAACTAATTTTTCAGATGCATATATGAAAAAATTAATTATAACCATGTCTCAATATATAATTATATATCAATTTCTATCAATAATTTAGTAAGATTTATTTGGAAAAACATTATGATCCTTATATAGACATTTGTAATCAAATAAGTCATCATTATCACATAATGAACCATGTGAAATAAATTGTTCATCATATCCATTTAAAACAGAACTTCTAATGAAAAAAAATTAAAAATTACATAAATAATCATAAGATAATATGTAAATATAATATAAATGGGTGTCTAAATATATTAGATTGAATTATTAGAAAATTATACTAAAAAATATAATAGACCATATAGTTCTTCATATATATAAATACAATTAATTTAAGTTTTTATTTAGACAAATTAATATATGTACTGTCATTTATGTGAACACTCTTAAATCAAGGGAACTAAAAATTTGGTATCTATAGAGTGAACGAACTAGCCGAAAATTATGGTCATATACCGAAGATAATTAATAGAGAAAAATTATGTTATAGATAATTGATCAAATATATATATTATGATCTCTACTTATGAAAACATAGTTAATGAATCACGGGGTTGAAAAATAACACAATTTAATGAATATAAATTTTTTAAATTAAATAAAATGATTAAAATGACCTTTTTCAAGGAAAAGCATGAAATCTCTCGAGTCACTAGTATATATATATTTTATATTTATTTTAATTTTTATTTTTATTAATTTTTTGGGTTCTAGTGACTGATTTATTTTAGAAAATAAAATAATATATGAATTTGGAGCATAATATATTCAATAATGTGGACAATAAGGTAGAAGGTGTTGGGATGGGGACAACACAATTTTTTACAATTTTAGTATGGTTATAAAACCTATATTAAGATAAGGATAAATTGTGTTGCCTATTTTAGGTAGATTTAGTAACTATCACATAGTTATCTCACAATATTCCAAACTGTTTTTCCAAACATTGTAGATTTTCGAACACAATATAATTTTAATTATTTTTTTCTAAATTTCCATGTTTTTATCCTTATAATAAAGGACTCATTTCTCACCCTAGGGTATGAATATCCCCATTAATTTCTTGTAATCTTCTCCCACCTCTTATTTTTGAAATATACATGGATTTAATGTTACTTTTCTTAATGTATACCACCTTTAATTTTTCTTTTGTCCACCTACCCCCTTTTTAATTCTAGTTATTCAATTTCCCTAGAATGTGGAAACACTAGATAGGGTTTTAACTAATCATATTGTCATTATTTTGGGAATCTATGTATTTAAAATGGTATATGTTTATGATGAATTTTATTTTTACTTATTTTTTGTTATCATAATGTGTTATGAAGTTGGAACTATTTCATAGGTCTGAGTCTCTTTATGAGTGTTGTCTATGAATTACCTTAATATTAAAATTTTCATTTATTTTTGTGTTTAATTTTTAGTTAACTAATTTGAAGTTGTTTTTCAACCATGATTTATGTTCTAAATTAATTTTTTAGGAAAAAGGCTGTTTTAAGTGTGTTTAAAAATTGAAAATGGATTATGTTCACTCCAAATTTACGAGAAAATATTTCAAATGGAATTTGTGTTAAAAATTGATTTATAAAGGGATTTTAGAAATTGTTTTATATTCAATAATTGAGTATATAAAATTACTAATATTTTTTAATATAATTTTCTTGTGAAATGGAGCTTCATATAAGAAAAGTTTAAAGAAATTTTGGTTATCATTGAGCGAAACATGGGGGATACATGGGGCATGATCTGGGGTTTTCCAAGGGTCCATAAGAGCATTTAGTAAGAGTATCAGGAGAGATTTAAATGGATTTACATGGGACTTCTAGAGATTATATAAGAATAAAATGATATATTTCACATAATTGTCTATGAAAAATGATAAATAATTTATTTTGTTCATAGGAAGTAAATGAGATCTTCAACATTTTTTTTTTAACCCGAAACCATGGTCTATTCTCACTCCCTATAAAACCATATGGTCGGAGCCCTTGTGTAACATTAATAATTATGTAATAAAATTACTATGTTATGTAACAAACCTATTAATGGTATAATAAATAATTTTCATATATATAGTTTTATGACCCATCCCTCGGGTCCCGTGCCATGACATCGCTTTGCCCACCTTCCGCAGTCCAGAGATTGGTGACTAGAATCGAAAGGCGTATTCCCTAAATTTAAGAAGGCATTGACTTTATAACCTATAAACACAATCATCCATGCACACAAAAAGACACAAACACAAGTAAACTGTATAGAAAAAAGTGTGTTGAACGTAAGAGGGGTCGGAATAAAATCCCAACAGTAAAGGTACAAGTACAACTGAAATAAAATACAACTGAAGAAAGATAAAGACAACTACCAGGTCATCCACTGGTATTCCTACCTGAAGGGTAGGTACAGATCACCTTCTCTGCACTCCACATCCACCCATCTCTTTTTCATACCGAAACGTTGTATTTCCACCTTCGGGCACCGTCTAGTCTTGGTACCCACGTCCTCAGTCAGTGATGTATGTCGTCTGAAACAAACACAACATGGTGTCAGCATAGCCCGTGTAGGGGTGAGTAAAACGATACTCAGTAGGGACCCTAAGACCCTCAAGGTCTAACAAAATCCACAAATGATAAACTACATAGCATTAAATCAACTGACAACCCTACTTTGGTATATGCTCATACATATACCTAAGTTATCTAGTATACCCATATCAATCATGAGGAAACATAGGGTCTAACCGAAAATCCCAAAGCTCAACTGTTCCACAAAGGAAGGAATACCACATAGGTAAGTACCACATAGGTACACACATAGAAGAATACCACCAAGGTATTACAATGAAGGAATGTACCACAAAAGTACAAACTCATCTCACACAAGGTATAACATAGGTACAGTAGTAGAAATGATTAGATGTAACTACTAATTGATCTTACTCTGTTAAGAGGCATGCCAAAGAAGGATCCCAAATCATCATCAAACCCATAGAGTATCGTATTACATCGTTAGACCCACACACAATTGTAGTACCTCGTCAAAACTACACAGGATCCTAGTACATCGCCAGATGCACACTAGATCCTAGTACATCATCATTACATCCTCAAACCCACACATGATCCTAGTACATTTTCAATACATCGTCAGACCCATACATGATCCTTGTATATTGTTATAACATCATCAGACCCACACAAGATCCTAGTACATCGTCAGTACATCGTTAGACCCACAAATGATCCTATTACATTGTTAGTAAATTGTCAGACCCAAACAGGATCCTAGTAAATCATCAGCACGTTGTCAATCCCACACAGGATCCTAGTACATCGTCAGTACATCGTCAGAACCACACAGGATCCTAGTACATCATCAGAACCACAATGGATCCCTAGTACATCTTCAGTACGTCATTAGACCCACACATGATGCTAGTAAATCGTTAGTACCTCGTCAGACCCACACAAGATCCTAGTACATCGCCAAACCGAAAAAGGATCCTAGTACATTGTCAGTACATCAGCAGACCCATATAGGATCCAAATACATTGTCAGTACGTTTTCATACCCACACATGATCCTATTACATGTTTACTGCTTCGTCATACCCACACAAGATCCTGGTACATCGTCAGTACATCATCAGACCCAAACATGATCCTAGTACACAATCACAGCCAGCAACATTATTTCGGAACTAATCTTTCTCATCTCTGGGTGGGTCTGCTTCTCAATCTAAAGGTCGATACTCCAATTGACATGAATTCCTACTAAAAATTATCCCAATGGAACTCCATGTCATAGAGGAATCAATGCAATAGACAATGCATCAAACAGACATCTGGTCTGTAAGTCATTAGTCTTTTAGTATCGAGGGATCAGTTGTATTCATGATCGATCCAAGCCAATCATTCCCCAACATTATCCAAATCATTAGTGTGGTATACCAAAAAGACCATCTCGCTCCATGGTTTATAGTGACATAGAAGGTTCATCAAATGGACACTCGGTGTCAATGTTGTAGCCAAAAGAACGGAAATGGGTTGATGCTGGTCCAGGTCTGATCCAACCCGGTCGACCCGGCCCACTTGGTCTGGCATGGCACGACGGTGGGGTGTACGCGGTGCGGCATGGGGGACTCAGGGTGGCGTGCGGGCCATGGGGGTGGCGAGGGGGCACGAGGCTGTGCGGGGGAAGCAGGACGGGGCGCGGGGCGGCGCGGGGGCCGCGGGGTGGCGCAAGGGCTACGGGGTGGCATGGGGGGTCGTCCGGTAGCGTGGGAGATGCAGTACAGTGCGTGGGGCCACGACGAAGTGCGGGGGCCACTGGGTGGCGAGCTGGTTACGGTGCGGTCGGTCGGCCATGGTGTGGCCATCCACTGAGCATGGCCGGATGGCCATCCTTCCTCTCCGCATAGCGTGGTTGTGCACCGCACCATCACCGTTGGCCGGTTTAGAAGGTCATCTCTCTTTCACCTATGCGGCTCAATCTGTGGTTCTATTCTGTCAGTCGGTGTGGTCGCACCCTTGCCTTCTTCACAAAGAACACAAAAACAAATCAAGATATATGTGAAGTGGTCGGGCCATGTTCGTTTGGACCACACCCTGTGCGTTAGGGTGGTAGAAAGCAGCTTAATAAATCTTGTACGAAGAAAGTCAAACCCTCCAACCTTCGACAATGATTATTCCCAAACATGCAAAAAGAAATCATTCGTGGATCAACAAGTTAGTGGGTTGATCCACGTTCTTTGTTTAGATGGGAAGAACATGGGAATCCATAATCACACATAATTAAACCCCTTCCTCAATGGTTCGTCAAAAGAGGTCATGAGATGGAAATGGAAAAGGCAAAGAGAATGACCATAATCATCCCTTCTGCAATCATGCTTACAATGTCGGTTCGAACGTCATCCATGTTCCACAATTCCAGAGTGCCTTCTTTGTTGACGATGTTCTTTTTTGGAGAATCATAATGTTTCTTCAAGTGTGGGGAGTCATGACACATTACCATCACTTCATCGCTTGGTGATGCTTTCCCAAATCCTGCTCCTATGCTCCATGTAAATAAGAGAGGGGGGATGTATAAAACGATCATGGAATTTAGGACGGTTCATTTATTAGTAACCTTTCAAAATTCCAACGACCATGTTACATAGTATTTAAAAAGGATCAATCCAATTAATTTACATTTGCACAATAAATTGGGAAGATTCCAAGGGACTTCCCCACATTTAAGACGGGTTCGAGTGGTTCCCACCACCATGAATTCACAAAAATGGGTTTTAGTTCAGGTGGTCCCCACCTCTTTAACATTTAGTTGGGAGGATAAAAATAAATGTTTATTTTATTTTAATTAGAATGAAAAATAACAAAACTAACATTCACCCTCAATCTACTACTGTCGAGGTGAATGTCTCTTTATGAAAATATCGGCGTTGTGAGTTCAACGGTGTCCTATGATTTCAATTCCGAGTACGAGGTAAAATGTTACAAAACACTGCTTGTGAATTTACAGAACGTACCTGAAAAAGACGTTTGGAAAATTATTAACAGTCACCCTCAACTTGCACCGGTCATGGTTAGGCTCTGACCAAGTGATACACGCCCCAAAAAACCCAAAGGTACTCTCATATTTTCAATCCGAGTTAACATTTAAAGGTTATATATTTTACAACAAAATAATATTCACTTAATTATATTATTCACATCCAAAAACATACATTCACTGGTGGCCTGCACCTGTGAAATTCATTATCTGCATCAATAAAGCATTCCATCACAAGTTCATCGGTGGTCTAGGATTTTCAATCTGAGATACCGTTTGTGAGTTATAATAATTTGAAAAATAAAATATTTTATTTAATTATTTTATTTAAAGTTATTCCATTTTGGGTTTTCTCCTAGGAGGCCTGTGAAGACTGAACATAAGTTGCACCTAGAGTAATCCCGCCATCCTGAATGCAATGGTTCCATCATATTTATTATTCGCATAACTGTTTAATAGTTATTCCACTTTTTTAGAAAAACTTCTTACCCACACTATTTAAAGTTTAACAAAACATCGATATATCATTCTTGGCATGCTTGGCCCCGGAATCATGTGATGTGGGATTTTGAGGTCTTGAAATAATTCCATAAAATTGAAAAAAATTATATGAAATTTTTGAGACATTACATCCTTCCCACCATAGGGATTTAAATATTTGGTAGCCAAAACAATAGGAAAACAACCAAAGATGGTATTGAGCACGATTCTGAGCCTCCTACTCCCATGTGTTCTCCTAGAAGATCATGTGCTGCTTCCGTACATGCACGACGCGTATCGACCACCCACAATGGACCCACTCTTGTTGATCCTCAATCTCCACTGGAATATCCTTAAACGACGCCACATCATCTAAGTCCATCTCGACATCAGCAATTATGTGAGATGGGCTGTGAACATATCCACTCAACTGGGATACATGGAAGACATCGCGCACCCTCTCCAACTGCGGTGTAAGAGCCAAGCGTTATGCAACCTTTCATATCATTCGATGGATCCGAAAATGACCGATAAACCTAGGTGATAACTTCCCCCTCAGAAAAAACTCTAAAAAGCTCATCTAGGTGAGACCCGTAGGATGACTTGGTCTCTCTCCCCCTATCGGAAAAAGAAATCTACTAGCTCTCACAAGTTTTCACTTTCTAATAAGTGAGGCATCGTGATACAAAATCTTCCACTTCTTTCTTCATCCCTATCCACTAGTACTGATACTGAATTTCTTATTACATCTTCACCACACCAGGATTCACCACTAGAGGGGATGTGTGGATCTCCATTGACACTTCCTCTAGAAGCGACACCGGTACCATGGTACGTCCTCTGAAGAGAATGACGTGCTCCCCACCTTTAGAAAATCCATCACGTGTCTGTCCTGTGGATATCTTAGCATCTCATGTTTTATAGTCAGCCTCCCTATGTTGTGCCTCACTGACTCACTAATGAAGTGGGGGAGTGACTTTAAGAGACATAAGAAAAGATTCTCCATACTGATCCATAAATGATATCTAAAAAGTAGCCAGCTGCTCCATCGCCTCACCTAGCACCGGTATACCAGACCTTCTGCAAAGTGCATCTGCTACAAAATTCCCCTTCCCAGGATTATATACTATCATGAAGTGATAGTCATGGAGAAACTCAAGACAACATCGCATTCTCAGATTTAGGTCCTTCTGAGAGAAGATATATCTGAGACTCTTGTGATCTGTGTAGACTGTAAAACGCTCATCCATCAATTAATGTCACCACATCTTTAAGTAGATTACCACTGATGCCAGATCCACATCGTGGGTAGCATAGTTCTTCTCGTGCTATCTCAGCTATCGAGAACCATAAGAAATCACTACTCACTTCTACAACAGGACACATCTGAGCCCCATCCCTGATGTGTCGTAGTAGACTATGTACCTTACGCCCTCCTCTGGTAGCCTCAAGATGGGTGCACTAGTCATCCACTACCTCAACTCCTGAAAACTCTACTGGCATCTCTCCGACCTAACGATGGGTTTCCCCTTCTTTATCAATGATGATAATGGTGTCTCTACCCTAGAGAAGTTAGGTAAAAATCTCTTGTAGTACCTAACCAAAGCAGGTTTTCCTCTCCCATCAGGTAGTTATTCCTAGAAACATCTTTTTAAAGATGTCCCCAGGCTCTTCCACTCTTGTTTGGAAATGAAAACTCAAAACTCCAATGCGTGAGTTTATCCTGGGCTGCTGGGGTTTCCTTTTTCGCTGACCATGAAAAACATTATTCAAATATTGTAGGTAAACCACAACATTTTTGCTTAATACATTCAATATGAGAATAAAATGTGGATGTCCAATCCATACCCAAACTAATGTCGTAAGGCCACAACGCTACCACCAAGTGGTTTCAACCGAAACACTCACCTCAAGAGTTAGATCACTCTGTTAGAATATGTGTGATTATAGAGTCTTCTCTAAAAGGTGTCTCTAGATGTGAGGGTCATGTCAATGGTTTAACCCGAATCTTTAGGTCTTGAACATGATTTCTGGAAGGAAGGAATGATTGGTAACTATGATTATTGATACGACAGCTCGTAGTAGACATAGACTGTACCTCGAAACATTCCTAGATCCCTATTCTTGAACTCCTTGACCACATGAAACTACTCTCCTCACATGTCCTCCAGCTCCCTGAGCTAGGTGGGGTCTACAAAAAGGGGGTGATTGTGACATGTTGAAATGTACACCACCTCATGCTGCTCTCCTAGATCTACTTCCACGTCTGTTGCCCTACATATTCATCAGTCTAAGTCACATCCTCTTCATGAAACATCTTACACTCCCAAGTCTGTGAGACTGGAACCGGCTTCCAGATATCCAACTGATAACATTCATTGGTTGTACCCGCTAAGCTAAAGAACATTCAACCATAATGGTTATCTATAGCATCCTACCATAAGTAAGAATGAATAGAGGAATATTGTTGGCTCAGATGTCCTTAAAAACACCTCTCTCGAACGTCTGAGCCTTAAAGAACTAGTTGTATCATATTAATAGAGTACTAGGAAAGGTCGCTATGCCTTTATGAATACTCAGTTACCGACATGTCATCCGGAAGAAGCTATAGAAGCTCTAGGGAACTCTCAACCACCTCCTTAATCCAGTCCTCACCCACATGTGAGTTGGGATCACCTCAAAACCTGAGGGGTATCTGATGCTGAAAATCACCTAAGGTACTATGCCTATATGTGTCCTTTACAGGTACCGTCGGTTATAACTGTTGACTAATGGGTAGTGATATAGCTGACACACTACATGAAGGTAAAATCATGGATAATGGTCCACGTACTGAAGCATGATCCTTATGCAGACCATCTTCATGTTCACTAACAAAAAAATAAGACTATCTAATATCCCCATCTGCAATAATGGTGTCTCAACTAGGAGGAAGACTCTAGAAACCACCTCTAGCCATCCCTTAGTTGCCTGGGAAATTATCTCACCTCAAAACCATAGCGGCATCTACTACTGGAACTCATGAAATGCACTCATTCGGCGTGCACCGTCTATTAGTGCAACTGGTGGTATCTGCTGCCCAATGGGTGGTGATGCTGCTGGTACACCACCGGAAAGTGACAATATAGTAAGAGGGCCCTACACCGAAGCCTTGTCGCTCGGTGGCCCATCATCGTGTACTCTGTTGGGAATCCTAGCTGGTTGTCTATGAAAATTATCCTGGTAAGGAACAGGTGCACCATAGTCAATGAGTTGTAAATGGTGATATAACTCAACAAGACCCAAGAAAACAATTCAAAACACACAACAATCATCATTTTCATGCACTGAGTCAGAAATCAGAAGTTATGGCGATCATGTATGGATACGTCAGCCGCCACACCAACCCTAGATTCCATAAAACGAAAACCACACTCATTAAGTTAACAATATTTCTGTTAAAAAGATAATATTACAATATTCTACTGTATAACCAGCTCCTATGATACCAATTTTTCACGTCCAGTCCCCCAAGGCCCGTCCCTTGAGTACCCCAAACCCACCATCCGTATGCCAGGGGCTAGTGACTAGCATCGAAATGCATATTTAATAAAACTGGAAAGGAATTTCTTTTATAAACATTAAACAAACTCAACCAAGCTCACAACACGATACGAACACAAGTAAACTACATAGAATAAAGAGTGGTAAACGTATGAGGGGCCGGAATAAAATCCCAACAGTAAAGGTATAAGTACAACGAAAATAAAATACAACTGGAAAAAAGACAAAGATAGCTATTGGGTCATCCTCCGAGGTACCTACCTAAAGGGTAGGTACAGATCACATTCTCATCACTCCATGTCTGCTCTTCTCCACTACATACTGACACACCGTATAGTCCTCCTCCAAGCACCGTCCAGACCTGGTACCCCCTTCCTCAGTCAGCGCTCTCCGTCGTCTACACCAAACACAACAACGTACGTGCATAGCCCATGCAGGGGTGAGTATAAAGATACTCAGTAGTGACCCTGAGACCCCCAAGGTCTAATAAAATCCACAAAGGATATACCACATATCATGAAATAATCTAACAACCCTACTTAGTTATATACTCATACATATTCCTAAGTTATCAATTAAACCCATCTGAATCATGAGGAAATATAGGTTCCAACCCAAAAGCCCAAAGCACAACTATTACACAAATAAAGGAATACCACAAAGGTAAGTGCCACACTAGTGGAACACACAGAAGTATACCACCATGGTATTACCATGAAATAAAGTACCACATAGGTACAAAATAATATCACACTAGGTATAACTTAGGTACAGTAGTAGATATGATTAGATGTTACTACTACTTCATCTTACTCTGTTAAGAGTCAGAACAACGAAGGACCCCAAATCATCATTAAACCCATAAAGGATCGTAGTATATTGTCAGACTCACATAGGATCCTAGTACATCGTATATATATCATCATACCCACACAGGATCCTAGTACATCTTCAGTACATTGTCAGACCAACACATGATCCTAGTATATCGTCAAACCCACATTGTATCCTAGTACAACATCAGTATCTAGTCAGACCCACACAGGATCCTATTACATCATTAGTACATCATCAGACCCACACATGATGCAAATATATCTCCAGTACATCATCGGACCCACACATGATCCTAGTACATCATCAGTACCTCTTCAGACCCACAAAACAACCCCAGTACATCGTCTGTATATCGGCAGACCTACACAATATCCTAGTACATCTTCAGTACCTAATCAGACACACACAGGATCCTAGTACATCATCAGTACATCTTCAGACCCACATAAGATCCTATTACATTGTCAGTATATTGTCATACCCACAAAGGATCCCTAGTACATCATATGTATGTCATCAGAGTAACACAGTATCCTAGTACATTTCCAGTACCTTTTCAGACCCACACAGCATCCTAGTAAATTATTAGTACATCTTCATACCCACACATGATCCTAGTACATCGTCATTATATCATAAAACCCACACAAGAGCCTAGTAAATCATCAGTACATTGCCAAATCCACATGGGGGCCATGATGCGGCATGGCAGCTGTAACGTGGCAGTCCGCCTCTACTGGCTGGATGGCCAGCGTTCCTCTCCATGCACCGCGGTTGTGTGACGCGCCATCTCCGGTGGCCAGTTTGGCTGGACATCCTTCCTTCACCATTGCATCACAAGTAGCGATTTTCTTCCATCAGGAAGCATGGTCATGTCGTCGCCTTCGTCATGAAAAAATTAATAAAAACTCAAGAATAATTCCAAGAGGTCGAGCCAAGTTCATTTTCCCAACACCCTCCACGTTAGGGAGGTATCAAGCGGTTTAATAAATCTTATATGAAGAATGTCTAACACTACAACCTCTGAAAATGATTATTCTCAAACCCACAAAGAGTAATCATCTTTGGATCAACTAGTTAAGGAGTTGATCTGCGTTCCTAGTTTAGAAAGGAAAAAACACGAGATTCCATAATCACACATTGTTAAACCCCAAACTATAAGGATTGTTGACAGAGGCCGTCAGATAGAAATTGTGATGGCAAAGTGGATGTCCATGATCGTTTCTTCCATAATCACGCTTCTGAATTCGGTCAGAACATCATCCTTGTTCTTCAATTACAGAGTGTTTTCTTCGTTGAATAATTTATTCATTAGAGAAGCGTAATTTTTCTAGAAGTGTTGAGCATCGTGACACATTACCAACGCTTCATCATTTTTTGAAGCTATCCCAAATCCTCCTCCCAAGCTCCATATAAACAGTATAGGGGGATGGGGAGGTAAATAATGATCATGGAATCTATAATGTTTCATTTATTATGGACCTTTCTAAATTCCAACAAAGCTGTTACATAGTATTTAAAAAGGGTCAAGCAAATTAATTTATGATGGCGCAATTAATTGGGAGGATTCTAAGGGACTTCTCCACATTTAAGAGGTGTTAGAATGGTCCCCACCACCATGAATTAAAATAATGTGTTTTTGTTCAAGTGGTCCCCACCTCTTTAACATTTAGTTGGGTGGATAAAATAAAAAATTTATTTTATTTTTATTCCCACAAAAAATCACAAAACTAACTTTCACCCTCGACTAACATCCATCAAGGTGAAATTCCTATTAAGATAATATCAGCACAGTGTGTTCAACGGTGTCCTCAGATTTCAATTCTAAGCACCGTGTCAGAAGTTACAAAATGCTGCTTGCTCGTTTACTGAACATACCTGAACAAAAAGTTAGGAAAATTTTTAACAGTCACCCTCGACCCACACTGGTTGTGGTTAAGCTCTACCCTAGTGAACCACACACCAAAAAACCCTATGGTACTCTCAGACTTCCAATACGAGTTACCAATTCAAGGTTATGGATTTTAATATAAAATAATTGTTAGTTAATTATTTTATTTATGGCCAAAAAAGTAACTTTCATAGGTGGCCTGTGCTGGCCAATGTTAGTATCTTCTTAAAAAAAGATTTCCCTCACATGTTTAGGAGTGTACTCAGATTTTCAATCTGAGCTACCGTTTGTGAGTTATAATCATTTGAAAAATAAAATAATTATTTTTTTTATTTTATTTACATTAATGCCATTTTTTGGGTTTTCTCACAGGAGGCCCGCGCCTACTTAACATAAGTCGCACCTACGGTAAACCCACCATCTTGAATGTAATGGAGCCCTCTAAGTTGTGATCCGAGTAACCATTTAAGAGTTATTCTACTTTTTCAGGAAAACTTCTTAAGCGTTCTATTTGAAGTTTAACAAAACTTCGATGGGCCATTTCGGGCACTCCAGGCCTCGGAATCGTGTTCCGTCAGACTTCGAAGTCTAGAAATAATTCCATATAATTATAAAAAAAATTATATGGAATTTTTGGGACATTACATATAGCATGAATTACATGGTTGTACGAGTTATAAAAAATTTATATAATTTTTAATCAAAAAAAATTTTCAAAAATTTTCATAAAAGGTTTTATTAAAAATATTACATTCTAAATAATATAATTTATATTTTTAAAATTAATATTTCTTTCTACTTCATTATATCATATTTATACTAAATGGAAAATTTTCATTTTTCTGAAAATTTTTATTTTCTAATGAATAGTTACAATAAAAAATATTTTAAAATATTCATTTATTTTTAATATATTTTGTAATTAAAATGTATAAATATTTTTTAAATATTTATTTATATCGAATAATTATAAATTAGATATATTTATTCCAAGAAATTACTATTGAATTAAATTTATATTTTTTTAATAATGATTTATTTTTGATAAAATGACGGGATTTTCAAAATATAATTTTAAAATGCATAATGTTTCTCCTTTTTAATTCGTTAAAATAAACCCAGGTGGATAAAGTTTTAAACTATATTTATAGAATATATATTAGTTAAAATTAATCTATTACCATACACATTCTATTACTAGTCCTAGGGTTTATATAGATGAATCAATTTCTATAAATAATACTCTTTTTAAAAACCCGCAATCCCACAATGATCATGGGAATAATATTGAATTAATTATTTCCAATAACATTTATTAATTTTAATAAATTGATTTCATATTTGGTTTCAAAACAATTAATAACGTGTAAAATGATAAATATAAATTTTATCATATTTTATTAGTGAAAATAATTTAATTTAATCATACTAAGGAAGGTAAAAACAAGAATTACTAAGTGAAAAAAGATCGATCTTAAGGATTGAAATTACATTAAAATTTATAAATAATCCATTATATTTATATTTATCGAGAAATTACCCCCTAGGTTCAATTTTTATGTAATATTGGAGCACATTTATAGGGAAAATGTGTCATGAATTCCCGGTTTAATTAATTTACTAGTTTGTCACTCTCCTCCCATATAAAAGTCTTCGTCTAATCCTCATATATTCCCAAAACTCTCGAATGTTTCTATGAAATCACCTATTATAATTACTTATAGATTTCCAAACCATCATCCTATAATCCTTATAAAAGGAAAAAATTTAACCAATTGTCCTTTGGGGAAAACCGAAAAGTGTTACCCGAAGATGAGTTAACATACATTATTGAAATTTTTTATATTATTCCTTTCTCCACCACAATAAGTTATTATAAAAAATACTATATAAAACAAATAGACATTATAATTATAATGATGTATTTATGAGTTAATTTATAAACCAATAATATAGTCACTTCAATAAAATGGATTATGAAGTCATCCTTATGTTGAATGACAGACTAGCGCCTCATAAAGTGATGTCGTTCGTTTTTTCATTACCACTTATCACAGTTGGGAATAAGTATGTAATACTATTTATATATTATATTAATGGTATTGATAACATGCATATACTTTTTTGGTGATTATATCATATACAAATTTTATATATCTATATCATATAGAATATGATAATGTCATTTTTGTGTACGACAGACTACTTCCTCATGAAGCAATGTGAAACATCTTTTACTGTAATATGACATTAAATGTAATACGGTTTAAAATAAGGAACATATATAATATATATGAAATAATTGTAATATTTATGAAATGAAAAAATTTCTATAAATATAGCATGTAAATTTATTCTTACATTTTCACACAATGAATGAGTGATTGCACTGTTTGTGTATTTGTTGACTGCCACATCCACAAAGTGATGTCGTTATTTATTTGTCATCACAACAAGAAAATATTGAAATATATAAGTTATATAATTAAATAATATGTTATTTATGACATAATCATCATTATATTAATAATAATTCTACTTATAGTATTTCTATAATGATCATTTAAAATTTTTAATATTACTCATGCATATATAAGACCAACTATCTCCATGATCGTAATGTTGAATATTTTCCATTAAAATAAATCATGATTTTTTAAAGATTATAATTGATATAAAAATATGATAACTATATCATGATTATTATTTTACATTAGTTGACCTACAAAAGTTAGTTTTGACACATCAACTGAATATGGTCAAAACATCCAACTTTTTCATAACCGATTATGTAGTTGTTTATAACATGGTAATAAGTTATATTAAAGTTATAATAAGCATTAGAAGTCTTATGAATAAAATAAATAATTTAAATAATTTTATTATTAATAATTATACAGAGACACATGACAAATCGAGATCAAGTTATGGGAATTCATCTCAATCTGCATTTATTGAGGCGAATTTTGATATCATACACCAATAATCTTTTACAGGATGTTAATACAGTCCCATTGAGATTTTATATTATTAGTTTCTCTATTATAATCATCATTATATAACTATATTTTTTTCATTGAAATTATGATTAAGGTATTTCAAATGTGATAATTGACTTTTTATGTCACGACCCATCCTCAGGGCCCGTGCCGTGACTACCCCAAGCCCGCCTTCCATAGGCCAGGGGCAGGCGACTAGCACAAATGCGTAAATCCCAACAAAAGGGGAAGGCATTGCCTTTGAAAATTAAACAAGCACCATAGAGTAAGAGAGCGGAAAAGTAAACACTAAGTAAAAACTATAACAAGTTGTGCTGAAGTAAAGGGGCCGGAAATACAAGCTCAACTGTAAAGTACAACTGAAAGGGGAAAACAGCAACTGAAAAGTAAAAGATGCTACACCGAGCTGTCCACTGGAAAGACCACCTGAAGGGTGGGTACAGATAGCTCCACTGCTCCTCGGGTCCCGCCGTCCTCCCCGAGCACGTCCGCCTAGTGGTCCACCTCCAGGTATCGTCCTGCTCCGCAAGCCTCCACCACGATCAGTACTGTTCGTCGTCTGCAACCAACACAACGTAGTGCGAGTATATCCCGTGTAGGGGTGAGTACAAGATACTCACTAGGGACCCCAAGACCCCCGAAGGTATCCCTAAATCCATAAAGGATAAACCACAAAAGAAATATGCAATCACGAAGTAACATCTGGCACCGCTTAGGTATATGCCCATACATATACCTAAGTCAGCAATTCCCGATCGGCTCCAACGTCCGAGCCAAACCACAAACCAGTACACATAGGAAAGAAAACGTATACCCACACAGGATAGCACAACACAATCCACAAAGGATAGTAAACAGTAAATCCACACAGGATAGCTCAACACAAACCACAAAGGAGAGTAACACATGATTCAGCTCACACAGGTATACTTCTTCGGATGACGATAAAGATGATCACTGATCCATCTAAGTCGCCGTACCCACAAAGGATCGATAGGTAACTGACCCCCACAAAGACCCAAACAGGATCGGTCCCACACAGGACCTGTAGGCGCTGGCTCACACAGAACCGCTGAGCGCTGACCCACACAGGATCGGACCCACACAGGATCGGGCCCACACAGGACCTGTAGCACTGATCCACGTAGGATCCCTGAGTGCTGTAGTCGTTGTAGTCCACTGAGGATCTCTGCACAGTCGTCGTCGCAGTCCACTTAGGATCTCTGCACGATCGTCGTCGGAGTCCACTGAGGATCTCTGCACAGTCGTCGCTGTCGAACAAGCAGTCGCAGCCAGCTCTAGGGTTCCCGCACATAGAAAACTCGTTTGGGAGGGTCCGCTCTACGAGCCGAGAGGCTGATACATCAACTGACACAAATTCTGAAGTTGATGTATCCATAAGTTTCATATCGTCAATAGGAACTCAATGTCGCAGACGGCGCGTCAATCAGACGCCCGGTCTGAGAGTTATTGGCTTTTTCGTTCAAGGGGCCAGGTTGGTTTTTAAGTAAAAACCAACCCGACCATACTCAACCTGCGTCCAAACGTCGGACAGAGTGATACAAAAGATCCTTCTCACTTAGAGGAAATCAACAAAGTTGACGGCACGTCAATCGGACATTCGTAGCTCAAAATATGAGTGTTTCCGCTCTGAGGGCCCGGTTGGTTTCGTGTACGAACCGACCCAGCCGAACTCAAAGTATTCCGAAACCTTGAGTGCGATATACCGAAACGACCGTCTCGATCCAAGGATCGCGTTGCCTCTAACGACGAGTTCTTTGGAGGCCCGAATCTCAATTTACGGGCATTTGACCGAAAATGGTCTGTAGACGGGGGGTCCGGGCCCGGCCCGACCCGGCCCGACCCCCCTGGGTCGGCCGAACCTGGTCGACCCGAACCGGGTCATCCCGACCCGGTCCACCCCGGCCGGACCCGGTCCGGTCCGGCTAGGGCGCTGCCCAGCCGTTCGGATCGGCCTGGCTCGGCTCGGCCGAGCGCCTGGGCGCCGCGGGGCGCAGCCCCAACAGTCTGGAGATGCCGCGACCCCACAGGGGCCGTGCGAGAGAACGGCGGACGCGTCTTCTGCCGCGTCCTGTGAAGGAGAACCGGACCCGCACGACCGCGTCTTCGGCCGCAGCGGCCTCATCCGGCGGTGTGTCGGGGCGCCGGCGACCCGCGCCGCCAGAATCTTCCACCGGCCCTCGGAGTTGCTCCGGTGGTCTGTTGTCCTTCCTGTCTGCGCCGGTGCTCCTCCCAGGTTCCGTTCTTCACTGCAGAATCAACAAACTACCCTTGCGTCACGATTTTCTATCACCCGCCAAATCCACACAACCACGTAGAACGGCGGAGGGTAGTAGGGCCATGTTCGTTTGGCCCGCACCCTCCGCGTTAGATAATACAACGGGAGAAAAAAATTCAACACGTGAAACAACAATTTTAATAAATTAAAATTGTTCTTTTGCAACCGGTTCTTTAATTTTAAAGAAACGTTCATGGAAAAAGGGCATTCCAAAACATAATCCCTACCTCATCGAGTCACACGCGCGGGTTCTTCGCGGATTGATTGTCGCGGAAGGAGGGGATCGTCGCGTCGTCGTGGAAGGGTGTCACATCGACGAACTCTGAGGTTCAAGAACAAAAGATTTATTTAAAAATAATAATTAAATCATTCTTGAGTTAAAACCACAAAGAAAAAATATGAAACCCTCACCTCAACGGATGATCAAAGGTTTTTGTTGCAGATTAAAGAGCGTCGCCGAAGAACGTTGCAGGAGAGGAGACGTCGGTGTCACGGCACACGACATCGCATCGTCGATTTCCGCAGGTTCGGCGATCTTCGTCGGAGGTCAGCGTTCTTCGCGTTCTTCGCGAAGAAGGTGAAGGCACAAGAACTTCTGTCAAAACCTCCAAAGGTGTAATCCTTCAAAAGTCGTGTTGGTCTTATTTTATTATTACGCCAACAAACGAAATGGTAAGTAATGACCAACTAATTCGCATAATTAATTCAACGAAAGAAACTTCCTATTTAATTCACGAATAAAACCGCCCAATTAAATTGTGCGTTAAGAATTTAAGAAAACGTGTTAGTTGACTTTCATAATGAAGGATTTTCGCGGGTGTGTTAATTAGAAGAATGAAACGGCGGGGCTCCTACGGGCCCCACCTCACAAATATCCTACCAAGAGGGTAGGATATTTCTGGATAGTACCCTATCCATTTCAACTCAGTTTAAGCCGCTTTTAAGTGGCTTCAAGTGGCTTCCACATGGCCTAAGTGAAATAAAATAAAGTTGTCGTAAAATTAATTTATTTCTTAACCTTAAGCCTGAAAATTAAAAACCACACCCATGCAAATGCAACTCCGGAAGAGGCGTTTCTAAGCAAATACCAGCACTGCGATTTTATCGGTGCCCTCAAAATTCGATTCCGGGCACCGGTTCAAAAGTTAGAAAAACCCGCTCGTCCGTTCACTGAACGTACCCGAGCCAATATTCGGAAAATGATACCGGGAACACCGGGCCTCGGAATCAGGTACCGTCAGAAACTACGCTCTTGTAAAATTCCAAAGAAAGTTAAGAAAAAAAATCCCTTGAAATTTACTGGTCTTTACATTACTCCCACCTCAGGGCTTTACGTCCCCGTAAAGATAAATCATAAACTAGGGAAACAAATGTGGGTACTGAGCAGGCATCTGAGCCTCTCGCTCCCATGTGCTCTCCTGGAGGTTCCCGTGCTGCCATCTGATGCGCACAAGAGGAACCGATCTCCCACGTAGGACCCACTTCTTTCGATCCTCTATCTCCACTGGGACCTCCGCAAAAGGCGCCCCATCATCCACGTCTAGCTCCCCATGGTCAATGATATGCATCGGGTCGTGCACATATCTCCTCAGCTGAGACACGTGGAAGACGTCGTGCACCCGGTGCAACTGAGGTGGTAGAGGCAGGTGATAAGACACCTCTCCAATCCTAATGAGGACCTGGAAAGGTCCGATGAAGCGTGGAGACAACTTTCTGCCTCGGCCAAATCTCCGCAAACCACGTCGAGGTGAGACATGCAAGAAGACGTGGTCTCCATCCTCCAACTCTAGTGGCCTCCACCTCCTATCAGCATATGACTTCTGCCGGCTCTGAGCTGTCCTCATCCGCTCCTGGATGACCAGGACCTTCTCTGTCATGGCCCGGACCATCTCTGGTCCCACAAGTGCTGACTCCCTAGGGTCTGTCCAGCACAAAGGAGATCTGCAAGTCTTGCCGTACAACACCTCGTATGATGCCATCCCGATGGTGGAGTGGTAGTTGTTGTTGTACGCGAACTCCACCAAGGGTAGGTGGTCCTCCCAACTGCAACCAAAGTCAAGGACACATGCACGGAGCATGTCCTCGAGAGTCTGAATGGTCCTCTCCGTCTGATCATCCGTCTAAGGGTGAAAGGCGGTGCTCAGACGTAGCCGCGTCCCGAACACCTCCTGCAACCCCTTCCAAATCCGGGAAGTAATACGAGCGTCCCGATCGGAGACGATAGTCGATGGCACACCGTGAAGCCGTACAATCTCTTGAACGTAGAGATTCCCCAAGATCTCCACTGAGCCCTGCTCTCGGATGGGTAAGAAGTGTGCCGACTTGGTGAGTCGGTCAACAATCACCCAAATGGAGTCATGACCTCTGGAAGTGCGCGGAAGTCCAGTAAATAATTCCATAGATATCCCATCCCACTTCCACTCTGGGACCTCCAAGGGATGTACCAAGACTGCTGGTACCTGATGCTCTGCCTTCACCTGCTGGCAGGTGAGGCACCATGAAAAGAACTCTGCCACAACCTTTTTCATTCTCGACCACCAGTGCCATCGTCTGAGATCCTGGTACATTTTCGTCACTCCAGGATGTACCGCCAAAGGAGAAGTGTGAAACTGTCTCAGCACCTCCTCTCATAAAGAGACTGGTACCGAGGTACGTCCTCTGAAAAGGACGTCGTTATCTACTCCAAGGGAGAAACCATCAGGTGGATGTCCCAAGGATACCTGTGCATGCCGTGTCTCACAGTCAGCGTCCTCATGCTGTGCCTCTCTGACCCGCTGTAGTAGTGGAGGGGTGACTGTGAGAGACCGAAGGAAGGCTGCTCCATCCCTATCGACAAAAGATATCTGCAAAGCGGCTAGATGCTCTGTCGCCTCCTCAAGTAGCTGGATGCCCGTCCTCCTACTGAGGGCATCGGCTACCACGTTTCCCTTCTCAGGAGTACAGACATTCTCAAAGTCATAGTCCTGGAGGAACTCAAGCCATCGCCGCTGTCTCAGGTTCAGGTCCTTCTGAGAGAAGATGTACCTGAGACTCTGGTGGTTAGAAAAGACTGTATAGCTCTCTCCCACCAGATAGTGTCACCATGTCTTCAGATCAAAGACCACTGTTGCTAACTCCAGGTCATGGGTAGCGTAGTTCTTCCCATGTGGCCTCAACTGACGTGATCCATAGGCAATCACGGCCCTCTCCTGCATCAGGACACACCCGAGTCCGGTCCCTGATGCATCGCAGTAGACTACGTAACTAACTCCCTCCTCAGGCAGCCTCAAGATAGGTGCGCTGGTCAATCTCTACCACAGCTCCTGAAAGATCTGCTGACATCTGTCTGACCACACAAAGGGTTTCCCCTTCTTTGTCAATGCTGAGAGTGGCGCCGCAACTCTAGAGAAGTCTGGAACAAATCTCCGATAGTACCCGGCTAGACCCAAGAAACTCCGCACCTCCGTCACGCTCCTTGGTGGCTCCCAAGCTAGCACTGCCTTGATCTTCGAGGGATCCACTGCATATTCCACCTCAGAAATGACGTGCCACAAGAAGTGGACCTCAAGTAACCAGAACTGGCACTTCGAGAGCTTTCCATAAAGCTGGTTCTCTCAGAGTGTGTCTAGTACAACCCACAAGTGGTAGGCGTGCTCCTCCTCCGTGGTCGAGTACACAAACATTTCGTCGATGAAGACCATGAAAATCGTTCGAGGTAAGGCTGGAAGATCATGTTCATGAGGCTCATGAACACTGCGAGAGCATTGGTTACGCCGAAGGGCATAACCGAGAACTCATAGTGGCCATACCAACACCTGAAGGTCGTCTTCTGCACGTCCTCGTCTCGAACTCTGAGCTGATGATAGCCTGATCTGAGGTCTATCTCCGAGAACCACCGTTCTCCCTTGAGCTGATCGAAGAGGTCATCAATCCTCGGTAGCAAATACTTGTTCCTCACTGCCGCCTGGTTCAGGCGACAATAGTCAACACACAATCTCAAGCTCTCGTCTGCCTTCTTGGTTAACAGATTCGGGGAAGCCCAGGGTGAAACACTGGGTCGGATGAACCCCTTTCCCTACAAGTCCTCTAACTGTACCTGCAGCTCTCGATGCTTAGCGGGGGCCATCCGATATGCTGGAGTGGATATCGGGGCTTCCCCGGGGTACAGATCAATATAAAAGTCTTTCTCTATGCGAGGAGGTAGCCCTGGAACATCATCGGGAAAGACATCCACATACTGATCCACCACTGCAGGAAAACAAGGACTCTGCACGTCCGCTGCTCCTAGGATGAGGCTAGCCAACTGATGAGTGATGCGTTGTCCCCTCCTCTGTGAGAGTCCATCCTGTGCTGCAAAGGCTCCCTTCTCACCGGTGATGGTGAACCTGCTCCCGTCGGTGCGTACACATCGCACCTTGCGCCTAAAGCAGTCAATCTGAGCATGGACTGTAGGTAACCAATCCATGCCCAAGATGACGTCGTAAGGCCTTGACGCTGCTACAAGAAGATCCCAGCTGAAGCTCTTGCATCCGAGATTATGCTCACACTACCAGCACCAGTGCGTAATCGTCGAGTCTACTCCCATAGGAGTCTCTAGCAGTAAGGATCGAGCCAACGACTCTATCAGAATCTCTGAGCTCCGAACAAGGGAAGCAGCTATGAAAGAGTGACTCGCTCCTGTGTCTATAAGAACTACAGCAAGGGTGTAGTAGACACAGATTGTACCTCTAATCATCTCTGGCACGCCATGGTCGTAGGCCTCCGCTGCCTGCAGTTGTGCATGTCTCTGCTCGCCAGCTCCCTGTGGTCGGGGTGGCCCTCCTAGTGGTGGTGGTGGAAGAGCCTCAATGTGTCGCCCACCACCTGCTGCTCGGTCAGCACCTCTGCCTCGTCCACCTCCTCCCTGCGGACCGCCACGTTCGACCCTCTGCCTCTGCCTGGGTGGCCCCTCCACCGTCTGCTGCTCCTTGGTACAACGGGTCGGGAAATCACGAGCCAGGTGGCCCTGCCCGCTGCAGGCGCAGCACTGCCTGCCTCTCGGAAGACTGGATCCGTGCTGAGTGCCCCGCACAGCAGAGCCAGTGTCCTGAGGTCGTCTACGAGAGGGTCTGGTCTACATGGAACCCTGAGTCATCTGTCGGCTACCTTCTTCCGAAGACTCGGCCACCTGCCGCCCTGCGGTAGGTCTCGCTGTAGACTCAGCCAGAAAGCTCTCGATCAGAAGGGCTCACTCTAGTACTCCTGCCTGGGTCGGGATGCTGAGGGAGATCAGTGATGCCCGGATCTCGTGTCTCAATCCCTGGTCGAAGGTCCGAGCCTGGAAGAAGGGGTCCCGTACCATGTCGGTCGAGTAGCGAGAAAGATCGGTGAACCTCGCCACGTAATGGGTGACCGTCATGCTGCCCTTCCGCAGCTGAAGAAGCACATGAATGCGCACCGCACAGAGGGTGGCCAGGACGAACTCTGAGCGGAAGAGGCTCTCGATGTCCATCCATAGAAGAGATGCATCATCGTGCTCCTGGAGTATCAAGCTCCACCATTTTCCTGCTACTGCGTGTAGTATGCTCGCCGCGAGGATCACCATGAGGTCTGCTGGTGTCCTCACTTGCCTGAAAACTCGAACGACCGCCTCCAGCCAGTCCTCGGCTTCCTGGGGGTCTGTCTCCCCATGAAACCTGGGTGGTCTTTGGCACTGGAACTCGTGCAGAGCTCCGAGGCAACGCGCATCGTCAGCGGTCGGTGTTGGAAGCATCGGAGGCTTGGTGGGTAAAGGTACCGTCGGTGCCTCTGCTGTCAACGGGCCATGTACCGAGGCCTCGTTGCTCGGCGGGATGTCGTCGCGGTCTACTCTCAGAACCCTAGTTGGATGCTATCGTTGGGCCATCCTGAAAAGGAAACAAGTGCGCCACGGTCAGAACAGTATACCTGGTGAGCTGACACAAGTAATCACAAAGAAAACATGAAACACACACGCAATCAATGTTTTCATGCATTAAGTCGGAAATAAAAAGTCAGGGTCCTGGTGTACGGATACGTCGGCCGCCGCACCAACATTGGGCTCCTTGGAATAATAACCACACTCAATACACTTAACACTATTTCCTGACATAGAAGAAAGATCAGTGTCTGCGGTAGAACCGACCACCTCTGATACCAATTTGTCACGACCCGTCCTCGGGGCCCGTGCCGTGACTACCCCAAGCCCGCCTTCCATAGGCCAGGGGCTGGCGACTAGCACCAAGGCGTAAATTCCAACAAATGGGGAAGTCATTGCCTTTGAAAAGTAAACAAGAACCATAGAGTAAGAAAGTGGAAATGTAAACACTAAGTAAAAACTGTAACAAGCTGTGCTGAAGTAAAGGGGCCGAAAATACAAGCCCAACTGTAAAGTACAACTGAAAGGGGAAAACAGCAACTGAAATGTAAAATCCGCTACACCGAGCTGTCCACTGGAAATCCCACCTAAAGGGTGGGTACAGATAGCTCCAATGCTCCTCGGGTCCCATCGTCTGCCCCGAGCATGTCCGCCTAGTGGTTCACCTCCAGGTATCGTCCTGCTCCGCAAGCCTCCACCACGATCAGCGCTGTCCGTCGTCTGCAACCAACACAACGTAGTGCGGGCATAGCCCGTGCAGGGGTGAGTACAAGCTACTCAGTAGGGACCCCGAGACCCCCGAAGGTCTCCTGAAATCCAAAAAGGATAAACCACCAAAAAAAAGATGCAATCACGAAGTTACATCTGACACGACTTAGGTATATGCCCATACATATACCCAAGTCATCAATTCATGATCGGATCCAACGTCCGAGCCCAAGCACAACCTAGTCCACAAAGGAAAGCAAACGTATACCCACACAGGATAGCACAACACAATCCACAAAGGAGAGTAAACAGTAAATCCACATAGGATAGCTCAACACAATCCACAAAGGAGAGTAACACATGATTCACCTCACACAGGTATACTTCTTCGGATGACGATAAAGATGATCACTAATCCTTCTAAGTCGTCGGACCCACAAAGGATCGATAGGTAACTAACCCCCGCAATGACCCACACAGGATCGGGCCCACACAGGACCTGTAGGCGCTGGCTCACAAAGAACCGCGGAGCGCTGACCCACACAGGATCGGGCCCACACAGGACCTAGAGCACTGATCCACATAGGATCGCTGAGTGTTGTAGTCGTCACAGTCCACTGAGGATCTCTACACAGTCGTCGTCGCAGTCCACTGAGGATCTCTGCACGGTTGTCGTCGGAGTCCACTGAGGATCTCTGCACAGTCGTCGCTGTCGAAGAAGCACTCGCAGCCAGCTCTAGGGTTCCCGCACACAGTAAGCTCGTTCGGGAGGGTCCGCTCCACGAGCTGAGAGGCTGATACATCAACTGACACAAAGTCCGAAGTTGATGTATCCAAAAGTTCTGTACTGTCAACAGGAACTCAACATCACAGACGGTGCGTCAATCGGACGCCCGGTCTGAGAGTTATTGGCTTTTTCATCCCAGGGGCCCGGTTGGTTTTTAAGGCAAAACCAACCCGACCATACTCCACCTGCGTCCAAACCTCGGGCAGAGTGAGCCAAAATATCCGTCTCACTTAGAGGAAATCAACAAAGCTGACGGCACGTCAATCAGACTTCTGTAGCTCAAGATATTAGTGTTTCTGCTCCGAGGGCCCGGATGGTTTCGTGTACGAACCGACCCGACCGAACTCAACGTATTCCTAAACCTTGAGTGCAATATACCTAAACGACCCACTCAATCCAAGGATCGTTTTTCCGTTGACGGTGAGTCGTTTGGAGGCCTATAGCTCATGTTACGGGCATTTGACCAAAAATAGTCCGTAGACGGGGGGTCCGGGCCCGGGCCGACCAGGCCCGACCCCCCCTGGGTCGGCCGAACCGGGTCGACCCGACCCGGTCCCACCCAGCCGGACCAGGTCCGGTCCGGCCTGGGCGCGGCCCGGCCGGTCGGCCCGGCCCGGCTCGGCTCGGCCGAGCGCCTGGGCGCCACGGGGCGCTGCCCCCTCAGTCTGCAGATGCCGCGGCCCCGCGTGGGCCGCACTGGAGAACCGCGGACGCGGCTTCTGCCGCCTCCCATGCGGGCGAACCGGACTCACGCAGCCGTGGGTCCGTTGGCCGCCACCGCGGCAGCCTCATCCGGCGGGGCGCCGGGGCGCCGCCGCGCCGGCGACCCACGCCGCCGGAATCTTCTGCGGGCCACCGGAGTTGCTCCGTTGGTCCATTTTCCTTCCTGTCTGCGCCGGTGCTCCACCTGGGTTCCGTTCTTCACTACGGAATCAACAAACTGCCCTTGCGTCATGATTTTCCATCACCCGCCAAATCCGCACAACCATGAAGAATGGCTGAGGGTTGTCGGGCCGTGTTCGTTTGGCCCGCACCCTCCGCGTTAGATAAAACAACGGGAGAAAAAAAATCAACACATGAAACAATAATTTTAATAAATTAAAATTGTTCATTTGCAACCGGTTCATTAATTTTAAAGAAACGTTCACGGAAAAAGGGCATTCCAAAACATAATCCCTACCTCGTCGAGTCACACACGCGGGTTCTTCGCAGATTGATTGTCACGGAAGGAGGGGATTGTCGCGTCGTCGCAGAAGGGTGTCACGTCGACGAACTCCGAGGTTCAAGAACAAAAGATTTAATTAAAAAAATAATTAAATCATTCTTGAGTTAAAACCACAAAGGAAAAATCCGAAACCCTCACCTCAACGGATGATCGAAGGTTTTTGTTGCGGATTAAAGAGCGTCGCCGAAGAACGTTGCGGGAGAGGAGACGTCGGTATCGCGGCACACGGCGTCGCGTCGTCGATTTCCGCGGGTTCGGCGTTCTTCATCGAAGGTCGGCATTCTTCGAGTTCTTCACGTTCTTCGCGAAGAAGGTGAAGGCACAAGAACTTCTGTCAAAACCTCCCAAGGTGTAATCCTTCAAAAGTCGTGTTGGTCTTATTTTATTATTACGCCAACAAACGAAAAGGTAAGTAACGACCCACTAATTCGCAGAATTAATTCAACGAAAGAAACTGCCCATTTAATTCACGAATAAAACTGCCCAATTAAATGGTGCGCTAAGAATTTTAGAAAACGCGTCAGTTGACTTTCATAATGACGGGTTTTCGCGGGTGCGTTACTTAGCGGAAAGAAACGGCGGGGCTCGTGCCGGACCCACCTCACAAATATCCTACCAAGAGGGTAGGATATTTCAGGATAGTACCCTATCCGTTTCAACTCAGTTTAAGCCGATTTTAAGTGGCTTCAAGTGGCTTCCAAGTGGCTTATGTGAAATAAAATACAGTTGTCGTAAAATTATTTTATTTCTTAACCTTATGCCTGAAAATTAAAAACCACATCCATGCAAACGCAACTCCGGAAGAGGCGTTTCTAAGCAAATATCGAGGCTGTGATTTCATCGGTGCCCTCAGAATTCGATTCTGGGCACCGGTTCAAAAGTTAGAAAAACCCGCTCGTCTGTTCACTGAACGTACCCGAGCCAAACTTCAGAAAATGATTCCGGGCACACCGGGCCTTAGAATCCGGTGCCGTCAGAAACGGCTCTCTTGTAAAATTCCAAAGAAAATTAAAAAAAAATCCTTGAAATTTGTGGGTATTTACATTTTATTTAAAAAGAATCACTTTTAATGTCTTTCTTTCAACTCATACTTTGACATTTATAAATTTTTATTTTATTTCACGGATATTAATTATTTTTAATTCATATTTTATGAATAGTTTACCTTATTGTAATTTATTGTATAACGGATATTTTTACATTTTTTAAGTGGAATATTTTAGAAAAATGATAGAGGAAATGTTCAATTCATATCAAACATAGAAAAAATGCCTTTATTTCATTGTGACTATTATATGATTTAATATTATATTGAATAATTTATTGTTTTATTCATATAAAACAATTTTCCATTATTATGTTTCTTTGTATTAATGATTTTTATTCAATATAAAATGGTATTTTGGTATTAAAAATGGGCTTATAAAAATATTTGGATATTCAAAAGTAATTTTATTATGTCATTAAAAGTGTTTTCAAATGGATTTAAGGAGAAAAAATGAATGAATTAAAATTTTTATATCTTGATATGGTACTTGATAATTACCTGATGTGGTGGCCCAGATAGGACCATTGAGCACGTGACATCCTATACGAAGGGGAAACTCATATAACACCAATTGAGCACATTGTAAAATATATAATGGGGATTTCTAGCTATCACCAGCTGAGCCTATTAGATATTATATAATGGGGGAATCCAATATACAACTGAGTGATCCTTATATATCTCTCCAATGCCTGGGGAAAATATAATATTGGAACTCTAAAATATGGTTATCTAACATCCTTGGATTTATTCATATTATAGACCATTCGTTAGTGATTTAAAATACCTTTTTTGGACCTAAAATTATTCATAATGAAGTCAAGGATGTATATTATTTTTCCAACAGTTGTTCCGATCTTGTAGCCCTAAAATTGGTAGAGGATGACTGGCCCACACTGTTAGTAAAAACTATGAAGCCCAACGCACATGGTTTCCCCCAACCGTGTAGTTGTAGTTAATGGGCTACTGGGGGCCACACATTTTATCTTTAACAGTGTGAACCAAGTCACCCAGTCATGAGATACACCAGTATTTTTGAAATATTTATTTCATATGGTTTTGGAATGGTTAAAAAATAGTATGGAAAACCATGTGGGTTTCTCTATAATGTAGTGACATGGTTAATGGTAGTTGTATAGGTCGGACAAATATGTTTCGAAACCATTATTATTAATATCTTAGGGTGAATTTAATGTATTATCCTCATTTCATTATTTTATCCCTTTTCTATCTCTCTTATTTCCTCTGATGTATGAAACACCCTTCTCCCTAACATACAATCTCTCCTCCATATCATGCTTGGGATCTAGCCACCACCCCCATCTGAGACCCATTTTTTTGTTTTGTGATCAATTGGAAGGGTCCATTTTATCTCCTCAACCCACTCCCATATATTTCAAATTATTAATCACATATATTTCTTTATCTCTGTGTATGACCATTTCTCCATTATTTTGTAATATTGTGTTTTCTTCATGTTCATTTGTTTTAGCTTAAATTATTTTCCAATGTTGAATTAGTGATGCACTATGAAGATATGGTAGGTGTTCGATGTTATTATACATCATTAAATTGATTTATATAAAATTATTCATTGTGCTGAAAATTAAGCCATTCCAGGGACACCACAAGTTTTTTATTTTAATTAAATGGATATTATACCTTATTAATTATGGACCGAGGTAGAAGCAAATAATCTTTTTGTGTTGATCAATGTGAATTTATTCTATCCAACGGGTGTTATCCACCATTGACCCTTAATTTCCCCTCCCCATAGGTTGATTAAAAGTCCCTTAAGGGGAGTTTATTTATAATTTATTCCATTATATGTTTATGGTGGATTGAATTGGGTGATTATTCAAGGGTTGGGAACAGATTGCTAATGCCAAAAATAAATATATAGAGTTAAATGAACTATCCAATTGTATAATTAATTACATCTCATTCCATTAATTAACCATTAATTACCAATATGATGTTCATGTTATAATTGTTTTTTAATAAATGGTATGGATTTTAAAACCATGTCCTAAACACACGTACTGCCAAGGACAATATAGTGAGTCCCAAATTAAAGACCCATTGATTGAGATCAATGTTCTTTATAGTTATAATTTTTTATTGTTTTTTATTCATATTGGGATAGATTATTGCTATTTTTGGGATGAGATCATAGTAAATTAACTATTTTTACTCCAAATGATTGTCACCAATTACTTTGGGCTTCCCTATAGATGGGCGTGATTTAATATTGGTTGTACTATTCCTTATGAGAACACTAGGACCCTATATTTAATTCAAGGGATATAATCAGTTGTTTGTTCTTGCTGTATTCACACAATTCCTAGAGTGACACCATAGGATTTATTCTTGGGTCATCTTGGACGGGATCCTTAAGCATTGGACATATACTGAGCTCACAGAAATATATATGGGATTCATTTAGAATGTCATTTGATGGTAATTGGGTGAATCTCAATAATAATTAAATAGAATTATAATTGAATGTAAAATCAAGTGAATTATTTCAAATTAGAAATGTCCCATTTTTTAGAAATTTTGGGCTGTTTTCCCTAGTCCCAATCACATTATTAAGGAGAGTCCATCTTCTCATATATTATCCCACTCAATTTAATTTCACTAAATCCCTTGGTTTAGACTCACCAAATATTTGAAATGAATGTAAATTGGGTGAGTATGCTATCAAATCTTAGTGTAGTTTATTTATTTATATATTTCTATTTTTTTTATTAAATTATTTTACATTGTTCATTTTATATTGAATGAATTGTTTGATCTAGAAATTGTTGGGGGTGGACTACTGGGATCTATTTAACACCATAATCATGCCACATTTGGTAACATCGTATACTACATGATTTTATGGTTAGATAAATTGAAGCAGGCTTATTTAGAAATTTGATATCCATAATTTGGATGGTGTATGGGGGAAGAAAACTGAGCCTATGCTCGAGATGCATGTTATTGTAGTTTTTGGCGGGTTCCTTTATCTTTTTATCTTGTGCTATATGCATGTATCCTGCACCCATTTCATATTTAATATATTATAAAATCAAGATCAGTTATATCATTTATTATTCAGATTCAGATTCTTGTTATTTTAGCTTTCATGTTTTATTGTACTTTTCACATGCCATTCGTATCTTATTTCCGCCATTTCAATTTATTATCATTATCTAACGTTGTTATGACTCTAATATATGAGTGAATAGTCTCCCCACGGACAGACCCAAGGTCATTAAAACTATTCAGTACCCTTTTGTATTCATGAAATCACACATGAGGTTTTTTGGTCCTCCCTATCAGGGTACTGTTATGTGGCACTCGGGTCATGAATCTATAAAGAGGTATCATATCGACTTTTTTACATTTGGCATACTATTCGTAATTAGACAAGATACTATGAAATTATAATTTGAAAATTATCTTGTGAATGTGATTAGATACACCACGTAAAGGGGAAACCCAAATTTCTTAAGATGGGTAAATGCTATTATTTCTTATGTTGTTTCAGTTTCGTGGATCCCACTATTGAGTGGATAACTTGATTTGTGTAGAGTTTAATATATATTTTATAAAAAATGGTTTCATATAATTATATGATAACAAGAATTAATAATAGAATCAGGCACCATTCTAGGAACCATTATATTTAATTTTCATGAATTTTGTCATCTAATGTTTACTTTTAATCATCCATTGATTGTTGTGAATGTGATTTATGTTTTTATTGGGATTATATGCCTTTCAATGTGATAAAATTATCTATGATAGAATTATTCATTCAATTGAAAAATAATTCAAATTAGTGTGTTTTATTAGTGGGTACCAATGGTAGCTCATCGAATTAGAACAAAAACCGCAACTTGTCGTACTCTTTATCTAGTAAAATTGTTAAGAAATGGTTAATTTCTGCACAAATTATAATATATAATGTGTATGGTATTTATAAATTAGTATTGGTGAATCATTTGACAAGATTGTGGTGCTAATAAAAATTAATTATAAATTATTTTAAATAAACTAAAATTCATTCAAACATCAAATAAAATGGACCCCTTAAAAGTGGGATAAGAGATCCTGACATAGATTTAACCGAATTAGTCGGTAGTAAGACGTGTCTCCTATGATCCTTCTATGACCCATTCTCTATAAATTTAAATATATCTAGAAGTTCATATAGGGGTGTGTTTTTTTAGTATTATAGCCTTGTGGATGTTATTTTCTTAATATATTCCCTATCTCGTATAAACTTTTTTTGATTCTTGTGCATTGAAATTGTAGATCTATTCCACCATAAAGTCCACAAGATGTGTTCTAAGAGAACATTGATGAGAATAATCCTATAGTTGTGGTCTCTGATCCTCCCGTGATACCTCTTCTAGTGCCACCTGAGGTGCCTCCAAATATCTTCCACTTGGAATAAATGTTTAGTTCTACGATCACTTATTTATGTTCATGTATACTAAAAAGGGTTCCCCTTGAACTACCCCCATTATAGAAGAGCAGACATAAAATTTCTAGTATCACCATCCCATACATTATCTAGGGATTAAGGGCCTCAGGATAGTAATTCATGGGTTTATTCTATGCTAATAATCATGGAGCATATCAAGACGCCTCTAGAGATGATTGATAGGCTCACTACCTACATGTAGAATGACATTTCCAAGAATTGGTGAGATGTTCACACTCAGGTACTTCGATATCAGGGTATGGATTAGGAGGGATTCCATATATCCTTCTTCAAATAATTCTTCCTCAATCCTTGATAACTAATTGTGTGAGGGTACTCATGATCATTCAAAAGGGTTACATGTTAGTGATGGAATACTCATCCCTCTTCACTAAATTACTATGTTTTTAACCATCATCGACTTGTTAAGAGATATCTAATACAAGGATATGTATTAATGGACATTAATATTCCATCATATCATTTGTTAATGTCTTTATATTGACCACCATTTCAGAGATTGTGCACTGATCCCTCGTCATTGAGTGGAAGCTGAGGGATTGCAGAGATGTGAAACCAAAATATTTTTCATCTAGTAAAAGTATGGTATTGAGGGTACATGTGGGGGAAGTACCCTCTAGGTTAATTGACTTGAATATATTGTGGGGTATCACTTGTTCACCATTTTATGTCATAGAAATACCCTATGTAAAAAAAACCTAATTTACTACTAAGAATGTTGCAGGACGGGTCACCTCCAGCATTTTTGAGGATGCATTCCAGTAGTTCTAAGTGAATGAGGTACTATAATAGAACTACCTTAATGTGACGTGTCAGTAAAACCACTCCATTATGTTTTATGGTCATCTATATGTAATATGGGAAGAGTAAGAGGTCATAGACATGGTGATAAAATATAAAATGTTAATTGTTAATAGAGTGGTATTTTCTAGGCTAGTCAGAAAGTATATCAGGGCTGAAGATCATGCCAAATTTATGTGTTGAGTCCCACACTAGAGGAGTAGAGTACAAATCTATCTATATTTAGAGGAAATATCATGGTATCTTCAACTATAGTATCACTATTATTTTATAAATGTCCATCACACTCTATTGAATCTCATGCAACTTTATAAGTCAAGGATTCGTTATGGATTGCTCTGTTGGTGTTATAAACATGGACAGACCGGTTAGAGTTAGAAAATATGGTACACTACGGTGCTTGTAGTTCCCCTAGAAATAGTAGGGGACCATTTTTTATGTATTAATATCGCACTCAGGATTACTAGTTTCAGCTTCATTCTTCATATATACTTGTTTGGGAATTTTCGAGCCCAAGCTGATTACTATCATCATTGATTATCTTTCACATCACCTAACGGTATTATATATATGTATGTGAGAATTGGGTATCTAGGGTAGTACAACTTAGCTCTTGAGTAGTGGGTTATGAAGAGTAGCATTTGAGATGGCCAGTCTCGTGAGGAATAGTTAGGAATTGCTTCTTGTAAAATTCAATCATATTATGGATCATTTTATGAATGTCATCATGGAATATTTCACTGTCTTACCCCATGAGAAATATGTATAGATCACTATTGAGAATGTTCAAGTTATGGTACCAATTTCACCTCCAACATATCGGATGGCACATATAGAGAACTATGAACACAGAATCCATTTGATGATCTTGAATCCAAGGGTTTCATCAAATCTATCACATCACCAAGGGGTTCACATATATAGTGACTACATCCCTTTACATATAACATTATAGGATTTAAAGCATAATTTTACTTCCGAGTATAATCCAAAGATGAGAAAGTATATTTTCATGGAAGAATATGTACATAATAATACATTATAAATACATATTTTTATTTGAACTCCATAATGAGCTATTATCTTCCATTTTTCTCATACATCTGCATAGTATAACCTAGGTATAACATGAAAAATTGATGAGCTAAAATACCAGTAAGGGAATATCTATATGAACAAAACAAAAGTATATGGGATAAGAGGCATGACATGATGATATAAAAAAGCATGTAACATATGGAATAATAAAATATAAACATAGGATCACGTTATCATGGGTTTATAGAAATGTGGCTAAAACATAAAACATGAAATTAATACAATTCATGATTATCCACAAAGGCAGTTCTGATATTAGAACAAGCCAAGGAAAATCTCCAAGACCATTTCACATAGTATCACAACCCAAGGCTTCCCGCAAATACCGTCACACATAACATATCATGAGACTCAATTGTACCCAATTTATTGGAGTCACATATTGGTGCATCCATATTAACTATTCATTAATACTTTTCCACATAATGATATATTTATAATCAATCATATATAAACATAATGGTTACCCATGGATAGAACCGGGTACAATAATCATGACATAATGCATAACAAATGGGTGTATCATAAAAGTGTCTATGAAAGATAGGAACTATAATATACATGGAAATTGACAAGGTAAATTATGAATGTATCATGTTGAGTGATATAATGTAGAAGTAACAACATGTAAGAAACATATTTATGAAATTTTCTCATTAAAATATATTTGATCGGTTTTATGGAAATTACTATAAAACCTTTAAAATAGAAAATAAATAATACTTTATACAACACCATAAGTAATCCCAAAGGTATTTCATAATAAAAATTAAATATTTTAAAAAGATAATGGTGCCATAATATAAAATGTATTGTGCAATTGAAATCTAGTAATAATTTTGGTTGTTCCCTTAAAATTGGTTTTCTTATCAACATGTAAAGATGAGGTAATCACTTAAAAATGTGTATATCCAAAAAAGAGAATGACAGAAGGGAATTGATAAATAAATTTTGTACATGTACACTAAATTTATAAGATTCAAATAAATAGTTAAGATAAATTTAATTTGATACAAATTATAATAAGTCAACTTGAATGAATAATGGTGATTCAGGTAGAATTCCATAGGGATTATCATAATTGTATCAGGAGTACCTAAGAGGGATTAAGGAGAGAGAAAGATGATTATCATCAATTATACATCATGAGAGAAGTATGGGGGAGGTGAAAAATAATAACCAATCATCATGTACTACACATTAAATGGAATAGCATGGAGGATATTCTTGAACAATAGTGACGGGGAGAGGAACCCTTACCTTATGTGTGGTGGTGATCATCTCATTATCTTAATGACCGGAAAACTAAAACTGTGTTCAATAATTAATAATTAAAGAACCTGTTATATATATATATTATTTAGTATAAATTTTTTTTGTTTATTTATAACCAACTTGATTATATATGTGGTTCAATTTTATTGTTCGGCTTACATTGCTTACATGGTTTTAATGATCGGTTCACTTATATTCATGTTTGGATAAAAATGTATGATTAATGTGGTGGTCCAGATTTGAATTTATATTTTAGTTATGAAAAACAAAAAGGTTACATGGTCAAAAATTTAATTTGGTTACTTGGAGTTCATTTTAATCTTTATATAAAACATTAATGCTAAACGATTGAATTAATTTGGTGATTTTTCTCATAATTTACTTCTTTTGCATCATTATTTTAAATTAATTGTGCAATAGGATTCAATAATTGCGCATAACTTAAAGTACATATTAATTAGTCTACTTAAATCATAAAAATGGTTTCACAACCATAATAAAATATGGTAAAAGAAATATAAAAACTTTCATCCGTGAATGTGATAAATTAACACATCTCAGACGGTGTTTTCATTTCTTGTGAATAAAATCAGTGTAAAGGAGAGATGATAATGAATTTTATCATTTGCATAACAAAATTTTAGTAAAATAATGTTACTGGAGTTATCATACCATTTTGATTAAGGTAGGTGAGAAAACAAAATACAAAAAATAGAATATGAGAGGAAATAAAATAATTTGAAAGAGGAATTTACCTCTTGAGTTCATCTCATTTAAGAACCTCTTAAAGAGATATTTTTTGGTCCTTTGAGGATAAAAAATCTTGAGGGTAATGGGAAAGGATATTTGGGATATATTTGGACAGAATATAAGTAAGTCACAAGGCATGATAGGAGTGGCGATAATATGTGAGAGTGGGTGGGTTTTATAGTGGAGGGGAGGGTTTTCTTAATATTAAAATCATTAGTTTACTATTTTTCCATAATATAAGAAATATAAATGATTATTATGACCAAAAACCCTAATATGTGCATTTGAGTTCCATAAAATATCCATTTACATCATCCACAACTCAAGCATGATGCAAAATTTCAATTTTAGCATTTAATTTGAATTATCGAATTTTATTATTGCTAAAAAATCAAGTATTTTTTAAAAATAAATTAAAATTAACCCAAAACATATGTCAAAATTTAGAATAAAAAAACTAAATCCATTTTTTGAAAATAATTTTCTAATTTATATTTATTTAATATTTAATTAAAATCACAATTTACTTAAAAAAACAACTTTAAAACGATTATTTTATAATTCCAAGATATAGGTATATCGTACATCCACTTGAATATTATTTATACACTATCATATATAAGGTTACTATTAATTAGTGTATATAACTATTAATATGGTATTTCACTATTCATAATGGTATGTAACTATTCAACAAAAATTATGTTTTCTAATTAAACATCAAATATCTTATTGACCTATGTATGATTTTCAAAATTCAGAAAACCGAAAATTCAATATTCTGTATAAAGGCCACATAGAACTTAGTATTTCATTGGGTTATATTTTCATTTCATTATATGGATTAATATTAAGAAGGAAATTTCCATTGAAAAACACTGTTTCATTACAACCAATCCATTTATGCTAAGAAATCAGATGGCTCCCTCAGATAGTACATGGATTACCACTAACTGAACCATCTTTTAATGAAAACCCAGTATCCCCTTCCATAGACAGATGACCTCTTTGAATTTCTTCTAGGAGTTACTATTTTCTCCATGATCAATTAATGGTTGAGCTAGAACATGTGCATGTGAGGCCATCATCCACCACATGTATTACAATCTAGAAAATTTATTGATTGTTTGATTAATTGGTAGTGTCATTTGTTTAAATGAAATAATCTACAATATTTAAGGCTTTAAATAATCTGGCTTTTCACCCATATCTTGATTTTTTTGTGGTGGTTTTTTGTAGATTCAATTATAGTGTACTTGCACACTTGAAAAGACCAATCCTATATCTTTATGTCTTTTTATGTACATTTAGAGAGAACAAACTAAATGATTATATCTTCAAATTAAACAGTTTGATATGAAAATTTTACATCATCAGTCATATAATATCATATACATATTTTTTGGTAACTAGATGATGGTTCTAATCATATTTACTTAGGTTAATACCTAGAAATATTCCATATATGTAGATTCTTATGGGTGGATGGCAATTAATGGTTATTTATCTAGTAATTATCAGACCTCGAACAACATATTATGGGATTGACTAAGAAAGATATGAAATTAGACTGTAATTAAGCTTCTGAGATACATTTTTTAATCTTAAAGGGAATAAAAACATTAGTATTGAATCAGGCTGGGTATAGTTCTAAATCATTGAGATTGGGTTGTATCATAAATTTCCCACCAGCTAAGGAATCATATGTGGAAACAACATATGAATTACTTAAATCTATATGTTTTGGTCCATACTCTTAGATATTGGAGGAATTACATGTTTTTGTTGGGATTTTTTTGTGTACACAGACCATAAAATTCAGAATTACATCTCTACACTCTAGGACATCAATATGATGCCATATAGGTTTGCAGAATACATGCAATCTTATGAGATTTAGCTTTATTAAACACCGAAAATGGTTGTTGTCTAATATTATTCATTTTTCTAGAAGAAATTGATGTAGGATTTCAAGGAGGATTGAATTGAGTGGTTGTTGAAGGATCTATTCTATGATATGTACTTTGAGGTTCAGGAATAGTTGGGGATGAAATTTCATATAGATCTAGTCGTGTCATCCTCGCTTATCTAGTAGTATTGGATGAGGAAGTTATTTGATTTTTGGGGCCTCATGTTGAGGGATATTGTCAAAAGAGATATTGTACCTCTATGTTGGTTTGTTGATGGAAGTAAAACTCTACACTTTTGTGGTATTGTTTAAGTGACTATTGATATATGTGAGTATTTGATAAGGGAATATAATTCCTCTATTTGGGAAGTTCATCTAGGTCTCACCAAGATCTACTGAGACATGTTTCATTAACATTTGTGGGAAGGAATGAATAGGCTTATTATAGTATTTATCACACAGTGTTCTACCTATCAGTAGGTGAAGGTATGGAAAGAGTGACCTATTATACTTATATAGACTATCATTACTACAAATTTGAAATTGAATAACCTCGCCATGGAATTCATGGTAGGTTTACTAAAATCCCATCGATGTAGTGATGCAGTATGGGTGATCATTGATTGGATGGCCATGGTGTCACACATCTTACATATACAAGAGACCTTATCTTTTGATGAGATATGATGACATTATATTTTGGATATGGTATGACATCATGGTGTTCTCAATTCTATCATTTCAGGCATATATGATTGTTTTACAATGTTATTTTGGAGGGTGTTGAAAATTCATTGGTTTTATAGGTACTCTTGGGTACATCATATCAACTATATATTGATAGGTAGTTCAGGATGAGGATTCATTAGTCAGAGGATATTCTTCAGACTTGTATCATTGATTTTCACAGGACATGAGGAAAGCATCACCATATGGTGGATTTTTCATGAAAAATTATTCAAGAAATTATTCAAATAGATCATTATGATTCCCTCTATATTAGAATTTTTTGTTAACATCTATGCTATGTTGAGACATGTGGGGCATCCCTACTAAGTCCTTGTCTCATTTTGGGGACTTTAGAGATTGTACATCTAATTCTAAGGCCTATGGGTGTAGTTCAATCAATGAATAATTATTATAATTTTTGTCACAATATATTATTAGGGTTTGATGTTGGACATATGTTCATTCTATGTGTATCTATTAGATTGTGTAACAGATGAATTCAGAGATTGATCATGTTATCCCCTCAATAAGTCTGTCCTTTTGAGATAGTGAAGAGTGTTAGATCGATGGACTATAGATTCCAGTTATTATAAATGTATCATGACATTAATTACATATTCCACATATCTGAGAATCAAAAGTACTATCAAGTTCCGTAATATTCATTTGAAAAATATAATATTGAGTTGGAGAAGGATGCTTCCTTCGAGGAGATTATAATATATATCTTTTATTGGAGAAAAAATACCCTCATAGGTATGTATTCTCCTATAATCTGGGTGATATGGAAAAAATCGATACAATATGACACATGTGTGTCAGACAACGATGTACATTCAGAGTGGCTAAAAAACTTCTCTGATCACCACACATGAAAGGAAATCATAGGGTAATTTTTATTAATGAGGTGACGTTTTAATGTTTGGAAATTTTGTAATTGTAAGAACCAATCCTTTTATGTTTAAATTCAACTGATGGGCCAAATAATGATTCTTGATGATGTATTGGAGGTTATAGAAGTGTTTGAGGATCATTCGGAGGCCAGATCATGGAAATGATAAGAGGTAGACAAGGCCACACAGTTAGTAGAAAGAATTATTCCCATCATAAACAGTTCCCCTCAACATGGTGGCTACATAAAGTGGAAAATAGGGGGCTCATAGTTTGTCAGAAACACTATGACCCAAGGCACATGTCATTTGAGCCACCTACAATTTATAAAAGATGATTTTCACATGGAATTAATATTATTAAAGTAGCTGTAGACATGACTATGTGGGGCTTCCCTTAATGTGTTGTCTTGTCTCAAGGTTAGTGAGATGTTTTCCAACCGTCTTTCCAAACCTTTCATAGATATATTTTAGGGTCATTTTATATTGGTTCCCTACTCTATTTATTTAAAACTCTTTCCTTTTCTCTTCTTTCCTCTAATGGGTGAAATGACCTCGTCCCTCACACAAAAGCCATCCTTTCTCTCTACCTTGGGATCAAGCCACCACCTCTATTCGACATTCCTTTTTCTCATTATCAGAACCATTTAAAAGCTCTAGGTAATCTCTCTACCATCCATATATATTTTACATTATTCTTTCCATCAGTTTCCCTACCACAGTACAAGATCATTTTCTCAATTTCAAGTGCATTTATAAGCTTTTTTGATTTTTTTTTCAAGATTTAATGAAAGGTTGACACGGGATGAGGGAAATTATACAAGGCTAAGTTATGTGGTTCAAGTTCTTTTCCCTCAATTTTTGTGTTATATAAATTTTTTTGTTGTACTGAGATCTCATCCTTTTTGGACACGACTTTATTTTTGCATGTAGAATAATATGTACACCATTCATTGATAATTCAAACCTTAGTTATAAAAAAAATATACCTCTTGGTTTGACCGCCTTTAATTTATTCAAAAAATTGGGGCTCTCTACGATTGAGACATAAATACTATACACCATAGATATATTACACCTAAATTTATGGTGTAATTTTATAATCGATACATTGATTTTTTCAGTGGGATTGAAATGGGTGATAATCCATGTGTTCTTCCCATACACTTCAAGACATAAATGAAGTGGTCAAATTAAATAAAATTTCCAAGTTCTTCATTATTTATGTCACGACCCGTCCTCGGGGCCCGTGCCGTGACTACCCCAAGCCCGCCTTCCATAGGCCAGGGGCTGGCGACTAGCACCAAACGCGTAAATCCCGATATCTGGGAAGGCATTGCCTTTATAAAAGTAAACAAAACACCACAGAGTACAAGCAGAAGTAAAAGACTAAGTACAAAGAGAAGTGATAAAAAGTAAATGGTCCAGAATACAAACCCAAAAGAAAGTACAACTACAACTGAAAAAAGTACAACAGGAAAAGACAAAAGCTGGAAGAACGGAAGCTGCTCCTGGGTCGTCCTTCTTGGATCCTACCTGAAGGGTAGGTACCGATGGCACAGCTCTGGGGTCGTCCACCATGGATCCTACCTAAAGGGTAGTTATAGATAACCTCCTAACGCTCTCGCCCGTCAACCTCCTCCGAGTGTCGTCTCACCGTGAAGTCCACCTACAGATACTGATTCGTCGTGTAGTCCACCTCTGGGTACTGACTCGTCGTGTAATCCACCTCCAGGTACCGTCCAGTCCTCGAACACTTGGCCTCCGTCAGCACTGCTCGTCGTCTGCAACCAACACAATGAGGTGCAGGTATAGGTCATTCAAGGGTGAGTATAACGATACTCAGTAGGGACCCCGAGACCCTCATCGTCTCACTAAAACCAATAAGTATAACCACAAAGAATATCTCAACAGATAACCTAAACTTAGGTATATGCCCATACATATACATAAGTTATCAAGTAACCCATCTCAATCATGAGGAACACAAGGATTATGAAATCAACGGATAACCACCACCCAGGTATATTCCCATACATATACCTAAGTTATCAAGTAACCCATCACAATCATGAGGAAACACATGGATTATGAATTCAATGGATAACCACCACCCAGGTATATGCCCATACATATACCTAAGTTATCAAGTAACCCATCTCAATCATGAGGAAACAGAAGGATTAGACTCAGCTCAAACCAGGATTTTCATTATCGAAACCATAACTGCTGAAGAACCTCGTCTCTGGAGTGTACAGTGGTCCTGTGATGACTCTGAGGTACTTCTCACTAACCTAAGACTACTGAGTTACTCCTCCCATCGAGTACCGCGGGCCTGCCACCTCAAACAGGAGTGCTTCCCTGCCATGGGTTTGCCACCTCACACAGTAGTGCTCCCCCTCATAGCCTACAGAGGTACTCATCCTGTCAAGTACCGCATGTCTGCCACCTCACACAGTAGTGCTCCTCCGTTGTGGGTCTTCCACCTCACAATGTAGTGCTCCCCACTGGGCTATGCAGGTCACTCTGAATTGAATCGGACAAGCAGTCATCAGGTCTCATCCGGCTACACGGTCTCCGTACTCCGCACGCTCGTCTCCAGGAGGGTCGGCTCCACGAGCTACTGGTCGGTACTCCCAAAAATCACAATTTCCCACGAAGAAGTATCTCAAAGTACCTCCTCGTCACAGGGGTCTCAACACAACAGACGGCGCGTCAATCAGACTCCCGTTCTGTGAGTTATTAGCCTTTTTGTCCCGGCGGCCCGGTTGGCTTCATAAGCGAACCAACCTGGCCGTATCTCAACTGTAACCCAAACTCTCATAGGGTATACTCTTAGGGACCATTTATCAACGTGATCATCAACGCCGCTGACGGTTCGTCAAACGAACGTCCTGTCTGAAGGATATCAGCTTCTCTGTTCCAGGGGCACGGTTGGATTTCAGGTACAATCAACTCGGCCACTATCCAACAGCAACCAAAACTCAGGAGAAATATGCCAAAAGTTCCGTCTCATCAAGAGGAAATCAACGAGATAGACGGAGTGTCAATCGGACGCCCGATCTGTGAGTTATTGGCTTTCTCGTTCGAGGGGCCCGGTTGGTTTCGTGAGAGAAACCACCCGACCGCACTCTGACGGCATCCAAATCTCAAGCGGAGTAAGCCAAATGATCTGTCTCACTTAGAGGAATCCATCAAAGTCGAAGGCACGTCAATCGGACGTCCAGAACTTAAGATATGAGTGTTTTCGCTCCGAGGGCCCGGTTGATTTCCTATACGAACCAACCTGGACGAACTCAAAGTATTCCGAAACCTTGAGTGCAATATACCGAAACGACTATCTCGATTCATGGATCGCGTTGCCACTGACGATGTGTCGATCGGAGGTCCGTAGCCCATGATATGGGCAAACGACCGAAAACAGGTCCGAAAACGGGGGGTCTGGGCCCGGATCGACCCGGCCCAACCCCCTTGGGTTGGCCCGAACGGGTTCGACCCGACACGGGTCTGGGTCCGACACGATTTGGTGCGACCCGGCCCAGCCAGGGCGGCTCGTCCCGGCCTGGGCACGACCCGGCCGGTTGGCGCGGCTCGGCCCGGCTCGGCTCGGCCGAGCGGGCGGAGCCCGGGGCGGGGGGCGTGCTTCCCCCGCGTGCCATCACAGCCGCCCCCGCGGGGGGCTGCCCAGTGGTCAGTGGACGCGGCAATGTCGCGTCCTATGCGCACCGGACCCGCGCGGCCGCGGGTCCGCTGGCGCCGCCGCCTCCAGCCGTCGGCGCCGCCGGTGGCTTCCGCGGGCCACCGGAGTCGCTCTGGTGGTCCGATTCCGTTCCCGTCTACGCCGCTACTCCTCCCAGGTCCTATTCTCCACTGCATAATCATCAAATCGCCTCTGTGGCACGTTTTTTCATCGCCCTCCAAATCCGCACAACAACGAAGAACTGCGGTGGGTTGTCAGGCCATGATTGTTTGGCCCACACCCTCCACGTTAGGTGATAACAATCGGGATAAAATTATTCACTACACGAAAGACATAACAAGTTACAACTTTAATAAATTAAAATTGTACTTTTAATCCGGGTTCACTATTTTAGATGAACAACCATGGGAATAAAAATTTCTTTCAAATAAAACCCATACCTCGTTTAGTCGTCGCACGAGAGTTCTTTGCGGAATCGACCGTCACGGAACAAGAGGAACGTTGCGTCGTAGAAGGGCGTCGCGTCGTCACGGAAGGGCGTCACGTCGACGATCTCTGAGGATCAAGAACATACAGAATTAATTTTAATAATTAAATCCATATTGAAGTTATAATCCACAAAGGAATTTAAAGGACCGCAATCCCCTACCTTGTAGTTGTCGATCGAAGGTTGTTGTGGGGTTGGATCGTCACGGAAGAAGCGTCGTGGAGGGAGAATCGTTGGCGTCGCGGTACACGGCGTCGCATCGTCGATCACTGCGGGTTAGATGTTCTTCGTCCGAGGCCGGCGTTCTTCGCTTTCTTCGCGTTCTTCGTGTTCTTTGCGTAGGAGGATGAAGGATCTAAGTTCTGTCAAATCCTCTCAACGAATAACACTGAAAAAGAAAAAAAAGTGTTGGTCTTATTTTTTTACATGCCAACGAACGTAAAACAACTAAGTAACGACCCATTAATTCATAGAATTGATTTTAACAAATAAACTGCCTAATTAATAGGAGTGTTTAATTGTTTAAGAAAACGCCCCAGTTGACTTTATTTAAAAAGGGTTTTTGCAGGTGCGTTGCTTAGGGGAAAAGAAACGGCGTGGCTCTTGCAGGCCCCACCCCACAAATATCCTACCAAGTGGGTAGGATATTTTTAATTGGACCCTATCCGTTTCAACTGAGCTTAAGCAGCTTAAAGTGGTTTTAAGTGACTTTAAGTGAAATAAAATAAAGTTTGTCGTACCACATTATTTTATTTCTTAACTTAAAGCCCAAATATTAAAAACCACACCCAAGCAAAAGCAACTCTAGAAGAGGTGTTTATAAGCAGATACCGGCACTGCGATTTCATCAGTGCCCTCAGAATTCAATTATGAGCACCTGTTCAAAAGATAGAAAAACCTGCTCGTCTGTTCACTGAACGTACCCGAGCCAAACTTCGGAAAAAGATTCCGGGCACACCGGGCCTCGGAATCAGGTGCCGTCAGAAATTGAGTCCTTGTAAAATTCCAAAGAAAATTAAGAAAAAAAATTTCTTTAAATTTACGGGTCTTTGCAATTTATACCTAATTCCATAATATAACCATTAAATAGGAATTATTTGACCAAAATGGATTTAATGTTATATGTTTTTTTAAATGTTATGGATTTTATAACTTGTTAATATCCTCATTTAGTGCCATGTGTGAGTCAATGAATCCTGAATGATGGACTCATTGGATGGGATCAATCTTCCGTATAGTAAGAGTTTTTTAATTCATTGAATACATTTTATGGGAGATACTTCCTTTTCCTCGAATGGGATCAAAACACATTTCTATTTTTACCTCCATATGAATGACACCGATTACCCATCGGAGACCCCATGGAAAATATCAACATAATATTCAAATTACCACCCCTCAATAGAGACTCATGCCTCTACATGAAATTCTAGGGATGGGATTGATATATTATTTAAATGTTTTCCACTACATGCTAGGAGTGACACCAAGGAAATTATTCTTCGGTCACCATAACTTGGAATATTATATATTGAACTTATACTTATCCCCTAGATTGATAATTGAGATTCACATATTATCATGTGGGATGGGATGGAGTGACTCTCAATATTTAATAAATAAGAATCAAATTGAACTAAAAAGGATATGAATGTTTCCAAATGAGAAGTTTCCCTTTGAATTTGTAATGTAGGGTCATTCCCTCCAAGTCTAATTATATGATTATGAATATTCCACCATCTCATATATTATCCCACTCACGTAACAATTGCTAGATCCTAGAGATCAGACTAACTGAGTTAGAAAAAAAATATTAATTGGATAGGTGACCTATCATAGCCCAGTACAATTTATTTATTTTGTATTCATTATTTCATTTTTATTAAACACAATTCAATTTTTATTGCATCAAAGGTGTGAGATCGATTACATTGGTGGTGGAATGTTGGGATTAATCTCACACCCTACTCAGTTAGAATTTTATAATTATGTATACATCTTGATTGTAGGGATAAATAAAGGGAAGAGTCCAAATTCAAGAAATTTATTTCCATTATTATCATATCGTATAGGGGTAGAGTTCCAATCCAATTCTTGAGATTCTAGGTGTAGTAGTTTTTGGGATTTATTTTATTTTGTTACCATTTGATATATCCAAGTATCCCCAACCCCTTTCATATTATCTTTTTTACAACATCATTATCAATTGAATAATTGTATTATTCAGCTTGTAATTCATGTTTATTTATATTTCATTTTCTACTATTATTCTTATACTATAATATGATTAATATTTTTTCCTTTTACATTTATAATCATAATATATTGGTTTTCCCACTCTAGTCTTTGGGGAATAATATCCCCACATATACAGTCTATGCCCACACTGCTAGTCTGAATCCTCCTGTATTCTAGGAGGATGGTACATGTTCTTATGTCCCACCATCTTGGGGAATACGTAATTTTTATATAGGGCAGAAAAATAAATGTATTCCAATTAAAAGGTGTCTGAAATGTTTTCTTATACATCACACTCTAGGTCAAAAAAGGGTTTTAATTACATGCTATGATCTTTAGTGTTTTTCTTTGAGAAAAAATGGTGCATATATTCTATTTTAAAATGTATTATTTCAAATTATTATAGAACATGATGATAGTGGTAAAAATTATATGATATTTCATGTTTTTTTTGAACTAATTTGTTTTCTTATTTCTTTTTCCCATAATGATCTTTTTCTGATTATACAACATTTTAAAATGTTTCTATATCCCTTAAAGATGGATAAGGAAATTTATGATGTCATGATGAATGTTGTGAATAATTTACAAGAAAAAAAATCAGCCTTCATGTATAAAAGTTCTATATTATGAAAAAATATATTCTAATTAGATGTTTCTATTTATAATTTTAATTTTATGATATGTGTGGTTAATGTACTAATTCTATAAAACTAAGAACCTAAAATGATTTTTAATGGGAAATAATGTAAATTATTAACTAAAATTCATGAATAATTAATTTTTTTGTATGGGGACACATAGTTGGTATCAAAGGTAATTTTAGATAAAATTAGATGTTACACTAATGATAATAGTGCGCCTATTGTAAATTTTACCATATGTTAAAATTTAAATGTTATAAAAATTAAACAATTTCATGTTATTTCATCTAAATTATGTCTCATCAGAATTACTTTCAATAGAAAAACAGATAATCTAGAGTGGGAAAGAATTGAGAGAAAGATATCATTCCAAGTTATCATCCTAATATTGTTTAAATTGGAAGTGAATTGTTTTTTTGTAATAATGAATCAGTTGAATTTTATATAAAATGTGGTGGTATCCACTCCAAATTGGTACCTGATATTACATGAATGAACATGAATATTATTGAGAATTTCATGAGGTAATATAATACATCTTTCAGTGTATCATCTGACACTATGATAGCAGAAGGATGGATGAATGCCCTGGAAAAGATATTTGATTTCATGGGATTTTGTGAATGTCAAAATTTAACCCCTGTCTTTTTTAAGGGTGAAGTTAACATATGGTTTTTATTTTTTATGAAGCCTTGAGAAGATAATAATATTAATTCATTGAAATGAGAAACATTCAAGGATCATTTACCTAATAAATATTCACCTAAGGCTATTCCACTATTGACTGAATAATAATTATTAGTATTGTGGTATAAATTTGAAGACTATATAGTAGAATATGGGGAAAACATCAGAATTTTGGAATGTTATATACCATATTATTTTGGGAAATGATTAGAAATATTAATATATTTTTTCACAGTTGTAAGGAAATGTATGTAATGAATTGGATGAATAGGAATTTAAATGATAAGATAAAATGGTTCATTTTTCTATGAATGTTTAATTGATGTTTTTGAAACCTATTTTTCCTCGAGATGAAAATGAATGAAATGTTCAAGATGGAATGAAATAGGAAAAAATTATATCAATAATTCTTGAGGTAATCATAAATATTTTCTATGTGCGGAAAATGACATTTAATTGAATTTTTGTATTGATATAGGAAGTCTTTCAGATGTTGTTAGCTTGGTCACAAGAATTACTATTGTAAAGCAAAGAGTCATGAAAAACTAAATGACAGGGTAACTGATATCCATGTGATGGTGTAAGGGTTTGGTTGAAATCTATTGCATCATTATGATAATTTATGATTAAGGTGTGTCTCTTTGGATAGAAATTATCATTATGACAATGATAATGGTGTAAAAAAGTAATTTTCCACTACTATAGTTGATGTTTCTCTATTAAATGATTTGATGAATGGTATGTCACTATTGTATTAAAATGATTCTAATACCATGTTTGACTCAAAAATCATGAATACATTCATTTCTCTATAATTTATTATAAAATTGATAATATAACCTCTTGAATATAATATTACACTTTTAGTGAAAACAATGGTTGGAAATATTATTGAAACCAAAATTTTTAAAAATATTTTAGTCATTATCATTAGAGTGGTAATTCCTAAAAATCATGTTTATGAGACATAGTAGATTTTGATATCAATATCATTATGGATTTGATTTCAGTATATAAGGATAATATAAATTATTATGAATATGAAATTTTGTTCAATGATTTAATTTCATTTATAAATTACCATGAAACTGAGAAATTGGTTAAAAATGACTATAAAATTTTTCTATCACATATTTTTGAAAAAAAACATTAAAAACATTTATCTTCATTTATTAAATGAATACAAGTATATCGGTATAGATTAATTTTTAGGTTTTATTCCTTGATGAGAGATTCTGTTTATAATAGAAATAGTATATAATGTTATTTGTATTTCCAAACCCCATTAAAAAACATCTCTAGTGGGATGTTTATAATTTAAAAAAAATGAATGAATATAATTATAATGGTTGCATTTTATAATGAACATCATCATGGAGCGATAATATATTTTTGGTTAAAAAATATATGGTTTAATAAATCTTTTAATTAATTATTGATTGTTAAATAAAATCACTACTATACATAAGTAACATTATACTCATATCGATTATTATATTTTTATTAGCCCTATATTAAATATTATTTTTCAATAGAGGACCTGAGATCAAAATAATATTAGTTGAATTTGAAGGAAGAAAACATTCTAATGACATTATTTTTGACTCGGTATGGGAGCTGTGAATTTATTATTATGTTTTTTGGGTTATCTAATTTACTTATTGTATTTATGTATCCTATGAGAAAGATTATTATTTTTTGATAAGTAAATTTTTTGTGTTTTTAATGAAATTTCTATATATTCAAGAAGGATAGATTAATAGGAATGAATATAAAATATTTTTTACAATCATTACTAGAAAATAAAATATATTATAAATTTTTCAATAATGAATTGTTGTTGAAATAAATTCATTCATAGGTCATTTTATTCTTAAATATGGAATAGCTATGGACCCTACTAAAAAAAGTTATTGAATAATGTGAAATGCCCAAAAATTATATAGAGATATGTGTTTTATTATAATAGAAGGATACTACTTTAAATTTGTTGAAACATTTTCTCCATTGTCTTACAAAAGGAATATATTATCTTGAAAATGATATAAGATCATCTGGATTATATAATTTGATTATTTCTTTCAAGAAATGAAATTAATGTTGGTGAATGATATAGTTATTTCCATACCTTCTAGAAATGGTTATGTTTTCATCTATATTGTCTTAATTTTAAGAACTTGGTTGCATCATAATGAAAACTGATTAGGTAATTACATATGATACATGTCAGTTGAGACCTCCTGTGATATGTTACCCTACAAATGATTTTGAATAATTTTTCCACATTTTCACTTTATGTATTTAGAGGAATCAATTGTATGGAGTAAATATCGAAACACATACTAATGAAAAAATATTGAAATATATATTTACTCGAAAATAAATAAAAAAATGTACATAGAAATTGGATGGAAATTTTCATGGATTATGATTCCAATAATCATTACCATCCTATAAGAGAAAAAAATGTTTCTCATTATTTGGGTTTAAAAATTAATTCTACATTAACCATGTTGCAATTAAAATGTGACCATTTGGTTAATGATTGGATTAATTTTAGTCTAGAAGTTGTGGATGAAAGGACATATTATGTTTTATTTCTGGTCTCAATTCGAATGAAGTTATCACAATGAATAAATAGATCATCGAAGGAGAATAGAAAATTAAAGGAAAAAATAAAAATTTAGTTATAAAGGCGTTGTTTCCTGAATCTAAAACTTTGGAATATTAGGTTTTACAAATTTGAAAGTATCTAATGTGTTCATTTTGATTCCCAGTTGTGGAAATAGTTATTGACTGAACATTAAAATTATTCATTTACCATTCATCTAGTAATCACTGTAACATCCCAAGTAGGTAATGAATAATAGATATTTTTATCTATGTCTATTAATGAATTAGGTAGTGTTTTAGAGGCTTAAAATGAAAATAAATCCAATCTTAAGCATTGAATACAGTAATATTTTTTTAAAAGATTGTTTTACTGCCTTTTGATGGAAAACAATTTTTAAATCTATCGTTTGACAATTTTATAAGCTTTGTTTGTCAAAATAAACTTATTCTTTATTATTGGGTCATCAAAATTTTCTTTCTGTGAATTTTTGGTTTTTTTCTGACAATGTTCATTTTTTAATGAATAGTGAAAAATTCTGCATTTTACATCAAAACTGCTTTTTAATCTAATTTATTTATATGGTTAGATTATATTTTGAATTGGTTTTAATGTGAAATTAGAATATATTTTTACCATTTAATCCAATAGTGGTAATTGTAATTAATTTCACTTTGAAATTGGACTTAAACTAGTGTCAATCTTTTGATACTTATTGTTTCATAAAAACACGCTATTTGCTCTGACAGTGGGAATTAATTATTAAATTAATTAATTCAACTTATATGCTTTGAAATTTGTAAAATAGAAAACATTTTTGAATTCAGAATATCAAATATATCTTAGGGTGAAGTTTTGGTATTTTTCTGAAAAACGTCAATTTTTAATGAATAGTGAAACCAGTAAGAGATAGTTAAAGAAACTGATTTTTAATTTAAATGAAACTTTGCCACTTCTGTGATTTGATTTTCAAAAATCCGACATACATGGTTTTTATTAATAAGTAAAATGTGGTTCAATGAGATTAAAATGATTTTTTGGTGAATAGTAACTTTAAAGTTTTTAATCGCGATTAGAGGTAATTAGTGTAGTTTAAGGTAAAAATAATGTTTTAATAATATGATATGAGCTTGAAACATGTCCTAACCTCATTGGATGTGTCAGGGCCGACCAAAAAAATCCATGAGTCAACTTGGGGACCCCATGGAGCCACTTGGGTTGGGAAATGACTTAAATAACTTTTTCTTTAATGATAAAGTAAAAATGACACAAACATGAGATGTTTTACTAAAACAATTTTTACATGGGGTTATACAAGTCATAATTTTGATTATAAATAGTAATTGGAAATATAAAAATATTTCATACATCATATTATTTATTTTATAATATTTAGACATTAAATAAATTAAATTATTAATGACATCATAATGATGCAGCGATGACCTCATTATTTGACGATTTAAATAAAATGGAAAGATAATGTAATATATAAGACCAAATCATGTCCAAAACCTATTAGATGAGTGGATTTCGAACCCTACTCACATTTTCCTCGAAATACGTCAATGTGGGACCTTTAAAATCCGAAACTCTCTTGAAAATAATGTAACATTTTGTTACTTTACAAGAGTGCCCCTCCTCTCCTCTTATAAAAGGCCCCAACATCTACCTCCTAAACCACACTCCCAAAGCCTTTGGCTCGGCCAAACCCTGCCCATTTTGTCTCTCCACATCCCTATATTAGTCCTAGAAGCCTCACTTTGGGAAGAAGTCTTCCCAAGGAAGCCTTTGAGCTCAAACCAAAGGGAGTTACCCGATTATAAGGTAATGTCTTTACTTGGGTCCTTTTGTTTTATTTTGATTCTCCAACCCCCTAAACTCTTTTTATTCATTTCTTTTGTAACAAATACAGTATATTCAATATACTAGGATATTGTTATAAGAAGGATTAGATCTACACTTACACACACCTACATCTAATAGTTAAAGGACATATTGTTTCCGTGGATGGTGAATTTATGCCTCCCGAAACGATGATTGTTCAACATTCAATTAACACCTTAAAAGGTGGCCATGAAGATGTCACTATATTTATATATGATATATAATATGTTTATTTCTTCCTTAAGCTTCTATATTTTTCATCTTGGGCATATCTTTATGGTTTCCATAATGGGTAAACGCGATATCTTCATTTAAGGAAGTGCGGACTATCGCCCCCTCAAAGTGATTTGATTCGTTAAATACCATATGTGGGACGTATAAAAGATGGAGTTATGATATTATATTTGATATTACACTGGATTTATAATATACCTTTATATAATTGTGATTACATTCTACAAAATAGAAAATAGAAATGAAATTAGCGTTCATGCATACGTACGGCTTACCGTCTCCATGAACGGTGCATTTCAATTATTACCTCTAAAAGATTATGTAATATTATAAATGCATGCATGTAATGGATATATATGACATATATGATATCTACATCATGAATACCATTCTGGATATAATGGATACATGAACAACTTGTATTTATAAAGGGCTTATTTTTTACTCAAGTACCAATGATCGTTAAAACGACCGTTAGTAACTTAAATAATTAAATAGTGTTCATGACATGGAAATAAGTGATATAAAAGGAATAATGAACTTGAAAAAGGTTCATAAACAAGTATAAATTAACTCAAGTTTATTATTCATGAGATTAAAGAATGACCGAGTCAAGTCAGGCCCGAGGTATGGGACTTCGTCTCAATCTCCTTTCATTGAGGAATATTTTGTTTTATACAAAACATTCTTTTATATGGTGTATAAACCCCTTTCAATTTTAATTTTATCCAAAAGGAATCTTTTTTATACAAATCATTTACTAAATGACAAAAGGGAATGTTTTTGTCATACGTATGCAGCGACAACGACTTCTCCACCGTCGTGACCATTATTTGAGTTTCGGCTTCCTCTAAAAGCCATACCTTTAAAAAATACCATGTTTTACTTTTCTTTTATTTTTGTATTGAAAATGGTTTTCATAATGTTTTTATATCAATGTGTTGTATTGATATCTTTTGATTGAAAGGTGGAAATGTTATGTTTCCATTATGCATGTTTTATGTGATACGATTATGTTGAAGTTCTTGGGCATTATTATGAATACGGGTGGTTCTGTGATAAACTAAGGGTGGGTGAGCTCGATATAGCTCTCTAATGCATTGGGTAACGTGAAGGAGTGAAACGTTGAGGTTTCTCTGAATAGATTTATTGAATATACTGTGATGGGTATTCCAAACATAACCAAGAGGGATACTCCCTACGTAAGAATGTTATGAATGCCTCAAGTTACCTTTATGTCTTATGATTTCTATGATTTATTCATGATTTGATGAGGTATGTTAATGTTCTTATGTTTTATGAGTAAAGTATGATTTCATTATTATGTATATATGTACCAATGTTTCCTTTCCATCATATTTTTATATCCCTTACTGAGCTTTTTATGCTCATCCCATGTTTTTTTTTGAAATGTTTTTCCCAGGTCAAGGGAAAGGTACATGATATGATGATAGTGTCAAGGAAGTGTCAAGAAAGAATCCATGTTTTATTTTAAATATGTTTCTATTAATGAGAATGAAAAATACTATCTTTATGTAACAACTTTGTTTATATGTGGAATGTAATGCACGTTTTATGATCTAATTATCTAAAAATCTAAACCCGAAAAGATCCTCAATGTGTAATCTTGTAATAACTCATGATTAAGTAAGGTTTAAGGCTGGGGCCTTATAGTTGGAATCAGTGGTCGGTTTACAAAACTTTAGGAGTTCGAAAGTGTTAAATTATAAATTAATTTATGGTATGATTGAAATGATATAGCATTTAAAGATTACCATGTTTCTTCGCCTAAGATATTTCTGGGTTAAGAATGGGTTTTCATAGAGGAAATAGAACAGCTTTTCTGGGAAGGCATATAGAGGGAAATGAACTTTAAAATCAATATCCTGAGATGGTCAGAATCAGAACTAAACATTTTGTTGGAGTAATGGCTATGTTGACTGAGGTTACTATCAAAGGAGTTTAAAAGAATATTGGTGAATGCTCCAGTTTTGGCATTTCCTTTCAGGAATGGTGATTTTGTTATATACAGTGATTCTTTAATGAAAATACTGGTTGTTTCCTTATGCAGAATGATCAGGTAATTGCTTATTCTTCACGTCAGTTGAATAATATTGAGTTAAATTACCCTACACATGATTTGGAATTAGATGCTGTTGTTTTTTCTTTAAAAATTTGGAGGAATCATTTTTATGGAGTAAAGTGTGAAATATATACTGATCACAAAAGTTTAAAGTATATATTCACTCAGAAATAGTTAAACATGAGACAGAGGAGATGGATGGAATTAATCAAGGATTATGATTGTAGAATTCATTACCATCTGGGAAAAGCAAATAAAGTGGATGATGCTTTGAGTCGAAAAAGTAATGCTTCGTTAACCATGCTACATTTGGAACGAGATCCGTTGGTTTTTGATTTGATGAACTTTGGCATAGAAGTTTTCGGTGCTGGAAGTTCTTCTGTTTTGATTCAGGTATTAGTGAGATCATCCCTATCAGACAGAATTAAGCAAGCATAGAGGGAAGACAGTGAGTTTCAGAAAAATGTAGAGGTGGTTCAGAAGGGTATGTTTCCTGAATTAAAAATTGATAATGATTGTGTTTTGAGGTTTGGGAAGAGATTATGCGTGCCTTGTGATTCACAGTTGAAGAATTAGGTGTTATGTGAGGCTCATAGTTCCCCGTTTTCAGTTCATCCTGGCAGTACTAAGATGTACAATGATCTGCGAGAGTATTAATGGTGGGATGGAATGAAAAGGGATATTTCTGATTTTACTGTGAAGTGTTTGACTTATCAGTAGGTTAAAGAAGAGAGGTAGTTACCGAAATGGATGCTTCAGCCTTTACCAGTGCCCGAGTGGAAATGGGAGAATATATCCATGGACTTTTTTGTGGGATTACCGAAGACATCTCGAGGTAATAATGCAATCTGGGTTATTGTTGATCGCTTGATTAAATCTGCTCATTTCCTTGCTATACGAGATACTTTTTCCCTAGATCAACTTTTCCGTTTGTATCTTAAAGAGATAGTCAGGTTACATGGAGTTCCTCTCTCCATTGTATCTGATTGTGATCCCAGGTTCACTTCTAACTTTTGGAAAGGCCTTCAGAAAACGTTAGGTACTGAATTAAATTTTAGTACAGAATTTCATCCTCAATCAGATAGGCAGTCAGAACGAACAATTCAGACCTTGTAGAATATGCTACGAGCTTGTTCGATGGATTATCTGGGAAGTTGGTACTAACATCTTTCTTTGGTTGAATTTTCATATAATAACAGTTTTTATTCTAGTATACAGATGGAACCATTTGAGGCGTTATATGGGAAGCGGTGTCGAACTCCAGCTTTCTGGGACGAAGTGGGTGAAAGGAAGTTGATGGGACCCGAATTGGTAGATGAGATGGCAGAAAAAGTTCAGCTGATTCAGAAACACATGATAACAGCTCATAGTAGGAAGAAGAGTTATGCAGACAATAGGAGGAAGGATATAACTTTTGAGGTAGGTGATCATGTTTTTCTCAAAGTATCACCATGGAAAAGTGTGATGCGATTTGGTAATAAAGGAAAGCTGAGACCCAGTTTCATTGGAGCATATGAAATTCTGGAGAAAGTTGGATCAGTTGCTTACCGAGTGTCTTTACCTCCGATTTTATCTCAGTTACACAATGTTTTTCAGGTTTCGAGGTTGAGGAAGTATATGCCAAATTCATCTCATGTTTTGAGTCCAGAGGTAGTTCAGTTGGAAGAGAATCTCTCTTATGAAGAACAACTAGTAAAGATTCTTGACCGAAGAGAGCAAGTGTTGCGAAATAAGGTAATCCACTAGGTAAAGGTTTTGTGGAAAAACCATATGGTTGAAGAGGCAATATGGGAATCTAAAAATGCAATGAGGGATAAGTACCCCCATTTATTCGATAAGTAAATAAATTACGAAGACGCAATTTTCTAAAGGGGGGAAGGATGTAACATCCCAAGTAAGTAATGAACAATAAATATTTTTATCTATGTCTATTAATGAATTAAGTAGTGTTTTAGAGGCTTTAAATGAAAATAAATCCAATCTTAAGCATTGAATACACTAATATTTTTTTAAAGATTGTTTTACTGCCTTTTAATGGAAATCCATTTTTAAATCTATCTTTTGACAATTTTATAAGCTATTTTTGTCAAAATAATCTTATTCTTTATGATTGGGCATTCAAAATTTACTTTTTGTTAATTTTTGGTATTTTTCTGACAATGTTCATTTTTTAATGAATAGTGAAAAATACTGCATTTTACATCAAAACTGCTTTTTAATCTAATTTATTTATATGATTAGATTATCTTTCTAATAGGTTTTAAGGTGAAATTATAATATATTTTTACCATTTAATCCAATAGTGGTCATTGGAATTAATTTTACTTTGAAATTGGACTTAAACTACTGTCAATATTTTGAAACTTATTGTTTCATAAAAACACGCTATTTGATCTGACAGCAGTAATTAATTATTAAATTAATGAATGAAAATTATATGTTTTAAATTTTTTAAAATAGACAACATTTTTGAAATCCAAATATCAAATATAGCTTAGGGTGATGTTTTGGTATTTTTCTGAAAAACATCAATTTTTGATGAATAGTGAAACCACTAAGTGGTAGTTAAAGAAACTGATTTTTCATTTATATGAAACTTTCCCACTTCTGTGATTTGATTTTCAAAAAATACGACATACTTGTTTGTCATTAATATGTAAAATGTGGTTCAATGAGATTAAAATAATTTTTTGGTGAATAGTAACTTTAATGTTTTTAATCGCGATTAGAGGTAATCAGTGTAGTTTAAGGTAAAAATAATGTTTTAATAATATGTTATGAGCTTGAAACATGTCCTACCCTAATTTGATGTGTCATGGCCGACCAATAAAATCCATGAGCCAACTTGGGGACCCCATGGAGCCACTTTGGTTGGGAAATGACATAAATAACTTTTTATTTAATGTTAAAGTAAAAATGACACAAACATGAAATGTTTTACTAAAATAATTTTTTACATGGGGTAATACAAGTCAGAATTTTGATTATAAATAGTCATTGGAAAGCTACAAATATTTAATACATCATACTATTTTTATAAAATTTTTATACATTAAATAAATTAAATTATTTATGACATCATAATGATGCAGCATTGACCTCATTATTTGACGATTTAAATAAAATCGAATGATAATGTAAAATCTAAGACCTACACAAGTAAAAAACCTATTGGATGAGTGGATTTAGAACCTGAATCACCTTATCCTCTAAATACATCAATTTGGGACCTTTAAAATCCGAAACTCTTTTAAAAATAAAGTAATATTTTGTAACATTTCAAGAGTGCCCCTCCTCTCCGATTATAAAAGGCCCCCACCTATACCTCCTTACCCACACTCCCAAAGCCTTTGGCTCGGCCAAACCCTGCCCATTTTGTCTCTCCACATCCCTATCTTACTCCTAGAAGCCTCACTATTGGATGAAGTCCTCCCAAGGAATCCTTTGAGCTCAAACCAAAGGGAGTTACCCGATTTTAAGGTAATGTCTTCACTTGGGTCCTTTTGTTTTTTTTTTGCTTATGCAACCCCCTAAACTCTTTTTATTCATTTATTTTGTAACAACTCCAGTATCTTAAATATACTAGGATGTTGTTATAATAAGGATTCAAGTTACACATACACACACATACATCTAATTGTTAAAGGACATATTGTTTCCGTGGATGGTGAATTTATGCCTCCTGAAACGATGATTGTTCAACATTCTATTAACACCTTCAATGGTGGCCATTAATATGTTACTATGTTTATGTATGATATATAATATGTTTATTTTTTCATTAAGCTTCTATATTTTTCATTTTGGTCATAGCTTTATGGTTTCAATTATGGGTAAACGCGATATCTTCATTTAAGGAAGTGCGGACTACCTGCCCCTCAAAGTGATTTGATTCGTTAAATACCATATGTGGGACATATAAAGGATAGAGTTTTGATATTATATATGATATAAGACTGGAATTATAATATACCTTTATATCATTTTTATTCCATTCTATAAAATATGAAATGGAAATGAAAGTAGCGTTCATGCGTACGTATGGATTACCGTCTCCATGAACAGTGCATTTCATTTATTACCTCTAAATGATTATGTAATATTATAAATGCATGCATGTACAGAATATATATGACATATATGATATCTACACCATGAATACCATTCTGTATATAATGATTACATGAACAACTTGTAATTATAAAGGGCTTATTTTTTACTCAAGTACCAATGATCGTTAAAACAACCGTTATTAATTTAAATAATTACATAGTGTTCATGACATAGAAATAAGTGATATAAAAGGAATAATTAATTTGAAAAAAGTTCTTAAACAAGTTGAAATTAACTCAAGTTTATTATTCAGGAGATTAAATAACAACCGAGTCAGGTCGGACCCGAGGTATGGGACTTCGTCTCAATCTCCTTTCATTGAGGCATATTTTGTTTTATACAAAACCTTCTTTTATACGGTGTTTAAACCCCTTTGACTTTTACGTTTATCCAAAAGGAATATTTTTTATATGAAGAATTTACTAAACGACAAAAGGGAATGTTTTTGTCATACGTATGCGGCGACAATGACTTCTCCACCGCCGTGACCATTATTTGGGTTTTGGCTTCCTCTACAAGCCATACCTTTTTTAAAAAAGAAAAATAAATACCATGTTTTACTTTTCTTTTATTTTAGTATTTAAAATGGGGTTCATATTGTTTTTATATCAATGTGATGTATTTATATCTTGTGATTGAAAGGTGTAAATGTTATGTTTCCTTTATGCATGTTTTATGTGATACGATTATGTTGAGGTTCTTGGGAATTATTATGAAGACGGGTGGTTCCGTGATAAACTAAGGGCGGGTGAGCCCGATATAGCTCTCCAATGCATTGGATAACGCGAAGGAGTGAAACGTTAAGGTTTCTCCGAAGAGATTTAGGGAACATACTATGATGGGTATTCCAAATGTAACCAAGAGGGTTACTCCATACGTAAGAATGTTATGAATGCCTCAAGTTACCTTTATGTATTATGATTTCTATGATTTATTCATGATTTGATAGGGTATGTTAAAGTGATTATGTTTTATGGGTAAATTATGATTTCATTCTTATGTATATATGTACCCATGTTTCCTTTCCATATATTTATATCCCTTACTGAGCTTTTTATGCTCATCCCAAGTTTTTTTTTCAAAATGTTTTTCACAGGTCAAGGGAAAGGTACACGATATGATGATAGTGTCAAGGAAGTGTCATGAAAGAATCCATGTTTTATTTTAAATATGTTTCCATTTATTGGAATGAAGAATAATATCTTTACGTAACCACTTTGTTTATATGTGGAATGTAATGCATGTTTTATGATCTAATTCTCTAAAACTCTAAACCCGAAAAGAACCTCAATGTGTAATCTTGTAATAACTCAAGTTTAATTAAAGTTTAAGTCTGGGGCCTTGTAATCACTATGATATACAATGACCATAACGTTTATTACTGGTGGAATTGATAGAAAATAGATGTTGATGAATTTACCATGATTTTTTGGAATTGATATTTTGTTATTGAATAAAAATTGTTACTGGAAGGGATGATTCATCCACTTCCACTACCACAATATAAATGTAAGATTATATCAATAAATTTCCTGGTAAGACTTGCTATGACATTAGGATGTAAAAATGAGATTTGGGTTATTGTTAATCGGTTATCTAAATATGAAAATTTCCACTACTTATGATAAATAATATCATTAGATTATATTTTTTGGAAATATATACAGGATATTTTTAGAATCTAATGAGTCAATATCTACATTATATAAGTCCTTTATCGTAGTTTTACTTCTTCATTTTAAAAAGCACATCAAAATTACTTGTGTACTAAATTAAATATTTGTACAATATTTCATCACCAATATAATAGACAATCTAACTGGATGATTTAGACCATGAAAGAGATTCATTATTCATTACAAATGGAATAAACTATATGCAGGGAAGAAAGTCATTATTTTTATGAGATCATTTATAATAAAAGTTTTAAATTTAGTATATAAATGGTTCCATTATGTACAATATATGGAATGATGTGTCAGACACATGATTTTGGGGAAAAATTTGAGAATTGATTTTTTTGGCATCTTAGTTGGTAGAAGAAATAGATATGATGTTATTGTTGATTCAGAGACAATTAAGGATATCTTAGAGAATAAATAAATGTAAAATAGATAACTGGTTGAGTGATTCATATTTTGAGGTTTATTATCATGTCTTTATTGATGTTTCCCTATGAAAGTCTGTTCATTATTTATAAAAAGGTTGTGGGGAGTCCATGGATCATTAGACTATAATAATTTATTGAGAATGGTTGATATGTTTCCTAATAACTAGGTTTACCTCTAATTTTATCCTATGTAAACAATTACTTCCATGTTTTAATGATCATAAAATATGTGATTAATTTATATCATGTATTCAGTACTGAATTAGATTAGTTTTAAGAGAATATTTTATATGTGGAACAAAAAATTTAAATAACTAAATACATACTGAAAGTATTTTATTATATGAATATTATTCTTGTTCATATTTATTGAAAATATTATGATGTATGCGGAATACGTGTAGAGACCCTAAGATTAACGTACATGGACATTACATTACTTTTTTGGAATACTTAGTACATAACAAAAACACACACACAAGGACCATAATAGTTTCGTGTCTTTGGAAACTCAGAATATAATCTTCTAATCATGGTGAAAGATCTTCAATATCTCCCATAAAGATCTTACCTTTTTTTCTTACCTAAAACCTTTCTTTATATCCTGGGGAAAAGAAAACATAAAAGGGTGATCTCAAATGCTCAGTAAGGGTAAACAAAATAAATATCAATCACATCATATTCATAAGAACATAATATTTTGGAAATCATAACCTGCAAAAAAGATCATAATATCATAACATGGAATAAATCATAGTAGTGAAATGTAATCCCAATAATCATAACATAAAACATGAAACTTTGTGTCATACTTACATAATCATATAAAATCATTTCTTATTAGTCAAGACACATTTCCAAGACTATCTTAGTGGACAAAGTCCCTTTCTGAACCGAGTTCACTCCTCATTTTAGTCCTATTTTACTGAACTACTTTAACCTTCCGTTGCAGCCATGTCTATCTCATGAGATATAAAATCTTTAACCAATGCATTGGATAGAAATATAGTTCCCACCCATATCATAATGATACCATTCTTATGTGTGCCACAAAATCATATACCATACATTATCGCATAACCCATGAAATAAAATTGGGAATCTTAGACATCGTGACATCACAAAACAATTCATATAAGATAAAGGAATTCATAAAAATAATTCAATCCCAACATAATCAAATCAATGTAATAATAGGGATAGAAACAGAACCCTTTATTATCTTAGAAGAAAAATAATTTTGATAAAACACTTGAACACCATTCTTATGGAAAATATCCTTTCTACTTCAAAAACACTTTTACTTTCTTAACATGTCATAAAATTCTAAACTAAAAGATGTTTATTAAAAAGAAACATGAAAACTTGTAAAGTAATCTTCTTGAAAATAATGTTTTAAAAATCCATTTATGCCGTATAAGTTTAAAAAAACATTCTTCTCGTACTTTTGTCGGAAAAGTCAAAAAGTACACCGTACGAAAAAAACGAAAAAATATTCCTTTCATATATTTTACTAAAAACTCACTGAAGGGTAAAATTCGATTTAAAAATTTGTAGGTTGATGGAAATAATGATAAAGATTAAGGAAACATGGATGTGGATGATAAAATACACCCTAGTAGATTTCAAAGTATAAACAATCTCAGATAAAATTGAGATTGTGATATTTCCCTTACCTTAGGTCCAATTTGCTTCGTAAGTGTCCAAAACTCCAGTATAATGATTTTAATAATGTCATTGACTTATTAAAGAATCATACTAATTGTTATGATATCATATATGGTTCACTTATGACGTTATTTTATCCGTTCTTTTGTAAATTCCATGTTAAAGAGCGTTTTGGGTAAAAGCGTTTTATTTGTCGTTCGTGTTTTGACTTGTAATTATTCATATGATTACTTAGATAATGATTACTTAATTCCAGAATATAAAACATGATTTATATATAAAATATATTTAGAATATACATATATATAATAGATCAGTAAATTGAATGAAATACACTGTTAATGGTGACGGTAGGCCGTACGTATGCATGAACGCTATTTTTCTTTCCTTATTGAGTTGAATGGAATTAAGTAGATGAAATAAATATATATACACATAAATCCAGTATCATTATTATGTCATATATTTTATGATTACTTATTATATATACTTTATAATCATGAATGGTTAACGTGGAGAATGAATCTAATCGCATCGTGGAGACGATAGTCCGTACATACGCACGAGCGATGATATTGTTTTCATGATCGTGGAATTGTATTTGAGTGTATGTATACTATTTCAGAATCAATATAACTTTACAATAATCAAATATAGCTGTTTATTTGCACCATTATACCCATCCATGTAAGGTGTTGGTGGAAAATAGATTACACCACGGCGTGGAGACGGTATTTTTTACGTACGCACGCACGGTGATTTCGTTTTCCGTAGGATGGATAGATGGCGAAATAGGGTTGTTTCATAATTATAATAACATATCAGTATATGAGTGATACTGATGTTATTACTTCATAATGAAACAACCTAAGAAGAAGAAGTGGAAGAAGAAATAAAGTTGAAATAATTGGTAACAGACATTACCTCTTCTTTGAAGCGCCTCTTTGAGTCCTCCTATTAGGCACTAAAATTGGTCTTTAAAGAAGACCAGGACCTCTAGGATGTTTCTAGGGAAGTGGAGAAGAGAATTTGTCAGGGGTTGGACGAGCTTGAAGTCTCAAAATGGTTTGAGGAAGAGAGGGAGGAGGTTCCCTTTTATAAGGGAGGAGAGGGGCTCTTTTGGAAACACAAAAAATATTATTTTATTATAAAGCCAAATTCGGTTTTAAATAGCTCCAAATTGATTTATTTAGAGGATAAGGTTGGAATGGGTCGAAAGCCTCTCATAAAATAGAATTTATACATGTTTAGGTTCCTATTTTAACCTTATCATTTATATTTAACTTTAAGTTAGATAATTTTACTTTTACCGTGTCTTTTTGTGTTCTTACAATATAAGGTTCATAAACTTACTATAACAAGCCAAACGAACCACACGTTGTTTATTATTAATATATATAGACTTAGCTAAGTAATTTGGCAGAACCATAGATTTTTAGGAATAAAATAACAATTAATAATATAATATGTGTTTTAAAAACTATTTTATGCCAATTTTGACACTATTTTGTAATTGATTTTTGTGAAACTTATAACAGAATAATAATTCGGAAAAAGTAAATTAAATCAATAATAACATGTCATATTAACCTAAAAAATTAGTTTAATTCATAAAAAGTTTAAATTACATTTATTTGGGTATTTATAACATCAATTATGTCAATATTTTCTTAATAACATAATTACTGCATCATCATTGTGTCATAGATAAATTTAATTATTTTAAGTCTAAAAATAACAAATAAAATACCATTATGTTTGAAATCTTATTATATTTCTAATGAATATTTATAGTCGAATTTATCTTATGTATAAGCCTATATTAAAAATTCTTTAGTTATTAAACTTTGATTTTAACTATTTTAACCCTTCTTTAACTAAATTAATAATAAATGTCCTAATCTAAACCAAGTGGGCATAAATGGTCATCATTTATTCCTAAGGTTGTTTGTGGTCGAATTACACATATCCAATAGAATTATAACATGTGTTAGGGTAATAATAAAATCATTTTTACCCTTAATTACCTTATTTACTTTTAACCGTGGTAAAAAAAAGTAAAAAGTTACTATTCACCAAAAAAATATTTTCATCTCATTGAACCACATTTTACTTACTGACATTAACCGTGTCTCTTGGATTTTTGAAATTCCACTCACAGAAGTGATAAAATTATGTTTTATGAAAACTTCCTTTTTTTAACTACCACTTAGTGGTTTCACTATTCATCAAAAAATGAAAGCTTCCAGAAAAATACCAAAAACTTGGCCTAACCTATATTTGATATTATGAACTGAAAAATGTTTTCTATTTTACCAAATTCAAAACATATCAGTTGCATTACTTAATTTAAAAATTAATTCCCGTCGTCCAAACAAATAGTGTGTTCTTAAGGGATAATAACTATGAAAAGATTGACACTTGTTTATGTCTGGATTAAATGTGAAATTACTTCCAATGACCAAAATTGTATTAAATTGTAAAAATATATTCTAAATATACTTTAAAGCCACTAAAATTAATAATTTATCACTATGAATTATTTCGATTAAAAAGGTTGTTTTTAATTAAAATTTAGCAATTTTTACTATTCATCATAAAATGAATGTTATCTGAAAAGTACCAAAAATTCACCCTAAGCTATTTTCGATATTACGAATCCAAAAATGAAGTCCATTTTGAAAAATAAAATTCACAAAATTTCAAAAAGTGGTTATTACTATTCATAATGGCTAGTTTTAATAATATTTTAATAGCATATTGTTGTTTAGTGAAACTCGTTATTGCGTACTACATACGCTATCGAGGAAGGTCGTGATTGCGTGTAATGCAAGGCAAGTCAATGATGTGTGTTGTGTAAGCTCCGTTTGGTGTAGCGTACAACACAAGACATTAATGAAATTAAAAAGAATATTTTTCATAAAATCTCGGGGTGCTACATTCTACCCCCCTTAAAATGAATTTCGCCCTCGAAATTCGTCGGGGTTATAAATGGTTTACTCCTCGAATGTTTCTTTAAAAGAAACCCACATCGTAAAATGGAATACCAAAACCAATCCTTAAAAACAAAAGTATGAAACGTAATGGTTACCCAAATAAACTAATCACTAGGTTTCCACATAGATGAAAATATGGATATGGAAAAGAATCTAACCATCATGTTCTGATGGAGAGTGGTAGATATCATGGCTATGGAAAAGCCAGCAATAACAAATCCATAAATTTTTGACGATCTAAGGTACCATCTGATTCATCAGATATAAGAGTACTAGGACAACATTTTTGGTTTTCAAGATCATTTCCCTAAAGTTGATGAAATTGGAATTAGAAGAAATTCTTTTGTGATTTTGGTATAGTCTCACCGTTGGTCGTTCTTTGGACAATTTCCACTTCATCTCTTAATTAAATGTAGTTGAATTTGTCATTCGTGATGTGTTAGCAGATCAGGTGATAGAATGATGGGTCATTCCATCTGTCTCAAACAAAAGGTTAGAAAAGTTATCAAAAAATACATAAGTCCATCTATAGTGAGATTAATCATATATGGTTCCTAAAGTGGACTTATACATCATATATCATACTTCTTAATATAATAAAACTAGTTTCTACTAAACATGGACTTCTTGTAGGCCAGTGGTAGGCGATAAAGGCCAGTCGCACTTCGGTTGTGGGTTCGATTCCTACAGCCTTGTCCGACGCGATGGGTTGTCGCCCGTCCTGCAGGTTGTCCTTTTTCTAAAACTACATTACTATAACATCCCATAAATAATATCAAAACAAGTTCTATCCTTAAACAATAATTTGTTATGTCCAATATAATCCATTCCAATATTTAGGCTTATCTAAAATACTTCGGCCCAAGCACATAGTATAAAGAAAACGATTACTTGAAATGTCATCATCCAAGAATGTGAATACCATCATTTATCCCCCATATATCTTGTTAGTCACATTCCAATCATGTGAATACCTTAATCATGTATTCTCTTGAAAAATGAATACCCATTAATCCTTAGTGAAAACATGAATGCTGTTAAAAGTTAACACTTTCCAATACCAAAATCCAAAAATTTTATATACTCATTCCATGATATAAACTTCTCCTTATATCAGTAATGAGCTCATGAATACTATCAAACATTTAATTTTCTCCTTATCCCTTCATTATGCGCATATCATCTACATTCCAAAAATATCTGAATAACATTTAATGGATACTGGTACCATTAATCATACACTATGAAAACTCAAGAAAAGACAATAGTGTAATTATCCTTAGATGTATCTTTATTCCATAGTACCATGATATTACTTATACAACATTACACATGATAAACATGTAATCACTCCACTACATTCTTAAACCATTGACCGAGATTCAACAATTCTTTCATCTCACATTACATTTCTAGTCTCTTCATCATCATCAACATAAATACTACCCATACGACCATACTGATTCTCTTTATTAGACTTTCCCTTAGGGCATTGGTTTTCATAATGCCCGTACATTCCACATTTAAAACATTTAACCATTGTTGATGTCATAACAATACAATTATCCTCATCCCTGGTGTTAACTGAACCTTTTCCTTTGCACATACTGGCTTTGTGTCCTTCTTTTCCACACCCAAAGCATCTTCCAGTTCCTTTGAAAGATTCTCCTGTATTCCTCTTCCCACATGATTTACATAGGGGAAATTGAACTTTCTTTCCTCTATGATCATCATGAAACTCCATCATTCTCTTATTAGCCGAGTCAGGAAACTTACTGAATTTTACTTTATTGATCATATTATGAGATTTCTGATTCAGCATAATATTGATATTTTGACTTACAAATCCCATTTAATTTGGTTTCTCATGAAAAATATCACTCTATTGTCCATCATATCGTCCATTATCGTGAATCTTCTTGTTTCCAGCCATTTTCTAAAACCCAAAAAGAATAGTGTGAGAGGAAAAAATCATAATAAAGGCGGAGTAAATTCAATATCTAACATCTTTGGTTTAATATAATATCTTTACCATAGTTCTAGGACTATATAATTTACTAATACTTATCCTTAGGGACATCCCTAGACATACCATAGAAATATCTCAAGGTATCTCAATAACGTTTGTGCATCCTAGTTTCCAAAGGTTGACTAAAATTTTCCTCTGATACCAACTATAATGGTCTGGAATTACTTCTAGTGGATTATAATTGATACCTATCAGGGTACTCCATGGGCAGCTACACCCCCTGGGTGGGACACAACACCATCCCCAGTGGAAGCCATTTCCTTATGAAGCCCTTGGGCGGAGAGCCATGCTTCGTCCAACGCTCACATGTGAGAGTTCCCAAGGATCGGATACATTCATACCTCATTTTCCTCTAATACCAACTGTATAGACCCAAAGCCTGACGTACATGTACATTACATTACTTTTTTGGAATACTTAGTACATAATAAAAACACACACACAAGGACCGTAATAGTTTAGTGTCTTTGGAAACTCAGAATATAATCTTCTAATCGTGGTGAAAGATCTTCAACATCTCCCATAAAGATATTCCCTTTTTTTCTTACCTAAAACCTTTATTTATATCCTGGGGAAAAGAAAACATAAAAGGGTGAGCTCAAATGCTCAGTAAGGGTAAACAAAAGAAATTTCAATCACATCATATTCATAAGAACATAACATTTTGAAAATATTAACCTACAAAAAAGATCATAATATCATAACATTTAATAAATCATAGTAGTGAAATTTAATCCCAATAATCATAACATAAAACATGAAACATTGTGACATACACACATAATCATATACAATCATTTCTTATTAGTCAGGACTCATTGCCATGACTATCTTAGTGGACAAAGTCCCTTTCTGAACCGAGTTCACTCCTCATTTCGGTCCTATTTCACTGAACCGGTTTAACCTGCCATTCCAGCCATGTCTATCCCATAAGATATAAAATCATTACCCAATGCATTGGAGGGAGATATAGGTCCCACCCATCTTATATTGATACCATTATTATGTGTTCCACAAAATCATAAACCATACATTATAGCATAACCCATGAATTAAAAATGGGAATCTTAAACATCGTGACATCATAAAATAATTCATATAATATAAAGGAATTCATAAAAATAATTCCATCACAACATAATCAAATCAATGTAATAATAGGGATAGAAATAGAACCCTTTATTATCTCAGATAGAAAATAATTTTGATAAAACACTTGAACTCCATTATTGAGGAAAATATCCTTTCTACATCAAAAACAATTTTCCTTTCTTAACATGTCATTAAATTCTAAACTAAAAGAACATGATTAAAAATAAACTTGAAAACTTATAAAGGAAGCTTATATAAATTTTTTTTTAAAAATCCATTCATGCCGTATAAGTTAAAAAAAACATTCTTCTCGTACTTCTATCAGAAAAGTCAAAAAGTACCTCGTACGAAAATAACGAAAAAATATTCCTTTCATATATTTTACTAAAAACTAACTGAAGGGTAAAATTGTATTTAAAAAATTGTAGGTGGATGGAAATAATACTAAATATTAAGGAAACAAGGATGTGGATGATAAAATACACCCCATTAAATTTCAAAGTATAAACGATCTCAGATAAAAATGAGATTGTGATATTTCCCTTACCTTAGGTCCGAATTGCTTCGTAAGTGTCCGAACCTCTTGTATAATGATTTAAATAATGTCATTGAATTATTCGAGAATCATACTCATTGTTATGATATCATATATTGTTCACTTATGACTTTATTTTATCCGTTCTTTTGTAAATTACATGTTAAAGAGAGTTTTTTGTAAAATCGTTTTATTTGTCATCCATTTTTTGACTTGTAATTATTCATATGATTACTTAGATCATGATTAATTAATTCCAGAATATAAAACATGATTTATATATAATTTATATTCAGAATATACATATATATAATAGATCAGTAAATGGAATGAAATACACCGTTCATGGAGACGGTAGGCCGTACGTACGCATGAACGCTGTTTTCGTTTCCTTATTGAGTTGAATGGAATTAAGTAGATGACATAAATATATATGCATATGAATATAGTATCATTATTATGTCATATATTTCAAGATTACTTATTATATATACTTTATAATCATGAATGGTTAATGTGGAGAATGAATCTCAACGCGTCGTGGAGACGGAAGTCCGTACATACGCACGAGCGATGATATCATTATCATGATAGTGGAATTGTATTTGAGTGTATGTATACTATTTCATAATAAATATCACTTTACAATAATCATATATAGTTTTTTATTTTCACCATTATACCCATCCATGTAAGATGGTGGTGGAAAATAGATTACACCACGGCGTGGAGACGGTATTCCGTACGTACGCACGTGCGGTGATTTCGTTTTCCGTAGGATGGATAGATGGTGAAATAGGGTTGTTTCATACATATAATAACATATACATATATTAGTGATACTGATGTTATTACTTCATAATGAAACAACCTAAGAAGAAGAAGTTGAAGAATAAATAAAGTTCAAAGAATCAGTAACAGACATTACCTCTTCTTTGAAACGCCTCTTTGAGTCCTCCTCTTAGGGAACTAAAATTGGTCTTTGAAGAAGACCAAGACCTCTAGGATGTTTATAGGGAAGTGGAGAAGAGAATTTGGCAGGGGTTTTACGAGGTTTAAGGCTCAAAGTGGTGTGAGGAAGAGAGGGAGGATGTGCCCTTTTAAAAGGGAGGAGAGGGGCTCTTTTGAAAAAACAAAAAATATTATTTTATTATAAAGCCAAATTCGGTTTTAAATAGATCCAAATTTATTTATTTCGAAGATAAAGTGGGTATGGGTCGAAATAATCTAATCCAATAGAATTTAGACAAGTTTAGGTTCCTATTTTACGCTTATCATTTATATTTAACTTTAAGTTTGATAATTTTACTTTTACCGTGTCTTTTTGTGTTCTTACACTATATGGTTAATAAACTTACTATAACAAGCCAAAAGAACACCAAGTTGTTTAATATTAAATTATATATCCCTATCTAAGTCATTTTTGCAAACCTTAGATTTTTAAGAATAAAATAACAATTAATAATATAATATTTTTTTAAAAAACTATTTTATGTCAATTTTGACACTAGTTTGTAAATGATTTTTGCGAAACTTATAACAGAATGATTAGTTCTAAAAAAGTTAATTAAATCAATAATAACATGTCATAGTAACCTATAAAATTAGTGGAATTCATAAAAATTCTAAATTACATTTATTTGGGTATTTATAACGTCAATTATTTCAATATTTCATTAATTAGATAATTTCTGCATCATCATTGTGTCATAAATAAATTAAATTATTTTAAGTCTAAAAATTAAAAATAAAATACCATTATGTTGGAAATCATATTAGCTTTCTAATGAATATTTATAGTTTAATTTATATTATGTATAACCCTATATTAAAAATTATTTAGTTATTAAACTTTGATATTAACTATTTTAACCCTTCTTTAAATAAATTAACAATAAATGTCCTAATCTAAACCAAGTGGGCCTAAATGGTCATATGTTATTACTAAGGTTGTTTTTGGTCGAATTAAATTTACCCAATAGAATTAGTACTTGTGTTAGGGTAATAATAATATCATTTTCACCCTTAATTACCCTATTTACTTTTAACCATGGTAAAAAAAGTAAAAAGTTACTATTCACCAAAAATTATTTTCATCTCATTGAACCACATTTTCCTTACTGACATCAACCGTGTCCCTCAGATTTTTGAAATTCCACTCACATAAGCGGAAGAATTATGTTTTATGAAAAATTAATTTTTTTTAAGTACCACTTAGTGGTTTCACTATTCATTAAAAATGAAAGTTTCCAGAAAAATACCAAAAATTAGGCCTAAGCTATATTTGATATTATGAACTGAAAAATGATGTCTATTTTACCATATTCAAAACATATCAGGTGCATTACTTAATTTAAAAATTAATTCCCGTCGTCAAAACAAATAGCGTGTTCTTAAGAGATAATAAGTATCAAAAGATTGACACTTGTTTATGTCTGGTTTAATTGTGAAATTACATCCAATGACCAACATTGAATTAAATTGTAAAAATATATTCTAAATATACTTTAAAAACACTCAAATTAATAATTTATCACTATTAGTTATTTTGATTAAAAAGGTTGTTTTTAATTAAAATTTATTAATTTTCACTATTCATCAGAAAATGAAAGTTATCCGAAAAGTACCAAATATTCACCCTACGATAATTTCGATATTCCGAAGCCAAAAATTATGTCCATTTTGAAAAATAAAATTTAAAAAATTTCAAAAAGTGGTAATTACTATTCATAACGGCTAGTTTTAATAATATTTTAATAGCATATTGTTGTTTAGTGAAACTCGTTATTGCGTACTACACACGCTATTGGGGAAGGTTGCGATTGCGTGTAATGCAAGGCAAGTCAAGGATGCGTGTTGTGAAAGCTCCTTTTGGTGTAGCGTACAACACAAGACATTAATGAAATTAAAAAGAATATTTTTCATAAAATCTCGGGGTGTTACAATACGAGTATTTGAAAACCTTATGAGGAAAAAATAGTCGCACATATATTATAAGTGAATAAAATTATAGGGGTATAATATATGAAAGTTATAAAAGATTTAATTTCCAAGTAAATTATAGAAAAAATCATATTCATTTTTATATTATGGTTCATATATTTATATTAGTTATAAAATAATATATAATTTTTAATAAAAATAGAATATATTTGAACTAAACACTTTTCTTATAATGTTTTATATAAATGATTACATTATTAATTTCTGTATATGAATTTTATAATATTAATATTCTTTTAAAAATCATCATATTAAAATTTTCATCTGAGAAAATGTTATTATATGTCAGTAAATATTGTTTTTTCAATGAGTTATTCAAATAAAAAAATTTATATAAAGTCATATCATTTTATAAATATAGTAATGTTAATGTTTATATATTCTATGAATATGAATTTATGAAACCAAATAATTATTTAATTATATATTTATTTTATATTTTCCTTTGAATAAAATTTATTCTTTATTTCAATATATGATTATATTTTGTTTTAAAATATTGTTTTTTAAAAATAGTTTAAAATTAACTAATGATTCACCTTTTTAATTAGTTAAAATAATCTCTATCAGAGATTGTAATAAAAAATTTCCTATATACAATATTTCTATATAAATAAAATTATTTTCATATTTTTATTATTAATAGTCATAGATTTAATATTGTAATATCTTTTTCCGAAACGTACACTTCTTAAATATTTCATGTCTCGATGTGATTACAAGATTATTATTAAATTAAAATTTTCCTATTATATGAATTGGATTTTGAAAAATGAATTCCATATTTTTTAATAATACTAATATATAAAATTATATAAGTTTAAATATATTTTTTAATAATGTTAATAGTGAAAAAATTATATTTTTATCATGATGATTATGGTAAAAATTAAGAATTACCAAGTAAATTACTATAATTTTTTAGCAAACATTACCTATAAACATTTCAGGAAACCATTTTATATCCATATTTATACCTAATATCATGGGATCAATAGTCTGATTAAATATTTGGGCCACCTTACATGGAATTTGTTTTCCGGGAATTGACTCATTCAAAATTTTTTCAATCACCTTCCTAATAAAATCCCCCACATATCCTCATATCTAAAAACCTCCCTATCCCATTTGATCATCCAATGTCTTCCCAAATCACATAAATATTACCCTAAAACAATCTTATATGATATAATTTGGGTATAAATCCAACCATGAATGTCATTTGGTGTAATAAAAAAAGTGTAACATGGAGAATATGTAATGTTTATCAACATTCATTTTTTTATTTCATTTCCCACCCACAAAAATTATTCATAGAATATGAATATATTATAAAAATATAATGCTAAATAAAATAATAATTTTTTACATTATTTTGATGACATAAAAACAAAACATTCTTCAAATGGCTTATGACATCATCATTTGTGTGTATGGAAAACTAAAACCTCGTGAAATGATGTCGTTTGTTTTTCCATTACCACTGGCATGGTTAGTCATAATGATGGAAATAGGTTTATATGTTATATTTATGATATTTATTATTTAATTGTACATTTATATATATTATATCATTTAACTCATTTACATTTCATACCATAGAGTATATGATAACGTTGTTCATGTGTGCAACGAACTATCACCTCATGAAGCAATGTGAAGAACATTTCATTAATTTTTTACATGAAAGGTAATAAATGTAAGTACAATGAATATATGTGATGTAAATGAAATAATTACCATATTCGTGAAATAATTATATTTCATGAAATATAATTTTATGTATCTTCTTACCATTTAACACAACAAACAGGTGATTACATAATTTGTGGACATGTGGACTACAACATCATTGACGATATTCGATTCTTCAATTTTCAGTAAACAAAATCCCTATAATGATATGTAATATTATATATAATTAAACAATATGTTATTTATGAATTAATTATCATTATATAAAGATAATATTTTCTTACCTATTTCTAAAATGGTCACTAAAAATTGAGAATGTCACTAATGCATATGTACGACCTATTGTCTACATGATCATAACATTGGTAATATTTAAATTAACATATTTGTTGATTGATTTTAATAGTATAATTGATATATATATGTGATAATTATTTTATGATTATTATTATAAAAAATATTAAATAATATGATATTTGATATTAGTCGACCAACTAATGTTAGATTTGACAAATACACCGAATATATTCAAAACATTCCACATAATCACAATTGATTATGTAATTGTATATAACATGTTAATAAGTGAAAGAAAATTATTAATAAACTTTAAATTTTATCAATGATGTAAATAATTAAAATACATTATTTATTCATTATGATAAATTCATGTGTGACATGTCAAACTCATGGTTAGGGACTTCTGCTAAATCTCAATTCATTGAGGAATATTTTGATATTAAACACTAATAATATGTTAATATGTGTACATACATCCTCTTTGAAAAAATATATAATTAATTTTTATATTTTTAGAGTGTTGAATGTTTTGATTAATGTTTAATTTAATTTTTATTTTTATTCAAATATATAATATTTGATAGGGTTAATTCTTTGTTTTCAAACTCATTTTGTATTTTCCTTCCAACTCTACAATTTAAATTTCTAATTTTTAAGATGATTTAGGTAATAATTATTTATAAATTATATTATATATATATATATATTCAATCAATTTAAATTTTCATTAAAATTAATCTTATTACATTGTTTATATATGACTTTTTATATAAAATACAAAAGGGATGTTGTATTCATAATGTACTAAAAAATAACGCCCAATCCACTTTTAGGACCATAATTGAATTTCAATACCCCCTTAAAATCAGTCATTTTTTATTCAAATAAATACAACATTATTTTTTTGTTATTTTTTAATTGAAAATTATTTTTCAAAATAAATGGTATTTATTGTAATTTTTTTTCAATAATTGTTATTTTGATATCCAAATGTAATTTTAATAAGTGTTCATATTAGTTTTTCATAATGTTTTAAGATGAAAAATTGAGAGCCGAAAAATGTTTTCTACCTGATATGGTATTTTGGAATAACATGATGGGGATATTCAGATAGTGTCGGTTGAGTCCCTTACAACTTATAAGATGGGGCAGACTAGATAACATTGGGTGATCACATTACAACATATAAAAGGGGGCAGACCAGACGGTGTCAGTTGTGCCTGTTACAACATATACGATTGTGAGGCCTTGAGAGAAATGAGTGAGGATTTTATATCTATCCCAATAAATGGACAATGATTATATTACAAGATTTGCATATAGTTATTCCAATTAAAAGGGGTTTCAACGGGTTTTATGCATATAATTCTTTATTTCCCCAATAGTGTTTTTATTTTCATACTACCGGTTTTACTGATTTTATTTGCCAAAAATTGTGTGTTTGTTTTTCATTTTAAATTTTATTATCTAATATTCTTTACAATAATTGATGATAATGGAAAACATTATATGAAAAATGATGTTCTCATAGAACTAACATATTTTCTTGTTTTTTGTATCCCATAATGCTATTTTAGAGATCATTGCACATTTCTAAATAGTTTTTACCGGGATAAATTATGTGTAAGGGAATGGAATAAGTTATGCTAAATATAGTGATTATTTACCATGAATTAAATCATTCTTTATTGTTAACATAATTTTTTAATGTAAAAAATGAGTACAAGTCATAAGTGCCCACATTCACTTTTATAGTTTTGTTATATATGAGTTATAGACTAATTATTTAAATTTCTAAACATGGAAAGATATTCATTGTAAAATTATATAAATTATTGAATATAACATAATATGTTTTAAAGATTAAGGTTAGGGACTTATAAATAATACATTTTTTTACTGCCTAATTTGTTAAGATATCTGGTTTTATTCTAATTTCACCCTATATGCTTACAAGATGATTACTGTGTGCCTACCATGTTATGTTAGTTTTGGTATGTAGATAATGATTTACCCAATTAGATTCATTTATATATTTGACCCATTTTGGAGTAGATTTTAAAAGAATTGTGTACTGGGAAATCTAAAGCGGTTTTGAATACTTTTTAATGAGAAATGGTTCTAAAAAATAAATATCTCTGTAAATTTTTTTCATACTAGTTTAATAGATTAATGGTATTTAAATTACATAAATAAATTTTTGGCCGGGTAATTTGGGGGTTTATTCATCATCTCTAACAAATGTATTTGAGAATATATAAAAATTATTTTATGGGACACATATAAATGAATGGAAACTATGTACATTGTTTAAACTTTTTTGTTACCACCCCTTTTTTGTTTAAAGATACATTTTTTAATACAGATGGATCGAAAAGGATAAATGTTAGAGTTATTTCGTTGAGATATATGTATAATCCATTTTGGTCCTAATCATATTATTATTTTTTGATATTTTGATCGGAGATGAAACGTATATTTATTATTTTGGAATGTCATTTGTTTGATGAATCTTATAACTTATGTTTTCTTTTAATAATTTTTTCCTTACTATAGAGTTTTTATTTAATTCTATTAATAATAATAATATTAGTGTGTTACTACCATTTCATGGATGTGTCATTCTAGTTTACCATGTTAAAAACATTTTCAAAAGGTGTTCAGTTATGGATAGTGATTTTAAATAGTCCATAGAAATTATTGAATTACCATCGAGTCTTGTGACATGATTTATCATAATATGGTCCTATAATACCTTGTTTGTCTCATTGAAAAACGCCATCTGATAATGTTTTTATTTTGGATTTATTCAAAGATTGAAGAAAAAATTGTTGGAGATCATATAGGAGGATGAGAGTCGGGAATGGATGGCTCTTCTTCATGTTATAAATTGAATTTTCTTGGGCTCTCATGAATGATGTTGTAATTTTGAATTAATTAGTGGATAATTATGATAAAATATTGTGGTCATTTGTAGAGGGTTTTGAGTTTTTTTGTGAGCCCATGGGATCTCTTAAGATTGGGATGTGTGGGATAGGGAGGTCTAGTGGAGGAGAATGGACATGGAAGATAGATATTGGTAACCATGAAAATATTTTGGGACCCTATATAACATTATTGAGTAACACACCCAAGGATGGAAAACAATATTTCTAACTGTGGGTCCATTCCATATTTAGTGGGGAACCACATGAAATTTTTTAATTTTGTCTAAATATTCTCTATTAGTGTTTCCTTTGATCTTGATGATGAATTTTTTATACATATGATGAGGTATTAGTTTTATTTTTTATGTGGTTTGAGATTCAATTATGTATTTATAGATGTTAGATCTGGTGTTTTGTATACAATTCATCCCTGAATAGCATTATTTCTGTATTGAGAGGGTGTTGCGAATAATACATTGTCATAAACACTCATTTTTATCAACCTATATTAGATTTTGTAATAATAATTAACTAGTACATGGGTCATGTGGGTGGGTGGGAGAAAACAACAATTGTTGACCATGTCGATGAGTTTAATTGAAATAATCCAGAACTATTTCAATATGACCACTAATCCATTGATTGTGAGTATTGGTTTGGTTGGATTGAGAGAACAAATGAGTTCATTATGTCATTTGAGACCAATAAAAAATTATTATCCATTTATATTATGGATTGACAAGGATAAAATTGGTGTAAATCAATGGATCTTTTAAGGAGGAACAAGGATCTTGTCTTGTCTATATTTAATGAAGACATTAATATAAAATTCTACACCGAAACATTGAGGGAATAAAATGAAAATTATTTTATGAGGTTATAGAGAGGATACCATTATGTTATGGAGTATAATACATAATTATATGAGTAAGGTAATTTTTCTCTAGATGTCATCACAAATGATTACATCAATCCTCATCCAATCGAGAGAGGAATTATGTGGGAGATCATGACCATAATAAATCTTCATAGTCTTCCAACATACATAGAAATGGATAAAATTAACTATCAATTAGTTTCATCAGATTGGGTAGTCATGTTTTTGTTCTTTTTCTTCAATGTGTATTTTCCAGAATTATTCATCCTATAAAACAAGAAGTAGGAAGAGACTCATGGGGGGATGTAGTGTGAGTTATCAACAGTCTTCATGTACAAATATAGTGAATTATACATGGAATAAGTTGGTAGTATATTATCAGTGAGGTTATGGTGGTCACACTATGTTGAATTAAAAATATATTCTTAGGTTGTGTGAATAGTGTGGACATATGGATTTTCATTAGCACTACATTCAACTTTTAATGTGGTGTTTTGGTGTAATAATCATGCTCTCTAAGGGTTCATAGGTATAATATGATGATGACACGGGTGGATGACATCACCATTAAAGAATTGGTATACTCTGTAGGTGAATACGGCTTGGTGATGGACATAGTCCATTCTTCTTCATGTGTAAGTGCTGCTCATGGGGATTGAGATTCTAGGAAGAACACTGTGAGTGGTATATTGTTTATTTCATCTTCAATGACATCTGTTATGTTTTGCTCTAGAGCATCACATTATTTAATATATATGAAAGTTAATTAATATTTTATTATGTGAGTTGATTTGGTGCCTTTTGTTGATTTTAATTACACAATTGTTTAGAAAAATCGATAAATATTTTATGTTCCCAGAGATCTATGTTTCGGTTGATGAGGTAGAAGTCATTTTAAATTTTCCCATTTGGGACATGATGTATTTAAACCTAATTATTAGAATTTATATGGTAAAATATTTTATGGAATATATTTATATTCATCATTTTATGGTTCCGTTTCATAATCATTATAGGATCATTCACAAAATTTTGTGTGGGAGGGATATATATTCAAGGAAGGAATGACCAATTTAAATGTAATTGGGGTTGATTTGGATATAGTTTTTCATTTTATTTTCAAATCAATCCATGAATGTTTCTATTTAGTTTTTATATTTGTTATTTCACATTTTGTTAAAATGTTTAAAGGTAAACAATAAAATTGAAACAATGTCAGAATACAAGTAGGGATACTACCACCTTTAAGTTAGTCGAAAAGTTGTAGTAGACCTACCAGCTTTTTGTTAAAACAAGTTTAATTTAATTATAAATTTTATTTATATTTATAAATATATAGTTTTTAATATTTTGACATATATATATATTGTGTTTGGTTTATTTTTTAAAATTATATCATTATTTTTGGACGGTGAAAATGTAATGTTTTTAAGAAATATATTTCTTGACATAAAAATAAGATATTACATATTATAATATTGATTTTAATTATCTTCAATTTTTTTTCTAATTTTAGGTATGTTACTTTGTGTGTAATTACTTGTTAATGTAATTAATCTGATAATTTCCATTCATATGTGCCTTTTTAGAAGTCACATATAGACAATTTTATTTTTAATATTGTTCATCTAACTTGTACTTTGATTTTTCATTAATACATAACTATAATATTATTATTCATTATAAATAAATAAATTATTATTATGTAAAATATATATATTCTTTTTTACATACATGTTTTACTATTTTCATTCAATCTATAAATTTATTTTTTCAAATATAACTCATTATTAAAAAATGTGCAGCTTGAATAAATGAATTTTGAACTATTTATTTTTTAAACATACCCAATTACAATAGGGGTGGATGTTTTCTTATCATGATATCTTTTTTTATTCAATTCCTGACAATTATTATGATATATTACTCCATTATTGCGTTGTGTAAGAAATTCTCTTCAATAGAATTAAAATTTACCACTAATAGGTGGAGCTCAAGTAGACAACATTCATTTTTTTAGGGTTCGATATATAAGTTTATTTTTTACCTATAATATTCCAACATCATAAATATTTTACTAAAAATTAAATATAGTTTTATTTTATCCCATTATATTGGTATTTATAATCTTTTCTTACATTCCTTTCACTATAATCTGTTTATTATATGTATTACTTTCTTTTTATTTTGAATATATTTTTATTTTCTTACTCTATGTAATAATTTTTATTTAGATAATATTTTGGTTTATATTTTATTATATTTTAATGTTTTAATTTTAAATTTAATATATTTTCCAATTATAGAGGTAGTCAAAATTAAAATATAATAAAATATAAATTATGAAAATAATGTAAATGAAACTTCAATCCATGTTTGATCGTGTAAAAATTATTGATAGTAAAAATAATTTCTAATAATAAATAGATATGAAACATATACATGAATGAGTGCAAAAAATACATATGGTGGGGTTCTGTAAAATATGGTGGAGTGTGAAAGGGATTCCCGTATTGAGAACACTGAGCTCTCTAAAGGGGTGATGTCTGATTACATGGGGATGGTTGATCCTTAGGCACTAGAATAACAAATGTTGGATGCTCTAAATAAATCATAGTAGAAGGAGGGTTCAAGTAGATGTCATCGTGTGAAACCAATCCTCCTCTCAATATGGTAATATAAGTATTTGACATCATCGTAGGAGTGAAACGTATTTAATGTGAGTGATTTGGATCACTTGATAGGAAAAACTTTAGATATTGTGACAAGAGAGATTGAGAACATTCCTCCGGATTTACATCCCCAATCAGTTGAGTATGGACTTCAAGTGGGGAAATAAAAACATGTAGAATAGGTGATACCTCATGTAGATAGTGATGTGTTATACGTTTTCATGATCATGGATCTTCATCATCATCGACTATTATATGAGATTCTAAAGAAGGAACATCCAATACCTAGGTATGAATGTCATCTTTATAGGGTGGATGATCTGGTTTTCTATCATGAAATGCACATTAAGAGAGCATCATCCCCAGTGCTACAACATGGATCAGTTCCAATCTAGAAACTGCCTCCAAATCTGGATCATACATGAGAATAATCTGATGATCTCAAGTATATTGTAAATTTATTAAAAATTAAATAGAAAATTATAAAATAAAAAACTAATTGATATTTATTGACATACCAAATACTTAAGACATCTATCATGTTGTCTAACATTTATTAAATACATAAGTATTTATCATGGATCATAGTCAACCAGATCTGAAAGAAGGAATCACATCATATGTACCACATATATATGAATCTATTATCATATTCCCTATAGTTAGAGACACTAGGAATTTATTAAGTATCACTCCTCATCCTACCTCCACACTAGCTTGAAGACATGATGTTGTTGTGTCTATATCAGTGATAATGGAATGCCCTAGACAAAACCAAACTGGATAATTAATCCAATAGCCAGATGCCACTCATGAAATATGAATGTGAATGAGATTCACTACAGACCAAGTTTCATGAAGTCCAACAATGATGTATGTAGGAAACTAGTCCAATAAAGACCACTATGGAATCCCTAAAATCTAAAATGACATGTTGGATTTTTCAAAACATAGAGATACCAAAAACTGAAAATGATGCTTTTATGAAATTGGTTAATTTGTGCAATAATGTATATATGTACCCCATTGGTTAGGTGATTTTCCAATGTGACCCTTTATACACACAAATTGTGTGTTGGAGTGATGATGATGCAGTGTGCCTGACAGATACTATAAAATACAACATCAAAATTGATAAATAATATTATATTAATTTCAATAACACCTACTAGCATCACAAACCAATTGAGATGATTGATCATACCTTCATCTATATAGATATCCATGGAGTATATATTTAAATAGGTACTAAACAGTATGATTAGAGAAGAGTAAGGTGATTGACCCATTTCCATCTTCTGAATGGGGATGAAAATACACTAATATAAATGGTTTTTATTCTTAATTCAATCCATAATGATCATTACATCTAATTCACGCATAAAAATCCCTTGTTATATGTCTCGACTAACTCTAAGTGATAGAGTATCCATAGATACATCATTTTAACATTCTTAAAAAGTGATCATCATACAATGTCCCTTTAATGATCCATAGAAGTCTACTAATCAGCGTCATCCATTAAATGAAAAAATTTCATCTCAAGCCATCCAATAATTATTGACCCTCCATCTATACAAGAATCATCATAAAAAATATCAATTACTAGAAAAATATACAGATACTCAGGCTAATTTTCTCAGATGGAGTCTGAACACTCTTCAACATAAAATCCAGAGTGTTCTTAGCAGAAAACGTACTCATGATAACTAGAAGCTTCATCAATGTTATATTAAATCAATCATTGAATGTTGATTCTGTACCATATCCTTTTTAAATCATATTTTATTATAGTTTTTGTGTTCCAAAAATTCCCTTTGTGTAATGATAAAATATCTTTTGAACTAGGGTAGTTATTTTTAACACGTGAAGAACTATAAATACACCATTTATTCAATCCATAACTTTTTTTGGCAACTGTCTATACCTCTTCCCTTTTATATATATCAATGTCCATTTTTATTTTGTAATCTGTATCAAATAATAAGTCACTTCCTAATTATCATGTGGATTTATTAAAAATTATATTTAAACCTTCATATATTTTGGTCATATAAAATAAAAAATATATCATATTTCACATAAATTGATTTTATCTATATATTGAAATAGTAAAAAATAACATAGACATTGTAATCCAAGATTCATGATTATCTTCTTCAAAGAATCATTATTGAATATTTTTTAAAATTTATAGAAATTGTATGATATAGTAAAAATGATGTGAATTTAGGGGTATCCATGTATTATGGTTATCACTGATTATCTCATTTATTTCTTGAAGATGAATATATATCAAATAAGCACCACAAATGCAGGTGAAATGGTTGATGATACACGCCAAAAACCAACTCCATGATTCAAATTTCTCCTTCTCAAAAATAGAAAATGATTGTGGAATAGGTTAATAGTTTCCATCATGAGTTTTCGTAATAAATAATTGTCCATTGTATTTAATGTATAAAAATTTTCCTTCAGTAACATTGAACTATATTCCAAAACAAAATGTAGAAAAAAAGGTAGTAATTCCTAAAAGAACTGATGAAATTGAACATGATATGGATTAATTTGTGTATCTTGAAAATTTTGGTTGGTTATATAAAAATGGAAGACAAGAGGGTCATTCAGATTTAGAATTTTTAGAAATTATGATAACACATGATACGAGTCATCCTAACTATTATACACCTTTTCAATATTCTTATGTTTCTACATCACTTCCTTTTTAAGGAAATATTATAACAAATAGTCTGTTATATATTCTCTTGAACAATTTCTAAAGGAACATTGTGGTAGGTCCAAATATTCTCAATGATAATTGGCAAAAGAAATTCAAAATCAATTGTGTTTTGATCTTGGATAGATTTTGATGAACCAATGTATGATTTTCCTTAGTCTTTAAAATTCTCTAACCTCCAAATGCAATGTCATGAATCACCCTCATGAGAAATATAAAATAATACATGTCTTCTTCACAACGTATAATTTATTTTGTACAACATGATTCTTACATGATATGTCTATAGTGCCTCTAAATGTGAAATAAATATATTATGCTATTTAATAAATATTAAAATGGGAAATCCCTTCTTACATATATGGTTATGTCTAGAACACTAAACTTATCTGGTACAGCTCTGCTATAATAAATATTTTGTGTCAGAACATTGCAATCAAAATCAGGAAAATGTGTCATTTCTTATTACCAATATGTAAAGACTTGTTGGTGATTTATTATAGTTCATGGAATATGTACAACTACTTGATTTTTGGGAACTACCTCCCTAACTTATGATGCTTCTTCCTCATTCGCACTGTTATCTCCTTCATTTTATAATTAAAAAAATAATTATTAGAAGTACAATTTACATGTATTTATGGGATATCTTTTACGTTTTATTTTTCACAATCTTACAGAATAACCTCAATTCCCTAGGTTAGACCTTCTTGAAAAAATCTTTTGATACTACATCTTCTTACAATTTGAAATTGTTGTTGTATTGTAGAAACATCAGCATATAACTTTATTATGGTACAATCTGATTGTTGGAAAAATAAATTTATTTTTTAGATCTTCATTTCATTTTCAACTAATGAATGATCTACATGCCACAATGTTTACGAGAATTGAAAATTAACATAGCTCATAGTATATACCTATTGATCACATCCTAGATTTAATGAACCATGATTTCTATATTGAAGTTCACTCATGGTTAGAAAATCAGATTTTATCACCATTATTGAAGGCTGTGTAAAATAAGATTCACATTCCTTAGTTTTAAAAACCTCCCCATAGCAGTAGAAACAATATTACATGACTCCCTATATATATATTTTTTACGAATATTATCATAATTAAAATAATATTTAAAATTATTTTTGACCATAGAAAATCTATTATAACTATATTATAGAATGTATTTTTATATCATAAAATTTGATACCAATGTTTCATTATTTATGAGTTTATTAGAAAATAATGCATATAATGTTATGGAAACTGGGCCAAAAAATAATATAAAACGCCAAATAAGTTTTTTTATCATCGATAAAATCATAGTTATAATCATATAAACTAAACTAGAGAAAAAGAAACACATGAATTAACACATGAATTATTTAAATAAAATTACATTCCTTGGAATTTTATAATAGAATAGAGTGTGGATGAGATTATCCTAACATTGAATGTGAGTTAAAGTCAATATTTCTTTTCTAGTGATTGCTTAATAACATCTTCCAATGGGGTGTACATCGATTTTTATTTTTTAAATTATTTTCCAAATCAAATAATTTATCTTACATTTTATCATAGATTGCATTAGAAGGATGAAATATTTTAAAATTTAAAACGTTAAGTACATCCCTTTTGAATATGTCATTAAACTAACACATGAAAATAAGCTAGATTTTACCTCATTTCTAAAGTTATGATCATTTCACCCAAACACATTTCTGGTAAAAAAATATCAATGTATTTTGTTATATGTTGTAGGGGATTCATTTGTAATTTAATAAGTTTTTTCTTCTCCATTCCACATTATATGATCATAATTGATATTTTTTAAATGATAATGAAACGGGTTTGGATTTTTCCATCTATTAATAGTGGATTCCAAAACATTGTATAAATATTATTGATAATGAGGGTTGACTATATAATATTTTTGATATTAATGTTTTATAAAATCTTTTTATTTCCTCAATTATGATACTAATGTTTGATAGTAATGATTTTAATCATACAAAAGGTATTATAGTATTTTATAAATAAAAAATTAATCCACTAAATCTTATCCACAGATAGTATCAAACATGAAGGGAAACAAGGCTCGTTGTTGTTTACTAGGTTACATCGAGTAAATATTGATGCACCTTTTCATGTTTCTAATCCTATGTACATGTGCATCTAGACATGGATTCTATTTCTTATATGATCTCATAATTGATATACAAACAAAAGTTTAGCTAATCATTCTTTACTCACTCTATAATAAACCCATAGTCATTCCTTAATCATTTTTAATCAGTACATAATCATTCCAAAATCATTTTTTTATCAATACATAAATCAATACCTAGTCAATACATTATCAATATATAATAACTATTGAACCATTATATAACTATTAGTTAATCATTAGTTAATCATTCATTATTAATTATATAATCATCCCGTAATTATTTAATCATTACATAATCAGTAATTAATAATTACTATTTTATTTATACCTTATTCGATATTTAATCATTACAAAATCATAATTTAATAAATGCATAGTCCTTAGTTAATGATGACTAATTAATTATTTAAACATTCTATGATGATAAAGTAAACATTAATTATTAATTAATTAATTACACCTTTATAATAAGTTAATAAAATGATATTCATTAGTTAATTATTATTTGATAATCATTAAATGTAATCATTTTTTAATGCAAATTTATTCAATAGTTAATATTTTAATAATCATTACTAATAATAACTATTATTTCTAAAATATATTTAACATAAAAAATACATAATAAATAATAAGTTTATAACTAACTAAAAATATTTGATATAAATAAATAAATAAAATGATAAAAAAAATACCACAAATATACTCTTAAAAAAGAGACTTCTATTTGGCCATCAGATAAACTGCACATGAACAAGAATTATAATTGACAGAGAAATAGTGGAATTTATAGAGAATATATAATTTTTATGTGAGGAATATGGGGTTCCCTTTTATAGGGAATTATTGGAAAGGTTTCATTGTGGTGGATTTCGTATTTATGTTAGGAAAAAGGTGGCACATACCCTGACACATTTTTCATTTTTTTTAGGTGAAAGATTTCCAACTCTATCCCACTATTATCATGTCATAGATCCATGGAAAATGGTTGGGTGAGGGTCTACAACATTTCAATAAACTATAGTTTTGGTAGAAAATCGACCCACTTTCGGCCAAACTAAATTATTAACCAATACAAATTTATTAAATAAAAGAAAATAGTAAAAAGAACTATAGTTCAATCGAAGAGACCCTATATTTCATTATTCGGTACACATGATTTTTTTGGGGGTATTTCTCTTGGTTTAAAACCTATTTAGAGGTTTATTTTACCATCATTTTTCCCATGGATGAGCCATATTTAATTACCATCTTACTTGATAGCACTAATTATCCTAAAAGATTTAAAAATCTATCTATTGGATCTAAAGGGAAAATTTAATTTATCCAAGTTAGTGTGTCACCATTGTCTTTAAATTATCATTTTATGTGGAAGGTAGATGGATTCCTTTTAAATTTGAAAGAATATTTTAATATTAATCATTTAACCATATTATAAATAAAATTTTAAAAAAATTGATGGTGTCTTTGATTGGATGTAGAGATTTTGGTGGTTTTGAAATATTAGGTTGACCTTATGGAAGCACAATATTTCTATAAATTCAGATGATTTTCTTGGAAAACCTTTTGATGTAATTTTGGACCTTTTTAAGATATAGTTATGTCTTTTGGGCGTACGATTTGTCTGGAAATAATTTTGGAATTGATGAAATGATTATTCCACCTATTTTTAAATTCATTATAGATTTTTATTTTAATGATATTTTAGTGTACTACAATGAATAAGATGACCATAATAACAATATAGTTTCTATCTTGGGAGTTTTGAGATAGAACATGTAATATCCCATGCTATTTAAAGGTCTATTTTGGAACAATGAAGTGAAATTCATGGGCAATGTGATTGTATATAGAGCTATTTTTTAGATCATGGGAATTTTTGGGTTGTCATTTTTTAGGACTATACTAACAATGTTTTAATGATTTTAATGATTTTACGATTGTCTCGGTAATAATATTTGTAACCCTAAATTTCCCTATGATGGATTTTTCTTTAATTAATATACATAAAAATTGGTGATAATTGATTTTCACGATATGTCCTAGATTACTTTTGAGTAATTTAGTTCATTTTTCACATCTATTCCATTATAAATTATTCCAAATCCATTGAATAAATATAATATCTTTTTTGAGGCATGCCATGTCGGTTTAGGGGGTTTACTAATTCAAAACAACGTGGCAGTGTCTTATGGATTATGATATTCACTAACAAATGATCTTATTTATCCCACCCATGACCTGTAACTAGTAGTCATTATAAATGAAATGATGATTTGGTGATACTATCTCTTTATTATTCACATTATTGATTACTCAGACAAAAAAATACTTATTTATATGTTTTTATACAAATACATAATCCTTAGGTGGAGACTCTAGGTAAAATATCTCTATACATTTTATTTCAATATGACATATGTTCCGTATAAGGAAAAAATGGTCGTTAATGCCTTGAGTAAGTAGTTTTGATGTACATCATTTGAGAATTAGTGGGTAAGTGGGGTATGATGGTCCTATTTATAGATTTCAGTTTATATGATCTCAAGGATAGTGATAATGTGTTATTGTCTTGGCTATAGGACACACCTTCACTTATAGATCATGTTTGGTGTGAGTAGGTATCATACCCCGAGTGACCACAAATTATATAGACCATAAATCATGGGGAGTCCCAAAGAGATTGTTATCAGTCTACTGATCAGTCTATCCTTTTTGAGAAGGGTTTTGATAATTCTATTGAAATTGAGGTATGAGATATTATATGGCTCATTTCATTCTAGTTCAGTCACGTTATATAGGTCATCCAAAAGGATTCATACCATGAGGGGTTATATAAGCTTCCTCATAAGGAAATAATATCCATAATTGAGATGTTAATCCAAAATAATATTCCTCCTACTACATGTACAACTATATAATCATGGGGTGATTTGTGATATGAATAGTGATTTACATAATTCAAAAACATCTATTCTCATTATATAGGGAAATGAAATTCATCCCTTTAATATAATCTGATTTAGGTAAGTGGGTTAACAAAATATTTTTTGATACTTTTTTCCATAACATATTTATAGGGGATGAGTTATATTCATTGTATACACAATTGGACCAATTTTTTGTCTTTATCAATAACTGAACTTTCATGTTTTGAGGTGGTGTTTAAATAGATCAACTAATCATATGAGATATGAAAAAATAAATATTACCAATATCGATAAATTCATTATATTTAACTAAATGAATAACTTGGTTACTTTTAATTTCTGTATTTTTTGGATCAAATTTATCAATTTTGATGGAATAATATCAATCATTCAATCAATGCCATGTATTTTTTATGTCATTAGTTATCATCTACAACCCTTGGATTATGTTATCAATTCACCAAGTGTTCATCTTTATTTCCCTTAAAACATTAAACAATTTTCTGATCACTGATTAGGGAATTTCATTCATCTGTCACATTGGTGGGATTCCCCCATTAGAAATAACTAGTAAGATTCCCTTCTTTTATTCTCCAAAAGAGTTTCCTCACCCCCTCAAAAAATTTCAATGATGTTTCTTCCCACACATTTGACAAGTATGGTATAATTATTTATTTCCACCATTTTATTTATCCATAATAAAATATTAATTATACTTTATTTTATACTTCTTATCCATGTGAGAAAATTTAGATTTATTGATCTTCATTACAAATATATAGGGATATTGTAACTTCATCCACTATATGGAAAATTATTCTATTGGGATGATGATGTATCCCACCCAGTGGATGTAGCCCCCATGTAATTCCCTAATATGATTCAGAATTAATAATCTACATATAAGGAATATTTTGTTATTTTTATGTGAATTTCACGTGTCTATGTCTTATCAAAATATAATGATCTCATGACTCATGTTCATTTACTTTCTTATGATTAATGTATTATTAAATACCAATCATTATTCCATGACTCATTACTATGATACATTGATATGTCTGGTATGATCTCCAGAAGTTATATTAATGTTCTAATACACATAGGTTTATGTTATTTCTATTAGTCTCTTTTTTTGAAACCCCTATTTAGGTCCTCATATTATAAGATTCCTTAATATTTTTTTTAAAAGAGAAGTTCTTTCTATAAGGTCATGTATTTCCCCTTTTAATTTGGTTTACTAAATATCACTCTTTTTTATTACGTATAATTATCAAATTAATGGTTTCTAATCTTGATGATATGAGGTTTTATAATAATTTATCTTCTATTCTTCATAATGATGTTGGGGTTCTTGTGTATGTGTAAATTTGGAATAGTACTATCATGTTATTTAATCCTTTTAATACGTGTCCCCTACTCCTGCTTTATAGAGGCCAACATGGGGTAGTCATGTCACAGCCTTCTCTAAGCTAGGTGGGTGCAGATTTGTCTAGTAATTTTCGATTTTTAGTAGTGGGTTTTCAACCTCAACATGGTGTTTGGAGTTATTTCCCATTATGTGGGTTGGTAGTATCATTGGGAAATTATTTCAAAGACACTCGTCTGTGGATTTTAGGCTAGAGAACCCAATTTTGTTAACAATTCTAACATATCCATACATAAGGACTCTAACCACATTCATTTTAACATGGAATACTAAAATATTAGTTACATGTAATATTAATCCATCCATAATATAGGATTGAACCTTATTACTATTATTCTTTAGTTACCTTCCACGTATATATATATATATATATATAATCTTACCATGGTACATATTGATTAAATTATTATGATTCCTTCTAGAATATTGATATATATCATTTGGATTCATGATTTTGATGAAGATCCGATGAGTGTTGATGTTTCAGTTTAGGGTCCACGATTAGATATATTTTCTCCATGTGGGAATATACTATCACCCTAGTTTTTTGACAAGAAAATTATACCAGAAGTGTATGTTGAGAATGAAGGAATACATAGTACACTCCATGCTTCCAGTTCTATTTGCTACTATGTTTCTTGGGTGAGGTATATCCCCATGATGTGGGTGATTTTATAGAGTTAGTTATCCATTTTTTTAGACTTATGTAGACCATGACTAATCAGATGGTAGTTATTTTAGCTAGCCTCTTCTACTAAGTAATGGGGCATTGGTGAAGCTTAGTCACATTGACACATGATGAGTTGAAAATATCATGGTTTAACTTACCACATATATTTGATGAGTAGTATTATAAATCATGATTGTTATCATCCTAGATTCAGGATATTTTGAATATGAAGTAGGGATGAATGATATTATTTAAGAACACAATGATTCTACGTAACCTTATATGATACTCCCTTTGACCTGATTTTGGATGGAAACTTCCATGCATGGTTATTTCTACTTGATCTCTCTACAGACTTCCATGAAATTGTTGTATTCTCATTCATTACCAGGTATGTAATTGTGATATAAAAGGAATATATTATAGAGTTATTACTATAAGAGGTTTTTAGGTAGCTAGAGCTAGTAGTGGGTGTCTTAAGGAGGAGTCATATACAATATCTGGAATGTTCCAATGAAAAAAAAAACACGACATATGAGATCATATCATGAAAATATTAATTTTTATGATCAATCATTATGGGACCATAATTACATATTGGGAATCCTAAAGATACATGATTTAATGAATTTAATTGTTCAGGTTAAATTGCATTTGATTTCCCAACCAGAACTATTATAGAGGGAAGGAATATAGGTGAAGCATATAATTGTAATAAAAAGAGTTGTGATAATGGATCTCTTAGGAGTGTATAGGGTGGACCTCAGGGAGGTGGAAAATTTATAAGAGTTGGTTGGGATTATGTAGGTGGATATTATGGTGGATGATAATTTTAGTTAATTTGTTCACCACCACCACAACTAGGCGGCCCACGTGAGGATTAGGGAGTAGGGAGTCAGGGCCATGGGGAGCTAGATGCTATAGAGGCATATATCTCGATATATCATGAGATGATTATAGGTATGATATAGGTTTATTATACTCTTTCATATGTATTAGAAGAAACATGTGAAATTCATTACATAATATTAAAGTACTGGTGTGAGAGATAGAGCTCCTAGTTGAGATTTTATCCTACATACTTTCTATTTATTTTACAATAGGAAAAACATTATCCTCATATTTAATCTTCTGGGCATGCAAGCAATCGATTTGTGGAGAGTGCTTCCAATAGGACAACATATTCATCATGATAAATCCAAAAGAAATTATCTCTTATATGGACTGGATTTCCACTATCTGAGACTGGATTGATTTTCATCACATATGAGTCATATTCCTTCAAATAGATGAGATATGATTCTCCTTTTAGGGTGAGGGTGATTTCATGGAGGAGAAAATATGGTTTTCATTAATGTAACTTCAAGCAATCACCCATTAGTTAGTGATTTTATCATTTTTCAAAAAAGTCACTTCTAGTATATGGATTCCTTCAATCATGGGCGATTATAAGAAATTATTTCTTGAAGACTTTCATGGAACAACTCTAAGGTTGGATATAGTGTTTTGTATCAACATTCACACCATGACCTATTTTAAATCTTATATAGAATATTATATGGAAGACACTATTCATCAAGTGTTATCGGTATAGAACGAGGTCCTCCATGTGAATATATTTATAGGACCCAATTCTTCCACATGGGCAGCTCTGGTGTTGTTACTGAAAAATCCGATTTGGAGCACACATCTCTGCATTGATAATTATCACACAAACTAGGAAATGATAAATAAAATGTACACATATCTATGTATTTAGGTCATCTTTTATCAGTTTTTGGGAATGATATGGTCGTGAAGATCCATATCCGGTCTGGGTACCACTAGTATAGAGTTGATGAGGTTGATATTCTTAAAATGGTATCAGGATGTCTCTATATACACTACATGTTTTTGGTGATTCCTTTTGATTTGTTCCATTATCATTAATTTTTTTATGAATTATAGTATCTATATATTCCATCTAGACATGTCTTAATTTTTATTTTTCTTCATTAATGACATAATCATCAACTCTTTGTCAAAGGGGGAGCACACATAGAACGTGAGGATGGTACTAGACTTTCATAGGGAGAACCATCAATATGGTAATATCTGAAATTTATTATTCTATAACAATGAAGTTTAATTTATTGTAAATTCCATTTATGATCATATATTTGTTGTAGTCCCATCAAATATTTATGTAGTTATTTCTTGGAAGCCACCCATTTGTGGACCAAAGGTTTGGAATTTTCTTGGATTAATATTTTACTACAAGAGATTCATGGATGAATTCTCAAGGATTGTATCCCCTTCCACTTCCCTAACATAGAATGAAAATTATTATACCAAAAATAATATTTCTATAGTGCCTTTGAGGATTTGAATATTAGGATATAATGTATACATGTTTTGAGAAATTATGGGAGGAAATAGAGTGAGTAGTGTATTGTGATTCTTCCCAACAAAGATTTATATTATTATTGCTGTATGGGAAAGAATTGGTATTATATAGGGTTAAGAAGTTGAAATACCAAATATCAATTTGAATCCATAACTATTGTTGATGGAGATAGTCCTTTCACTAATGATCTCGTGGTATAGTCCTTTGGGAGAGCACATTGTTGATTACTCAAACCATCAGAGTCTCATGTAAGTCTTCATGATGATATTCCAAAACTGGAGATAGAGGAAATGGTTGGAGTTATTACACAACTATGAAAATGATATAAACTACACTCTTGGGAAGAGAAATGTGGTGGAAGATACCCTTAACTGGAAGTCTTAAACTCATTGGTGGAAAAGGCATAGGTGTCATCGACATCATTGTACCTGAACCTATTAGAGGAGAAGGGTAGAATTTTTATTTAGTCAATGGTATTGAATCATCTTCTCCTTCAATATTTGATGGAGACTGAGTTGGTAGACACCAATTATGTTTTTCTACATTACCATGTATCCTCAAGATATTCACCTGATGGATTATATTAATGAGGAAACCATGTCATCATTTTCTAGGTGTTGAAGGTGGTATCAGTCACAATGTGATAAACGGTGATGAGGAAGTTTCAGCCATCACCTTTTTCTATATATCATAACGAAGGGGATATGTACCAAGTCCTACACCAGTTGATTTAATAGGATGGAATTAGGAGAATAATGGCCAATATATTCTCTCTATTCCACACATTGTATTAGGAAATGCATGAGAACCATTTTTGGTAGGTGTTTTGCGGCCTCTTGATATACGAATGTGTAAATGTCATGGTATAACCATGTACTTCTGAATAGGGTATCCACAAAAAGAAATATCCCATAAACTATCTAGTTGATATTTCCTGACTTACAAATTTGAAACACTTCATTTTCATTAGATACTTGCGTTAAGTGTAGAGTTTGGAGAAGTTATACATATGAGATATCATACGCCTTCATGGGGCTCCCTTTATGATTGTCTCTAACTGGTATGTAGAGTTCATGTCACGGTAGTGGTGATTCTTATTGATGGAATTTGGGACACATATGGGAATAAGTACAACCCTTCACCCCCATATAGATAGATAGAACATGCACACTAACAATGTGTTTGAAATTATGATAAGGGCTTCTGTGTTATACTTAATAATAAGATTAGAGGATTTCTTATGTATGATAGTGTTTTGTTATACTAATATCTATCACTTTATTATCGATATGGACCCATTTGAGAGCCCATATTGGAGAGATTTCAATTAATCCTTAAGATGGACTGAGATCATTGAGGCATCTTATGTAGGAAAAGATGTGGTACATGCAACAATAGAGATGGACCAGGTTATCCAAAAGTGCATGAGGATAGATCATGTCCGGAAGAAATCCTTTTTAGATCAATGTTGGAGGCCATTGGAGTTCATGAATGGAGAATACATACTCATATGAGTCTCACCAAGATGAGGATTAAAGTGATTTAACTAAAAACTATGTTATCCATGATTTTTATTAGGTTTTTTGAGATCCTTTATACTGTTGGTGATATTTCTTTCCTCCTTACCTTACGCTATAAATTGAAGATTGTGCATGATGGGACCCTTGTGTTTCAACTGTGAATGTATGTGTATGATCCTATGAAAATTACTGACTGGGGAAAAATGTACATTTATTATTTATCAACCCTCATGGAGTAACACATTGTGATTGAGGATCAATAAGAGGGGACACTATGTGGGTAGAACATATATCTGGTTTCAATATTATTGTAGCATGAGAGAATGTGGGAGATTTCATGGGAGTGGGAGAGCTAGCGATTGGTTCAGTATCCCTTCCCTTTGGATCAATATTTTCATTTCAAGGATAATATAAATGAAGGAGGGAATAATATAGAGACGCTTTTTTCATTCTTAGAAATTGAAATATATTAAGATATATTATCAGATCCAGAAAATTAAATGAAGCATGATTTTGTGGCCTAATGAGAATGAATATAATTTCATAAATACATTAAATATATTTAAACTAATGTATGCATAGTTTATAAAAATAGAATGGTATATTTTCTAAATGGAGTCTTAGATTTGAAATAAGATACCTTGGTTGAGTTCAATGGATGAGAATTACCCTGGTCATGACCTAATGATGGTCGACATTAGGTTTTCAGTTGATGAATCCATAGAACCATTTCTACATGAATCAAGGTGCAACAAATTTGACTAGCCATCTCCAACATTGAAAACTGTGTTCTTCCTTAATCATCAATCTAAATCATGGTAGAGAGTATATATATTTTTTTATTTCCTACATTTTAAATTTTCATTAATTGATGAAATTACTTTATTTTATTTTTGATGTTTTCAATTCATTCTTCATGAGAATATATTTTGAAACAAAATAATCTTTCAATTTTTAATTCTCATTATTTCATGTTTCTAACCCCGGTTATCCAAAATATATGTTTATTGGAAATGAAATATATTCTAAAAATTTATACACATTTATTTATGTTCTTTTCCATAATTATTTTACACTTTATTCAATGTTGTCCTATTAGGCCACGATTCACCTTTTCTGGGTAGGCTCGAGCATGATTGAACACCTGTATTGATAAAATATTGTGGTGTGATGATCATATTAATATTTTGAGGATATATTTGGATGATTTGTGAGATCTTGGGGGCTAACGAGCCTGTACCCGAGTGGTAAGGGCTCTTGCGTGGCATCCATGAGACCCTGGTTCTAAACTGGGTGGAGGTGAATTTCCCGGTTACTGTAGTAGTGTAGTAGCTGTTACTATTAAGTACTATTGCAGCCGGAACTATTCACCCGATTTGGGCCTTCGGGCCACCGGTTTGGGCCTACGGGTCTCAAGGTCCTTCGGGTTATCAAAAGCATTTGGGATTTTGGGGATTAGGGCCACGTAGACCATGGAGTACCCTAGTTCACACAGAACAAGACACATAAGAGGATCAGAGTAAAAAAGAGTAGCATCCACGAGAAGAAGAGCTAACCGGATTGAAATAATGAGAGGGTATGGATGCGGCTATCGGCACCAGGCACTATGCAGCTTTTTATGGGGAAATTCTAGCCAATCAGCAATGCAAGTTTGGGAGATAGGTGATCAATGATGCAGAAGCTGGGGAGGGGCAGTTCATGTGGGATGGGATTACGGGTCATGTATTGGGCATGGTATGCCTCTGGGCCTTCTGGGTCATGTATTGTGGGTCATTTGGGTCTTGTGCCTTGGGCCTACGGGTCATGTACGAGTTTGTCTTCAAAACTTAATAGGGGGATTATCCATAATATAAACAAAAATAAGAAGGCCTTCGGGCCATTCGGGCTTCGGGATTTTGAGATCATTGTTATTATTACCATGGATCTCAGACGTGTTGTCAATCTGAAGATGATGGGAGACATGCAAGAGGTTCTATAACCCAATCTGGGAGTTTGGATTACTTATTTTCTCCCACTAGAGCAGGAAATCGATTTACAGATATAAATAGAGCTTTTATAATGTTATGTTCATGACATATGGCATGATTATTAGTCAAAATGGTGGTGTATGAGGTGGATGATGACATATGAAGGACATAAAGTTTCTGTGGAAATATTGACTACACGATTTGTAGTATGGTGAACTGATCATAAATATCACACATACTACAAGAATCAAACATAATGTGTGACATGGTTTTGGACACCTGAAAATTACTCTTGCAGTACCTAGACACATACATGGATAGGAACATGTTTTTTATTGGTACATGGACAATCATAAGGATAGAATCCCAAGGAAACAACCACTACTAGAAGAGAATGTGGTGACCCCTATTCAATAATGCCCACAATTTAGTACACTTATATTCCACTTATTAAAACATGACAAGTGATCCATGTTTTGGTGAGGACACAACAATGTAGAGGAAAGGGTCCACACATCATGAGGACCCCAACATGCATTGCACTTTCTTTTTTGAGGAAACACCTACCTCTCAAATATCCTACATTTGGACTCAAATTTGAGACCATGAGAAGAATATCTATATTGATTTCCAATATAGAATGTCTTGTGGGAAGTCATAGGGTATTTTCAGATATGATGTGATATATTTTGAACATCATTCCACATTAGAAATTGCCTAACGATGGTAGTGATCATGAAGAATCATTTGAGAGGAACTCTACTGATCTGTTAGGGAATGGGTCCTTTACCTAGCTAGTGAAAACCCAATATTATACAAGGGAGTGGGTATTATTTTTAAATATTGAGTTTCAACACCCTATTATGTCAGGTTATGGGTCCTTTCCCTATAGATTTGGATCCTCCTGATGGGCTAATGTGTGTGTCTTATATCCATCTACAAAGTGGAAAACTCCTGCCGTAACGTTTCCAACCCGGAAGCCACTAAACTGGTGCTCCAAGCCAGGTGGTTACATGACCTTAAGTGCACCTCCCCATACGCCAAAGGCTGACAACTAGCAGCGGGGGTCTATGTAGTCAAGTGGGGAGACTATACCGCATATTTATCAGAGTAAGCCGCAACAGAATAACCAAATAGTAGAAAACCATAACCAATAAACAAGGAATATTTATAACAACCATTTCCAATAATAAATATGCCATGTCATACTAGAAGTGAAAAAGAGGACACAAATCTGAAATAAAGACAACGGCCAAAATCCCCAAAATAGGCCCGACTCCAAGTCCGGATCCTCCACCAAGTGCTACCCATGAACACTCACTATCTAGAAAGGACCTTTACCCTTCTCTTGACCTGAAAACATGAAGTCTACTCGAGTACCCAACGGTGGCCTGATCCAGGTGTGAGTACAACTCAGTAGGCCGCCACCAGCGGTGTCTATAAAATATCCAGTAATAACAGGTATTTCATGCAAAGGTAAATGAATGATAAATGCCAAGTAATTAATTAAGGTGCCATAAACCAGTTTAGATCCAAGCCATTGCCACTTCCCTTACCATTCATTACACACCCATTATCACCATTTACCATTTCATCACATTTCCATGGGTTAATCACATATATTATGTTACATGGGTATAAGGCCAAAAACACATGCAAGAGGGTAAACACATTGTTATCCTATCTCACTAGGACTAACCCCTCATAGAAACCGTGACCTCACCTCGAAGCCTCAGTCCCGGTGGATTCAACTGATAGGAGAATAAACCCTCAGTCCTCTTTCCTAACCCATGCATTTAGGGTGGAGTTTAGAACCTCAGTATTCACTCGACCCGTATGTGTAGATCCTCAAGTCATACCCACCTCTACGAAGTCATGTGCACATGCTTATATATAAGTAACCACCAACCATCCAAATCATTTCCCTCTGAAAATTACTACTCAGAACTACCCACATGGGAAACCACATCATGCCTTAACCCATTAACACATTACCATTTCACATCAATTAACCATTCACCCAATTCCATTGTGTTATGCCAATCTCACTCAGCATTCAACATTAAACCCATAATCTATCCCATTATGGTCATTAATCCATTTACGCATAACCCATTTAACCCCTTCATCATTCCCATGAATCAACCTTTAATTGCATTTCAAATAGCCTCTAAGTTATTACCAAGTCTAGGTGTATCACCTAAATTCCATTCCATGTTCAACCAATCATACCAACATTTTTATCAAGGGCTCTACAATTCATTACAACAAGGTCACTTGTTTAATAAATATCCCAAAACCTGGGAAAAGCCAGAACATCTCATGGATGACCCTTATTAGGTCAAGACAATCCCAACACATCCCACAGGGATCCTGAGGGTTTCCAATTACCATTTTAAACAGAAATATTACCAAACATTCCTAGATTATTCTAAACATAACCAAGGGAAAACAAGAACACATGTAAACATGCACAAAACCATAAATAACCATGGGATATCACTTGTAGACCACCTACCTCAAAACCACAGTTGAACGCACTCCCTATCGAGTACTTAGACCTCGATCCAACCAACATTTGAAGCTTCAACCAAAAACTCACCCAAATGATAGGATTTTAGAGCTTCAGAACGAAAGGGAGAGAAGGTACTAACCCTAAACCAAAAAGAAAAGCTAGAATGAGGTTAGCCTTATCCAGAGCATCGATCTGCAACCAAAGGCACAAAAAATGCCTTAGAATCGAAGGAGTTTGATCTCATGAAGTCCTTGAAAGGTTTGGTTCATGCCTAAGTTGAAGAGAGGAGGAAGAGAGGAAAATCCAGAGTGGGGTTTAAAAATCCCAGAGTGGCAACTTTGTTAATTTTCCCAACATTATGTGGTCACACAGTATGTCTGCATGGTTTGGCAAACTGTGCACAAACCGTGTGCATGCCACTGACCGTAGGAGAAGGAGTCATATGGTTTAGCCGTGTGGTTTGGAAAACAGTGCGCCAACCATGCGCTGGCTTTTGTCCAGAGGAGGGTGGGTCGCAAGGTTTCTTTTGGGTAAGCTGCATGGTTTGGCTGGCCGTGCGCAGGTTGTGCGCCATGGCCTGCATTGACTAGTTTTCCTTTCTTCCATTCCCCAGGCCCCTGAAACACCCCCAAGGCCTCTCATGCTTTCAGAAGAAATCCCTTGAATCCCAAAACAAGGAATTTAACCATTACAAAGAGAAAAACAAACCTTCCCAAAAGACCGGGATCTTACAACCTCCCCACTATATAATAGCTCATCCTCGAGCCGAGGTTCCAAAGCTCATTGATCCCCCGAGGAGAAGTGTTCGGGCCACTGAGCCAGCATATCCGATTCCCTCTCCCAAGTTTCTTCCTGAACATTACCATGTTGCCATAGAACTCGCACTAATGTCACAAGCTTTCCTCGCCAGAACTTTTCACTATGATCCACCACATGAACCAGATGCTCCTCCAAGGACGCATCATGCTCAAGCTCCACATCCCCAACATCAACCATGTGATATGGTTCATGGTGATACCGTCGAAGCTGCGACACATGAAACACATCAATCATCCCACCATACCGATGTGGGAGAGACAATCGGTAAGCCACTGTCTCGATCCTCTCAACAATCTCAAAATGTCCCACATACCTGGGCCCCAAATTACCCTGCATTCCAAATCCGTTGGTGACCCAACCTAGGCGATACCCGAAGGAATACTTTATCAACCACCTCAAAATTGAGAGGTCTACACCTTGGATTTTCATATGACTTCTGCCTACTCTGAGCCGTAGCCACTCGCTTCCTAATCAACTAAACTCTCACTGATGTCTCCTGCACGAGACTCGGACCCAACAACTCCAATTCACCGGCCTCTAGCCAACACAACACATATCGACATGGTCTCCCATGAAGTGCCTCAAATGGTGCCATCAGAATTGCAGCCTAAAAACTGTTGTTGTAGGAAAACTCAACCAATGATAGGTTTCTATCCCAAGAACCACCAAAGTCCAAGACACAAGCTCGTAACATGTCATCCAACACCTGCATCGTACGTTCCAAAGGCCCATCTGTCTACGGGTGGAATGTCGTACTAAAAAACACCTGCGTACCAAGCGCCTTTTGCAACCATTTCCAAAAACGTGACGTGAAACGCAGATCTCGGTCGGAAACTATGGTACGCGACACCCCATTCAACCGCACTATCTCGTGAACATACATCTCATCCACCTGGTCGACTGTATAGGTCTCCTAAATCCGTATGAAATGATCCACTTTCATTAACCGATCCACAATCACCCATGAAAAAATCCATTGTCACATCATCCCACTTCCATTAAAGAATTAGCAATGGATGCAATAAACCAACTGGGCGTTGATAGTCAGCCTTCACCTACTGACAGGTAAGACACCATGCCACAATGCCCACAAATTCCGTCTTCATTCCAGGCCACCAAAACTACCTTTGGAGATCATGGTACATCTTGGTCATACCAGGATGCACTGCCCACTTTGATGCATTAAACTCTAGCATCAAATCTTCTCGCACACCCTTTGGCACAACTGCATGATCATGAACACGAACAACACCATCCACACTGATGACCCCATGAGAATGTATCTCCCAACCATTAAGCATTTCCTTCATGATCAAGCACTCGGTATCATCAATATGACCTTACATAACTCGACTTAAAATCATCGACTCCATCGATAAGGAAGAAAGAGTGACCTGACCATTCTCCTCCTGCACCTCTAGGTGCATCTCTGCAAACAAACCCATCACCTTACACTTGGTGATGGACTCTTGAACAATCTATTTCCGAACCTTCATGTTCAGAGCATCAGCAACAATGTTTTCCTATCCCGGGATGTACACAAACTCAATGTCAAAAGACTATAGATATTCAACCAATCTACCTATGATTCAGATCCCACTGTGAGAAGATGTACATTAAACACTTTTGGTCCCTAAATACGGTAAAATGTTCCCCCAATAGATAGTGCCTCCAAAACTTCAAGGTGTACACTACTATAGCCAACTCAAGATCATGAGTGGGACAGTTATGCTCATGGGGTCTCAACTGCATCGACCCAAAAGCCACAACCTACTCATCCTGCATCAACACAGCCCCACGTCCGATTCCAGACATATCACAAAACACAATGAACGTCTTACCCGGATCAGGTAAGATCAAGATAGGTATGGTCGTCAACAACATCTTCAAATCCTGAATGGATCTCTCACAAGACTTAGACCATTCAAACCTAATTCCCTTCTTGGTCAAGCCCGAAAGTGGTGCTGCCAAGCGAGAGAAATCTCGAATGAACCTTCAGTAATACCTGGACAAACCCAGAAAACTACAAACATCAGAAACACTCTTGGGCTGCTCCCAAGATACAACTTCCTGCAATTTATCTATATATACTGACCCACCTGCCTCCGAGATTATGTGACCTAGAAAATGTACCCCACCTCTCCTGAATTGACACTTTGATAGCTTTGCGTATGGCCGATGCTCTCTTAGCGTACCCAAGACGGTGTCAAGATGTTCGGCATGATCATCGTGATTTTTCGAGTACACTAATATATCGTCTACATAGACAACCACAAACCGATCTAGATAGGGATGCAATATCTAGTTCATCAAATCCATAAACACCATCAGTGCATTGGTCATGCCGAAAGGCATTTCCAAAAACTCAAACAACTCGTACCGACTCCAGAATGCTGTCTGCAGTATGTCGGAAGACCTCACCCACAACTGGTGATAACCAGATCATAGATCAGTCTTAGAAAACACAGATTCACCCCTTAACTAATCAAAGTAGTCATCAATTCTAGGAAGAGGGTACCGATTTTTCACTGTCATCTGATTCAACATTCCATAGTCAACACACAGCCTCAGCAACCCATCGGCCTTCTCTGCAAAAAGAACGGGAGATCCCCAAGGAGAAATACTAGGATGGATAAACCCCTAGAACTCCAACTCCTCAATCTAAACATTCCTTTCCTGGAGTTTTGTCAGTGACATTCGGTATAAAAGAAGATAAACTTTCTCTGCTCCTAGCATCAACTCGATTGTCAACTCAACATCCCTCTCAGGGGGTAACACCGAGAAATCCTTCGAAAACACATCCTGAAACCGATCCACCATAGGAGGTAAAATAGACTGCTCTCCTCTGCCATTATCATCAAGCATGAGAAATGCCACTCGAGCCATGATTCCATTCACCTATTGACAAAACGGACCTGCACGCCCTGATCGAACATCCCATTCGCCACAGTGGACATAAGCATCACCCTCAAGTGACTTGAACGATACTCTGCGATGATAACAGTCTATGTACATCCGATACAACACCAACCAATCCATTCCTAGGATTAGGTCATACCCTGATATCTCGGGAAGGAACAAGTCCCACAGAAAATGATACCCACCAACTTCCAAGGCACACTGCTTGCATTGCTTGATATCTTCATCCCACACCCCCAACGGAGTGTCAATTGACATAAATCCACACACCCTCTCCATAGGTAAACCTAGATCTACCACAAGATGAGCAGATAAAAAATAGTGTGTGGCACATGTGTTAAACAATAAACTAGAAAAAATGGAGGTTATAAGGATCGTACCTCGAACAGTCAATGGTCCAGCCTCGCCATTACCAGACGCAAACTAAACTGCCTAAAGCTGACTTACCCCTTTACCCTGGGCTCCAGCCTGAATGCCCTGCGCTATACTGCCCTGCTAGAGTGAGTGATCCTACCTTGGGGTTCCACGTCCACTGCCCCTTCTAGTGCGGCATGTGGAGCTCCAACTACCTTCCTGATACGGGGAAACTGATCCCATTCTCGCACCCGACACAAGCTTTTTACCATTATTCTCACCCGCCTGCCGAGGGTTCATGTAGAATATCTTAAAATGCCCCATCCTGCCACACGAACGACACTCAATTGGAGGTCAAGGACACTGAACACACATATATCGCGACCTACCGCACTAATAATAAGTCACCTGATTCCCACTCTGAGAGGTTGGCCCTCTCTTCCAGCCTTTTTTCACAATACTTCCATACTTTGAGCTCTGATGCCATCACTTCTGACCCTCGGTAGCTGTACCACTCGTCTTCCCCACCGTCACCATAAGCCCATTACCCAAATCTCCCTTCAGTTTTCCTTCCAAAATCAGTTCCTAATCTAGAACCTCTATGAACCTCTTCATGTGGAAGATGATTAAGTGAGACCTGATCTCATGTCTTAGCCCATCCTGGAAACGCCTTGTTATCGCTGCCTCATCCCATACTAACACTGGGACAAAGTATCTCAAATCAGTGAAGCGACTATCATAGTCCGTCCCCGATAGTGATCCAAGAGTCAGGCTCATAAACTCTACAGCCCGCTCCTCCCTCAAAGACTCTGGGTGGAAATTCTCTTGAAACATTTCCTGAAAGGCTTTCCACAACATTCCCTCAGCCTGCTTAATTTTGGCCTGAATGTCCCACCAATTCCTAGCCAGACCTCTCAATATATAGGCGGCCAGCTTTACTCACTTTTGAACGAGGTTCTCTAGATGATCCAATATCTTACTGACAAGCTCTAACCAGAACTCTGCTGCCTCTAGCTCACCCTATCCTGTGAAAGTCAGAGGGTGTTGCAGCTGAAACTCCCTGGTTAGCTCAAACATACTCGGTGCTACCCGCCCTGGATCCCAATCCATCATTTTCATAAGGAGAGTCATGTTCTCTCATAACTGGTCTTCTCTACCTTCATTGATTGCCACATTTTCTTGCTCCTATACTGGAGGAGTGTTCTCAGCAACACCCTCTCATTTCCCAACTGGTAACTGACATCGTGGTGGCATTTCTCTACAATTCCAAGAATGATATTTAACACAGATACCACATAACATTCATGACTTCATCAAAATCTCTTTACTAGCTACAACAACCCTTTTCATAAGCTAACCCAACAAAAATTTCCAATTTTTTTAAACCCTATTACTTTATTAAACATCATTTACCCACATGTTTTATTTCATTCTTCTCATTATTTGTTGGTTTCATGAGATGCATGATGCACCCTACTTTCCTACCTCACACACACACCCCGTGCATGTGCATAACACATTGCATGTCACCTGTCTCCCTAGGTTCCTACAATGATCCATGATTGATAATCCTCGTGGCGTTAAGGCCACGAGCCAAACATCATAAAACAATCACATCAAACCACATGTGCATCACCCAACAATGAAATAACATCAACTGTAACATCACACTACCAAGAACATCATTTCCCACAAAGGGTGACTTGGGGTTCCCCCATACCTAGGTTAGCTACTACCAAGAACGAGCTCATCACCAAGGCCTGACACATCTTAACCCTTGGCTACCCATCCCAAATAACAAGACCTTAGAGAAGGATAAGAAAGACCTCCTCTGATTCCACTTTCTATCATCCCCAACCCGGAATCCGCTAAACCGGTGCTCCAAGACGGGTGGTTACATGACCTTAAGCATGCCTCCCCATACGCCAAAGGCTGCCGACTAGCAGCGGGGGTCTATGAACTCATGTGGGGAGACTATACCCCATATTTATTAGTGTAATCCATAACAGAATAACCAAATAGTGGAAAACCATAACAAATAAACAAGGAATATGTATAACAACCATTTCCAGTAATAAATATGCCATGTCATACTACAAGTGAAAAAGTGGACACAACCGCGAAATCAAGACAATGGCCAAAACCCCCCAAAATAGTCCCAACTCCATGTCTGGATCCTACACTATGTGCTACCCACGTCCACTCACTATCTAGCAAGGACCTATTCCCTTATACTGACCTGCATACATGAGGTCTGCTCGAGTACCCAACGACGGCATGAGTAGGGTGTGAGTATAACTTATTAGGCCACCACCAATGATGTCTACAAAATATCCCGTAATAACAGGTAGTGCATGCAAAGGTAAATGAATGATAAATGCCATGTAATTAATTAAGGTTCCATCAACCAGTTTAGATCCATTCCATTGCAACTTCCATTACCATTCATTACACACCCATTATCACCATTTAACATTTCATCATATTTCCATAGGTTAATCACATACATTATGTTACATGGGTCTAAGGTCAACGAACACATGCAAGAGGTTAAACACATCATTATCCTATCTCACTATGTCTAACCCCTCATATAAACCATAACCTCGCCTATATGCCTCAGTCCGGGTGGATGCAATCGTTAGGAGAATAGACCCTCAGTCCCCTTTCCTAACCCATGCATTTCGGGTGGAGTTTAGATCCTCAGTCTTCACTCGACCTATGGACATAGATCCTCAAGTCAAACCCCACTCTACGAAGCCATGTGCACATGCTTATATATAAGTTACCATCAACCATCCATTTCATTTCCCTCCGGAAATCACTATTCACAACTACCCACATGGGAAACCACATCATGCCTTAAACCATTAACACATTACCATTTCACATAATCTAACCATTCACCAAATTCCCATGTTTTATGCCTATCACACTAAGAATTCAATATTCAACCCATAATCAATCCCATTATGGTCTTTCATCTATTTACACATTAACCCATTTAACCCGTTCATCATTCCTATGAATCAACCATTCATTCCATTTCAAAAAGCCCCTAGGTTATTACCAAGTCTTAGTGTAACACCTAAATTCCATTACAAGTTCAACCAATCATACCAACATTCTTTATCAAGGGATCTACAATTCATGACAACAATGTCACTTGTTTAATAACAATCCAGAAACCCGGGAAAAGCCGAAACATCTCAATGATGGCCCTAATTATGTTAAGACAATCCCAAGACATCCCACGAGGATCGTGAGGGTTCCAATTTATCATTATAAACACCAATATTACCAAACATGACTAGGTTATTCAAAACATAACCAAGGGAAAACAAGAACACAAGTAAACATGCACAAAACCCTAAATAACCATGGGATATCATTTTTAGAACACATACCTCGAAACTGTGGTTGAACGCACTCCCTATTGAGTCATTAGACCTCGATCTAACCAACTTTCGAAGATTCAATTTAACACTCACCCAAAATATAGTGTTTTAGAGCTTTGGAATAAAAGGGAGAGAAAGTACTGACCCTAAAACAAAAATTTAATCAAGGATGAGGTTAGCCTTACCCGGAGCTTCGATCCGCATCCAACGGCACCAAAAACACCTTATAATCGAAGGAGTTTTATCTCTTTAAGTCATTGGGAGGTTTGGTTCGTGCCTAAGGTGAAGAGTGGAGGAATAGGGGAAAATCCCGAGTGGGGTTTAAAAAGTTCGTAGTGGAAATTTTGTAAATTTTCCCAACATTAAGTGGCTGCACAGTTTGTCCGCACGGTTTGTCAAACCGTGCGCAAACCGTGTGCATGCCACTACCAGGAGGAGAAGGAGTCACATGGTTCAACCGAACGGTTTGGTAAACCGTGTGAAAATCGTGCGCTTGCTTCTTTCCAGAGGTGGGAGGGTCACACTGTTTCCCCTGGGCAGGCCGCACAGTTTGGATGGTCGTGCGCAGGCCATGCACCTTGGCCTGACTTGCCCAGTTCTCCTTTCTTCCATGCCCCGAGCCCCTGAAACACCTCCAAGGCCTCTCATACTTTCAAAAAACATCCCTTGAAGCCCAAAACAAGAAATTTAACCAAAGAAATAAAAATCATACCTTCCCAAAATATCGGGATCTTACACCTACTATTTTATAGAATGGGACCTCTATTTATAGAGTGGAACATATCTAATATACTTGTTAATTGGTCATCTCTCTATAGAGTGGAACCCCTCTGATGTACTCGGTAATAGATCCTTTATCTCTCTACTGAATTGAAACCTCCAATCACACCATTAAACAATTCCTTTATATAGACATTTTTCACCTCTGTTGTGAGGACCAATTGTGTGGTGTCTCTTCACATAAATATTCATCAGATATAAATGTGAGAGGCATGAAATCATTTATGGAACATTTTATGTGTTTTGAGACATTAATCGTGGGATAAGATGTGATATGGAGATCCCTTTTCTCTCTCAAACAAATTTTTAATGAGTATGTATATATATATACTATTATAATTTTTCTTCTGTCATTTTGGTTGCGTAGAATACATTATTTCAGTATGCTATTGAACCCCTTATGGTTTTGGGGAATTTTAATGGGTATGTATATACTCACCGATTTATGGTCTTTGACTGCTTGTTATAGGTCATATAAAGATGGTGGAAAGGTAAATTATGACTAAAATGTATAAGAGGGGATACCAAGGTGAGTTTAACTCTAACAACCCAATCTTTTATGAATGAAATTCCCATTATTTTTATGTCTATAGAAACCACATGAACTCTTTTTATTTTTATTATTTGGCTCAAAAGGCCATTTTGTTTCATTACTATTTTTAGTATATCTTTTGAACAGAGATCACATTACTACTATAGATTAATTGATTTTAAAAATAATCACTTCGAAACAAGAAATGGAGAGGATATCCACATCCAATAGACTCAGGGCATATGAAGATAATTTGTCAGAGCTTGAAAAGGAGGTAGAGTCATGGGTCTTCGATCTCGACCATGCACATGATGAGCTTCAACACATTACTCTTGAATGGAATTTATTACCAGATAATTTCAGGTAAATAGAGATTACCACCAGGGTGATGTTGTCTGATCCTCCCCAAGATTCTGTCTCCATCGCACCACTTATCTTATGTTTTATGTGGGGTTTATAAGGGCATATGTAATAAGGAATTATTTACTTATTATGTAATACCATTTTATAAATAAAAGTATTATTCCATAAATTGTTTTATAAGAATATGTTTTCATAAAAATATATTGAATTTGATAAATTGAGTTTTTGAAAAAATGTTAATTTTGAGAAATATATACACTTTTATATTAAATTAATGATTTATAAAAAAATCATTTAAATGATGATTATTTCAGTTCTTTATCTATAAGTTATTAGGTGATTAGATTAATAAGAGTTTTATTCTTATACTATAAAACAGAAAGTGTGTTTTTATTGAATTCATTTTATGGAATTAATAAAATTTTCAATTAATTAATATTTCAATAATATACTGTCATAGAATTAAATTTATGATTAATAAATGAGAATATAATTTAAATGATTTCAAATATAATTTTTATTATGGTTTGAAAACAATTTTTATCAATACCAGTAAATGTTCAATAATGTTAGTTTTAATTTTAAAAGTGAAAATTGAAATATTTAAAAAATTATTTAAATAAATTGAATATTATTTTTGGAATTAGGATGTTGAAATTATACAATATTGATTATTTCATAATTTTAGGAGACAGTAAAATTTTTGTGTAAAAATTAAATACTGTATAAATAAAATGTGTGTTTTATGACCTCATGATGACCCCAAAATGATGTATTAAATACTATATTGGGTATTATCATCCCAATATATGTACTCCAATTAAAAAAATTATTTTATATTTGTTTTACATATTTTATAAAGCCTAATTGAATCATAAAAAATATATAATATATTTAATGATTTTAAAATTATTTCATTGAGAATTTGACCCACCTATACACAAGTAAGACTAATATATTATAATGCTTTTCCATTTTCCTTATAAAATAAAATTTTAAACTTTTAGTTGTTAAAAACCTTCACAAAATGCATGGAAAATTTTATGGTTCTGAATATGTAGTAATATAGATTCCAGATCTTATGTTTGTGAAATATTAATGATTTTCCCACCATTTCCCTTATAAACCCACAAATTCTCTCAGTTATCCTCACTAAAAATAGTATTAGAACTTCCCAAATCTTACCTCCCCTCTCTATAATCCTCCCAAGTTTTCACAATCTCTCATAAAGCCCCTATTCAAGCTCATAAAGTCACACACTAAAGTAAGGGATTCCTTCCTTTCTCATTTATTATAGGTTTCTGTAGGTTGTAATAAATATTTACATTCAATTAAAAATGATGGGGTATTATTTCACAAGTCCCTAATACATACCTTATAATGTTTTAATGATGATATTCCAAATTCACTCTCATTAATTCATTCGGTGTACACGTATTTCAATGTTGAAATCCTATAAGGGGTTTCTCTTTTCTTATATCCATTCATGTATTTCTCCCCTATTATGTATCTAAATGAAAATTTATATATGGGGATATTATGTGCAATTATCCCCTTAATAAATATTCCATGTATAAATTATGATATACCACAATATCCCTCATCAACAAAAATTATGAATTTCCATATGACGACGTTATCCTACTGAAATTGGACTGCAATTTCCCAAGCCAAAATCATCATTAGTGAATATCATACCCATTTCTCGATCAAGTGTATTCCCCATAATGAAATTATAAATATTTAATGGTGTTTAAATGTTTATATTACATATTATCTAATTATATTATAACTTATTATGTTGAATGATTCCATTTTATATAATCAATGTGGCACATATATGCATGAAATGAAATGTTCGTAAATGGTGCACCATGATTGCACTCCAATGAATTTGGTAATTTTTTTATATCATGATACTCCATGTCCAATGAGGATTTACACATCCCAAATTATATCAAATGAGGGATTATTAATGATAATTCATGAGAAATAAGGGTTTAATCAATCTTATCCATGGGCATTGAGGATTGGCACATGCCAATTTCAGGTAGTATGTCGTTACCAAATTTCCATGTTATGATAAGCATGATATATCACGCATCGATTTTCATGTTTCTATTATACTCCATTGATATTCCTATTACATAACATATATTTTATTATTCATTTTATGCCTTTTTTACTCCCTTAATAGTCTTTATAGATCATCATTTTCTTATGTATGTCCTCAGGTCATCACACACTATGCTAAGTATGAAAGAATGTTATGGTCATGTAAAAATGAGATTCCAAAAAATAAGTTGTATATTATATATTACATTGTAATATATTTTTCTTAACACCCAATATCTTGAGCACTCTCGATCTAATGGGTTGTTTTAAGTGAAAAGTTATGTAATAAATCATGTTTAAATATGAAATAAAGAAAAGGGTTATTATATTAACCATATAAAGTGGTAAATGATTAGTGATCTAAAGTCAGACTCTCTATGTATTTCATTTCTAGTACATTTTAGGTTAGTATATATACTCTTTTTGGGCATCGAATTTTCATTTTTATTTCAGAATGCTCAGTGAAACTTTTTTTTACTAATATATGGTCAAATTCTTGGTTTCTACAATATATGTTATGCTATTTTATTATTATTACAGTGATATTTTAAATGGATACAGTTGGGTACATGCATACATGTACATTAGAAAAATTTAAATAATTTCAGCAATGTCATTCATTGAGGGTCACTATGAAGGTTCTGGGTGCAGCGAAAGCGCGTGGGTGGATGTGCCCACTTGGAATTTTGTCATTATCCATGATCAATCTAGGATCAATATGATGATAAACGCCAGTCTCCACAGATCGAATCACAGAAAAAGACAAAGAAGATGGTTTGTCCCGGAACCACAAAAAAGGATCGTTACAGGTTGAATATAATTAATTTAATTAATTATAAATAAATACCTTTTCTACATTCTTTCTTCGTTGATGTTCTCGATCACTTTGTCGATGTGATCCGTCGTTGCGTCGCAGAAGCCAAGTGTAGACTACCTCTAGCGGTGATCCACACGTGTACCTCGTATCTCTAAATGTCGCCAAAGGATTCTCTGGGTGCTAGCGTGGAGACGCCTTTGCTTGCGTTGTCCGCCTTAGATCGTCTTGATCTGATGGAAGAGGATCTCTCTCAGTCTTGAGAGTGTTCTTGGAGGAAAAGGTTCTTTCGGCCTTGAAAGAATTCTCCAGACATGATTTATCCAACGATTCTCTTGTGTTTCAGAAAAGAGTTGGGGTTGTGAGGATATTTGTAATCGGGTGTGTGGGGTTATAGAGTTATGACAATAAATAAACGCGTTATGCATTTTATTTATTTCATTGACTCTTTATTTAAAACCCCCATGTTGAATAATTCCTTGACATGCGCCCACGCTGATTATAATAAATATCATTTAAAAAAATATTATATCCTCAAAATCCCGACAGGAAAAACTACACGGTGTGTAATAATAAATACATGGCGTGTACTTGTTTTTCATTGAAAACTACACAGCGTGTACATTAAATATACATGTCATATATATCATGTTTTCATTTATTTATTTCTTTTCCAAAATAAAACTACACGACATGTAATAATAATACACGGTGTGTACTTGTTTTATTTTATTTTTCCTCCATCATTAAAAACAACTTAGGCTTCCTTGAATAATTATTAAACCACGTACGGGAATAATATTTATTCAACTTGAGATACTTGGATACACTTAGTGTGTGACCCTCTAGGCCTCATTCTCGTTGGCATTAGGCAGTCTTGCCTAAAGTCCAAGATTACTGTCTAGCAATGGGTCAAGGCACCTAAGAGAAAGAAGTTGACGGTGCATTGACGTATCACCTCATACGAACGCTTACTGTGTAATTTAATCCCTTTTTCTCAATATCACATCAAGCAGGTTTCATGGCAGTGTCATAAACCTTTATGCTTGATATTTCGTTCTTTGACTAACTGAAATAAACTCATCTTTTACACCATGTCTATGGAATTTAATGCGACAGTTCTATTTCAATCAAAGGGACGAGATATCAACTTCCATAAATGGAAGGGACAAATCCTTCCTCAAATTATCCATTAACAACATGTCAATTGTGACGCACCCAACGTACCCTACTTCCCGCCAACTATATGTGTGACGGTTTTCATCAGTAAATCTAAGTGTGCGAGTCATGACATGAGTTAATGATAATCTACCAGTCTAAGGACCATTACACACGCTCATAGATAGCAATATCCGATGACACCAAGACATGTAGAATTACTACTGGCGGGTCTGTTCTCATAATCTCCCATCTTAGAGATTACCAAGTGCGAACTCCATGAGAGAGAGTCTCATCTTCTTACGAGTACTCACACATGACAGACTGTATACTATGTGTCCTATCATAGTATGTCATCCAACCGCAGAACTTTATTTAAAAATATTGTTACAGCATTTCAAGTTTCTCATCATAGCGTGGATCTTGTATGACCTTATTAATGCAACAAATATTCCAGGACATTATTATATTATAGTCATGAAGAACAATGAACAATATATAATAAGTGAACATTTATGTAACCAAAGTATAAAACAGTTGGTTCTGAGGACACCAACCGTTACAAACTCCCACTTGGACTAGAGCCAACAGCTTATGACTTTTAGTCTGCTAGACCTTACATGATGATCATGTTTCTGCTGATTCAAGGATTTAGTCAATGGGTCGCCACGTTGTCTTCTGTGGAAATACTGCTCACTGCAACATCACCTCTCTGAGAAAAATCTCTCAAGAGATTATACTTCCAAAGTATGTGCTTTGTCCGCTGATGTGACCTTGGCTCTTTTGCAAGTGCCACCGCTGTAGTATTATCCCAATAGAGTGTGATAGGATCTTTACTGCTCTGTACAACATCCAGCTCATGGACGAAGCTTCGCATCCATACTGCTTCTTTAGCTTCCTCAGAAGCTGCGATATACTCAAACTCTACTGTAGAATCATCCACCACACTTTGTTTTGAGATCTTCCAGCTCACTACACCTCCATTCAAACTAAAGATGTATCCATTCTGCGACTTCATGTCATCTTGATTAGTCTGGAAACTAGCATCCACATGTCCTCTGATGACTAGTTCCTCATCTCCTCCATAAACCAGGAACATATACTTAGTACGCCTTAGATACTTAATGATAGTCTTGACTGTCATCCAATGGCGGTCTCCTGGATCAGCTTGATATGTGCCTACCGCACTTAATGCATAAGAAACATCTAGCCTCGTATATAGCATAACATACATGACGGACCCAATCGTGGATGCATAAGGGATCCTTTCCATCCTCTTTCTTTCCTCACGTGTCTGAGGACAAATTTTCTTGGAAAGATGAATGCCATGTGACACTGGAAACAATCCCCTCTTTGACTGTTCCATACTGAATCTCTTCAGTATCTTGTCAACGTATGTACTTTGACTTAGGCCCAGCATTCTCTTGGATCTATCATGATGGATCTTGATCCCAAGAATATATGTCGCCTTGCCCTAGTCTTCCATGGAGAATAATTTATGCAACCATGCCTTAACTGACTGTAAGATAGGTACTTCGTTTCCAATTAGCAATGTGTCATCAACATATACTATTAAGAAAACGACTGCACTTCCACTAAACCTTTTGTAGACACAAGGATCACATTCGTTCTTATCAAATTCAAATTCCTTAATAACTTCATCAAAATGAGCGTTCCATGAACTTGATGCTTGCTATAATCCATAAATGGATTTTTGCAACTTGCATACCTTGTTGGCATCCTTTGGAGTCACAAACCCTTCAGGTTGTGTCATGTAGACATCTTCCTGGAAGTTCCTGTTAAGGAAAGCCGTTTTGAAATCCATTTTCCAAACTTCATAGTCATGGTAAGCAGCAATGGCCAATAGGATTCTGATGGACTTCAGCATTGCAACCAGTGAAAATGTTTCATCATAGTCAATTTTTTTATGCTGTCTAAAACATTTTGCAACCAGTCATGCCTTGTAGGTTTTTAATTGCCCCTCCATGTCCAGTTTCTTCTTGAATACCCATTTATTACCGATAGGCTTTACATCAACTAGAGGATCTACCAAAATCCAGACTTGGTTTTGGTATATGGAATCCATTTCAGAATTCATGGTTTCTTGCCAGTTGGAAACGTCTGTGCCTTCAACTTCTTCCTTGTAGGTAAGAGGATCATCATTGTCAACCAATAATGAGTCACCATCCTCGGTGACAAGAAAACCATATATTTCTGGTTCTCTCACCTCTCTCGTGCTCCTATGTCGTTCTTGTGTCTCTGAAACTAATTGTTCTTCCACAGGGCTTTGTGGAATCTGTTCTTGTACCAACTCATGTGTATCTTGTTCCTCGACTTCATCGAAGTCTATCTCGCTCCCACTATCTCTTTTGGAGATGTGCTCCCTCTCAAGGAATATGGTGTGTCTTTCCACTGTAACCTTTTTGTCTGAGGGGTTGTATGGGTAATATCCCCTTGTTTCCTTGGGATATACTATAAAGATACACTTTGTGCCTCGGGGTGCAAGTTTGTTACCTGAAGAGGCCTTAACAAATGATTCACTACCCCACACATGTAAATTCATTAACATGGATTTGCGTCCACTCCATAATTCATATGGAATACCATTTATCGATTTAGTTGGTACTTGGTTTAGTATGTGCGCTTCTGTTTGTAAAGAATATCCACAAAATGATAATGGAAGACTCTCATGAATCATCATTGTTCTCACCATGTCCAACAAGGTGAGGTTACTCCTTTCACTTACACTATTCCACTGCCGTGTGTAAGGAGGAGTGAGTTGAGATAGAATCCCAAACTCCCATATGAAATCAATGATGTCATGATTAAGATATTATCCTCCCCTGTCTGAGTGAAGTTTCTTAAACTTCATACCAAGCTGGTTCTTAACTTTATTCTTGTATTCTTTGAACCGATCAAAAGAATCTGACTTATACCTCATTAAATAGATATATCCATATCTACTAAAATCATCAGTAAAAGTTATGAAGTATGAGACCCCACCCCTTGCATCAACTGGAAATGGTCCACACACATCTGTGTGAACTAATTATAGAATCTCTTTATCTCTTTGACCTTTCCCACTTAATGGGAGTTTGGTCATTTTGCCTTGTAGACACGCATGCCATACACCAAGTGCTTTTAGTTTGAAAGAATCTAAATACCCATATTGATGTAATTTTGTCAAACATTTCTCATTGACATGACCTATCCGGTGATTCCAAAGTTGGGTGTGGTATGAGTCATGTGAATTAACTTTGTTATCTATTTACATTACTTTTTTTGTGTATTCTAACACATAAAGGTCGTTATATAAATGTGCCCTACCAAAACAAATGCTATCTTTATAAAAGTAGCAACATTCATTTCTAAAATTGAATATGAATCTATCAGTATCTAATCTAGATTCTGATATAATGTATTTAGTAACAGAAGGCACATAATAACAACCTTTCAAAACCAAGACCATCCCGGTAGGCAATGTGAGGTGGTAGTCTCCAACAGCTACAAAAGCGAGTCTGGCTCCGTTGGCTGCTCGTAGATCTACCTCCACTCAATAAATCTTCCTGAATCTACTTGGTTCCTGTGTTTGGATACATATGTGAGAACCAAAAGCAGTATATAATACACAATTAGTATAAATAGATAGATTGCATTCGATAAAAACGCACCTGAAGCTTCCCCTTGATTCCTTGGCTGGGTGTAGTTTTTCTTCCAGTGGCCCTTCTTGCCACATGTGAAACAAACAGCATCCTGTTCTTTTGCCTCCTCTTTGATCTTCCTTTTCTTGGAAGGCCTTGAAGAAGCTTTGGGATTAAAGATCCTTGCCTTCCCTTTCCTTTTATTCACCATAAGGACAGAAGGCTTTTCACGCTTCATGTCATTGTCCACTTGGCAAATAAGGATAAAAAGACCAGATAGAGACTTCTCAATATTGTTCATGTTGAAATTAACAACAAAGTTTGAGATGATCTGGGGGAGTGATGCGAGAATGAGATCGGTACCCAGTTCTTCAGGGAGTTTAAACCCTAGAACCTCCAAGCGCTCAATGTATCCAATGATCTTGACTACATGAGGCCCAACTGGGGCACCCTCTCCAAACTTGCTCTGAAACAGAGCCGTGGAGATCTCAAACCCTTCCTATCTTTCTCTCTCCTGGTATAAACCACAGAGGTTCTCGAGCATGCTGTAGGCATCCATGTCTTCATTAGACTTCATGAGATCACTAGACATAGATGATAGCATCAAACATTGAACGCCGAGAGCATCGTTCAAATGTTGATCATAGGCTAGGAAATCTTCATCACTTTCCCCTAGGGTAGGAGAATCAGGAAGTGAGGACTCCAGCATGTAAAAATTCCATTCACGGCATTAGATAACCTGAAGGCACCTAAACCATTCCTGAAAGTTACTGCCGGTGAGGATGTTGTCTTTATCCAGAATTGATCGCAAAGAAAACGTGGTTGATGTGTTTGTCATATTGATTATACAATTTAAAAGAGCAAATTCATCAGTACTTTCTTGATTACATTTTATGAGAAATAATAAATTTTATTAAGTCTCCCACTATTTTATCATGTCCCAATGGCCCTCACCATTGAACTCGGAATGTCCAGTTTCTTTGACATTGTAGTGAAAAGGATCCATATTTGCCTTCGCATAACCCCAACTAGGGTTGGTCAAGCTATTTGAAGGTATTTTGGTAGGAGGTTCTTTTCCAACTGTGAGGTTACAATTCCTTGATCTGTTGAGCGGACTCCCCAATCCTAAAATCCTGACTTGGATTTCCTCAACTCTTTCCTCCAATATTACATCAAGTCTAGTAAGGGCTACTTCTCTTGATGTAATATGGTTAAGTAAACTCGAAACCTTTCATAAGGGCATACTTTATAAAAGTATGTGTCCCAACAAGGGTTTGGCAAACACATTGTTTTATTCATTATTTCCCTTAATCAAGTAACGGATGGCTTGGTCTGACTTAATATGGTATTTGAGGGATTTTATTCTTTATGCGTATCTTTTCATTATCACATGCTTGTTAATATTAAGTGATGCTTGCTTAAGTGATTAACCATGTTCCGATAATGTTTACGCATAGTTCGGTTTTTATTTTTTTTCATATTTTCAAGCTTGTTCATTTTATTAATTATGTGGTCGCGACAACACATGCATAATAAATAAACCATGCAATCAGACAGAAATAAAATAAGATGGCATGATCATGAGCTTCTATTTGGTTAGCTTATCTAGCAGTTTTGATAAGCTTACCCTGACCTAGGGAACACACCTTGAACCTGATGGATCGTGTTTTGCTGCTCCCACCTGTCCACCTTTGTATCTTCTTGTGTCGGTTTTGCCTCGGCTTCGGGATTTGAACCGTCTCCTCTGGCTTGGGAGATCCTCCATTACATGGGTTTACATTAAAGAAACCATGGGCACGTAGGCCCTACATTTTATTGGGAGAAGGCTCGCAGGCTATCAAATTTAAATTAAATAATTTTAAACGAAACCATACACATACAAAGGGTCTTTGGTCTAGGTCATGATCATCCATAGTATGCAACGACATTTACGCATATTTAGAATTCAAATTCATTTAATCGTTCTTTTATTTCCGATAAGACGCACTCGAATTCAATTAATTATGATCTTATAATTAATCAATTCTTTATCTTAAATTCCTTTCTGAATTTCCTTGAGATTATTCTCATCCATATTCCTTGTACGAGTCTTTGTACATTGGAGGAAACCAGGTGAAATTCCATTTCTGGAAAGTACATAGCGTGTAGTTTATAATTACACGGCGTGTATTTTTCTTTTCACCCTTTATCCAAAGTACACGCCGGGGATTAGGCATGTTTTTTGTACTTTGGAAATTTTAGAGTACACAACGTGTAGATGAATCATACACGTCGTGTAATTCCTTGTTACGCGGTAATCGGCCTGGCGATCCTGTGTGCGCGGTACGCGGCATATCTTTGTACACGGTTTCACCTGCGTCGGAACGGACTACACGACGTGTTGCTCCAACATACACGTTGTGTATTCCGGTTTCCACGCTCGATTCAATTCTGGTCAACAGGGAATGATTAAAACTTGGGCATAATAAATTCACACTGCGTGGTTTGGCGGACCAACGCCGGTTCGTTGAACCTAAGCACACGACATGTAGTTTTAATTACACGTCGTGTAATCCCGTGTTGTACAGACAGAAAGAGAGGCTCCTCCGGATGAGTTCCTCACTTTTATTTAAATCAAAATTAAAATTAAAAGGTCGTTTCTGTGTTATGAATCAAGAAACGAAGGAGTAAGAATAGATCTCGTTAATTCAGATTTATATAACGATTTATTTCGAATTGAATCAAATATGAATGCGTAAATTATCAATTAAAATTAAATAACTATAATCAATGTTGTATCCTCCCTCTGATACCATTTGAAGGTTCCAGGCGCAGCGGAAGCACGTGGGTGGATGTGCCCACTTGGCTTTTTTTCATTAGGAATGATCAATTCGGGATCAATACAAAGATAAACGCCAGTCTCCACAGATTGAATCACAGAAAGAGACAGAGAAGATGGTTTGTCCCAGAACCACAAACAAGGATCGTTACAGGTTGATTATAATTAATTTAATTAATTGTAATGAAATACCTTTTGGGAATTCTTTCTTCATAGATGTTCTCGATCACGTTGTCGATGTGATCCGTCATTGCGTCGCAGAAGCCAAGTGTAGACTCCCTCTAGCAGTGATCCACACATGTACCTCGTATCTCTGAACGTCGCCAAAGGATTCTCTGGGTGGTAGCGTGGAGAAGCCTTTCCTTGCGTTGCCCGCCTTAGATCATCATGATCTGATGCAAGAGGATCTCTCTCGGTCTTGAGAGTGTTCTTGGAGGAAAAGGTTCCTTCAGCCTTGAAAGAATTCTCCATAGATGTTGTGTCCAACGATTCTCTTGTGTGTCAGAAAAGAGTTGGCGTTGTGAGGATATTTATAATCGGGTGTGTGGGGTTATAGAGTTATGACAATAAATAAATGCGTTACGCGTTTTATTTATTTCATTGACTCTTTATTTAAGACCCCAATGTAGAATAATTACTTGACAAGCACCCAGGCTGATTATAATAAATATCATTTAAAACAATATTATATCCTCAAAATCCCGACTGGAAAACTACACGGCATGTAATAATAAATACGCGGCATGTACTTGTTTTTCATTGAAAACTGCACGGCGTGTACATTAAATGTACACGGTGTGTATATCCTGTTTTAATTTATTCATTTACTTTCCAAAATAAATCTACACGGCATGTAATAATAATACACGGAGTGTACTAGTTTTATTTTATTTTTCCTCCATCATTAAAAACAACTTAGTCTTCCTTGAATAATTATTAAACCACATACGAGAATAATCTTTATTCAACTTGAGATACTTGGATACACATAGTGTGTGACCCTCTAGGCCTCTTTCTCGTTGGATTTAGGTAGTCTTGCCTAAAGTCCAAGATTACTGTCTTGCAACGGGTCAAGGCACCCAAGAGAAAGAAGTTGATGCCACATTGACGTATCACCTCATACAAATGATTACTGTTTAATTTAATCCCATTGTCTCAATATCTCATCATGCAGGTTTAATGGCAGTGTCATAAACCTATAATCTTGATATGTTGTTCTTTGACTACTTGAAATAAACTCATCATTTACACCATGTCCATGGAATTTAATGCGACAGTTCTATTTCAATCAAAGGGCCCAGATATCAACTTCCATTAATGGAAGGGACAAATCCTTCCTCGACTTATCCATTAACAAAATGTCACTCGTGACGCACCCAACGTACCCTACCTCCCGCCAACTGTCTGCATGACGGTTTTCATCAGTAAATCTAAGTGTGCATGTCATGACATGAGTTAATGATAATCTTCCAGTCTAAGGACCATTACACATGCTCGTAGACAACAATATCTGATGACACCAAGACATGAGGAATTACTACTGGCGGGTCTGTTCTCATAATCTCCCATCTTGGAGATTACCAAGTGCGAACTCTATGAGAGAGAGTCTAGTCTTCTTACGAGTACTCGAACATGATGGTCTGTATACTATGTGTCCTATCATAGTATTCCATCCAACCGCAGAACTTTATTTAAGAATATTGTTATAGCATTTCAAGGTTCTCATCATAGCGGGGATCTGCTATGACCTTATTAATGCAACAAATATTGCAGTACATTATTATATTATAGTCAAGAAAAACAATGAACAATATATTATAAGTGAACATTTATGTAACCAAAGTACAAAACAGTTGGTTCTGAGGACACCAACCCTTACACACTACCCCCTGACATATGGAGGCTGGATTAAGGTAGTCACAAATCATCCATCTTTGAGCTGGGTGGGACCCCGGGTGTTGGTTTGAGACTTATTAAGAATTTATTCACAATAATGTAGTAATAAATAAAGATAATATCATTTTTATATAATAGATATTTTTTTTCGAAAAACAGGTTTCTTCAAAAAATGATTATTTGAATAGAAAATCATAAAGACTATATATTTTAATTAATTAAAATTTTATTTAAAGATAAGTAATAAAAATGAAATTTATATGTTATATATATAATTATATGATTTAAAATCCATATAATAGTTATTTTATTCTTATAGATCCTACATGATTATCTTATGATTAAAAATTGATTTCATTAAATATAGATTTGGGCCATATTTTTCACTTTATTTTTAAATTAAATTATGCCACTTCTATAAATTTAATTTTTTAAAAGTGTTTTGATATTTGGAACAGGGAAAAATAATCTATGTAAATAACATCTATCAAATTATTTTCACAATGAAGAGGAAATATAAGCAAAAGTAATTACTATGGTTACAATTAAAATGTGTATAGAGGGTAAATCAAAAATATAGGTGTCATAATGACCTATATTTTAAATGAAATCCAGTTATCAGGATTTTGTTTACCATATTTTTATCCCTTATAATATGATCCATTTTGATCCATATATATATGAATTTTATATTATGTTATTTTAAAACTATGAAAATTTTATTTGGTGACACTCAACTCAAGTTTTAATGGTCACATCCACCCCTTAACTCATCAAACCTTTTAATCCAATTATCATGACCAAACCCAAAAACAATTACTCTTATAAATCCTTATCCACATTCTAGAGGATATGGTATTACCAAAATACCATCCCTTTGACATTAATATGAGAACTAAAGATCATTCTTTTAATTGAAGTTAATTGAATTCACCAATATCCTTCTTTTTTAACTTCTGATTATGAAAAATTCAATTGTGAATTAATAATTCTAATATTATAACACAAGTATATATCATATTACTAAAGTAAATATTTTGATTTCATAATATTATTTAACATTTTTCTGCATCACAAGGGAATGCAAACTATTTCTCATGTATTCGGAATATGAACGCCTCATGAAACTATATAATTTTATAAATAACAAAATCCCATAGATAGTCATAATTTTAGAAATAATGAATATATATGTTAATTATGACATGATATTTACTCTTGGGAAATAACATATCACCCACAACATGAACCGTTCAACCATTATAAAATTGATATCTTAGCATATGCATACATTCGAGTGACCATATCTATGAAGCAATGCGATTTATTTTCCATGCAGACCGTTCAATATGATTCAATGTTGGGATATGATGAATAAATGTAATGATTATAAAATTAATATTACTATTTTTAGGATGGTTTTGGATAATAATATATATAAATGATTGTTAAATTTAAGAGTGTGGTAATTGTTGATTTAATATATGTTAATTTTAGAGCCTAAAATTGACTTTCTTTAAGTGGGCTAAATAAATTGTATTCAAAATACCTCTTAATTATATAAATTGTGATTGGACATGTCCCTGGGGACCAATAATAAAAATTGTGTGATCATGTAGATTCTGATATGTAATTCAGTGTTCATAATGAAAAATTGATTATACATTCAATGTCTATAGAATCATAATCAGTAATTAGTGGTACCATAATCAGTTATTAATTATATTCATAGTAGAAAATAAAAACATAATGAATTTTAATGACAACAGTTGTGATAAATTTGTGTAATAATGTTTTTTGATTAAATGTTAATGTGTGTGGATCATAATCAGATTAATGATGTATTTAGAAAGTAATACAGAGTAGAAAAATTGTATCATAATGAAATCTATTATGATTTAAAAGAGAAAAATATAAAGATAAATATAAAAGTATATAATAATATTATATGCCATGGAAATGAAATATGTGTAATAAAAAAGTGATGCAAATGAATAGAATTAGTTTATGTTAATCAGTTGGGTATCCAATAACATAAGATAAAGGTCCCTTGTTTTATACTTACAAGAATGATAATTTTTTATTACTAATGAAACCCTTAGATATGGTGATCGGTCTATCCAATTGTCTCGTGTTCCCTCAATAAAATGATGAAATTTCCTCTATCTACCTATCCATATCAACCATTAATATAATGTCTGGTACAGTTTTCAATCAACATGATCCCTCAATCAAATTATTGTGATTGGTTGTAAAATTAAAAATAAAAACTCAAAAATGATACAACTAAAATGAACTTATAGTTCACTCTAGTGATCCTAGTAGCTCCCATATAACAACAAAATATGTATACTTTTATTTCAGTGCCTCAACATGTGTTATATATTCTTGAGAACACTTCAAATAAACATTTATTTATATGAATTATTCTGAATGTCATATTGATCTTCCAATGATAATATTTTCTCTGATTTTTTCTCAAGGACGTGGACTCATTGCCCTTCACTTTACATATTATAATAGAATGTATGTCATCATTTTGTTTTACACATTTATAGTTTACAAATTTTAACATTATAATCAAATATGGTTTTCCATAATCAGAATTTTAAATTTCTGTTCATCTAAGTTATATTCTTAAATATGTCATTATGATTTTTTTATGAGTATAATTATAATGTTGTAATTTTCAATGTCCTGTCTGGTTAAAAACCAATTTTCAAAATGAAGAAAATACATAATGTCATGAAATCTAATTTAATAATGGTTATTCCAAACATTATCATTTTAGTTATCATGATGATAATTATAATGAATAAAGTAGGTTTATATTCAAGAATATTTTTAAACTTATTATTATTATGGTAAATAAAAATTATATTATAAATAGAACATTCTTAAAATACATGAGATATTAAAGAGTTAGAAATTTAGTAATTATGAAAGAGTTTGTGATATCTAGAAAAATTGGAAAAATCCAAAATTTCGTTTGGACTAAAAAATCTCCCACGTTTTGGAAATCACAATTACAGATACATAAATTGAAAATAACTTTGAGAAATTTAATTCATTAATTTCATCATTAAAATATATATTCGATATTTAAAATTAATACTTATATCTCCCTAAGTTAATAGATCTCTTAAATATATTGGTGCTTAAAACTAACTCCTCTTTAGGATAAGAACATACCCTAAGGATTGAAATATATTATATAGAAGTATATCCCGCCTTACATAATATGTATTTCCATTTATATAAAATTATTTCCCATTGTGATTGTCAATATAGAATATGAAAATGTTTTTATGTACATGAAAATGGGTTGGGAGAAAACTATTTGAATCAAAATAATAATTTATTAAGTCATATAAAATGAATTAATAAACATTTATCAATTTAGTAAAGGGATAAAATTTAAATAAATAGTAACTTGATGAAAAAAATTTCAATAAAAATATAATAAACATAGTTATTATATGATTTTTTTAGAAATAAATTCTTCACTATTCAGTATTAAGGAACATACTATTGTCTTCAATATCTTGAATTATATTTTATCTTCTTACATCTTTGAAAAAACACTTTTTAAGATTGGGTTTTTTCCAAATCGTGTAACCATTCCTCTTGAATATAAATATCTTAATCCTGAATTTGAAAATTTTATTATGGTTTAAATCCTTCGAGAAAAATCATTATTCATGGTATGGACTTCCTTATTATGACTTTATAATCTCCATATCTAATCCTAGAAATATATCATCTTTCCATTCAGTTCATTTATAGTCTATGTAAAATTGTATGTTTGATCATTGAATGATTGAATGATCATTACTCAATCAATCATAGCCTTTACTAACATCTAGATATTTTCAGTTTTTTATTTTATTTAGTTCCTAATATATACAAAATTCTCAAAAAAAATTGATATTATTAATGAATTTTTGATACCATTTTTTAATTTGGCTACATGGTCATTTATGAATCTAATAAAAATATTGATAATATTTTAACTCTTCTTCTAGTTTAATCACATTATCTATTATCATTTTTCCAAATCTAATTTTTGTTTAAAAATAACATCAATAATCAAACATTGATATTCAATATTTTTGAAACTAGTAATTTTTTCTACAATCCTTTTAAATTTCTATGAAATAAATTTTTCTCATTATGGAGATGTTTGTCTTGAAAATATTTATTTATCAATTTCTTATTTCTCATTTAGTTATAATAAAATTGGTTTTGAATTCAAATTGAACTAATATACATTTATATTTCATTGAATCTAATTTCATAAATCATTTTTCATCCTAATTTTCATCAAAAATCTAAATATCATTGAAATACATACTTTTACTACCTTAGACATTTTGATTCTGATATTGTTTGTCCATCATAGATGATGATTCAACTTCTAGAATTTTTAGGGAATTTTTTTCATGACTAACAAATTTCCCTTTTTGTATTCGTAATAAAGTTAATTATTTTGAGAAATCCTGTGAATTCCCAATTGAAATATTATTGGACGAATTATATACTTTATTATCATTTTGATTTTCTTCATCTACCTAATCCATCTCAATATTTCCATTTTTCTTTAAATTTTTTCTTCTTTATCTTATTATTCATCTTCATATTCTTCCTAATCTTGTCACTCTCAACTTCCATTGTCTTCTCCAATTACATCAGATAATATTTTTATGATATCAATTTCGATAGAACCTAATTCCAATTATTTTTAAAGAATCTTTTAATGATGGGACTCTAATATCAAATCACTATTCTCATCTCAAACAGATTATTTATCTACCACAACTGCATTTCCTTTGTCTCATATAGAGGGAACAATAACAATAACAATGTATGTTTCTTGGAAATATATATCTATATTCAGAATCTGTATATCAATTTTCATGGATGTAATTATAATATTTTCATATTCCATTTCCATACCTTTCAACAATTTATATACCAACTGTGCTTCTAATAGCTTTTAATTTTTTTTTCTTTTCCATTTATTATTTCTAATGTACTTTGGAACCATGTAAAATTATAGAAAATACACCAATTAGATCAATTACAATCTGAGGATCTCATTCTTTTCTTTCAACCTTTTTTCTTATCAATTTATCTGCTACGTCTTTTGAGTATTTCCTTTGATTATTTTCATTTATTAGAGGAAGTGATTCATCCTATAAATTTTGAAAAAACATTTATTAATACATTGATATTAAAGATCATTTTTCTTCTGATTTAGAATCTTGGGGTTTATTCACAAATATTTTTTATTTAGAATCAATGACCAAATTCATTCATTTCATTATGTCATCACAAATAAAAACAATATTTTCTTTATAAAGATTATATTTTTTAGTATTTTGAAATTCATCATACGTGATTTAGAAATCTTGTTTATCAAATCTATAATAATTATAATTTTATACTTTATTGATCCGGATTAGATATTCTATATTTTCATAAGAACAACAAATAACCATACTAATCTTCCTATGTATAAAAAATAATCCAAAATAATGATACCAGATACTTCAAAAAATCATTATCTCCCACTCACAACATTAAAAACTCTTTATTCCATATGGATATTACTCTATGATCCAGAATGAGATGAGTGACCATCCTTATTTCTTCATCTGATACATTTTTAAACAATAAATTTTCTTTAATTCTTTTTTAAACATACGCTTCGAATCAACTAATTTATGAGACGGACAAAAATAATATCCTTCAGTAAAAATTCATAGGAAACCTACATTTTCTCTATAATACATCTTATATTTTCTATCACATATAAGGAATAAAAAAATTTCTTGTCTATTTTCATCACTGAAGTTTACATACACATTAAGGAATGATGCCAAATCAATGTAAAACAAATAATATTTGAAATTTGATTATTCCATACATAACAATTTACAACTTTTAAAATATATAATTTTCCCTTTTGATATATCATAGTTTTTATAAAAATATCATGATATAATAATTTACCATAAAATAAAGTATTTGTTGTAAAATTTCACAGGTATCGTCATATTGGGACTTGATTATGAAGATTCAAACATGAATAATATTTTGATATTGGACACTTCAACGACTGATGAATTCTTGGATTAAATATGATATAATCGATACGGTATAGAATGGAGGGGTCCTCATTATATATTAGATTTGAATTGATGAATGATCTCCCAAAAAGATCTTATGGATTTCATCTACTCCAAATAATATGATGGTTGAGAAAATATCTAATCAATTTTTTTGAATGAATTTAATTTAATAAGGTTTTCATTAAACATTTTTATTATATAATATGAATAAGAAGAAAAACGAAAAAAATAAAAAAAAATAAAAACAAATAAGGGTAAAATAATTCATAATATAATAGTTGAAATTATAAAACTATAGAAAAATACCCTTATTTGTGGAATCAGCAGTATTATAGTTTTTTCTTATTGTTTTTATAAAATAACTTATAACAAAAAAAATGAAATAAAAAAATATATAAGGATAAAAAAAATTATGTTAAAAGATAAATATGATAAATTTTCTAAATCCAATTTAACACAAACTAGTTACTGAAAAATTAAAATATACATTTATTTTTGAAATATCATTATGATGTATTTTTAAGAAAACATAAAATTGTAGGAAACATTTTGATTTATGGAAAAAAATTGAAAAAATTTAAAAACAAATCTGTACGCCCATTATGAAAAGAATAGACATAATATACGATGATGATTAAAACAATTATAAGATATGAATAATTTAATTAAATTTATCCATTATTGCTTCAGTATAAAGATATAAAATCTATCCAATGGTAATGTATTTTTAAAAATATCTACAATTTGTTTTGTTATTATGATTAATTATAAAATGATATTTGTTTTTAGTGTATGCTCCTTAACAAAGTGGTGTCTAATTTCTAGTTGTTTTTCATAATACTGGTGTGAATGTTGTATAATTAACAAAATAGGACTAGTGTTATCAAATAGTATTTGGGATTTAGTAAGAATCATTCCATATTCAATGAGTTATTTTTCCATCCAAAACACTTGTTTATAACAACATCCATCTACCACATATTTAGCTTCAATAATGGATATTTCTACCGAGTGTTGTTGTTTATAAGATCTTGAAAAAAATGAATCTATTAAAAAGTGAAATGATCTATAATATCATTTATATTTATTATAAAACTACAAAATTCATCATCTAAAAAACAGTTTAATTACAAATTATTTCCATATGAATAAAAATTCATAAAAACAATGTTCTTTTTATATTTAGAAAAACCATTTTACAGCTTTCAGATGAGATTAATTTATATATTCATGATACCATAAACATATTAAAAATGGAAACATTATATATGGTGACTAGATATTAGGTATAATAAACCTCAAATCATACCTCTGAAAATCGTTTGATCAAATTTTTTCCTAACATAGTCATGATCATGTGTATATAAGGTATCAATTGGATAGCTAATACTCTTAGTGTTGTCATATACATGATTTTTACTAATATATGTGATATATGTATATTGAAATATATAAGTTCCTTATAGGTTTTTTGAAATTTTAAAACCACAAAAAATTTTAACTCACCCTTCATACTCATGTGAAACTCATATTTCATAAGATTCTCAAATGAATCAGTTAAATATTATTTTGTCGATACGAATATAATGTTATAAAAATTATATAACAATCATAATTTTTTTATTTAATTTATTTATAGAATTATATAGATCAACTGTTCCCATTACATAATTTTTTATAACAAAATTTTTATTAATTTTAATTTTATAAATGTATTGAGGATATTTTTTATCTTCACCACAAGGAGGATGTTCAACAAAAAAATCATATTATAAGTAAATATTTTGTAAATAACACTTCACATCCATTTGAAAAATTATCAAATTAATGACTGTTTTACAGTCTTGTATAAAATGAATAAATTCATTTCTAGATACTAGAGAATATATTTCATTATAATAAACAATATATATTTTTATTATAACATTATGTAAAAATTGTTCATTATTTCTAATGATTTTTCGATATTCATCACACTTTTTTTCTAAACACCCATTTCAATCCAATTATTTATGTTTATTTATGTCAATCTAAAAAGTTCCTGAAATTTTTCTTTTTGAATTCATTTAGATCATATTGCATGTCCTTAATCTGATAATCATCCTCAAAATCCTCATCAGGATTTTTAAGATAAAATCGGGGAAAGAGATCAATATTTTTTACTTCATTTCATAACTATCTTCTAGTATTAATTGGTTGAGTGAGATAAACAATGATAGAATAAATTAGATTATTATAAATAAACAACTACTTTTTTTCATAAAACATGTTCATTAACTTATGTTAGATAAAATTCATGAGTAAATACTTCATAAAATATTTTATAAATAATTTCCATGTAGTTTAATCTTGTATCAATGGTTGAAAATCTATTTTGGAAGACATATCAGGTAATGTTGGATGTTATTTTCTTAAAAACAAATGGCTCAGTTTCATCAAATTTAACATGTACTATTTCCTCAACAGTTCGTGAATTTTATTAAAAATTCTATATTCCTTAGTGGAATAACCAATGAATATACCATCATCAGAATGATATGTGAATTTATGAATTGTATATTTCACATTAAAATGGAATAGTTTTCATCCAAATACTCTAAAGTAAGATACTTTTTGTTTTAATCTTGTCCATAACTCATAAAGATGATTTTAGATTTATTATTTATTGATATGTCAGCCAACACACCTACACTGGATTCCATGACCTAGAATATAATATTGAAATACATAACATTATTTCCCCAAACCAATCTCATAGACTCATGGTACTTAAGTAGAATTGAACACCTTTGGTACCACTCTTTCACAACCCATCCCATGGATTCACGTGTCATGACTACCCACCGCCTAAATCCAATAGTACAGGGGAAGGATACAAGAACTGAGAAGGCATATCCCACAAATTGGAGACATTTTCCTAATTACAAGTATACAAAAACACATCTTCATGCCAAAAAGATGAAATTTAAAAACACTATGTAAATAATAATTCATACCACTATGATACCAACAATCGAGTACGTCATTCTAAAACAAGAATATAAATAGGTTCATAATATAAGACCACCCAAAAAAGAGTCTAGAAAAGTTATTGTACATGTTCTTAAAACTCATCTGTAGAAAACCCTACCTGAAGCGTATGTACATGGAGAGTTGTATAAACCCACATGATCACAACACAAAAAAATTGTCTCTCTGAGCACCACCTTCTCTAGGACCACCTAGGACTACATCAAAGTATCATTCATCTATATAAGACAAGAACATGTAGTGAAATACTGTGTATGGTTAAGTCAGAAAATACTTAGAAGGACATCATAAAACCAAAATGGAATACCACTAAGAAATACATGAAGTATACCAAATAAAATTCATGTAGTATACAATAAATAAATACATGAAGTATGACCCAAAGGAATAATATTTTCTGGTCAGATTGGTATAAGAATATAACATGAATAATAGTATTAATAGACGTAGTCCACAGAACTCGTAGCATCAATTAGAAACATAGTATCGAAGAAACACTCAATATCGGTGATACATGTTGTCATGAACAGACACCCTATCTCAAAAAAGAACATAGTATCAGTAATACCCATTTTCATAGCAGTAATCATTTTCTATTCAGACATTTAGTCTCATTAAGACACATTATCATGGTAATTCTTGAAGTCATAGAATGTCACATTGTCTCAATGTCACATAGTCTCGAGGTCACAGTTTTCCACATTATTCTGCACATACTGTGCTTGTTTCAGGAGAACCAACAACAATATTAATTTTTTCGTATATGAAAATCCATCAAACTAACATAATGTATCTCAAAATGCTATTCTCATCATAAGGGTACCAATTCCAAGCAAAGAGACTAACGATTTTAAATTTATGGTTGTTTTTGTAAACATGATCTACCCGAGTCTAATCTAAGTATGATCCGACCAACCTAACACAACCATTTTTGGTCCAATATTGCCTAAATTAGACCAAAAAACCACATATATATTCCCTTTTCCATCCATATAGCATGTGGAAAAACCTATTATTTTTTAGAAGATCATTTCCTACAGCCTTCCTCTCATTTTCCCCACGGGTGAGCCGCCGCTGTGGGCTACTCCGATGCAACACCATGTTCTGTTCTACCTCCCTCGAGACTTTTTTCCATAGTGGGACACAAAAAATGGGCATTTATTCATCCACACATCATTGTCATACCTCACCACCATGCACTAGTGTCCAGGGGTGCCACACGTTTTGTGGGCCACTGGTTATGTTTCGGTACTTCCATTTTATTAAATAGAGGTTTTTTTGTGAACGTCAGGTCACATTTATCACCACATAATTCGTAGATCTAACCTAGTATTGATCCTAAATAAATTCCACTCGAATATGGATAACTCCCAAATCACCATCATCCATTAATTGCATTTATCATCTAGCCTTCTATAGGTTGTCCTCACATTGAATATTCTTCATTGGAACATTGCACCATAAGTTGAAGAAGTTACACTCCACCCTTCATATTCAACAGAGAATGAAGGATGAATGAAATTGTGGAAGATAAATGAATGCACAAGAAATCCCAATTGAAATATTATAGACTTTTTATTTTTGGCCTCTATTCATTCACATTATAAAAAATAATTAATAATAAACAATCTAAATCTGTAAACAATAATCAACATTGATAAGAAACCCGCAATCATATCCCATACAATAAGAACTATTAAACCTTGTGTCAACCATTTCATTTGTTGACCCACATTCATCATTGATTTTTAACAATGTTCAATGGAATCAAAATGAAATATCCCTAACCGGATTCTGTTTGATAATTTATGAAGAACATTCATCCCATCATTGATGTGTGAAAGATCCTTTGAATCTAAGGTTCATCATTGTTGATTTACAATTATCATAGAATTTGTTGGACTGAGATCTGTCTCCATTCCTCAAAAGATTTCGACAGTTATTTTATAACCCTAGATCCGGGAAGGAGAAAATATTAAATTGAAAACCAATTCTACATCCAAAAAAATTCATCAAATTATTTTAACAACGTTTACGTCCAAAAACTTGTTTTCACAGAGGGATCATGCTAGTAGATATAAATATATACCTATGTTAATCCCACTAATCTGAATGCAACTATTCTTTCGTATTCCGGATATGTGAATCCATTTATGAGTTCTTTCTATATTTGCGGAAAACTGTTTTCTAGTGCTATTAAAATATAAACTTTTTCAGAAAGTAATTCCTAGGCCACCGGGCCCTAGAATCACACATCTTATGAGTTCCTAGTTTTTTAATTTTAATAATTAATTTATAGAAATATGGCATATAAAATTCTGAGGTGTTACATTTTGTGTGTCAAATAAACTCGTGTCGTCTTATATTAGTAATTTTGGTAATAAAATATGATATTTTAATATTTATATATATATAGGTGAATAATATATGTATTCTTGGAAAATAAACCAGTAATTATTTTTTTATTTACTAATATTAATATTAGAATTTATATTCTCAAATCCATCTAATAGATATTTTTGTATAATTTTTCATTAATGGGAATAGTTTGAATAAAACATTAAAATTCCATAGTCAATAGATTATTATGGTCATAAAATTCAATTATATGGGTATAATTTCATAATTATAGAATACATATAATGTATTTGGATTTTTTATAGGTTTTAATTCTTATTATATGATATTTTATCAAAATTTAATGAATATTAATGAAAAATAACTTATGCTACTTCATGGAGGAGGTAGTTTGCGCATCACATTGTAAATGTTTTTATTTCCAAAATATTGAGAGGGAATTGAGGTAGAAAATAATTTTCTGGTAATTAATAAAAAATATATTATATATGTCACATTTTCTAATCAATTTTGTCCTTATAAAAAATAATTATAGATGATGGTTAGAAATGGAAGGCATCGTTTCATAGTGGAAGTAGTCTGGAAAAATGCACGATCGATTTTATTTTTTTATGTAAGGATTCATTATGGTAAATAATGATTTTTATTTACTAAAATAACTCTAAATTATACTAATCATACTGATTTAATTAAATATATATAACAACTACATGTTATTATTTTAAATAATTTTGATAAAAAGTGATGGTTATGTAATATTCTCTTTTAGAGTATGATTTGTCTCTTAAAACTAACCACAGAACAATTGGGAATTGGAAAATGTATTGTCACCCAAGGATTTAGTTATTGGAATGAACAATTAATATATTCAAATAGGATATTTTTATGACAAGATTTTAATGAATTTTTATAACTTGGAGTTAATAAAATTTATCCTCTTTTATAATTGAAGGATTCCAATAAAATTTGAGTGCCAATTATTTTTTAAAATTAGAATGTCTTCTCATGTAAACAAATTTATAATATATGTTATTGAAAACATTTTTAATGTAAAAAATTACTCATGATTCAAAATGATAAACACAAATTTTTAATCTTAAAATTTTGTTTCTAAATTTTTTTTATTACATTATATATATATATATATAATCAAAATGGTTTTTATAAACTTTTATGTTATTTTTTAGTTTTTATAACATAGTAAATTTTCTTGTTTTATAAAAATGGTTATTTTATCTACTCACATTAAAATAAATTACCCTAGAAAATTTTCAATATTAGTTGTTACTTATTAAATAAAAAAGTCAATAAAATTGTTAATTTTGAAAAAATTTAAATTAATATTTTTATAAATTTAGCATTGAAATGAAAATAAATTATATAGTAAATAAATTATTTTTTACAACACTCATTTAATAAATTATATATTTATTTTTTATTTTCTTATGAATTTATATTTTGTTATGAAGTTTTATATATTCATAGAATTCATAATTGATAATATGTCCATCGTGGTGTCATTAATGTGTTTTTTTAAGAATGAATCTATCAATACATGTACTATCTAAAAAATATATATTATAAAGTCTCCGGGTGTTAAATAAATTTCTTAGAACAAATGTTTATGTAGGATTATACTTAATGCTAAATATCCCCATTATAATACATTTTGAATTCATGAACAGTTATAAAACTGTATATATAGGTGATATATAAATTTAATACAAAACACCATGATATTTAACATATTTTAGTAAAAATTATAAATATATAGTACCTATAATATATATATATATATATATGTTCTAAAATATGCATGTAAATGATCAGTAGTAAACATACAGGTAATAAGTAAAACAATAAGAATTTAAGAAGGTTTTATGAACCTGAGTAGAATCTATGATAGGGTCTTGGAGTAGGAAACAATTTCCCTATTATGTGTTCGGTGAGACTACCATTCCATCATTTTAACCAAAATTCATCTCAAAAAAATGTTGTAAAGTTACACTAATGAAAAACTTCTTTCGGTTGGTAGTTATGATAAGATATTTATGTTGAACCATTGTATATATGGGAGCCATTTTATGTTTTCAGTTCTATAAATAATCCTTGTAGAACCCAATGAATTAATAATGGTTTGACTATTATGAATATTGTTCAAACATACTCAACCTTGAATAATCAGACCTCAGGAAATTATATTGAATATGAAACAATAATGGAGAACCTAAAGTGAATTCTAAAAATTTAAATAACTTTTGGATACATCAAATAATGGGCTCTTGTGTTACATGGACACAAAACATATATGCAAGATGTGAGTTATTTAGATATAAAATGATTCATCAAACATTTTATTTTTTGATACATCATTAATATATGTTATTTTTTTGTTGTTTTTGATATGTTTTTTACCTTTCCAATGAACTCTTTGATCCTATACGATGGAACCTTCATCTATAAAACGTTCTCTACCTCCAGTTATGACAATGATTGAGACACCCATGAAGCAAAAGGGAATCACCAATATATTTCCAATAACGTCAACTCAAATGTGTGATGGTGTGGCTGTACTCCTGAAAAGCTACATTTACAACCAGTGAAGTCATATGTTATTTTATATGTGAAAAAAATCCTAGGCTTAAATCCTGTTAGAGGAAATATAGAGTGTTGTACGTTTCTTTTGTCACCACAACTAATAATTTTTATAGTTTATCACTAGAGTGAATTTATCAGTACATACTATAAATTATGAAGGTAGATAAAAATAACCACTGAAACCTAACTTTACATTATGGGTCACCCATGTGGTATCCTAAACTATGTCATCAACCCATGCATTGTGTTTCAACTACCGATCTCTAGCCTACTCAGGATTGCAATTGGAAAATACACCCCCATGATATGTAGACCCATGAATAAAAATGATATTTAAAGGAACGAAATGATATATAAAATAATGACAATAACCCTAATCATAAATCTATCATATATTCTCATTAAAATATTATGACAATAGCCATCGGACATTCCCATATTCATGTTCAAGTCCTACATTCCTTCCAACTGATTCTGGATGTTACATGAGATTCATACTAATATGTTGTGACTATAGAATGGTTAAAGAACATGTTATTAACCCTATATATTATAGATGTAAATAAGTCAAGATTAAAATAAAAATACAGGAAGTGGTGTATATTATTTTTTCTAATAGAAAACTATTACGTATCAAAATCCTCATTGCGGAAAGAGAACAATGTATCCTAGTTGGAATGAATGTAAACGTTGATAATCAATCCATATTATTTATGTCATGTTTTAAGATCATGGATATCCAAAATTATGGTGGCAATAGAAATACTATAACAATAATCTAGGTGTCAGCCAATATAAATACACACACTAATAATGAATGTGATTATCATAATATCACTATATTTACATTAATTGTTACTCCCATCCTCACTCACCAACGATATGAAATTTAAAACATTTGAAATGAAATATAACTGTGGTAATATATTAAAAAATTGTTTAAATAACAATATCTATACATTTTAAAAGTATCCCCAAAGAAAACACACATCCTTGATCCTATTCGTCCTAATAACGATAGTTTGAACAACACATTGGACACTGAAAGGTTGGTACAAACACTATAAAAGTCTAAAGGGATCCAATAAAAATTTTATAGAGGAAATATTGAACATTTATATATTTTAATTTTACACCAATGAGATTATCAATAAGAAATATCAATACCTTTTCTGTGACCAATGTGGACCATCCTCTATAGATGTCACCAATACTCTCCAAGAGGAAAATATATAAGAAGATAATTCTTATGAAAAAAAACATCTAAATAAGGTAAATATTCATAAAATAATTATTTCCATGTTGTTTGTGGCCGTAAAATAACTTTTTATATTGTCATTGGTGATTTCGCTATATTAACTATCATGTATGAGTAGCTTCACCAATGGATGACCCCTCCATGATACTCTGATTAGTAGTTCTGTAGTCCCTTTATATAACATGCAATAAGAATGTCCAACCCATTTCAAATATAGTATGAGGGTTATCAAATATCAGGTAGCACCAGATGGTTTGATGTTGCTCAAGTATATACCCCTCAAAAATAGTCTATGGTACATCATCTTGATCATGATATGTGAACACTCCCATTTATTATAAAAAACAAGGAAAAACCATGAAGGATCATAAATTATGAAGAATAATTTATGTATGATTATGAAAATTAAATTTATAATTCAAAATAACAAAACAAGGATAACATACTTATTATGTTATAGACAATCATCAGACCCAACATGACCTTTTACAAGTGGGAATGGATGACCATAATCCATACATGTATCGTAGCTTATGGGTGACCATTCATCAACTAAAGGTTATGAACCACCATTATTTTGAGAATTCAGACCTTGTATAGGCAGTAAACAAGATATGATTTCATAGATATTCTATATATTCTCTAGAACACAAAATATGATTTTAGGGTTAAAATTTGTAGTCATGAGGCATGATTATCATAATTATTTAAGTGGACATTAAAAGATAATTCCTGACACGTAGACAGACTTGCATACGTAGGTTTGGGATTAATATAGAGAAATAAAATATATATTTAATTTAGATTGTAGTGTCCCCAAATTAGTTTTTAAATTAAATTACTTATGTAGGATAGGTAATGTGTTTAAATAATGCACATTCTTGATGGTATATCCAAAAACTCTTATGCCCAAACATGATAAAGATGTGTTACCGAAGGGAGAAAACTATTGATAAGATCGTTTATCAAGCCATAAACTAGGTCATATCATCATATAATTTAGAAATTTAAACAACTCATGTTGTAGAAAAATGAAATGTCGTAAAAACTTATGATGTTATAAGTATTCATTTCACTGGGAATTCATTTTTTAAATGTGCACCAAATTAAAATGACATAATTTTTAGTGGCTATGAAATCCATCAAGAAGTAACCTTACACACAAGGATGTCGAAATATTTACCATCACCACCAACCCATCAATATTAAAATCAATAATGATTCATGGATGTGAAAGTGGTGTAAGAAATATATCTTTATCCCACATTGATGGTGTATTGTTTTCTACACCCTCAAAAGATATATGCCCTTTCAAGGCCATGTGATATCCTCTAATAGTCCCCCCCTTCATGACATTATGTGGCACACAACTAATATTTGAGTCTCAGATGTATGAATAGCAATGGAAACCCTCATGAGCAAAATACATTAGTATATTCACAACTATCATGAAAAAATTAAAATCAAAACTCACAAATGTCACAAAAGGAAATGAATAATAATTGTATGGATCCTAAATAAAGAATTTAATCTACCCTTCAATGTTGGAACATGAAATCAATATCTTGAATAATGTTTATATTTTAAATAAAATAATCCTTCCACCTATTCGTCCTTTTGAATAATTTGACTATCAGTACAATTCATGATACTGATTAATATATAGCCCCTAAAGAAACCAACAAATTGTTTCCTTATATATGGTTTACAGTTAAATAAACAAGGAAGGTGTGTATACCTTGAATAAAACATTTTACTATAATTTGGATGCCCAATACAATCTGTTTCCACCCCATTGAGAATAGTTTACTAATGTTAATGGTAATGTTGATGTTATATCCCAATAACCACATGAAAAAGCCAAAAATCATCTCAACTAAAGGAAATATTAACAAATTAGAGACTTGGATAAACTTTATGAAATTTATAGGCATTAAAATAATTTGCGGAAATATTATAAAAATGTAAAATATTATTGTTTACTTTAAAAATAGTCATCACACCAATAAAGAGGGAGTTACACAACCAAAAAGTGAATAGTCTAGGCATTATATTCTCCCTTTTAGAGGTAACAGTTGTATGTGAACTCAGTTATGGAGGAAGACCAAGAACTATCTGCATAGTGGAATCAATTTCCCTTATTACAAGAAAGTGACATGTGCCCATGTTAGACTTTAAGTAAACATCCATCATTTATAGATAATCTTCAACAATCCCTACCTGCCATATGTATGTAGGGTTTAACATATAAACTATTACCTCAAAATATATTTAACTACATTGGGTAAATTCGATAATCAAATGAACGAAAATGAAATATCTACAATATATGATACATCATATATGGAAGTCATACATTGATTGTGTGAATTCTATTCCTCCTATAACATATATCAATAATCCAATATTTACTACGAGTAATGGAAAAAAAATATTCAGAGGAGAATCATTCCCACTTTTTTCCTTTAGATGAACCAACAATAAGCCATCTCGATCAGACGAAGGTTGGAAATTACGATGTTTTTTGTGGAATCTAGATTGAATAGACTTTATCAAATACATTGTGTTGATTAATTTATATTCCATCAAGTGTAAATACCTTTATAATAAATTACTTTATCATTTTAGATCTAATCAAATGAAAAAATGAAAAAAATATCTCAAATTTATAGAATTGGAAAAATGATATGGTATCTGATTTCATCGCAAGATTTGTATTCCTTACATAATCTCTCATTAATTAACACCCAAGGTAGTAACTATTGATTGTATATTTATATAATATCAGTGAATATATATTTACACAATAGATCAAATTGAAATATGTGGTTGGGCATCAAATGTTTATAGAGATAAGAAAATGCTTATATTGTTATATTCAATTAACACCGGAAAATAGATGGAATATGAATACATCCAATGGAAGAAGGTACAGTAAAGTAAAAATTAATACCATCATGATTAAACAAGAACCTCCCATTGATAAATTATAGAGGAGACATCTATATTGACTTACCCCTTTCATATAGAAATATTTGTGAAAAAAACACTATCACTTGAAGGAATGGAATGAACAAAGACTCCAATATAAAACGTATCGATTAAAAAAATTATTCTTTTAGAGGATAATATACCCCATGATATTTTATCGTATCCACCAAAAAAATATCCTATAACTAGTCATGGATAAGAATCATCCAAAAGAAAACCATAATTATCATCATGATGAAAACAATAATCACTAGATATTGGGTTATACTATTTAATTCTATATCATATTTATTAATTTCCTCTGGAAATTATTATATTATATAAAAGTATTATTGATAAAACTATCATCTCATGTTTTTTATGGTTCAACTGAGCATTCATATGAATAAGGAGACAACCATAGTGTGTACACTAGAAAACAATGAATTTTTAATAATTATATGACATTTTGGAGAGTTTATCAAGAACATATTATCAACCATGTAAAAAGTAATATACAAGATTTACCCATAGATTCCCATTCATTTTATGAAGCCACATCATGGACCTTATTAATTAATGGTAGACACAACCTGAGGAAACTATGTAGGGAATAAATAAAATAGATTCATAACCCATATGTTGGATAATATCCTTATATTCAATATTATTAATCCATTATTATTATTATCTCTTCTATTTTGTGATTTTATTTAATGTTAAATTTTTTAGGAGGGTTTGAAATTTTCATAGATTTAGGGAACACAGTTATTCCAATATATGTTGTAACCATACCATTAGCACTGCAATTTTACAAGATCCTAATCATATAATTGGTTCATTGTATTTATAACCATGTATAATCCACATGTTTAGTACCTCTATAGCCCTATATCAGTAAAAAAATTAATTAAATGTTTGAAAACCCATACATCTTAACCATGTCTAGTGAAAAACATTATCATATATTCAAATTACCAGATTCTTCCATCATTTAATTATAAAAAAGTAAGCTTCTATCTCCTAAAATTCTATGCATATGACATTTAATAATCCTCCCCAAAAGTTTGATTCTTTTCATTGGTGTGGTGTTAGAGTATATTCATGTTTTACTTTGAATTAATTAAGGTACTCAATTTTTTACTTATCTTACTTCATTGTATTCTCATTTATTCTCATTATATGAAATCCAGGAATTTCTTACTATCCAAGGGTTTCCCAGGATCAATTTTTAAATGGATATTATTATTATTATTATTATTATCAGTTCTCTAAGCCCTTTCAGTTCATTTTGATGTGTAATAACATAATTTCTAGAAAAAGAATAATGTTCCATGGATTGTGGTAATGTTATAAGAACATTAATTTTTTGAAAATTATTTCATGTGTTATATAAAGCATGGATTATGTGTCATAGAAATGAAATAAAATAATAATTGTTTTTTATATGGAGTTATAGTTATTCTGATTTAGTTTAATCATATATGGTTTGTGTTTCCATTCTTAAGATATAATTTTTATTTACAAATCTATTGATTGTATGTTTTTCGATAAATTCATAATTATCCATTTTAAATTATTATTAATACATGAATGTTATTTTTCATTTTGAAACATGTTCTATTGATTTGATTATAAATAAATAAATCATAGTACAGTTTTACACCTTGGAATTAGTTTTAAATAAAAAATTATCCCATTAAATCATTCCCTAATAATTTTAAAAAAAATATAATATTAATTTTCAAATGCGTGTGATGCTGACCAAAAAAGGGGTTAGGTATTTTTTGTATGTTGTTGTTGACATTAGGGTATTATATTTAATGTTCATATATGGTGAGGTTGAGTATGTTTGTGATTTTTTAGAAGTTTTTATATTATTATGAGATGAGTGATTTACTCACCCACTTTTTAGATTCATTGGTACCCTTTATCTACTCTATTAAAATCCAAGGTACAAATTCTACACTTATTGGGATCATGCCCCAGCTTATGGACCAAATATATTTTCCTATATGACTATGTGATATTCCATTAAGATATGTGACTGAGAGTATGATCTGGTGCTAGGGAAGGTTTTGGTTCTCCAGAAAAAGTCTTATTTAATAATTTTATGGCTATGCCGTTGATTGAATCTATAAATCCAAGGATCCCATGATAATAGTTTTGGTTGTATCATTTTAATATTTTACATTAAAACACAATTCAAATATTATCTTATTAACTTATATTCTCACTTCTCCCCAAATTTTTTTTATTTTTTATTTTGGGACATCAAACTTCATTGAAAAAGGGTTTTTGTGACACATTTCCCTAAATTTTAATTCTCTATGTTTGAAAATAAAACTAATTTAAAAAAAATTACAATATTATATTTATTTTATAAAAAATAAAAATCCAAATTGTATTGTATTCCCAAATAATAATTAAATGGATTTATCTTCAAATGGTATGCATGGATGAGAGTTTTCTAGCCTACCAAGCTGAAGAGATCATGCATATAATCATTATGAGGTTGTCCAATTCTATTTTTCAGAAATCAATGATCAATGAGTTCCATTTTAGGATATAGATAGAATATAATGATCGGTTTTTGAATTAAATCTAAGTGAATATTTTTTGTTCTTTCCGCTTTTATTCATAATATTTATTTTTTATCTTCATTATATTAGCCTTTCTGAATTTCTATTGTTAACTCTAAATATAGTGTTTTCAAGGATTGACACATATTATTTTTATATGTTGATTTGTATCTATATTATGACATGTTCAGACTATTTTATGTTTTTATTTGTTCAGTAGAATAACTCATTCCCATTAGTTCTAATTGGTTTTGTGACATCCCACCCATTCTCATTAGCTTGAGAGGGCCTTGATAGGTTTCCAGGCCTTTAGAAACATCCCCAAGAAGCCAATTGTTGGAAATAAATGTTGTAGAGGTTGAATACATGTTGGGGATGATTTACCCTTCACGAATAAACCACTAACAATATAATATATAAGCAAAAAACCACTTTATGATTCATGATAAAAATGAAATAAAAAAATTCTTTTTATCAAAATAAATCATAAATCAAGTACCTTAATAGAATAATACAATATCAATGTAAACAACAAATGACATCTTGTAAAACTAAAAGACAACCACAAGACCCCTTCTCCACACACTCAATGTTCCATTTCATCTAAAAACAAAAGTATCACAAGGAAGTACTAATAAATATTGATACATTAACTTTTCTTGTTTCTCGATAGATTAATTCTACAAAAGAACCAAACTACCAAAGGATGGGTGAGTACTAAAACATAGCATGTATTCTCGAATGGATTCCCAAGTCACCCCACTAGGATAGATCGTGTTTGCAGAATTTCTATAAAATAGTTTATACAAAACAATGACTAAAATATTTTATATCAAAATTTATAAATAATACAATGTATGATATTTTCTTGGAAATCACATAAAAAATTCATTAAATCAATTAACATTATATTTTGGAATAAACAATTCCTTTCCACACAACCATGCATCCATCCATGTATGAAAACCATGGATTTTACAATACCCATGAGTGGTGAGTTATACTTCCACTATGATATCACTTATTAGACCGCATTGATTGGGGTACATCACACCCATATACATCCAAACATTATTATGGGGAACATCAAGCCCTTATCCATCATAATTAATATGAAAAAATCCACACAACAATGAAAAAATCATATGAAACCATTTTATTTCAAACAATTATATTAAAACATCACTATTTTTATTGAATCCAATTTTTTTATCTGACGAAAAACAGAAAATTATTTTTAATTAAACATTTTAAATTTATATTACCAAAACACATCCCAATAACACAAAAATTTCTCCAATTTTCGCAAACCATAACTCAATAGTGGTTTTCCTTAAAAATTTTAAAGTGGATAAATAATAAATTTCATTCTAGGATTTTTTTTGAAATAATCCTTCATGTTCTAAAATAGTGGAGTTTAGAGTAAAGCCACCTACCATAAAAGATTCAGTTAAAATGATAAATGACACAAAAAATATCAAAAATACATATTGTAACTCCATGAACCCACCTTATATTTATTCCCCTATCAACAACAAGACCAAATCAGAATAATTATTTTCCTAAATAACCAAAAAAACAATCCAAATAAAGAATATATCGATGAAAATGATAAAGGGGATATTCAAATATATAGTAAATATCAAGAATGATGATGAATGATCACCTACTACGACGAATAGGTTTCTAATTAGTAAGGGAATCATTCAGACCACCTCTAAGTCATTTAAAGAATCCTCCTTGACCTTTGACAGATCAAAATCTTGTGTTAGGCTATGTAGTTGAAACAAATGAGGGTTAAAAGCTTAATCTGACCTGGATCCACTTATTAGGGATCTTTATTTTTATTGTGAATTCTATAGTCACACTATTAAGAGAAATGTGCACTAACCATGTGTTATAAACTACCTTAAAGAAGACCATTGAATAATCATCTTGGATGGTATCCAAACCATGCTCTAATCATGTCAAAGACCCTACATGAAAATGATTAAATCCAATTTTCATGGTTCAACATTTATACTAGACAGAAGTACGGTTTGAACAAACAATATGCCACTCGTGTGCATTTACTTTTTCCTTTATCTCAATCTACATATTTTCCTATAAGTGTTTCATGGTATCTCAAGCTGTGAACCACCCATACAACTATATAAAATCACATAAAAAATATAAATGTTCTTAAAACTATTCCAATCTTCATCATTATGTATATTTTACTTAAAATAAATAAATAATGTGTTGTATTCTAGAAAACGGGTTATGTTACATTCTCCCCAACATGGGTAATTTTTCCCTGAAATGTGGAAAAACATCTTTTCCCTGAAAGATTTCTGTCCATCAACATTCATTTTTATCTAATGTTACCATATTTCTTCCGGATTAAGAACATGTTTCCACGAAACCAACATTATAATGATTCTCCCCCCACACACAAGAGTTTCTTCTACATATCCACAAATAGCACGTAGATACATACCGACGAAGCATCCAACTCAAGGTCAATGTAACCCATCCAATCACATGGTCATGATCAGGTTAATGTTTTTTCAACTATGATACAATGGAAAAATTATTGATCACACTAAAAATTCGTGGAAATTCCAACCGATATGACACATCTCCAATCCGTTATAGTATATCAAAATGGCCAATGTATTGAGGAGATGAATTTCCCTACATCCATAAATTACAATTTTTAATACATGGAGAAATAATCATGAACACATTATCACTATATACTAAAGGAAATTACAATATTACTTCCAAAAATAAAAATATCTAATACTTGGAGAAATCATAAAGAACACATGACCACTCTCTGTGAATGAAAATGGCCATCGATCAAGATCTGAATATGATTTAGGATGATTTTGATTCATCTCCATCTATTTTATGATCAAATAAATCTTCTCTGTTATGACTTGGACAAGCCACTTCTCATCTAGTGATTTCTCATTTATTTTCACCCAAAAAATTTGGTTAACAACATGGAATCCCATACAATGCCTCAAAGGTAACCATATGTGTTGAGTGTTGGAACTAGTTTTTATTTAAGAACTCCAACAATGACACATGCTCTCCCCACTAAAAACTAAAATTCATTACATAAACCCAAAACATGTATTCTATCTTTTTTATTGTTTTTTTAATATCCATCCATCTGATGATGAGAGATAGTAATCATAGTCAACTGAGTTCCACAGGATTTCTATATGGATTTAATGAAACTAGAGGTAAACCATGAATCTTTTTCTGATGCGATCGAAACTATAACTTCATGACTCTTTACTACTTCTCGAATATATATATTGGAAAAATCTTCAACCATATGAGGTCTAAAAATAGGTATGAAATGGGCCAAAATCAATGGACAGTATATAATCTCCCATATGTGATCTTGTTTCACAATGGTTCTTGGGAGACCTATTAAAAAATGTTTCTCTATCTAATCCCATTTCTAGTCTAGTATATGTAATAATTATAATATAAATGACAATTTTTGATTGAAAACCTTTAAATTATGAGAAGTTATTAATCAAGAAAAAACTCATCCACCTTTAATTTCACGATGATCCGCCAAAAATGTGCTTCCACACCTAATACATCTCATGTATTCTAGGATAGACATCCCATCTCAAATAGTGGTAAGCATGAATAAGTTTCTATGAATATGTCATAGGTACAATCATCCAATCTCAGAAACATAAAACTCAACTCTCATCCACCCACCAGCCCTAAGTGGTCTACCTACGATTGAGTTTTGATATCATAGAAAAACATTCTACATCAAATTTATGTTCCTCCATTAACATCATTCATAATAAAAAAACAAACTCAATTGAAAAGAAAACTACAACATCCCACCATTCTTCACATTCCACGTGAATGGAATCTAGGACCGACATCAGCTGCCACTCATATGAATTATCTTATTCTAGCTATGTGTATGAATATTTCCTTTATGCATCAGCCACAAAATTTCACTTACAATTTATATATACTTTATCCATATTTATTCCCTTAGATTCAAATAACTTTTCGAGAAAATATGCATCACACTTTTATGATTTGTGAAAAAAAAATTCTCACTGAAGAAAAAAAGATTCCAAGAATTCAAATAATGGAAAACTATATATAAATACAAATCATGTGTTTGGTATTTTTTATCATTATCCTTTAACTTTCGGGAGACATAAAACACAATATGGTATCCTTTCATGAGAACACAAAAAACCTAATCACAAAGAATCAAAATACAATATGAACCCTTGTCCTCATTACAAAATAATCATAATCTATGTGAGATTATGTAGAACCTTTAGCCCTTCAAAATATTTATGGATTTCCTCAATCAGCTTTAATGTAACATTTTCATTTTTCAAAAATATCATTGGTTGGAATATTATTGATTATTTTAACTCAAAGTGTTGGAAATAACAAGCTATGCCAAGAAAATTCTATATTTAAAAGATGTTCTTTGGAGGCTATGAAGAGATAATATATTCAATCATTTTTTGATTCAATAAAATAGATTTTCTATAAATTCATATCCAAAAATTAGTAATTATTATATCCATAAATTACTCTATTATAATTTTTCATTTGAATGATGTCATCTCAATACTAACAACATTGTATCCTAGTATTTCTCCTGATCAAAACTTGCTTAAGAATACACCAAGATGTTTTAAAAAACACCATTATAAAAATAATCCATATATCATTGAAATATATGATACATAAATTCCAAAGAGACCACTAGTGTATTTTTAATATTGAATGTCATTACCACATATTCATAATCACGATATCAACTTGTGACGTTTTTATTCCAAATATCTTCATTCCAAACTAGAAATTGGGGGTAACCTAATTGAAAATCAATCTTTAATAACATTGGGATCATATCAATTAATATAACAGACCATAAATTCATTAAAGTGGATATATGTTCTATATTGTACCTTGTTTAGCTTATGATAATCCACACACAGATATAAAGGTTCATTTTCATTCTTCACAAATAATACTGGTGCTTCCCACTAAGATATTCTCGGCTGAATGAAATAATTATTTTCCATCCCTTCTATCTAAAATTCAATTTCTATAATTCAATGTGGTCCATTAAATAATTTGGAAGTGAGATATGATTATTCCCCTAAATAAGATCAATCATAAACACTAATTCTCTCATGGATGTCAACACAGAATGTTCTTCCAAAAATACATCCAAAAACTGATAAAAAATAACCAAAATATATATTATCCAAACCAATTCCATTTATTTTATGGAAAATTACTCTAACCAGTAAGAGATCATTCCCACAACTAGTTCCAAAAAAATTATTCCACATGTCTGTAAAACCCTTTCACCTGTGAAGAGATAATCGGTGCCATCCACATTCACCAAAATAAAAGTTCATCTATATTAGTCGATGTGAGCCTTGAATGTATTCAAACAATATATACGGAGGATTACATCACTGAAATCTACCTCTAGCATATATAAATTCAATTTCATCTCATATCCATCAATATTTATATTACATTCTCTATAAGAAGAGGCTCTACATTTATTTCCCGAAGAAGAGTTTGATGCTTTATTATAGAGGGAATTAACTCAGGTTTTAAAATTAGAAAATCAAAAGCATAAGAATAAAAAATGGAATGTGATGATTCAATATCAAACAACACATGTATAAGTGTATAATTAAAAATAATTGTACCTTTTTCCATACATGGCCCTACCTATTCATCCAAAATTGCATGCTTACCTCCATATAATTACTTCATACAACACTCACTTATTTGTTTCCCTATTCTGTTTTACCTATCTAATGATTCTGGGTTTTTTGAGAAGATCCATGTAAAAATCTATTTTTTTTATGATATTGGTTATGTTGTCCTTGTCCTGTCAAAACATATGATTTCTAGGACACCTGAGAAGTGTCCCAAGCACCTAAATATGGAGTACAATGACAATAGTGAGGATGATTCCCAATCAAGTTATAGATGTATAAATATATAGTTTGTGTCATAGAATTTCCATTTATGGGGTCAAGAAAACAACATTGGAAACAACAACATTTTCTCTTATGTCATAGAAGAATATTCATGGATCCAACCATCTGATTCTGATTCACAGTAACACCTTAGAAGTAGGTGTTTCTATTCTCCTTGCTCCAAACATTAGTATTAAAAAAATTCACATGGGTATCAACTACATCATTCTACTATATCTCCCAAGACTTATCATTCATCCAACATTTCTCTATTCATCATCAATGTATAGTCCGTAATTTGGAGTACAACTACCATTGAACAAACCTCCTTCATTTTCTGTAATTCAATATTGTGTCCCTTTAGGGACTCAATAGATACAAACATGGGTGAAGATCATACTAAAATAAAGAATATATCCACATAAATAGTGGATAAGATATTTTTCTTCTCTATTATAAAAAATTCCATCATTATTTTAATTATGAATGTGTTAGGATAGAATTGATTATTAAAATATTCCCCAAAATCATCCCAACTAAGGCCTTCATCTATATTATCTTGTACAGTTATGTTGGTCTTACCTCTGACATACAAGATCCTTTAGTATGTATCTCACATTCTTTACTTTTAGCTCTGATAGTCTTCTGAGGAAATTGATGATACAATTAACCATGTTTAGTGGACCCTTATCCTTTTATGGTTAAAATACACATTATATGATGGGTAGATTCTACATCTATAATTGTAATAAACGATCCACCTTCCTTGGATCATTCCTCTAATTCATTGTGTCCTTAGCTCGATACTATTTTACGATAATCTGAAGTATCTATTTGTTCACATGTGGTTCTTGATCAACCACACTCTTTGTATCTTCATTTAATTGGTTTATATGACACCTACTGGGTACGATTTACTAAACAAATAATAAATTCCATAATCTCACTCTCAATCAAATGAAGGCTTAAAAATTAAAAATTCTTCCACATTAACTATTAAAAAATTTCTATCCAAAACATCATTTTCTATGTTCAACCATTTTGTAATCCATTTCCATGCTTTTTTGGAAAATAACTTCACTTAATAAATAAAACAACCACACTCTTTTTTGAAATCAACCATTTGAAAACAGATCCAAAATTTTAACAAATGATCACCTTTCCACAAGATCATACATCATTACTCGAAACTATATATGAAATCCTAGTGGGATGTCATTTCCATATAGTTCTCCATGATCTTATCATTGGATAAACCCATTAGAATGTGATTTCAAAATTATATATTTATTTCCGAAACAATTACATCCCCAACTCCATATTAAAATTTAGATCAACAAAAAAATGTTAACTACGTCTTTTTTTCCTCTAAATTTGAAATACCAACAACCCTATGCATTTCTACCACACTGACCTAATGAATAGACACGAATGACTATTAACTCCAAGACATATAAATTTAATACCACTTGTTCTAAAAAGTATGGGGCACTCTGATTCCCAAATGATACCATTTGTAACATCCCTCCAAATATCATTTTATTGAGATGGTGGAAGAGAGATACAAGGCCTTAAAAGACATCGCTAAGAGGCCAAAGGATAGAAATAAACCAGAATGGTTACAATAAATTTGGGGATGATTAAACCTTCCAAAATAAACCAATATCCAAAAATCCAAAACCATAAACAACAATATAATTATTTATAGCAATTAAATAAAACTCTATATTTCATTCATCTAAATAATTCTAGAGTAATGTACAATAGTGGGAAACTATAATATCAAATTAAATAGAAGATGGTAACAAATAAAACATTTAGACCTCTAAAAGATTCCATGATCGACAATATTTGTATTCCGACAACTCCTAATATCCAAAATATCACGAGGTTGTGCAAAATACGTTTGATACATTACCTTTACACATGACTCATTAGATGACATCTTCAAAAGCACCAAAGAGCCAAAACAATGGGGAGTAATTAGACATAGTAATTTTCCAAAATGAAATCACTACTCATGACACTAGTGTTGAAAATAGTTGAAAATTCCTATAAAACAATTTATATCAAACAATTTTTAATAACATTTATAGTAAAATTTAATAAATAAATAGTAACCATTTTTCCAAGGGAAGCAGAAAAAAATCATTATACCAATTTACATTATATTTGGAATAACCAATTTCTTTCCCAAAAAAATACATCCAACCATTTTTTAAAACCATGGACATCTCCATACTTGTTATTTGTGATCTATCCTTACACTAAACCTCAATTTGTGGGCCACTTTGACATGGATACTTCACGCCCCTATCTATCCCAAACATTCGTTTAGGGAAATTCATATCCTTATCGATCCCATTGTATATGAACACACACCACACATCTATGCCAAACTCATACCAAACCAAGTGTGTTCAATATATTTCAATAAAACATCATACATTATATCAAAACTAATGTTTTCTAATATAGTAAAACTAGAAGTTATTTTAAAATCACCACTTTAAAATCATGATATCAAAACAATTTACCAAAAAACACAAATTACCCCAATTTCCACAAACTGTAAATAAATGAGTTTTTTCACTATAATTTCATATGGGTTAAATGATCAATTTTAATAAAGAAATAAAAATTAAACTATAAATTATTTTAATAAAATAGAGGAGCTGGTAGTGAATCCCCCTACTTCAAATGTTTTGGAGAAAATAATTAACACAACAAAAAACGTTACAAAACTGAGTTGAAACTCCATGAACAAACCTAAGAGTTTCCCCTTTCAAAAATAAGAAAAAATCAAAACAAACATGGAATAATTTATATTATATCTATAAAGATTAGGAATAAATATAATAAAACTAGAGGGATTTATAAGTAGATCTTAGAGAATCATCAAGAATGAAAAATAATGATCATCAATCTTGTGGAATTAGCTTCTAATCCTCAAGGTAAGCCTTTACAACACCTCAGGTCCAAAAGAAAAACACACTATCATTTATGAGAGATAAAACTACTGATTTAGTTCTATGTAGGAAAAAAATGAGTGGTCAAAAAATTAATTTGGAAAAGTTCCACCTTTTAAATATCATGATTTTAATTTTTCATGGACCAATCACACATTTTAGGAAATCGTTCACTAACCTTGTATTATCCACTACCATATTTATGACCCTCACATGTTTGTCTCACATGGTCTCAAAATCGTATTATAAACATTCCATTGTACCTACCTTATAATGACCAAATCTATTTTTCAAACAATACATTCCTACATGTCATTTTCTCTCTTTGGACAAATCGTATGTTACCTATGAACCATCTATTTTCCCCCTCTCTCAGTGTTGATGGTTTCCTATATTTTTTTCAATGTTTTTACAAACCATGTACCATCTGGGATCCTATAAAAAATACCACATAACACATTAAAATATTAAAAAACCCTCCAAATTATAATTATTACTCTATTTATATTTAAAAATCATTAATAATGGGTTACATAAATGAAACTGTGGTGCTAAAGTTTCTCTTGTTTATTGTCACTAAAAAAAGTTGATTAAAAACACCAATCTATCCTTATTATAGTATATCCCACGTTTCTGGATCATGGATGACATGGGAGGGTTCATAAAAAGGGTTTCTAGTCATTTGTTCTTGTGCGGGATTATGTGATTCATTTACTCTTTTAATATCTTATTTTTTATATGTATGATGTAAAAATAATCAAAATTAAAATGGTTGGTCAGGAGTAAGTGCTTGATCAAAATTTATTAGTGAGGGGCCTTGAGTTTCCAATGTGGTTTCAGGTTATTTTTCTCAAATCATAGCACAATTATAATATTTTTTGAGGTTTTTGTTATATTAGAGTGATTTATATTAGTTTTTGGAGTTTTAGTGATATTTATTGAAAATAAAATGTTTTGAATGGATATTAGTAGGGATTCATATGGTGATATATTCTATATAATTATCTATAAAATTATACAATGACTATGGTACCATATTTTTTATAATCTAGTAATATTCTCATATTTGGCACCTAAATTTCTAAACCGTGAATCCAAATATTGTGTAGCTATTATTTATTCGAATTTTTAATATTTTGGATTTTTATGCATTGGGTAACTATCTAAAATTATTTTTATTATTAATTGAATATATTTTGGGTTTTATTTTTTCGTTAATTGATGTTTTTGTGATATCCAATCATGATTTTATGAATAAAATCATTCTATTTTTTTTGTAAAATGCTGACATTGTTTATATAGTTTAATGTAATATTTGGAATCAATAATGTTTAGCCTTTTATAAGGAAATTTTAAATTAATAATCATAAATAATTTAATAATTTAGTAGTGAAAATTTAATGTGAAATTTAGTTTGGGAAATTTAATTTAGTAACATAATTAGTTAGTTGAATTTTTAGAATAATTTAATTTAATTTTTTCAACTATTAAAAATTATTATGGGAATTATTTATTGAAAAATCATATCATGACAAATGCTTGAATTTAATTATTCAAGGAAATATAAAAAAAATTTATCTTGAAAAAATTATGATAGAGGAGGGCTGTTGTGGGAACCATTATATTATTATTACTATTATTGTATTTGGATTTTAAAATTTACGAGATTTGATAGTCTTTAAATGAAATTTTTTGTTTGTTTTAAAATTTTATAACAAAATTTTTTGGTTTTGAGATATTTATTTGTCTTTCTTGTGTTCTATGTTTCTTTTTCCCCTAGTATTTCCACATCAATCCCAAATGGAATCACATGAATGTGTTTTCGGCCATTTTCTATGAAAACCCCCATTTGTTGATCAAGAACCGAAATGTTTTGTTGTTCAGTAAAATACATTCATGATGAAGAATGGTATTCCTGCTATAGATAATCATCATAAATTTTTTTGGGAGTTTTGATGTTTGATCCATCCTAATAGGAGGAAAAATGGGAGTAGGTATTCAAGGAGATTTTTTCCCAACTATAGGATGATGTGAATATTAAAATCATGTTATATATTTTTATCAAATAGGGACCATGATAATACTCGTGGAGATTATTATGTAGGAAAGGATCCATTGGTGCCTCTTATTGGATATATTCAATGAGATGTTCTCCCAATTTTTTCTCCTAATGATGTGAAAGTACATAAGGTGATGGTATTATATGACCTATAACATGTTAATAGATATATATTAGAAAACAAATTTCAATTCAATGTGTTTTTTTGTACATTCTAAACATGGAAATGGATGAAAGCTTGATGAAATAGTATTTCAAATGGGTTCTTCAGATGAATAAATATTCATTGATGTTCCCTCAGGGTCCCATATCATATAAAGTTATTGTGAAAATTATATGAGGAATAATCATTCCATGAATGTAATTATAGAAGCAGTTGATGTTTCCACAAGTTTATGGTAGTAGTAGAGGGAAATAATGGGGTAAAAGGGAAACATGAAACATTTTGGAAACCAAAAAATGGAACCGTGGGAATACATAGATTCATCATAAATGCCTATTTGGGAAAAAATACATTGATGATCCATTAATGTGATAAGAAAGAAGATATGATTTCTTAATTTTATGATTCACCTAAAACATTTCGTACCAATCTCCAAATATGATATATGTAATTATTCCTTAGAAATTTTTTATAAGAAACATGTATCAAGATATATATATTCAATATACCCTTAGGTTAATCTCATTGACAATAGTATTTTTGAAATATATATATATATATATATAAAGTTTCATCCATATAAATTTTTCTTTCCTTTCTTGGTATTTTAGTCCATTTTTTTATGGTAATCTAATTTTTTCTATGATTATGAATTTTATTAATAGTTATTTAATTTAAGGGATATATATAATTTTATTTCTAAATATTGGGGTTGTTTTGACAGTATTCCTTTCATTTTAAACCATTTCTTTCCATTTTTAGGTTTTGGGTTTCATTGATCTTTATATCCTTTCCCAATTTGTATATTGGTGTGCAATGATTTTGGGGGAATTTGACTCATTTTCCAAAAAATTTAGTCACATATACTTTTTTATTATGTCATTACCAGTAATATTTGAATTTATAATATGGTCAGCATGATCCTATAAGAGAAACCCTTTTGAACTGAGGATTGTTTCAAATCATAATTTACTTGAGTAATAATTTTAATTATTGGATCAATTTCTTTAATTCCCCAATGAAAAAACACTTCTTTTAAACACTTAATTGTTTTTGGTTGATGTTTTTTTATAGATTCCCTAAAAATTAGGTATTGGTACATAACATATTTGGTTTTATTTCTTTGTCAACACATCGATGTTCTATAGGTTTTTAAGGATTCTTATAAGAGGCTGGGTCTATGGATGCCTTTACATTTCTTCTTATGAGGTAAGGGTTATGTTAGAATTGGATATTTCTATGACCCATAATTCATTATTGGAGTTTGATATAGAATTTTGAGAATGGTTTCATTAGAAATATGATTTTTATTTTACGACTCCTCAATTCATTAAGGATATTTAATGGTTCTTATTTATTTTGACTAACTAGTCATTACAGTTCTTTCTCATGGAAAAAATATTTATAGGAAGAACTGTTTTCACACCCTAATTTTAGTTAAGATTATTGGTTTTATTATATTGTATTATCTCTTTTTCAATCAATTTTTGAGCGTATTTTCTATAAATACTTTAATTTTCATGATGTGTGCTGCATGTCACATGGTTAATATACATGGTTCATCATAACAATTATTGAACCATATTACATGGGCTACAATTATAATACATCAAAATCACATAGTTGTCATAATATTTTTCTAATAGTGTGACCTATACATGTATAGTTCCCTTTGAACTATGAAATTGGAACATGGTGAAGAAATTCTTCTCAATTTCCATTTTCATAAAATATTGAAATTGACACATTATGGGTTTATAATTTTAATCCAAAATATACTCTCTTCTCCTCTGATTCTGTGTGTATGACCCCTAAGGCTCCTCCCATGTAATTAATTCCTTCCATATATTTATATGTTACATTTTAATAGTTCTTATCCTTTATTATTAAATGTATTCACATGTATCCTTGTCCTCCCTAATTTTTTTATAATTTCATCTCTTTATACCAATCTTTAGTTTTGACCACCGACCTAGGGTTTTTGTGGATCAATTTAAAAATTATAGAATCTCCAGTTATAATTATTTATATTCTCTGATCCATATTGAATATAATTGAAGTGGAATAACACCAATATTTGAAATATCAAAATGTTCCATGCTTTTTTTCATGTTCATTTCACTATATGTTTAGAACCATGATTATTTCTAATAATAGATTCGTTTTTATTATAATTACAAATTCTTTTAGAAATAAATAGTAGTTATGATTCACGGATGTTCACTCTCATATAATTTTTCCAAATGTGTTTTTTTGATTCATGTTGTTTATTAAGTAATAATTTTATTCGGAAATATATTCATCTTCTGTGTATATTTAAATCCATATTTATCCATTTATAATAACACAATGAATCATGAATGAATAATTACTTATAGAAACATGTTATTTGGAACAGTTTATTTAGAAAAGAGTCATGAGGATATTTTACCTCCATTATATTCATTTTAAATTTGAAAAATCATCTAAACACTCCTTGAAAAATATTAATGAAATGATTATTTTTATATGAATTATGAGTGCTCATGAAAAGGTTTATATGAGATTGTTGAACATCTGTGATGAAATTGGGATGTTTTATTCAATGGAATCAAAGGTGAGGATCATCATAAATATTAAATTGATTAAAATGACTATATTATACTAAAATTACTATCTAAATCACCTTGAAATCTAATTCATATTTTAATATGGATGTCTATATGTGAATTATAGGTAAACACAATTCACATGTTATGTCCACTCTATTTTTAGTGTCACTGATAGATTCTAGTTTTCTTATGGATATATCTCGTGGTTAATTTATTGATGGAAACAAGAGGTGTTATAGAAGATTATTATTTTCTCTAGAAGTTATAGTTCAGTAATAATATATCTTAGTCATATATTTTATAATGTATCTCCCAGGTTCCCTTGATAATTGACTTTCATCTATGATATTTTTATTTTTCATGGTATACTTATTTCTATATTGGAATCTTATGTTATACTCTATTATTGAACATATTAATAAGATTATCTTTCATCACATATCCATCATTTATTAATTTTTTTATAATTAAATTATTCTTAAAAAATTAATATCCAGTGTCATAAAAAAAAGTTAAACTAAAATAATAAAAAATTACTAATTTTTTAAAAAATTGAGAAACTATATTTTTATATTTATTTTCAATAAAATGTAAAATTGGTTTATCTTTACTGGTTTTACTTTTGTTGGATGGTGGTGAAATACTCAAATATGTTGCTAAAATCTATTATATTTTAAGGTTTCTCAGGATTTTTTATGTATTTATGAATGGACATTGAGTTACATATTTTTAATTAGATGATGTCTTGTAATGATACTATAACATTATGCATAGAGATAATTATATGGTATTATAGCCTTCCGAATTCTTCATTATTTGGTTATATTGGTTATATTTTATTTTCTATCATCCTCTTATTAACACTGTATCTATTATTTTTACTATTTGATTATTATTTCTAACATGTTTATATTTTTATCTAATTTATGTCATTAATTTTTTAATTTATTTTTTTCATTTATGATAATGAAAAATAATTCACATTCGTACTCATTGATACACCTGGCATATTTCACTCAACTCAGATGATTGATAATGCCTCTCGGATAATGTTGTGTACCGGATTGAGTTCCCAATTAATGTTCTATCTGTGTTGGTTCAAAAAATACAAACATCCAATGTAATTTTTAATTTTATTGATATCCAACCGTAATATTTTGAGTCATGCGCACCACCCAAACAATGAAATCCATCAGTAGTAAAAGTGTCAAAAATTTTCTTTCTCACTATCATCTATTTGATGTACACATTCTATGATAAATAATATACATTTAAACCTGATATATCTATAAATAATAGTGGAGAATGTGGAAGTGGCCATCAGGGTTATGGGAAAAGCTGATAAAATAATGTCGATAGATCCAAAAATATTGAAATGTCCCTACCAAAATAATTTATAAAACATAAACCCAATAGAAAATTACTAGTGATATTAGTATGGGAACAAGTATATTCTCCAAACCTCCAACCATTGTCAAATTATAGTTATTCAGGAATGAAAAATTTAAAGCATACAACTATAAAACTAAACAGTGAATATGGGAAGACCAGTTCAACCTAATATAATAATAATATGAATTCTTCTAACTTATATCCAAAAAACTATATATATCTATATCAATTATCTTTCTGAGTAGACTCAAGTTACAAAAAAAATCCCGGGTTGGAAAGTGTTATGATCAGGTGAAGAAGTACAATATCGTTGAATAGTTGACTACTATTCAAGTGAAACTCACAACTATGGATTATTTTTCCATCAATGTTATGAAATATTATTGAAAAATGATATAGCCCTAAAATATCACAGGGTATTAAAAAATGAAGCCCAATATAATCATTTATGAACAGATTAACACACTCAGGAGGTAGGGAACCAGTTTTGTTAGAAAGAATGGCTGAGTTTTTGGCATATCCCTTAGAAGCCATGAAATATGCCACTATATTACCCTCACACTATGTACGAGTAATAGTAATGCTTCTGGATAGTCTTGTCTTGCATCCTTGAACTAGATAAGTGATAAGACAATGTTTTGAGGTGGTCTATTTAAAATATTTTTGAAGAATATTTGAGTTAGTTTCCACCTCATCCTTCATGATATCATAGGAAAGACACACTTCCAATTTATTAAACCTGCATAATGTTTTCATAAAAAGAGAGTCATCACTATCAAAAGTAACACTGAATGAAATAGCAAGAGAACCAACCCGATTATGAATAACACCACCCCCTCTCATAATACCACTGATACATGACCCAAAAAAATTAATTTAAATCCTTTATTAAGAGGATATAATTGTACCAAATTTCTTTGTAAATGTAGCATGTGACTGTTTCATCATTAATATTACCTTGTAGGAGGCATCATAGGGAAGGTGAGGATTCTCAGTGCTTGAGAAAAGGATCCAGTTCAATAGAAATGGTGAGACAATTATTCAACATATCCATATAAGAGTAGAAAATCCCTTCATGATTCCCCATCTTAATAGAATTCCAGAGGGTCCAAAATCCAGTAACTAGGGGGATATCTCTCATCTTTCAATCAAGGGGATTATCAATGGAGTCCAGAAACCAATCTTGAGGGATGGATTGGTTAGGATGTTGCTATCTAAACAATCCAATACATTCAAGAAATGTAATCCACACCATGGATTCCCAGTCACATTAAATAAAAATATGATCCAGGGTCTTTTTATAAGGATGATGATAGTAGCTACACCATGATTCCAAATAAACACCACTCCTATGAACCATTTCATATATTGGTAAAGCTTGATTATGAACCCTCCATAACAAAAATTTAATCATAACGGATATTTCCTTTCTGCACATAATTTCTCCCTATGAATGGATATTGTATTCCCCATGCATGATGTGTGTGTATAAATTCATCATAAAATACACATAATATGATCTTGTGAAAACACATCTATCAATTTTTGAAATGATGATGGAACTATTTATGGCATCCTATAGGAGCTAATTAATAGATATACAAAAAGACAAAGGATAGGTATTGTCTATGAAGAAAGAAATATATAGTATTGTAAATCCTCAAAAATACAATATATTGGCCACACAGTTTTCATTTCATAAATTTATGGAACACCAACCAATGACCCTAAATGAGTGAAGTTGGAGTGTATGTAAATGATTGGTCATTGAATTCCAAAAATTGGAACTCTTACTACCTGGTCCATTACAAATAGTCCCATATTTGTTGAAAATAATTTTTTCTCATAGTGAAAACCGATCCATAAATTAACATGCTAATCTGTCAATGAGGCTACGCATAGATTTAACGACACTACTAAGATCGATGACCGCACATTCAATTCCATGATCTGACCTATGCCATGAATCCCAATGATGATTTCCTTCAACATTTGCATCCTAAATGAAGGTGGAATGAATTTATCTAATTTTCCATAGGAAAAATATAGGGTAAATGAGAGAGGATAAGTCATGTATATGAATTGATGAAAGGATTTTGTAAACTAGGGTGATGCAATTGCCAAAAGAAATAATTATACTCTTCTAGTTAAGAATATAAATGTTGATTTTATCAGCATGTGTATCAAAGTGTTGAATAATGACACTACCTATAGAAATAGGATCTTTTAGATATTCCCTGGGAAATGATATTTTTTGGACTCTTAGTTTATCAAAAATTATTTTCCCCTTAATTCTAAACATGATTATGATAAATAAACACTATTTTGAGCATAGTTGATTGAATGACCACTCTGATAGATATATTCAGAAAGAGTACGACCATGCTCAAGAATATTTCAGATATTTCCATTATGTTATGTTAAAAATATCATCTTCAAATAAATTATGAGAGGGTAACATGATGATATGTTTGCTCCGAAAGGGTCTCAAACATCCCTCAACCATCTTCATGTTAAAATAACTACTGAAAGAGTCTTGAGCCTTGATAAAGAAAATGAGAGAGATAGGATCCCCATGTCTTGTCCCATAGACTGATTTGAAGAGTCCCCGTCTTCTTCTCATAAAGGTAGTAGAAAACTGGGTGGAACTCATGCACCTGAAAACAAGATCAATAAATTTCCCTAAAAACCCCATACCTAGTATAACATTAATTATGAAACATCGCCCCATCCTATCATTTTCATTGACCATATCCATCATGATGGTAATATTGGACCAATGGACATTATTTTTATTATAAAATATCATTTCATTACTAAATGGAAATAGAAACCTGAGTACATCATCCATGAATAAAACTCGGTTGTCATAAAATATCCATTTAGGCATGTGCATGGATAATCGATTGATGACAATCGAAGATGTAATTTAAAGTGAATGTGTCTCAGGGTAATTGGATGAAACTACTTAAGTTAGGAAGCATTATTTACCTTCACAATGATGATAATTGAAGTATAATTATCCACAGTAGGAAGAATTCCAGCAGGGAAGAAATCCTAATTGATTTCACAAGTTCATTTTTAACTGTTAGGGCTAATAGGGGCCTATATACCCTAAGAGGGGGGGGGGGGTGAATCAGGGTATGGATATTCTTTTCAAAGTTCTTCCTGCCCCACTGGATCTTGACCAATTTATTACAATGGTCACTCTGTTTGCTCTTGTGTGATTATTATGATCAGTTCTTTTGTGGTTTGTCTGATGATTATTCATTGAATGCAATGCAGGTAAGCGACTGGGCAGACACATATATTTTTTTTGGTTCACCCACACTGGGCTATGTCCAGGGAGCATACAACAGCGATGTTCCATTGTACCAAATCCACTATGTCTTACTGCCAATAATGTTCACAAGGTTCGGGCTAGATCACTTCTATTCCCAGGCTCATTGCCTTTACAAGGTTTAGGGTAAGCTCAATGCTTTCCCAAGGGTCACTCCCTGTTTCTCTCTCTCTGGCACACTACCGGTGGAGATGATCACCTTCTTCCTCTTCCTAACTCACTGCTCTATGAAGGGATTCACTCACAGTTTATAGACCTGTAGGTATCTTCATTTTCATTAAATAATGCATCTTCAACTCTTGATAGATGCTCTGTTGAAGTCCAACTTTCATCCACTGATGAATACCACATTGCCTTAGACCACTTGGCAACTACCTTTGGAAAGTACCCTCGCAAAGCACCCTACTTCGCGGGCCTCCCAATTTTGTGAAGCTCAAACAAGCCTTCGCGAAGTTCCTTCTTTTTCGAGAATCACTTTCGCGAATCTCAAGTCGTCGCAGAGAAACGTCCATCGCGATGCTTACTAAGCCAACGAGGAGCTTGCAGGTTTCGTGAAGCTACAATAGCCGATGCGAAGCTCCTCTTTCACGAAGCACACTGGCTCCACAAACCACCTTCGCAAAATGAGAGAAAAATAATCTTCTCTAAAAATTCTCTCTACTTCTCTCGAAGGGGTTGGCCTCTATTTATAGAAGATTCCACCGACCCTCGACCCTTCTGCACGAAGTCAACGCCACATCATCACCAATTGCGAATCTCCGAAGTTTCCGCCGGAAGTCTGTCCAAATCGCGAAGCATCACGGCAATTTTCCGTTCATGGAGCTCATCATAATCACAAATCATCACCGTCAACATTCCTTCGCGCCTTCGCCGCGAATCTCCCTCGCAAATCCCTTCACCGCCGCGATGTGCTTTAGCCTCTGCCGTTCGCGAAAATCGTCGTAATCACGAAGAATCACCGCCTCCAATCTTCTGGTCTTCGCGAAATCCATACCTTGAAGCTTCTCTTCACAAAATTCATGCCATTTCCATATTTAATTATGATCTTCATGGAAATCCTATTTGGTACCACCTTGTACTGCTCTTTTGTACCACCTCCAGATCATCCTTTCATTTTTCATCGTTCTTTGTCATCAAGGATTGTCAAAAAATTCACAGGAACTCGACAATTCTCCATGAAACCATGCTTTGTCAACAAACACAATCAACCCAAAAAAACTTCAATGTTACCTTGAGGGATTTTTCCCAACAATATCCCCCTTTGGGTTTGTTGAAAATTATTCATAACTCTTCTCAGAATAATTTTTTGCACGTTGATACCTCAGTAAGTCTTCTTCCAGCCACTACCACCATTCGCCTCTTGCGATTCTAATAGCATTCAAGGATTCACTTAACACGTAATCTAAGCCCACATGAGCAATGCACAGCGTGTGAAGCAAGAGTAGTATGAAAATTTCATCAATGAACCACTTCATGTAAAACACCAATTGTCAATTCCAACCTAATAAAAATTCTTAAATTGATACCAATTGTTGAAGCACACTGATACCAATTGGTGATAGCTGGACACCTTCTCACACCATTCCAACACCAATGTTCTTCTTTTATCACGATCCTCAGTTGTCGTGATATCTATTCTTTGATCGATCACTTCTAGCATCGTCAGATTTAAAAATCTCCCCCTTTCTCATTTCTCCCCCTATCTGGCTGCTGCAATGATCATCTTCTCCACGTATCAATCCTGATTTATCAAATTGCCACACTGTCTCCCCCTTGACCAATCACTATTTTCTCCCCCTTTGTCAACGAACCCGAAGGTCACACCTTTGTAGTCTGTAACAGATTAGAGAACACATATCAACACATGAGGGAAAAACACACCATACCTCGGGGAGGGGGGGGGGGGGGGGTTCCATATCCACACTATTTCAAGTGCGGGGAATCGACTGAACTCCTAGAGTCAGTCGATGCCTCTTAATAGCTTCCTTGGGTAAGGCCTTTTTCAAAATGTCTACAACCTGTAGCTCTATAGGCACATACTCCAACTTCACGATTCCTTACTCAACCTTCTCCTTGATAAAATGATACTTTATCACAATGTGCTTTAACCTTGAGTGATGGACGAGATTTATGATGAGATTTATAACACTTGAGTTATCACACTAGATTCCGATCAGAGACTTCACTTCAACTCACATATCTTCAAGCTACTGCTTCATCCACAATAACTGTGTGCATGCTTGAGTGGCCGCAATATACTCAGCTTCTGCGGTGCTCAATGAAATGAAATCTTGCTTCTTTCTTAGCCAAGAAATACACAATCCTCCCTGATAGAATTCACCACCTGATGTTGATTTTCTATCATCTGCTGAACCTGTCCAATCTGCATCAGTATATGTCAAGCCTAAATCTACTATGCCCTGGATATACCGAATTATTCTTTTCACTGCAAGAATGTGTCATTCCTTGGGAATAATCTGATATCTCACTTCTTGGCATGTGGCAAAAACAATATCAGGCTTTGTTGCGGTCAACTATAGAAAACTGCTGATAATATGCCTGTTATCAGTTAAATTAACTCCCTGCCACTGTCATCTTTTGATGATTTCGTCCGGGTAGAAACCAGAGTCTTCATCTCCTTGGAATTTTCCATTACAAATCATTTCAAAAACTCCTTGGCATACTTGTATTGAGAAATGAATGTGTTATTCCTTCCTTGTGTGACCTTTAAACCAAGGAAAAACATCATCTCACTAATCATAGACATTTCAAACTCATGTTTCTTGAATTCAGAAGATTGTCTCCACTATGCTTCATCTGATCTTCCAAATATTATGTCTTCTTATTAGACTAGCCTCATCTTTGATTACTGTTGTTGTTGAAATAATGATTGTAATCAAATACCATATGCTAAAAACCAAGCTTCTTCAAATACTGATATAGCCTTCAGTATCATGCTCTTGGTGCTTGTTTCAACCCATATAACGCCTTCTTCATCCTATAAACTTTGTTCTCATCCCCATGAATTAGAAAACCATCTGGTTGCTCAATGTACACCTCTTCTTCCAGAAACCCATTTAGAAATTCAGTCTTTACATCCATCTAGAACACATTGAACTTTATTTGCACTACAATGCCAAGGAATAATCTGATTGTCTCTTTCCTTGAAATCGGTGCAAATGCCTCATCACCATCTATTCCCTCTATCTGGGAGTATCTTTTGCACACCAGTTGTGATTTTTTTCGAATCACTGTGCCATATTCATTCATCTTGATATAAGAGACCCATTTAGTCCTAATGACTTTCTTATCTGCTGGCCTCGAAACAATTGTCACATGTTTGGTTCTTCTCAATCTGGTCGAGCTCTTCATTCATAGCCTAAACCCAGTATTAATCTTCAGCTGCATCAGCTAAGAATTTCGGCTCTACCTGAGATAGGAAAGACATCTGGTGCAGTGACTTCATTATTCTTGTCTGAAGTGGAGCTCACTGATCACTGATGATATTCTACCTGTCAATTTTAGCTCGAATCTTTGGCTTCCTTGTAGACACAAATTTGAAATTTCATGTTCATCATCAGTGTCTTCTTCTGAATCATTATCAGTCATTTTTTCTCTCCTTGTGTTACTTACATCCTCATCACTTTCATCAGGAATTTGTTCACTGAATCATTTTTCAGTGGCCCCATTCCTCTCAACTACTTCTCGCATCTTCTTGGAATCCTGAAAACAGTCAGCTGATACCACAATGTTAGATCAAAATAAATAAGCATGAAATGCTTGATCATTGAAGATTCTCCCATAGTATGTCTTATCTCGATAGACAACACCTCAGTTAGGTCATCCAATTATATCCTTGACAGATCTGGCATCTGATTTTGTTATTAAATGCTCCCCCGATGTTATGCAACATTTCTGGGGTTAGGACCATAAAAATTATTCTTCTCCTGCACCATCTATTATCATTTTCCACCTACATCATTTATATCAGTCTGGAACTCGACATTGATCCATTAACAAAATCCCTAAGCCTACTGAGTTGTAACTCACTGTAGGAAACAAGAGCTAATGTTAATAACACAATCACTTCCTATTGTGCTCTGATGCTCCCTTTCTTCTTCAACTTTGGTACATTATTTGAATCACTTTAATCTCTAGAGAATATCACCTCTCCAATTAGAATACATAGATGACACTTCCCCTTGGATCTTATCTCCCTAAAACCTGAAACACATGAATCATCAGTTAATAGCATTTATATTTATAGGGAGATAGGATTTATCTGGACTCCTCAAGATGAGCATTGTGGTTGATCCTGATGGGTCAACCCTTTGATTCTTTTATGTAGAGAATCACACTCCTTCCTGCCTTCTTCTAGCTTCCTAGACAACTTCAACTGCTCTGGCCATATGATTAAGCATTCATTACCCGCATGCTGATCCTTTTTCTGATATGTGGATTCCGTAGGCTTAGCCTTTCTCACCATATGGGGTTTAAACCCACAAGTGCACATCTCCGTCTTTGATGTTCCACCAGAAGTCCACTTCCCCTAATTCTTTCTCTGAGTAGGAATCTATTTTCTTTCCATCTTCCCTTGCCTCTTTCGCTATTGCACGGATTGTTCTCTTTCCACCACTTCTCGCTAAGGAACACGACATGCAGATTTTTCAATGTAATCATTGTTTATCTTTCTTTTATCAGATGTTTGAGTCACAACACTCACTTTCACTAGTGGTGAGTCCTCTATAGAATGTGCATTCTTCTTACCCACAGCTGAAGTAGATCTCCCCTTAATCTTCTGGTTTTGTTCACATTCTCTCCACGAGAGCTGTTCACTTTTTCTTCCAGTGCATAATTCCTTATCATGCACACCTAGAGTTGAGAATCTCTTTTCGAGTTCCTTTTCCTTTCCTTCTATCTTCTTTCTACATTGTCTTGCCAAATTCCCACAATCAGAACATATAAAACATTTTACATCAAAGTCATATCTCATTTTATCAATTCTCTGTCAATATGTTGATTCATCTTGAGTTCTTCTTCTGACATTGTGCTCCTGATCTACCTAACACATACTCATGGTATGTCCCATTCTTCCACAGTAATAGCATCTAATAAGTTATTTCCCTTGAGATACTCTTCTCTCATATTTCTCATGACGCTTCCTCTTATTCTCAGCTTCTTTTATAGATTCTGTTTTCACAGCCTGAAATATATTCCAGAGCCTCTGAAAAGAAGCATGATGTGTGGCCATGAATCCCACAGAAATAGCACATGTCATCACTTCTTCATGTAGCTATCCTCTAAGGCCTATCTGTAGCACTTAAATGATTTTCCCCATTTCTGGAGTTATTCACGGCTCTCTTCTTATCATGCATGGGAGGTGATTTATCAATTCCAATACCAGATTTTCTGAAACATGATGGTCTTTGAGCTAACAAAATATTCTGTTATTTCTCATCATAAATAGCATACTTTATATTCATTTTATCATCACTTGTCGAAGGATGATCAAATAACAAGTGTAAGGAATCCTTCATTTTTGGAATTCCTTTAGTATTGGATTTCTCCAATTTTGTCTTTACTGATTATATCTCTTCTTCCAACTTTTGAATATTCATATACCTTTATTCAAGTTGGACATCATGTTCTCCCTTGAGAAGCTTCCCTCTACACATCTCATCTTCCAACTCACATGTCAGCTTATCCACCATGTCACTCTACTCCTTTACTTTCAATTTTTCTTGAGTAGTAGAATCAGAACAACATGAATTGTCTTTTTGTAGTCTTTGATTCTTCTGAACTAGCTCAGATAGCTGTGTAGAAAGATTAACATTTCTGGCTTTCAGATTCTGAACTTCATCTGACTTTTGACTCTCTTCATATTCACCAAACATTTGTTTTCCTTTTATTTTAGCCAACTTTTGTAGTTCCTCACCCTGAGAATCATTCTTCTCCTTTAGGTCAGTTTCCACATCAATAATCCTTTGATTTAATCCTCTTAACTAGTTGACCTCAATTTCCAGTGCTTGGATTTGAATGTCTTTAGACTTAATTTCTTCAGTGTTTCCAACATAACTTTGAATATCAGGTTCTTCGATGCACTTGACTTGATCTTTCACTTTTCTATTCAATCCATAGATCTCCGTTTTCTGTTCTTCAATCTTATGCTTATACTCACCAACTTATTCTGAGTTCTCTGGTGCTGATAACTTGAGTTTCTCAATTTTATCCATCAAATGCAACTTCTCTTCTTCCTGCTGCTGCATATAGAGTTTGGAATAACGAACCACTTTGTTAGCTTTATTGGTTTTGGCTCTCCAAACATATATCTCTTCAATAGAAGCCTCTAAATCAGCTTGAATATCTATTTGTTCCTTCAATTATTTCTTCTTCATCATCATTTCATTCAATATCACTTTGAAGTTCATGTAATTCACTCATTCCCTCATCATGCTTGAGTGAATCAATCTTTTCCCAATCAGATTCATCTAGACCTTCCTTCAATAAGTTGTTTGATTCTTTTAATTGAATCACACCTTTTCTATACACACTTACACGTTGAGGAATAACACTTAACTTCTGCTTCTTCTTTGATGTTTTTCCATTTTCCATGGCACACCTAGACAATAGAAGACTGATCTTTAACCACACAGATCGACTACACTAAGTAGGAGCAAGAAAATCTGATAACAGAAACCTTCGCTCTGATACCAATTGTTAAGGCCAATAGGGGCCTATATACCCTGAGAGGGGGGGGGGGTGAATCAGGGTTTGGATATTCTTCTGAAAGTACTTCTTTCCCCACTGGATCTTGACCAATTTATTACAATGGTCACTTTTTTTGCTCTTGTTCGATTATTATGATCAGTTATTTTTTGGTTTTTCTGATGATGATTCTTGGAATGCAATGCAGGGAAGCGACTAGGCAGACATAGAGATTTTTACTTGGTTCACCCACACTAGGCTACGTCCAAGGTGCATACAACGGCGATGTTCCATTGTACCAAATCCACTAAGGCTTACTGCCAATAAGGTTCACAAGGTTCGGGCTAGATCACTTCTATGCCCAGGCTCACTGCCTTTACAATGTTTAAGGTCATCTCACTGCTTTCCCAAGGGTTACTCCCTGTTTCTCTCTGTCTGGCACACTGCCGGTGGAGAAGATCACCGTCTTCCTCTTCATAAGCTCACTCCTCTGTGAAGGGATTCACTCACAGTTTATAGACCTGTAGGTCTCTTCATTTCCATGAAATAATGCATCGTCAACTGTTGATATATGATCTATTGAAGTCCATCTTTCATCCACTGATGAATACCAATTTTCCTTTGACCACTGGGAAACTACCTTTGGAAAGTACCTTCGCAAATCGCCCTACTTCATGAGGCTTCCAATTTCGCAAAGCTCAAACAAGCCTTCACGAAACTCCTTCCTTTTCGCGAAGCACTTTCGTGAAGAACTTTCGTGAAGCTCAAGCCGTCACAAAGCATCGTCCCTCGCGATGCTTACTAAGACAACATGGAGCTTGAAGGTTTCGCGGAGCTATAATATTCGCCGCGAAGCTCCTCTTTCACGAAGCACAATTCCTCCGTGAACCACCTTCTCAAAAAGAGAGAAAAATTATCTTCTCTGAAAATTCTCTTTACTTCTCTCGAAGGAGTCGGCCTCTATTTATAGAAAATTCCACCGACCCTCGACCCTTCCGTGCGAAGTCAACGCCATGTCATCGCCAATCACGATGCTCCGATGATTCCGCCGGCATTCTGTCCAAATCGCGAAGCACCACGACAATTTTCTGTTCGTGGAGCTCGTCATAATCGCGAAGCATCACCATCAACTTTCCTTTGCGCCTTCGCCGCGAAGCTCCCTCGCAAAGCCCTTCACCGTCGTGATGCGCTTCAGCCTCTTCTATTCACGATGCTCGTCATAATCGCAAAAAATTACCGCCTCCAGAACATCCTTTCCTTTGTCATCGTTCATTGTCAACAAGGATTGTCAAAAAATTCTCAGGAACTCGACAATTCTCTAGGGAACTCTGCCTTGTCAACAAACACAATCAACCCAAAAATACTTCAATGTTACCTTGAGGGATTTTTTCCCAACATTAACAATGTCTCGTGAATTAATATATAATATCCCTAGGAAACCATTCAAACTAAGGGAACTTCCATTATTAAATAATGATATAAACTCCCTCACCTCCCTCTAATATGGTATTCCCTATAGAATATTATTAGTATCAAAACATACATAATTCTATAGAAACAAAAAAAATCTGTGGGCCCTATAGAATAACCATTATACATGAAAGGATTAACACCATCATGTAAAGAGGGAAAATGGGATTCAATTAATCCTCATATAACATGTGTGTTGAAAGAAAATAAACCATCTCCAAGAAATATGTTTGGAGAAATGTGTCTTTTCCACTCCCGTATGCATCCCTGGAATAATATAGTATTGTGATCTTCCTCTACAGGCCATGTCACTATAGATCTCTCTCTAAAAGTTCATTCATGTTCAATAAGAACTTCAGAAATATGAGACATCATGTTGGAATAGTTACTGTTATTGTAATCATCCCAATTTGATTCATGATTTCTCTCAGGCTGTTCAATATCACCCTTAAGAGCATCAATGTCCTGAAAATTATAGGGTTAGTCGGCATCTAAAATATTGAGGCCGCCATTAAATCATCAATAATGTTATAATACATGACACAAAATATTTAATTTATAAATTTAATCTGTGAATATCTATCCACAACAACATATCTTGGGTAAACTTTCCACCGCCCTGAATAGAGGATATGATTGTTTTGTGAGGAATTATCATCCATGATAATTCAAAACAGAGAATGATTTGATAAATCCCTGACATGATGCACAAAATTCACATTAGTAAAGGATGAAATGGATTGAATTTTTATAAAAAATGATCAATATGACACAACATATGATGATCCCCTTTTGGTTATTCCACCTTGTGAAATTATGATTTATATACCTCAAGTTGATAAGACAGTTACGGGATGCAAAATGACAAAATATTGTTTTTCCTTCCATTGATAATCTCATCATGTATTCTTCTTAGATGGATCTATTATTAAATTAAAATCCCCACAAACAATCCAAGACATATAACCTGTATCAAGATTGTCCAGCTCCTTCCAATGATTTTCTATCACCCTCACACTGCTCATCACTTAAACCAATGATGTAAAAAAACTAGAATTATCCAAGCAGGCCTTTATTGAAAGATGTTGATAAAATACATCCAATTTCTCCACTATTATAAAATTGTACCAAAAATCCAAATTTCTTGGTTATCAGGCTCCCCATGCCTAAAATTATAGATACCATGCATAATAGCGAAATCGTTATAAGTTACATACTATTGTTTGGGATCTAAAATAAAAACGAACACAACTTTACGATGAGGATTTTTAGAGGAAATGAAATCAATAATCACCCAAGAACATAATTCCCAAGAATTCCAAATGAGAAAATTTATCATCAAAAGAGAAAAAAAATTGATTTGTCCTTCCATGAGACATGATTCATAACCATGGTATAAAATAACTCATACTCTCAGTTTACACAACCTCTTTTATATTGTATGCTATGGGGAGGATACAGAACTGCTATCTTATCCAATTCCTCAATTGATAGAATAGTGAACCCTTTAGATATCTAAGTAGGAAGAGTAATTAGATTTTTTGGGATAAATGATATTACCTGATGGGAAATGTCCAAATTTCCTCCTCAATTGTCTGCCTTCACAGTACTATAGGTAGTAGAAGAGGTATCCAACTGAGAAAATGCTACTTCTAAATTGTTTTTAGTAACCAGTGTTCGATAAAAAATGACCATATTTGTGCATTATAAAAGTGGAAATAATGGTTGGGGATAGACTAAATCATCCATGTTATCTATATGAATGGATATAGGGAATTTAATCTTAGTCACCTCAACTCGAAGAGTGGAAGGGGGGAGTTGTGATAATAAAGGATATAGAGAACAACCACCATGATCCTAATGACCAGGAATAGAAACTGGAAGGAGAAAAATATCATTTTCTACAAAAATAGATGTTGTCACTTTTTTAGGTTTAAGTGACATATTTAACAGAGCCATGTTCTATTCAGAAGATGACGAATGCACCATGGGGTGTATATATGGTATAGACCTAAGATTTCTATATATGTGGAGGGGGTGGCCATGAAGACAACATTCTGTGGATAAGTGTGATAGGGAGAGGTAGATCAGTGGTTTCTACCATGAAATTGAGTTTTCCACTCAGAGAAGAATACACTTTGGTAGTGGGAAATACAAATCATGTTTAACATAGATATGCACTACACTTTCATCTTGAAGGCGGATTTAATGTTCATCCATTATGTGAAACAATCCAACGAGATTACCAATACCATGAAGAAAAAAATATTTATAAAAGGGAAGTGGGAGACATGTAAATTAATCTAGGGCACTGTGTGTGAAGAATCCTATCCAAAATGAGAATCTATAATCCATTGGGGGAGACTGAATCTCCATTTTCCATGTGAAAATGGGCTTTAGTACCACACTTTAATGATGTCCTTCCTGAAATCATGAATGATACATAATAAATTTCAATTGAGGATTTAGACTCCATCCAAATCATGTGAATTTCAGGAGGTGAAAAAGTATAAAATTCTAGATGAAGAAGTTTATCTTAAAAAAAGCTAGAAATAGGAGTCCAATAATGTATATCAATGGCCACCTGAAACGCATTGGAAAAGAAATATGGAGTATAAGATCTGTACACTGTTGAAGTGTGTAGATCCCCAAATAGAATCTCCATGATTAGGGATTAGCGATAAGAACTCGAAGGTGTTTTCAGAAGAATATACATCTTTTAAGTACTAATAATACATCCTTGATCTATGATATAGGGTTGAAATCACTTATATGTTGAAGATATGAGGACAGTGAAAGATATAATGAAGGAATAGGGTTCGATTTCATCTAGATTGCTTATGATGATTAAGATTTCATGGGAGGAGGAGGGAAATTTTGTAGGGAAAAGTGAAACACTAGAGGCCCTTGTGCAATGTTCTCTAACACAACCACATGTGACGTCATTCTATTATCCATATAATGAATTATATATTCAACTTAAGAGATAATTTACGGGATCATGTTTATATAGTTCATGTTCTCTGAGAGATTGAGATCAAGGAATTAAAAGGAAATGTATATGAAAAAAAGATGTCCCAAAAAATGTCTTCTTTTCTTCCAATTTATGGAGATGGATTTTGAGTATTATATCCAAGGAAATATTACACACCTATATGTGAATATAATTACCAAAAACATAATATTTTTTAGTCCCTAGGTCATTAATTTTCCTTTTATCGATAGTATCATGATATTGACACTGTGACGCTTGGGATAAATTGTCAATTACTTATTTACCTCAGGAAGACTAATCAATGATATGTAACCAATGATCAATGTACTATTAAAAGTATAAAATCCATATCTTCATTTTGATATCTTTTATTTAGAACCATTTTCATGTTATTCTAGATGGAATTAAATTTTAATGTTCAATTAAGAAGCCATGTCCCAATAAACACACAACAGTACCATCATCGTACCATCAATGCCTAATGTACCCAATCAATGGAAGTGTTATAGTGTTATATGGTGATAAAAAACCTTTTTAATCATTTTAATTCTCAATATAAAGAATCAGGTTTCTATAAAAGTAAATAGATGATGTAGATGGTGAATAGTTATATACTATTCATTGCTCCGGACAGTTGGGGAACTACCCAAGAAAACACTTTTAACCAATATAGTGATGCTTATTTATTAGAAGTCAATATGATAGAGGGAATGAATCCAACTCCATAAATAGTTTAAAATATATCACCATCAGTATCCCTAATCTAAAAATTAACATCCATTATTATTTATATTATCCAATTTGAATTAATTACAACATTCATTGGAATACTGATACTACATACAGTAAGACTAAAATCCCACAAGATCTCCCTTTTACCTAAAATCCTAAATAGATATATTCTTAATCACCATGTCATGAAAAAAACCAATTTCATTTAGTTCAATGGATTCCTTTACATCGGCATTTCTAGAATCTTTAGGTTCATCATCATCATCATCTAATGTATATTATACAACCACATAGTCCCCAATGTTTTTGGATCGTTTCACATTTTCCACCGTCGATCAATATATTTGGGAGGAGAACTATATACTGGATCTTCCAATTAGGGGTACCCTTACATAAAAATATATTAGATCAATGAAAACTCATTTTAATCTGATGTAGATGAGAATAACAATGAAATCTCCCCAATATCAGGATTCCGCCACTTTCCAAGAACATGTTTACATTTTGGTGAGAGATGACTAGGAGGGTGACCATATAGATGCACCTCCAGATTTTGAGGATGGAATCTACCCTATTATTTAAAAACATAAAAAAGTAAATTTACAAACATATAATAGACCATAAATGTTCTTGATTAAGACTCCTATTCAATATAAACATCTGAAACTGAACATTTCATTTTTGAAACAACAACATAATTATATCTTTTGAAATAATGTAGAGATTCCTAGGCTAGATAACAATTTAGTAACCTATAAAATGGGAATACTAGAAGATCAATATGGTTTCAGGTAATTTTTAAGAAGGATCATCTATCCCACAAAACTATAGTTAAATATTATGATGATAAAATAAATATAGAAAACGTTATTGATAAATACATGTAACCCAATTAGCTCACCAACAACTTCCCCATTATAAAAATGAAGGGTGGATTAAGGATTAAATTTATTTAAAAGATATAAACTATTATTTCTTGAATGTTGATTTCTAATTTCACAAAATATAGCTAATTATAAATTCAACAACACTATTCCATGATCATTCCATTACGAATGAGTTCTCAAGGTACAATCTGATAAATATAACATCTAGGGATAATGGAGCCACAACTATATTATAATCCAAATAGATATTCCATGAAAAAGTATTTCATTTCACATTACATAATTTTATGGAAACCTATCTATGTATTTTTCACTACATTTTGATGTCATTCCTAAAAAGGATAATTTAATGATATATATATATATATGAGATAGGGAATAAATATTTTTAGTATTACAACCAAATTTATGGCAACTAAAAATATTTAAAAAAAACTATGATAAATATCATAAAGGTTAACCCATTGAATAATTCATTTCATGTTAATATAGGAAAATTTATATCCTTACCAATACACCATCATGGCCTCAAACTAAAACCTAAATATACTCACAAGGCCCTTATGTTTTTTCCACCATAGAATATCAAATATTTGATAGTTCTTCGAGTATGCATTGACTATAATAGGTGTTTTGAACCCAATCTAGATGGATATTGCCACCCCTTCAAAACATAAATAAAAACCGAGTCTCATACAAATGAAATAAGTACAATTAGGAATCCTTCAAAAAAATTAATCCATGTCATTTTCATTAATTAGTACTAATGATACTAGTGGAAGGTATTCACACATCCAGTATATTAAAAATATGGAGAAATTTATTTGCGGTCATATCACATAGAAAAATGATAGAGGGAAGAAAAATAGTATATAATATCATAAAAATATAATGCCAAATAATAGATAAGATATTTCCACATCAAGAATAAATACATCACAATTATATATATATATATATATATATATTGTGGCCTATTAGGGTTACCATGATGACCAGCCTATCTCTCGTATTGATATTCTAAAATATATAATCAGACATCGAATTTTAACTAATAATTTGTATCGATGGAAGATTACCCTACAATATTTTGACTTCATGTTATCGATAAACATGTTATTACAGGGAATTGTAATTGATTATTTCATCACAACCCGCCCTACCCTAGAAATCATTGCTTTCAATAATAAACCCTTAAACACAGATAATTTATCATTCTATGAGACTCCCCATAAGTGGTATGTGTATAATGATGAAAAATATAGAAATATTATTGAGAATATAATGGAAAATTTTCAAAATTTACCTATTGGTTATTTTATTTATCTCCCTAGACAAAATAATTCTACCATAGTTTTAGTTTCATCTAATGGTTGCACTAATTATAAGGTATAGTATCACGAACCTATCCCAATATTGGAGTTATTAAGGTAATTTATTAGAATTAATTTTATTGTTAATTATGTATCAAAGATGAAAACAATGAATATTAATTGTCAATTATCCATAAATAATGAATTGATGGATCATATACTAGGTTATATAAGGGTTTTAATATAATAACTACCATTCATAAAAATTAAAAAAAATATACAAAAATTGATTAATGTATGCGCTGATGTGATGACTAATTAATCTATATCATGGGATGTTGCTGACATGAATCAGAAAATATTTGAAACCACACATTCAATGGTGGTCTTCTTAAATAGTATATATTATATAGGGAATTTAAATAAAATCAACGATTAAATAAAACACCATTATAATTCCAATACTAGATGGATTGACACTATAATATATAATTTCTAATGTGGGGTCTTCCATTAGATTGGGCCAAGAAGAACAAATCATGTTTTGAGTAAAAATTTCATCATTCATGATATAAAAAATTATCATAAATTTATTTTCATATAAGGATTTTATGGGTTAATCTTTAGATTAATTTAATGAAGGTATACTCCCACTAACATGTTGTAAGTACATTCATCATTGTATGTTTATCATTATAAAGGACTCAATAACTCCAATAAAAAAATGATGAATTTACTATTTCTTTGTAATGAATATAATTTGTTATGAATTTCACATGATATTTGATGATAATAAAAAAATATCAATTTCATACATTAACTACCTGAAATGGTTCATCCTTCAAATGAGCTTAGGCTTTTTTCTAATTTGAAGAATTTATATCATGGGTCCATATCTCATAACTACAAGCATATAGTTCAAATACATCCTAACAACCACTGAGTGATTATCTAAATTTAATAAGGCCATACTTCCCATGTTTATGTGGATAAATAATATCATCAATACATTATTTATATCAATATTAGTTGATTTTTTTTCCCAAACACCATACTAATTGTTTGGAAAAATCCCTCAAGGTGTCATTTATGCATTTTTTAGGTAATTGTGTTTGTAGACAAAGAAGACGTCTATGTTGTGTTTGTTGAAAGAGAATACCATGATGTTAATTTTGACGACAATGGGGGTTTACATGGTGATTTGTCGAGTTGCATAGATATTTTTAATAACCTATGTTGACAAAGAACTATGAAAAATGAATGGATGATTTGGAGGTGGTACAAAAAGAACATATATATGGTAGCGCCATTTTCCAACGTTTGTCGAATTTTTGGGCCTCAAAATCTGAAAATGGGAAAACATGTTTTTGAAAAAAAAAATTGGGTGGAAGATCTATGGTGGTGTGGAAACATGTGTGCAAGGAATGTCTTGAGATCAAAACATGAAAATATGGAAAAGGCATGTGGCACTCGCAAGACTTGAAGATGCGTGTAAATGATGGAGTTGTGCAAAGAAATCATGAGTGCATGGTAGGTTTTGTGAACAAAACGTTGAAAAATGGAAAAGGCACAATGGGCACGAATGAATTAGAAATGGGTGGGAAAGATGAGGATGCATGAAAGAAACTTGTGTGCTCAATGCGATGTCAAATGGTGTTTTGCACACTGGGAGGGGAACTTGCACGACAAAAGTTTAATCTTCCGCACAAGGTTCATAAATGCTTATAAACATGATATAACCCCCTCATTAGTAATAGCCAAACAAATAGATAATATCTAAGAACCAGATCACATAATAATTTTGTGCAATGGGAGTTTCACGAAAGATTTTGAGTTGCGAGCATGCTATGAAAATTGCGTGAAAGATTGAAGTTGTGCACAAAGGGTATTTCACGACAAAATTTAAACCTTGAGTGAAGGGCATTAGAGTTGCGCACATGTTGTAGTAAGGCTTGCGCAAAATATTTGAGGTTCCCAGGTACACCCGATGTAAAGATAGATTCATCTGCGGGTGAATGTGGGATGTCAACGATGCATCTATTAAAAGTTAATGATGAAAATTTCATTGAATATAATGAAGATAGCTACAAGCCTATAAACTGTGTGTGGAAATTCTGAAGAAGCAGTGAGCGCACATTAGTGGAGGGAATAGTGATATTTCATAATGTGATCGGTGGTAAACTTGGACGGACAATGAGTCCACTCCGAACATGTAAGAAATAGTGCACTTATAGTAGATCTGGTACATCAACACATCAACAGTGTATGCTCCTTGGACGTATCCCAGTGAGGGTGAACCATGTAAAATTGATGTTTCTTGTGCATGACATATTATTCATTCATACCTTGCAATGGGATGGATGGAGAGAATAGGGTTTTTTATAACAAAACCAGATCAAAACGGGAATTTTTTTTAATTTTTCATACCCTGATCCCCCCTTAGGGTATCTAGCCTAGTTGACCTAACACTAATAGAAAACAAAATCATATATTTTGAGAGTAAAATCTTATATATGTAGTATAACATTGAGTCTATTTACTTTACCTACTATATTACAATAGATAACTAGTAGGTATATACAATTAACAATAATATATTGAGTATACTATATGTGATAGTGGATAAATATTCGAGAAACTACACATATAAAAATCTATACCCCTTAATGTGTTGTTTGAAAATGAATTATTCAATGATGTAAGAGACACTACACATGCTTGTCTATATATTTTTTGGAAATTTTAGGAATCAATGTTTTACTTTCCTCACTTTTCATTACTGTATGTTGACATATCTCAAATTATGAGAAATCCCAAAAGTGCCATGATGAGTTAGAGTGGCATGTCTAAATGAGGTTACACTTAGAAAATAATCATGAAATCCATTAAACTCATATTATATGATCCATATATAATTTTTTTCTCAGTACATTATATGATGGAATATTTGTATTGGTTCATATAATGAAAATGAAAACATGGTATTGTCGCCATATATATATCCCAATTTAGGGGAACCTTTTTATACTTTTGGTATACTATAAAATTGAATACTCTCTTAGATCTATTGATGACGAATGTTGCATGGTCTCTACTAATGTTAGGTTTCTCAATAAATAGTTATCATTATCTTATGACAATAACAATATTCTAAATATTGGATAATAAATATCATCATCTTGGTAGATATTTCCTTATGGTAACCATTATGAGACATGTGAACTAATTACATTACTATAAAGTAAATATCATAATACCCCCATTATAATATGATATACTTTGTGATGAGGGTAACCATTGTACGACCTTATACTCTAACACATGTGGTTCTACAAACAAATACCCTAAACATGATGCCCCTATATTTCAATTACAAACCACTATGAACAACATAGAGTGGCTCACTATCTATATACATATTATCACAAACAATATATATCAATACATATATAATTATTTGGAAGACAATTAAATTATGCCCCAAAATATTAATTTCCCATTTCATTCATATGAATTTGATATGTACAAGTAATATATTTTAAATAACAACATATAATATTGTTTCTACCAAATTTGGATACATAGGGTGTCTTAGATTTTATTTATTCATCCAAATATAAATAATTAGAACAATATTCCTCTACCCATGTGTAAAAGATCTATCAATGGAGTGGTTTTTTTAGTTTCTTGATATATATTGACTGACCCTAATGTACACGCTTCTTACTAATTAATATAAAAATTATCCATTCCTCATATATAATATAGATCATGGAAATTAATTCTCAATGAAGAACTATGTGTATCTTTATAATTTTTCATAAGAGAGATGATGTGATTACCAGATCTCATATCACAATCTCATCCACATATTCTGATAATAAACAATATCCCCATATGTTTTAAAATATCATTGTTTAGTATATAACAAATGATAACTACATAAAACATGATTCATATTATTACACAATACACATGGAAATATATATATCATATACAAGTATTTACCAAAAATTCAAAACAAAAGGTAAATTATTTAAAATTCCCATAACCCTAGTTACAAGATGAACCTACATAGTACTCCATTTTATATATTTATTTAACAAGGAACCTATAATCAATGAATAAAAATTTCATTTTCCATACTTCTGATCCAAATCAACATAATGATTTTCAAAACATATGTGTGGATAAATTCCTACTATGTCAAGATACAAAATAATGTATAGGTATAACATCATAAGGATAACTATAATCCTTAACAAAAATTCAATTTCCAATCTTAACGCATATGGAATGTTTGGAAACATCATATCATCCTGTTTTAAAGGAAAATAAATGAGACATAATACAATTCCACCATATATGAATATTATATATGTAGAGAAATATCATGAAATACATGTGTATTTTATTATTTCCTATTAATGTTATATAGTGATTCCCATGTTCCATTTCATAGAGTCATTTTTGATTTCACCACCTTAAAAAAAATCTAGATACCAAGGAATACTCATGATATCAATCCATTTTTGTTTTATTGATAGAATTGAAATGTTTCCTCTATTAATACTATATATATCTACATAAAATATATGAAAATGATTATTTTTCTATTATCTTATTTCACAATGAAATCCCCATTTACCAAATATTTTATATTGATATATGCATGAGAAGTTAACACATTATATATATATATATTGATATCTATCATTACACGATATGTAGATTCATTTAGAACCATACATCCTAGTATAATTAATGAGATTTCCTTGCAGTAAAGAATTTTAAGATGGCATAAGGATTAGTTGACACTCCATAATGTATCCCCAAATGATGAAATGTTACAACATGAAATAACCACTCCATTTTGGGATCACCCCCCTAAAATAAAAATAAAATCAAACAAGCGGATATCATTCTATATACATGAATTTAAATTATATAAAAAACATTTGACACTTTTAGGACATATAATTCTTCAAGGAGACTATATTTTGTGGCTTTAATCTCTTACATGAGATCCATATATAAGAGGAAAATAAATTGAAAATTGATCCCTTCATTCATTATCCTATTCCAATTTGAATATTCCTGCCATTGAAAATAAATTATGATATAAAATATTAAAAATTCCCGATTTATTTATAATTTCCTCTAACCATGGGTAATAGAGAAATATGGGTGGTATACTATCCATGTTCTCTTTCACAAATTTATAATTAATAAGTTTATATTATAGGTCCTGATGGATCCCTATAACTTGTGTATTAAACATGAACTATACTTATAGTTCCTGAAAATTAATCATGGTTGGATGAATGTTGGGATCATATAAAACCCTATTGTGTATTCCATCATGAGTTTTTCTGAAAATACTCTTTGTGGGACCACCTTAGATTTCAAAAAATATATAGCCATGGAATATCATTTTGTACACTAATCTATATCCATATGAATTGACCCTACTCAAATATATTTTCTAGATCAACAAAAGAGCTTTCACTATTAGATTTTTTATCCATTAAGAATTTCTTAAAATACCACCTATTTAAATAAATAGTATTCATAGGGAACATATAATTTGCCAAAAATATGGTTTGATTAATATATTCACATGATATTAAGTTATTAATGGTTATTTCATCCTAGGCCATAGTACAAATCCATATAAAATACCATCTCCCACATTAGTGATTTAGTCTTCTTTGGTGGTTTCCCACCTTACTGATGTCACCATTGTGAGAACAGACTATGATAGAATGATCTTCTATACAAAGTCAAACCAAAAATTCTATTAAAGATATATCTGGTCTCACAGGTTTAGTATTTAATTTCATTGATGTAATATTCCTTATTATATTAAATTAAACCATTGAAAACTTGATTTTAGGCTATATATCCTTAGACACAATGATGTGGTTCCCCTATGAGAATCAATTTACCTGTATGATAGTTAGATCTTTGTATGGGATCCAAAAATAGGGTTATTTGGTAAATAATCATTTGGATAAAAATAATATATCTAAAGTTTTTATCCCAGTTAATATAGATTTAATGGAAATTGTATACTTCTTTGTGACATGATTAGTAACCTGACTTGCGTCAAAGTGATGCGTGGATATCTTATTAGTGTCCAAAAAAAATTAATTCAAATAATCCATCCCTTTTAATAAATGAGCATGTTCTATTAAATGAGGACCCAAAGTAAAATAATATATGAATATGTAATGATGTAATCCTAGTTAATGGATCATCTTAGTTTATGGTGAGTCTTTCTTATTAACCTCTTATACTATAATAATTATATGTTCTTTATCAAAGAACCATAAACATAATATAATTTATTTGAGTGAAATTTGTTTCATAATCCTCTTTTAGTTCACAAAATCCCTACCAAATGATGATTAAATAAACAAGATTATAGTTCTTGCAAAATAATATTTTATTATATGATCTGATTCTATCCCACATGACATTAAAAATCTTTGATTATAGGATGTGTTTTATAATGTTACACTATAAAAAATTATTCCAGCTATCATAATGGTACTATATATAAGGTAGTTTAGGATGTATGACAAAACTATCTTTTATAATAGAAATATCTATATAGAAGAAAGAAACATTTTATTTTGCACCATGGTAAAAATGTTTCCCCTATAGGTTCGAGGTTTTTGGGACTCCCAACATTCACAACTAGCCAATATTCAATTTATCAATTCTAGTATATCTATAATGTCTCTTGTGTATTAAATCTAATAATTGATATATAATATATACATACAATGAATTGGATACCTACATATTTTTAATTTCTTTATCACTATAAACATACCAAGTTACATATATTGTTTCTCATATAGACCCATCATAGTACTTTTTATATTTCATCTTTTGAACAAGCAATATTCATACAATGTTTCTTATATTTATGTTTCTAGAACATGTTTTTAATCCTTTTGGTGTCAGTCATTTTTACATGAAAATAAACTAGGTTTCAGGTATCTCATTCTTAATTATCATAAAAAATTTCAACAATCATAAATTCCCACTCATTTATAATGGAAAATTGTGGCCAAACCATGGTCCAACAAAAATTAGCATTCCTTACTCAACCTTTTAAATATCTCTTTCTATATATCATCCCTTTTTTATTAAGAAACTACTATTACCTCCAAAATATCAGGGATATCATTGTGGTGTGTATTTAGATAACATAGATACATATTTTTGGCTATGTATGGATTCCCCAATTATGATATTGCATACATGCCCCAATTTGGTATGTCGACTAGAGGCATCATGATCCAATGAAATAGTTCTTCTAATACTGATATACCATGGAATGATCATAGTGTAACATGTGACAAAAATATACTTTGTTCCCATCCCAGGTGTATATGTATCATATCATCAATTTTAATCCAAAATCCTTGACTTATTAGATATTATATCATAATTTTCTATTAAATATATTTTTGAGTATTCCCAACCCAATAAAACTATTTTTTAGGTTGTCTCACGCTCCCATTAATTCTCTAGGCTTTGAGAACTATGAATTAATACTACAAAAACTCCATATGTGAAAATCTATGATTTTATCATTTCACCATTAACATCATATTTTTAATTCATAAATACTAGGTTGGCTGTCACACGTTTGAATTTTTTATATTTCAGATTTTCAATCCATAAACTCTATAAACTTGTGTTGTGATATCCCAAACATATATGCCACTTATCGTGTGCCTCTAGACCGGTGTGTCACATGGCCTCAAGTTTTTCTCCCTTTATGCCAAATACAAATTACTAGTACTGAGGGTGTAAGGGTTTTATAGTGGGGATACTATACCCTCATGTCAAAGTAGCATTGAAGATACAAAAAAACATAAGTACTATCAATTCATGATATAAATAGATATAATAAAAATATGTTAACTAAAAGATAACAAGAGGAATAAGAAAATAACTGATCAACTAAGAAAAAAATAAAATATCCCTCACAGGCAGTGGCAATACACGATGCACTGAAATATAGTACAAGATATGGGGAACTAGGGACCAAGCATCAAGTTATGCTATAAAAAATTATACATGATATTATAATCTAAAACTGTCTCCAAAGTATCTCAAGAGCTTGATTTATCCTATTATTTTAAGATCCATCTAAGAAATACAGTTTCTAAAAAATGGATAGCCCATTTCTATTACTCATACCCACATCAATATAATCTTTTTTTCATTCCAAGGGTGGACTAAGTAGGCTTATAGATAAAAATATTAGTTTTCAATCACCAATAGTGAGTATATCTAATCCGAGTCAGTGTCCATAATTAATCCTTCTCTAGGTTCATATTGGAATGTAAAATAGTGTAGAATAAATAAACAACCTCTTCCTCAGGTTCTTAAAGGACTCCTGATGAGCCTTCCAAAATCCGCCCATGACTGGTATGTGTAATCATATTAGTATATATATATTGTATAATTAGATATATATATATATATATATATACTAGACAAGACCAGGACATAACTCCCATACATTGAAATCCTTTATAACGATATGATAAGCATTAATTATTGTGTAGTAAGCCTTGTAACTGATAGAGTGAAGATCTTCATGAACATCAATTGGGATGTCAAGGAGGTATTTCATGTGATTAGTTTATTATGGAGTGTGGTGCTCAAAATCCCATCTTCTATATCTTAGAACTAGTGAGGGTCACCATTCCCAACACTTGATGTTAAATAGAGTGATTTTCCATGCCCCACCAATCCCTCACAATCATATATGTGCCTATATAAATGCATATAATGAGTATAACTGGAATGGAGATAGACCTAATATCTAATATGATTTATATTTTCCAATTAAAGATTATAAGAATTTTCCCATTTAATGATATGAAAATAATTTATTACCTATTATTTTATGTCATCGCGAATTTCCAATGTCCAACGAATGATCTTGTTTATAGCATAACTCATGAATAAAATAATCACATGTTTTCCTTTAACCATTATCAATTCATTCAAAGAATACCATTTATCATTTATCATTTACTAAAATCATGAACAAATGCATTGATTCTCCATCCATTAAATAGGTCCATTGAATTAAAAAGGAACCATCCATCTTATACTAGCCTTCCTATACAAATCCAAACATCCAATTTTCATAAACATTGCAATTTAGTTATAAGGCATATTTTCTAGGGTAAAATTAATGTGAAAACTCAATTTCCAATTTGGGGAATTCAAATTCTAAAGGATATAGCACCTATGAAGAATCATTGAATACATTATATAGTCTTGTCTCAATTTCAATTAAACTGAAATGAAAATCCAGTGGATAATTTGAGTTCCAATCATTTTGATCAATTGGAACAAAATGTTAAAATTCATGATGGAACACCTATGGTTGTAAATATGTTATATGCATGATTTCTAGATCCCTATGTATGGATCTGTTAACATATATAAAGGCACCAAGGTCATTTATAGATGATTGAACTTTCACAAATGATATGGTCAGTAATGGCTGGAATAGGACACAATAGATAAATTAAAAAATTCCAAATATAAAATGGAAGACTATAACGCTGACTACATTAGGTTTTTAGATAATTCCTAGCATGATATAAATATCATATTTGAAGTAGGTCGGAAGAAATCTGAGAAATGGAATAATTATATATAAATAAAGAAAATGATCTATAATGTTAATGACCAAAAGGATTCGATGATTTAAAAATATAAGAAAGGTTCATTGAAGTAGCCTTATATTTCATTTCCCAACTCTTCTAATAGATTGATGATTAGTCTCCAAAAAGATGTGATAAAAAGGATAAAAAATATATATATTTTTAGTCCAATGGTAGGTGAATGAAGAGTTTCATCCAATTTCAGTACAGGGGAAAGAGGAATATTTTATAATAATTGTAAGAGGGGAAAAAGCTCATTTCACCCGCATATGTTAGGTTTTCACTACATAGGTGCATGGTTTGGAGTCTGTGTGAAGCCAATGTTGAATGGATCATTCCAACCTCTTTGGAATGTTCCATTTTTCTACACCTACTCCCATAGGGTTTCAGACAATTCATTTGGCCTATAGGGTTCACTGCATGTAGCCACATAGGTATGTGAACTAGGTCTCATTATTTTGATGAACCATTCAACGTAGTCATTTAGCCTAGTTTCATGATCTTCGGGCTCTGAACGAAACTTGAATGATCCAATGACATATGAGAATTGATAAATACACATAATTAGGGTTCATTAAGTTATGAAAAATGAAAACTAATTATATATAACTTGGATGGAAAGGTGGTTTATTACAACTTCCAATCCACAATTCAACTCGTACCGAAGTTGGAATTATAAGGATTAATAGGTGTATTCATCAATGATTTCCTTCCATTGAGATCATATATTTACATCTTTCTCTTTCGTTTTCTCTTGTACCCAGCCATGCTTCTATAACACCCATACAAGAGGAAAATACCTTCCGTGGAGTATCTTTATGCTACGATAAACTATACGCACTAGATAATTCTTTAATGAAATATCCATATACAACTCATCTTCATCATACTGAAAGACATGCAATTGGTCTTTATAGTATCGAAGAAGGTGAGATACATGAGTAACATCAGGAATGGACTATTATCACTATTAATGTGCCAAATGCTAAAAATACTGGTCTGAGACACCACACACCCTCGAAGGATCCAATGAACATTGTAGGTTTCTTCCCAGGCTTCTATGTATATATATTCCCCCACCTGGGAGAGACTTTCAGGAAAACCTAGCCCCCATCCATGAACACAATAGGTCATCTATATATGTTGGTATTTGACTTCTATTCAGACTGGGATGTCAACATGAGATTTCTTATCTTCTAGACAAGATCTATGGTCTCGTACACGAGATAAGGGCCCAACACAACTACATCCCCTTCCTCTATCCAGGAAAAAGGTGACTGACAAGTCCTTCCATATAAAGATTTTGAAGAATCCATCTCAATAGTAGACTAAGATCTATTGTTTTATAAAAATTATAGAATTGTAATATTTTTCTCCCAATAACCATCAAACCCAAGGACACATGAATGGAGAATTTTCTATATAACATGAACTATAAACTTAATCTATCTATCAGTATATGGTTGATTGGTCCTTACTAAAAGCACCTTTATACTGAAAGCCTTCGGTAACCCATTCATGAACCAGGATCTGAAATAAGGATCCCTACAAAAAATGATAGAATGTGGATATCCATGAAGACATACCACACATTTCAAATATATCATTCCAATATAATTTAATGAGAATGTCTCTCCCAATGGAATGAAGTGTGATACTTTCGTTAAAAAATCAACAACAACCCATACCGCTTCGGAGGATGGAAGTGAACTGGGTAAACAAGTTAAAAAATCAATCGAATCATAATCCCCTTCATACTTGGGAATATAAAATGGATGTAGATGAACTAATTTATCATGATATTCTACTTTCACATACTGATAAGTGAAACATCAGGTGATGAATCCAGCAATCTCACACATCATGGAAGGACACGAGTATGGGCATCATAGATATCAATACATTTTGGTGACACTAGGGTGAACATCCCATGATATGGAAGGTATTTCCCAAATAATATACTCTACGAAGACATCTTGGAACCATACATGTCTAATAAAATAGAATGTATAAACCAAATTAATTGTTCAACCGGATGAGTCATAATTCTCTGAAATGTTTTCCATTTGGACCAATACTTTAGGATTAGATTTCACTCTTACCCTTACCCATTCAAGGAATAGTATAAATCTCTAATTTTTATGAGAGTATAGTCTAACCATGGTCCCCTTGATACTTAACATGAATCATTGAGACTATGTCTATAAGATTCTATATTTCATTGGATTCCTGAACATCATGTGTATGAGTATTTCAGCTCTGCGCATCAGATATTGAATTCCCATTTCCAACTGTATAGTCAAGATCTAAATCAAATGATGTTTGGTACTCAACCCACCTACACTAAATAAGATACAAACCCCACTATTTGATGATTTATATGAGTATTTTCTAGTACGTTAATTCCATAAAATGATATCCTAATAAATTGTGTCTCTAACAGTTTAATGAATTAACAACAACAACAATCTCGATATCATGCATCAAATAAATCATTTTATGAGTCCAAAAATGACGAGAACCATACACAATGATTTGCATGTCCTGGATAACAACATATCAAATACTGATACCAGATGAGCCACAATATACAGTGTAGGACCTTTCTGCCTCGGGAAAAATCAATATCTATGCTAAATTTTATCTTCCCTTCTACTCCTTAAAGGATTTTTCACAAGCCACTGACCATTATATTTTCACACCAATCAATTTCAAGCACATAAGTGGAACAAAAAGGTGCGATAAATTATGGATATGTGTAAGAAATACACAAATATCCCCTACAATCTATTATTGTCAAATACATTCTAGGGGAATTCCTATGAAAATTAATCATTCAATCTTTTTGGGTGAACTGAAACTATTGAATCTGAGATAACTTGCCTTTTGAGGTGGACATTTTTGATCTAGGAGTGGTATATATTAAGCACTAAAAAATGATGATTCTCTATTAGTGTATTCAAAATGATATAATGATCAGTTTGAAGGTCTTGTATAGAGATTTAGTACACCAATATATCATCAATAGAGTAATCCCAAAATAAATCCAGATATTCTTAGAAGACCCAATTCAAAAAATATATTGGACAGTTGATGCTTCTGGATGAATTAACGGCATAACTATGTGCCCATATAGACCATACCTCTTCTTAAATGATATTAATGGTATTTCTAATGTCTTGACATATCCCTGCCGATAACCCTACATAAAATCTATCTTAGAAAAATACTTTTATCCACTGTGATATTAAATTAGGTTTTCTATTCATGGTAGTGGATACCAATTCATAATCATATGCGGATTAATCTAATTGAAATCCACATACATTCTAAGAGTACCATCAAACTTATTAGAAAAGAGGTCTAAAAAACCCCATGGATAAGTATTGTCATGTATAAATCCTATCACCTCCAAATACTCTACCTTATTCATGAGATCCAAAATCTCCTTATGTGGAATATTTTAAAGAGGAATGGTCTTAGTTTTTTCTCCTAAGAGAATTTCATTTTAAACTCTACCTCTCAAACTAAAATTAAATAAGATATGTACTTAAAAATTTCCTCTAAAACACTCTACTATAGGAGGAATGTATATAGGTTGAAAACCATGATTATCAAGGAAGTGAATGGAAACATTCACTCTCACATTACCCAGCCTTTTCTAAATGGGTCATTCTCATGATTATTGAATTCCCCATTATCTCTTATTGTTGTGAATACCTCCATTTGGCGATGTAAACAACACTTTCTGATGATACAAGTAGATACTTCCTCAATATGAAACTAACTAGTCCGTCCTGATTTTTACATCATGTATAATCATATTAATGATGTATAGATTCTACAAGGAGTGGTAATAACCTACCTCATGAGGACATACCTTTAAATAACTAATTTAATTTGAAAAGATACATAATAGTGCATCAAGCATAAATAATTAATGATAGAAATCATTTTCATGGTCTAGAAACTAAATGATTATCAAATATATAAATTAGTGCGGCACACATGTACCAAAACATACACTATGTTGTAAGATATACGAATAGTAACTTGTATTGTAGATGGTATGGATATCAACTATTACGGCAATGCATGAACTGCATGTAACTACCAGGTACGATGATCCTGGGTCATTTCATGACTTCCTAGAGCATGACCACTTTTATGGAAGAAAGAATGGAATTTTTTTCCTCTACCTCATCAATTTCCTCTACTAGATTTTCTGGTTTTATTCCATCTACCATAATTTCATGATAATGTTATAGACATTCATTAACGATGAGATGGTGAAAACTCATGGTCGCTTGGCACTACATGGGAATTATTATAGAATTGTTGGATAGGTACCATCAGACCACATCATTTGAATTTCACTAGATCACACATATATTTAAAGTTGATTTCCCTGTTTTTATGTACTCTTGATATATAAGAAGACTTTACTTTTACAGAGCATGATGCTTCCTCCACGAGAAACCACCAAATTCCTTTTCACCAAGATAAAGAACCACCAGATTCCCAAGGTGTCAAACCACCCTACTTTATCCTTTATCAACTGATAGATTTCATTATATTATTAGATCCTAGATGAATATTTCTAAAATACTCATCAATATGAATACATTGATCTATAATGGAATGGTGTAAGCCAGCCCATCCTCAAATCACCTAGCATTAATGAGATCAGCACCAGCTAGAGGGGTAGAGAAAATTAGAAGATCAAGGGAAATAGAATGAGTATTTCATAACTGAAAAACTCATATTTTAAATATTCATGAATTATTAATCACTTTCACCCTCCAGAACCTGGGGAAAGTAATAATTATTAAGATAGTCTAAGAATTAGCCCAAACTATCACGCATAGATGATATGTCTATGTGAAATCATTACAATAACTCTTAAATGAATCTCTTAGAAAATAGGGTTTTAGATTGACCCTCCTCTCTGGATTCTTCTCAAGATGATAAAATATATATAGGATCACCTCATCCAAATACTTTTTAGCAAGAGGTTGTCTATACCCCATAAAAATAGTATGATTCTACAACTGGAACACATGAGTTATCTCTTCCATATTTAGGTTAGGTTGTACTTCATCTTGCATAACATGAATCATAAGGTGAACATACCCTTAAAACTGGGCGTCAACACCCACATTTGGAACATGAAGAGGATCCACAAGTGGCTGAAGGGAGGCCTAAGTACAGTGTGAGATACAAATCTCAGTAGGAAAATACCAACAGTTTCTATGTGTAGTATGAGTAGGTGTTCATAATTAAATAGTGTGTAGGTACATATAGAAATGTAATGTAGTGCTGAATAAATAAACAACCTCCCTCCAGGGTTACTAAAGGACATATGGAAAGTATACCTTCTTCATCCCATGTCTGGTATGTCTGATCCTATTACTATATATATACACAATAATTAAATACATGAGTATATATTTTTTGGAGTGTACCAGTATGTATCTTGTAGTCATCCAAATAAAATATAACAAGTTGAAAATCTATAATCAATGGGTAGTAAACCCTACACCCTGATTGGGTGAAGATCTTCATGCCCATCACTCGATATAAAAATTGATCATGCCATGGAAACACTCTAATTTGGAATGTTGCACTCAAAATCCCATCTCCCATATAATTTCACTGGTGTGGGTCACCATGTCGAACCCCCAATGTATGGAAGCGTGAGTCACCAGGTCTTGATAGGTCCAGTAACATAGTATCCCATCCTCTATAAAGTCATATGATATGTAGAATTTACATGGAACATTACCTCCCTTTAAATAAATTTTATATAGTAAAATTATATCTTATAAGAATGTACTATTTAAAGAGATGAACATAAGGCATTAACTATTATGTTTTGTCCTCAAGAATTTCCCAGGAACAAGGCATGATCACATTTAAAACCAGACACATGAGAAAAATCGTCTCTTGTGTTCCTTAAAACTTTTTGAAATCATTCTTGAAATATCATTAAAAATTTATCATTTAATCAAAGCATTAATAATTTGACTAGTTTTACGACCATTAAATTGGTACATTTAAGTAAAAAGTAATGATCCATCTTTTATTTTCTATCCTATACCAACCAAAACATGTTGTTTTCTTCAACAATGAAAATTCTATTTTAAGGAATGAGTCTCAAGGGAAAATCCATTTAACAAATCAATTTAGTATTTCAAAAACTCAATATCAAAGTGGATAAAAAATATACGACGCATTTTATAACACATTACTTACACTTATCTGATGTAAATTACATTTAACAGTCGTTTTATATGTAAATATGGGTTCAAAGGATTTTTAGACATTTGAAAAAAAATGAAATTTTCCAAAATGGAACAAATATGGGTGTCCAAATATGATATGTCTGAAATATTAATCCAAAAAAGGACCAAATCACATGTATAATGGAATTAGATTCATTAAGACATGACAGAGAAAAAAATAGTTTTTATCTTTAAAGGATTACATATAAAAAATATATTAATTAAAATTTCTAAAAATCAAATGGAAAACTACATGGCCCCAACCATAATAACATAGATGACATCTCACTCGATATCAACCTAAAATATGAAGAATGATTGAAGAGATTTAAGAAAAAAAACAATTCCCTTAAAATAGGGAAAATGGTCTTACATTTAAAATGTGTAAAAGATCCAAATATTTTCAAAATCATGAATTGTTCATGATGTTTTCCTTACCCTATTCTTCCCAATGCTTCTGATGAATCGAAGATCTGTTTTTGGGAAGAGGATATATCAAGGATCCAAACTTTATGAATTTTGAAACCTATGAGAATACATGGAGGTTTTTATCCACTTTTGTTAAGGGGACATTAAGAATAGGATTTATGATAATTAAGTGCGAAAAAAGTAATTTCACCCCAAAAAATTGGGTATGTATAGTTTATCCACATTGTTTACAAACTGTGCTCAAACCATGAAGTAAGACACTATAAAACCTCTTAAGAAGGCTGGATGAAACCGAAACCAGGTTTGAATGGTTGTAGAAATCTCGTGCGGCCTATAAGTTCCTCTTACTATAGTTTTATAGGTGTACAACATCGGTTTCACATTTTAGAAAAATCATAAAAATTAGTAATTTAAACCATTTTCAAGAACATCGAGCTCTGATCATTACCTAAATTATCATGCGACCTATATGGAATGATAATGACTCATAATTTAGTCCATTTAAGGTATTCAAATAGAAAAATTTATGTTCTATAACTTTATTAAATAGTCATGTAGTTACAAGTGTCAAAGATATGTGCCTTTAAACAAAAAACGTGATAGTAAAATCTAAATTCCCTTAAAATGTATCTCCCATTATAGAATTAAATTTCACCGTAAACAGAACGCGAAAAATAAATAAATAATATCTACTAGAAAACACATTAATTGAAGGTTGATAAATATTAATTTATATACCCTTTAATCCTCCCACTCATAGGGTATAGGCTAAAAATTAGAGAAAAAATAAACATGAAACATAGAATGTTGGGTACATCATTCGATCCCATAAAAATGGATAAATTCTATCTATACTCCATTCCCCTAGAAATTTATATAGAAATACAATATTAAATATCTTCATCTAAATTATGTTCTAAATATAAAATTACATGATCATTCAGGTAAAATAACAATCCATGGATAGTCATTCATAAATGAAAATTTTTCATTCCCCATGTTATAGATTGCCCAATAAGTTTTCAAGGGTATCGTTAACGAGTGTATTGGGCTTCATGTAACACCACATAATTGCTATTAATGCATACCAGAATTTTGATCACTGACATATTCCCTCCATTTTGACTAATTACTTGAGGAATCATCTTCTCAATAAGAATTCAAATTAAATTAAATAATCAATTACACTATTTCTGTGGAACCCTTCATTTGAATAGTTTTAGTAGTCATATATATCATATTTTACTAATCACGTTATCAAAGTCCCATGTCCCTTGAGATTTGAATTGTGAAATCCAGAATGCATTAATTTAACTGGATCAATTTTCATTGATATTATTAATTCACATATCATACTAATTATGAAAGAAAAGATATAACAGAACATTATGGAATATATTTTTTATCCCCATCACATTGTACAAAACGACATAATACAATGGATTTAGAGTCAAGAACATATGTGGAATTCCCAATATTCTAGATGTTTTCTATTAAAATATTTGGGATTTCATAATTCATATATTCTATATAATACCAATGTTAATTAATAAAAAACATCACATTTCATTGTTAAAATCTATTTGTCATAAAATATTTAAGATCATCAAAAAAATATGACCATAATCCCTCGACATGAATGTATTAATTTTATAAAAATTAAATACAGAAATAATGAGACACTATAAATTCTATGTCCAAAAAAATTAAATGGAGTCTTGTGGAAAAGAAATTATTCTATCATTATAAGTACATGAAAATATTTAGGGAAATCGTGATATTTAAAATTAAAAAATAAATAAACACTTATAGGTTAAAAAACTAAAAAATGGTATAATGATTAAAGAATAATTTATTTATCTATTATATTACCACCATTAAATACATATGAAATGTAGGGTCATTTGATCAAACACTAAAAATCTTATGATATTCATAATATGGTCATTGAAAATGCCAAGCTACACTCACAATGTCCATTTTTGAAAGAAACAATTAGGGTTCTCAATTGTTCCTTACACTTGGGAGTGTGAAATTTTAAAATAATTCAAAAAAAATCATTTGAGGGGACACAAAAAATCAAAAAAATTTAATCCATCTATAAAATTTACACTTTTTCATTCTGACTATGTTTAGTAATATCATTTATCATAATGTAAAATTTCAAGTAAACAGTGATAGTATTAATACCAACACCATTCCATGAGCCACACCCAGAAGAAAAATAATTCAAATGGACATTGTATTGTGTATAGTGATGATTTTTCGTTCTATAATCAACAATGTTCCATGCCTATCATTCTCAAATGATATGATGATTCCATGTCAATGTTGTCATTATATATTTAGAGGATTCCAATATTTTACCAGCCCCAAGGATTACCACATTTTCAAATGAAACATTTAAATAATGTCTCGATGGTATTATTTCTTTATTATATTGTGTTAGAATAACATCATTCATAGAACCATGGATCACATGATAATCCATCAAATCACTTCCTAGAGTACTAAACACCTGAAATTTTTTTTGTGATTTCTCTACATGTTCATCTAGCTGAGTTTATGATATGAAATGAACATGCTCTACCATATGGACATGGGATTGAATATACAAGAATCAAAAAATAATATTTTTACACATGAATTAACTATCTGATGGTGTAATATATTCCAAAACAAAATCAACCAAAAATGTTCTAGGTGTAACATTCCCAAGTGGAGCTTACATTTTATCATCATGGTATATTACAATCACAATTTATTGAGATGTTTGGAAAATGTAAACCTAGATAACATCAATCTGATGATAATATGGAATGATCAAATACCAATGAAAAGTTTTTCAAAGGAATTTAAAACCCATCAATATTAGGAGATATCAATCCTTGATGTTTTTAAAATAGTAATTGATGACATCTATGACTATCACAACACATAGAGTAAAATTACTATTTCCATCTTGCATCTCAACATCCACTCTAATCATTACCATTATATGTCCCATTTAACATTTTATGCTCCCAAAAATTCTATTGATTATAGTTACCAATAAAATTATGGTTAACATGAAAAAAATAATTTTTTTATGTTTTATGTAGGACTAAATTCTAAAACAATAAAACACAGGTCAACGGATTATACTATAGAATTGATAATGGGATCCTTAGTCCCCAAAAATCTCCCACATGACAATCGAGGGTTTGGTATAATAGCCAATGTTCCAAGATTTAAATCTATATTTTGAGACTTATGATCCTCAATACAGTATCTCTCTTGGGAACTCCATCGATATTATCACACAATTATTAATTAATGACCACATAATATAAATGATCAAGATAATCATGATCTGAATCACCAATTATGGAACTAAACACTATTAAAATTATAGGAAAATTATTTTTGTGACACTAGGTGATATCTTATTGGCCCATAGTCTATGGGGTGGGATGGGATACACCTACAATTATTTGATTCTAACTTCCCGCAGTTAACCCATTAATGAATCAAAAAGTTAGGGTTATGATATAAAATTGAAATATAGAATATGGATTAGTGGATAGTGATACTCATGTGTCATCTATAAAAGAATTTGAGCTGAAAGAATACATTTATGCTTCCCTTTAATAATTCCCTCTAGGGATAACTTAGCTGGGGAACCCTAGTACTGGTATTAAAGCACTGAGAAAATTAAAGGCCAATTCAAAGATTTGTATTGATATATTGATACATCTTTAATACCTTACAATAGGGTTTTGAATCAATAGAAACACCTATTTATATCCCACATTTGATTACTATTTATAAATAATTAATAACCAATTCTGTTAAGTCTATTGAAACAAATTATAAAAATAATAAAGTAAATATATTAATGAATCTCATAATTGAATAAAGGAAAATATTTTTTTTCAAATAATTGATCTCGATAGATCAACTCTTATTCAGTTGACCACAAATGGTGTCTTGAAATCACACACATCCATGATGAATTCAATAAAATTTCATAAGTATTGTTCATAAGAGACAAGATATTATTTATATAATGACCTGATTAATATGAATGTTCCTCACAAAAGAAATTCATTAGAGATGACATAATCCTAAACTCATTCCCATTCATTTCTATGTTTTGAAGAGAGGTATGTTCTTCCATGGTGGAGAAGAATTATTATTAGGAATTTTATTCCATAAAAGAAGCTATATTTGTTTCATGGTATGAATCAAGAGGCTGGGGGTGAGTGTATATTTAGAAAGAACCCTTCTTATTATAAGGAAATCACCCATATGTAGTTCTTATTTTCTATGAATTAGATAAGAAATGGGGTTATATAGGCCAACATTCCATTTTGGATTGTCCAATACCATTGAACTCTATATTGGTTCCATCAATTGTACAATTATAGGAAAATCCATTACATTTTAAATACCTTTTATTATATCTAGATCGAACTGTTCTATCATATCTATTTTTAATGGTCTTTATAACACTTCCAAACTATCTATTACCTTCATGTTTACTACTATCGACTGATGTACTTATTTATTTATGGTAGTTATTTTGGTATATGAATAATCCTATGGACCTTCAAATCTAGATAAGAACGTATCTATATACATGTATAATTTTAACATGTCTGCTGTTGACCGTAATATGTGGATGAATAAACCATACATCTGTCTTCATCCTTGTTAGAATTAACTAGAAATAAATAAATACCGTATGATGATTCTTTTATCTATCCATATATGGATGATAAGTAAACCATTTTAGATCATGATAAAGTTGAAAACTATATAATCATTGCCCAAATCCATTATTTTTTATCCCAAATTCAATCATTAAAGCCAATATCATATAATGTATTGTTATCATGTATGTTCTTTTTTATTTTTTTATGGAATAATATTTAACAATATCATTAGAAACATGTTGTGGAAAGAATGTAAACATTTCATAATGAGTTTGAAAGACTTTTATATCTCTTTAATTTGTTTTCTCATAAGTACTGAACCCACTAAAAAAGTAATGTTGAGGTCATAGTCACGGATATTGGATAATATAGTTGATAAATAATTGGTATCTTCCAATTCCCACTACAGTACAAATCTATAGATTATAGAAGGGGTGTCAAATAATAAAATTGGGCTTCCCAACTAAAAGTGAACATGAATGATATATAACATGGATAATATTTCCACCACCATTATTATTCCCATTCTTATGGATAGAATGGATTTCATCCCAAAAATATATATTATAACCCTACTATGAACTCCTTCACTAAAAAGAAATTTCCCATGATGAAAATTTCAAGAATGGTTTTCTGATAGGTGAGTCAATCTACTTGTGATATAACATACCAATCCCAAGTCCTGTATTTCTTCTCCTCTATATTTTTCGAATATAGAACATGAGAATTGAAATTTTTTTTGGATAATAAAACTCTTGGTTTCTTTACATAATTATTTTTTACTAGAGATCCAGATAAATTTTCTTATCCATGTATTAAAATGGACATGAGCCTTCATGAAGTTCCCATTCAACAAAATATAATATACTACCCTAAAAAATATATTCATTAGTAGAGGAATTCATTCTCTATTATTATTTGTACAGTTTTAAGGAATAAATTATTTTACTAGTATTTTGTAAAAAGTACAATACAATCTATTCAAACATACTAGAGCCTAATAGAATCTACTCCATGAATCATGTATATTGTATTTTTTCTATGGACTCCAATAGATAATAATTTTCAAAGATTACTATATTTTTATTTTAGATGTATTTCAAAACAGATATTTCCTCATATAATCAAAATTCTTGTAACTCTTTTTATAACACATCAAATCAACATCATACAAATTACGGACGATTGTAGTATTTAACAAATGAAATACCAGATAGAATTACCTAGTTTGATTTCCTACAACACATATTCATAACTTTTTACATGGATATGATCAATGTTTATTTTTTATGACTTCATCTAATTCACATTTTTTTTCTTTTATAGAGATAAGGGATAATACCCTAGTGTTTCTGATTTAGATATATCTTCCTATATGATGAAACCCTTCGTGTAATTTTTTCCAAAATCTTTATTCAATGATGGATGATGACACTCCTATGAATGTTTTTGGATCATAATACTAGAGTCGGGAACTTGTCTAGTAGTTTTAAAATGTATAAGATAATATAGTCTGATAAATGAATATATTAAAAATCCATTGTTATATCATTATAGAACTAGGAATGATTTGGGAAATAAATAAGACATTGGGTAGTGTCAACTTAGTAAGGTTTCTCAATTCTCCTCAAAATGGATGCATGGAAACATGTATAGGAATCATTTCCTATATAATAAAAAAATAAAAAAGTGGTAAAAATACATTATTGTTTTTTAGAATAAAATTTCCCTAAAATAAAATAAAGATATCTCCTATGAGGTCACCATGCATGATGTTTGGTTATCTATATGTGTGGTGTGTTTAACCATACTGATTATGAGAAGAATAAAAAGAAATGATGAGCTAAGAAGAGTAATTTAAAGGAATAAATGTATCATTCTATCTCTATTTCATGATTAATGTTGGAAATGAGGATGCAAAATTATAGAAGGAAAACCAATTTTTTGAGTAAAACATATATTTCTAATATAACATCAATTTTTAGATGATTTTTAATCATTATATAAATTGTGAAAAGGATAATATGAATCTCCCTAAGATAAATATTTTTAGAATCCCACTATATTGTTTATTTCATGATGAATAACTGTGATATAGTATTTCTTCGAAATCAACTACGTACGTTTACCAATATAATCAATTTGGTGGAAGGGAATTTGGTGAAACAAGAAAAATAGTAAAAAACAAATTAATAAATCATAAATCACAGTGAATCTATATTTATGATTTATATAAGACTTTTTTAGAATCTATTAAAAAGAAATAGATTATATCAAGGTCCACAACTTTTCCTCATTTCTCTATATCATGGTATAATCACATGGTGTCAAAGAATCTATTTTAAAAACATCACATGGGTTATCGACATTGTCACAATATGGAATATTTCTCCACCATTTGGTTTGACAACATAATTTTAAAGAACTAATTTTTTATAATATATGTGGTATTATAATTTGATCTACACATGATATGGTTCACCCAACATGATGTTCAACAATGTTTGTATGGGGATTCATTATTCTGAGGTTCTATTAATTTCAGTCACCCATGGAATCCATAACCTAGTGTAATCATTCTTATACCCACCTATTTCTAGTAATTTCAAAATAATAGATTTATATAAATAACCCTCCCCATATCCAAAAATAAAAATGGAGACATAAGTGTAGATACCAAGATAAACAACTTGAAATGAAAGGATAATGTAGTGTTATGTGAGTGAGTGACATAGATTACAGTTGTGGGAATTAAAATAATGTAATATATAAGTAATTGAATAATGAAATTAAAAATATGTTATAATTCCATCAAAAACAGAAGATTTTTTGTCTAAAAATACGTTTTATGTGAAGGATAAAAACATATAGTATTAATTCATAGAGTCTAATCTAGTGAGACCAACGTCATGAAGAAAACCATGAAAATCATTTCCATTGATACTAAGGATGATGTGAGGTCCACATTGTGATGCCCCAATTGAAGCTCTAGGAATTGAGTCACATATCATGGATGATATTACAACATTAAAAAGGTTCATCTGACCCTATATGATCCATACACAATTTAAACATCATGTGTCTCACTTAAGGGTATCCCACCATTGAAAAGCATCCGCATATTTTAGATTACTACCTACATTAGTATTTCCATGTCACACTAAGATAAATAAATAATTTACAGATTCCATTCTCTAATTCAAATTAATTGAAAATAACTATTTATAGTTTAATAAAAAAACCACAAGAAACAATTGATCAAGGCATGCAGATTGGTATGGACCTCCTAGATTATTTATTCTAATGATAAATCAAGGCTCTAAAATTTCATCCTAGATTAGTAGAACCTATGAGGTAATCGTAATCATTTGTTACCTTTATAATGAGGGTCCCAAGAAGAAAAAATTCTATATGGTGTATTTCTCCACTACATATTGAATATGGTGAAGTAGTGAACCCCTTAATGAGTAAGATCATAGTATTTTATGTAATATGTCTTTTTATTAGATCTATAAAAACTACACCTATATTAATAAGAAGAGATATATGATTATGAGATTCCCACTAGGTAATGGGGAATGATAGTTTCCATTGAATGTATGATGGTTCTCATTGATGACATAATCAAAGAAATACAGATACTCATAAATGGATTACCATAAGTATATGCATCATTCAAATATAATTGTGACTCTCTAAAAATGTACACAAAATTCTATTATATCTTAGTTCATATATTGTGTATGACTCACATGATCTTAGTGAATTGAACTAATCATTCCATTAGAGTAGTTTAAAATGCACATTGGCCCCCTACTTTGTGTGTACCCTGATATCTATTTCAATTACAAGAGTCGCATTCATGGTCATGAATCTTATGGAAACACAAAATTAATAATACCCATTCAATCCCTTATTATATAAGAATTCATAAAAAAATTACCCATAGTGTGATGTTAATTTGTGTGGAAAACTTCCATATCTCATGATATTTATCTACATGGAATTGCCCAATCACATGACCATAAACTGTATCACACAAAAAAGATAAGAATTTATTCCTATATTAATGGGATATATAGAACACCCAAAAGAATATCATTCCCAAAATAATCAATATTTTCTTACAATACTTAGGGGGATATAATCCTCAAGATACAACTTACATCATTCTTTCACAAGGCAATATTCTTATGACACTAGATTTCTCATTCTCCCATGATTATCCCATTGAAATATATCTTTTTTATTTCATAATCCCAATAAACTTATCCCCATAATGTAAGGTGATATTATTCATGGTGACTACCATATCATTTGAATTAGATAAATATTGTAGAGAAACCTATATTTTTATCAGACAGTCATTTTATATTCCAATTTTAATTTATCCTATTTTTTCATATTCCCAACTTAGTAATCCCAAAAGGGTCCCTCATTCATAAAATCACAGCATCCATTTATAATATCATTTCAAATATATGATTACATAATATGATGTTAAAATACATAGTAATGTCCTTATTAGTTTACCCTTATCCATATTACAAAAAATATAAGTGTTTTGATTCATGGTTCTATAGATACATAGGACACCATAAAATAAATCAAATGATACTAAAAATATATTAACATGCCATACATATGATACATATGGATGTCTAGATCAATGTATCTCAAGGATAAATCATAGATATTGAGGTAACAAGTCTAATGAATCGTATTTGTAAAGGATTTACAATCATGAAAAAAAATTATTATACCTACCTATAATATGAATTAAATTACCTTTCCCATTTGTATAATGAGACCCAACATCCCTTATTCCTATTCGATTTTAATCATTTAGCATCCCTAGGATAAAACATAAATACATAACTACCATTGGAAAATTTTTGGCAAAGATGTTGACACCAAACCATTGTGGATTCAATATTTCATGGGTAGATTCGACACCATGAATAAACCCCACAAGAAAATGAAATAAAATTAATGGTAATATATTATTGAATATTTTTGAAAACCTACTCACACACCTAATGTATGTAATTAATCAATTCCCTTTCATGTGATATGGTCACAAAACCATTGGTGTCTATGATTTTATGATTATTTTTATCATTATATTATTTACATTATGTAAATGATTTAAAATATATAATGGTTATTGACAACTTATATCACATTATATCAATGCATGTGTTTATAGAGAAAATTTTGATCCCTAAATCATTGAGTTCAAGGACAATAAGTACTAATAAACAATATCATGACTGTAAATGAACATTCATATAATAAAAAGTAGAATTCATCATACATTAAAATGTGGGATCAACACCTTCTCATAGTTGATTGTGGTATTTAATAGATTCGTCATTATTAGAATATAATTTTGGGGACATTATTTCTTCATCATCCATGGTATATCTTAGAAATTTTAATATATAAAAATATCATTCTTCTATATCTTTTGGATTTTCAAAGGAAATTATATGATATGACCTTGATCCCTTTTAAGTGTAAATATATTAATGGAGGTTGTTTTTTAAATATTATTTTTCATCAATAAATGTTTTTCTCTACAACAACATTATTTTATCATGATTTTTATTATTGTACCATATCCCTATAGTATTTAGATAGGGCTACCTATTTCAACATAGAGACACTAAGTGGTAAATCTTTTTTATTTTTTGTATGAAATATAATATTCAATATATTATCATGAATAGTAATTAATTTAAACACATATTATCCTATGATACTTAAAAATCATGATTCCTCATAATGTTTTATAATGAACCTCTATGTAGATTTTATATATTAACTTCTTTATGGCATTCATACCTACTATTAGTACTGTCATTAGAAAGAAACATATTTATGGTTTACATTATTTTCACTCTTAGTGAATGAAATGTACTCTGTGACCAGATTTCTCAACGGATGTATGTTTTGAACTATATTTGAGTTTTCATTCATTCTATTTTTTTCACAATATGTACACTATGATAGATAAACTACTATGATAGAATATATATAATATTTTTTATAAATTAGTTTTCATGGAATTACAATAACTGGTGTGGAATAAATAAACATTTTATATATTTTTTATATTTAATTCAATAAACTAGTAATATTCTTCCCCACCCACAGTGGTTATAATGTAAAGTCCCATGTTTTTTTAACCAGGATTAAATTACAATGGTTTTCGACTTTTTTTCCTTGTATCAATGGGTCTGTTTTTAAACCAAGATCTGAAACATTATTCTGAGTGTTGGAAAACCTAAAGGTGTTGTTCTTGGTCTTGGGTGAATACATGATAATGTTTATGGGTGTCTTGAAAAGTCTCGGGAGAACCAGATCTTGAAAAGTCCACATTAATGTATTTTCATGACATGCACATAGTTTCGGTCTAACCCGTGCAGCTTACCCAGTTTAATATTTTATTTATTTTAATTAAATTATATTAAAAGATATAATTTTAATATATTAATTTGTTAATAATAATAATGTTATTAATATTTTTGTTTCATAAATTATTTGAATGTTAAAATATTATAGTTGCATTTTTTATGGTGTGTAATATTTATATTAAAAGATTTAAATTGTATGTTGAATGGTGTGTAAAGTTTTTGTGAAATTAAAATGGAATTTGGGTACCTCCAATTAATGTTTATGTAATTTCGGTGTAACAGTTATGTGAAATTAAATGAGGAGTTTTAGATTTAATGGATATTCTTTCAATTAATTAAGGAGTTTCATAATTAATAAAATATAATTTTTTATTTAATTGAGTTGTTGGGTTTTATCTAAGGTTGAATAATAATAATAAATTGATTATTATTATTATGTTTTTATGAGTATAATAATTATTATTAATTATGTTTGTTATTATTAATACAAAGAATAATAAAAATGTATTTGGGGGTTATATAATTGAATCCAAAGGGAAGGGAGATTTAATTAATTTTTGTGAAATAGTTGATTTATTTAATTAAATTGAGTTAATATGAATTTAATGAAATTATTCTTTCTATGGTTTTTTGGGCTTTAAAAAATAATTTTTCCAATTGATGATAATATTAATTGTGGATACTATTATGGTGGTTTCATTTATTTAATTTTAGGATGAAATAAATTTAATTAAATTAGTTGATGTGGGTTTAATTTAATTAAATTCATGGAAAATAGAAATTTAATTAATAGCTATGAAGAGAATTTTTTATTTAATTAATTTATTTTGAGATAATTATTTAAACAACTATGAGTTCAGGTTTTAATTGAATTAAATGGTGTTGAGACAATATAAATAAATTAAATAAACTCGTGAATTTATTTAATTAAATTTTGATAATGATTTTAGTTAATTAATGTGTTAATAAGGTGTTGGTGGTTTTCAACGAAGTTTAATATTAAAATACATGTAAATGAGAAGTTGGGAGTAATATGGATGTACATGGATAGTAAAATTGTGTTGGTCACCTACGCGGTTACTCGATATTTAAAATGTGTTATTATTTAATTCATATAATTGAAATATTTAATAATAATAATAATAAAGTTATTATTATTACTTTATTTATTTAATTAAATAAATGTTATAATAATTTAATTTGATGATGAATTGGGATTTTTGGCATGAACTTTGAAATTTTTTAAAAGGATAATTAATTCAGAAACATTATATTAAATGAGAATAATAAATGATATTATATTTATATTATATCTATTAGATTGTTATGGTGTTAATAATTTGATTTAGAAATAATGAAAGAGGATAAGTACCAGGATCCCACCACCTATGAGGAAATATACACCCCTTTGCGAGCACCACTTCATGTGCTCATATCCTTCTGGTGTCATCACGAGTCTTGTCTACATCGTCATAGTGGGTCTGTCTGTGTATTTTTCATGATTTATATTCGCCATTTAACTCATCTCTTTCCTTGTTTCCTTTTCCAAAACCCAAAGGTTTGAGTTTATTTGGGTTTACTTGTTTCATCAATACTAAGGATGTGCAACATGTATCTCGGGACTCTTTGCATTAACTTTTAGCAATCGACACCGAAAACAATGAGGTTCAGGCTGAATTGGTTCATTGATGTTGTTACGAAGGCAACGTGTGTAGACACACACACACACACACTTTCTCTCTCTCTATCTCTATCTCTCTACCTATCTCACTCTCCCTCTCTCACACACACACACACACACTGATATGAAGGTGTGTGTGCACGACTGTAGACTAGTTTTGGATTGGTTGATACTGTATTTCAAGCTGAAATGTATTGATTTGGTTACACTCTAAGGTAGGGTCTCTTTGAATTTTCTCAATTTTATAAATGCATTAATAAATTTCCTACTACACTTTTATTAAAAATTAAATCCATGCGGAGAAGTATTAATTTTGAATTATACTTAATGTGAATTTAAAATTTTTAATTATTTAAAATGAAAAATGGAATGGCCCAGACCTCTCTTGTCCATTTCTTTTAAAAAATATGGTGTTTGAGGTGTTCTAGGAGTTCAATGTAGCTTATCCCCAACAATTTTCTGAATTTATAGTTAGGTGAATAGTTCTAACGGTAGACCGTTCTGAATAATGCAACGATAACCTTCTTTGAATAGTTCCAATGGTAGACTATTGTGAACAGTGAAATGATGACCTTCTGTGAACTGTTCCAATAGTAGAAGAAATAATGAATCAATGGTAATAATAATTATGGAATTTTCAATAACTAAACACACATACAATGAAATCAAAAAACATTGAAGGATGTTTATAAATAGTATAGAAAGGCAATGAATGAAAAAAATCTATTAAATTATCTATATTAATAAAATCAATATCGAATGAAGGAAACAGAAACACATTCCATTAAATAAATTAATTGAGAATGAAATGAATATGTATATATTTCAACAAAAATTTCATTTATAAATAATAATTGGAACAAAATAAGGGAAATGTTTTATTATTGGACATAATGTCTGAGGAACATGACACACAATACAATAAAAAATGTCACAAGACAGTTTACAACTTAGACATAAACCGATTTAATTTTTGCAACTTATTTCTCCCTTGAGAACCGGTTTATGCATCAATGGGATAAATAAATTCTGAGCCCCACCTGTAATTTCTATACTAATGAATAAATCAATTCAAATAATAAAAATAAATAATATTCCTTATCAAATATATATATTTAATAATGAATATAGATTTATCAATATTTACCCAAATAATCAAATTATGATTAATGTTGACACTGTATGTAAAATGATATATGTTTTATGAAATAGTAATATCTATGAAAAATGATAGGGCTAATTAGGGGAAATTCAACGATTATAGGAAATTCATTATTTCATGGGGACTATAAAATGAATACAGGATGTGGATGAGAATAATGTTAATTGAAAAACCAGTAATAAACCATCCAAAAATGATTTTATGATTATATTAAGACAACAAATACCAGGTGGAGAAAAAATAAATGGTTTTCATTGTTGTTGAGTGGAAATAATACAAAATGATATTTCAAAAAAAATCCCAAGGAAAATATCCTTCAATATTTAATAATATTTGAAAAAAAAATCATTTAAAATATGTTTTGAAAAATTTAATAAAAAAGTATCATTTTAAACAATCTATTGAAGATTCAATGAAATAAAAGTGGGTAAATCAACCCAAATCATATGAGGTAAACATAACATTATGTTTACATGGTAAAAGTTTAAAAAAATCCATTGTTCGGAAAGTAATTGGAAGATTCCCCTGAAAGAAATTATAAAATAAGATGGGGTAAAAATTTCATCAACAAATAATTTTTAAATGGTAAAAAAATTTTTTTGAATAATTATAAAAAAACATGGTTTTTATAAGAAAAAATATATTTAAAAAATTAGATAAATGAAATTTGGTTTTGTTGATAGCATTTTCTAAAACATTTTGAGTACCATGGAATGGAAAAATGATACTAATTCAAGAAATATGTCATAAATAACCATAGGATAGGAATATTAAATAGTTAATTATTAAATGACCAATAATTTCTATGAATTTAATTTCATGTTCAATCAATCCAAAAAAACTAGACTGTAATGTAATCCTATGAAAATATTGTAATTTTGAAGTGAGAATTATTAAATGGGTATATTATGTGAATCAAAAATATACACATATATATGAGAGAAAATTAACCAATCGATATTAAATTAAATTGTATAAATTATTAAATGATATTAATGAAAATGGGAAAGCAATATAAATCATTGAAAAGATATTGGTTTATTAAATTATTTTCCACTTGGTAAATTTTAACTCAAATACCATTAGATGAAATAATTCAAATTGAATCTAAAAATACCATGAACAATGAATAAATAATTATATTATATAAAAAATTGGTGGCATATGAAGCACATATAAGATATTAGTTGTACAACAAGAATGTGATTGTTTTAGGATAATGTTAACAATCACCAAAGAATTTGAGATTCAAATGATAATCTATAAAAACATGGTTGAGGACACTAATATTTAAATATTCCAAAGAGTCCATAAAACATTAAATAATTTGAATAAACATATCTATCAATAAATAACATTTTATGATACATATAATATCAAGACAATAAGTAAATTCATGATATAACTTTTTAGATGGAAGTATATACCCCAAATAAAGAAAACTAGGTATATAATAATACATATGTGCTAATGAAATATAAATTGAGATGAATCCATTACCTAGCATTTAATTTCATTATAAATTCCATTAAACTCATGTAAAATATATTATAGAGTGTTATTCTTTTATTAAATAACCATAATGATAATTATATTGGCATATATAATCTTATAATATCTGATTTCCCATTTGATGACAATTTTTAATTATTGACACTATTTCGCTTGATAATGGCATAGTTTGTTGAGTATGTTTCAAATTTTTATATGTTGTTACTATAATAGATTCATAATATGTATAATATAAAACATTATTTAAATATAATATATATACATTATATATGAATTTATAATAATCCATAATATATTTAGATAATATATTTGAATCCACCTCTCATGGAGAAGGTAAGTCATACATATGATTGAAAGCAACTTTCATTTCATTGTCATATTAAAAAAATTAAAAGAAAATGATACATATTTTAATTATAATTAAAGAATCATGTTTATTTGATATATATTAAATGGTTTTTTTAATACATTCTTGAGAAATACATGTGTAGTGTGAATGAATCACATCGCTTTGAGGGGGTGGTAGTCCACAATTCCACAAATAATGATGTCATATTTACAAAAAATAGAATGTATGAGGGTATGTTTTATAAAAAAATTATGGATGAATAAATTAACAATATATATAATATAAAAAATATATCTATGTAGTTTCTATTATAATTATGAAAAATGAAATTTGGTAATGGAATAAAATGAATAGTCATCATTTTATGAGGTGGTAGTTCACTGTACACATAAATAGTTTGTTCATTATCCATTAGATGAATTTGTGTGTAAGTTAATCTCATAAAATTTTTCTAAAAACATATATATAAATTTAGGATACAATTTTTCGAATACATTCATGAAAAAATTAGTGTTGAGAATGTGGAGAATGAAATGAATCTAACGATCTTGAGAAAAGTTGTTACCTCTTCATTGCGTAACTCATGGATTCTACAAAATGGACTCCTTGGATAGATTAAAAAACAATTGGCATATAAAATAATAATATGTATTTTTAGGAGATATTTTTTTATTTTTGGTTGATCCGAGGTGTATTTATAGGTGTGGATATACGAGAGGAGAGGAGGCCTTTTTATAGTGGAGGAGGACTGGCATTCATGTAAATGTTAGTAATGTGAATTCCAACCATCTAATTCCCATTAATATTAGATCAAATAATAAACCAAATTAAATAATAATTAGAAGTGTTTATTTATAATTCAATAAAATGTATTTTGGAAAGGTTTCTAGGTAAATCGATCTCTCATGATTAAGGTTTAGCCGTTTTTAAGCTAAATTTCACCTTAATCATTGTTTAAATTCTAATTACATTAAATAATATTTTTTTTCTGTCATGACCCCCTCCCACCAAATATGCCCCTCTTGAGGTGGAGATGGTGAAAGGGAGATAATGACCCCCCGTGTCCTGCCTCCAGTAGGCCCCGAAGTGGCGACTAGCACCAAGGGTATGAGTTTTCACAAATATGGGAGGCATTAGCCTTTTTATTGTTTTGGATCGGGAAATAGGATGAGTCAAACACCAAAAGAAAAAGGAAAATGTAAATAAAAATAAACCCAATCCAATCCCACATGCATGTTTAAACAATTCTGAAACAAGTACAAGTACAAGAAAACTCAAAAGTACAGTACCAAAAGAAACAAGAGTACAAAAACATCAACAATTCCATCTGTCCCGCCTAGTAGGGTCATGCACGGCCCTGGTAGTCCTCCTAGAATCCTGAAATGAAACTTAGGGTAATCATACGAGTATACTAAGAAGGGAAACCTAAGTCTCTCGTGCACAGGTGGGGAGACATCCAAATTTCTCGTGAGAACAATAAAAGAAACCAAAACCTATCAAGGAGTTCTATCCACCCAACCTCACCAGCCACGCTCATCAAAAACACAAAACAATATGAAGTAGTATATTATAACAGTAATATTGGGTACCCCACACAATTCCCCCCCCCCCCCCCACTATCTAGCTTCTCTTCCTAACGACGAACATTTTTACCCTACCACACTCTTCCTTACCGCACACACCTGGGCCTCAAAATCCACAAATCCCGCCCGCACACACCTGGGCCTCACAAACCACATATTCCTCTCACACACACATTGGAACACAAACCACATATCCCACCCGCACACACTTGGGCCTCATAAACCACATATCCCTCCCGCACACACATGGGCCTCACAAACCACGTATCCTGCCCGCACACACCTGGTCCTCACAAACCATGTATCCCGCCCGCACACACCTGGGATTCATCCCGAAGATTCTTCGGAACAGTAAACCTACCCAAAGAGTCTTGGTCTAAAATCACACCAATCGAAATCTACCCGAAGAGTCTTAGGTGTAAGGTCACCTCAAGCCGTCACAGTCTATGGAAGAAGGGGAATTAAGGAGCTAGTAACTAAGGGTAGAACACCCTCTCACATAAAATGTTACTATTTGGCATTAGGTTCTCAACATAGGGGGGGTGTGACAAAACACAAAGATACAGATACCTATATGTATACCAAACACACAGCCCAACCTATGTCTTCTATACAGAAAAACTGAGTACGTGCCTTGGCACTGCTACTATAAAGCATGCATACAATAAACAATCCAAACCCTATTTATGTTTTCATGTTTCAACAATATTAGTTTATTAGTTCCTTAACTATTGGGAAATTATCAAACCAGATCAAGTGTTTCGTAGAACAAAACCCTACCAACCACAAATCAAGTTAGATTGAAAACAAGAAACACAAAACCAAAAATTTTATCATCAATTAATACCCATTGATTGTTCCCACGTTTAATTCATTATCGTTCCCCAAATTTCATTTATCAACATTCCACTTTCTCTTAATATCACAACCCACTACTACAGCCATGCTGCCACTATAACCACATCTCCACAACCGTATAACAAAACAAGGCTCGTGCCACATCATTTTCCCTTTAATTATCATTTACCACAGCCCTATTACCCATCCTATTCATAATAACCCAGGATTCACCCCCCTCCCCCCGTTTCACACACCACATAACTAAACCAACTCTCACATGTTCATTATTCCATTTTGTTCAATTGGGGTTATCACACAAGTGTTACATATATTCATGTAATCAGCCAACTTTACATGATTAACCAATTTCCATATTCCACAAGGATTATATAAAACAGCCTAGAAATATAGGGAAACATTTAATTGCACAAGAAAAGTCCCCCACTGACCGTGATTTTCAATAGGCATAAGCCTATTGAATTCACAACATAACAATAGGATAATCAAAGATAAACATAACAACTTCCCCCTTACCCGTTCATTAAGACAGTTATTATCTTCCTTAAACTAGTTCAACCATGTCTCGTGAAAGCAAGAGGACACCCATCCCGCATGATTCAAAAATTAGATAGATGAAGGTAAAATCCCTACCTCAAAGGTTTTTGACGGAAACCACAACGGTCAAGGAACGCTCAAGGAACTCGGGCCGATTCTTCAAAACCCCACCTTAGATCTCTCCTCCTTGAAAGATCAAAACCAAGACTCATCATGTTCGACATCCGCACACTTAGATATACCCATAAAGGGCAGATATCTCAGATACTGAGATAATATGAGTAGATATACGTAGATCTACAAAACCAAACAAAAGGATCACAATCCTCAAGACACCGACTTTGATTCATGAGGAGAAGCCTCCCGATTGCCTCAAAAATGTTTGGGAGAGGTTCTTCTACCTCAAAGGATGGGTAATCCCGAGTTATGGCCACTTAGGGGCTTAAACGAACCATTTAGAGGCAAAAGAGTTCAAATACAAAATTTTAGGATCTAGCTTTAAGTGCATGCACAGTTAGTCCGCACGGTTTAGCAAACCATGCACTAATAGTGCATTAGCTTCTGCCTCACCAAACACCCCTCGCACGGTTAGCCAAACCGTGCGCTAACCGTGAGTTAGCCACTGCCTCCAACACCAACCTTACACGGTTTTTCCACATGTTTTAGCCAAACAGTGCGCTAACCATGCGAAAGCTATTGCCCTTATCTCTCCATAAAATTCCACCCAAACGATCCTCAAAACAACCTTGACCTACTAGTACAACTCTAGCACCACATATCACAAAGGAATGGACTGGAGAGGTCTGGGACATTACACCAGATACCACTTAAAACATTATCATCCCCGAGAATTTAAAACCAACCCAGAGGAACCCAATAATATACCTCTTAGGGCTCTCGTTATAACAGGAACCCAACCAAAAACCCTAATCATAGGAGTTAATAATTCCTTCTCCTATGTTGAAAAATTATCCACTTTAGGTGGCACTGACTCACCATAATGGGTTTAATTGCATCTGCATTAATGCATCTAGATTAATAATTGGGTCTTCCCACTTCTATATATTAGTATTTGTTTTCCAACTTACACTGCACCCAACACCGTACAATCCAAAACATAGCCCAAACATATGGCTTTGGGAATTCCTTCTCACATGTCGAGATATTATCTTCTTTTGGTGGAAATGACTCACCCGCAAGGATTCAATTGCATCCACATTAATGCGTCTCGATTAAGGATCAGTATTTTCCCTTTCCGCACACATACAGACATGTTACACACTTCCAGAGAACAAGTAAATAAACCGCCTCACAACCGACAAGCCAATCATTCCATATATCAAAGGTACAAAGTAAAACACCAAAAAAAGTTCATAAGAACAAAGAAAAACACTAGTCAAAACAACTCTGGGAACTGGGCGTGCATCTGAGCGTCCCACTCCCAAGTTCTCTCCTCGAGGTTTCCATGCCTCCACAATACACAAACCAAGGCAATGGTTCATACAAGGAGCACCTTCTCTTCAGGATCCACGATTCAGACTGGTCGTTCCTCAAAGGTCACGTCATCTCCCATATCTAGATCTCCCCAGTAAATAATGTGAGAGTCATCGTGTAAGTACCGACGAGGCTAGGAGACATGGAAGATGTCATGAACCATCTCTAACTGAGGTGGTAGGGCCAACTGATATGCCACCTCGTTGACTCGCCTTAGAACCTAGAAAGGTCTGATGAACCTAGGTGAGATCTTACTCCCCTTCCCAAACCTCCACTGCCCCCATCAAGGGGAAACCTTCAAGAACACATGATATCCAACCTCAAACTCCAAGGGCCTCCTCTGACGATCAGCATAAGTCTTCTGTCAGTCCTGAGCCGCATTCATCCTCTCACGCACAAGATGAACTTTCTCTTTGGTGCTCTGTACTACCTCTGGCCCAAGAGAACCTATCTCACCAACCTCTGCCCAACAAATGGGTGAATGATATGGTCTTCCATACAAAGCCTCAAACTGTGCCATGACAATAGTAGAGTGGAAGTTGTTGTTGTAGGTAAACTCTACTAAAGGCATGTGTCGCACCCATGATCCTCCAAAATCCATAACAAATGCTCACAGAATGTCCTCCATCATCTAGATACTCCGCTCTACCTACCCATCGGTTTGGTGGTGGAATGAAGTGCTAAGGTGTAGCTGGGTTCAAAAAGCATGTTGTAACCCCCTCCAGACTCGGGAGGCAAACCGTGTATCCCGATCTGAGACGATAGACATCAAAACTCCATGTAAATGAACCACCTCGTCTATGTACCTCTGTGCTACGGTACTCACTGGGACCTACTCCTTAATTTCTAGGAAGTGAGATGATTTCGTCAGTCGATCCACTACAACCAAGATAGCATCATAACCACCCTGAGCTCTGGTTAGTCCTATAATGAATTCCATTGAGATTTCATCCCACTTCCACTCGGGGACATCTAAAGTATGCAACAATGCACTGTGAACACGGTGTTCAACCTTTACATGGTGACACACTAGGAACATATCCACAAACTCTTCCAATTCCCGTTTCATCCTAGGCCACCAAAACTATTCCCTCAGGCCTTGGTACATTTTTGAAAGTCACGGATGTACTTCCATGGTTGAGCCATGGAAGTCACGGAGAACTCCCTCACACATCGCCTCCAGAACAAAAAAAACTTCCATGAAAAATCATTCAATGTTGGCTGTCCTCTGACCATCCTTTTAGAGCGTTTCCCTGATCGATATGATCCCGTATTACTTCTACCTCAGATTCTCCCCACTGAGACTCATCCACCTACTGCAACAAGGAAGACCACACAGTCATCTGAAACAAACAGCCTCTAACACTCTCTACCCTTTCATCCAAGTGCAAGACAACCAACTCTCTCATCGCTCTCCAAGCATCAGTGGATTCCTGAACCACTTCCTTATGCGACTTCCTCCTCCAGGAATTAGCCACAACATTTCCCTTGCCTTTAGTGTAAGAGATTTAGAAGTCATAGTCATGGAAAAACTCAACCCATCTCCACTTCCGTAGGTTCAGGTCATGCTCGGAGAAGATATAACGTAATCTCTTGTGATCTGAGAAGACCACAAAGCGCTTCCCAAAGAGGTAATGTCACCCCAAATTCAGTGCGAACACTACTGCTGTAAGCTCTAGGTCATGGGTGGAATAGTTACACTCGTGAGGGCACAACTGCCTAGACCCATAACAGATCACACCCTTATTCTGCATCAGTACGCACCCCAAACCAAGGCTAGAAGCATCACAAAACACCTCATACAACAACCCTTCCTCTGGAAACTGAGTACTGGAGCATTGAACAACTTCTCCTTCATGTAGTCGAAATGTTTCTGGCACTACTCACTCCATAGGAAGGCCTGGTTCTTCCTAGTCAAAGTTTTCAATGGAGAAGCAACTCAAGAGAAGTCCGAAATTAACCTCCGATAATAACCTTCTAAGACTAGGAAACTACAAACATCCTCCACGCACTTGGGTGCCGCCCAAGAAACAACTGCCTCCAACTTCGAGGGGTCCACTGAGACTCCATGCTGAGACAACATGTGCCCTAGGAAGTGTACTTATTTCACCAAGAACGTACACTTCGACAATTTCCCATAAAGCTGGTGGTGCCGAAGGAATTCCAAGACTGCCCAAAGTATCTGAACATGCTCCTCCTCTAATCGTGAGTAGATCAAGATTTCATCGATAAACCAAATGTGAAATCGGTCCATAAACTCTCGGAAGAAAAAGTTCATAAGTCCCATGAACATAGCTGGTGCATTCGTAACTCCAAACGTTATCACTACGTACTCAAAGTGCCCATACCTCCACATGAAAGTCGTCTTCAAGATGTCACTATTTTTTACCCTTGGCTGATGATATCCAGATCATAGGTCAATCTTAGAAAACCAACCTACTCTCCTCAACTGGTCGAAGAGATCATATATCCTTGGAAGGGGGTAACGGTTCATGACAGTTACCTGATTCAACCATTGGTAGACTATGCATTGCCTAAGACCACCATCTGCCTTCTTCACGAAAAAAACTGGAGCACCCCAAGGCGACACACTAGGTTGAACAAAACCCTTATCCATCAGATCGCCAATCTGAATCCCCTACACCCACAACTCCAAAGGTTCCATCCAATAAGGGGACATCGAAATCGGGCGGGCACTGGGCTATATGTCTATCCCAAACTGAACATCATATCGGGGGGGGGGGGGGGGGGGGTAGAGTCACAACCTCCTCAGGAAAAACATCTAGGAAATCCCCAACAACCTCTGGAACATCCATAATATCTGTATCAGCTGAAACCAATGATAAGCCGCCTAACAAAGACAGGGGAGGCTTCACATGTCAGCTTCCCTACAGATAGCTTCTCTCTCCAACAAAAGCTACACGTTTCCCATCCACGTCGGAGAACACGACTCTTCTTCGAAATCAGTCGATAATGGAACTAACAGAAAACAACCAGTATAATACTAGGATGGCATTGTATGGATGAATCTGTAGCATTCTAAGATAAACACTAGATCATTGTCTTCCCAACGTGAGCCCACATCCCCAGAAAACACAAGGTACGCTGGTCTGACCTCCAACTGGTGTACTCAGAACTCAGGGTACAGAAATTCTCTCTACGTCTAGACCCAAAGCATGGTCTAGACACGGTGCAACAAAGGAGTTTGGAGCTCCTGAATCAAACAAAGAAGAAACGAGAGTGCTGATCAAACAAATCGTACCTCGTACCGCCTATGGTCTTGGCAGAGCTGCCAACTTTGCTGCGTGCAACTGTCTATGCCTAGCTCCTCTGCCTCTCTGATGTCGAACAGCTCCCCGACCATGCTCTGGTCAAGGTCTCGGAAGACAACCCTAAAGTTAGCCTCCTCCTGCAAAGTCTGCCGTTAGAGTAGCAGTGTCATGCTGCTGCTGGAAGGGACTCACCGTCAACAGGTGCTACCGAGGTGGGCACTGAACCTGTCAACCTCCACCGTATTGATCTCAGGCCGGGAAACGACTCTGAATGTTCCCGAAAACTCCGCATGAGAAACACTTCGGTCCTGGGCTCGTGAAAAATTGACGAGGACCCGATGATCTGAACTGGAACTGCTGGGTCCTGCTCTCTACTGGCCTGAATCTGGAAGGTCCTATCGCAGGATGCCTAATGCTGACTACCTTCCCCATCGACGAACCCAGCTAGATCCCCACTCATGGTGCACCTCCATTCTTGTTCATCCTCTTTACAACCTCTACCTTCTTCTGTACTACCATGTATGTCGGAAAAGTGAAGGGGGTGACAACATACTTGAGCAAAGGACGAAGCGCCTCATACAAACGTCTCTCCCAAGACTCCTCATCCAGAAAGAGACCCAGAGCAAAGCACAAGATACCCTTGAACTTGATCCCCAATTATCATACTGAAATACTCCCCTTTTGTAGGGATAGTAACTCCTCTCACTTCTCTGCCTTGATCATGGAAGAAACGAATTCCTCTCGGAACTCCTTCTCAAAGTCATCCCATGGAACCTCCGCCTCTGACCCCTCCCCAAGGTAGAGCATCCACCACTGACAGGCCGCACCTCTCATATGACTGACTACTAGGGGATCCCAGTACACCCTCAGAGCATGGATCAATGTAAAAGTGATCCCTAGCTCCTCATGCCACCCCTCTGTCTCCATATCTAAAGTATTACCCGAGTAATTCTTGAGGGTTTGTCGCTAGAAAGAACAGAGTGTCTTCTGTCACTGATCATCTTCCTCCTCTCGGTCTACCCTCAACTGATCAACTGCCTGAATCTATTGGGCCTCGACTGTCTGAGTCACCCAGGGATGATGTCTAGGTGCCATACCTGTACGGTAATCATAGATCTCCTAATCCCAAGTAGTAAGGAAATTTCTCAAGGTTTCATTTTATCACTTTATTTCAATTTCTTTCCTAGAACACCCAAATCACGTAAAAAACAAACATGATGATGCATGTAACTTCCTTAGGGTATCTTCCCTGTAATCATTGTAGTCTCAATTGGTCATTTGTTATGCCCAGAGTCCTTGCATCGGATCATGGGGGGCCCTAAAATCCTGTGTCCTAGCTGGTCTTCCCTTTCGTATGTCACACACCAAGATCACCTAACCCTGTTTCCCTACAATCCCATGCAATTCGTACTGTGTGTAACTCCAGACTACATACTATATCTCAACCATCACCTCTAATACAATTCTGTCACGACCCCCCTCCCAGCAAAGATGCCCCTCTTGAGCTGGCAATGGTGAAAGGAAGATAATGACCCCTGAGTCCGTCCTCCCGTAGGCCCCGGAGTGGCTACTAGCACCAAGGGTATGAGTTTTCACAAATATGGGAGGCATTAAACTTTTTATTATTTAAGATCTGGAAATAGGATGAGTCAAACAAAAAAAGAGAAAGGAACTTGTAAATGAAAATAAACCCAAAAAAAATCCCACATACATGTTTAATCAATTCTGAAACAAGTACAAGTACAAGAAAACTCAAAAGTACAATACCAGATGAAACAAGAGTACAAAAACTGCAACAACTCCAACTGTCCTGACTAGTAGGGTCCCACAAGGCCCGGGTAGTCCTCCGGGAAACCTGAAAGAAAATTTAATGTGAGCATATGAGTATACTTGGTAGGGAAACATAAGGCTCTCGTGCACAGGTAGGGAGACATCCTAATGTCCCGTGAGAACAACAGAAGAAACCAAAACCTAGAAAGGAGTTCTATCCACCCAACCTCACCAGCCACGCTCACCAAAAACACAAAAAAACACGTAGTAGTATATAAGAACAATAATATTGGGTACCCCGCACCATTTCCCCCCACTAGCTAGATTCTCTTCCAAATGGAGAACGTCCTGATGCTACCACACTCTTCCAGCCCGCACACACCTAGGCCTCAAAAGCCACACATCCCACCCACACACACCTGGGCATCAAAAACCACATATCCTGCCCGCACACACCTCGGAATCACAAACCACATATCCCGCCCGCACACACTTGGGACTCACAAACCACATATCCCGCCCGCACACACCTGGGCCTCACAACCCACATATCCCGCCACCAAACACCTGGGGCTCACAAACCATGTATCCCTCCTGCACACACCTTGGCCTCATCCCGAAGATTATTGGGAATAGTAAACCTACACAAAGAGTCTTGGGAAAAAATCACACCAATCGAAACCTACCCCGAAGCGTCTTAGGTGTAAGGTCACCTCAAGCCATCACAACCTATGGAAGAAGGAGCAGGAAGGAGCTAGTAACTAAGGGAAAAAACACCCTCTCCCATAAAATGGGAGTGTTTGGCACTAGGTTCTCAACATGGGTGGGGTGCGACAAAACACAAAGATACAGATACAGATATGTATACCAAACACACAGCCTAACCTATGGCTTCTAAATAGAGAAATTGAGCACGTGCCTCGACACTGCTACTACGAAGCATGCATACAATAAACAATCCCAACACCATTTAGGTTTTCATGTTTCAATAGTATTAGTATATTAGTTCCTTAACTACTGGGAAATTATGAAACAAGATAAAGCATTTCGTAGAACAAAACTCTACCAACCACAAATCAAGTTACATAGAACACAAGAAACACAATACTAACCTTTTTTATCATCAATCAATACACATAGATTATTCCCATGTTTAATTCATTATCGTTCCCCACAGTTCATTTATCAACTTTCCACTTTCTTTTAATATTACAACACATTACTGTAGCCATGATGACACTATAACCATATCTCCACAACCGTATCACAAAACAAGGCTCTTGCCACATCATTTCCCATTTAATTATCATTTACCTACAGCCCTGCTGCCCATCCTATTAATTATAAACTAGGATTCACCCCCCCCCCCCCCATTTCACACACCGCCTAACCAAACAAACACCCACATGTTCATTATTCCATTTTTTCAACAAGGGTTATCACACAAGGATTCAGGATATTCATTTAATCAGCCAACATTACGTGATTAACCAATTTCCATATTCCACAAAGTTTCCATAAAACGGTCTACAAAGATAGGGAATCATTTAATTGTGAATGCAAAGGCCCCCAACGACCGTGATTTTCAGTAGGCTTAAGCCAATTAAATTCAAAACATAACAATAGGATAAAAAAAGATAAACATATCAACTTCCCCCATCCCCGTTCTTTAAGAATGTTATTATCTTCATTAAACTGGTTCAACTATGTCTCATGAAAGCAAGAGGACACCCATACTGCATGATGAACAAATTAGAGATATGAAGGTATAATCCTTTCCTTAACGGTTTTTGACCGAAACCACAATGGTCAACGAACGCTCAAGGAACTCGGGTTAATTCTCTGAAACCCTACCTTAGATCTCTCCTCCTAGAAATATGAAGACAAAGACTCATCATTTTCTACATCCGCACACTTAGATCTACCGATAACAGGCATAGATATAATATCCCAAGAGAATAGGATCAAATTTACGTAGATCTAAGAAACCAAACAAAAGTATCACATTCCTTGAGAAACCGGATTCGATTCACAAAGGGAAGCCTCCGGATCGCCTCAAAAATGCATGGGAGAGGTTGGCCTACCTCCAAGGAAGGGTAATATGATGTTATGGCCGCTTAGGGGATTAAATGAACCATTTAGAGGCAAAAGAGTTCAGTTACACAATTTTAGTATCTAATATTAAGTGCATGCACAATTAGTCTGCACGGTTTGGAAAACCGTGCGCTAACCGTGTGTTAGCATCTGCCTCACCAAACACTCCTCGCACAGTTAGTCCGCACGGTTAGCCAAACCGTGCACTAACCATGGGTTAGCCACTTCCTCCAACACCAACCTTGCATGGTTTTTCCACACGGTTTAGCCAAACTGTGCTCTAATCATGCGAAAGCTATTTCCCTTAGCTCTCCTTAAACGTCCACCCAAATGCACCTCCATGGAACCTTGACCTCCTGGAACACCTCTAGAACCACATTTTACAACGGAGTGGGTCAAAGAGTTCCATGCCATTACACCAGATACCTCATAAAACGTTCTCGTCCCCAAGAATTCAAAACCAACCCAGAAGAACCCAACAAGATACCTCCTAGGGATCTCGTTATACCAGGAACCCAACCAACAACCCTAATCATGGGTGTTAGGAATTCCTTCTCATATGTCGAGATATTATCCACTTTAGGCGGCACTGGATTGCCTACAAGGGTTTAATCACATCCGCATTAATTCATCTCATTTAAGAATTGGGTCTTCCCTCTTCCATATATTAGGATTCTTTCCAACGTACACTACACCCAACAACATACATTCCAACACACTATCTGAACACATGGCTTGAGGAATTCTTTCTCAAATGTTGAGATATTATCCACTTTAGGTGGCACTGAATCGCCCACACGGGTTCAATCACATCTGCATTAATGTGTCTCGATTAAGAATCATATTTTTCACTTTCCCCACTCATCCAGACATGTTTCACACTTCCATAGAACAAGGAATCAAAACATCTCACAACCAACAAGCCAATAATTCCATATATCAAAGGTACATAGTATAACATCAAAATAAATCCCAGAAGAACAAACCAAAACACAAGTAAAAACAACTCTAGGTACTGAGCAGGCATCTGAGCCTCCTGCTCCCATGTTCTCTCCTCGAGGCCTCCATGCATCCACAACACACAAACCAAGTTGATGGTTCATACACGAAGCACCTTCTCTTCATGATCCTCAATTCTGACTGGACGTTCCATGAAGTTCACATCGTCTCCCATATCTATCTCTCTCCAGTCGATAACGTGAGAGTCGTTGTGTAAGTACCAACTAAGATAAGAGACGTGGGAGACGTCATAAACCTTCTCCGACTGAGGTGGAAGGGCCAACTGATATACCACCTCGCCGACTCACCTCAGCACCTCAAAAGGTCTGATGAACCTAGGGGAGAGCTTACTCCCCTTCCCAAACCTCTGTTTCCCTCGTCGATGCGAAACCTTAAAGAACACATGAGCCACTTTCATCCTCTCACGCACAAGATGAACTTTCTCTGTGGTACTCTGTACTACCTCGGGCCCAAGAGCACATGTCTCACCAACCTCTGCCCAGCAAATGGGTGAACGACATGGTCTTCCATACAAATCCTCAAACGGTGCCATGCCAATAGTAGAGTGGACACTATTAATGTAGGAAAACTCTACTAAAGGCAAGTGTCGCACCCATGATCCTCCGAAATCCATAACTCATGCTCGCAGCATGTCCTCCAACATCTGGATAGCCCTCTCTATCTTCCCATCGGTCTGGGGGTGGAAAGCAGTTCTAAGGAGTAGCTGGGTGCCAAATTCATGTTGTAACCCCCTCCAGACACATGAGGTAAACCAAGTATCCCGACCTGAGACAATAGACTTCAGAACTCCATGTAAATGCACCACCTCGTCTACGTACCTCTGTGCTAAGGTACTCACCGTGACCGACTCCTTAATTTCTTGGAAGTGAGCTTATTTCGTTTGTCGATCCACTAATACCCATATACCATCATAACCACCCTGATCATTGGGTAGTAATATGATGAATTACATTTAGATGTCATCCCACATCCACTCGGGGACATCTAAATGATGCAACAAACCACTGGAAACACGGTGTTTATCCTTTACTTGCTAACACACTAGGCACTTAGCCACAAAATCTTCCACTGCCTGTTTCACCCTGGGCCACCAAAACTATTCCCTTAGACCTCGGTGCATTTTTGAAACTCCCGGATATACCGCCAAGGCTGAGCCATGGAACTCATAGAGAACTACCTCACACATCGCCTTCGTAACAAACAACCTTCAATGAAAAATTTTCTGATGTTGACTGTCCTCTGACCATCCTTCTAGAGTGTTTCCCTGATCGATAAAATCTCGCATTACTTCCGCCTCAGAGTCTCCCCACTAATACTCTTCCACCTACTTCCACAAGGAGGACCGCACCGTCATCTGAAACAAACAGCCTCTAACACCTTCTACACTTACATCCAAGCGCAAGGTGGCCAACTATATCATTGCTCTCCAAGCATCAGCGGATTCCTTAACCACTTACTTATGCGACTTCCTACTCAGGGAATTAGCTAAAACGTTTCCCTTACCTATAGTGTAAGATATCTAGAAGTCATAGTCTTGGAAAAACTCAACCCATCTCCACTACCATACGTTCAGGTCATGCTGGGAGAATATATAATATATGCTCTTGAGATCTGAGAAGACCGAAAAGCACTTCCCAAAGAGGTAATGTCGCCACTACTTCAGTGCGACACTACTGCTGAAAGCCCTAGGTCATGGGTGGCATAGTTATGCTCATGAGGGCGTAACTGCCTAGACCCATAACAGATCACACCCCTCTTTTGCATCAGTACGCACCCCAACCCAAGGCCAGAAGTATCCCAAAACACCTGATACAACATCCCTTCCTCTAGAAACCTAAGTACTGGATCATTGACATACTTCTACTTTAGGTAGTCGAAAGATTTCTGGCACTGCTCGCTCCATAGGAAGACCTGGTTCTTCCTAGTCAAAGCTGTCATTGGAGCAGCAACTCAAGAGAAGTATGAAATGAACCTCCGATAATAACCTGCCAACCCCAGGAAACTACGAACATCTTCCATGCTCTTGGGTTCTACCCAAGAAACCACTTCCTCCACCATTGAGGGGTCCACAGACACTCCATGCTGAGACACCACGTGCACAAGGAAGTGTACTTCGTGCATCAAGAATGTACACTTTGACAATTTCCCATAAAGTGGGTGGTGCCGAAGGACTTCCAAGACTTACCTAAGATGCTCAACGTGCTCCTCCTCGGATCATGAGTACATCATGATGTCATCGATAAGAAAAATGGAAAACCGGTCCAGAAACTCTCGGAAGACAAAGTTCATAAGTCCCATGAGCATAGCTGGTGTATTCGTAACTCCAAACAGCATCACTATAAACTCAAAGTGCCCATACCTGCACCTGAAAGATGTCTTCGAGATGTCACTGTCCTTTACCCATAGCTGATGATATCAATATCATAGATCAATCTTAGAAAACCAACCTTCTCCCTCAACTAGTCAAAGAGATCATCTATCCTTGGATGGGGGTAACGATTCTTGATTGTTACCTGATTCAACCTTCGGTAGTCTATGCATAGCCTGAGACCACCATCTGCCTTTTTCACGAAAAAAAACTGGAGCACCCCATGGTGACACGTTGGGTCGAACAAAACCCTTATCCATCATATCGTCAATCTGAATCTGCAACTCCCGAAACACCGAAGGTGTCATCCAATAAGGGGCCATCAAAATCGAACGAGCACCAGTCTATAAGTCATTCCCGAACTCAACGTCACACCGTGGGTGTAGAGACACAACCTCCTTGGGAAAAACCTAGAGGAACTCCCCAAAAACCTCTGGAACATCCATCATATCTGTATCAGCTGAAAACAATGATAATACGCCTAAGAAGGAAAGGGGAGCCTTCACATGCCAGCTTCCCTCCTGATAGCTCCTCTCACCAACAAAAGCTACACGCTGCCCATCCTCATCGGAGAACACGATTCCTCTTCAGACACAGTCGATAATATCACTAACAGAAATCAACCAGTAGATGCCTAGGATGACATCGTATGGCTACATCTATAGCAATTGAAGTTCCCCACTAGATCGATGTGGTCTTAATGTCATCCCACATCCCTGGAAAACCCAAGATATGCTTGTCTGACCTCCAAATGGTGTACTCATCAATAGGGGTACAGAAAGTGTCTCTATGTCTAGACCCAAAGCATGGTATAGACTGGGTGCAACAGAGGAGTGTGAAGCTCCTGAATCAAAAAAATAAGAAACGAGATTGCTGATCAAACAAATCATACCACGCACCACCTTTGGTCCCGCCGGAGCTGCCAACATTGCTGCGTGAAAAAGTCCATGCCTAGATCCTCTGCCTCTCTAATGTCGACCACCTCCCCGACCATGCCCTGGTTGAGGTCCCCGAGGATCACCCTAAGGCCAGCCTCCTGAAAAGTCTTCCCTCAGAGGAGCAGGGTCCTGCTACTGCTAGAAGGGCCTCGCCGGCAACTGGTGCTGCTGAGGCAGGCGCTGAACCCGCCCACCTCCACCATAATGTGCTCAGGTCAGGCACCGACATTTAATGTTCCCAAAAACTCTGAAAGAGAAACACTTCGGTCCTGTGCTAATGAAAAAGGGTCGAGGACCTAATGATATGAACTGGAACTGCTGGGGCTTGCTCCCTACTAGCCTGAATCTGTAAGGTCATGTTGCAGGAGACCTGCTGCTGACTGCCTTCCCCTTCGACGAACCTTCTGGATCCCCTCTCATGGTGCGCCTCTCTATGATTTAATCCTCCCTACAACCTCTACCTTCTTCATTACTTCCAAGTATGTTGGAAGGGTGAAGGGGGTGACAACATACTTGAGCAAAGGACGAAGCGCCTCCTCCAAATGTCTCACCCGAGACTCCTCATCCAGAAATAGATCCGGATAAAAGTGTATGAGACCCTTGAACATGATCCCCAATTCTCATACTGACATAATCCACTACTGGAGGAAGAGTAACTCTTTATGCTTCTCTACCTTGATCATGGAAGAATGGAATTCCACACGGAACTCCTTCTTGAAGTCAGCCCACGGAACCTCCACCTCTGACCTGTCCCCGAGGTAGAGCGTCCACCACTGACATGTCGCACGTCTCATCAGACTGACTACTAGGTGAACCCATTACACCCTCAGAGAACGAATGAAAGTAAAAGAGATCCATATCTCCTCAATCCAACCCACTGTCTCCATATCCGAAGTACTACCCTAGTAATTTTTGAGGGTTTGTCGCTGGAAATAACAGAGAGTCTTATTCCACTGATCAACTTCCTCTTCTCGGTCAATCCTAAACTGATCGACCACCGGAATCTATAGGGACTCGACTGTATGTGTCACCCAGGGATGAAATCCAGGTGCCATAGTTGTACGGTAATGAAAGATCACCTAAGCCCATGTATTAGGGAAATTTCTCAAGGTTTCATTTTATCACAATATTTCAATTTCTTTCCCAGAACACCCAAATAAAGTAAAACACAAACATGATGATTCATGTATCTTCCCTAGGGTCTCTACCATGCATTCATTGTAGCCTCAATTAGTCGTTCGGTAGGCCCAGATTCCTTTCATCATATCATAAGGGGCCCTAAAATCTCGTGTCCTAGCCAGTCTTCTCTGGCCTATGTTACGCACCATGATCACCTAAAATTGTTTCCCTACCATCCCATGCAATCTTTACTATGTCTAACTCCAGAATCCATCCTATCTCTCAACCATCACTTCAAATAACATTCTTTCACGATCCCCTCCCACCAAAGATGCCCCTCCTGAGTTGGAAATGGTGAAAGGGAGATAATGACCCCCGAGTCCCTCCTCCAGTAGGCCCCGGAGTGGCGACATGCAAAAAGGGTATGAGTTTTCACAAATGTGGTATGCATTACCCGATTTATTATTTAGGATCTAGAAAATGGATGAGAAAAACACCAAAAGAAAAAGGAACTAGTAAATTAAAATAAACCAAAACCAATTCCACATGCATGTTTAAACAATTCTAAAATAAGCACAAGTACAAGAAAACTCAAAAGTACAATACCAAAAGAAACAAGAGTATAAAAACTACAACAACTCCAGCAATCCCAAATAGTATGTCCCCGCACAGCCCTGGTAGTCCTCCTATAAACCTGAAAGAAAATTTAGGGTGAGCATACGAGTATACACAGTAGGGAAACTTAAAGCTCTCGTGAATGGGTGGGGAGACATCCTAATGTCTCGTGAGAACAAAAGAAGAAACCAAAACCTAGCAAGGAGTTCTATCCACCCAACCTCACCAGCCACACTCACCAAAAAACACAAAAAAATAGGTAGTAGTATATAAGAACAAGAATATTGGGTACCCGCACCATTTTCCCCGCTAGATAGATGCTCTTCCTAATGGAGAACGTCCGGACGCTACCACACTCTTCAAGCCCGCACACACTTGGGCCTCAAAAGACACACATCCCGCCCGCGCACACCTGGGCCTCACAAACCACATATCCCGCCCGCACACACCCCAAACTCACAAACCACATATCCCGCCCGCACACACCTGGGCCTCACAAACCACATATCTGACCCACACACACCTGGGCCTCACAAACCACGTATCCCACCCGCACACACGTGGGCCTCATCCTGATGATTAATGGGAATAGTAAACCTACCCGAAGAGTCTTGGGCTAAAATCACACCAATCGAAACCTACCCAAAGAGTCCTAGGTGTAAGGTAGCCTCAAGGCATCACAACCTATGGAAAGAGCAGGAACAAGCTAGTAACTAAGGGGGAAAACACCCTCTCCCATAAAATCGGAGTGTTCGACACTAGGTGATCAACATGGGTGGGGTTCGAAAAAACCCAAAGATACAGAGACATATATGTATACTAAACACACATCCCAACCTCTAGCTCCTAAACAACAAAACTGAGAATATTCCTCGGAACTACTACTACGAGGAGCACATATAACAAACAATCCAAACCCTATTTAGGTATTAATGTTTCAACAGTATTAGTTTATTAGTTCCTTAAATACTGGGAAATTATCAAACCAGATCAGGAAATTCATAGAACAAAACCTTTCCAACCAAAAATCATGTTAGATAGAACACAAGCGACACAAAACCAACCATTTTATCATCAATCAATCCCCATTTGTTGTTCTCGTGTTTAATTCATTATTTTCCCAATAGTTCATTTATCAACTTTCCACTTTCTTTCAATATCGCAACCAATTAGTGTAACCCTGCTGCCACTATAACCACATCTCCACAACCGTATCACAGAACAAGGCTTTTGCCACATCATTGCACCTTTAATTATCATTTACCACATCCTTGCTTCCCATCCTACTCGTAATAACCCAAGATTCACCCCCCCCCCCCTCACACACCACGTAACTGAACCAACACCCACATGTTCATTATTCCATTTTGTTCAACTGGGGATATCACATAAGGGTTCCAGATATTCATTTAATCAGCCAAATTTATGTGATTAACCAATTTCCATATTCCACAATGATTCCATAAAACAATCTAGAAAGATAGTTAAACATTTAATTTCTCACGAAAAGGCCCCCAAAGACTGTTATTTTTAGTAGAAATAAGCCTATTCAATTCATAATATAACAATAGGATAAACAAAGACAAACATAACAACTTCCCCCATCACCGTTCTTTAAACCAGTTATTATCTTAATTAAACTGGTTCAACTTTGTCTCGTGAAAGCAAGAGGACACCCATCCCGCATGATGCACAAATTAGAGAGATGAAGGTAAAATCCATACCTCAATGGTTTTCGATGGAAACCACAACGGTCAAGGAATTCTCAAGGAACCCAGGTCGATTCTCTGAAACCCCTCCATAGATATCTCTTCCTAGCAACATCAAGACCAAGACACATCATGTTCGACATTCGCACACTTATATCTACCCATAACGGGCATAGATCTAAGATCTCGATAGAAGAGGAGGAGTGGATCTACGTAGATCTAAGAAACCAAACAAAAGGATCACATACAATGAGAAATCAACTTTGATTCGCGAAGAGAAGCCTCAAGATCGCCTCCAAAACACTTGGGAGAGGTTCTTCTACCTCCAAGGAATGGTAATCTTGAGTTGTGGTTGCTTAGGGGATTAGAAGAACCATTTAGGGGAAAATTAGTTCAGATCCACAATTTTAGGATCTAACTTTAAGTACCTACAGGGTTAGTCTTCACGCTTTAGCAAACCGTGTGCTAACCGTGTGTTAGCCACTGCCTCCAACACTATCCTTCCACGGTTTTTCTGTACGGTTTATCCAAAACATGCGCTAATCATGTGAAATCTATTGCTCTTAGCTCTTCTTAAAAGTCCACCCAAACGCACCCCCAAGGAAACTTAACCTCCTGGCACACCTCTAGTACCACATTTCACAAAGGAACGGACTGTAGAGGTCCGGGCCATTACATGGTCAAAACATATGTTGAATATATTAGCAATTAATATTTATTATTATTATTAATATTTATTAAATTTTTCCACATTCAAAAAACATTATTTTCAGAACATAATTTGTGTTTAATCCTACATATGGGACAATAAATTAGGTATTTAATGTTAAAACGTTTAAAAATTTTCTATGTTTTTATTTCCAATTTTAAAGTGGAATTAATTACAATGACCTAAAGTGGAGTAAGTAGTAATAAAATTTGTATAATGAATCTTTCAATAAAAGTAAAAATATAATTTTTCTTTATAAATAAATAATTTAAAAAAACATTTTTTGAGTAAAATATTTGTATTTTTCACTATTTATTAAAAACCAAATCTTCAAAGAAAAATACAAAAAATTTACTATATCATAAATTTTATTTTTTATTATTAAAATATTATGTATATTATAACATATAAAATATATAAAATATATAGTAATTGGATTTAAAATAAGTTATCCATTAAAATGTTGTAAAAGTGAATTAATAAAAAATAGTGTTTAATGTGTAATATTGGGTTTTTTTGTATTTTATATCCATAAAGTAAATTGGATAAATAAAAAAATATTTTACTCAATTTAATATGTATATATAATACATTAATATCACTCGCTAATTATAATTGATTTAATTTATTAGAGTAAAAATACAATATGAGCATAAAAATAGTTTTCTATAAAAATATTCCCTTTGTACTCGATAGGTTTTTATATTATTTTGAAATAAATTTTTAGAAAATGATTTTTCTTTCCATTTTTTTAAACAATGTAATTTAGATAATATTATTTATAATCAATAATTTAGTGAATAAGTAAAGTCTCATTGTATTAAAAAATAATAATTTAAGATTATATTATTGTTTGAGTTTTCATTCATTCGATTTTCTTCACAATATATACTCTATGATACATAAAATACTATGATAGAATATATATAATATTTTTTATAAATTAGTTTTCATGGAATTATAATAACTGGTGTGGAATAAATAAACATTTTGTATATTTTTTATATTTAATTCAATAATCTACTAATATTCTTCCCCACCCACAGTGGTTCTAATGTAAAGTCCCATGTTTTTTAACCAGGGTTAAATTACAATGGATTTTGAATTTTTTCCTTGTATCGATGGGTCTGTTTTTAAACCATGATCTGAAACATTATTCTGAGTGTTGGAAAACCTAAAGGTGTTGTTTTTGGTCTTGGGTGAATACATGATAATTTTTATGGTTGTCTTGATAAGTCTCGCGACCACCAGATCTTGAAAAGTCCACATTAATGGATTTTCATGACATGCACATAGTTGCGGTCTAACCCGTGCAACTTACCCAGTTTAATATTTTATTTCTTTTAATTAAATAATATTAAAAGATATAATTTTAATATAATAATTTGTTAATAATAATAATGTTATTATTATTTTTGTTTCATAAATTATTTGAATGTTAAAATATTATAGTTGCATTTTTTATGGTGTGTAATATTTATATTAAAATATTTAAATTGTATGTTGAATTGTGTGTAATGTTTTTGTGAAATTAATATAGATTTTGGGTATCTCCAATTAATTTTTATATTAATGCGGTGTAACAGTTATGTGAAATTAAATGAGGAGTTTTAGATTTAATGTACATTCGTTCAATTAATTAAGGAGATTCATAATTAATAAAATATAATTTTTATTTAATTGAGTTGTTGGGTTTTATCTAAGGTTGAATAATAATAATAAATTGATTATTATTATTATGTTTTTATGAGTATAATAATTATTATTAGTTATGTTTGTTATTATTAATACGAAGAATAATAAAAATGTATTTGGGGGTTATATAATTGAATCCAAAGGAAAGGGAGATTTAATTAATTTTTGTGAAATAGTTGATTTATTTAATTAAATTGAGTTAATTTGAATTTAATGAAATGATTCTTTCTATGGTTTTTTGGGCTTTAAAAAATAAGTGTTCCATTTGATCATAATAATAATGGTGGATACTATTATGGAGGTTTCATTTATATAATTTTAGGATGAAATAAATTTAATTAAATTAGTTGATGGGGGTTTAATTTAATTAAATTCATGGCAAATAAAAATTTAATTAATATCTGTGAAGTGAATGTTTTATTTAATTAATTCATTTTGAGATAATTATTTAAACAACGATGAGTTCAGGTTTTAATTGAATTAAATGGTGTTGAGACAATATAAATAAACAAAATAAATTGGTGAATTTATTTAATTAAATTTTGTTAATGAATTTAATTAAATAATGTGTTAATAAGGTGTTGGTGGTTTCCAACGATGTTTAATATTAAAATACGTGTAAATGAGGAGTTGGGAGTAATAGGGATGTGCATGGTTAGAAAAATTGTGTTGGTCACCTACACGGTTACTCGATGTTTAAAATGTGTTATTATTTAATTTATATAATTGAAATATTTAATAATAATAATAATATAGTTATTATTATTACATTATTTATTTAATTAAATAAATGTTACAATAATTTAATTTGATGATGAATTGGAATTTTCAGCATGAACTATGAAATTTTTTAAACGGATAATTAATTCCAAAACGTTATATTAAATGAGAATAATAAATGATATTATATTTATATTATATCAATTAGATTATTATGGTGTTAATAATTTGATTTAGAAAGAATGAAATAGGATAAGCACCAGGATCCCACCACCTATGAGGCAAGATACACCCCTTTGTGAGCACCTCTTCATGTGCTCATATCCTTCTAGTGTCATCACGAGTCTTGTCTATATCGTCATAGTGAGTCTGTCTATGTATTTTTCATGATTTACGTTCACCATTTAACTCATCTCTTTCCTTATTTCCTTTTCCAAAACCAAAAGGTTTCAGTTTATTTGGGTTTACTTGTTTCATCAATACTATGGATGTGCAACAGGTATCTCGGGACTCTTTTCTTTAACTTTAAGAAATCGACACCGAAATCAATGAGGTTCAGGCTGAATTGGTTCATCGATGTTGTTATGAAGGAAACGTGCATAGACACAGACACACAGACACACAGACACACACTCTCTCTCTACCTCTCTCACTCTCCCTCTCTCTCTCACACACACACACACTCTGATATGAAGGTGTGTGTGCACGACTGTAGACTAGTTTTGGATTGGTTGATACTATATTTCAAGCTGAAATGTATTGATTTGGTTACACTCTAAGGTAGGGTCTCTTTGAATTTTCTCAATTTTATAAATGCATTAATAAATTTCCTACTACACTTTTATTAGAAATTAAATCCATGCTGAGAAGTATTAATTTTGAATTATAAAATAATATGGGTTAAAAATTTCGTCACCCAATAATTTTGAAATGCTAAAAACTTTTTTTGAATAATTATAAAAAAAACATGGTTTTTATAATAAAAAATATTTTTAAAAAATGATATAAATGAAATTTGGTATTGTTGATAGCATTTTCTAAAACATTTTGACTACTATGGAATGGAAAAATGGTACTAATACAAGAAAAATTTCATAAATAACCATAGGATAGGAATATTAAATGGTTAATTATTAAATGGCCAATAATTTCTATGAATTTAAATTCATGTTCAATCAATCCCAAAAAAAATTAGACTGCAATGTAATCCTGTGAAAATATTGTAATGTTGAAGTGATTATTATTAAATGGGTATATTATGTGAATCAAATATATACACATATATATGAGAGAAAATTAACCAATCGATATTAAATTAAATTGTATAAATTATTAAATGATATTAATGAAAATGGGAAAGCAATATAAATCATTGAAAAGATATTGGGTTATTAAATTATTTTCCACTTTGTAAATTTTATCTCAAATACCATTAGATGAAATAATTCAAATTGAATCTAAAAATACCATGAACAATGAATAAATAATTATATTATATAAAAAATTGGTGGTATATGAAGAACATATAAGAGATTAGTTATACAACAAGAATGTGATTGTTTTAGGATAATGTTAACAATCCCAAAAGAATTTGAGATTCAAATGATAATCTATAAAAACATGGTTGAGGACACTAATATTTAAATATTCCAAAGAGTCCATAAAACATTAAAAAATTTGAATAAAAATATCTATCAATAAATAACATTTTATTATACAAATAATATCAAGAGAATAAGTAAATTCATGATATAACTTTTTAGATGGAAGTATATACCCCATATAAAGTGAACTAGGTATATAACAATACATATGTGCTAATGAAATATAAATTGAGACGAATCCAATAACTAGCATATAGTTTCATCAGAAATTCCATTAAACTCATGTAAAATATATTTTAGAGTGTTATTATCATATTAAATAACCATAATGATAATTATATTGGCATATATAATCTTATAATATCCGATTTCCCATTTGATGACAATTTTTAATTATTGACACTATTTCGCTTGATAATGGCATAGTTTGTCGAGTATGTTTCAACATTTTATATGTTGTTACTATAATAGATTCATAATATGTATAATATAAAACATGATTTAAATATAATATATATACATTATATATGTATTTATAATAATCCATAATATTTTTAGATAATATATTTGAATCCACCTCTCATGGAGAAGGTAAGTCATACATATGATTGAAAGAAACATTCATTTCATTGTCATATTGAAAAAAAATTAAAATAAAATGATACATATTTTAATTATAATTCAAGAATCATGTTTATGTGATATATATTAAATGGTTTTTTTAAATACATTCTTGAGAAATTCAATGTGTAGTTTGAATGAATCACATCGCTTTGAGGGGGTGGTAGTCCACAATTCCACAAATGATGATGTCATATTTACAAAAAATAGAAATTATGAGTTTATGTTATATAAAAAAATTATTGATGAATAAATTAACAATATATATAATATTAAAAATAAATCTATGTAGTTTCTATTATAAATATGAAATATGAAATTTGGTAATGGAATAAAATGAATAGTCATCATTTTATGAGGTGGTAGTTCACCGAACACATAAATAGTTTGTTCATTATCCATTAGATGAATTTGTGTGTAAGTTAATCTCATAAAATTTTTCTAAAATCATCTATATAAATTTAGGATACAATTTTTCGAATACATTCATGAAAAAATTATTGTTGAGAAAGTGGAGAATGAAATGAATCTAACGATCTTGAGAAAAGTTGTTACCACTTCATTGCGTAACTCATGGATTCTACAAAATGGACTCCTTGGATAGATTAAATAAAAAATTGGCATATAAAATAATAATAGGTATTTTTAAGAGATATTTGTGTATTTTTGGTTGATCCGAGGTGTATTTATAGGTGTGAGTATGCGAGAGGAGAGGAGGCCTTTTTATAGTGGAGGAGGACTGGCATTCATGTAAATGTTAGTAATGTGAATTCCAACCATCTAATTCCCATTATTATTAGATCAAATAATAAACCAAATTAAATAATAATTAGAAGTGTGTAATTATAATTCCATAAAATGTATTTTGGAAATGTTTCTAGGTAATTCGGTCTCTCATGATTAAGGTTTATCCCTTTTTAAGCTAAATTTTACCTTAATCATTGTTTAAATTCTAATTACTTTAAATAATATTTTTGGTCTGTCATGACCCCCTCCCACCAAAGATGCCCCGCTTGAGGTGGCAATGGTGAAAGGGAGATAATGACCCCCCGTGTCCTGCCTCCAGTAGGCCCCGAAGTGGCGACTAGCACCAAGGGTATGATTTTTCACAAATATGGGAGGCATTAGCCATTTGATTATTTTGGATCGGGAAATAGGATGAGTCAAAAACCAAAAGAAAAAGGAAAAAGTAAATAAAAATAAACCCAATCCAATCCCACATGCACGGTTAAACAATTCTGAAACAAGTACAAGTACAAGAAAACTCAAAAGTACACTACCAAAAGAAACAAGAGTACAACAACTGCAACAACTCCATCTGTCCCGACTAGTAGTGTCATGCACAGCCCTGGTAGTCCTCCTAGAATCCTGAAAAAAAACTTAGGGGGAGCCTATGAGTATACTCAGTAGGGAAACCTAAAGCTCTCGTGCACAGGTGGGGAGACATCCAAATGTCCCGTGAGAACAACAAAAGAAACCAAAACCTATCAAGGAGTTCTATCCACCCAACCTCACCAGCCACGCTAACCAAAAACACAAAACAATATGAATTAGTAAATAATAACAATAATATTGGGTACCCCACACCATTCCCCCCCACTAGCTATATTCTCTTCCTAATGGCGAACGTTTTGACCCTACCACACTCTTCCTAACCACACACACCTGGGCCTCAAAATCCACACATCCCGCCCGCACACACCTGGGCCTCACAAACCACATATTCCTCCCGCACACACCATGGCCTCACAAACCACATATCCCACCCGCACACCCCTGGGCCTCATAAACCACATATCCCTCCCGCAGACACATGGGCCTCATAAACCACGTATCCCGCCCACACACACCTGGTCCTCACAAGCCATGTATCCTGCCTGCACACACCTGGGATTCATCCCGAAGATTCTTGGGAACATTAAACCTACCCAAAGAGTCTTGGTCTAAAATCACACCAATCGAAACCAACCCGAAGAGTCTTAGGTGTAAGGTCGCCTCAAGCTGTCACAGTCTATGGAAGAAGGGGAATGATGGAGCTAGTAACTATGGGTAGAACACCCTCTCACATAAAATGTGACTGTTTGGCACTAGGTGCTCAACATAGGTGGGGTCTGACAAAACACAAAGATACAGATACCTATATGTATACCAAACACCCCGCCCGACCTATGGATTCTATATAGAGAAACTTAGTACGTTCCTTGGCACTGCTACTATGAAGAATGCATATAATAAACAATCCAAACCCCATTTATGTTTTCTTGTATCAACTGTATTAGTTTATTAGTTCCTTAACTAATGGGAAATTATCAAACCAGATCAAGTGTTTCATAGAACAAAACCCTACCAACCACAAATCAAGTTAGATTGAAAACAAAAAACACAAAACCAAACTTTTTATCATCAATCAATACCCATTGATTGTTCCCACGTTTAATTCATTATCGTTCCCCACATTTCATTTAACAACATTCTACTTTCTCTTAATATCAAATCCCATTACTATAGCCATGCTGCCACTATAACCATATCTCCACAACTGTATAACAAAATAAGGCTCGTGCCACATAATTTTCCCTTTAATTATCATTTACCACAGCCCTTTTTCCCATCCTATTCATAATAACCCAGGATTCACCCCCTACCCCCTTTTCACACACCACATAACTAAACCAACACCCACATGTTCATTATTCCATTTTGTTCAACTGGGGTTATCACACAAGTGTTACAGATATTCATGTAATCAGCCAACTTTATGTGATTAACCAATTTCCATATTCCACAAGGTTTCTATAAAATAGTCTAAAAAGATAGGGAAACATTTAATTTCACATGAAAAGTCCCCCACCGACCGTGATTTTCAATAGTCATAAGCCTATTGAATTCACAACATAACAATAGGATAAACAGAGATAAACATAACAACTTCCCCCTTACCCGTTCATTAAGCCAGTTATTATCTTCCTTAAACCGGCTCAACTATGTATCATGAAAGCAAGAGGACACCCATCCCTCATGATGCACTAATTAGAGAGATGAAGGTAAAATCCCTACCTCAAAGGTTTTTGACGGAAACCACAACGGTCAAGGAACACTCAAGGAACCCGGGTCGATCCTCCAAAACCCCACCTTGGATCTCTCCTCATAGAAAGATCAAGACCAAGACTCATCATGTTCAACATCCGCACACTTAGATCTACCCATAAAGGGCATAGATCTAAGATCCTAACATAATAGTAGTAGATATACGTAGATCTATGAAACCAAACAAAAGGATCACAATCCTCAAGAAACCGGCTTTGATTCACGAAGAGAAGCCTCCGAATCACCACCAAAATGTTTGGGAGAGGTTCTTCTACCTCAAAGGAAGGTTAATCACGAGTTATGGACACTTAGGGGCTTAAACGAACCATTTAGAGGCAAAAGAGTTCAGATACAAAATTTTAGGATCTAGCTTTAAGTGCCTGCATAGTTAGTCTACACGGTTTGGGAAACCGTGCGCTGACAGTGCATTAGCTTCTGCCTCACCAAACACCCCTCACACGGTTAGCCAAACCGTGTGCTAACCGTGATTTAGCCACTGCCTCCAACACCAACCATGCACGGTTTTTCCACATGGTTTAGCCAAACCGTGCGCTAACCATGCGAAGGCTATTGCCCTTAGCTCTCCACAAAAGTCCACCCAAACGCACCCCCAAAGAACCTTGACCTCCTAGTACACCTCTAGCACCACATATCACAATGCAATGGACTGGAGAGGTCTGATACATTACACCAGGCACCACTTAAAACATTATCATCCCCGAGAATTCAAAACCAACCTAGAGGAACCCAACAATATACCTCTTAGGGCTATCGTTATAACAGGAACCCAACCAACAACCCTAATCATAGGAGTTAAGAATTCCTTCTCCTATGTTGAAATATTATCCGCTTTAGGCGGCATTGACTCGCCTTAATGGGTTTAATTGCATCTGCATTAATGAATCTAGATAATGAATTGGGTCTTCCCACATCTATATATTAGGATTTGTTTTCCAACTTACACTTCCCCCAACACAAAACAATCCAAAACACAGCCCAAACACATGGCTTTGGGAATTACTTCTCACATGTCGAGATATCATCTTCTTTTGGTGGAAATGACTCACCCGCAAGGATTCAATTGCATCCAAATTAATGTGTCTCGATTAAGGATCAGTTTTTTCCCTTTCCACACACATACAGACATGTTACACACTGCCAGAGAAAAAGTAAATAAAACACCTCACAACCGACAAGCCAATCATTCCATATATCAAAGTTACAAAGTAAATCATCAAAAAAAGTTCCTAAGAACAAAGAAAAACACAAGTAAAAACAACTCTGGGAACTGGGCGTGCATCTGAGCGTCCCACTCCCAAGATCTCTCCTCGAGGTTTCCATGCCTCCACAATACACGAACCGAGGTGATGGCTCATCCATGGAGCACCTTCTCTTCAGGATCCACGATTCAGACTAGTCGTTCCTCGAAGTTCATGTCGTCTCCCATATCTAGATCTCCCCAGTCAATAACGTGAGAGTCATCGTGTAAGTACCGATGAGGCTGGGAGACATGGAAGATGTCATGAACCATCTCCAACTGAGGTGCTAGGGCCACCTGATATGCCACCTAACTGACTAGCCTCAACACCTCAAAAGGTCTGATGAACCTTGGTGAGAGCTTACTCCCCTTCCCAAACCTCCGCTGCCCCCATCAAGGGGAAACCTACAAGAAAACATGATCTCTCACCTCAAACTCCAAGGGCCACCTCCGACGATCAACATAAGTCTTCTGTCAGTCCTGAGCCCCATTTATCCTCTCACGCACAAGCTGGACTTTCTCTGTGGTGCTCTGTACTACCTCTGGCCCAAGAGCACCTGTCTCACAAACCTCTACACAACAAATGGGAGAATGATATGGTCTTCCATACAAAGCCTCAAACTGTGCCATGCCAATAGTAGAGTAGAAGCTTTTGTTGTAGGTAAACTCTACTAATGGCAAGTGTCGCACCCATGATCCTCCAAAATCCATAACATGTGCTCACAGAATGTCCTCCAACGTCTAAATACTCCGCTCTACCTGCCCATCGGTCTGGTGGTGGAAATAAGTGATAACGCGTAGCTGGGTGCCAAAAGCATGTTGTAACCCCCTCTAGACTCGTGAGGTAAACCATGTATCCCGATCTGAGATGATAGACTTTAGAACTCCATGTAAATGAACCACCTCATCTATGTACCTCTGTGCTACGGTACTCACCGGGACCTACTCCTTAATTGCTATGAAGTGAGATGATTTCGTCAGTCGATCCGCTACAACCAAGATAGCATCATAACCACCCTGAGCTCTGGGTAGTCCTATGATGAAGTCCATTGAGATGTCATCCCACTTCCACTCGGGGACATCTAAAGGATGCAACAAACCATTGGGAACACGGTGTTCAACCTTTACATGCTGACACACTAGGAACATAGACACAAACTCTTCCACTTCCCGTTTCTTCCCGGGCCGCCAAAACAGTTCCCTCAGGACACGGTACATTTTCGAAACTCCCTGATGTACCGCCAAGGCTGAGCCATGGAAGTCATGGAGAACTCCCTCACACATCGCCTCCGGAACAGAAAAACTTCCATGAAAAATCATCTGATGTTGGATGTCCTCTGACCATCCTTCTAGAGCGTTTCCCTGATCGATATGATCCCAGATTACTTCTGCCTCAGATTCTCCCCACTGAGACTCATCCACCTGCTGCAACAAGGAAGACCGCACCGTCATCTGAAACAAACAAGCTCTAACACTCTCTCCCCTTGCATCCAAGTGCAAGACAACCAACTCTCCCATCGCTCTCCAAGCATCAGGTGATTCCTGAACCACTTCCTTATGCGACTTCCTCCTTAGGGAATTATCCATAACATTGCCATTTCCTTTAGTGTAAGAGATTTAGAAGTCATAGTCAAGGAAAAACTCAACCCATCTCCACTTCCGTAAGATGAGGTCATTCTCGGAGAAGATATAACATAATCTCTAGTGATCTGAGAAGACCACAAAGCGCTTCCCAAAGAGGTAATGTCACCCCAAATTCAGTGCGAACACTGCTGCTGCAAGATCTAGGTCATGGGTGGCATAGTTACGCTTGTGAGGGCGCAACTTCCTAGACCCATAACAGATCACACCCTTCTTCTGCATCAGTATGCACCCCAACCCAAGGCTAGAAGCATCACAAAACACCTCATACAACAACCCTTCCTCTGGAAACTGAGTACTGGAGCATTGAACAACCTCTCCTTCAGGTAATCGAATGGTTTCTAGCACTGCTCGCTCCATAGGAAGGGATGGTTCTTCCTAGTCAAAGCTGTCAATGGAGCAGCAACTCAAGAGAAGTTCGAAATTAGCCTCCGATAATAACCTTCTAACACTAGGAAACTACAAACATCTGCCACGGTCTTGGGTGCCACCCAAGAAACAACTGCCTCCACCTTCGAGGGGTCCACTGACACTCCATGCTGAGACAACATGTGCCCTGGGAAGTTTACTTATTGCGTCAAGAACGTACACCTCGACAATTTCCCAAAAAGCTGGTGGTGCCGAAGGAATTCCAAGACTTCCCAAAGTTTCTGAACGTGCTCCTCCTCTAATCGTGAGTAGATCAGGATGTCATCGATAAAACAAATGAAAAACCGGTCCATAAACTCTCAGAAGACAAAGTTCATAAGTCCCATGAACACATCTGGTTCATTCGTAACTCCAAACGTCATCAGTACAAACTCAAAGTGCCCATACCTCCACCTGAAATCCGTCTTCGAGGTGTCACTATCCTTTACCCTCAGCTAATGATATTCATATCATAGGTCAATCTTAGAAAACAAACCTACTCCCCTCAACTGGTCAAAGAGATCATGTATCCTTGGAAGGGGGTAACGGTTCATGACAGTTACCTGATTCAACCTTTGGTAGACTATGCAATGCCTAAGACCACCATCTTCCTTCTTTTCGAAAAAAACTGGAGCACCCCAAGGTGACACACTAGGTTGAACCAAACCCTTATCCATCAGATCGTCAATCTGAATCTGATACACCCACAACACTAAAGGTTCCATCCAATAAGAGGACATCGAAATCGGGTGGGCACTGGGCTATATGTCTATCCCAAACTCAACATCACGTCGGGGGGGGGGGGGGGGTAGAGTCACAACCTCCTCGGGAAAAACATCTAGGAACTCCCCAATAACCTCTGGAACATCCATCATATCTATATCAGCTGAAACCAATGATAACCCGCCTAACAAAGAAAGGGGAGGCTTCACATGCCGGCTTCCCTCCAGATAGCTCCAGTCTCCAAAAAAAAGCTACACGTTGCCCATCCACGTCGGAGAACACGACTCTTCATCGGAATTAGTCGATAATGGAACAAACAGAAAACAACCAGTCTAATACTAGTATGACATTGTATGGATGAATCTGTAGAAAAATGAGATAGTCACTAGATCATTGTCGTCCCAACATGAGCCCACATCCCCAGAAAACACAAGGTACGTGGGTCTGACCTCCAACTAGTGTACTCAGCACTCGGGGTACATAAATTATCTCTACGTCTAGACTCAAAGCATGGTCTAGACAGGGTGCAACAAAGGAGTGTGAAGCTCTTGAATCAAACAAAGAATAAACGAAAGTGCTGATCAAACAAATCGTACCTCGCACCACCTCTGGTTCTGCCAGAGCTGCCAACTCTGCTGCGTGCAACTAGCTATGCCCAGCTCCTCTGCCTTTCTGATGTCGACCACCTCCCCGACCATGCTCTGCTCAAGGTCCCTGAGGACAACCCTAAGGTCAGCCTCCTCCTGCAAAGTATTCCCTTTGAGGAGCAGTGTCATGTTGCTGCTGGAAGGGACTCACCGGAAACAGGTGCTACTGAGGTGGGCACTAAACCTTCCAACCTCCACCGTACTGATCTCAGGTCGGGCACCGACTCTGAATGTTCCCGAAACTCCGCAAGAGGAACACTTTGGTCATGGGATCTTGAAAAATTGACGAGGACCCGATGATCTGAACTGGAACTGCTGGGGCCTGCTCCCTACTGGCCTGAATCTGGAAGGTCCTATCGCAGGATGCCTGCTGCTGACTACCTTCCCCATCGACGAACCCAGTTAGATACCCACTCATGGTGCACCTCCATGCATTTTCATCCTCTCCACATCCCCTGCCTTCTTCTGTACTGCCATGTATGTCAGAAAAGTGAAGGGGGTGACAACATACTTGAGAAAAGGGCGAATCGCCTCATCCAAACGTCTCTCCCAAGACTCCTCATCCAGAAAGAGATCTAGAGCAAAGCACAAGATACCCTTGAACTTGATCCCAAATTCTCATACTGACATACTCCCCTTCTGGAGGGAGAGTAACTCCTCTCACTTCCCTTCCTTGATCATGGAAGAAACGAATTCCTCTCGGAACTCCTTCTCAAAGTCAGCCCATGGAACCTCCGCCTCTGACCCCTCCCCGAGGTAGAGAGTCCACCACTGACGGGCCGCACCTCTCATATGACTGACTACTAGGGGAACCCAATACACCCTCGGAGCAGAGATCAAAGTAAAAGAGATCCCTAGATCCTCATTCCACCCCTCTATCTCCATATCTAAAGTACTACCCTCGTAATTCTTGAGGGTTTGTCAGTAGAATGAACGGAGTGTATTCTGCCACTGATCATCTTCCTCCTCTCGGTCCATCCTCAACTGATCAACTGCAAGAATCTATTGGGCCTCGACTGTCTGAGTCACCCAGGGATGATTTCCAGGTGCCATACCTGTACGGTAATCATAGATCACATAATCCCAAGTAGTAAGGAAATTTCTCAAGGTTTCATTTTATCACTTTATTTCAATTTCTTTCCTAGAACACCCAAATAATGTAAAAAACAAACATGATGATGCATGTACCTTCCCTACGGTATCTACCCTGTAATCATTGTAGTCTCAATTGGTCATTTTTTATGCCCATAGTCCTTGCATCGGATCATGGGGGCCCTAAAATCCCGTGTCCTAGCTGGTCTTCCCTTTCGTATGTCACACACCAAGATCACCTAACTCTGTTTCCCTACCATCCCATGCAATTCATACTGTGTGTAATGGCAGACTACATTCTATATCAAAACAATCACCTCTAATACCATTCTGTCACGACCCCCTCCCACCAAAGATTCCCCTCCTGAGCTGGCAATGGTGAAAGGAAGTTAATGACCCCCGAGTCCATCCTCCAATTGGCCCCGGAGTGGCTACTAGCACCAAGGGTATGAGTTTTCACAAATATGAAAGGCATTATACTTTTTACTATTTAGGATCGGGAAATAGGATGAGTCAAACACAAAAAGAAAAAAGAACTTGTAAATGAAAATAAACCCAAAAAAATCCCACATGCATGTTTAAACAATTCTGAAACAAGTACAAGTACAAGAAAACTCAAAAGTATAATACCAGATGAAACAAGAGTACAAAAACTACAACAACTCAAACTGTCCTGACTAGTAGGGTCCCACAAGGCCCTAGTAGTCCTCCGGGAAACCTGAAAGAAAATTTAATGTTATCATATGAGTATACTTAGTAGGGAAACATAAGGCTCTCGTGCACAGGTGGGGCGACATCCTAATGTCCCGTGAGAACAACAGAAGAAACCAAAACCTAGAAAGGAGTTATAACCACCCAAACTCACTAGCCACGCTCACCAGAAACACAAAACAACATGTAGTAGTATATAAGAACAATAATATTGGGTACCCCTCACCATTTCCCCCCACTAGCTAGCTTCTCTTCCAAATGGAGAACGTCATGATGCTACCACACTCTTTCAACTTGCACACACCTGGGCCTCAAAAGCCACACATCACACCTGCACACACCTGGGACTCAAAAACCACATATCCTGCCCGCACACACCTCAGCATCACAAACCACATATCCCTCCTGCACACTCTTGGGACTCACAAACCACATTTCCCGCCCGCACACACCTGGCCCTCACAAACTACATATCCCGCCCCCAAACACCTGGGCCTCACAAACCACGTATCCCTCCCGCACACACCTTGGCCTTATCCCGATGATTATTGGGAACAGTAAACCTTCCCAAAGAGTCTTGGGAAAAAATCACACCAATCGAAACCTACCTGAAGCGTCTTAGGTGTAAGGTCACCTCAAGCCATCACAGCTTATGGAAAAAGGAGCAGGAAGGAGCTAGTAACTAAGGGAAAAAAACACCCTCTCCCATAAAATGGGAGTGTCTGGCACTAGGTTCTCAACATGGGTGGGGTGCAACAAAACACAAAGATACAGATACATATATGTATACCAAACACACAGCCTAACCTATGGCTTCTAAATAAAGAAACCGAGCACGTGCCTCGACACTGCTACTACTAAGCATGCATACAATAAACAATCCCAACACCATTTAGGTTTTCATGTTTCAATAGTATTAGTTTATTAGTTCCTTAACTACTGGGAAATTATCAAACCAGATAAAGTGTTTCGTAGAACCAAACTCTGCCAACCACAAATCAAGTTAGATAGAACACAAGCAACACAATACCGACCTTTTTATCATCAATAAATACATATTGATTATTCCCACATTTAATTCATTATCATTCCCCATAGTTTATTTATCAACTTTCCACTTTCTTTTAATATTACAACCCATTACTGTATCCATGCTTCCACTATAACCATATCTCCACAACCGTATCACAAAACAAGGCTCCTGCCACATCATTTCCCATTTAATTATCATTTACCACAGCCCCTCTACCCATCCTATTCATTATAAACTAGGATTCCCCCCCCCATGTTTCACACACTGCATAACCAAAAAAACACCCACATGTTCATTATTCAATTTTTTCAACTGGGGTTATCACACAAGGATTCAGGATATTCATTTAATCAGACAACATTACGTGATTAACCAATTTACATATTCCCCAGATCATCCATAAAACAGTCTAGAAAGATAGGGAAACATTTAATTGTGAAAGAAAAGGCCCCAACGACCGTGATTTTCAGTAGGCATAATCCAATTAAATTAACAACATAACAATTGGATAAACAAAGATAAACATATCAACTTCCCCCATCCCTATTCATTAAGCATGTTATTATCTTCATTAAACTGGTTCAACAATGTCTCATGAAAGAAAGAGGACACCCATCCCGCATGATGCACATATTAGAGATATGAATGTATAATCCCTTCCTTAACGGTTTTTTACCGAAACCACAATGGTCAACGAACACTCAAAGAACTCAGGTTAATTCTCTGAAACCCTTCCTTAGATCTCTCCTCCTAGAAAGATCAAGACCAAGAATCATCATGTTCTACATCTGCACACTTAGATCTACCCATAACGGGCATAGATCTAAGATCCCAAGAGAATAGGAGTAAATCTACGTAGATCTAAGAATCCAAACAAAAGGATCACATACCTTGAGAAACCAGATTCGATTCACAAAGGGAAGCCTCCAGATCACCTACCTCCAAGGAAGGGTAATCTGATTTTATGGCCGCTTAGGGGGTTAAATAAACCATTTAGAGGCAAAAGAGTTTAGTTACACAATTTTAGGATCTAATATTAAGTGCATGCACAATTAGTCTGCACGGTTTAGCAAACCGTGCGCGAACCGTGTGTTAGCTTCTGCCTCACCAAAAACTCCTCGCACGGTTAGTCTGCATGGTTAGACAAACCGTGCACTAACCGTGCATTAGCCACTGTCTCTAACACCAACCTTGCATGGTTTTTCCACACGGTTTATCCAAACTATGCGCTAATCATGCGAAAGCTATTGCCCTTAGCTCTCCTTAAATGTCCACCCAAATGAACCTCCAAGGAACCTTGACCTTCTGGCACACCTCTAGCACCACATTTCACAAAGGAGTGGGCCGAAGGGGTCCGAGCCATTACACCAGATACCTCTTAAAACATTCTCATCCCTGAGAATTCAAAACCAACCCAGAAGAACCCAACAAGATACCTCTTAGGGCTCTTGTTATACCAGGAACCCAACCAACAACCCTAATCATGGGTGTTAAGATTTCCTTCTCCTATGTCGAGATATTATCTACTTTAGGCGGCACTGGCTTGCCTGCACGGGTTTAATCGCATCCGCATTAATTCATCTTGATTAATAATTGGGTCTTCCCTCTTCCATATATTAGGATTTTTTCCAACGTACACTACCCCCAACACCGTACAATCCAACACACTATCTGAACACATGGCATGGGTAATTCTTTCTCAAATGTCGAGATATTATCCACTTTAGGTGGCAATGACTCACCCACACTGGTTCAATCGCATCTGCATTAATGTGTCTCGATTAAGAATCAGGTTTTTCACTTTCCCCACTCATCCAGACAAGTTACACACTTCCAGAAAACAAGGAAACAAATCATCTCACAACCGATAAGCCAAGAATTCCATATACCAAAGGTACATATTATAACATCAAAATAAAGCCTAGAAGAACAAACCAAAACACAAGTCAAAACAACTCTAGGTACTGAGCAGGCATCTGAGCCTTCAGCTCCCAAGTGCTCTCCTCGAGGCCTCCATGCATCTACAGCACACAAACCAAGGTGATGGTTCATCCACGAAGAACCTTCTCTTCATGATCCTCAATTCTAACTGGTCGTTCCGCGAAGGTCGCATCGTCTCCCATATCTAGCTCTCTCCAGTCGATAACATGAGAGTCGTTGTTTAAGTACCAACTAAGCTAGGAGACGTGGGATAGGTCATGAACCTTTCCGACTGAGTAGGAAGGGCTAACTGATAAACCACCTCGCTGACTCGCCTCAGCACCTCAAAAGGTGTGATGAACCTAGGGGAGATCTTACTCCCCTTCCCAGACCTCCGTTTCCCCCGTCGATGGGAAACCTTAAAGAACACATGATATCCCACCTCGAATTCCAAGGGTCCACTCTAACGATCTGCATAAGACTTCTATCAGTCCTGAGCCGCTTTCATCCTCTCATGAACAAGATGAACTTTCTCTGTGGTACTCTGTACTACCTCTGGCCCAAGAGCACCTGTCTCACCAACTTCTGCCCAGCAAATGGGTGAATGACATGGTCTTCCATACAAATCCTCAAACGGTGCCATGCCAATAGTAGAGTGGACACTATTAATGTAGGAAAAATCTAATAAAGGCAAGTGTCGCACCCATGATCCTCTGAAATCCATAACTCATGCTCGCAGCATGTCCTCCAACATATGGATAGCCCGATCTATCTACCCATCGGTCTGGGGGTGGAAAGCAGTGCTAAGGCGTAGCTGGGTGCCAAAAGCATGTTGTAACCCCCTCCAGACTCATGAGGTAAACCAAGTATCCCGATCTGAGACGATAGACTTCAGAACTCCATGTAAATGCACCACCTCGTCTATGTACCTCTGTGCTAAGGTACTCACCGGGACCGACTCCTTAATTGCTTGGAAGTGAGCTTATTTCTTCTGTCAATCCACTACTTCCAAGATACCATCATAACCACCCTGAGATTTGGGTAGTCCTATGATGAATTCCATTGAGATGTCATCCCACATCCACTCGGGGACATCTAAATGATGCAACAAAGAATTGGAAACATGGTGTTTAGGCTTTACTTGCTGACACACTAGGCACTTAGCCACAAACTCTTCCACTGCCCGCTTCACCCCGGGCCGCCAAAACTATTCCCTCAAACCTCGGTACATTTTTGAAACTCCCGAATATACCGCCAAGGCTGAGCCACGGAACTCATAGAGAACTACCTCACACATCGCCTTCGGAAAAAACAACCTTCAATTAAAAATTTTCCGATGTTGGCTGTCCTCTGACCAGCCTTTTGGAGCGTTTCCATGATCGATACAATCCCACATTACTTCCGCCTCAGAGTCTCCCCACTAAGACTCTTCCACCTGCTTCAACAAGGAGGAACGCACTGTCATCTGAAACAAACAGCCTCTAACACCCTCTACCATTGCATCCAAGCACAAGGTATCCAACTATATCATTTCTCTCCAAGCATCAGCCGATTCCTTAACCACTTCCTTATGCGACTTCCTGCTCAGGTCATTAGCTACAACGTTGCCCTTACCATTACTGTAAGATATCTAGAAGTCATAGTCTTGGAAAAACTCAACCCATCTCCACTACCATACGTTCAGGTCATGCTTGGAGAAGATATAATGTTTGCTCTTGAGATCTGAGAATACCACAAAGCACTTCCCAAAGAGGTAATGTCGCCACTACATCAGTGTGACACTACTGCTGAAAGCTCTAGGTCAGGGGTGGAATAGTTATGCTCATGAGGGCGCAAATGCCTAGACCCATAACAGATCACACCCATCTTTTGCATCAGTACGCACCCCAACCCAAGGCCAGAAGTATCACAAAACACCTGATACAACAACCCTTCCTCTAGAAACCTGAGTACTGGATCATTGACATAATTCTCTATTAGGTAGTCTAATGATTTTTGGCACTGCTCGCTCCATAGGAAGACCTGGTTCTTCCTAGTCAAAGCTATCAATGGAGCAGAAACTCAATAGAAGTATGAAACGAACCTCCGATAATTACCTGCCAACCCCAGGAAACTATGAACATCTTCCACGCTCTTGGGTGCTACCCAAGAAACCACTGTCTCCACCTTTGAGGGGTCCACAGACACTCCATGCTGAGACACCACGTGCCCAAGGAAGTGTACTTCTTGCATCAAGAATGTACACTTTGACAATTTCCCATAAAGCGGGTGGTGCCGGAGGACTTCCAATACTTCACTAAGATACTCAACGTGCTCCTCCTCAGATCATGAGTAGATCACGATGTCATCGAAAAGGAAAATGGAAAACCGGTCCAGAAACTCTCAAAAGACAAAGTTCATAAGTCCCATGAACATAGCTGGTGTATTCGTAACCCCAAACAGCATCACTATAAACTCGATGTGCCCATACCTGCACCTGAAAGTCGTCTTTGAGATGTCACTATCCTTTACCCATAGCTGATGATATCAAGATCATAGCTCAATCTTAGAAAACCAACCTGCTCCCCTCAACTGGTCAACGATATCATCTATCCTTGGATGGGGGTAACGGTTCTTTACTGTTAACTGATTCAAACTTCGGTAGTCTATGCATAGCCTGAGACCACCATCTGCCTTTTTCATGAACAAAACTGGAGCACCCCATGGCGACACGTTGGGTCGAACAAAACCCTTATCCATCATATCGTCAATCTAAATATGCAACTCCCACAACTCCGAAGGTGTCATCCAATATGGGTCCATCAGAATCGGACGGGCACCAGTCTATAAGTCATTCCCGAACTCAACGTCACACCGTGGGTGTAGAGACACAACCTCCTCGGTAAAAACATAGAGCAACCCCCCAAAAAACTCTGGAGCATCCATCATATCTGTATCTGCTGAAACCAATGATAAGCCGCCTAACAAGGAAAGGGGAGCCTTCACATGCCTAATTCCCTCCTGATAGCTCCTCTCGCCAACAAAAGCAACGCGCTACCCATCCTCGTTGAAGAACACGATTCTTCTTCAGAATCAGTCAATAATAGAACTAACATAAATCAACCAGTAGATTCCTAGGATGACATCGTATGGATACATCTGTAGCAATTGAAGATCCCCACTAGATCGATGTGGTCCTAATGTCAGACCACATCCCCGGAAAACCCAAGATATGCTTGTCTGGCCACCAAATGGTGTACTCAGTAATAGGGGTAGAGAAAGTCTCTCTATTTCTATACCCATAGTATGGTCTAGACCGGGTGCAACAAAGGAGTGTGAAGCTCCCGAATCAAAAAAAATTCCGAAACGAGATTGCTGATCAAACAAATCGTACCATGCACCACCTTTGGTCCCGCCGGTGCTGCCAATTTTTCTGTGTGCAAAATTCCATGCCTAGATCCTCTGCCTCTCTGATGTCGTCCACCTCCCCGACCAAGCCCTAGTTAAGGTCCCTGAGGATAACCCTAAGGTCAACCTCCTCCTGAAAAGTCTGCCCTCAGAGGAGCAGGGTCCTACTGCTGCTGGAAGGGCCTCACTGGCAACTGCTGCTGTTGAGGCGGGCGCTGAACCTGCCCACCTCCACCATAATGTGTTCAGGTCGGGCACCGACTTTGAATGTTCCCAAAAACTCCGCAAGAGAAACACTTAGGTCCTAGGCTCATGAAAAAGGGTCGAGGAACTGAAGATATGAACTGGAACTGCTGGGGCATGTTCCCTACTAGCCTGAATCTGTAAGGTCATGTTGCAGGAGACCTGCTGCTGGCTGCCTTCCCCTTTGACGAACCGTCTGGATCCGCTCTCGTGGTGCACCTCTCTATTATTTCATCCTCTCTATAACCTCTACCTTATTCTTTACTTCCAAGTATGTCGGAAGGGTGAAGGGGGTGACAACATATTTGAGCAAAGGACGAAGCGCCTCCTTCAAATGTCTCACCCGAGACTCCTCATCCAGAAATAGATCCGGATAAAAGTGTATGAGACCCTTGAACATGATCCCCAATTATCATACTGACATAATCCACTAATGGAGGGAGAGTAACTCTTGCCGCTTCTCTTCCTTGATCATGGAAGAAAGGAATTCCACTCGGAACTCCTTCTCGAAGTCAGCCCACCGAACCTCCGCCTCTGACCTGTCGCTGAGGTAGAGCATCCACCACTGACGTGCCACACCTCTCATCAGACTCACTACTAGGTGAACCCATTACACCCTCAGAGCTCGAATGAATGTAAAAGAGATCCATAGCTCGTCAATCCAACCCTCTGTCTCCATATCCGAAGTACTACCCTAGTAATTTTTGAGGGTTTGTCGCTGGAAATAACAGAGAGTTTTCTTCCACTGATCATCTTCCTCTTCTCGGTCAATCCTAAACTGATCGACCTCCTGAATCTACAGGTCCTCAACTGTATGTGTCATCCAGGGATGAAATCCGAGTTCCATAGTTGTACGGTAATGAAAGATCACCTAAGCCCAAGTAGTAAGGAAATTTCTCAAGGTTTAATTTTATCACTATATTTCAATTTATTTCCCAGAACACCCAAATAAAGTAAAACACAAACATGATGATTCATGTATCTTCCCTAGGGTCTCTACCATGCTTTCATTGTAGTCTCACTTGGTCGTTCGGTAGGCCCAGAGTCCTTTCATCAGATCATTAGGGGCCCTAAAATCCCGTGTCCTAGCCATTCTTCTCTGGCCTATGTCACACACCATGATCACCTAACATTGTTTCCCTACCATCCCATGCAATGCTTACTATGTCTAACTCCAGAATCCATCATATCTCTCAACCATCACTTCAAATACCATTCTGTCATGACCCCCTCCCACCAAAGATGCCGCTCCTGAGCTGGAAATGGTGAAAGGGAGATAATGACCCCAGAGTCCCTCCTCCAGTAGGCCCCGTAGAGGCGACATGCAAAAAGGGTATGAGTTTTCACAAATGTGGTATGTATTACCTGATTTAATATTTAGGATCTGGAAAATGGATGAGACATACACCAAAAGAAAAAGGAACTAGTAAATGAAAATATACCCAAACCAATCCCACATGCATGTGTAAACAATTCTATAACAAGTACAAGTACAAGAAAACTCAAAAGTATAATACCAAAAGAAACAAGAGTACAAAAGCTACAACAACTCCAACAGTCCCAACTAGTACGACCCCGCACGACCTTGGTAGTCCTCCTAGAAACCTGAAAGAAAATTTAGGGTGAGCATATGAGTATACTCAGTAGGGAAACCTAAAGCTCTCGTGAATTGGTGGGGAGACATCCTAATGTCTCGTGAGAACAAAAGAAGAAACCAAATCCTAGCAAGGAGTTCTATCCACCCAACCTCACCACTAGCGCTCACCAAAAAACACAAAACAACAGGTCGTAGTATATAATAACAAGAATATTGGGTACCCCACACCATTTTCCTCACTAGATAGCAACTATTCCTAATGGAGAACGTTCGGACACTACCACACTCTTCAAGCCTGCACACACCTGGGCCTCAAAAGACACACATCCCGCCCGCGCACACCTGGACCTCACAAACCACATATCCCACCCGCACACACCCCAGACTCACAAACCACATATCCCGCCCGCACACACCTGGGCCTCACAAACCACATATCTAACCCACACACACCTGGGCCTCACAAACCATGTATCCCACCCGCACACACGTGGGCCTCATCCTGATGATTAATGGGAATAGTAAACCTACCCGAAGAGTCTTGGGCTAAAATCACACCAATCGAAACCTACCCAAAGAGTCCTAGGTGTAAGGTAGCCTCAAGGAATCACAACCTATGGAAGAAAGAGGAAGAAGAAGCTGGTAACTAAGGGGGAAAACACCCTCTCCCATAAAATGGGAGTGTTCGGCACTAGGTGCTCAACATGGGTGGGGTTCGAAAAAACCCAAAGATACAGATACATATATGTATACTAAACAGACATCCCAACCTCTAGCTTCTAAAAAATGAAACTGAGCATGTGCCTCGGAACTACTACTATGAGGAGCACATACAACAAACAATCCAAACCCTATTTAGGTTTTAATGTTTCAACAGTATTAGTTTATTATCTCTTTAAAAACCGGGAAATTATCAAACCAGATCAGGAAATTCATAGAACAAAACCTTTCCAACCAAAAATCATGTTATATAGAACACAAGCGACACAAAACCAACCATTTTATCATCAATCAATCCCCATTGATTGTTCCCATGTTTAATTCATTATTTTCCCCATAGTTAATTTATCAACATTCCACTTCTTTTAATATTGCAACTAATTAGTGTAACCCTGCTGCCACTATAACCACATCTCCACAACCGTATCACAGAACAAGGCTCGTGCCACATCATTGCACCTTTAATTATTATTTACCATAGCCTTGCTCCCCATACTACTCGTAATAACCCAAGAATCAACCCCCCCCCCTTTCACACACCACGTAACCGAACCAACACCCCCATGTTTATTATTCCATTTTGTTCAACTGGGGATATCACATAAGGGTTCCAGATATTCATTTAATCAGCCAAATTTACGTGATTAACCAATTTCCATATTCCACAGAGATTCCATAAAACAATCTAGAAAGATAGGTAAACATTTAATTGCTCATGAAAAGGCCCCGAAATACTGTGATTTTCAGTAGAAATAAGCCTATTCAATTCATAATATAACAACAGGATAAACAAAGACAAACATAACAATTTCCCCCATCACCGTTCTTTAAGACAATTATTATCTTAATTAAACTAGTTCATCTTTGTCTCGTGAAAGCAAGAGGACACCCATCCCACATGATGCACAAATTAGAGAGAAGAAGGTAAATTCCATACCTCAATGGTTTTCGATGGAAACCACTACGGTCAAGGAACGCTCAAGGAACCCGGGTCGATTCTCCGAAACCCCACCTTAGATCTCTCTTCCTAGAAAGATCAAGACCAAGACACATCATGTTCGACATTCAAACACTTATATGTACCCATAACGGGCATAGATCTAAGATACCGATAGAAGAGGAGGAGTGGATCTACGTAGATCTAAGAAACCAAACAAAAGGATCACATACATCGAGAAACCGACTTCGATTCGCAAAGAGAAGCTTCTAGATCGCCTCCAAAACACTTTAGAGAGGTTCTTCTACCTCCAAGGAAGGGTAATATCGAGTTATGGTTGCATAGGGGATTAGAAGAACCTTTTAGAGGAAAAATAGTTCAGATCCACAATTTTAGGATCTAACTTTAAGTTCTTGCAGGGTTAGTCTGCAGGGTTTAGCAAACCGTGCGCTAACCGTGTGTTAGCCACTGCCTCCAACACTATCCTTCCACGGTTTTGCCGCATGGTTTAGCCAAAACGTGCTCTAATAGTGCGAAATCTATTACCCTTATCTCTTCTTAAAATTCCACCCAAACGCACTCCCAAGGATCCTTGAACTCCTGGAACACCTCCAGTACCACATTTCATAAAGGAGTGGACCGTAGAGGTCCGGGCCATTACATGGTCAAAACATATGTTGAATATATTAGAAATTAATATTTATTATTATTATTAATATTTATTAAATTTTTCCACATTCAAAAAACATTATTTGCAGAACATAATTTGTGTTTAATCCTACATATGGGACAAAAATTACGTATTTAATGTTAAAACATTTAAAAATTTTCTATGTTTTTATTTCCAATTTTAAAGTGGAATTAATTACAATGACCTAAAGTGGAGTAAGTAGTAATAAAATTTGTATAATTAATCTTTAAATAAATGTAAAAATATAATTTTTCTTTATAAATAAATAATTTAAGAAATCATTTTTTGATTAAAATATTTGTATTTTTCACTATTTATTAAAAAATAAATCTTCAAAGAAAAATACAAAAAAATCACTATATCGTAAATTTTATTTTTATCATTAAAATATTATATATATTATAACATATAAAATATATAAAATATATAGTAATTGGATTAAAAATAGGTTATCCATTAAAATGTTGTAAAAGTGAATTAATAAAAAATAGTGTTTCATGTGTAATATTGGGTTTTTTTGTTTTTTATATCCATAGAGTATATTGGATAAATAAAAAATATATTTTACTCAATTTAATATGTATATATTTTACATTAATATCACTCGCTAATTATAATTGATTTAATTTATTAGAGTAAAAATACAATATGAGCATAAAAATAGTTTTCTATAAAAATATTCCCTTTGTACTCGATGGGTTTTTATATTATTTTGAAATAAATTTTCAGAAAATGATTTTTCTTTCCATTTTTTTAAACCATGTAATTTTGATAATATTATTTATAATCAATAATTTAGTGAATAAGTAAAGTCTTATTGTATTAAAAAATAATAATTTAAGATTATATTATTGTTTGGTAAAACTCAATCTTTCATGTAAGGAAATCCATTAAAGAAAGTAGTTGTTTCATGTGTCACATGCTAACTCAATATTGTGTGTATAAAAAACTAAATTATGGTTTTAATTTATTCAAAATAGTAAGTATATTTTGTATTGTGATATTATATTCTATTACATTTTAGGTGTTTCATGTCATAAAATATTTTGAATATAATGTTCTTACTTTTGATATGTAGGGCTTTACATTTTCCCCACATTAATTAATTTTTTTCATCATAATTTAAAATATATCTTGGTGGAAAATTTTAGATGTATTATTTTTTTAGAATATTATATCCTAAGAAGGGTTTATATGATATCCTATATAAAATATATAATGGTATTAAATATGGTTAAATGGGATAACATATAACTAGGACTGTATGTATGACAACATAAGTCAAATGTAGTGAAACATACTTGGTGAAAAATAATATTTAGAGGTATTTATTAAGGATATCAATTATAATAAGGTGAATAATTAATTTAATTTTGAGGGCCTCAAAACTATAGACCAGTGATGATTTAGAAGACCATAGGTTCAAAAAAAATTGGTATTAGTGAAATTTTTTATTTATATGTCATTTTCATAATATTGGTAAATTATTTTACTACCTAAGAATATATGGAAATAAAATTACATGATATATTTGTATAAAGACAATTTAATCCTTTGGTTGGTCATTGATCAATATCAAATTTTCCCTTACATAAATAAATGGATATGATAAAATTATAATTGATGTATGAAGAACAATAATACGTTTTAAATGGTTCTTAATGACAATAAAATAAGGAATATTTCAAATATTTTTCATAAACTATTCACCAAAGACAAAATGGTTAGTACAATAATCCCTAAATCAAATAATTTAAAATTTTTGGTTTATCATTAATATTTATTCGTTAATTTGTTTATGTAACATCATAGAGTTATCAAACAAGAAATTGTATTGTTTCGTGGATGGTGTCAAACAGTTATCATTATGTTTCCATAGGATCTTGTATGGAATCATTGCTGGTCTTTATGTGTTGTCACCAATCGTATAGGTTGTCCGTTTCTAAAACTAAATTAATATAATTTTTTAATAAATATGGAAAACATATTTAATATAATTTCAATCACTAAATACACTTTTATCTTTCATTTTTAATACAACCATAATACATAAATACTTCATCCATTTATTTCCATTTAGGTCCTTCCATGGTCTATGGTTTATCGTTAATATAATTAGATAGATTTCAAAATTATGACAAATTATATTAAATCTAATACACCCTAGGTTAAACATAGGTTATAAATTATCATAATCTTTCACAATGGTTTATAAGGAAGATGTGAATTTTCTTATGAATATCCCCCCGAACTGTCTAACCAAGTGTGTAGCAAGGACCATTAGTGTATAATAGGTTACACTGAGTTAAGCCTGATGCAGCTTGTCAATGTTGTTACTAATATGTCAATTTCATATATTTCCATGACCATTGGTAGTATCCTAAATAGATGTATTTCTAAGACTACCAACATAATCTGTACCTTATCGAAATGTTATGGTGTTCTTCTAAACTTCTCCACAAATTCATACATATAACTATGATTCCTAATATATTTTTTCAAAATTATAGTTCACAAGGATGATACTAAGATTCATTTGATACAAAATATAGTGACCTGACCCCATATTTCCTACAACCAGTGTCTACTACTGTTACCATTGTATGATTACATGGAATCAAATATTAAAAGAATGATGCCCTCTGTAGTCTTGGTAGACTAGATACATACATGAGTTTTATATTAAAAATGAATAAAAAAATTTAAAATTTAAAATATTTTATATTGAAGATCTCTTCATTCCATCCAGTATATATTTATATATCCTTCATTGTACACATCGTGGATTCCTAGAGAAATCAAGCATAATAAGGGTGAGTTTAAATGCTCAATATGGGTAAAGTATAGGAGACGAAATATTGAATCAAATATAATAATAATTATGGAATGGTAAAAAAACATAACACACATACAATGTAATCAAAAAATTAATTTGGATGGTCATAAAAAAATATGGAATAGTAACAATTGGAATCACATTTCATTCAAATAACATGATAAGGAAAAATAAATATGGTATTGTAATAAACTGAAGACATTTTTTTTAATCAAAGAATTGAGAATAAAATGAATCCATAGATATGTAGATGAAAATTATCCTAGAAAAATATTATTTGAAACAAAATTAGGGAAATAATTAATTATTGAACATCATGTATAAGGCACATTAAAACATATTCCATTAAGACCTTTCATAGTATAGTTTAAAACAATGTATATAAACCCAAATAATTTTTTCAACCTATATGTCTCATGAGAACCTATTGATTAATTAAGGGGATATATAAATTCCATTCCTCACATATCATATCTAGTCTAAAGCATCTCTTATATCAAATAATAAAAATAAACAATATTCTTTATAAAATAATGATATTGAATAAAAAATATATATTTATCAATATTTCAACAAATAATTAAATAAATATCAAAGTAGACATCATATGTAATATTGTATATCATTTTACAAATATTAATATCCATGATAAATGGTATGGATAACTAGGGTAAATTCAATGATCACAGAAAATTGAATATTTCAAGGGGACTAACAATAGAATGAAGCAATACACTATGAATAAAATCCTTCAAAAAATAAATCACACCCCATTTAGAGGAATTATTAATGATGATACAAATACAACATATTCAATGTTGTGTAAAAATAAATTCAGGTTTTCATTGATGAATATAAATACTATAAATAGCACTTCTAAAACATTCTTGACTAAAATATTCTTTTCTTTTGAAAATTCATTTCACTGAAAAAAATTGAAATAAATTTATTTGGGAAGTAAAATTTTGAACATGAATTGGAATAATCGATGAAATGATAGTGTGAAAATCCATACATGTCATATGTGTTAAAAATAACATTCCTTTTGAATGGTTAGTGGTTATAAACATGCCTTGTTCAGAAGGCGACACGAATATTCCATTGAAAACGTTCAAAAAAACAATAAAACTATATTTATAAAATAATATTAGAAATTTTTAAACCCATTTGGAATTAATATTAATAAAACATTATTTTTAAATGAAAAAAGTTTCTCTTTCTAATGTGAGAATCGATTATTGATTTTCTTAAAAAAAATCTAAAACATCTTGAGTACTAAGGTGTATAAACGGTAATTATATTTGAAAATGTTCTTGAATAACCAGATGTCATGAAATTAAAGGATTTTTTAGAAAATGATAATATATTTTCCAAGTATATAAATTCATGAGTAAAAAAATGTTATGAAATTGATATTATAATGTTAACCATTTAAATAATAATATTGATGTGAGGAGAATCAATGAATGAGTAGATTATGTGTATCAATTGTAAATAAACATAAAGATGATTAAATTAATCAGCAGAGAATCAATGTAATTAAATAATAAATAATTTAGTATTGACAACAACTAGGAAGTCATAAAACCTATTTAAAATAAATTTGGTTATGAAATTCTTTTCCACATGGTATCTTTTTACTCAAATCACCTTATATGAAATAATTATAATTGAAACTCAAAATATCACAAATATTGAATAAAATATGATATTAAATGAAAATATAGTATTATATACATCATATATAAGAAATTAGGTGAAATACAATATAGTGATTATTTAATGATAATTTTCAAAATCATAGAAGGAAGGGATGTTGCAAACATAATCATTAAAAATGTTCATGAGCCGAGTAATATTTAACCATTCAAGAGTGTCCCTTACTACCTTAAAATTTTTGAATAATAATTTACATCATGCAATTACATTGAACGAAAGATAAAATATCATGAAAATAAGGATTTCCATGATATAACATGCCAATGTGTACTATATACACCATATAAAGGTATCTAGTTGCATAAAAAAATTCATGTTAATGGAAGGTTAATTGATATGAAATCCATCAACATGTTTTTACATTGGAGTGAATAGAAATTCACATCATGTATAATGGTTTTTAGAGTTTTACTAAATTATTACCGAATCATATTCATGTTCATTATATGAGATATTATCTATTTGAAATATCTTAATACCTATTTGATAATAATGTTTCATTTCTTACACTAATTCATGTGTTAATTGCCTAGTTTTCTGAGTATGTTTTAACTTGTTATATGTTATTTCGATCATGGTTTAAAAATAAAAAGAATGTAAAACATGATTTAAATATAATAAATTCTCATTATATATGTATTTATAAAAATCCATAATATTTGGAGATATGGAATGTAATACAATTCTCAAAGAGATGGTACTTTGTAAATATGAATGAACTCTACATTCATTTAATTAATGTATTTAAATTTTATAATCAAAATGATATATATTTATATTATAATTTTATTACCATATCTATGTCATATATGTTACATAAGTTTATTAAAACCATCCCTTATACATTATATTTGTACTATGAATGAATCACATTTCTTTGAGGGAGATATAGTACACACTTTCAAAAATGATGTTATCATATTTAAATAAAATGGAATGTATAATTGTATGTGTTATATTATAATTAAAAATAAATAAATACATTATAAATATAATATATAACATATATGAATTTTTTTCTATTATCTCTTCTTATAATTAAAGGTAGTAAAGAAAAAAAATCTTCAATCGTTGTTTCATGATACATCAGTTCACTGTATATATAAATAGTATTTTCATTACCCATCATATGGGAGTTTCCATAAGTGTAAGTAAATCAATTTTTATAAAAAAAATTCACATTATTTAATTGTATTTTGAAAAAAATATTCTTGTAATAAAAAAATTTGAGGGCGTGAAAAAATAAATAAAAGTAAATATCTTGATGAAAAATGATACCTCTTTTTTGGGTGGCTTCTTTTGGTATGCACTAAAGGGTATATATGGATTGATTTATTCCCAAGGGGAAGATTATAAGATGAAATAAAGTTAATTTTTCATCTATTGGGGTAGATCATGGTTTATCCAATGTGTCATGAGTGGTGTGAGATTATGGGAGGATAGGAGGCCATTTATAGTGTAGGAGGAATAGAACTCTTGTTAATTTTTGAAAATAGAATTCTACAACGGTTTTTCCCATTAAAAGTGTGTAAAATAATGTAACAACATTGAATCCTTGGAGGATATGGTCAAAAAATTGTGATTAAATGGATTTTTGATAGGTTTTTAGATCACTTTGGATCTTTAGTTTAATTTTTATTCATTTAATAAGATTAATTTTACCTTAATTATTATAATTAATTTCAATTACAAGAAATTATATTTTTTTAAATTTCTAATTTTACCTTATTAGAAATTATAAATTATGATTATTACATATATTGAATAAATCATTCATAATTTTTTTATCATAACTTATAGAAATTAATTTAAATATAATTTCTCTTACACGGCGACAATGTCGATTTCAAAAGTAAAATGATCAAAAGATTGTACAGATTTCATATCCTATTTTTATGTAAAATTTATTAAAATTAATTAATTAATATTAATTACTAAAAATTTATATAATTTTTATTTGAAACAAAATAAATATTTAAATTAACCAAATATATATATTTTAGATGAAAAATATTTTTTCATTAAAATTCAGTATTTTCAGTATTCTTTGAAAGAAGAATCATAATAGAAAAATATGAAAAATTAATCATATACTAATTTTAATGTTTAAATTTATATAATAATGATTATTTTGATATATTAATTAATAGAAAAATGGATTTAAAATAGTTCCTCTATTAAAAGGCATCAATTTTTCTTTAATAAAAATATAAAGGATTATATGTAACATTGGTTTTTTCATATCTTATGTATATCGAATCTATTAGATTAATATAATGAATATTTGATTGAGTAATATATATATATATATGTGTGTGTATATTAAATTAATCTCGCTCACTAATTTTAAATAAATTACATTATAATGTCAATCAAATTTTTGATCATGAAAATAGTTTTCAATTAAAATATACACTTTATATTTAAATAATTATAATATTTATTTATAATTAATTTGATACCAAATATTTAGTTATATATATTTTAAATAATATATATTTAATTAATTATACTTATTTTAAATAATTTAATATCTTGGTAATTTGTCATTAAAAGAAATAATAATAATTTAATAATATGTCATTGTTATGAAAAACATGGTCATATATGTCATACAAGCCACTGAAGAAGATTTTTTCTTTGCGAGTCACACTCTAACTCTGTATAACATGTTTCAAAAACTAAATTATACTTTTTTTAATTAAAATTTCAATTATATTTTAATATATCAAGATATTATATTTTATTACTTTATTGGTATTGTGTGTCATACTTTAAACTGAATTCCGAGATCATACATTATATTTTCAGTGTGTTGTACAGAGTTCTAGTAAACTATCCCATCCCAAATGATTGTTTTACAACAATGATAATCTTAAATAGGTAACCATCTATTGTGTCCCTAAAAATAACATTATTTGAATTGAATCCTTGGCTATGAGGTGGAGAATTGATCTCTTTGTCCTAATCATTCATGTCGGTAGAATATCAATCCATTAGTAATGGAATACAATTTGAGTAGAGAATGAGTTTTTGTAATACCATTGAATCGTGGGAAAAAATATATTAAAATTTAATAATTGCTTATTCCACACAATATGATGCACTAGAATGGTCAACAATACCCAATTTTTGAAACAAATTATCATTCTACTTAACCACCAATGTTTTTCATCACCTCTAAGTGTCTTCCTAAATCTTCTACAACTCCATCTTCATTGTCAACATTATAAATATTAATGTCTCCATCAACATAATCATCTTCTTCTTCATCTAAATATTATTAATCTTCATTTTTACCATCATTATTATTATATCCAAACTCAATAACCATACATAAGGAAAATCTATGGGAATCTTCAAATTCTATGATATAAATTTACAAGTCATCAGGTGATTTTTAAATGATTTTTATAGGGATTTTATTTGATAATTATCCCCTATATGAATTAACTCTACTCAAAGGGAATCCAAAATTTTGTTATCATATGTGATATTACTCATAGAATCAAATTATTACTAGGATTCCATCAACTAAGAATTAATGTAAATGACCAATTAGGTAGTTGATGTATTTACATAGGATGATGGATCAATATTTCTAAATAATTTCGATAAGATATCACTATGTTTGTAATACCCCTAGATTTTATGAATTATTGTTCTCAAATAAAATTAATATTTTAAATATTCAATATTACGCACAACAATGAGTTTATATTTCATTACACTAAATATTTTATTACTATTTCATTAAACATAACCCTATGTTCATCTGGAATTACATTAGCTAATATGATAGTTTTTTGTTACACAAAATACTGATTTACGATTTCATTACACTTAGCTCTGAGTTTAAATAAAATAAGACATACTATTAAAACATTATTAGTGAATATTATAGTTATCACAAAGCCACTTGAATTGATTGTATGTATTATATTAACTAAAATATGAAAATATATGGTTTATAAATCTATATATAATTAATATTTGATTCCCAAGAATTTAGAAAAGAAAATAAAATCATTTTAAAAATAAAGGAAATTAGTTTCTTGTAAACAAATTTTATGCACATAATTTAATTTTAACTAATAAATTAAAAAATCAGTTTCTCTGGATGATTATATTGTAATTTTTATATGATATATTAAATCAGAAATTTAAAATCGAACTTATGTGTTTTTTATACAAGAGAAAATAATAAATCTAAAATTTGATCTTGAAAGTTTATTTTATAAAAAATTAGATTTTTAAATTATGGAAGAATTATTTTGGAATTAATTTTTACCACATTTAGGATAATTATTTTTAGAAACCTAATTAGTTTTTTAAATTTATAATTTCAAAATTAACAATGATTTATTATTTGGTGTTTTACTATAATAATGAATTTTTTATCATTACTGAAATATACTTAATTTTAAAATAAAACTTAAAATTATATTAATTTATTTATAAAGTTAAATTAGATAATTAATTGTTTTAAAATTTAAATTTTTCCTAACTATATATAATTAATCAAATTTATTAAATTAACATATATTTTTAATTTATTTTGGACATAAAACCCTTGTAAACTTTTGATCATTTTATCATTTCAATCACACATTCTCAATAAAACTACGATATTATTTTTAAATTGAATTCTAAAAAAATATATAAATTGAATTCTAAATAATATATTTAATATTTTGAATCATAATTATTTAAATTATAACATAATTGGAAATTAATTTTTTTAAATATTTATAAATGAAAATAGGTAAAATTAATTACCACCATTAATATTAAAATAAGGTTTTGTGCATTACACGCATTGGTATTAAATATAATTGCACACATATATATTATTTCTATTTAGAAATATGGATTTACAATTTAGAATAATTAGTTCAATATTTTCTATCAAATATATTTTTTATTTTATTATTATTGGATAAATATCCTAGGTAAATAAAATGATACAAGATATCATATCAAAAAAAACTAAAAGAGTTAGATTATGAATTGTTATTGATTAAGGAATAACCTGAAATAATTTTTAACGACCCAAAGTTTCATTAATAGAAAATCCCTCTTGATCCAGTTAAATGTTTCTTTATGAAAAAACTTTTTATAAGATTTCAACTTCTTTAGTTTTACGTTAAGATTTGTGACCATTACTTTTATAGCCGTTGAATAGTGATCATCTGAGTAGTATAAATATAAGGCTTTAACAAACCCATTTCTACTCAGACAAAGGAATTGATGGCCTCATCCAGTAGAATGTCCCCTTACGAAGCCCATTTGTCAGCCCTCGGAAAAGAGTTGGCGTCTTTGGGCTTTTCCCTTGACCAAGCCCAAGCTGAGCTTCATCAAGTCAAGCTCGAACGTGATCGTCTACGAGAAAAGTGGAAGTTGATTGAAATTACCACTCGAGCGATGTTATCCGAGCCTCCCCAATAGTCTGTCACCATCGCACACCTTACCCTTAGGTCTTATGCGGCTATTTTAAGGGGTTATGTAACAAATAAGTAGCACCATGTTCATGTACATTATTTTTGTATATAATAATGAATATAATTTCTAGTCATTTTTGATACATTGTAATTAGTTTTTAAAGTACAAATGATGTTTTTAGTTATTATTTAATTAAGAATTATATTTTATTAAATTAAAGGATTTTTTAATTAAATAATATTTTAATAAAATATTATTATTAATATTAAATTAATTTTTTATAAATGGTCTTATAATTTTATGAATGCAATTAAAATTTTTATTATGGTTTGAAAGCCATTTCTATCAAAACCCGTGAATTTTTTTATAAATGTTGGTTTTTACTTTAAATTTGAAAATTCACATATTTAGAATATTATTTAGATAAAATAAATATTATTTTTTGAATCAGGACGTCAAAATTATCCAACGGTGAATTTTTCATAATTTTCTGAGACAGCCAAATTTTTGGGTAAAAATTAAATACCATTTAAATATATAATTTGTTTTATGACATCATAATGACCCAATGGTGATGTAATAAAATAAAATAATCCTTATGTTCGGACAATATGTGTTTTATAATTAAAATAATGTGGTTTTGGGTTTGTTTGACATACTTTTCAAAGCATTAATGGATCCCTCAATACTTATTCAACACTTTGCCTTTTTAAATTAATTTCCATGGGAGTGTGACTCACCTCCACATAAGCAAACCTAATTTTTTAATAAGTTCGGACCTTGGCCTTGTAAAATATTGTTTTCCTCTTTCCTTTTCCAGAAACCATGGGCAAATATTATGGGATGGTTTGTGGTTTGGATTATTTTAATATAAGGGGTCCCAAACCTAAATGATAAAGAATTCTCTCACCTTTCCTATTAAACCCACCCAAGATCCCACTTCCTCCTCACTAAAATCCCCTGGAGTTCATCCAACCTCTGCCCTACTTTCTCTAGAATCCTCCCAAGGTGCCCCAAGCTCCCAAGAAGCCTCTCACAAACCTCTCTCTAGCCTTTGGAAGCACACTTCCAAGTAAGGGTTTTTTCTTTCTTTATCATTTTTGTCAATTTTTTTAAGCTGTATTACCCTTTTAATTTCAATTATGAATGTTGGGGTATGGTTTTTCACCTCCCCCATACTTCCCTCTTATTGTTTGAATGATGGTAGAACCCTTTCTCTCTCATTAAATGCATCCCATGTACACCCGTTACTATGCCGAAATTCCGAAAGGAACTTCTCTCTCTTCTTTTACATTCAAGCAATACTTTTTCATCATGAATAAAAATTCCTTTTCAATTTTTGGGACATGTATCTATATGACCTCCTTACTGTACATTACATGTAAGTATTATGAGGAACCCCTTTCTCTCTCATCAACCTTTTTTATGAATTCTTATGTCATGCCGTTACGCTGCCGAAATCACACTGATTTTCTAAGCTAATGTCATTGTGTAGGGAATACCATGCCCATTTCTCCATCAAGGGTATTCAACATTATGCACATTTACTTATTGATTGTAAAGTTTCATGTATTAATTCCACATTCCTTTATCGTGGAATAAATGATTATGTTTTATGAACCCTTGTTTTATGATCCATGTGGCACACTTATGCATGAAATGAAATGTTTAAGAAGGGTGCGCCCTTATAGCACTCCAATGCATTGGGTAAAGTATAGTATCATTATACGTCATGTGAAATGAGTGTTTACTCATGCTAATTCAAGTTCAACGAGAGTTTACTCGTGCTTCAAGTGTAGTGAGGGTTTACTCGTGCTCCATGTGCAATGAGCCCTGGCTCATGCTAATTCAATGTTAAGTGTTGTTTCCACATTTCCATGTTATGGTTATCATGATTTATCATGCCTTTATGTTCATGTTACTCTAATGCACTATTGATATTCCTATTGCCTAACATGTATTGTACTCCTCATGTTATTCATTGTGTACTCCCTTACTGGGCTTTATAGCTCACCCTTTTCTTATGCATGTCCTCAGGTTATCCCATGCAATGCTAAGTACGAAGGAATATAGTGGTCATGTAAAGGAAGTTTTCAATAAGGATGTTGTTTTTCAAGTTTAATGTTTTTATGTAATGATCCTAAGCCCCAAAGATACTAAACCTCTCGATCTTCATTGTTGTATCAAGTGAGGTTTTATGTAATAAAGCATGATTAAGTTTTAATAAAAAGCAGGGTTGTCATAGTTGGTATCAGAGGATAGGTTGAGTTATTTTTGGGATTAGGAAACCCTAGTAAAACCTTAGATACAAGACTAAGCATAATAAAAACATCCCTATGTTTTGGTAAATACCAAGTATGTGGTTTATCAAACAAATATATCCCTGTCTGGATACGAGTAGGTAGAGGCGGGTCTGGCACAGATGTATCCTAGGGGTAATACCCGAAAACACCGCTTTGAGCTAGACTCGAGCGGGATCTAGTGCACGACAACGGGCCTTGCTGCACTCTTGGTTACGACACTCCCGGGGGATATGTTTTGATAAATTCACAATCTTAGTATGAACGCTTATTAAGGGAAAAAATGCCCGTAAGAATATATGTTAGAAGGATGATCATGAAAAGCCAGGATTGAATCCTATAGACTCATGAGTTAAAGAGATTAAAGTTTATTTATAAGTCATCAACTTTTGTCTTTGGATTACCCTTTATGTGTTACCCCTAACTTTCCTTTTATTCCAGCCAATGGCCGGTAATAGGAGAACTCGGGCTAACAACCGTTGTGAAGATCAGTGTGATGATTGTACTAATGAGATTCCCAATCCAATGAGAGCAGGAATCGCGAACTTTTTCACGCTTCTCTCTAAGCTAACTCAAGTTTTGAAAAGAAACACGGTGCAAGAGGAACGTTCGACCCCCCTAAGAAAGAACAAGTCGCTATCGAGAGCTTCATGAGACAAAGGCCTCCTACTTTTAGTGGATCATCTGATCCCACGATCATTGTGCAATGGATCAACTCCATTGAAAAGATCTTCTCTATCCTTCAATGTTCTGAACAAGAGAAGGTTCTCTTGGAGGCTTATCGTATGGTGGGTGAAGCTGATCAATGGTGGACGTTGATCAAAAATATGAAGTCTGAGGAGGAGATCGAGGCTTTGGAATGGAAGGAATTCCGAAAGATATTTTTCAATAAATATTTTCCGCGCACCCTCTTTTTTAAGATGGAAAGGGACTTCCTTTACCTCAAGCAGAATGATGAAGAATATGTGGGAGCGTATGAGGCAAACATCACAAGGCTTGCACGATATGCTTCCGGCTTTGTCGTTACCCCCGAATGCAAGGTTGACCGCTTCTTTGGTGGACTGAAGCCTAGCTTGCAGAAAGTATTAGCGATCCGTGACTTCGACAGCTTTGAGGAAATTGTCCGATGTGACCTCAAGGTTGAAATGGAGATCGGAGAATCACAGGGGTATCATGGGGACAAAAAGCGTAAGGTGGACTTCAATGCTGGTGGTCCGATGGATAAATCCAACGGTGCTAAGAAGTTCCAGCACCCCACGTGCCAAAAGTGCGGAAAGAAGCACCCTGGAAATTTCCTTAGGGGGACGAGAAAATGCTTTAGGTGTGGAAGAGAAGGGCACCTAGCTATTAACTGTCGGCAAGAAGGACCCGCAGCTGCGACAGAGGAGAGGAACGCTCCGTTCGAACCTCAACGCATTGTTCAATGCTACAAATGCAATGAACCGGGTCATTTTGTAAATCAGTGCCCTAATCCAAGGGTTATCGGAGTTAACTAAAAACCTCCAAGACAGCAAGGAAGAGCTTTTTCCATCACTTCTGCCGAAGTGAACCCCGACAACGAAGTGGTGACAGGTACACTAGTTATTCATTCAAGAATAGCGAACGTACTTTTTGATTCAGGTTCTACGCATTCTTTTATATCTCGAATGATTAGTAGAACAGTCCCAGCACCACCACAAATATTTGATGTAAAGATGTCGGTGAGTACGGCAAATGGGGAAATTATTGCATCCCATGAATATAAGTCCTCCCCTGTTATAATCTGTGGATTGAATTTCCCGGAGAACCTCGTCATAATCCCTTTGGTAGAATTTGATGCAATTCTTGGCATGGATTGGCTTTCCTTATATAGAGCCAACATAAATTGTCGGGAGAGGGAAATCACACTCCATATGGAGAATCGAACCTCGATTCTTTAAAAGTTTCAGGAGGAAGATGAATCTCCTTTAGCTCCATCATCTCAAGCATGGATATTACTGCCTTATGAGCACGCATATCTGGCCTAGATGATTGAGTCCAAGGAAGAAACCACCCTTGAAGAAATGCCTATTGTGAGGGAATTCACTGAAGTATTTCCTGAGGAACTTCCTGGTCTTCCTCTAAGAAGAGATGCAGAGTTCTCAATTGAACTTATACCTGGGGTGCTACCAATATCCAAGTCTCCCTATAGAATGGCTGTTGTTGATCTTGAAGAGCTGAAGAAACAACTACAGGAGAATCTGGATAAAGGGTTTATACGCCCAAGTGCATCACCATGGGGTGCACTAGTCCTCTTCGTCACGAAGAAGGATGGGTCAATCCGGATTTGCATTGATTATCGTGAACATAACAAAATAATGATAAAGATCAAGTAGCCTCTCCCAAGAATCGATGACTTGTTTGATCAGCTGCGTGGATCACAATACTTCTCCAAGGTGGATATGCGGTCGGGATATTATCACGTAAGGGTGAATAAGGAATATATCCCCAAGACTCCTTTTCGTACAAGGTACGGGAACTATGAATTCATAGTAATGCCTTTTGGACTCACCAATGCTCCAGAAATATTCATGGACTTGATGAATAGAGTCTTTAGAGATTACCTTTTTCAAATTTGTGGTAGTCTTTATAGATGATATTCTAATTTACTCCAAAACCAATGAGGACCATGAGGAGCATTTAAAACTGTACTAGAGACTTTGCGCAAGGAGAAGCTCTATCCAAAGTAGAGAAAGTGTGAGTTTTGGTTGAAGGAAGTCTCATTCTTGGGCCATATCATCACAAGCAATGGGATATCTGTGGACCCCTCCCAAACAGATGCAATTGAGGGATGGTCGAGGCCAAAACTGGTAACTGATATCCGTAGCTTCTTGGGGTTAGCTGGATTTTATCGCCGATTTGTGAGAAATTTCTAATGATTGTCCAACCCTCTTACCAAGCTAACTCGAAAGGGGGTAAAGTTTTCATGGAGTGATAATGCAAAGAAAGCTTCAAGGAGTTGAAAAGGAGGCTTATCACTGTACCCATGCTCACTTTACCCACAGGTGGGGATCTTTTTTCAGTGATTCTTCGAAGAAGGGCTTAGGATGTGTGTTGATGCAGAATGATAAAGTAATATCCTATGCCTCGAGGCTGTTGAAAATCCATGAGAGAAACTATCCAACACATGATCTCGAGTTGGTGGCAGTGATCTTTGCCTTGAAAATCTGGCGGCATTATCTCTATAGAGAGAAATGTGAGATATATACTGACCACAAGAGTCTTAAATATATATTAACATAGAATGAGAATAATATGTGCCAGGGAAGATGGATAGAGCTCATCAAGGATTATGACTGTTCAATACATTACCACCCCAGGAAGGAGAACAAGGTGGCGGATTCCCTAAGTAGAAAGGATCCAGTGATTCTATCAATGATGAGAATTGAGAAGGATACAATCTTCTTAGACTTAAGGAAGATGGATGTGGGAATCATAAAGGAGGGAACATCATCAATCCTTTCACAAATGATTGATCAACCATCTCTTTTGGAAAGGTTACAGGATGATCAAAAGGATGATGCGGGAATCCAAGAAAAAGTGGAAGCTATCAAAAAGGGAAAATCCTCAGAGTTTAATGTTAATGAAGAAGGAATTGTGCGGTTTGGGAAAAGACTATGTGTTCCATCAAGTTCGGAGCTGAAGAAGGAACTTTTGGATGATGCACATAGTTCAAATTTCTCTATTCACCCAGGGAGCACAAAGATGTATCGAGATCTCCGAGAAAACTTTTGGTGGGATAATATGATGAAGGAGATCGCTGAATATACATCAAAGTGCCTAGTGTGTCAGAAAGTGAAGGCAGAGAGGCAGAAGTCTAAGGGGATGATGCAACTATTACCCATACCAGAATGGAAATGGGAGAACATCACCATGGACTTTGTCATTGGACTTCCATGGACATCCAAAGTCAACAATGCAATCTAGGTTAATCGTCTTACAAAGACTGCACATTTCATTGCTATTCGAGAGGATTTCTTTTTGGATCAACTAGCACGGATATATATCAGGGAAGTGGTACGGTTGCATGGAGTACCACTATCAATTGTTTCTGACCGAGATCCAAGATTCACCTCTAAGTTTTGGAAGAGTCTTCAACATGATCTGAATACTGAACTGAACTTCAGTACGACCTATCATCCTCAAACTGATGGCCAATCCGAGCGGATTATCCAAGCACTTGAGGATATGTTGAGAACGTGTTCAATGGACTTTAAAGGAGGATGGGATCAATATCTTCCTTTGCTTGAGTTTTCTTATAATAATAGTTTCCACATGAGCATCGAAATGGCACCATATGAAGCCCTGTATGGGAAAAGGTGTAGAACACCAGCATGTTGGGATGAGGTCGGTGAACGTAAGCTTCTTGGACCAGAAATGGTCGAAGAAATGGTTGATAATGTGAAAACCATTCAGCCGCATATCAAGGCAGCCCAAAGTTGACAGAAGAGTTATGCAGATAATCGACGACGAGACCTTGAGTTTAAAGTTGGATACATGGTGTTTTTACGCATATCTCCGTGGAAGAATGTGATGAGCTTTTGAATGAAATGGAAGTTATGTCCAAGGTACATCGGCCCCTTTGAGATTCTTGATCGTGTTGGGGTTGTGGCCTATCGACTAGCACTTCCACCTACTATGGCCAAGGTGCATGATGTCTTCCATGTATCCCTCTTAAGGAAATACATACCAGACCCTTCACATGTACTCTCTTCTGAGGTGGTATAATTAGAAGACGATCTTTCTTATGTGGAGAAACCAGTGAAGATCTTAGATCATAGAGAAAAAGTTCTACAAAATAAGACAATGCCCCTCGTCAAGGTGTTGTGGAGAAACCACAAGTTTGAAGAAGCAACTTGGGAGTCGGAGGATATGATGATGCTAAGTTACCCACATTTGTTTTAGTGTAGGAAAAGGAAAATTTCGAGGGCGAAATTTCTTAAGGGGGGAATATTGTAACGACCCAAAGTTTCATTAATAGAAAATCCCTCTTGATTCAGTTAAATGATTCTTTATGAAAAATGTTTTTATAAGATGTCAAATTCTTTAGTTTTACGTTCATATTTGTGACCATTACTTTTAAAGCCGTTGAATAGTGATCATCTGAGTATTATAAATATAAGGCTTTAACAAACCCATTTCTACTCAGACAAACGAAGCGATGGCCTCATCCAGTGGAATTTCCCCTTACGAAGCCCATTTTTCAGAGCTCGAAAAAGAGGTGGCGTCTTTGGGCTTTTCCCTTGACCAATCCCAAGCTGGGCTTCATCATGTCAAGCTCGAACGTGATCGTCTACGGGAAATGTGGATGTTGATTGAAATTACCACTCGAGTGATGTTATCCGAGCCGCCCCAAGAGTCTGGAACCATCGCACACCTTACCCTTAGGTCTTATGTGGCTATTTTAAGGGATTATGTAACAAATAAGTAGCACCATGTTCATGTACATTATTTTTGTATATAATAATTAATATAATTTCTAGTCATTTTTGATACATTGTAATTAGTTTTTAAAGTACAAATGGTGTTTTTAGTTATTATTTAATTAAGAATTATATTTTATTAAATTAAAGGATTTTTTAATTAAATAAAATTATAATAAAATATTACTATTAATATTAAATTAATTTTTTAAAAATGATCTTATAATTTTATGAATGCAATTAAAATTTTTATTAAGGTTTGAAAGCCATTTCTGTCAAAACCAATGAATTTTTTTATAAATGTCAGTTTTTATTTCAAATGTGAAAATTCACATATTTTGAAAATTATTTAGATAAAATAAATATTATTTTTGGAATCAGGACGTCTAAATTATCCAACGGTGAATTTTTCATAATTTTCTGAGACAGTCAACTTTTTGGGTAAAAATTAAATACCATTTAAATATATAATGTGTTTTATGACATCATAATGACCCTATGGTGATGTAATAAAATAAAATAATCCTTATGTTCGGACAATATGTGTTTTATCATTAAAATAATGAGGTTTTGGGTTTGTTTGACTTACTTTTCAAAGCATTAATGGATCCCTCAAGACTTATTCAACACTTTGCCTTTTTAAATTAATTTCCATGGGAGTGTGACTCACCTCCACATAAGAAACCGAAACTTTTTAATAAGTTCGGACCTTGGCCTTGTAAAATATTGTTTTCCTCTTTCCTTTTCCAGAAACCATGGTGATATACCATGGGATGGTTTGTGGTTTGGATTATTTTAATATAAGGGGTCCCAAACCTAAATAATAATGAATTCTCTCACCTTTCCTATATAAACCCACCCAAGCTACCACTTAATACTCACTAAAATCCTCTGGAGTTCGTCCAACCTCTGCCCTACTTTCTCTAGAATCCTCCCAAGGTGCCCCAATCTCCCAAGAAGCCTCTCACAAGACTCTCTCTAGCCTTTGGAAGCACACTTCCAAGTAAGGGTTTTTTCTTCCTTTCTCATTTTTGTCAATTTTCTTTAAGTTGTATTGCTCATTTAATTTCAATTATGAATGTTGGGGTATGGTTTCGCACCTCCCCCATACTACCCTCTTATTGTTTGAATGATGTGATAACCCTTTCTCTCTCATTAAATTCCTCCCATTTACACCCGTTACTATGCCGAAATTCTGAAAGGAACTTCTCTCTCTTCTTTTACATTTAAGCAATACTTTTGCATCATGAATATGAATTCCTTTTCAATTGTTAGGACATGTATCTATATGACCTAATTACTGTACATTACATGTAAATATGATGATTAACCACTTTCTCTCTCATCAACCTTTTTTTATGAATTCTTATGTCATGCTGTTACGCTGCCGAAATCACACCGATTTTCTAAGCCAATGTCATTGTGTAGGGAATACCATGCCCATTTATCCATCAAGGGGATTCACCTTTATGTACATTTACTTATTAATTGTAAAGTTTCATGTATTAATTCCACATTCTTTTATCGTTGAATAAATGATTATGTTTTATGAAACCTTGTTTAATGATCCATGTGCCACACTTATGCATGAAATGAAATGTTTATGAAGGGTGTGCCCTTATAGAGCTCCAATGCAATGGGTAAAGTATAGTATCATGATACGTCATGTGCAATGAGTGTTGACTCATGCTAATTCAAGTGCGAAGAGGGTTTACTCGTGCTTCACGTGCAATGAGGGTTTACTCATGCTCCATGTGCAATGAGCCTTTGCTCATGCTAATTCAAAGTTAAGTGTTGTTGCCACATTTCCATGTTATGGTTATCATGATTTATCATGCCTTTATGTTCATGTTACTCTAATGCTCTATTGATGTTCCTATTGCCTAACATGTATTTTACTCCTCATGTTATTCATTGTGTACTCCCTTACTGGGCTTTATAGCTCACCCTTTTCTTATGCATGTCCTCAGGTTATCCCATGCAATGCTAAGTACGAAGGAATGTAGTGGTAATGTAAAGGAATTTTTCAATAAGGATGTTGTTTTTCAATTTTAAAGTTTTTATGTAATGATTCTAAGCCCAAAAGACACTAAACCTCTCAACCTTCTTTGTTGTATCAAGTGATGTTTAATGTAATAAAGCATGCTTAAGTTGTAATAAAAAGAAGGGTTATCATATAATTTGCTTAATTTATTTTTTGGAGGTTTTTAACAACAAAATAATTACTCCATATCAATATTTACCTATTTTTTGTGGCACATTAGGTATGAGTGACCTCCCAATATTTAATAATTGTCTGTATTTACTAAAATTCCACCCCTCCATAATTATATTTGGGAACTCACTCCATTCATTTACACAAGCCTATTAAGCTATTTTATCAACCAAACACTATAAAAATCACATAAACAATTAAATAACATAATCATAGAATACTTATTTTTTAGAAATAAACTAAGCAAAAAATGATTTTGGTTTAAACTCAACGGGGATACCTAAAGAAGAACTAATGTTAATCAATATGAGTTTCATTACTTCTTCCCCCACCCCCTTAAAATATAATTATAAATTATAATATAATAAAATATTTATAATACATATACTATGTTGTGTTTATGATGTGTTAATTATAAAAATATATCTCTACATTCATCTTATGGGTTACAAAGTCAACATTTGGGTGTAAAGAAGTCTACCGCCTCTCAAACTAATATTATTCATTGTTCTAATAACACCTCTCATTGTTAGAAATAATGATGGATTTATTATTTATACATTATATTCATGATATTATTATATAATTGAGTTATTATATAATACATACCTTCATGATCTTCATTTTTTGAAATATGATAACTTCAATCCCATTTACGACGAACTACCGCCTCATGAGGCAACGTGATTCATTCACGATATACATTCAAGGTAAAGATGATGGGTTTTCTAAAATTATGAGATATATATAACATAAAAATATTTTTTATAATTATATATCACTTACCATTCATTCATTCAACTTTATTGGAAAATGGAGAAAACGTTCATGTGCATCTATTGCATTCCCCCTCAACGAATGAGGTATTTGAATTTTTTATCTTTAAAAACTATGGATTACAGTCGTAACATATATAATGAATATATATTATATTTGAATTGGGTTTAATAATATTGATATTATTTGACTATTATTTATGTATGGAGATAAAAAATCAATTCAAAACATATGGAAAAAATAATTCTAATTTCTTTTAAAAACATGAAATTTACATGGACTTGTAAATAAATTGATAACAAAATGTCAAAAGAAAAAAATAGATGGTTATATATATTAATATTTTATTTAATATATTTATTTTAAACATATCTTTATTATTCAGTAATTTTTTATGTGTATGAGGGATTTTAAGACATGTTCTAAAGTATTTCTTGTATCTCTTTTATTTATTGGAGACCTATTAAATATCACAACTTGTTTAAATAGTGTTATGTGTATACAGAACCTTTGAAATGTTATAATAGGAATACCAACATTTTAACAAAATTTAATGTTTCATTTGATATTATTATTTATTATTTATTTATTATTTAAATGTTTACAAAAGCGGAAATGGGTTTTTTCTTTATTTTCCTTCTTTTATAATTATCTCATTTTATGCCCATATATTCATTTATAATGTGTATATACATCCAGTTTTAAATATAATATCCGGATTATTTACGGTCATGATATTTCAGGTTTCATTTTATGCTACACATCCATGGGTCTTATGGTTCAATGATAAAAAATTTGTAATTATTTTATATTACACTATCATCATTTATCTTGATTTATTATGATTATGTTTTCGGCGATAAAATCATATAAATCAACTCTTAAGAAGCTCTGAAATTTTCTACCCCACTATTTATTTTTGATAATACATGATATCTTTCCAATTTCAACACTTTATGTACACAATATTTCAATATTGTTATTTTTTATATAGATCATATTTCCGATTAAAAAAAATTTTATTCGAAAACCATGGCTTCTTAAAATGATAAAAAAATGTTTTATATTTTAAAATGTTCATTTAAAAAACAAATAATGTACTCAATTTATTTGAGAATTATTATTAATTATTATTTATAATTTTTTATGATTTGTTACAATGAAAATTATTTTCAATATTATTATGTTTCAAACATTTATTTTTTTAAGAAAAATATATTTTCCACAATAAATAACTCAATTTTTATTTTTTTAATCATTATATATCTAAGATAATATATTTTAATGTAACATATGATTTTTTTGGGATATCATAAAAGAATAATATTATTATTCTTTCTATGAATAGTTTTTAGGAAATTATTTTTAGGCATCACATTAATTTATTTGATTTATTCCATTATAATATGATTCTGAAAGCACCTTATTTTTCTACGAGTTATAGATTGATTAAATTATAAAAATATTTGAAACCTATTTATTTTCCATTGGTTTTTTATGATGTAAAGTTTAAAAAATCCATTTCATATTGTCAGTTCTAATATGAGAAGTGTTTTATGAAGTTGTGACACTCGTATATATATTTTTATTTTGTAATGATTGTAATGTTAAAATAAGGGATGATGGATATGTTATAAATAACGAAGCTAGTTATGTGATAACTGATGATAAGTGTGACCAATATCTCACTCCAATATATTCGGTATAGATTTATATATCGTGGCTCAGGGAATACTGGAATGTGGTGTGAACTCAGTTCAGTAAGGGAAACTTCATGCTTAATGGTCTTTGGTGTGAACATTTAATTTTATGATTGTTTTATGCGGGAACACATTGAATAAAAATGGAAGGGTTATCACTAGAGATGGTGGTGTGTACAGTAGGAGGTGTATCTATCGATTGAGTTACCTAATATGTTTTAAAATAAAACATGTCTAGTAATGAAATGTTTTTATATTGATATGTTTAGTCCAAATAACTACTTCATATTCAAATGTTTTTCTCTCATACCTCATTTTAATTGATTTCATTATTATTAAAATGTTATGAACCACCAATATTTATTCCATTACTCAATATTATGATCATTTACAATAAGGGTATAGTTTTGAAATGTTATGACCATGTTTTCTTACACATATGACCATGTCTTACTTTCTATCCTACCATGTTTATCATTACTAGGAATCTTGGTCCAGGCTTTATTATTCTTCCATTCCAATTGTTATGAAGAAATGTTATATGTAGTGTAGGTTGGTAAATTGTGCTAAAGGGAAATATCATTTTTGGATTTGTTGAATATATTTCCCCCAAATTAAAATCATGTGTATTGAGTATCTATATACACTAAACTATTATGCACCTTAGGAGTGAGTTTGTGAAATGTATTTAATTTTAATCCAAAAAGATTCAATATTTATGTTTGATAATCCTACGTCTCTACAGATGGTATAAGATTAATGGTTTTTTTATCTTTTTGAAACTAGTTTGATAAATCCAAAGTGATATCCCTATATAAATTTCTATGTACAAGCATAATTAGATTGAATATATAGGAAACTATTTTTGAATTTAGGTAATTAATGGATATACTGATTTCTATGATATAACATCAATGTTTGGATACTAATAGTTATTTTGTCTCTAGAAAATAGGTTACCTTGGGTAAAAAATACAAAAAGGAACAATAATAAGGACTCGATCAACACCCGGTGCATGAAAATAGACCGTGTTGCATACTTGGAATGTCACTCTCGGTGGATATCATTTTGAAACCCACAATCTCTTTAAAAACCATCATTAAGGATTTAAATAGATTATAATCATAGATAACCTACTTTGAGCCTAATTTTTCTTATTAGGTGACATAATTTAGAAATCTAATAAAATAATTTTCATGATTGTGGGGTTTTGCACTATGATTAGTGTTACACACACTATGTGTTTTACTTTTAGTAAATGGATAAAATCAAAATGATATTTGATATAATTTAATGTGGTGGAATATTTCTTAATTAGAAACTAAATGGAATAATTAATGTAATGGTGTATGTTCTAATTATTCATAATTTGTTATCCTATAATATTATTAACAATTCCCACCTTATCCAACTATCATACTTACTAATGAAGAGAAGAATAGTTTTGGTAGAGATATAGGGAAATATACAACATGGAGGTTATTATATTCATTTAACATTATTTCTTGATTTTGGGATGATTAAATTATGGGAATAAGTAAAAGGTGAATTAATTTTTATTTATTATAGAAAATATGAGAAAATAATAATTTATGATAGAAATGAAACGTTTTCCAAATCTAATGGATGATAATAATGGCCTCCTAATGTGATCATCTACTATTAAATGATTTAAATTTATACTGTATGGTAATTACCAAATAGATTCTCAAATAGATAAATTTCTAAAAAAAATAAGAAACATTGTAAATGTATTGGTTTTTTATTCATGATGAGGAGAATCTGGATAACAAATAAATGGTAATATGTTGTAAGGAATAAGTTAATGAATCCAAGTAAATGGATGAATGATAACTAGGAATGATTAATGTATTAGTGTATTGGGATTAAAAAAATATGTCCTATTAATAATAAAACATATAATATTTTTTTATTATTTGATTTTTGTTCTAGATTATTGAAAAATATTCGGAATATTACTAATGACCTAGAATAAAGATTCAATGGAAAGTTAATATTTATAGAAAACACTTGATTAAGCAAAGAAGACCCTAAATATTATCCAAGGTTTTGAAAATGTTGTTTGGTATGGATAGAGAGATGGCTAATACTAATATTGTAAATTTAATAGTATTGATGACCTCCAAAATGATGAAGAATATTTTTACAATGCGGTTTATATTATCAGTAGTGGAGTTTAAAGTAATTTTGGATTTAATTAATACATCTAATAATATATGTATTATGTATGGAAAGAATAATCATTTATGTTTTCAATAAGGATATATAGAAATTTATTTTATTACAATGTTTTTTGGAATAAATTATAAAGGTGTTAAAATGATTAGTATCTGAAAATCACAAAAAAGTTTATTATATATATAAGGGTTAATGTTTAGTTAACCTTGATAAATTATGTAACATACCGTGAAAATTTTGAATCTTGGACGGGTTACATGTTTTACCATTTATCGAAAGGTTTAAGGTGAACTTCATATAAGGTTTTATATATTATCATATTACTTCACCATATGATTTTTTATACATTTTTGATAACTAGTTATATTCAATTATTATGTCAAAAGGAATGACTTATCATTATTTTATGGATCTTATTTAGTTGTTCAAACATGATAAATTTACCTATTAGAGTATTATATCAAGTAAAAATATATCAATGCAAAACCAATGGATGAAAATGTTTCAATAAAATAAATTTTTATCACATTAATGACATTTCATGTTTTATAATTTGGTATAGAAAAGGTATTCCCCAAAACATTAAAATTTATCTTGAATAAAATATCCTAGTACTTTCTTTTTGATGCATTAAATAGTCCATCACATTATCTAATTTTTATTTTTTTTCCTTTAAACTTCTATGGATCACCCACTTTCTTTTAATAAATCATATGTATCATACACTATAACTATTCAACATTTTCATCCATGTCCAAATATATAAATACCTCCTTTATACTTATATAAGGAAACCTATTTATGAGCTACTTCGAGTATCATTTTTGTTTCCCACAATTTTCATTTTAATGGAGTTTTATTATTACTTTGTACAATGTGTGTTTATAAAATGGAATTTTAAAATTTTAAAACATTTACGATCTAGATGAATTTCAAGGTTGAAATTTATTTTATGGGGGTATTGGAATAAAAAATCTCGGTATTTTGTGAAATATATTTTTTGAATAAAATATACTATTTTTGGTATTTTGACGGACATGCAACACTAAGTTAATCTAAAATTTCATGAAACATTGAGTTTTTATTTCAATAAATGTAATAATAATTTTATCTTGGCTTTCATGAAATGGTAACATTGAATTACATTACATACAATACATATTGAGGCCTTTGTTACATGAAACACCATGTTTAATGGAAACATGACATTCTGTTAGAATATTATTATTTAAGAAGATAGTTATCCCCTATTTATTTGAATGGTGGTAATAAATATTATTAAAAGTCATTAAATTATATATTTTAAACATGTATATATAAAAAATTCATTGTTGAACAAGTAATTATACAATAAAATAAAAAAAAATTGAAAATAAAAGAATCCATTTTATGAAAAAAACTCAATCTATGATGATAAATAAGTTTTTCCTCAATAAATTCAATGAACTATTTTTTTTAATTTTATTAAAATTTATAAATTATATATTCAATGAATTTTTTTTCAATTTTTTCAATTTTTTATTTAAATTATATAAGAATGCATTGAATTTTAACCTAAAAACTATATTTTCCTAAAAAGAGTTTTATATCCATTGGAGAAAATATTTCAAAAATTATTTTCATCACATATAGAAATTTTATTTTAAAAAATAAACATAATTTTTGATACTTTAATTCAAAATATGATTGTGGTGATTTGTTTATTTTTCAAAAATTATTCATTTATTGTTAACTAAAAAATAATGAATTTCAACTGAAAACTACCTTTTTATTAATATTAATTATAAAGTAAAATTATATTTTAAATTTATTTTAAATTAAAATTTGATCTATTATAGAAAAATTAATTCAATTTATATATTTTGAAACAATTTCATAAATTTTTTTATATAAACATATAATATACTTTTGAAAATTTTTTCTTTAAAAACTACATTCTCTTCACATATGTTGGATTAATTTAAATCTAAATTCCTACACTGTTTGGAATTGAAATCTGCAAATGGATTAAATTTTATGAATTAGAATATATTTTATTATCTAAAAAGGTCTTTATTATTTTTTAGTATAACTATTAATGAAATCTATTAAAATTATTTATAATGAATAAGGTTAAAATGGGGTTTTGTTTATTTTATTCAATAGTAATAAAATTAATTTTAGGTGAATGAAGGAATTTAAAAAATTAAATTTTATTTAATATACAGAATAATTAGTTATAAATTATCTATTAAATCAATTTTCATTATTATCAAAGGTTTAATTAACTAGGTAAATAAAAATATAGATTTTATCATTTCAAAAAACAAAAAGATAATTATTGAGCACAATTAATGACTAAGGAATAAGATTATGAATTTTTTTTGTGGATGTATGTCATCGCAAAATAAGCCATCCACTACCTTTTTGGACAATTTTTTTTGTAACTTGAGTATAGAGAGACCAACAAATTTTGAATATTTTTGGATATTTAAAAAAATAAAACATATCTCCAATTATTAAATGGTACTCACTCACCTCACTTACTCACACCTATAAATCCACTGGGCTTGACTGAAATTATAGAAAATAACATATCATGCCTCCTTATTTCATAAAAGAATACTTTTTTGGAGATAAATCCAACCATGTAAGGATTCTAATGAAATTCTAATGAGGATACCCAAAGAAGAGACAGTGTTCATCAAAGAGAATATATGTTTCATTTCTTCCACAACATATGTAAATTCATATTATATCATGATGATATAATATAATCTGTATAGTACATATAATTAATTGTTTTTCTATAATTTTGATTTCTTAAAATCATATCCACTTTCATCAAATGGGTTTTGAAATCATTATTCATGTTCACGTAGAAGTACCACCTCACAAATTGATGTTATTAGCTTTCTCAATTACTACCTTTAAAAATTTTACAAAATGATGGATTTTTATTATTTATAATTATATTTTTCATAAAAAATTTATATCACTCACACATTAATTATTTCCATTTTTTATAATATGATAACGACACTCATGTGTACAACTGACTACCAACTCTAAAAGTGACAAGATTTGTTAATTCATTACATTGATGATAATAAAGATGGTTTTAAAAAACAATATGTGATATATATGGCATAAAATGGTTATTCATTTATAACATACAATTTAACTATATTTATTTTTTTTTAAAATATAATATATGCATCATTCATGCTTACATGTGACTTTAATTATCTATGAACAATCTGTTTAATTTTTTAATCTCTAAATATTATGTATTAATAAATAATGTATAAAATTAATATTTAATATTTTAAATAATTTAAAAAATTATTTATTTTATTAAATATTTATTTATTTAAGAGAAAGAACAATAAATCAAAACAGGTAAAAAATATCATTTATCACCTGAAACATGAATTATATATTGAATTGTTAATAAACATGTAACAAAAGGCTATAAAAGAACTATATATTATGTAGGATATATGAGAATATAGTTCTTTAATGTATATAAATCATTTATATTTATTATAAATGATGTTTTAATGTGATTGATGTAATTAAATAATTAAAGTATTGTTTTCATAGTCTGTATTTTTTTGGGGATACAAATGAAAATTCACCACTCGTTTAATTTTTGTGGTGTATATACAACCCCTTTGACCAGATATAAAATTAATTCCATTATTTTAATAAAATTTTAAATTTTATATTATATTATTCTATATTGTTTATTATTTGTTCAATTACAAATAAAGATGAATGTTATTTTTAATTAATTTTTCCTTCAATGAGACAAATGTTATGTTATGAACCTATATTCATTGATGAGGTGTTAGTACATATTGTTCGACATGAAATGAATTTAATTTATTAATTCTCATGATATTTAGGTTTCATATCATGTTATTCCTTCATTGGTCATTTGATTCAATGATACCAAAGTGGTAATAAATTTATATTACAGTCACTTTATTTATCAGGATTATTTATAATTATATTTACGATGATAAAATACTATGATACATATTTTTAAGATACTCATGAAATTTATTTAATGAAAATTCTACTTTTTTAGTTTGAAACCCTTTTTCTTACAAAACTGCAATTTCAAAAAGTGTTTACAAAATGTAATAAGTTTTAAAATTTTCATTTCAATGTTTAATGAATATTTTCATCATGAACCATTTCATATAATTATTAATAAATAATTTATATTTTTTAATGGTTATTTTCAATGAAAGTAATTTTCAAATTGTTTTACGTTTTAATAAAAAAATTAGTTTTAAATGAAATGTATTTTCCTTAAGAATTGTTCCAAGTAATCCTTCAAAATCATTATCCATATAAGATGATATCCATTTATGTAACATATCATTTTTTGGGGATATGAGGGAATGATACAATTATTAATCTTTCTATGAATGGATTATCCTGATAACATGTTTATGTAACCTCTTTTTCAATGGGATAGACCATGATAGAAATCTTATGAAACAAGATTATTTTTCTATCGGTTGGTATTTGATGAAATGATGAAATAATTATGAATCCTATTTATTTACTAATGTTTTAGTGATTTAGAAATGGTTACTAAACTCATTTCATTTTTTGTGTTCTAATATGATGATTATTTTATGTTCTTATAACACACAAATGTTTGATTTTTATTATCTAATGGTGGACACATTATAACCCAGGACAGTGGTTATGTTATTAAAAAATATGTCTTGGACCTTTATCTATCATCAATGAAATGGGAAATTATTTATATCTCATTAGATATACAAGACCAGAAAGTGGTTTACTCTCGGTTCGATATGAGACTTTGTCTTCTATTATGGTATTGGGAGTGAACATTGACTACTATTATTTTTAAGTTATGGAAATTCTTTAACTATGAGGAATGGGATTCCCTTTTAGATAGCGGTGTGACCCGCCCTGTTTTTGTATCTGCCCTTGGAGTTCCCTAATATGTTGTTCGATGATCATGGTATACTATATAAGGTATGGTATAAAAATGTTACTTTAATGTCACCATACAATTTTGATCATGTAATTATTAAATTGATATCCTATTTACCCTAAATGATCATGATATATCACTATATAATGATGCAGGAATAACATATATTGTTATTATGCCATTTTAGATGGATATTCAGCACATTACAAAAATACATGCCCAAAGATCACAATAGTATAGTTTCTTTGGAATCCTAGAAACATAATATTCTATCTTGGTGAAGGGTATTCAACACATCCATTAAAGAACATTCCCTTTACTAATCTTACTAAATACATTTCTTCATTACATGGAGATAGAGAACATTTTAAAAATAATAGCTCAGACTGTCAGTAAGGGTAATCAAGGGTGATATGTTAGTATAACATGAGAATACGGGCATGCGAACATGATCATAATATAATAAAATCATACCCATAATATATAATACTATAATCATGATTCATGGAGTAATCATTAGAAGTTCATTACAAATTAATCACATGTAACAAAAATTACATTACTCATGTGATCATACAATTGAAATAAGAAATTGACTTATGGCATACATATAATAATTTAAATACATTCTTTTTTAGTAATAGTTACTTTCCAAAAAATATTAGGTAACATCAGGGGGACGACACCTACTAGGAGAGATACATCACTATCCCCAATTATTGTACTTTCTGTATAAGGGATCATGATATACAGTCTTCTGATAGTTGATAGTGTCTCCCCATCCTCAATTGTGGATTAGGACTACCAATATTCTATAGTGTATCAAGTCTATTGACTTGATTACCATTATTACTTCATTATATATAAATCATTACCACATTCATTGGAGGAATATATAGATCCCAATATTCAAAAGATAAAATTCACATACATATGCCATAAGACAATACTACTTGCATCATATGATGACCATAAAAAGTTGTGGGTTCATAAAATATCATATCATAACTCATGAATTGAAATGGGTACCATAAAAAATTAATCATTTCATTAAATATGGAAAATATATAGGTCCCATAATCATTTCATCAAAAAAAACCTATAAAAAGAAGTTTCTTTCCAACACATCTATATTACGGAATTGAAAAGAGTGTTATAAACATCATTCCATCAAAACATAAATAATTAATCAAATAATATGAATAGTATTCATGGATCATACTTCTAATAAATAATAATATATAAAAAATTATGCCATCTTAGATGAACAATAATTTTGAAAAATATCATAAAACACTTATTAAATAAAATATACTCTAGTTGAAAATAAATTTCATAAAACAATTAAAAAAAGATTTTTTTTATAAAAATATAGTTTTTATTTTCATTTAAAACATTTCTAGAGTGAAATAAATTTTCTAATTTGAAAACACATTTTTAAAACATATATCATTTTAAAAATTTATTTCTGTTATAAAAAGATTTGAAAACAGTTGTTGGAATCCTGAAAACATTTTAAAAATATTTTTCCATGAAAATAGATTGAAAACAAAAATAATACTTGAAATCATTTTGAAGACCCTTTTGAGAAAATTACCTTGGAAAAATATAATGAAATCTTAAAATCCTTGAAAACCATTTAATTGGAAATAACCTTTTCAAATAATATAAAAAAATATTTAAAAATAAATTAAAACTCTTTGTAAATAGAGAAATAAATTTTTAAAACTCATTTATTATAAAAAAATTTAAAATATCATGATAAAATTTTATTTAATGACAATATTTTAATATTAAAAACTAATCATTCTATAAATGTTGATCATGATTGTTGTCAACTCCATATATGTTGAACATTTCTTCTTCACCATAAAATGTATAAAAAATTCGATTATTGAAAAAAGAAAAATAGATTACTTTTAAAAATATTTTATAAAAAGTTATTAATGGGTAATAATTTCTTTTAAACATAATTGAATAATACTATAACAAATTTTAAAAGATTTATTGAAAACACGGTTTTAACAGAAAATAGATATATGATTGAAAGTAGAAATAAATATTTATTTTCATAAACAATGTTTCATAATTATATTATATAACAGCAATGGATTTATGGTAACATTAATTCTATATAACATGATTTACCAGAGGAGAATAAAATCCATGGTGGTTATTAAGATATAGAATATAATATTTCATCCATGGAATCAAATTCATAAATTATCCCATCAAATGATGATATTGTAACAACAAACTCTTTCCAATTTGACAACTTTTATCATAATAAAAGTGACTAAATAAAATTATGTAATGCATAAAATATAACTAAAAAGGATATTAATGATTTATAATTTCATAGGGACGTATATAAATCACAAAAAAATTATAAGTCTTTAACATGGTATGTATCTCAACAAAAGAAAATTGGGACAAATTTACATTACCAATTTGGAAACCATTGAACACTAAACACTGTGAAATAAATATAATAAAATTGATATTTAAATAATGATAAATTTAGTTATATCATTAATATAAAAAAATTATTGGTCATATATTTATCACATAAATGAAATTTGGGATTAATATGGAAGATGTCCCATATAAATAAAAGGTAGACAAGAAAAACTGTACCTAATTTATTGATTATATTGCTACTCATTTAAAAATCATATATTATAAATATAATATTATTATACATATAATATACATCTGTATTGTCATATCTATGCCAATATATAACCTTATATTACCCACATATAACCAATTCTATGTTAATGTTACTCTTTGTGTAATATCTGATTTTTTTCAAACATGTTTTGAATTTTTGTTCTTGATACTCTTACAAAGATCATGATTTAATTATTTTCAGAATAAAAATCTAGAAAAGAAATAATTTATAATTACTATATAAATATTAATAATAATACATAGAGGTTATAGATATGAAATTAAATATTCTATTCATGGAGACAGTAGGTAGTATATACACATGCACATTGTTTCAATTTTATTTTCCATTTAAAAGTTAAAATATAAATAGAGTATATGAATATATATATTCATATTACCATTTGAGTAACATTATTATTATATATATATTTTTTTATTTAACTAAAACAATTCCTAATAAATTCAATGAAAATTGAGAACGAATCACATCACTTTCAAGAGGCTGTAGTCCAAATGTCCCAAATGAAGATATCATTTTTACCCAAAATGAAAAGCATGAAGCTATTTTTTAAATAAAAATTTATAAATAAAAATTTATAAAAAATATTTTATATAAGATAAAAAAATTATTTTCAACATAATTCTAACACATGAGATACGGTAATGTAAAAAATTGAACATTCATCATTTCGAGAAGCAGTAGTTCGCCGTGCACATGAACAATAAGTTTGTTAAACATTTAATAGAATTTTGTATAGGTGTAGTTCAAAATCAAAGAATAAATAAATATATTTATATTAAGGATATTAAATTTATAATATAATAAGGGAATATGAATATTTTAGGGGGAATACTATAAAAATAAAAAAACATCCTATGGAATGATGTTTCCTCTTCTTTGGGTAAGTCATCATAGATTAATCAAAAGGGATTTTCTGATAGATTTAATCCTAATGTTTGTTATCGGGTATGAAGTGACGGATTTTTGGAGGTGATATTGGAGGATTTTATTTGAGTGGATGTGTTGATATGTGTGAATATGTGGGAGGGGTGAGTGCCTTTTTGATGAGGCGGAGTGGAAATCATTTAATTTCTTTAATTTTGAATTCCACCCATGTTTTTACAATGTCATGTGGATCACATAATGTTTCATATCTATAAAAATTGGGTATATGGTCTATATATGAACATTAAATTACTATTGGGAAATTGTGATTGTCATTTTGGCCCTTATGCTTAGAGTTCAATCCTTTATTAAGCTAATTTTTCTGTTAATGAGTTTAATTGATTTTAATAAATATCAATTTTGTAGAAAACTATGTTTATCATATAATTAATTATGAATTATTCTTATTTCAAATATATAATCAATTTTTTAGAAATTTTAAACAAATAATTTTCTAAAATTAATTAAAAAATATTCCCACATATGTGTTGCAAAAGTAGATTTGTAAAGAGAAATTATACAATTGTTTGAAATTTTTATGTCTAATTACATTGTAAATTTTTTTGAAATGACCCAAATTGGCTTAATTGATGTATTTTTTTTTATTTTATTCGCTAAAAAAAATAACATATAATTTTACTATACAAATAAATTATAATAAAAAGACGTTTTGAATTATAATTCAGTATATATCCTTAACCTCCAATATTGAAACATAATGGAAAAATATATGAAATTAACATAATGTATGATTTGAAATTACTATTTGAAAAAAAATATTCTAATAAATGTTATAAAATTATAAATATTTATTTTAGATGGGTTTTCCATTAAAAGGCGGTTGGATTACCGTTTTAAAAAATACTTTATTTATTAATAAAACTTGATTTATTTTTATCATGTACCAATAAAATCTACTGTATGAATATATAAAATATTTATTGAATATATAATATATAATTTTAATTGAAATTATTTATCAAAATTGGAATTTTTAAAATTTTGATATATAATTTTATTTTTTTGTTGAAAAGTATTTTTATAGGAAAAGTAATGTTTATATTTTAAAATATTTATCACATTCACATATACTATTTGATAACAAAAGAATTCCTTATTAATTATTTTGTCAATAATATTATCACAATTTAATCAATATTATTTTAAACTTATATTAAAATTTATTTCTAGTAGCTATAATAATATTTCAATAATTCTATTAATTGAATATTATAGTATTATAAAACATGATATTTCATGTGTTTCATCTTATTGAAGGATCATGATAATGCATGTAATAAATTCAATATATTGTCTTTCATGTACCACAGTTTAATCAATTTTTTTTTGTGTAGTGAAAAGTTTATATTTTCTAGCGCATTCTAAAGTAATTTCTCTAGTATAACGATGTAAATATTCAATGATGGGTCAACTAAAATATATCTAAATTGTTAAATTAATTTTACAAATAAATTCACAAAATTTGGTGGTGTAAGCTAATATACCACATAAAATAAAATTTTCCCTCCAAATTTTTCTAGGTTAGTAATTGTATAATACTTAAAAGTGTTTCTCCTTGAAATCTAAATTGTAAAAATGAATAATATTTTTAAAAAAATTAAATAGTGGAATCATATGGGTTATATAATGTAACTCTCAGCTAGGATTCCACATTGGGAAAAATTGGTTGAAATTGAAATCCTTGACATCGAAGAAAAGAGTAATTGATTATATAGATTCATAAAGGTCACTAATCAAAAGAAATTGGGAGAGATAGAAAAAGTTAAGAGATATAAATCCATAAAGTATAGAAGAATGAATGTGGTCATTGATATCATAAAAATGACGATAATTGAAAAAAAATTAATTCAAAACCCATTCTCTAATGTTGAAAATTTTCATGAGAATATATAATCACTTGATTTCAACATAATCTCACCCTTTTTTGTTCTTTCATCAATTCCCACTTACTCTATTATTTGACGAAATAAATGTGAATTTTTCATTAACAGGTAATGAGGTAGAATGATAAGTCATTCCTTCTTTCTTTAGTTATAATAGATGAAAAACTATTATAATGATTTATCTAACATACATATATAGTTATATAAAAATATAATACATTAATCTCTAAATCTACTTCTTAATTTTAACGTGAACTATTACTAAATTGGTCAAACATATAACTATTATGAAAGGTGGATGTCCAAAACATTAGAAATAAGGTCATTAAATGTCTCAAAAATATAATATCATTGATTCCCCATATATCATAACGTATCTCTCGGTTTTTATATACAGAAATTGTAAATACCTTTATATTATATTATCGTGAAATCTCTTAATAACATAAATTATCGTAAATTGTTTTTTATAATATGCATGTTCCTTATTATAATGTGTATTTTTTATATTACTCAAATATTAAATTCATGTAAACATCACATTGATAGTATAAACAACCTATCATAAAATACATATTTGGTTCTAAAGTAATCAGTAACATAAAAATTACTTATTCACATCTAACATATCATTATCCAAATTTCATTATCTCAAAATTAGGTACATAATGGAATGTTATTTCATTAATAATATTTTTCTCATCAATATAACCATATAATTATATAACTTTTCTATTCCATATTAATCCTTCAACGCATTCTGGTAAATCCTTACAGAAAAACCTAATTTGACCAATCCTTATATATTTCACAATTCATAATTCTTAAATAAAAATATATAAACATGTTGATTTTTCTACCTAATAAATATGTCATTAATAAGGTTTCATTATAATATTTATTAATCTCTTATTCCTTTTACGTTTCACCATTAGTATCATCATCATAATAAATATAAACATTACTCTTACCACCTTGAAAATTCCCTTCCAACAATTTCTACATGGGACATAAATTTACATAATGACAAGTTATTCCAATCCAAATGCATTTATCATTAGATTATGTATTAGGGAGTCCCAAATTTTCATCAATTGGTTTAATCGATCTCTTAATTTTTCATTTTTAGTTATTGGAATTGTTTCATTTTTTACCATAGAAACATCATCTTGTTCCTTCTAGACATTCTATTGGGTGATTCAATACACATTCATGATTTGATGGAAACAATATATTTTTACAACATTGTCTCTACCAACCAAAATCTAAAAGAATTTAAACATTATATAATTTAGTGAGTCTGATAGTTGGTTAAGGTACACATTGTTAATCATGTTTCATGGAAACTAACTATGTATTACTAGAAATCATTCACTCCATTGACCATCACATTTGAGTGCTCATCAGTAAAATTTGTGTCTCATTCATCCTTAATGAAGTTCATTATAGTTCTGTCCATTGACTATAATAAAAAGTAAATGTCTAAGAAACACTTATTATAGTGTAAAACCAAATAATAATTAAAAATCACTAATGGGGTATCTAATTTATGACACCATCAATTAAATCTAAGACATATTATTCTTATCATTAGAGATATCCTTACATGTATCCTTATAGATATCCATAATTTTTTCACTCATTATTTCTTAACTTAGTTTCCAAATTGGGACTGTAACATTCCATTGATACCAAATATGACGTCCCAAGTGAAATATACATGGATATTAAATGATTTTATATTAATATTTGGCACATTATAAAAATAAAAGCATCAAGAATGTAATATAGTAGTTTTTTAGAAAAAATAAAATATAATCTTATAACATGATAAATATCATAAACATCTATGTTGGTAATCTTCCCATTTAATACTCCTACTTAACATGTTTCTTCATAAACTATAGAAATAAAACATATGAATGAAATGATATAATATTTTCAGAAAGGGTAATCAATGCATATATGTATGAACAAAATGGGCATAAGGGTATGAGAACAATATCATAATAATATATTATCATACCCTTCATATAAATGATAATAATCACGATTGATTGCATTACAATTCGCAGTACAGAAGAGTTGAATTATTAGAAAGTAAAAGAACACAAGTTGTGTGAGAATAAAATTTTTATTAGACATAGACTAGTGGCAAACCCATAATCATATAATAACATTCCTAAAGGCTAATTTCATAAAATTATTAGTGCACATCATGTTGAATATTCACATTATTCCGGATACACCACCATCCCCAATTAAATTCTTTTAAATATTGTGGATTAGGTTTTCCTATCTTCCAATTGTGGATTGGATTTCCCCATCATCCTATAATGGGTCTAGTTTCACCATATTCCATAGGGGACCGGGATTCCCCATATTACATAGTGGATTGAATCATTCAAATTGATTCATATCATTATCTCAAGAGATATAAATATTTACTAAATGTATTGGAGTGACATATTGGACCCACCCTTCACATAATAAAATCATTCATACATGATCCACAAGATAATGAAACTTGAATCATATCATGAATATAAAGTGAAATGTCTAACTAAATGTCAAATCATAAAAAATTAAAATAAATGGGTATCATAATCATTTCATCATATAATTACGTATAGAAAACATATGGTTCTATAATCATTTAATCAAAGAATAACTGATGAAAATAAGTGGGTTTCAAAAGCATATAACACAAAGAAGATAAATGGCTTTCACAAACCTCATTCAATCAAAATAGAAACCACTCATGGGAGATTATAAATGGTAATATGGGATCATATACCCATTAAGGAATAACTACAAACGAGTATGCCATCTAAAATGGATATGTATTTAGAAATATCATATAATATATTTCATAAGTAAGATATCCTATATTTGGAAATAAGTTTCATAAAACCAGTACAAATGATTTTCTTATACAAAAATATTTATAATGTAATTTAAATTATATATTGTGTAAAATAAAATCACTCTGTTGAAAAGATATTTTTTAAAACATATTGAATTTTGAAATAATTTTTTTAATTATCTTCAAAATATTATAAAGAATGCATCAAAACATCATAAAAACATTTTTTCATTGAAAATGAATTAAAAATAAGAAAATTCATGAATCAATTTTGAAAACCCTTTTGTATTAAAATTTCCTTGAAAAAATTAAAAATGTCCTTAAATTTTTAAAATCATTTTCCTAGAAAATAACTTTTTGAAAATATATAAAAAATCATGGAATCTCATTTAAAAAACTTTTAGAATATAAATCATTTTTCAAAAAATATTTACAAAAAACACTACAATCATATTAAATCTAGAAAGTAAATAAAATATTTTCTTTAGAAATAAATTTTCAAAAAATCAAATGAATCTTCCTGAAAATGGAGTTTATTATGGCAGGTAAGTCCATACATACCAAATATTCTTTTTTGCATAATAACTTGTTAAAAAGTACCTTTATCAGAAAAAATTAGAATATTTCTTTTAGAAGTATTTTTTAAAAATTTATAATATGACTAAAAATACCAAATAGTCATAATATGGTAATAGTATGTTTGTATATTTCCTATAAAAACAATTTTTTTAAAGTACATATATTTTTTAATGAAAATATAAACAATGTCATATTTTCATTAAAAAACATTTTATAAGTTATTTTATGTACCAAATTGTAATGGCCCGGACCTCTCCGGTCCACTACTTTGTGAAAATGTGGTTTTGGAGGTGTTCCGGGAGGTCAAGGTGACTTATCCCCTAGCTGCAGCCTACCGGTAGCTCGGTCTACAGGTAGCCACTACCTACCGGTAGCTCGGTCTACCGGTAGCCGCAGCCTACCGGTAGCTCGGTCTACCTATAGCTGCAGCCTACCGGTAGCTCGGTCTACCAATAGATGCTCTCTACCGCTAGCTCGGTCTACCGGTAGCCGCTGCCTACCGCTAGCTCGGTCTACCGATAGCCATAGCATACCGGTAGCTCGGTCTACCGGTAGCCGCTGCCTACCGGTAGCTCGGTCTACAGGTAGCTGCTGCCTACCGGTAGCTCGGTCTACCGGTAGCCGCAGTCTAGCAGTAGCTCGGCTTACCCTTTGCCAAATTTCACGTTTGAACAGTGTTTCCAGAATCCTAAGAGCTACCAAGTCCTTTTCCAAATTTCACGTTTGAACAGTGTTTCCAGAATCCTAAGAGCTACCGATTCTTTCCTTTGCCAAATTTTGATTATGTGAATAGTGTTTCCAGCTTCCAACAGTTTCACCCCTTTGTCATTTTCTTTGACGTAAAATACTTTTTAAAACCTTATTTTTAGGACTTTAAGGCTGATTCAAAGGCCATAAATCCTATATTAATTATTCCTAAGGCCAGGATGTTTTTACTTGGTCAAACCGCGTGGGTTAATGCGATCCGTTTTTAATGGATAATAAGTCGGATCTTAAACCGTCGCCTCTCTAAATATTTAGAAGCAACGAGATATCATTTTTCGTTGTTCTTCCTCTTTGTTCTCATCTACGAGATGCTAGTTCTTCTTCTTTTTTCTCATCTACGAGACTCTAGAACCTTGCAATCATTCCCGTAGTTTCACAATCAAACGTCACTCGGATCATTTCCGCTCTGTTTGATGCAACCAAGCTGTGTCGATCATTCTTCCATATAAGGTATGTTTCATCATTGTTCCTTCGGGGATCACCTTCTCTTGTTCTCCCTTCCATATTATCATGTAATCTCCATGGTTCTAATGGGTTTTGGTTGGTTGGGACTTACCGTGGCATCCTCGGGTGGATACAGTTGTCGCGAGAGAAGGATTGTGGCCCGTTGTGTGGATAAAATACTTCAAGAACTCATTGAGTTAGGGGATTCATGGCTTCTCTAATTGTATATGTGCAATTGTAGAATTGACATGATTTATCGCTTTGGATCACAATAAAATTGACCTAATTAAAAACTTGAACCAGATTAAATGAATTGGTTGATCGCATGTTGTTGCTTTATACCGTGATAATGATTTGCCTCATGTTTTCCTAGATATAGTGATATCTATGTTTTCATTGATTTGTTGTTCGTTCATGATAGTAATTGATAATTAACGTAATGCCAAAATTAATTGTTAATTAATTGGATAACGACAAAGAGGCATGTAAATTAATCTGGTTGTTGCAGCTTTTGTAGTTGTTCTTATTTGAGGAAAATCAAATTAGGTAAGTAAGAATGGTTTCTTAATTGTGATAGATTACTGATTAGGTATCCCGTGATTGGAACCTACGAATAACAAATCTGCTAATTCAATATGGATTAAAGAACAGATTATGTGGGAATTTCTAAAAAGGGTTCTGAGTTACCCTATTTTTTTGTAAAAGGGTCAAGAGCCTATGGTTGTGATTGTTGTTTTCTTGGTGCTTGTGCTGTGATGTGAGACTGGATGGCTGTTGTGATATGTGGAGGCATGGATGCCCTGTGGTTGTGGTAGCGGATGATACCTAGAGTGGCGAGATTCATCAGTTTATGCATGTGGGTGTCAGGGAGGACACCGAGGGTGATGGAATGGGAGGGATGTGGTTGTTGGATTCTTGTGGGTTCTATGAATGTTTATCTGTTTTGTTTTTTCCCCCACTACTCAAGGCAGCTGGTCTTGCTTGCCCTTCTACTAAAGGAGGCAAATACGCGCGGGGTATGCCACGTGCTTTCCGTGTTTAGCCTCTCGAGGGAGAATGGGTCTGTGCTCTTTCTATAGGTGGCAAAGACTCGACGGGTAGTATATCTACTCACCGTGTTGAGCCTTCTTTGTGTTTAGAAGCATAGGATTCTTTTCTAGAATGCCTGGGAATGTGGGAAAGTAACTCTATAATGAATGTTTGATTAAATGGTGATAATCCACGGGGATGGAGGTGCTGGAATTTAAAGGAGATGTGAATCTAAAAAGGGGAAGTTGATTTTGAATGTGATGCCATTTCAGTTTAATGTGGAATTGTTCATGGTTAATTAATGTTTAATGAATTTATTAACATACAATGGAATTGATAAAATGAGAATGGATTAATCTAATAAATTTCTTCAAATGTTGTGAACTTATAGGATACCTAGTCTTAGAAGTAGCAGCCTGGAGACTGAGAGATGTTAGCTGCAGTTGTATCTATAAGACTATTTAATTCCCATAGTGTGGATGTGAGTTATATATATATTCTGTAATTTTTGTGTTTCTATACGCTACTCCACCCTATCGGTAAGGGAAACTAACACTCCAGGAATTCTGAGCCCTAGGGGGTATTTTCCCCAACATTCTGATGGGAGGTTGAATGGCTGACTACCCCCTTTGACCCCGCCCTCTTCTCTTGGTAGATCTTGGTGATGTTAGGCACAGTGGTTAGTTTTACCCATATATGTGTGTAGAGGGCTGTAATGGCACGTGGTTATTTCACAGACATATATTCTAGATATAGTATCCTATGGACTACTATAGGTGTAACGTGTATAGGCTATGATGGCTTGAGGATCCCTACTCGGTGTATGGGCTATAATGGCTTAAGGTATAATACACGATGTATGATACACGTTATGCGGGCTGTGGTGGCTTTAGGAACTTAACTGGTTACTTTTGGTTGTGGGGATGGTGTGGTGCTTCGCCCAGGTGTCTGCGGGCAAGCCTTTGGAGAGAGATGCACATGACGTATGTCGTTGGGGAAAAGCGGAAAACCAATGGGGAAGTAGTAGCGGGGTACCCTTGATATTCTTTACTATATGCTATATTCTTGTATGTGTTACTTGGTTAGAGTATCCATGGTGAGGTTGGGAACTTAGTATACCTATTTAGATAACGAGTTAGTTTCACTTGTTGTTCCCTGGGCTTTAGCATGCTTTCTTTACTTTTTCACGATAGGCTTGAGGGGGATCCTACTGAGTATACTATTATACTCACCCTATGTATATATAAACTGTTTTCAGGTCACTTGGAGCTGGTTGGAGGTCAAGCTGGTTACTTCTAGCTTGTAGTTGGAGGAGGAGATGTTCGGGCTTGTGGTCCTATCGTTTTACTTTCTTTTGGGTAATTTTAGTTTCCCCTTTCAGTTGTAGTAATTTTGCATGACATTTCATATATGTACTTGGATTTCTTTTATATCTCAGTTCTGATTTGGAGTTGATTGGAGTCTATTCTCTCTCTCTCTTTAGCATGTGTTCTCTTAGAGGGTAATGCCTCCCATTTGTGTGTGTATTATACCCATGGTGCTAGTCGCCAACCCGGGGCCTACTGGAGGCGGGACTCAGGGGTCATTATCGCCCTTCTCACATTGTCGGCCCAGGAGGGGTACACATTGTGGGGAGGGGGTCATGACAGAGTGGTATCAGAGGTCTGGTTGAGGGATAGGATAGAGTATGGAGTTAGGCACAGGTGAGGATACATGGGATGGTAGGGAAACGGTTTCATTCATGTTTAGCAAGTGGGGTAAACACTAGAGACCGACAAAGACATAGGTGTTTAGGCCCCCCTATGAACTGTTGCACGGACCTTTAAGTTTACGATGGCTACTAAACAAACTGATACCGGTTGTAGGGTAGAGACCTAGGAAAGGATCATGCATCATTATTCTTTGTGCTTGTGTTTGAATGGGTAGACCTTGGGATATGTAACCTAAAATTAATAAAAAAAACAATTAATTAATTAATGTCGTGTCTTACATATTCCAGGATTAGGAGCTCTAACAGTTGTTATTTTGCAGTTATGGCTCCAGGTCGACGTCCTCGTTAGGTTTGCGCAGAAGATGCCCATCAGGCTGTTCCAACAGACCGTCGCCGGGTAGAGGTTGACGCCGATGACACTTGGAGGATGACACTCCGAGAGTTTCAGCGCCAAAGTCTAAAGAAGTACGAGGGCTCTATTTCAGATGCAGTCACAGAAGACTGGTTGGAGGAGGTCGAGATAGGCTTCAGTTCGATTCGTGCTCGGAAGGAACACTGGGTGTCCTTGGTTGTGACGATGCTGCGTGGAGCAGCGAGGAAGTGGTGGTTGTTATTCCTTGGGGATCGCGAGGAGTCAGAGATCTCATGGGAGGAGTTTCGAGATATGTTTAGAGTCGAGTTTCTTTCTTCGACTGCAAAGGCGTCCAGTTGCTAGGAGCTTCTTACCCTTCGACAGGGGAGCTCCAGTGTTCGGGAGTTTGGAATCCGTTTCAGGAACCTTCTACGATATGGTTCAGACCTATTACCAAATGAGGAGGCCAGGGTGAGGCATTTCGAGGAGGATTTGCATCCAGATATCCAGCGCCACGTCACCCCATTTATGCTAAGGACATATCTTGAGGTGCTGGTGAGGGAAGAGGTTGTTGAGAGGACTTTTTCCAGGACCGGATCTTCACGAGAGGGGAATCGTCATGATTCCTCACAAAGCAGAGCTGTGGTCCGGGGTTCCCGGTTTTCAGGGCAAGAGAGTTTCCGTTCACCTGGGGGTAGGTCCTAGCCCTTTCTATCTCGTTTCTCTGGAGGTCACAACTCTCAGGCCTATGCCAAGGGATCAGGCACTTGTTTTTCTTGTGGTGGTCGTGGTCATCAGCAGCGGGAGTGCCCGACTTTTCAGAGCAGTCATCGTGTACCAGGCGCTCCGCTCTAGGTTACTCCATTGAGGCAGTTCCAGCCGAGGCAGCAGCAGCAGGTTGCACCAGCTTTATATCACAAGAGGTTAGATGGAGCAGGCATAGGAAATCCCCATGAAGCTCCCCGTCCTCAGAGAGCAGAGCGCGGCCTTGGTGGTGGTCGTCATCAGGGTCAGAGAGACCGTGCAGGAGGTCGTGGTCAGCTTCATGCTCTAGCGTTACTAGCCCCAGGCGAGCCAGATGTCGTTTGAGGTACCCTTTTCTTGTTTTCTACCTTGGTGTATGCCTTTTTTGATTCAAGAGCAATGCACTCCTTCAAATCATCTACACTTGTCCATGCATTGGGAATTGAGGTAGAGAGGCTTCTAGTTCCCCTGGCGTTGACTACGCTAGTTGGAGGTCGAGCCGACTTGTTTGAAGTATGTAGAGACTGTGAGCTAGTGTTGCGGCAACACTGCTCTTGGGGAGATTTCCTATGTTTACGAATACAACCATATGATGTCATACTCGGCATGGATTGGTTACATTCGGTGCAGGCTATCATGGATTGATACAAGAAGAAGGTCGTTTTCTTTGATGAAGATGGAGAGAAAGTGGTGTTTTTTGGTGAGAGAGATCATCGGATGAGTCATAGACGAGTTCCATCCTAATCATCCATGATGGCTGGGATGACGCTGAGTTCTTCATAGGTTCAACAGTTGGCGTTTCCTAGGGTCGTAGAGGAGTACCCTGACGTCTTTCCAGAAGAGGTTGTATCCTTACCCCCTCGACGAGAGATCGAATTTTGGATCGAGCTACAACCAGGAGCGTCTCCTATATCTATGTCTCCATATAGGATGGCCCCTTCTGAGTTACGAGAGATACGTATTCAGCTCGATGGTCTGTTTCAGTGTGATTTTGTTCGGCCAAGTGTGTCACCTTGGGGTGCACCAGTTTTGTTTGTGAAAAAGGCTGATGGCAGTTTGCGGTTGTGCATCGATTATCGTTGATTAAACAAAGTGACAGTAACGAACCGCTATCCTCTTCCATGATTGATGACCTATTTGATCAACTAAAGGGTGCAAGTTGATTCTCAAAGACAGACTTGCGGTCAGGATATCATCAGATGCGTGTAAAGGATGAGGATATCCCGAAGACTACTTTCCGGTGTCGTCATGGGAATTATGAGTTTGTTGTAATGCCATTCGGCATGACGAATGCTCCAGCGGTTTTCACGGGGTTGATGAATGTCGTGTTCCGTGAATTCCTGGACGAGTTTGTTGTGGTTTTTATCGATGACATCCTTGTGTACTCCACATCTGAAGAGGAGCATGTAGAGCATCTATGAGCCATTTTGGGAGTTCTTCGCCAACATCAGTTGTTTGGGAAGTTGTCCAAGTGTGAGTTCTGGTCTCGAGAAGTTCATTTCTTAGGGCATGTTGTGTCACAAGAGGGAGCAGCTGTGGATCCGTCGAAGATAGAAGCAGTGGTGTCTTGGGCAGCCCCTAATACCGTGTCAGAGGTGCGAAGTTTCCTTGGTCTTGCAGGCTATTATAGGAGGTTTGTAGCTAATTTCTTATGAGTTGTGACTCCTATGACAGCTTTGACCAGGAAGGATCAAGTGTTCATATGGACTGATCAGTGTCAGACAGCTTTCGAGTATCTAAAGGAGAAGTTTGTAAGTGCTCCAGTCCTTTGTCTTCCAGTGAAGGGAGTCCAGTTTGATGTTTTCTGTGATGCTTCACATCTGGGGCTAGGTTGTGTTCTCATGCAACAGAGGTCAGTTGTTTCTTATGGGTCTCGGTAGTTGCATCCCCATGAATGAATCTATGCCACCCATGATCTTGATTTGGCAGCCATGGTGTTTTCTCTGAAGTTGTGGAGACATTACGTCATTGGTGAGCACTTTGTGGTTTTCACCGATCATAAGAGTTTGAGGTATGTTTTCTCCCAACGTGACTTGAAATTGAGGCAGCTTCGGTGGATGGAGTTCTTTAAGGAATTTGACTTTGAAATATCGTATACACCTGTAAAAGGGAATTTTGTAGCTGAAGCACTAAGCCGGAAGTCACGTAATGATGTTGTGCTTGAATCTAGTGATTCTTAGAGAGTGATGGAAGAGCTATTAGCTTTGCATCTTTATATGGGAGAAGTTGGGGGTAGAGGTTGTCTTTTCCGGATGACGGTGCAGTCATCCCTGATGCAGAAGGTGGAAGAGTCTCAGTTGGGTGATCTAGAGGTGGAAGTTTGGAGAGACAGAGTTTTTTGTGGTGAGGCCCCTGATGGTTGGTCGGAGGATGAACAACACCGAGTGTTGTATCATGGCAGGCTTTTTGTTCCCTTGGAGATGTGCGGGACGGTTCTCTAAGAGTTCCATAGTTCACCCTTGGCGGTACATCCTGGTGTGACGAAGATGTACCGATCCTTGAGGAGTCAGTTTTGGTGGCCTGGGCTGAAGCATACAGTTGCAAACTGTGTGTCTCGATATTTACTCTGCCAGAAGGTGAAGGCCGAACACCGTGTTCCTGGTGGTCTTCTCCAACACTTAGAGATTCCTCAGTGGAAGTGGGAGGACATCTCAATGTACTTTGTTACAGGTTTACCTCGAGCTTCGGGAGGACATGACGCTATATGGGTGGTAGTGGATCGTTTAACAAAGTCATCCTACTTCATAGTGATCAAGGAGTCGAGCTCAGTAGAAGTTTTGTCGAGACAGTATCTGGAGGAGGTGGTGTGGCTTCATGGAGTACCTAGGACGATCAATTCTGATCGTGATCCTCATTTTAACTCCAGGGTGTGGAGAGGTCTCCAGCATGCTTTTGGCTCTCAACAGTGCCTTAGTACTGCTTTTCATCCCCAAACGGATGGTCCGAAAGAGCGAACCATCCAGACTCTTGAAGACATGCTGTGCTCTTGTGTTCTTGATTTTGGAGGTTCATGGATGAAGCACTTACCCTTGGTAGAGTTCGCTTACAATAATAGTTTTCACTCTACCATCGGTATGGAACTGTTTGAAGCCTTGTATGGCCGGCCATGCCGTTCTCCGTTGTGCTGGACTGGGGTCGGAGAGTCAGCAATTCTCATAACAGAACTAGTGCAGAATACTACAGAGATGGTTCAGGTGATTCGTGAGAGGATGGAGACAGCAAAGGATCATCATAAATCATATGCTGATCAAAGAAGGAGACCGTTAGAGTTTAATTTTTGGGATCATGTGTTTCTAAAGGTGACTCCCTGTTGTGGGCAGCGAAGGATTGGTCGTGGAAGTAAGCTTTCTCCCCAGTTTGTTGGGCCTTTCGAGGTGTTAGCTCATGTTGGAGCTGTGGCATATCGAGTAGCACTTCCCCCTCAGATGAGTCAAATACATGATGTTTTCCATGTATCACATCTCCGTCATTACCTTCATGATGAATCTCATGTTATCGATTGGGGAGAGATCGATATTGATGATGATGCAACCTTCGAGGAGCGACCTGTGGAGATCCACGACCACAAAGAGAAGGTGTTGCGTGGGTGTTCTATCCCCTTAGTTCGTGTCTTCTGGCAACATGGTGGCATGGAGGAGAGTACATGGGAGAGTGAGTCACAGATATGTGCTCAGTACCCAGAGTTGTTTAATGATTAACTCTTTCCATGTAGTGACGTTTCCTTGATGGTTAGACCTCTCTTGTTTTATTTATGTACCTTTTGTGTGATGTTATGATTGACTTGTTTGGAGATGGATTGTTTGTTTCCATATTCTCGGATGTCGTAGTTTTGTTCCAGATTTCGAACAACTCATGGTGGTTTTCCCCTGGGAGGTATCTTATGGGGTGGTTGTTTGGACCCCTCTTTTCTTCTGGGTTGGTTTTTTATTCTTGAAGACGAGAATGTTTTGAGAGGTATCTAATGTAATGGCCAAGACCTCTCTGGTCCACTACTTTGTGAAAATGTGGTGTTGGAGGTGTTCTGGGAGGTCAAGGTGACTTATCCCCCAGCCGCAGCCTACAGGTAGCTCGGTCTACCGGTAGCCGCAGCCTACCGGTAGCTCGGTCTACCAGTAGCCGCAGCCTACCTGTAGCTCGGTCTACCGGTACCCGCAACCTTCCGGTAACTCGGTCTACCGGTAGCCGCTGCCTACCGATAGCTCAGTCTACCAGTAGCCGCTGCCTATCGATAGCTCGGTCTACCGGTAGCCTCAGCCTACCGGTAGCTCGGTCTACTGGTAGCCGCTGCCTACCGATAGCTCGGTCTACCGGTAGCCGCTGCCTACTGGTAGCTCGGTCTACCGGTAGCCGCAGTCTAGCAGTAGCTCGGCTAACCCTTTGCCAAATTTCACGTTTGAACAGTGTTTCCAGAATCCTAAGAGCTACTGATTCCTTCCTTTGCCAAATTTCATGTTTGAACAGTGTTTCCAGAATCCTAAGAGCTACCGATTCCTTCTTTTGCCAAATTTCACGTTTGAACAGTGTTTCCAGAATCATAAGAGCTACCGATTCTTTCCTTTGCCAAATTTTGAGTATGTGAATAGTGATTGCAGCTTCCAACAGTTTCGCCACTTTGACGTTTTCTTTGACATAAAATACTTTTTAAAACCTTATTTTAAGGACATTAAGGATGATTCAAAGGCCATAAATCCTATATTAATTATTCCTAAGGCCGGGATGTTTTTACTTGGTCAAACCACGTGGGTTAATGCTATCCGATTTTAATGGAGAATAAATCGGATCTTAAACCGTCGCCTCTCTAAATATTTAAAAGGAACAAGATATCATTCTTCATTGTTCTTCCTCTTTGTTCTCATCTACGAGACACTAGTTCTACCTCTTTGTTCTCATCTACGAGACTCTAGAACTTTGCAATCATTCCCGTAGTTTCACAATCAAACGTTACTCGGATCAGTTCCACTCTGTTTGATGCAACCAAGCTGTGTCGATCATTCTTCCATATAAGGTATGTTTCATCATCGTTCCTTAGGGGATCACCTTCTCTTGTTCTCCCTTCCATATTATCATGTAATCTCCATGGTTCTAATGGGTTTTGGTTGGTTGGGACTTACTGTGGCATCCTCGGGTGGATGCAGTTGTCGCGAGAGAAGGATTGTGGCCCGTTGTGTGGATAAAGGACGTCAAGAACTCTTCGAGGTAGGGGATTCATGGATTCTCTAATTGTATATATGCAATCGTAGAATTAACATGATTTATCCCTTTGGATTGCAATGAAATTGACCTAATTAAATACGTGAACCGGATTAATAGAATTCGTTGATCGCATGTTGTTGCTTTATACCGTGGTAACGGTTTGCCTCATGTTTTCCTAGATATAGTGATATCTATGTTTTCTTTGATTTGATGTTCGTTCATGATATAAATTGATAATGAACGTAATGCCAAAATTAATTTTTAATTAATTGGATAAAGAGAAAGAGGCATGTAAATTAATCTGGTTGTTGTAGTTGTTGTAGTTGTTCTAATTTGAGGATAATCAAATTAGGGAAGTAAGAATGGTTTTTTAATTGTGATAGCTTACTGATTAGGTATCCCATGATTGGAACCTATGAATAAAAAATCTGCTAATTCAATATGGATTAAAGAACAGATTATGTGGGAATTTCTAAAAAGGGTTCTGAGTTACCCTCTTGTTTGTTAAAGGGTCAAGAGAATATGGTTGTGATTATTGTTTTCTTGCGGCTTGTGTTGTGATGTGAGCTTGGATGGCTGTTGTGATATGTGGAGTCTTGGAGGCCTTGTGGTTGTGGTAGCGGATGATGCCTTGAGTGGCGAGATGCATCATTTTATGCATGTGGGTGTTGGGGAGGACACCGAGGGTGATGGAATGGGATGGATGTGGTTATTGGATTCTTGTGGGTTCTTTGAATGTTTATCTGTTTTGTTTTTCCCCACTGCTCAAGGCAGCTGGTCTTTCTTGCCCTTATTCTGAACGAGGCAAAGTCGCATGGGGTATGCCACGTGCTTTCTGTGTTTAGCCTCTCGATAGAGAATGGGTATGTGCTCTTTCTATAGGCGGAAAAGACTGGACGGGTAGTATATCTACCCACCGTGTTGAGCATCCTTTGTGTTTAGTAGCATAGGATGCTTTTCTAGAATGCCTGGGAATGTGGGAAAATATCTTTATAATGAATGTTTGATTAAATGGTGATAATGCACGGGGATGGAGGTGCTGGAATTTAAAGAAGACGTGAATCTAAAAAGGAGCAGTTGATTTTGAATGTGATGCCATTTCAGTTTAATGTGGAATTGTTCATGGTTAATTAATGTTTAATGAATTAATTAACATATAATGGAATTGATAAAATGATAATGGAGTAATCTAATAAATTTCTTCAAATGTTGTGAACTTATAGGATACTTAGTCTTAGAAGTAGCAGCCTGGAGTCTGAGAGACGTTAGCTGCAGTTGTATCTATAAGACTAGGTAATGACCATAGTGTGGATGTGAGTTATATATATATTTTGTACTTTTTAGGTTTCTATACGCTACTCCACCCTGTCGGTAAGGGAAACTGACACTCCAGGGATTCTGAGCCCTATGGGGGGTGTTTTCCCCAACATTCTGATGGGAGGTTGAATGGCTGACTACCCACTTTGACCCCACTCTCTTCTCTTGGTAGATCTTGGTTCTATTAGGAACACTAGTTAGTTTTACCCATATATGTGTGTAGGGGGCTGTAATGGCTCATGGTTATTTCACACACATATATTCTGGATATAGTATCCTATGGACTACTATAGGTGTAACGTGTATAGGTTGTGATGGGTTGATGATCCCTACTCAGTGTATGGGCTATAATGGCTTAAGGTATAATACCCGATGTATGATACATGTTATGCGGGCTGTGGTGGCTTCCGGAACTTACCTGGTTAATTTTGGTTGTGGGGATGGTGTGGTTCTTCGCCCAGGTGTCTGCGGGCAAGCCTTTGGAGAGACATGCACATGACATATGTCGTTGGGGAAAAGCGGCAAACCAGTGGGGAAGTAGTAGCGGGGTACCCTTGATATTCATTACTATATTCTATATTCTTGTATGCGTTACTTGGTGAGAGTAGCCATGGTGAGGTTGGGAACATAGTATACCTGTTTAGATAACGAGTTAGTTTCACTTGTTGTTCACTGGGCTTTAGCATGCTTTCTTTACTTTTGCACGAGAGGCTTGAGGAGGATCCTACTGAGTATACTGTTATACTCACCCTATATATATATAAACTGTTTTCAGGTCACTTGGAACAGGTTGGAGGTCAAGCTGGTTACTTCTAGATTGTGGTTGGAGGAGGAGCTGTTCGGGCTTGTGGTCGCTATCGTTTTACTTTCTTTTGGGTACTTTTAGTTTCCCCTTTCAGTTGTAGTACTTTTGCATGAGATTTCATATATGTACTTGTATTTCTTTTATATCTCAGTTCTGGGTTGGAGTTGATTGGAGTCTATTCTATCTCTCTCTTCAGCATGTGTTCTCTTAGAGGGTAATGCCTCCCATTTGTGTGTGTATTATACCCACGGTGCTAGTCGCCAACCTGGGGCCTACTGGAGGCGGGACTTGAGGGTCATTATCTCCCTTCTCACATTGCCGGCCCAGGAGGGGTACACATTGTGGGGAGGGGGTCCTGACACAAATAGTGGAAAATTGTAAAATTACATGTTTATAACTTGAATAAACTTAGGAAAGGAAATTTACCGAGGTTTCTTAAGTTATGGATTATAATATTTCATCAATAGAAGCTCAATTATAAACATTCTCCATAAAATATGAGATTAAATTAATAACCACTTATCACATTAGTATCTTTTATCATAATTATTATTTCAGAAAATCATTAAATGAATTTTGAGAATAGAATGAAAATAGGTGGATTCATGAAATAACGTGTTAAAGGCCATTATATATATATATATATATATATTGTACAAAAATATATAGGTGTATAACATGGCATGTATCGTTAAGAATGAAAATTGTGAAAAATTTAGTTTACAGATTTAGTAACATTTGATCTATAAACCGCTTGAAATAAATACAATAAAATGGATAGGTAAGTACCCATAAATTTAACTATAATTATCATATAATAAATTCATGGGTATTATATACACCACAAAAAATAAATTATTGCCGAATAAGGTATAAGTATCATGAAATTAATAGTGGGACATGAAAACCCATACCCTATGTCTGAACACTCTTCGTACTCAATAAAACCTCATTTATAATAAATAAATGTTTTATAAAATATATTAATAAATAATATTATTCTATATAATAGTATATATGACTTTATATTACCCAAATATTAAAAATCCCACATTAATGTTACGCTTCAGTTAATATCTCTTTTGTTTTTCAAACATGTTTTGAATTTTTATTCATGATCCCATTACATTGATCATGATTTAATTATTTTAATAATTTAAAATATAATATAAATATAATATATATTCATTATATTAATATTTATTAAAATCTATAAAAGGTAGAAATAGAAAATTAATTACATCTTTCATGCAGACAGTATGTCGAACGTACGCATGAACGATATTTGAATTTAATTATTATTTTGAATGAATGAAATTAAATGAAATATATGTACATATATTATAATAAATTTATTATTAATATTTCTTAAATACCATAAAAATTTATTAAACCCATTCTTAATACATTCCATATAATCTGTGAATTGACCACATCACTTTGAGGAGGTGGTAGTCCACCTATCCACTAAGGATGTTATAATATTTAAAAAAAATAGAAAATTGAAGGTATGTTTTATATAAAAAGTAAATAATTTTTAAAAAAATACTAAATACGATATGTGTCATATAATAATAGTATTTCCATCATATTTCCCACCCAATATACTTTTTAATGGAAAAACAAACAATCATCATTTTGCAAGGTTGTAGTCCACCACACACATAACATAATGTTCATTGACCATTATATAAAATTGCGATTAATTGTAGGATGAACCCATAAAATGGAAAAAATAATTTTATCAAGGATACTTACGTTATTTTAAAATAATTTAATAAAAATTGTTTTGGGGTGGTGAATGAAAATAAAATATAATAGTTTTTGGATGGATGTGACATCTTCTTCGGGTATCTTATTTTGGTTTGCTCCCAAGGGATTCTTGGTTGGTTATATATAAAAAAGTAGTTCTATAGGATTAATTAATTAATTTTTATGATATTTGTTTATGTTTTTGTCCATTTAAATGACTTGAGCGTAGAGAAAAACTGAGGGGCGTGAGTTACTTCTAATACTGGAGGAGAGGTTGGATTCTTGTAAATTTTTTAAAAACATTATCCACCCATGTTTTTACAATTTCTTTTGGGTCATATAATAGTACAAAAATTATAAAAGGAATAATAGTGTCGATTGTTTTTTATAAAATTATCTAATTCATTTTGGGCCTTACGATATTCGTTTAGTTCTTTGTTAATAATTTTTATCTTATCCACTATAATTAATTCTATTCACCCTTAGTAATGTTTTTTGTAATAAAACTAACTAAAACATATTAGAAATTATAGATTATTATAATACCAACAATTTGATGCATTTAAATATATTATTATAATATATGTGGCAGAGCTACTATAAAACTACTCCCGTAGATGTGTTGTGTAAACATGTTTTTAAAGTGATGATGTCCAAAAGTATGAAATGTTATTATATTCTATTTCACCATGAAATTGGAATAAATAACCTAATTTAAATACATTTAATTATAATGTAACTAATATAATTTAAAACCATATTAATATTTAAATAACCTATATAAATAATCTAGCTAAAAAAATAGTTTTAAATTAAAATTCAGTTTTTACAATATTCATGAATTTTTTTTTGAAAAATACCAAAAATAAACCAAAACTGTCTTTTTAATTTCAAATTTCAAAATTTAATATTTTTTTTCAAATAAAAATTATAAATGTCTCAAAATTTATATTTAATATGGTTCTCTATTAAAAGGTTGTGAAATTATATTTTAGAAAAGAATAAATCTTCTATTAATAAAGTTGTATTTATTCTTATCTTATACATATAAATTATATTGAATTAATATCAAAAATATTTATTTAATATATAATATATAAATTTTATAAAAAACTATAAAATGTTTTTTGATTAATTTATTATGACAAAATTGAGTTTTTATTTTGAAAAATATATTTCATGGAAAATAAATTTTCTTATTTTCACATAGTTCTTCCAATCAGTTACAGTAAATGATACCAATATGATTAATTTAATATACATATATAAATAAAATATTCTTAATTTAGTTAATTTTATTTTCAACTTCAATTCCAGTGGCACGATAGTAGCTATAATAATATTTTATTAATAATGTTGATAGTATTAATAATGCGGGTTAAAATAAACCATATTTATATCCCAAGACCATGAAGGGACTCATTTTAATGTTTAATCTATCCAAAAAATAGTGTTTCATATAATAAAATATAATATAAATTTGGTGTGAAGTGACGGTTTAACTTAGTGTCACAAGAAGAAAAATATAGTGCTCTTGAATAAAAAATGTTATATTTGTTGTTCTATAAAGTGAACACTATTTAAAATATTAAATTAATTAAATAATATGAATATGTTAGGGTGTTATATACCCTTTCTTTTGTGTACCATCCCCAATATATGAAGAATCATTTAAACTATGGTATTTTGTGAAGCGTAGTAAAGGTGAATATCTTTAGAGGTGATGTGATGATATTTTTCTAAATTAGTAGAATATGTATCTAGTCTCAAAAGTATCTATAATATTAAGGTTTGTCGGCATGTTTTTCTGAAACATATATATTATTAAGATAAAAATATAAAATACTTATATATGAAAATTAATTATCTCTATAAATTTGGGGTCTTCCTTGTAACATTCCCCACACATGGATTAGAAAACAATTTTATATATGGTGTCCTACCACCCTCACCCTTATACTGAGATTAATATCTAATAGCGAATGAAAAACCCATGATCATTCCTCTGTAATACAACACGATTTAATATTCAACATAAAAAAATAGTTCATTGAAAAAATTATTCCTTTTATAATTGAACATGACATTCAAATCCTTAAATGTATACATTTCAAAATATTGAAATGTGATAATTAGGGATCACTCATTTTAGGTACTGTAGGGTAGGGAAAGGAAATTAGTTTTTATGAAACATAAATGATTGTTAAATTTATTTGCAATATAATCCCCATAGAGAGTTTTATTTAGAAATCATACTGAGGAAATGCCATAACGTAATGAATCTAAAAATGAATATTAATTATGTGTTCAATTTGTATCATCATTGATCATACAAGTTTGTCCTAATATATAATGAATATATATATATTATGGATATTAAAAAAATTCAATATTCCACATTCAAAAAATAATATTCACATTTTTTTGACAATATATTATATATATTTATTAAATTGAGAAATTTTGATGTCTTTTTCATTATTTAATATATAAAATCCTAAATTTGATCCAATCCATAATGATCAAAAATCTAAAATAATAATACCTAAAATGTAAGAAAAATCATTTCCAATGAATTTCCCCTTTAATATGGATTTGGATATGATACTTCTTATCAAACACTAATACCTATATATTACCTCAGTTATGATATTAAATTATACAACCATTAATTTTTTAATTTTCCTAACAAATTCATGTGACATGTTCATTGAGATATGGTAAGTTTTAATAATCATGTGGTGGAATGTCACTAATGATTTTTTTAGTCAACCCTGCGAAGTATCTCCTAGTCCTACACATTATGTCATGGGATTTTAAATATTTTATACTAGGTTTCCAGCGATAATACAGTCTAATAGATTGTGTGTCCACATTGCCTCCATGTCTTGGGTACATGGCTCTTCATTATTATAAAACCACAGAATAGGTACTAGTCTGTATATTCATGTTTATATAAATGTCCTTCTCCAAAATTCCTCTAAATTGTTTCAATAGATTAATCATTAATGGAGATTTTCTCATCCAATCGTAACACATAATAGTCGGGGAATAATTCAACAAACATCCCCCCCAATTGAACACCATTGATCCTTTATATACCATAGAGGATAATTCTATCATACATATCAATAAGATAGAATAGGTTAATATCAAGACTCCACCTTCTAATGAGATGATAGATGATGTTGTTTATTGTCATGTGAAAATGAAATGGAAATCCATGTTTTCTTTTATAGACCCACAACAGCTACTTCTCACTCATACTCCATGTTACACTAATATAAATATTAAATACTCCAACAATCCATTATAATAATGCACCCATAAAGAATATATAATCAATAGTTAAACCATTGTGGATGATCTGTGATGGCCCTATAATAGGGTTTCCTTTAATAATAGATTTATGTTTTTAATAAATGTTCTATTTTAAGAAATAATATTGTTATATATAAAACATATCCCATTTCAAAAAAATATTAGATAAACATTTAACTAGTGATCCATTGTTCTTATTAAATGTCTTGTTTTAGAATATTAATGTTGGTTTCTATTTAGACCTATATAGAAAATTAGTGAATAACTATATTACATGAAAAATAATGTGGTAATATATTTGATAATATGTAGCATCCAAGGATTACTAAAAACACTAAAATTGTACTTTAATTTGAATGGATAATCCTGTATTGGTAATAATCAAAATTTTGTCAATTTTAATCCATAATAATTTCAACAATCAAGAATATTTTATTGTTCCATTTTTGAATGAATGAAAAACCACAATTTCAATAGGTTGAGCCTACATATGAAAATGAAATGATTGATCAAAGGGGAGGAAACTTCTGTATATCTGTAAAATTTCACAAAAAAATGTTTTCATAGTAGTTCATATGAATTTAACTCAGTAAAACATTAAAGGTTTATATTATATGCAGTTTAATAATTTCTTTAATGGGTTACAATTAACACTATATGGATTGCATGCATTTATATAATGTAATATAGTTTATAATAAATAAGAAATCTCTTTTTTATGCTAGAAGGGAGAATCACATCAAGGATTAACGAATGTTCCTGATGTAATGAAGCTGAAACATTTCACCCTATATATTAGTTTTAGAGAAAATTTTTAACAAATTTTTTATATGATCAACTAAAATATTATGAAAACCATATTTTTTCATATAATTATATGCAATTCATCCCAAACTAACCTAATTATTTGTGGAATCAATTTTTATGTATAGAAAAACACAATAAAAACTTAGTGAATAAAATTTGATGAAAATGTTGATGGCATATGAGATATAAATACAATAAATAACTCAACTGTGAAAAAATAAGAATTTTTATATTTTTTTGTTTCATAATTAATTTTTACAAAGAATTAGTGTTTCTTCATGTAAATATCGTTCCATTGGAAATAATATTTTTAGAAAAAACACTTTGTAACAGAGATGATGACTGATGTTTATCATTTTTTTGAAGAAATGTCCGTTTTATGGAGTTATATAATAATTTGTGATATAATGTAAGTTTTTATCATAATATATACATTTTTTATTTAATTTACATTGATTGAATAACCATTTATTTGTATGTGGCTAATTTTTGATGAAGTATTTGGAGGAGTTTCTCATGCTGTTCCAATAATTTGTTATTTCTAACAGGCTGTAATTTCTTTCATAGATTCTATGTCAATAGATTTTTTTAATGAAATTTTCTACAAAAAATACTTGTTAAATAATCCTATATTGTATTTATGGAATATATTAATTGCAATGACTATCCAATTTATGACAAATACCTAATGTAAATGACTGTTTCAATGTAAGGTAGTCAAAAATTGTTTTTTTGATAGTCTTATTGTAATTGGTTAACCCTTAAAAATGGACTATATATAAAGCGACACATTTTTCTCCATCATTCTAAATATTTCCTTTCTGTAGTTTATCTCTCAATTAATATTTGGTTTTTTGGAAAATGTTCCATATATTAGAGTGCAAATATTTCAAATTAAAAAATATGTTTGAATGAGTTTCTTAATCCTATTTTTTATAATATCCAATTTCATAAATTTATTAAAATATTATAAATGATTTTGTTAATTTTTTATTTGATCAATAAATAGTTTATTTAAATTATTAAGTTATAATAATTTTTAAATTTTCATTATTAATTTAATTTTTGAAATTCGCATGGTTTTAATTGAATAATTCATTCAAATATAAAATATAAAAATAGAATACATTAAAAATGTAAAATTATTTTTTTTAATAATTGAAAAATTAATATTTATGTTAATTAATAGTGTATATATTATAGAATATTTGTATTTAAAATAAATAAGTTAATAATAAAGTTATATATTTTTTATACATTTTATACTGAGTAATAAATAACTAAATTTTAATAATTATTAATTTATTAAATTGTTTCGATAAGAATTGTAAATTTAATATAATAAGTAATTAATTATAAAAAACCCAAATTTAAATTTCATAATAAATATTATGTGTATTTATGAGAATGTTTTGAATGAATAAAAAATTATTAAATATATAAACAAACAAATAGTGATTAAAAAATTATTATTATAGTTTAGTAACAATTAATTACATTTATTAAAATACTAAAAAGATATAAAACCTAAAATATATAAAAATGAAAATGTAATTAGTGAAAAATTAAAATTGAAAATATAATTTTTAACCATTATTAATATAATTTACTAAAAATATAACACTATTATTACATATATTAACTAAATTTACGTATTATTTCTAATTCCATTGAAAATTATTAATTATCGTGTATAAAAATATATATAGGAAATTGAAATTATTTTAAATAAATAATAAATCAAAACCATATTGATTAAATATTTTTGATGTAATTCAATGTATAAAGTAAAACAATATTCTTCGAAATTTGGTCTAAACTAGGAAAATATATTGAAAATATATAGATCATAATAACAATACTAATTAAAGTTTTCTTTTTAATATAAACTAGTATAAACTAAAAAATAAATTAGTAATTTTACGGAAAATGAATAAATATATTGATATTAGGGAAAAAATTAGTAAAAATAATAAAAGATTTGGATGATCAAGAGAAGAATGGGGAAATACCCTAACTTGTAATATAATAAGCTTACATGAGGTCTATAATTGATGCAAATTATGTTGATGTTAATCTAACCACTACTAATCTACATCATTTTTCATAGATGGAAATATTTTACATCTTTTTCACTCATGAGGAAAAGGCGATGGAGCATGCCCCCTTGAATCCTCCTTTCAAAGGAACAATTTCATGGATATGGTTATTTTAGCTAGAAATCTCTCCTCATATTTCAATAGGAAATCCCCTAGATCGATCATGAAGAAGGGTAACACCACTAAAATATCATCCAACAAACATGTTTTCTATGATATAATGAATCTTTGAAACTCTCAATAACCACATGTGTGATGAATCTGAATGGGGTGAATGTTTGGGTGTTCATTGACCTCACTAACATGATATCATATATTTTGGAATTTTTTGATACGGGGATATCTTTTATGGGAATAAGACTGTTCCATGTTTACTTCCATTATAATATTGGAAAAAAAATGGCATGGATCAATTTTTTAGTCTCATTTAGGACAATATTATTAATAATAATGGAATGATATCATAATTTTGATCTTGGAAATGTCCCGAACTCCCACACATATGTTTGGATCTGCATCATTAGGCTTTTTTAATTGTCATCTATGGATCCTCTCACACATATCATACCAAATTGGAAACCCTATCACGATGGATGGAGAAAAAAATCCACATTTTGAGCATTATTTTATGATACCTCTAGAGGTTTTCAAGTATAACCCCATTGATGAAGATGTACGTCAAACAAGTGATGATAGTATTAACATTGAGATTCAATATTAGAGGAATCCTACATTCTATATGATTTGAAAAACATCGCATATCTATTAAATGATATAGGGAAAAATAAATCATCATTAATAATGAAGTAGGGAATGACGAGTCTACCTACTCTAAGTGAAAAGGGATGAAAAAAAACTAAAATTTACAATAAATAAATTTCATAAGACATTAAAAAATGAATATTTCATTAAGGGAACAACAATAATGTCTCTAAAAGAAGTAAATAACTCCATTAAAGATCCTTCTGTACCAATGTAATAAACATATATATCAAAAACTCCTTAAACTATAGCGAATGAGCTAGAAAATTAAATTTTTACTCTACTTTGAATTATTGACATGGAAGGGGAGGAAATAGATCATCAGTCTTAGAAAATGATTACCCCATCTAAAAATTAATTTTTATAGGAGAAATATATCTAGGCTGACAATACTATGAGGGAACCAAAACTGAACCAACCGTATTTTTCAGGAATGTTATATAATTGGATGAGGGTTCTTAATGCTTGATAGAATGGGCTAGATGAACATATTCACTTGAGTAAATTCATGATGGGATTGAACATGATTTAATTATTGTTAAATCATAATCATCTCAAATGGAATATATGGTGGATAACTAGTTTTCTAACTAAGGTACACATTTTGTTCCATCTGTCCAAAGTATGGACACAAATGATAGCCCCCAATTCTTGTTTTATTAGGCTGGTTAAGCCTTTATAGTCTAGGTGATCCTTAATATGAATTCAAAATAGTATATAAATGATGATCCCCCTATTCTAGGTAATATTATATGATGAAGATCCATGCTTCATTCTCTGAAATGCTTTTTGAGATATGAATTCCAATATTATAGCATCCTTCCTCTAAATTTACAAGAAGTGAGACTCCTAAGGACAACCCCATTTATTTGGTACAATCATATTGAAAAATAAAAAAATTGGATGTTTATTTTTATGAAGATAATGCTGAGGTGGAGATGCTTAACACCATCATAGTGATACCATCTCAAGTGAGGGATGTGGTAAACTAATGGAATTACAACCCCCTAGGGAAGTAATAAAAAAGGATAAGGGAAACTGATGATAATTTATATAGACATTCCACAATAGGGAAGGCATAAAACAAGAGGTAGTGCCCTTAATCAATGATAATTATATAATTTAACATTTAGTGGAATAGGAACTCCCCTATGGTGATATCTATTAGACACTTTATTATGACATAAGATTCCACTGTAATTTTAATTTCTAAACCATGATGATTTTTATTACTAGAAGGCCTTTAGATAGGCATCACTTAGAAAAGTTTTTTTTTTCTTAGACCACCCATAACCGTGACATTGACCATATACATGTCTTAAATATGATATTATTTAGAGCCTTTCATATATTAAATTAACTCTGAGTATGTCAATTCCATTATTATAAGGCTCCACTCTTACCACCACCGTTAAATATTCATCCACATACTACATTAACTTGATAGAGTGTTAAAGTGAATTTGAAATTATGTCTCTATGGATGATTATAAAATGGGTTATTTTTGTGGATCTCAGATATTTTTCCATACATGATGATACAATTTTTTCCAACTTTAATAGGTTATCCTCACATGATTTTTAACTCTGTATCGATCAATTTTATATTATCATGGTCCCCATTTGTATAAAAAAGTTCATTAGGTTCACTTAAACCATTAATTTATAGTAAGATAGTAGTCTATATATATAATTTTTCTAAGATGATTATGGAGGAGCAACATCCAAGGACTCTAGATTCAAAGTTCCTATGAAAAACACTAACCTTAATCCCACAATAACAGATTGTATTTATTGAATTAATTTCGAAATATTCTCCTATGAATAAATTCAACAATTGATGGTGGGATAATCTACGGTGTAAAGAAATTGTCCAAGATACCTAGAGAGTGGGATCTCGTTGAAAAACCCTCATTTGCTTTCTTAAAGATGAAAAATATCAATGAAATATATATGGAGTGGAGAAAAAAATATTTTTGATAAGCATGATAATAATAAAGCCACTATAAATTATTTTTATTGCTTCTAGTTTTCGAACTAGACCCAAGATATGCCTTTTAGGGATGCATTGTATTCCCTATATGTGTTTGATGACTTCCATGTTATTAATGATTAGTTAAGAAAAAATTAAATTTATTATGGTTATAATATAGTTATGTAGATATATAAATCATCGCCCATAAGAAAAAATAACAAAAATACAAGGGCGGAAAAAACTTGTAAAGTCTCAGATTTTTTGTTTATTAATATTATATATTATATGGAATTATTTCGAGACAGGGCGCGAAGATGGCACATCATTCTGAGGTCCGGTGAGCCCGGAATGGAGGTTTGAACTTTATTTAGTTAAGTGAGTCGGCACTTGTGCGTGGTTGTGGCAGTTTCCAAACGGATGCCCAGATAAAAAATATGAGCTCACCGTTGCGTCAAGGAAGACGAATTTACTTAAGAATGAGGATAACCTTGACCTGCGTGGGTCGAGGGAAAAATTAAATTTTCATACATTTTAAGTAAAATAAAATAAAATAAATTAACCAGTTTATTTTATTTCATTTAAGGAAACATCCCCTGCAGCGCGGCAATGGTGTAGCTGTTTACTACATTAATTGTGCGTCTTAATGACTTCGAAATGGAAACTCAACACCATTAATACTACAGCGTAATTAAATTCCAACTTGTTTCCCCTTTTTAATAGGTTAAGCAATTGTACGTCATTGGAAACGTAGTGAGAGAAACCTCTATAGAATCCACGGTGCGTTGGAGAAAATTCTTGATGACGAACCACAACAGATCGAAACCAAGGATCATTACACCGACGTTGAAGGATCTCGACAAAAATGGCCGCACGACGCCTTTGTCAACGATCGATACTTTCAAATGGTAGGGGTTGTTATTTCGATTTCTTTTCCCCGTATTTTGAGTTTAAACGACGAACGCTGATCAACAACAAACAAGTTGATCCGCGGATTCGTAAGTTCTTGTGGGAGGGATTTTTTTTCTTCGGGAAGACTATGGGTAATTGATCCACTCTTTATGTTGTTGTTTATTCTTTCCATGTTTTAAGATTATTAACGGGAGCAGATCAACGCCGTGATGAATGATGGTGGAGTTTCATTCCTCAATTAGTTTATTGGGATTTTTCTTCCTCCTTTTTCTCTGCGCGTTCTTCGCATTTTTCACGGGGCGATGAACAATGGATCGTTGCACATCTGTTCTATGACGAAACGATCCCATATCGAAGGTTCGATATCTCAACTTCCTTGTGGAGGTGCGGCGACGATGGAAGACAACAAATAGAACCAGATTGAAAAGAGCATTCTTCGAGCGCTCTTCATGCGGGAAGAACAGGAAACATTTTCGGAGCCGATCGAAGGCCCGAAAACGATGGAAGCGGCTTCGTGGGGTTGAGGTGACCAGAACCTGAAATTTTTGTGGTGTTCAGATGGACGGATTGATGACCAGAGTAGCGTGGGAGGCGCGCTGGCAAAGAGCGTTGTTTCTGGAAATTTCCAAAATACATGGTGTGTACATCCAAAGAACATGCCGTGTAGTTCTGGCGGCGGTGTCTAGGGATTCGGGGTCAGAGAAGAATCACACGGCATGTGACCCCGGTCACACGGTGTGTTGGAACTTCCCTGAAGATCGGTGTGTACTTTGGGTAGTACACGGACATGGGATGATCTACACAGCTTCAGGCAGCACGACTTGTACATCTCGGCAGAGGCGGCTACGTGGAGCTCGGCATTTATCCTAGGGATACACGGACATGGGATGGAGTACACAACCATGTACTCCCTCACACGGCCATGTGAGGTAATCATCGCAGGTCACCCCGTGTGCAGATTGCACGGGTTGGAGTACACGAGTTGGTGACCGTGTACGGGAACATGGCCAGAGTACACGGAGCCAACCCCAGTTACTTAGACACAGCGTGTACACCGTACTACACGCTGTGTACTATGTTTTTCTACATGACCAACCTCAGGACACGGGCCATTGTACATGGGTAGTACCCGGGGTCTGACAACATTGTGTGTATCATTTCTACAAGCCGTGTACTTTTTGAAAATCAGATTTGATCCTTTTGTTCATCGTACCTTGAACATCTTTTTTTGGGTTAGTGCCCCTTCTTCTTCTTCTTCCCCTGAAGGTCAGGCATCATTCCCTCACGTAGGATTATGATCCCATCAGCAAGACATTCTGTGTTAAAGTTAGGCATCCATCTGAGAGGCCCGGATCGAGATCCTCTATCCATTCCAGACCCTTGGTACAGTCAGGTATCGGCGTGAAAAAATTTACTGGTTATTGATCCTCTACCTAGAAGGCGAATTTTGGATGAGTCGCGGTATCCGCCATGGCCCTGGCAGTGATCCTCATCTGTGTATCGAAATCATTCCCACCTAGGATTGTGTCTCCAATAATGAGTGTAGCTATATCTTGGGATGGTTCCTCACGAACTGATCATCCCAGAAAAACGTCATCAGAGCTATATTACTTGTGGAGTGTGTTCTCCCAAAATGTGCACATCATATAATCTTCAGACAGAATCCCTTGTGGGGGTATGTGGTTTCTTGACTTGTCTCTAGACCACAGGTCTGGGTTTTGAGTATATCTGGTTTGTTTTATATGTTCTGTAAACATTTGTTATGCATAGATGACTGTACCTTTACATTGTGTAATGATTTGTGGTTTTCAGGGTCCTCTACTGAGTATTGTAATACTCACCCCTACACGGGCTTTTCCCGCACGTCTGGTGTCTTGTCAAGATGAGCAGCATTTTGACAGGGTCCAGGGCGGACCAGGATAGGACCGAGCTTTCTAAGTTCCCAACTGGCCGAGGCATTCCTATGGCTATGACTGACAGTCCCGATACGTTTGTGCATATATGTTAGACTTTTCAGTTTTTCAGACTCTTGCTTTTGGTAGACTTGTATTCTGGCCCAGTTTACTTTTATAGTACTCTAGCTTTCATCGTACTCTGTTGGTTGGGTTTAGCTATATGCATGAATTTTTTTTCCTTAGTGTTTTACATTTCATCATTTGTGGGCTTGGAGATGTGTGTGTGTACAGGTACTTAGGCAATGCCTCCCATGTTAGTGATATGCCAACTCGGTGCTAGTCACCAGCCCCTGGCCTATTGGAGGCAGGCTTGGGGAGTCACGACATGGGCCCCACTGGGACGGGTCGTGACAGAGTGGTATCAGAGGCGGTCGATTCTACCATAGGACCAAGAGTCAGTGATTTTGGATGGGGGAAACAGTGTTGAGTATTTTGGGTTCAGCGTTCAGGCCAGAGACTCCAGTGTTGGTGTGGTGGTCGACGTATCCATACACCAGGACTCTGATAACTTGATTTTCGACCCGGTTCTCGAAAACACTGGTTGTGGGGAAATAAAAGTTACATGCATCACATAGTAATGTGTTGTGTTTTCCATGTCCTTGGTGTTAGCTATCCAGATATACTCATTGACCGTGACACATCATGTTTCCTTACAGGATTCCTCTACGACGCCTACCCGCTAGGATTCTGTAGAAAGATCACGAGGATGACCCCCTCAGTGACGAGGCTTCGATACAAGGACTATCTCCCCAGGTGTTTCCACTAGGTGGTGCACCTACTATACCACCACCAGTGGAGTTGTCGGTGGTACCCACGGTACCGACCGGTGAGGAGCGTAGGATCAACGCGCTCCACAAGTTCTAGAGATAGAGACCCCTCAGGTTCCGAGGCAAGACTTACCCTCATGCGGCTGAGGACTGGATTGAGGTGGTGAACAGAGTTTTTCTCCTAGTGAGGACACCAGCCGACCAGATGGTAGTCCTAGGAGCGAGCCTTCTTCAGGGTTCGGCGGGACGATGGTGGAGTCTGACCACACAGACTCACTGCGAGGAGACTCTTTCATGGACAAAGTTTGAAAGAATATTTTGGGTGGAGTTATCTCCTGTTATGCTGAGATCTTTGCTCATCCAGGAGCTTCTTTAGCTCCAGCAGGGCAGTATGACGGTGTCTGACTATTCATCGAGGTTCACCAACCTCACCAGGTACTCGAAGAATATGTTCAGGGAAGTACTTCAGAGATCGGACCTTCGAGTGAGGTCTACGGCGTGACATCCGAGCTAGAGCCGTGCCTATTTGCATTTTGACTTATGGTGGAGTGCTCAAGCGGGCCATGGTGATCGAGAGCTTCTTGGTAGAGCAGAGACAGCCGCCGGCAGTCAGCAGCCGACAGACAGGTGAAGAGACACCGGCAGCAGAGAGCTGACATCATGCACATGGATCTAGACATGAGAGATGTCATAGGAGGACCCAAGACAGGGTATCGACAGTCCAGGGCTCTCAGGATGGATCCATTAATCCTAGGGGGAAGCGATGTTATGCATGCGATGGTAGGGGGCATCTCTCTAGTGATTTCCCGACACGTCGAGCTGCTGACAGGGAAGTGGTGGATGGACCACCGAGGTAGAGGCGGAGAACAGAGCAGGCAGATCGGCCAGGTGGCAGACGTGGCAGAGGAGCAGGGAGAGATGCATGTGGGGGAAAACGCTTGGACTTACTTCCACCACCACCCCCAAGAGGTCCGTACCAGGCTCAGGGAGCTGGGAGATAGGGACGGGGACATCTGCAAGCGGTCGAGGCTTACGACCCATGGTCTCCAAAGATGATTCGAGGTACGATCTGTGACTATTCTACCTTAGCTTTCGTAATCATAGACACAAGTTCCATTCATTCCCTTATAGACACATGTCTTGTAAAAAACCATGAGATTCCGGTAGAACCGTTGACTCGATCCTTACGCTTGGAGACACCTACGGGAGGAGACTCGATGATCAAACACCTTTTCATGAAGTGTATTCCTACCCTTGGAGGTGAGTGTTTCGGTTGAAACCTCGTGGTGGTAGCGTTGAGGCCATACGACATCATTCTCGGTATGGATTGGTTATCTTCAGTCCATGTCCAGATTGACTGTTTTAGGTGAAGGGTGTGGTGTGTCCGCCGTGATGGAACAAGGTTTTCATTTGTCGGAGAAAAGGAAACCCAGGCAGCACAAAATGGGCTCATGCATAGGAGGGTGCAGCCGATCACTCATGAGTTGGCTAGCCTTACCCTCAGAGCAGTAGATGTCGTGATCTCTCAGTTCTTAGCAGTGGTGGCGGAGTATGAAGACATCTTTCACGAAGATGTTCTAGGACAACATCCCCGCTGGGAAATAGACTTCTTCATTGACTTACACCCCAAGAAGAAACCGATTTCCTCATCAGTTTATCAGATGTCTCCCACAAAGCATCGTGATATGAGGGTGAAATTGGAGGATTTACAGAGAAAGGGTTTCGTAAGACCCAATGTCTCACCCTAGGAGGCCCCAGTCTTGTTTTCCAAGAAGGAAGACGAGAGTCTAAGGTTGTTCGTGGATTATCGGCGCCTGAACTGAGTGACAGTGAAGAATAAATATCCACTGCCAAAGATCGATGACCTCTTAGATCAGCTATGAGGGGCACAGTGGTTCTCGGAGGTTGACCTTTGATCAGGCCATCACCAGCAACGAGTACGGGAAGAGGATATACGGAAAACGGATTTCCGATGTCGCTGTGGTCAATATGAGTACTTGGTGATGCCCTTTGGTGTGGCAAACGCCCCGACAGTTTTCATGGGGCTGATGAACGTGATATTTAAGACGTACTAGGACCAGTTCGTAGTGGTCTTCATCGACGACATCCCTGTGTACTCGGCATTAGAGGAAGAGCACACGAGACACCTGCGGATGGTTCTAGACATACTCCAGGAGCACCAGCTTTATGGGAAGCTCTCAAAGTGTCTGTTCTAGATTCAAGAAGTCAACTTTCTGTGACATTTCATCTCACCAGATGGAGTGGCTGTGGACCCAACCAAGGTGGAGGCTGTGTTAGCATGGGAGCCACCTCGGAGTGTAACAGAGGTGTGAAGCTTCTTTGGGTTGGCATGATATTACCAGAGATTCATCCTTGATTTCTCCCGGATATCAGTATTGATGAAGGCCTTGACCAGGAAGGAGAAACCCTTTGTGTGGACCGAAAATTTCCAGCAGGCTTTTGAGCAGCTAAGACAGAGTTTGACGAGCGCCCCATTTTTGATATTGCCGAAGGAGGGTGTCGAGTACATAATTTTCTGCGACGCATCAGGGACCGGGCTCGGTTGTGTCTTGATGTAGTGGCACGTAGTGATTGCTTATGTTTCGTGCCAGCTTAGGCCGCATGAGTAGAACTATGTGACCCCTGATCTCGAGTTATCAGTGGTAGTCATCACATTGAAGATATGGTGACACTACATCTTCTCACAGAAGGATATGAATCTGAGGCAGAGGCGTTGGCTAGAATTCCTCCAGGACAATGATTTTAAGATCATCTATACTCCTGGTAAGGGGAACAAGGTGGAAGATTCTCTTAGAAGAAGGTCGAGATCACAACTATTGAGTGAGGCAACACAACAATTAGTCGCGTTGCAGTTATCCTTCATAGATGGAGATGATACATCTTACCTAAAGTCGATGGTTGTCACCCCTCCACTCTAACAGCAAGTTAGGGAGGCACAACTTGGGGATGTCGACTGTGTGGCCTTACGTGCTCAGTTATCCATAGGACATGCTCTTGATGGATATTCGCAAGGTGGGGAGAACATAATTCTTTTCAGAGGATGCACTGTTGTACCAGTGGCGTTGTAGGAGGAGGTCCTGAGGGAGTTCCATAAATCCCCTTTGGCGGTACATCATGGAGTGTAAAATATGTACCAGGACCTCCGACGTCAGTTCTGGTGGTCAGGAATGAAGAAGGAAGTGGCAGAGTTCGTTTCTCGATGCCTCACATGCTAGAAGGTAAAGGTTGAGCACTAAGTTTAAGCAGGGTTAGCTCACCCCTAGAAGTTCTAGAGTGGAAGTGGGATGGAATATCAATGGACTTCGTGATAGTCTTACCACATACGTCCAAGGGGAATGATTCCATATAGGTGATCCTTGACCGAATCACCAAGTCGGGCCACTTCCTAGCTATCAGGGAGCAGAGTTCTGTAGAGAGGATGGGACGCCTCTACGTACAAGAGATATTTTGGCTTCATGGAATCCCCTCGACTATAGTCTCAGACCGAGATGCCCGCTTCACATCCCGGTTGTGGAAGGGATTGTAGGAGGCTTTTGGGACTCATATGTGCTTGAGAACAACATTTCATCCCCAGACAGATGGTCAGACTGTGAGGACCATTCAGGTTCTGGACGATATGTTGCGATCCTATATCTTGGACTTTGGTTGCAGTTGTGAGGACCACCTACCACTGGTAGAGTTTGCGTACAACAACAGATACAACTCCACCATCAGGTTGACACCATTCGAGGCCTTGTACGGGAGACCCTGCCGGTCACCGCTTTGTTGGACCGACCCCGGAGATTCAGCACTCATGGGTCTAGAGTTAGTGTGAGCTACTACAGAGAAGGTTCAGATCATCCGGGAGCGGATTAAGACCGCAAAGAGCCGGTAGAAGTCTTATGCCGCTAGGCGAAGGAGACCTTTGGAGTTCGAAGAGGGAGACCACGTCTTCCTTTGGGTCTCACCTCGATGAGGGTTGCAGAAATTTGGACAAGGTGAAAAGCTATGTCAGAGGTTCATCAGACCATTCAAGATCCTGGGTAGAGTTGGTGAGGTGGCGTACCTCCTGGCTCTACCGCCACAGTTGCATCGGGTACATGATGTCTTCCACATGTTACAGCTGAGGAGGTACGTGCATGGCCCATCACACGTCATCGACTGGGGTGATCTGGACATCGAGGATGGAGTGACCACTACTGAGTACCTGGTGTAGTTCAAGGATCATCAGGAGAGGATCCTTCGTGGGTGATCGATTCCCTTAGTGCACATCCGGTGGCAGCACGACAATCTTCTGGATAGCACATGGGAGCGGGAGGCTCAGATCCGTTCCCAGTACCCCATCTTTTTGAGTAGCCTTTGTTTTGGCTTTTCGGGGACGTAAAGCCCCAAGGTGGGGAGAATGTAATGTCTTGGATTTTCCGTTTATTATTTTTAAATATTATATGGAATTATTTCGAGACCGTGCATGAAGAAGGCCCATCATTCCGAGGTCCAGTGAGCCCAGAATGGTGGTTTGAAAATTTTTTTAGTTACGTGAGTTGGCACTTGTGCGTGGTTGTGGCAGTTTCCAAACGGATGCACAGATTAAAAATCTAAGTGCACCGTTGCATCCGGGACGACGACTTTACCTAAGAATGAGGCTAATCTTGACCGGCGTGGGTCGAGGGAAAAAGTTAGTTTTTGGAAATTTTAAGTAAAATAAAATAAAATAAATTAACCATTTTATTTTATTTCATTTAAGGAAACATCCGCTACAGCACGAAAATGGCGCAGTTTTTTCCAAAATTAATTGCACGTCTTAATGACATCGAAACGACAAGTCAACACCATTAATACTCTTGCGTAATTAAATTCCAACTTGTTTCCCATTTTTAATGGGTTAAGCAATTATACGTTGTTTGAAACGTAGACAGAGGAACCTATGCAGAATCCACGACCCGTTGGAGCAAATTATTGATGATGAACGACAATGGATCAAAACCAAGTATCGTTGTGCCAATGTTGAAGGATCTCGACGGCAACGGCACCATGGTTCCTTCGTCGACGATCAATCCTTTCGAAAGGTAGGGGTTCTTATTTTTATTTCTTTTCCCCGTATTTTGATTTTAAAAGACGAATGCGGATCAACCACAAACAAGTTGATCCGCGGATTCGTACATTCTTGCGGGAGGGATTTTTTTTTCAGGGAGAAAATGGGGAATTTATCCATGCTTTATGTTGATGTTGATTCTTGCCCCGTTTTAAGACTATTAATAAGAGCGGATCAACACCGTGACGAACGACGGCAGAGGTTCGTTCATCAATTTGATTATTTTGATTTTTCTTCCTCCTTTTTCCCCATGCATTCTTCACGTTCTGTGCGGGGCGACGAACAACAGATCGTTGCGCATCTGTTCTGGGACGCAACGATCCCAAATCAAAGGTTCAACATCGCAACGTCCTTTTGGAGGAGCGGCGACGATGGCGGAAGACAAATTGGACTGGATTGGAAAGAGCGTTCTTCGAGTGTTCTTCATGCGGGAAGATCGGAACATGTTTTTGGAGCCGATCGGAGGCCTGAAAATGACGGAAGCATCTTCGCGGGGTCGGGGCGACCCTAACCTAGAAGTTTGGAGGCGATCGGACGGCCGGATTGATGATCAGAGAAGCATGGGAGGCGCACTGGCGAAGAGCGCTGTTTCTGGAAATTTTCAGAATACACGAAATGTACTTCTGAAGAACACACCGTGTAGTTCTGGTAGTGGAGGCTAGGGTTTCGGGGTCAGAGAAGAATCACACGGCGTGTGACCCCGGTCACATGGTGTATTGGACCTTCCGTGATGCTCGGCGTGTACTTTGTGTAGTACACAGACATGGGATATTCTGTACGGCTTCAGGCGGCATGGCGTGTACACCTCGGCAGAGGCGGCTACGCGGAGCTCGGCGTGTATCCCGGGGATACACGGACACGGGATGGAGTATGCGACCATGTACTCCCTCACCCGGCCAGGCATGGTAAACAGCACGGGTCACCCCATGTGCGGATTTCATGGGTTGGAGGACATGGGTTGGTGACCGTGTACGGGCACATGTCCAGAGTAGACGAAGCCAACCCCAGTTACCCAGACATGGCGTGTACTCCGTACTACATGATGTTTACTAAGTTTTTCTACATGACCAACCTCACAACATGGGCCGTTGTACACGGGCAGTACCCGGGGTCAGACAACACGGCGTTTATCATTTCTACACGCCGTGTACTTTTTGGAAAACGGCTTGGTCCCTTTTGGTCACCGTGCCTTGATCATCTTTTGTTTGGTTTAGTGCCCCTTCTTCTTGTTCCCCTGAAGGTCAAGCATCATTCCCTCACGCAGGATTATGATCCCTTCAGCAGGACAATCTATGATAGAGTCAGTCATCCATCTGAGAGGCTCAGATCAATATCCTCTATCCATTCTAGACCCAAGGTAGAGTCAGTTATTAGCGTGACCAACTTTACCGGGCATTGATCCTCTACCTAGAAGGTGAATTCCGGATGAGTCATGATATCCTTCATGGACCTGGAAGTGATCCTCCTCTGTGTATCGAAATCTTTCCCACTCAAGAGTGTGTCTCCCGTAATGAGTGTAGCTATATCTTGTGATGGTTACCGACAAAGAGCTCATCCTGAACGGACGTCATCAGAGCTATAAGACTTGTGGAGTGTGTTCTCCCAGAATGAGCGCATCACAGAATCTTCGGATGGAATACCTTTTGGGGGTATGCAGTTGCGTGACTTCTATCTAGACCATGGGTCTGGGTTTTGAGTATATCTGGTTTTTTTATATGTTCTGTAAACATATATTATTCATTGCTGACTGTACCTTTACTTTGTGTACTGCTTTGTGGGTTCCGGAGTCCTCTACTGAGTATTGTTATACTCACCCATGCACGGGGTTTGCCCACACGTCTGGTGTCTTGTGCAGACGTGCAGCCTTTTGACAGGGTCTAGGGCGGACCGGGACAAGATCGAGCTTTCTGAGTTCCCTACAGGCTGAGGCATTCCTACGGCTATGAGCGACAGTCCCGATACCTTTGTGCTTACAGGTTAGACATTGCAGTTTTTCAGACTCTTGTTTTGGTGGGCTTGTATTCTGGCCCTGTTTACTTTTACAGTACTCTACCTTTCTTCGTACTCTGTTGGTTGATTTAGTTGTATGCATGCATTTTTTTTCCTTACTGTTTTAAATTTCAGCATTTGTGGGCTTGGAGATGCGTGTGTGTGTACAGGTACTTAGGTAATACCTCCCATTTTTGTGATATACCTACTCGGTTCTAGTCACCAGCCCCTGTCCTATTGGAGGCGGGCATGGGGAATCACGACGCGGGCCCCACTGGGAAGGGTCGTGAAAGAGTGGTATTAGAGGTGGTCGGTTCTACCATAGAACCAAGAGTCTGAGAGTTTGGTTGGGGGAAAGAGTGTTGAGTGTTTCGGGTTTGGCTTTTAGGCGAGAGACTCCAGTGTTGGTGCGGTGTTCGACGTATCCACACCCCATGACTCTAATAACCTGCTTTTCGACCCGGTTCACAAAAAAAAATTTTGCCTGCAAATAAAAGGTACATGAATCATATAGGAATGGGTTGTGTTTTCCATGTCCTTGGTGTCAGCTTTCCAGATATACTCATTGACCGTGACACATCTTGTTTCCTTACAGGATGCCTCCGCGATGCATACCCGCTAGGATTCTGCAGCACGATCATGAGGATGACCCCCTTAGCGATGAGGCTTCAATACAAGGACCAGCTCCCCAGGTGTTTCCACCAGGTGGTGCACCTGCTATACCACCACCAGTGGAGGTGCCAGTGGTACCCGCTGTACCGACCGGTGAGGACCGCAGGCTCAATGCACTCCATGATTTTTAGAGATAGAGAACCCTTAGGTTCCGAGGCGAGCCTAACCCTCATGCGGCTGAGGACTAGCTTGAGGGGGTGACCAGAGTGTTTCTCCTAGTGAGGACACAAGCAGAACAGATGGTGGTCCTAGGAGTGAGCCTTCTTCATGGTTCGACATGATAATGGGGGAGTCTGACCACACAGACTCATGACGAGGAGACTCTTTCATGGACATAGTTTGAGAAACTCTTCAGTGATGAGTTCTCTCCGTTTACGCTGAGAGTTTTGTGCATCCAGGAGCATCTTCAGCTCCAGCAGGGCAGTATGATGGTGGTTGACTATTCATCGAGGTTCCCCAACCTCGCCAGGTACTCGATGAATATGGTCAGGGATCAGTACTTCAGAGCTCAGACCATCTAGTTAGGTCTACGGCATGACATATGAGATAGTGTCGAACCTCTATGCATTTCGACTTATGTTGGAGTGCTCGAGTGGGCCTTGGTGATCGAAAGCTTCTTGGTAGAGCAGAGACAGCCACCGGCAGTCAGCAGCAGGCAGACAGGTGCAGAGACACTAGCAGTAGGGAGTCGACATCAGGAACAGGGATCTAGACATAAGAGACGTCATAGGAGGACCCATGGAAAGGTATCGACAGTGCATGGCTCTCAGTCTAGATCCAGTCAGCCTAGGGAGAAGCGATGTTACGCATGCAACAGTAGGGGTTATCTCTCTAGAGATTTCCCAACACATCGAGCTGCTGACAGGGAAGTGGTGGTTGGACCATTGAGCGAGAGGAATAGAACGGAGTAGGCAGATCCTCTAGGAGGAAAACGTTGTAGAGGAGCAGGGAGAGATGCAGGTGGTGGAAACGCTTCGACTTACTTCCACCACCACCCCAAGGAGGTCCGCACCAGGCTCAGGGAGCTGGGAGACCAGGACGAGGACATCTGCATGCGGTCGAGGCTTAAGACCTAGGGGCTCTAGGGATGTTTCGAGGTACAATCTATGTCTTTTCTAACATAGATGTTGTACTCATAGACACATGTTCCATTCATTCACTTATAGACACATGTCTTGTACAAAACCTCGAGATTCCGGTAGAATCGTTGACTCGATCCTTACGCTTGGAGACACCTACTGGAGGAGACTCGATGTTCAAACACCCTTGCATGAAGTGTGATCTTACCCTTAGAGGTGAGAGTTTCAGTTGGAACCTCTTGGTGGTAGTGTTGAGGCCTTACGACGTCATTCTATGTATGGATTGGTTATCTTTGGTCCATGACCAGATTGACTGTTTTAGGTGAAGGGTGAGGTGTTTCCACCGTGATGGAATAAGGTTTTCCTTTGTCGGAGAAAAGGAAACCCCGGCAGCACAAAATGGGCTCATGCGTAGGAGGGTGTAGCCGATCACTCATGAGTAGGCTAGCCTTAGCCTCGGAGCAGTAGATGTTGTGAGATCTCAGTTCCCAGCAGTGGTGGCGGAGTATGAGGACGTTTTTCCTGGATATGTTCCAATACTACCTCCCCACTGGTAAATCGACTTCTGCATCGACTTACACCCCATGAAGACACCGATTTCCTCATCAGCTTATCGGATGGCTCCCACAGAGCTTCGTGATCTGAGGGTGCAGTTGGATGATTTGCCGAGCAAGGGTTTTGTAAGACCAAACATCTCACCCTGGGCAGCCCCAGTCTTGTTTTCCAAGAAGGCAGACAGGATTCTGAGGTTGCTCGTGGATTACCAGCACCTGAACTAGGTGACGGTGAAGAAACAATATCCACTACCAAGGATCGATGACCTCTTCGATCAGCTAAGAGGGAAAATGTGGTTCTAGAAGGTTGACCTTTGATCAGGCTATCACCAGCTACAAGTACGGGAGGAGGATATACCGAAAATAGCGTTCAGATGTCTCTACGGTCAATATGAGTACATGGTGATGCCCTTTGGAGCGACGGATGCCCCTGTAGTGTTCATGGGGATGATGAACTGGATATTGCAGCCATACATGGACTAGTTCGTAGTGGTCTTCATCGATTATATCCTTGTGTACTCGGTGTCAGAGGAAGAGCTCGCGAGACACCTACAGATGGTTCTGGACGTACTACGGGAGCACCAGCTTTATGGGAAGCTCTCAAAGTGTCAGTTTTGGAATCAGGAATCCACTTTCTGTGAAATTTCATCTCAGCAGATGGAGTGGTTGTAGACCCAGCCAAGGTGGAGGTTTTGTTATCATGGGAGCCACCTTGGAGCCTAACAGAGGTGCGAAGCTTCCATGGGTTGGCATGATATTACTGGAGATTAATCCCTGATTTCTCCAGGATATTAGCAATGATGATGGCCTTGACTAGGAAGGGGAAACCCTTTGTGTGGAAAGAAAAGTGCCTGCAGGCTTTTGAGCAGCTAAAATGGAGTTTGATGAGCACCCTAGTCTTGAGATTTCCGGAGGAGGGTGTTGAGTACATAATTTTCTGTGACGCATCAGGGACTGGTCTCGGCTGTGTCCTGATGTAGCGACACACAGTGATTTCTTATGTTTCTCTCCAGCTTAGGCCACATGAGCAGAACTATGCGTCCCATTATCTCGAGTTAGCAGTGGTATTCCTCACATTGAAGATATGGCGACACTACCTTATGGGCGAGGGGTTCATTGTCTACTATGACCATAAGAGCCTCAAGTACATATTCTCCTAGAAGGATCTGAATCTAAGGCGGAGTCATTGGCTAGAGTTCCTAAAGGAATATGATTTCGAGATTATCTATACTCATGGGAAGGGGAAAAAGGTTGCAGATGCTCTTAGAAGAAGGTCAATCTCACACCTTTTGAGTGAGGCGACACAACAATTAGTCGCGTTACAGTTATCAGTCATGGATGGAGAGGATACAGATTTCCTACAGTCGATTGTTGTCACCCCTTCAATCTTACATCAAGTTAAGGAGGAACAACTTGGGGATGTTGACTGTGTGGCCTTACATGCTCAGTTATCCACAGGACATTATCCTGATAGATATTCGCACGGTGGGGAGCACATACTTCTTTTCAGAGGATACACTATTTTACAAGGGCGTTGTAGGAGGAGGTCCTGAGCGAGTTCCATACATCCCCTTTGGAGATACATCCTGGAGTGTAAATGATGTACCAGGACCTCCAACGTTAGTTCTGGTGGTCAGGCATGAAGAAGGCAATGGCAGAGTTCGTTTCTCGATGCCTCACATGCCAGCAGGAGAAGGCTGAGCACCAGGCTCCAACAGGGATAGCTCACCCCCTGGAAGTTCCAGAGTGTAAGTGGGATGGAATATCGATGGAATTCATGATGGGCTTACCACAGACGTCCATGGGGCATGATTCCATCTGGGTGATCGTTGAATGACTCACCAAGTTCGCCCACTTCATAGCTATCAGGGAGAAGAGTTCCGTAGAGAGCATAAGACGGATCTACATATAGAAGATAGTTAGGATTCATGGCATCCCCTCGAATATAGTATTAGACCAAGATGCCCACTTCACATCCCAGTTGTGTAAGGGATTGCAGGAGGCTTTTGGGACACATCTGCGATTGAGCATAGCGTTTCATCCCCAGACAGATGGTCAGACGGAGAGGACCATTCAGGTTCTGGAAGTTATGTTGTGAGCCTGTATCTTGGACTTTGGTCGCAGCTAGGAGGACCACCTACCACTGGTGGAGTTTGCGTAAAATAACAGCTACCACTCCACCATCGGTATGGAACCATTCGAGGCCATGTACGGGAGACCCTGCCGGTCACCGCTTTGCTGGACCGATGCCGGAGAGCCATCACTCATGGGTCTGGAGTTAGTGTGTGCTACTACAGAGAAGGTGCATATCATCCGGGAGCGGATGAAGGCTGCACACAGCTGGCATAAGTCTTATGCCGCCAGGCGACGAAGAACTCTGGAGTTCGAAGAGGGAGACCACGTCTTCCTTCGGGTCTCACCTCGATGAGGGTTGCAGAGATTTGGCCGAGGTAGTAAGCTATCTCTGAGGTTCATCAGACCTTTCCAGATCCTGGGTAGAGTTGGTGAGGTGGCATACAGCCTGGCTCTACCACCACAGTTGCATCGGGTACTTGATATCTTCCATGTGTCGCAGCTGAGGAGGTACGTGCATGACCCATCACATGTCATCGACTGGAGTGACCTGGACATAGAGGATGGAGTGACCATTACTGAGTACCTGGTGGCGATCGCGGATCAGAAGGAAAGGAACCTTCATGGGCGATCGATTCCCTTAGTGCACGTCCGGTGGAAGCACAAGAATCTTCAGGAGAGCACGTGGGAGTGGGAGGCCCAGATCTGTTCCAAGTACCCCATCTTTTTGAGTAGCCTTTGTTTTGGATTTTCGGGGACATAAAGCCCCAAGGTGGGGATACTGTAATGTCTTAGATTTTCCATTTGTTATTTTTAAATATTATATGGAATTATTTCAAGACCAGACACAAAGACAGAACATCATTTTGAGGTCCAGTGTGCCCGGAATGGTGGTTTGAACTTTTTTATAGTTAAGTGAGTCGACACTTGTGTGTAGTTGTGGCAGTTTCCAAACGGATGTCCGGATTAAAAATCTGAGCGCACTGTTGCGTCAGGGATGATGACTTTACCAAAGAATGAGGATAACCTCGACCGGTGTGGTTCGATGGAAAAAGTTAATTTTCGTACGTTTTAAGTAAAATAAAATAAAATAAATTAACCAGTTTATTTTATTTCATTTAAGGAAACATCCGCTGCATCGCGGCAATGGCGCAGCAGTTTCCTAAATTAATGGCGTGTATTAATGACTTCTAAATGAAAAGTAAACTCCATTAATATTGTTGCATAATTAAATTCAATCTTTTTACCCATTTTTAATGGGTTAAGAAATTGCACGTTGTTGGCAACGTAGAGAGAGGAACGTTTGCAGAATCCACAACGCGTTGGAGAAAATTCTTGATGATGAACGACAACGGATCGAAACCAAGGATCGTTGTGCCAATGTTGAAGGATCTCGACGACAACTACAGCACCGTGCCTTCGTCAATGATCGATCCTTTCGAAAGTTAGGGGTTGTTATTTCGATTCTTTTCCCCGTATTTTGAGTTTAAACGATGAACGCAGATTAACCACAAATAAGTTCATCCGCAGATTCGTACATTCTTGCGGGAGGGATTTTTTTCTTCAAGAAGAATATGGGGAATTGATCCATACTTTAAGTTTTTGTTGATTATTTCCCCATTCTAAGCCTATTAACGAGAGTGGATCAACGTCGTGACGAACGATGATGGAGGTTCATTCCTCAATTTGTTTACTTTGATTTTTATTCCTCCTTTTTCCCCATGCGTTCTACACGTTCTTCGCCGATTGACAAACAACAGATCATTGCGCATCCGTTATGCGACTCAATGATCCCAAATCGAAGGTTCAACATCACAATGTCCTTGTGTAGGTGCAGCGACGATGGCGGAATACAAATCGGACTGGATTGGAAAGAGAGTTCTTTGAGCATTCTTCATGCGGGAAGATCAGAACAGGTTTTTGGAGCTGATCGGAGGCCTGAAAACGACGGAAGCGGCTTCCTGGGGTCAGGACGACCAGAACCTGGATGTTTTGCAGTTATCTGATGGCCAGATTGATGATCGGAGTATTATGGGAGGTGCCCTGGAAAAGAGCGTCGTTTCAGGAAATTTCTAGAATACACAGCATGAACTTCCGAAGAACACGCCGTGTAGTTCTGGCAGTGGAGGCTAGGGTTTTGGGGTCAGAGAAGAATCACACGGCGTGTGACCCTGGTCACAAAGCGTGTTGGACCTTCCCCGAAGCTCGGTGTGTACTTTGGGAAGTACACAGACACAGGATGATCTACACGGCTTCAAGTGGCACAGAGTGTACAGCTCGGTTGAGGCGGCTACGCGGAGCACGGCGTGAATCCCAAGGATACACGGATATGGGATCGATTACACTACCATGTACTCCCTCACCCGGCCAGGCGAGGTAAACAACGTGGGTCACCCCATGTGCAGATTGCATGGGTTGGAGTACACGGGTTGGTGACCGTGTACGGGCACATGGCCAGAGTACATGGAGCCAACCCCAGTTACCCAGACATAGTGTGTACTTTGTACTACACACCATGTACTATGTTTTTCTACATGACCAACCTCATGACACGGGCCGTAGTACACGGGCAGTTCCCGGGGTCAGACAAGACGGTGTGTATCATTTCTACACGTCGTGTACTTTTTGGAAAATGGATTGGTCCCTTTTGTTCATCGTGCCTTGAACATCTTTCGTTTGGGTTAGTGCCCCCTCTTCTTGTTCCCCTGAAGGTCTGGCATCATTCCCTCATGCAGGATTATGATCCCTTTAGCATGACTTTCTATGATAGAGTCAAGAATCCATCCGAGAGGCCGAGATCGAGATCCTCTATTCATTCCAGACCCTAGGTAGAGTCAGGTATCAGCATGACCATCTTTAACGGGCATTGATCCTCTACCTAGCAGGTGAATTCTGGATGAGTTTCGGTATCCGCCATGGCCCTTCAGTGATCCTCATCTGTGTATCGAAATCTTTCCCACTCAGGATTTTGTCTCCCGTAATGAGTGTAGCTATATCTCGTGACGGCTCCCGATGAATAGATCTTCTCGTACGGACGTCATCAGAGATATAAGACTCATGGAGTGTGTTCTCCCGGAACGACCACATCATGAAATCTTCAGACAGAATCCCTTGCAGGGGTATGCGGTTGCGTGACTTGTCTCAAGACCACGAGTCTGGGTTTTGAGTATATATGGTTTGTTTTATATGTTCTGTAAACATATATTATGCATAGAGGACTTTACCTTTACTTTGTGTACTGCTTTGTGGTTTTCGGGGTCATTTACTAAGTATTGTTATACTCACCCTTGCACGGGCTTTGCCCGCATGTCTGGTGTCTTGTGCAGACGAGCACCCTTTTGAAAGGGTGCAGGGCGGACCAGGACAAGACCGAGCTTTCTGAGTTCCCTACTGGCCGAGGCGTTCCTACAGCTATGAGCGACAGACCCGATACCTTTGTGCTTATAGGTTGGAATTTTCAGTTTTTCAGACTCTTTCTTTTGGTGGGCTTGTATTCTGTCCCAGTTTACATTTACAATAGTCTACCTTTTTTCATACTCTGTTGGTTGGGATTAGTTGTATACATGAATTTTTGTTCCTTAGTGTTTTACATTTCAGCATTTGTGGGCTTGGAGATGTGTGTGTGTGTGTGTGTGTGTGTGTGTGCAGGTACATAGGCAATGCCTCCCATGTTAGTGATATGCCTACTCGGTGCTAGTCACCAGCCGCTGGCCTATTATAGGTGGGCTTGGAGAGTAAGGGTGCGGGCCCCATGGGACGGGTCGTGACAAAACATCACCATCATTAATGCCTACTTCATAATGTATAAAATTGAAATATCTAATGTATTAGTTAACTAATTTCAATGAATTGAATCAGATGATGTGACTAACTGAACACAAATGATGATTAATGTAAAATCATAATTCATTGAAATCAATATAATTGATAACTTATATATTTTCACATTGAAAATGATGTTAATATAGAACTCTTATTTATTTACATTAATAATGCTACTAGGCCTAAAGGTTTAACCAATAAAGGTATCATGTTGTACTAGGTCATAATCCATTTTGTTGTGAGGGATAATTTTAGGTAATTATTCAATAATTCATATACAACTCTTTTTACCCATTCTAATATCATTTACCATAGACATAAAATGGATAATTTTTATGGCATCTAGGACTGTTGGAAAGTAATAATTGGCAACATCGTTTGTAAAATCACTGGAAAAATCATTTCTCCAAGATATAATATTGGTCTGAGGCATCAACACCCCTAATCACGTTTTTCTTGTTCCATGTAAGGAGAAATATAATCTGTTCATCAATAATTCATAATGGGTCATCCTATTGAAGAGGAAAAAAAATGTTTGGTATATTCACCATTAATATTGACATCTCGAATGAGTTTTTTACCATAAAATAGAGTTTCATTATAGATATATTAATATAATATAGATTCTTCAATAATTTTATTAATATATGAACAACCACTCTTATCACATATTGGATTTCTAATTTACAGTAATGGATCATTTGGTGGATTTTTCTAAGGCTCTGTGGGTGTGAAGAAAGTATGTACTTTCTATGGATGCCTTTTTTTATGGTTAAACACTAAATGAGAGGAGACATTAATGATCTTTTCAATTTTGGTCATATAAATGGACTAAAAAATAAATATATATATGACTACACAATCTCCTCTTCATTATGTGGATTGACTTTGAATCCTTGTGAATTCCATCAAAAAAACATTTCTTGCCGCAAATCTATATTTTTGCACTATGAGGCTTTGGATGGGTATGTAATTGTCTAAAATAAATCCTTTATCGTCTATGTAAATATTTTCTCTATTAGATGAAAATATATAATTCCTATAAAAGATATATTGAAGGGGGAAGACCTACCTTATATATACCTTGGAGTCAATCTTTTATACAGTAATATTAGATTTTTTACCAAAGGGAATATTTTTCTATTATTTTATACTATCAACAATGGAAAAAAATCAGTTATCTACCCCATATTGAGTGGGTGTTCTTGTTCGACATGATAATCACAATTAAATTTTTATATATAATATCTCTATATTGATGTCCTGGAAATCCAACTAAAATATTCATAGAGATACTAGTAATATTATTTGGATGCGATCCATCAATGAATAAAAACGTATCATCATGGTTTATAAAGAATTCATCAAAACAGCATATTTGTGGTTCATTTGTAATAAATATATCTTTATTATAGAATTTTTTACCTCTTAAAAAATTCCCCATGAATTTTATTAGTTCTAATAACAATTCTCATAATATTATTTCCAATAGGTTTAGTATATTATAATTTAATGGTTACTCATATTACCTTGAGTCATTTGTCTTATCTTTCATTAGGAACACTTTTAATGATATTAAGGGAAACACAAAATGGATAGTTTTCATGAATTTCAAGATCAATTTATGTAAGACCCCATGGTATGGATAGTAATTGGTTGAAATTATGAATGTCCCTCATAACTTGGCGAATATTTTTATTAAGGATGTTATATATATCATCTAGGGTCATGATGTGATTCTCCCTCTTGGAATATCACTCAAGAAATAGAGGTATGCATTTTTTGAACCATACACTCTAATATATACCAAAAATACTAATTTATAATTAAATAACAAAGACATGTATATATTATATAGGAAATAAAATTCTAACACCCCATCATGGATTCTCAAATTTGAGGTCGTGATGAATCCTCATATATGACTACAGCTTCTATGGAATAGTTAGAGAGATGGTGTTCTAACCATTGAAGAATAAACATCGGTAGGATATAGATGGATTTGGCATATCACCTATGAATAGGGGATGTGGATAATATTAATAAAAAAATTATTTGAAGATTTATCTCCCATATTTTGGAAAATAATAAATAATTTTTGAATCATCATATTCATAGGAAATCAAGTGTAATATATACTGATCTCTATCACCATGTTTGTACACATTGCATATGTGAACAATGAATTACTCATGGTTTTTGGCTATGCGATGGTTCACAACTATATATCTAGAAGTTACATCACCTTTTATATTCAATCATGTTACCATTATATGGGGATTATGTCGAATTATTAGAATGTATTCAGTACACTCACATGGAAATAGGTTCCCAAAAAACTACTTTTCTGACCTCCAAATTCTTTTGATTCTTTGTATTAATAAATGGTAAAAATACATATTTTTATAAAATACTTTCTTTGGATTCCCAGATCAATATTTTGATCAATGTGAATGTTTATTATTCATCATTTACCATACTAGATTCCTTGGGATTTTGTGGTGTCTTCCACACCAGTCACGAATTAGTAAAGCTATGATTATTTAATTATACTAAAAATGGAATTTCAAATGGACATGAGATTTGGTCCATAATATAAGCTTTAAAAAAAGTTATTCATCATGGAACAAAGTATATATCAATAGAATTTAATTCATAGATAGATTCTATTTTATTGAGGGAGATAATCATCAATGATCCATAGAAGGTGTTTTGTATTTGGATTAAATTTCATTACAACACTAATCATTTCAATATAATGGTTAAACAAATATATTGGGAGGTTATACATTTTACAAATTCTCTTTCAAAACGGGTGATCATAAAAATATCTTGATGGGGTCATTCATTATAATTATGTACTAATAATCCATTATAGATGCAGATATGATGGAATTGACCCACCTCAAACATTTTAGAACCCATTGAAAAAATAATTTCATTTCCTACATTTATCATAACTATTTTAAGGATGAATTAGTATCTTTCCTAAACCTCTTCAACATGTAAAAATTATTATGTTATTAATAACTGATTTATTTAATGAATTATATCATCTATAATAAATTATATAATTGTATTATAATTAATAAATTTTTCTATCATCTGTTTTTTATAAATGATAATGAATCACAATTATTTATTTTGATTCATTTTTAGTCCTTCATGAATTTTTTTACGCATGAAAGATTAAACTGAATTAGAAAATGTAATGTTTAATAATAAAAGATTTACATATTACTCAGTCACTAATATATTAAAATTTAACATTTTAAAATAGTCTTTCAAATGAAGTCCAAAGAATGAAAAACTCATTCACCTCATTAAAACATGTAAATAAGTACTACATTTGAACTCGAGGGTTTCTCACACATGGTGAGAGGGTAATATGGGGGGTGGATCTGTTTGCATCCAAAGGAAATAATGATGATTTAATTAGTATTTTTTATAATTTGGGATGTCAGCATTTCTAATGTGTTTTGGTTATGTTAGGGAATTCTCTTAGACTCCATCATTATTTAAAATCATTATTTGTTTCTTTATTTACTTATCGTCTTCTATTTTTATCGTGTTTTACAATAAAAATTTTTAATTATAATTTAGTCAGGGAAAATGTTATAAAAAATGAAAATCAAGTGAAATATATTATAAAAAACAATAATAAAATAATTGATAATTATTAGTCAATATAATCTTTATCATACTATATATTTATAAAAAATAATTAAATAAAACTATTTTTTATACCATTATATAAGGTAATATTCTTATATTCATAATAAAGAAAATAAATTAAAAAAATAAAATATGTTATTTGTAATAATTTTGGGAATCAATATTTTTAAAAATAAATTTTAAATTATTATCAATAAATAAAAACTATTAATAAATAACTAAAAATATATTATAAAAATTAAATAACTACCCAATTACTAAAACTAAACTAGGTGATGATTTTTTATCAAACAATGTAATTAATATTAATTTTTTGGAAAAATAACAATCCCTAAAAGTGGAACCAATTATTATTATGAGATGGAGAATATAAAAATATTTATAGAAACCTAGAATTTTCTTCTATAAATAATTTCTATATTAATTCTATAGAAACCGTTTTATTTTTTTCCATCATCAAATTAATTATTTTTTTCAAAATGGATAATTAAGTTATTGTTTTAGAACGATGTCCATTGGAGTTTAATACTTTATATAATGTAAGAAATATGTTTTTTTTTAATTTTCAAAATTATTATGTTTTTATTTCTATTAACGTAGTAAATGTAATTCAGAAGAAAATAAATATATATATATATATATATATATATTATCCTAAATTTTTTTACATTTAATATATGAGGATTTTTTAACATATTTTTGTTAAATAAAAACTATAATTGTAATTAGAATCTGGAATAAGAAACATTTAGATTTAATGATATCTAAAAATATGTCCAAGTGGGATTATATTGTTGATAAAATTTGTGAAGATTTCAAGGTGATAATAAATATGTAGCTATTATATCAAATATTAGAATGTTAACAAAGTAATTTTTATCTAAATTTCTATATTTTTAAATTTCTAATTCTAAAATAAATTACACTACCTATGAATTTCTGTAATAGAATGATATTAGATCATAATTTGTAATAATTTTACTAGAAAATTAATACATGATCAAATGATTTCATCTAATAATTATATATATATATATGTCATTTTATAATTAACAATCAAGTGGGAATTCAAGATATATTGAGGTTCATTAAGAAAATACCATAATACATTCACAATTTTTCAACTTTTTCATGCTTTTTGGTTTGGAACTTTGTAATTTTTGCTAGGTTCAGAAGCTCAAATAGAAGACTTCCAGGGGAACATGGAGGTGACTGGTTGAGAATAGAGGGGTGGTCTCATCCAAGGAAATATTTGTGGAATACCCCTTGGGATATTTCAATTAAATCCATCATTTCATGGTAGGTACAAAAAATATCATTTATTGTTCATACCACATGACAATTAACCCAATATAATATCCTAATGAAACTATTGAAGGTGTGAAAATAGTTCATTTCTATATGTTGACAATGTTTATTATGATAAATCAGTTGCAACTACTAGATAAGTGACAAGATATTATTCTCTACTGCATCATGTTCTCCCCCAATCTACTGGTGGACATGTGGAATCTAATAAAGAATGTGCGACTCAAGTTTAAGTAAATTTAAAATTGAGTAAAGTGGACCTTTGAACTACATCTTTTGATCACAAAGGAAATAAAAAACAAACTATTGAATCATTATTGCAAGAAAATCCTCATATATATCCTCTTAATTCTACTACTGTATGGACCACTATGGCTATACATGATCGATATGGGAAATGTTGTAAGGATATTATGTATGGGTCTTCTAATTGTTTGATTCATTACATTATTACTTCTATGGGTTCAAGTAAAAATATTATTAGTTATATTAAAATATTAAATTGGTAAAATAGTAAATATATATTGCATGTGGAATTTAGAAATTCTAATGGAATTCATATTTTTAAATTAAATTATTCCATAATGTCTTTTTTTGAGGGCTCAATTTCAGCAGATGATGATGAGACATAGAAGCATCCCAAAACAAGGAGTATGGGTCGTCATCCGAGAGGTAGGGGCTGTAGCTAATCCCAGAGATGGATTTTTTAAATATTTTATGCCTATTGGTACTTTTTTCATTCCCAATATTCGTCTATACTATGTTTAATTTTTTATTTTCAAAAAAATTTGGAACCATGGGCTAGCCTATAGCTCGCACAATCTTGTTATTTTCTAATTACACTTAGATATTCATGTTTGTTTATGTCTTGCAACATAACTTCATTGATTAAATATTATATATAGAGTAATCCTATATGTAAATGACTAAATCATATATTTCTTGTATATTCTTGGAAATACATCTATAATAATTATTATACAATTTCTATGTAAACATGTATCATTTGTTTTGGTTTTTCTACTAATGATTTTTATCCATTTGATGATTACAATACGAATTAAGTTTCAGTCTTTTACTCATATCTTCATATATATTACTAATGGTTACAATACCTTAATAATAATATATATTTTTATGATATCTATAATATATATAATATAGTAAAATATTAACAATCATGGAATATGAATTACATGCAATAAAATAGTTTTTTTCATTTATTTGGGGAATATAATATTTTACAATTGGGTAATATATTTTATCAATTATAAAATAATTTTTATTAAATGATATGGTATATCTCAATGCATTATATGTGATTCCAATCCACAATTTCTGTAAGGTCCCCAACCATAGTATGCTAGAGTCCATGGTTACTTTATTATATTGGCATGAGATACACAGAGTCACATCCAAAAAGACTGAATAGTTTTCTATTCATAGTAAAGATGATATAGAATTGAAACATATATTACATTTCTTGACATATAATATATCATATAGTTTTCATTGAGTACACCACCATTTATTTTAACATATATGTGCATACAATTCATAAAAATCATCCAGAAAACATTGTCATAAGAAACCTAAGAAAGAGGTAAGATCAAAGACTTGTTAAGGGTATGCATACAATGTAGTTTATCATGAATAATAATGGAATAATAAATATGAAGATGTTACTATCAGAAACACATTACATTTAATAAATAATATTAACATGAAGAATAATTTGGCAAGAATATATAATGATCATATAATTCAGTATTCATAAGCCTATGACATTTAAAACTTTTAATTGATATTTGAACAAATAAAATAAAAACATGGATATCAATAAATAATTTAATAATGATGGACTACATTATATTTGATTACAGACACATTCTGTCAATTCCGTTTTCTATAACATTTGGAATACCTTTGAGATATTATTCCATGAAATCTCTATTAGTGAGTATGGAATCAACTAACAACAAACCTAGTTTTTCTCTTCAGACCTGCAGATGAATTATGTGTATTTACAAGGACCCACCCATCAATAATTAACTATAATTCATTAATAATACAAACTATGATAAGAACAATGAACACAAACATTCGTACAACAATACTATCTTATGAAATATTAATAATTACCTGAGTCAATAATTACTATCATAAATCATCCAATTTAATATAAATGTTTCCAAACTAGTATATCTCTATTGAAATTGATCATAACCCACCATGATAAATAATATGGATGGAATAATTTCTACATATACATTGTGGTTAATAACATAAATAATATTTTTTTACATTGATGAATACAAATTCCATAATGAGATTATTAAAAAAAATTATGTGGGAAAAAACATTTCAACATTGAAATTTAGTTTTTATAAAAAATTAAAAATATATTTTAAAAATATTTTTCATTTAAAATAAAAATTAACAATTATAATAAAATATTTATAAAATTTAGTGGTCATAAAATCAGGGAATTATTTAAATTCTGTGAAAATTTAAAAAAAATTATTCAAATGTTTTGTATGAAAAATCAAAAAAAAATATTTTTTTTGGGAGAATGCACAAGGATGATTAATTGTATTTTTTATAAAATACTGATAGTTAAAAATTCATTTACTAAACTATTTGTATGAATCAAAAAAAAGTTCTTGAATACATATTTACAAAATAATGTTTTGGGAGGGAAAGTATTTTCGATCAAAATGAAAAATATATAATGATTTTTTAAAAAACATTTTCTTAATAATTTTAAGGAATAATTATTGGAAAATGATAATATTTCTATTAATTTTATTAATATCTAAAAAATAATTAAAATTTTAATTTATTTATAGATATGTCATAATATTTCATTATATGAAATTTAATCATTAGTGTTCCTGATAAATGATGATATTGTAAGATAAATGCTTTTAACATTGTTATATTTTGAATTATAGACACCATATAAAATAAAACTAAATGAAACAATATATATAACTAGTTTATATAAATTCATTAAATAACATATAAATTGAGTAGTATTTTCACTTTAAAATATAAATAAATGTTGAATATGACATATGTATTATAGAAGTAAAAGTCATACGAGAAACCATTATCTCAAGTTCAATTTCATCAAAAATTGTTCTTCACTCAATTATAATAAATAAATATTTAATATAGATATATTATATAATCATAAAATTATATTTCATAGAAAATTTGATCTAATTATATTCTATTTTGACACATTTATAAATAATTCCTTGTTAAATTTAATATTTCTAATGATAATTGCTTTAGTTTTCATATTTGTTTTGGAACATTAGATTCAATAATTTTAATTTGATCATTGGTGATGAATTTAATTTATTTAAAACATGATATACATATATTTTTCATTCATTTTTTTAAATTAATCCATAAATGGTAATGATATTAAATTCATTACCCCATTCATGGATTCAGTATATCGTACATATACAGGAATGTACTTACCATTTCCATCATTTATTAAATGAGATGAATATAAATATTAAATAAAAATTAATGAATAATTATTATGTTATATATATAAATTGTTTTAATAATGTCTTTCCTTATTATCATCCCAGTGAAAAAAATTTAAAACATCTCACTTCAGTGCATAATGGTGATAATACCCATGTACACACGAGTGACAGTATTTTTTTCCAAATGGATTGGTATTATAGAAGTTATATGTGATATTATATCTCATGATATAGGATTATGTCAAAAATATGATATATATTTCATTCAATTTATCCATATTACATTCTATATAAAGTGGCAGTGAAGAAAGAATCGCATCGCTTTGCGACACTGTTGTTTATCGTACAAAAGAGTGACATTATCATATCCACTCAACGAATAAAATATAAATTGGTACATTTGATATAATAATTATTGAAGTATAGTAATGTCACATATATCAAATAATTATTTTATAGATAATTTAATGGATGTGATGGAATACATATTACTTCGGTTCTCGAAATGGATGTCCTTCGTACACACGATCAAGGATTCTGTATCACAATTTATTGAAGTGGTGATGTAAATAGGTTATGCGATTAACATATTAATATTTGATAATATATTATATATATTTTTTATTGTATTATATTTTCATAGTAGAATATTATTCTATTATTGTGGAATATGAAATTAAACATAAATGTTTGTTTATGAATTTTACGTCTTCAACAAGAATCCTTGTTATTCTAATATCAAAATCCCCCATAGGATGGTTTCCGAATAAAAATATATCTACATGTATGTAAGTTATTATTTAATTTAGTGTTTTGGGTATGGATTTTCTAAGGCAGATTTTTTTGGAAGTGTGTAGAGGGGAGGAAAAGAGATTCCTTTTATATGTAGGGGGAGGACACACTTGAAATTTTTTAAAATAAATATTGATACCATTGTTTTTATCAGTAAAAAGCCTCCCAAATTCAAAATGCTCAAAAAATGCAATAGATTAGTTAAAACATTTATATTAACTAATAATAAGATAATTTTAATGTAATATTAATCACTAATAATTTTTTACCCCCAGGTAACCCTTTTTTAAACATGATCAAAGTAAATAATTTTTAATTTTTATTATGAAAATATATAAGATGAACATATTATATTATTAAAATATTTATGAATTCAAATGTGGAATATATTTTCCAAGTTCAATTCGTTTATGTTAGGGAATTCAATAAATATTTAGTCCCACAATGACATCGAAGAAAAACAGTTTTCCAATGAAGAACACTGAAATACATAAAAAATTATTCTATAAAATTTTAACAATTAATTTATTCTAATAAGATAAATTAGTTTAAATAAAAAAATTTAATTAATTATCATTTAAAATATAATAATTTATTTATAATTTAAAGGAAAATATATTTTACAACACAGACTAGTAATTTTCACTATTTATAAAAAACTAACCTATTATGAAATTATAAAACACCACTAAATGATATTTTATGCATAAAAATATGAAAAATAATGTTATTTATATAAAATAAAAATCCTATAAAGAGTAAAAAATAAATTTTAATAATGTTCTTAATGGTAAACTAAACTATCTTAAAAAAAATATATGTTTTTTGAAATCATTTCATTTTCTTTTAAATCGATCATATTTTATTTCATATAAATTGATAAAAATAGAATTTATTTTATAAAATATTTAAAATATAATTTAAAAAAAATAAAATTCATACCCTCAAACGTAATAACTATTTTATAATAGTCATGTTTAAATAATTATATTTTCTATAGTGTATTACTTTTCATTTAAACTATGCATTATATGCATCAAAATCTATCGAAGAGATTGAACATGATTATAAGAAAAATATATAATAAAGTATCAGGGTCTTACACTATCTTCTTATCATGTGTTATAAAATAGTATATGTTACCAAACATATTTTTTCTCTTTTTAAATCACATCATGTTACATTATACCCCCTTATATAAATTTCATCTTCATAATTTAGTAATGATCTATAAATCAATGGTTTGGAATTTAAGAGTGTACGTCATGAAATCCCATATCATAATAAGGTTCAATAAAAAAAATCATGATATGAATTAAAGGAAAGTATAATGTTCATCTAAAATAACAAATTACTTCGATTTCAAATAAGATAACATTGGTGAAAAGGGAGGATGTGGAAATGGAAGAAAATTATAAATAATAATTGAGAGTGATTGAGATCATTGAACATAAGATTCTAGATAATAATTGGAATGTATACAACCAAAAAAACATAAATATATGTTGAGTGAAAATACCATCAGTTTATATGATATAATGTTAATATGTTTTTTTTGTTTCATGATCTTTTTCTTATATAAGATAGATTCTTTTTATACTATAATAGAGAAAACTATGAAATTTACTTACAATGTCCTCCTATTGAAATCATTCAATCAACATCCTTTTAATTTCTGAATCTATGAAACAAATTTCAACTGTGTAATTTTTTATTCCTAAAATAATAAAATTATATTTTAATAAATCAAAAGATATATAAAAGTGAAACAATCTATTTCACCTTCCCTTACTAAAAACAAAATATTCAACAAAATTTATACATTATAATTCATTAATCTATAATTCCCCAATAGTAAATCCAAAAAATCAAATTATTCTATGTCAAAATATATTTAACCATAACACACATATAATATATATCTTCTTAAATTCAATGTGAAAAAATTTATAAGGAAAATCATTTAATGTTAAAAATATACATATTCATAGATTTCTCAAAGAATTTAAGGTACATATTAAGTTAACATAAAAATTATTTTAATAACATGGTCACTTAAAAACCATAATTAAAAGATATATTATTAAAAAGATATAATATATTATGTTATTGAATATATTCCATAAATCAGAACATGTAGTAAAATCCATCAAGGATAACATAAACCCTTAAATTACCATCTAATTTTAGTGTCACCAATACTATCCTATAAAAATATCATTATCATTATGATATAATTGTAAGGAAAATATTTATGGTTATCCTCCCTCACGCATTTTTATACAAAAATATAAAATTTCAACTTTATTTGATATCATTGACCTTGGTACCACTCAAAATTTGGTTAAAAATATTTAATGAAAACTACTATGTAATAGTCCTCATACATTTCAGGAATCTTATAATGGGATTCTAATTAATAAAATACTTCTAAAATATAATTCAAGAATCAAAGTAAAAAAATATTTATTCCACCTCACTTTTATTAATTACTTAACATGGAACTTGATCCCTTGGATTATTATGGGGTATTTTCTCGTGATGCACGTTAAATTAATTTTCATAAGGCACTACATAATTATAGTTGAAACCTTAATTATTTCAAATATCATTCATGCACATGAATCTGTGATCAATGTTGAAATTATCTCCAAACGTGTAGCACTCTCCCATTCGAATCTAGAATGTACCATGCTCTCTCATTCAATAATTATCTCATGTAGTAAAATCCTTCTATTTATTCTTCCCCTTATAAATATTTTCTGTTTCATTCTATTATTCTATTAATTCCCTTCAAATAAATCATACTTGAAGAATAATTCATCTATCTTTATATCATAGGATGTTATGTCTTCGTATGATTGTTTGGTTAGGGAGACTAGTTCACTTCAAATAATTGGCTTAATCACATTAATGGAACGTTCAATTTTGTTTTTTTGGATTACATATGTAGTACATAGAATTCTTCATTAAACATATAATGATGGATTCATAAATAGAAAATTTTCTATTTTCATTTTTTTAGACTGGTGAATTATCTCTCCATATCCATTCTATTTTCAATTAGGAAACAAATTTTATAATAATGGTACCATATAATATTTTAATTCCATGTTTTATATTTCTTATTCATCATAATTGTTTTGAATAAATGACCACTATTGATCATCATATTCCAATAAAAGTTAATATTCAATGAAAACATTCTACCTTTTGTTACACACTAAATTGAGAAATATATTCTATAATGATCATATCCATTTCACAACTACACATACATTTGTAGTCCAATTAATTGGTGTAGTTTTTTTAGGCATATAGTGGTGTAAAAATTTTAAATAACTTGGTCGATGAACATTCTTCTCCATTAATGAAATATTATTTCGATAAACCTAATTCAGTTACACCAATATTGTTATAATTTTACAATCTCCAACTGTAGTACCTGGTCCATATTATTTATACTTCTTATAAGGGATATCCCAACATGGGATATGAAAATTGATACGGTTTATATTCCGTCAACTAGGCACTATTTCTAAACAATTTCATACCATATATTATATCATATAATTATTAAACATAATGTATAATCTAGAACCAAATTAATAATTTATCCAAAATTAATAAACATACGAATAGTTAATTTCCTAATCATAAACATAGATTCATATGAAATGATTCCAAATCATAAAAAAAATTCAAGCCCTTAAAAAAATTTGAAATAAAATTTTAATTAATCCTAGCATACGCCGCATGTGTGTGTATTAATTTCCATTATCGTTCAATATGTGATTTTTTATAAAATCCAAAAATCCACTATTTGGAGTTATGTCCACTAGGTATAACTATAAAAGATCCATCTCTATTTATAGTATTCAGAAAAGGATTTATTTCAAGGAAATAAACATAAGATATATCTTAAAAACATTAGTATGTCCTTCTATGATTATCCACAATGTTTATTAAATGGTTATGATAAATCATATATTTTTTAAACCTAACTCTAAAGGTTTCTTATAAATTTTCTTTGATACCAACTGTAATGAACCTGATAATAGTATCCTAGTAATTATAGTTACTTTGTTACATTATTATTTGATACAAAGATCACATCCCAATAGATTGACTGATTGAGTAATTTTGGTAAACAAGATAAAAATTGAATCTCATATTAAAATTGAAATCATAAAATATTATAATACATTCTTTGAGTATACTATTATTTCCTTTATCATTCCCAATATATAAATCAAAAAACACATCCCATAATCACATGTAAACGAAACATATGAATGGTGTGAGCACAAATTGTCACCAAGGTTATGTGTAATGTCGAATATATCATGAATATGTAATATATAATCAAAATATCATAGTAAGTTTCTGAAAAACATAATATTTAACACATAAGTTGACCATGAAGAATAATAATGAAGGAATAAATGATGATCAAAAGAGTTTGGTACATTTCCTTATATATTCTATCAAATAAAAAAATAAAATGGATACCAATAACTAATTTCATAATGAAGGAATTTATTATACATAAACTGGGAATCATATCTTTGAGTCATTATAACAACAAATCAATATAAATAGGTAAGGCCTCATCCAAAACTGATTTTAGTTTGTCTCATAAGACATAATGATACATTAAGGGTCTATAGTGAGAAATGTATATCACAAATAGAGTCTAATGAATTAATCATAAAATAGATGTTATTCGAAATCAATATAAATAATCATATTGAAAAATTATCATATGAAATGTTTAAAATTATCGCAATCATTAAACATAATCACGATCTATCTAATGTAATATGAATTGTATAAAACTATAATATCCCAAGTCAAAAAGATCATTAACCAACTAATGAAATCATATATATATATATATAATTATTAAAACATATCCCTAGTGAGAAATATCTATATTATAAGTTATCATCATTTTTGAATATAAATTCCTTTAAAAGGACCATTGATAAAAATCATGGGAAATGTAAATTATTCACATTAGAGATCAACTTTCAATTAAATGTTTTTTTATGTATTTTATAAATAATTTTCTATAAAAATCACCCTTTAAACATTTAAATTAATGTTTAATACATTTAGTGTCCATAACATCAGGAAATTTTGTACATTTTGAATAGGTTATAAAATTATTTGTTTCATATCTTTGTATGAAATGGTAAAAACTAATTTTTTTTAAATAAATGGAACCATAATTTTATTTTGAAAAATTTAAAAAATGGGGACAAATATATTTAATAAACTATATGGATAATTATTAAACAATTTATGAAAATATTTTTTGAAAACATGTTTTTGGATAAAAATGGATTTTCGACCAAAGAGAGAAATAATGTAATATTTTTATAAAATAATTTTCTCAATGATTTAAAAAATATCATAATTAAATGGTCTTATTACGTGATTAGTTCATCAATAACAAGAATAGAATAGAATAAATTTTATTTAGTGAAATATAATAATATTTCATCATAAAATATTTAATCATAAATATTATGGAAAAATGAACTGACTGTAAAGTAAACGCTTAACACTTTGGTAAAACTTGATTCATTTTCAACATGAAATAAATAAAATAAAGTATTATTTTAATATTATTTATTGAAATATATTGAATGTATAAAATTATAATGGTGTATTATATAAACAACAAAAAAGTAATTTGTGGTGATTATGGTATATGTAAATAGAAGTAAACGTTAGATAATAAACCCTTCCCTCATGTTCGATTTCATTCACACGAGTATGTAAATAATATATAATAGATATAAATTTATTATAAATCTATTATAATACCTTATTCTGATATTTAATACCATATTTTACTATATTATAAAATTTTATGAATTATTTCTAACGATTCATTGTAAAAATCCCTCTTTTATGTGATATTTGCTTTGTTTTTCTTGTATATTTTTTTAATTTCAATAAATTTATATTTTTTTGAGTTTAATGATATCTAGAATGTAAATAATGATGTAAATATAATATATAATAATTAAATATTTATATACAGCAATACATAAATGTTAAATATAGAAAATGTTTTACACATGTCATAGAGGAAATAAATCAAACGTGTGTAGGAAAACTAATTCAATTTTATTGAAAAATGGGTTATAAAAAAATAATTCAACATAGTAGAATAATTATTATTTATATAATGAAATTATATTAGTCAAATAAATAATTATTACCATTTGTGTAGAAATTAAATGAAAAACATTTCACCTCAATATATGACAGACGTTATCCAAACAAACACACGAGCGACATTGTTAAATTCCAATTGATTAGAAGGTAAGATGTTATATGTGATATTATATTTTCAAAATATTTTTTACAAAATGAATCAAAAATATTTTTCATTAATTTTTTTCTTAATACCATCCATGTAAAGATTATTTCAACACAGAATCACATCACATCATGTGGTTGTAATCCGTCGTACACACGAGTGACGTTACCATATCCCACCATGAAATGAATGGAAAGAAATAATATTTGATTTCAAAATTAAATATGAATATTAAATTCATAAATATAATAAATTTATTTAAAATAAATCATTATATCTATCCATGATATGTCGTGATGGAAAATGAATTAAAACTTTTTGTTGGGAAGTAGTCTTCTATAAACATAATAATTTTGTTTCCCATTTTATATAAGTTGAGAAGGTTATAGGCCATGAAATAAACATAATAAAAATCATGATATTTAATATAATAGTGTTTTATATTATCATAGTTATAATTTTATGGAGTTTAAATAGTAAATAAAATAAAAAACACAATTTTAGTAATTTAACATCTTTATAAGAGAGCCTCGTTGGGATTATTCATAAATCCTTCCCAGTAAGGATTCATAATATAAATAATCTATATTGGATGTTTGTATTGAAGTAATTAATATTATTTGGTAGGTATTGGCCAATAAAATATTACTTGGATTTGTGGATAGAGGAATAGAGGGTGTGGACATTTATAAGTTGGGGAGAGTAAGCACATGGAATTGTTGAGAAAAATTGATTACAATTTTTTTATAAAGAAAGAAGCAAAAAATTTGTAATTATAAGAAAAATGAAATATTAAAGGTCAACATATTACCATATAATATTAATTTGACAATTTTTGGTTTATTTTTAATCCTTAACTATTTGTATTTTCCCTCGACTAACCCCTTTTAAATTAATCTTGGTAATTAATTTTAACAATTTTTAAAATTCATTATGACTAAAAATTTATTTCACCATATTATATAATAATTTTTTTACTCCAAATATGAAATTCATTTACTCAAATTCAATACATATATTACAGGGATTTAAATTTAAAATTAAATTCATCTTTGTGATGAAAAATAATGTTTTCCCTAAGAAAAACATTGAAAACATTAAAATGTTTTATATTACCATTTAATATAAAATTTATTCCAATGAACTAAATGATTTAGATTGTAATATATTTTACCTAATGTTAAAATAAAGTCAATATAAAATATAATTTATCATTTCAAATAACATAAACTAAATGATTGTTTTCAATAAAAGCATGTATTTGTCAATATTCATTAAAAATAAAAAGCTTCATAAAATTAAAAAAAAATTAACTCAAAGATAATGTTTACATTTATAGTTAAGAAATTATTTTTATTATATAAAATAATTTGTATTAATTTTTTAAAATTATATTTTATATTATGTTCAGAAAACGTGATTTTTTTTTTGAAAAAGTGTTATTTAATCATATATTTTTCATTAATATTTTTTATTGTTCTTATATTCTATATATATCCATTGAATTTAATTTTTTCATGTGTAATACAATAAGTAACATCATTTATTTATTCATATTCATCCCCTTCAACATATCATTTATGATATAATGGTCTTGATTAATTAATTTTCATATACTAGATTATCATATTTCGTTTAAACATTGAATTTAATTCATTAAAAGATATAGAATTTATAGAATATATTTAAATATAAATATATCAATATGTATTATGTTTTAAATTTTTTATCTATTATTAGTTTTTCTTTTCATATATTTTATGGAACATGTTTTTGAACTTTTGAAAATCATTGGGCCTTACAGTCAACAATACTCATTGATGTAGAATATTAATTGTAAACATTCCCTTGAATCTACCATAAATTTTTCTATCATTAATAATTAATTCCATAAGATTAAATGGATTTGAGATTTATTTATGTATTCACTTCGTGAATTTTCTGAGAGTATAAGGATATTAATATGTTAAATCATTACATAAGAGTTATTTCAAGAATATTTGAGAATAATCCTTACTGCTACCAATGATTTCGATATATCTGTGTCTGTGTTCTACATCTAAATAGATGAATATTCATTTTATAAAATTATTATACATGATAGAACAATATAATTTTATTATATTTCTAAAATAGATAAAAAAATTCCTTATTTCATGAATGATATTAAATGTATCCCATAGAGATCACCTAACATAATACTCTTTTTAAAAACACCCTAATTAAAAATAATACTAACAACCTGGGAAATGTAAACATAAAAACTTGTGAACACATATAATCAATAATGGTAAACATGGGATATATCAATGATCACATATACATATCCAAAGAATATGAATTTGAGATAATGGGATTAACATCTGAAAATTCATAACTGATATCTCATGATCTACAAGAGAATAAAATCATTTTAATGAATATGTTCATTGCATACAAATAAAATAAATTCCTTAATCATGTATCACTATAAATACAATCTTATTTTATTGGATTCGCTGGATATTCCACGATATCCATAGTTAAGGACTACTCAGTAGACTATCATAGTGGATAAAGTCCCATACTAAACAAAATTATCTCCCCATTTTAATATTTATTATCTCATGTGATATCCAACGAATCCCAATGAATATTAGGGATATATAGTTCTAGGCCAACACATACATAATTATAATCGCATCATATGTGTTCCAAAATTTCATAAATAATTTGTTATATTTTATAAACTATTGAACAGAATCATTATTTATATTTATTTCAAAAATTTAACATTGTTTAGCCATTAGAAAATAAATGTTTATTTATTAAAATCACAATATCATAATCCTTAATATTCTATCTAATTAATATATTTTTCATTGGATAATATCCCCAGTAGATAATAAGCCACATAATATAATGTAATATTAGACCAAACATTTTTAAATTAAATTATGGAATATTTTATCAATAAAATACATCGTCTTATTTTGAAATTACATATTTAAAATCGAATACACATGAAAATATAATTTAAAAAATAATATTTTAAAATTTCTGGGGAAACATTTAAACTATTCTTCAAAACTTTTAGTGGTCTTGTTTTTAAAAAATACTATTCATTTTGATTTTATTAATGTATATATTCATTTTAGATTTTTTAAAAAAATTAAAAAGTAATAAATTATAAAATTAAAAATGAAATTCCACTTAATTCAAATAGAAAATAAATTATGGTTAGAAAAAAATTCGTTAAACAATCATATTATAACACATAATCATTCTACAATATTTTTAGAAGACATAGATATAAAAGAAAAATATTACCAACAAAATAGTCAAACATTGTCTGTTTCCATAAAAAAATATTATTTTATTCTCATTAGTTCATAATATGTGGAAATTGAAAAGAAAAACATACATTTATAACAAATAATAATTGTAGGAAATGATTAATTAGATTATTTAGAAGTAGGTTATTAAATTTCATAATCAGAAACATAATCATAAACAATCATGGTTAATAATAATATTATAACATAGAACCCTTACATCAAGATATATATTATACTAAATCAATATAACACCCTTTATAATAAATATAAATATATTATCCAACTATAAAAAAATCATCTACATAACATTAATTTTATAAATGATCTTCTTATCATGTTTCAGCACCCATTTATAAGTAATTTCTTATATAAATTGATATTTCTATATATAAACTATTTTGTATTTCATGATATCATATATTATAGAGCTATAATCATTGAAAATATATATATTATATAAACAATTAATTTTAAAACTTATTAAAATATCATATATATATTCATTAAGTATGTATTATCATGGTTTTTGTCGAAATATATCCTTGAATCCCTTAGTTATGTTAAATAGAATATTCAGCTGGTGTATGAGGATTCTTGGGGGTGTTCTAGGGGTTTAGGGAATGAAAGGAAAAGAAAAATATCCACACTTTTAATGTTTACTGATTGGTTCTTGGTTAGTGTAAATTGTACACACAAACTGTGGTGACCAGGAGGCGGTAGATTATGGTTAGGTAAACTGTGTTAGAGGGAGAGCCTAATTTTGGGCACATGGATTTTGGAAAGCAAAAATACGGGGGAATGGGTTTTCAAACCATGTGAAGATCCAAATTTAACTACATGAAATCACCTTCCATGTACCATGGATGGTATATGATATTTTCATGGTTTCGAAAACCATGTTTACAAACCGTACACCCCATTAAAATGTGGAAAATTACCACACATCACCTTCGAATTTTAATGTTCTCCCCCGATTTTCTCCCCATTTGTTAACCTCTCAAACCAAGTGACAAACTCAATATCTTGAATATTTCTAATGTTGTATCTCCTTTGATTATAGGCCTTTTGTTGAGTCGTTGGTTGTGGGTAAATTCTCTTTGATGGAATATTTCTCCTCTTTCAACTCTTCTCTAGAATATGGTGTTTAGTTCTTATAATCATATTTCTAAGCCCTAAAAGCCTCATTTAATTGTGGAATATATGGTTGGGAATCATGGGGGGAGTGAATCTGTATCCAACGATACTATTGGGGGCAGATTTTTTAATGGATTTGAGTTATGTGGTCTACAAGATATATCCCATAGTCATTAGGATGATTTTTTTCTTGTTTGGTTGCATTCATGGTCATCTCTTTGTGAAATATTTATTACTTTTATGATAAATAGTAAAATTAGAATCTAATTGATGAATTGAACACCTCATGATCCCTAGAGGATGTGTTGATGATGATTTTACCGATTCAGGACCACCAATGTGGTGTGCCGATATTCTCGTACATAAAAATCCGTAAGGGTAGCTATAGAGTTATCATATGATAATGTGTAGCTGCTAAAGAACATGTTATTATGGTTGGATTAGTTAGAAATGGAATAATTATATTTATGCCTTGGTTTTATAATGGAAATATGGATTGTTTGGAACCACCTTAAAATGGGTTAATTGTGTTAACTGGGACTATGTCAAATGGATTACGAATTATGTCAGAAATTACAAAATGGAGAGTGAATATGAAAGACTTTTAATATGGGTAATGACATGGAAATTGAGAAATATGCTAAATGTAATTTTATAAGGGAATTAATTAACATGTTATAGAAATTGAAATAAATGAAATTATTGATCATTCTTAATGGGTTGGGGATTGATATTGTGAAACTGGATAAATTGGGTTTGTAATGTAAAATGTAATTTTTTGGGTTATGGAATAACATTAACTCCCATGTCAATTGAGATTGATGTGATTATTATGTGTATTTCATTAATTATGGTGTTTGATATGGTATATGTGTGGAGATTAGATAAATAATCATTTCTACACGGCCCTATAGTGTGGGGTATTAAATTTAGGCTCTATATCCATGGGTTGAGCTTAATTGAGGCACTAAATTCCAACCTAAAATGCATGATTTAGTGAAGGGGAAGTGGTGATATTATGTTAATGGTTTCATTTGATTAAACCACCAAAACCCAAGCTTCGATTTGAGTGTAATGTATTTTTTGGGAAGTGTTTACCCCTAGTGAGATAGGGAATTGACTTATTCCCTTATCCATAGTGATTAAATTCTTTATCCCATAGATTAAATTATGATAATTCATAACCCATGAACACATGATGAATATGGAATATGTAACAATGATTAAATAGGTGATGATAATAGTAATAAAGAACGAAATAGTAAATGTTTACATAGTTTGTTAATGCGACCCTAATTTCCTTTTGGGTTACCATGTTATTTATGTCATTAAATCGTAAAATATATGTTTAGAATGTATATTTTGTTTAAACTATTTATGGTGGCCTGTTTGGTTATACACACACCCTTCTTGGAACATTTTTGGTTACCCTAGCGTATTTCATTATTTCATGATTGGAAAAGGGAAAAGGAAATTTTTAGGGGGTTTAGTTGGTCTTGGGATATGAATGGATGAGGATATAGACATGGAGAAAGGTCCCTGTTTTGGGATTCAACTCTTTGTATTTCTGTCATGTTTGGTACTGTTATCATAAAAAACATATTTTTTATTGGTTGTGGTTTGTACCCTATTTTACAAGTGTTTATTAATGCATTATTATATTATATTTATTGTTTTTTCTTTTATTTCATAATTTATGTGTTTTGGCCTAAAATATTAATGGGGGTATAGTCTCCCCATGTGTTTCTTCAAACCCTCTCTTTTAGTTGTAAACCTCAGGAATATGTGGAGGTGTGCCTGAGGTCTTGTGGTAGCTTATCTTGGGACACAAGTCAGTGGATCCCAGGTAAAAGAAGATACAAATATGTATAAATGGTTATCATTTCTATGGTAATATTATTTTAGATGGTAGATTGTATAATAGTATGTGTTTGGTCATGGTAATGATAATGTTATTGAGAGTATCTTACCCATGTACGAGGAAAACCCCATGTACCCAAGATGGGAATTATTGATTCTAATGTTTTTAGTAATAGGTGAATTATATTTCACTTTTGGTTTATTCACTTGTTGTGTGGTGATACTATTTTATTATATTTCAATCATTCCCAAAATAGAATATAGATGTGAATCCATGAATCTTTATATGTACCTAGGATGATAAGTGGCAATCATCATACTAGTCACACACAAGATGGGTGTGGAGGCATGAAATAAAGAATGCATTTTAATTCATGAGAATATCAATAAAATGTATTCTAACAATAATGAAGAAAATGTGTAAAATGGAAGAAGTGTTAAAGATATCTATATTAATTTTTCTTAATGAAGGGTTGTAAATGAGTTAATAATATTTTTTGTAGCAATTTCTGAAATTGTTAATATGATTTAGAGGAAGGACATATGTTGTGAGTGTGGAGATGGTTTTGAAAGCAGTTTATAGTGAAATATTTTGGTAACTAAACTTAGTCTACCAAATATTTTCCGGTACACACGGTTTGTATAATAGTGGGTAGAGTTCATAGAGTGATTATATCAATTGTGATTGTGTATTTGAATGGTTTGTTTATGACTAATGAAGAGCCTTCTAGTGTGTAAATTGTGTAAGTATTATGTTATGTTTCTTAAAGATCATCATTAAAATTGTAGAGAAATTACACAACAAAGACATGTCAATAGGGAGATAAGGGTAAGTTTCCATGAATTATCCCTTGGTATTGGTTCAAAAATAAATAGTGATTCATGTTAATATAAAAGAGTACATTATTGAGAACTTCACTGATTTTTGTAGATGATGAAAGAAGACAATTGGAATGTTGTACAATGTATGATGGAGATTACTAAAATGTTTTAGAAATAAAAACCTCTAAACATTACTAGAGATGGTGGTATAGAGGTAGCTGAGCTATGCATAGAGTACATCCAGACAATTCATGACTAGTTGGAGACTTGTATTGAGATGCGATTCATTTTGGTTGCATATTTTTTTGTGAGGTTTGGAAAAGTGTTGGCGGAACATCATGGTTCACACTGAGTATGTTGATGAAATGAAATGGAAAGATTTAAAGGAAATATTTCGTGAAAATTTATGACATGAAACATTGATCCATGAGAATGCTGTAGAGTTCATGAGTCTTACCCAATGGGATGTGTCCTTTATGGATTATCATGTTCTATTTAATTAATTTTTCCTCTTCCTTCTATATATGGAATGATATGAGGATTCTATGAGGAAACATTTAAAGGAGCATCTTAGACACTAGATCTTGTACCAAGTAAATATCGTTTATTTGAAGAGGTTTTTAGTCAATGTTTATTAGGCCCTTATCTCAAAAAAGATCCTGATAGGGGCATCTAGTAGTAGACTTATTGTCCCAGTTATATTGATGAGTGGTGTAACCTATGAGGGGAGAAAGAATTTTTTGATGAGCTTCTATCATGTTACTAGTGTGAAAAGTAGTTCGAAAAGATGATCATCCCCTTTTTGTGGAGAACTTGGTGCTCCAAGGTGATAGAGTCCGTACTAGTTGGGTAGTATAGTGCCATGTAAAAATTACAAATCCTAGGGCAGAGGGGCTGGTTAGCTTCACACAGTTTAGTCTACACCTGGATATGGCGAGGTTAGTCCATACAATTTTCAAGGTATGATCCTTTTTTCTTACTCAATATGTAATATTTATTTGAAATAGGTTCCACATATTCATTTAAATTTTTTATTTTGTAGTTGTGTTGTTGTTAGATGTGGATCATGTGTAAAGGTTTTTTTCAATTGATACACCATTAGGGTTTCAAGATGAGGATATCATACAATGTACTTTTTTTCTATAGAGGTTAGTGGGTAACATTTTGTATGGGACTTGTTACACCTAGAGATACTATGTATTGAAATTATTTTGGTTGTGAATTTTTTTGGTGTTGTACCAAGAGAGTATCAACTATTACCATAATTGTATAACATTCATGTTTAATTATGGAGACACTTATATCTATCATGGTGGGCGAGATGTTCAATTAGGCTATTCATGGCCAATCTACTAAAATATAGAGAACTGACTACCCATGTAGCTTTTGTTTTGTTTAATGATGGTGTAATAGAGAAACAAGTATTACATCCTATTGTGGAGTGATTTTTAGATATATTTCTAGTTGAATTATTGGGGAAAAAATCCTAATGAGTTCTTGATTTTACAATCTAGTTACATATAATGGAAGAACCGGTTTCCATTCAACCCTATAGAATGGAACCAACAAAACTCTAGTAGGTTATTTATTAGTTAGAAGAATTTCACACTAATGAGTTTATTCATTCTAGTACTTCACCTTGGGGATCACCAATGTATTCTTCCTTGAATGATGGTGGGTCATTACTATTATGTGTTGATTATTTGAAGAAAAATATTATGAAGACTAAGAATCAGTAACCACTTTTTAGAATTAATTATATCATTGACCAACTAAGAGGTGCTACTGTGTTCTCTAAAATTGATATGATATCATGGAATCATCATTTTAGTGTGAGATATTATGATGTACCACATATAGACATTATTAGAATGTATTTGGTAAATGAGTTTAATACAATTTCATTCAAACAAACAAATGCACTGATAGTTTTTATGGCTCGAATGAATTGAATTGTTGACCCTTATCTATGTCAATTTTTAGTTCACTTCATGGATGAAATTTTTGTGTACTCTACGAGTCGTGATGATAATTCCATAAATTGTGATATAATATTGATTGAAACAATATATCACAGTACATAATACATGATATCCAAGAGTCACTTAGGGATTGATAGGGTAAATTTATTGGGTCACCCCATTTTTTAGGTAGGGGATTCAGTGGACCTATAGAATATTCAATAAATTGTGTCTTTGGTGTAGCCCATGATTGAATCTGATGTTTTATGTTTTTTTGTTTTTTGGGACATTTCCGAAGGTTCGTTAAAAAAAATTCCCATTAGGTAGCACCTATTTTGTGCATGACCAAGAATCAAATTATGGTTGATTGGTCACAAGTATGTGAGAATTATTTTCATGTGTTAAAAATGTGGTTGAATTTCACAATGAATCAAATATTATATAAGATGATTATGAAGTATACATTGTTTTGTGATTTATCTAGTGTTTGTAACGACCCAATCTTTTTTAGTAGTATATTAACTTACTCTTATTGATTTAATAAGATGTTAATGGTTAATGCAGAAAGAGGAGTCAATCGCTTCATCCAGTAGACTCAACCCTTATGAAGCCCACTTATCAAAGCTTGGGAAGGAGGTAGCATCTGTGGGCTTCGCTTTGGACCAAGCCCAAGCCGAGCTCCAGCGTGTCAAGCTTGAACGAAAACGCTTGCAGGAGAAGTTCAAGTTAGTGGAGATTGCTACTAGGGCAATGTTATCTGAGACTCCCTCAGATTTTCTCACCATAGCACACCTTACACTTAGGTCTTATGCCAGTGTTATAAGGGGCTATGTGATGAGACCCTAGTTTCCTTGTGTAATCCTTTTGGGTGAATAAATTGAGATTTCTTCCTTTAGTGATGTTTGTGAAATTTCAAATGTCTAGATAATTTTAGAATGTATTTTATTGATGAATTTTGAAAAAGGGATATTTTGAAATATTTATGTAAACCCTAAATAACTAATGATGTGTAATGATTTTCAAAAAATAGTCTTCTACAAAAGTGTTCATTAAGGAATTTGGAGTCTAATAAGATCAACATAATTTTTGATGAATAGTGAATAGTGAATAGTGATTTTACGCTTAGGATTAGTAATGTGACCAAATGGATTAGTAATCTCATTTAAAGAAAGTTTTAAAATAATCTAGGCACCTTGATTAAGTAATGTGATTCAATAAAATGGGTAAATAACGGTTTCATAAATTATTATTCAAGTATTATTTTTTTCAGATGAATAGTGTTTTTAATTAAAAATTTATTTAAAAATAGAAAATTATTTTTATAAAAATGACTTTATTTTTGGGATTATTCTGAGAAAGTTGAATTTTCGGTGAATAGTGAAAGTATAGTTTTTAAGTTACGGGTGTTTAATGACATCATTAAATGATGTATTAAGTATATATTCAATATGGTCGAATTATGAATAGTAAGATAAGGTGTGAGGTGTCCCAAGTGGCCAATACCATGGGCAAATACCATGGGCAAGCCCATGGTTTTTCCAAAACCACTAGTGAGGTGTCCCTTGGCCATTAATGCTTTGTCCCCTCACTTTCCCTATAAATACCCACCCTTTCCTCCCTTATTTTTCACTCCCAACTCTCCCCCAACGAAGTTCTGGTCTTCTTACCTTCCAAAGAGTCCTCCCAAGGTTCCCCCAAGCCCTCAAGGTCCAATCCTTTGAGTTTCAAGAGTCACATTTTAAGGTAAGGGATCCGACCCCTCTCTTTCTTTTCAAGTAATCTCTTTTATGTCATTTCTTTTATACTCCATGTTATTATGTTGGAGGATGTTCTTTTATATTAATCCTACTGCCTATTTCATGTTCATATGATGAGAGACCCCCCTTGCTCTCATCAATTCGTTTTATGAATGTTTAAGTGACGCCGTTAGGCTGCCGAATTTTTAAGGGATTCTTTCACCCTTCTCATTTTTCAAGTTCGATTTTCATGTCAAGTCTTTCAAGTTACTTTTTATTATGTTGGGGTATGATCTCTATATCAATCATAATGATCTCTTATGTTCACATTATGAGAGACCCTATTTGATCTTTTCAAATCATTTTCTTTTGAAGTTAAGTGACGCCGTAAGGCTGCCGAATTTTCATAAGAGAAATCTAATCTTTTTCCTTCCATGTTTTTCATTTCAAATGGTATGTCCCTAAAATTTCATTACCATGTCCATATGTCCTTCTTATTCTTTCAACCTACTGTTTTATAGATCATTTATGAGTGGTTGACCCATGTCCCCTCTCATTTCAATGTTTTCTAAAACCCCGAAACTTAGCCGTTATGCTGCAGAATTTTCCCCTCAAAATGCCTCTCTCTTTTCTCAAAAATTATTTTATGTTATAAAGTGAATACTCAAAGCTCTTATTTCTACAAGGGTATTCACATATATATCAAAATGTTCCATTTTAAATTCTGGGATTTACATACATGAGACCCGCTTTCCCTTTCCGTGGGTTTAAAGTGACGTAAAGATCATGTCTTTAAAGCAGTTTTTAAAACGTTATGATTATGAAATGAAACCCATTTATTTTATGCTATGTGTGTTATTTATGAAATGTTTGATGATGATATATGTGGCTCACATGATAATAAAGGCAAATTTAAGGGTGCGCCCTGATAGAGCTCCAATGCATTGGGTAATGATGTAACCACTAGAGATTACAATTTTCACGATACCTTGGTGAATAACCTTGGTAATTTTCAAATGACACCTTGGGGATGGACCTTGGTGATATGTTCATGATTGTCTATGTTAAATGATGTAGCCACATCTTCAAGTTATGAAAAATTTTATTTTTATTATGAAATGCCTCATGATTTCTTTCTCATGCCTGAAAGTTCTTTTCATGTCCTAATTGAAGTATCTCAAGTTCACATATAAAATGTTCCTCTTGTTTCCCTTACTGGGCCTTCTGCTCACACTTTCTTTTGATGTATGTCCCCAGGTTATGAGATGCAGTAATGAAACTAGAATGAACTTAAGGAGATGCCTTTCAAGTGTTTAAGAAGATTGTTTTATGTTGTTTTCATGTTTTATGTTCCTGGTTTCCAAGACACTAGACCTTAAAGATCCTCAGTTTTGTGTAATGTAATGAAAGTTTATGTTATAAAATGGCGGGATGCCATAGTTGGTATCAAAGGATGGTTTAGTTATTTGTGGAAATTAGGATATAAAAACTTTAGGAAGAACCCTATAGAAAAGTTTAAAAATAGGAAAACTTCCTGGTATTTTGGTATGTATTGAGTAAGTGGTCTATCAAACAAATACATCCCTGTCTGGATACGAGCAGGTAGAGGCGGCTCTGGCAGAGATGTACATAGGGGTAAAACCCGAAAACACCGCTTTGAGCTAGACTCGAACGGGAACTGGTGCACGATAACGGGCCTTGCTGTACTCTTGGTTACGACACTCCCGGGGGATATGTTTGGTTAATCACAAGCTTTTTATGAATCATTATGAAGGAATTATAGAGAAGTATAATTGTTTAAGCATGAAGTCTTAGTTAAAAGATTCATAAATGAAATAAGTTTCTCAGTAAGGTTTTATTCTTTTAGAAGATGGCGGGCAATAGGAGGAACCGTTCCGATGGTGACCGCAATGCACCATGTGCTGATGGACCTCCAATGGAAGCCGGAATGGAAACATTCATGCGAATGATGAACCAACTGACTCAAGTTATGAGTAATAACTTGAATCAAGCTGAGAGGCCGACCTCACCACGAAGGGAACAACTTTCTGTTGAGTCCTTCATGCGTCAACGACCGCCAACATTCAGTGGATCTACTGACCCATTGGTTGCGGAACAATGGATAAGCTCCATTGAAAAGATCTTTTCTGTACTTCATTGTTCGGAATAAGAAAAAGTCACCCTTGTTGTTTACCGCCTTGAGGGAGAAGCTTATCAGTGGTGGTCACTGATCAAAAACACGAAGCCACGAGGAGAGATGGAAGCTATGGAGTGGGAAGAATTTCGGGGGATTTTCTTTAACAAGTATTTCCCTCGTTCCATGAGGACGAAAATGGAGAAATAGTTTCTCGAGCTGAAGCAGAAGGAGAACGAATCTGTCGGAAGCTATGAGATGAACTTCACAAGGCTTTCCCGTTATACCTCAAGCTTTGTCATGGACCCTAATGGGAAGGTTGATAGATTCATTGGCAGACTACGACCACATCTGCGGAAGAATCTAGCCAACAGGGACTACGATAGCTATGAAGAAATAGTTCGAAGTGCTATGAAAGTTGAACTAGAGTTTGGGGAGACACAGTGGTATCAAAAATCTAATGTGAAGAAGAGAACTCTAGAACCGAGCCTGGGAAGAAGTTTTGATCAGGAAAGAGGTGGAAAGAATATGCAACATGCCACATGCAATAAATGTGGGAAGAACCATCCGGGGAACTGCTTGATCGGAAGTGGCAAGTGCTCTAGGTGTGGAAAAGAAGGCCATATTTCTCGGAATTGTCGTGGTGATGTGAAGCCTCAACTTCCCAACACTAACGACAGAGGAAAGATGGTTATGGCCCTACCCGAAGTCACATGCTTCAAGTGTGGACAGCTTGGGCACTTTGCTAATCAATGTCCAAATCCGAGGGCGGTGGAGGGGAATCACCATCAACCTCAGCAAAGGCCAAGGGATCAAGGTCGTGCTTTCGGTATCACAACAACTGAAGTTGAAGTTCCGAACGATGTGGTAGCAGGTACTCTTGTTGTCCTCTCAAAACTAGCAAGTGCTTTATTTGATTCTGGTTCTACGCATTCCTTTATTTCTTCCAAGTTTGCAAAGAATATAGAATCAATCCCTGAATTGCTTGAGGTAGAGTTGTCAGTCAAGACTCCAAGTGGGATTATCCATGCATCAACAGTGTTTAGAGACTCTAGTGTTTACTTTGGTGAGCACAATCTTATCGCAAATCTAGTAGTCATCCCCATGATGGAATTCGACGTTATACTAGGGATGGACTGGCTCTCAAAGTATAATGCTAAGATCAAATACAGAAGTAAGGAAATCTCAGTAGTCTTGAATGAACGAACTACAGTTATCTTCCGAGGAGAGATATCCCGAACTGATCCCTATCTAGAAGAACCTCCCATAGCTTTCTTTATGGAGTTAATCGGTGATGATGAAGAAGGGAAAGGGAGCATACAAATTGAAGATGTTCCGATTGTTCAGGAATACATGGATGTATTTCCTGAGGAGTTACCTGGACCTCCCCCAGAAAGAGAGGTAGATTTCTCCATTGAACTCGTACCTGGGTCTCAACCGATATCAAAGACTCCGTATAGAATGGAAAATGTGGAGATAGAGGAGCTAAAGAAACAACTCCAAGACTTGTTGGAGAAGGGGTTTATCCGACCGAGTGTGTCTCCTTGGGGAGCACCAGTTCTCTTTGTGAAGAAGAAGGATGGATCAATGCGGCTATGCATTGATTATAGAGAACTGAACGGGATCACAGTGAAGAACAGATACCCTCTTCCAAGAATTGATGATTTATTTGACCAACTTCGCGGGGCTCAATTCTTCTCTAAGATTGACCTTCGATTTGGTTATCATCAACTGAGGGTGAAGAAGGAAGATATTCCAAAGACTGCCTTCCGATCAAGATATGGGCATTATGAGTTTACTGTTATGCCCTTCGGCTTGACTAATGCTCCTGCTATTTTCATGGATTTGATGAATAGAGTCTTTAAGGACTACCTTGATAACTTTGTGGTAGTTTTTATTGATGATATATTGATATATTCAAAAAGTCGTGAGGAGCATGAAAATCATCTGAGGGTTATTTTGAAAACTCTCCGGAAGGAGCGGCTCTTTGGGAAGTTCAGCAAATGTGAGTTTTGGTTACAAAAAGTGGCTTTCTTGGGGCACATCATAACCAATGAAGGAATCTCGGTTGACCCTGCAAAGACAATGGTTGTGGAGGAGTGGCCTCAACCCACAACAGTAACTGAGATTCGTAGTTTCCTTGGTTTAGCGGGATATTATAGGAGGTTTGTGAAAAACTTTTCACGGCTTTCTAATCCACTAACCAAGTTGACTCGAAAAGGGGTTAAGTTCATCTGGACAAAGGAATGCGAGGAAAGTTTCCAAGAGCTGAAGAAGAGATTGGTTACTGCACCTGTGTTAACACTACCCTCTATTGGAGAAGGATTCGTTATTTTTAGCGATGCATCTCTGAAAGGGCTTGGGTGCATCCTCATGCAAAATGACAAAGTAATTGCTTATTCATCTCGACAGTTGAAGGTTCATGAGCAGAATTATCCTACATATGATCTAGAGCTGGCGGCAGTTGTTTTTGCTCTAAAGATATGGAGGCACTATCTTTATGGGGAGAAATGTGATATATACACTGACCACCAAAGTCTAAAGTATATTTTCACTCAGAAAGAATTGAACATGAGACAAAGGAGATGGTTGGAGCTTATTAAAGACTATGATTTTTCAATTCATTATCACCCTGGAAGAGCAAACAAAGTCGCGGATGCGTTAAGCAGGAAAGATCCTGTTGTTCTGGCAACAATGAGGATCCTGGGAGATCCCTTGATTAAAGATCTAGTAAAACTGGACATGGGAATTATAAGGAAAGGGACATCATCAACCCTATCCCAAATGATTTCTCAACCTTCATTACTAGAGAAGATCAAGAAGGCTCAAAAAGAAGATCCTTTGCTGCAGGAGAAGTTCGAGGCTGTAAAGGATGGGAAGTTCCCTGATTTCAATATTGATCAAGAAGGTGTATTGAAATTTTGTACAAGACTATGTGTTCCATCTATTCCGGAGATAAAGAAAGAACTGATGGATGAAGCTCATGGCTCTACTTTCTCTATACATCCGGGAAGCACTAAGATGTATAGAGACCTTCGTGATCATTATTGGTGGGATAACATGAAGAGGGAGATTGTTGATTACACTACAAGGTGCCTGGTGTGTCAGCAAGTAAAGGCAGAAAGACAACTTCCTAAGGGGGTATTACAACCACTACCCATACCAGTATGGAAGTGGGATAATATCACAATGGACTTTGTAACTGGTCTCCCAAAAACATCCAAAGGAAACAATGCGATATGGGTTATTGTGGACCGTCTCACCAAGACAGCCCATTTTATCTCTATTCGGGAAGATTTCTCTCTGGATCATCTTGCCAAGATATACGTGAAGGAAGTGGTAAGGCTACATGGGGTACCACTATCCATCGTATCTGATCGTGACCCAAGATTCACATCAAAATTCTGGAGAAGTCTTCAACATGCTCTGAATACTGAATTGAATTTTAGTACGGCCTATCATCCTCAAACTGATGGCCAATCTGAAAGGACTATTCAGACACTCGAAGACATGTTGAGATTATGCTCAATGGAATTTAAAGGTGGATGGGATCAACACCTCCCATTAGTTGAGTTCTCCTATAACAACAGCTTCCATTCGAGTATTCAGATGGCACCCTATGAATCTCTATATGGAAAGCGGTGTAGAACTCCTACTTGTTGGGATGAAACTGGTGAGAGGAAGCTTCTTGGGCCTGATCTCGTGCAAGAGATGACGGAACAGGTTCATGCCATCCAACAACACATAAAAGCTGCTCAGAGTCGGCAGAAGAGCTATGATGACAATCGACGAAGAGACTTGGAGTTTGGTGTTGGTGACAAAGTCTTCCTTCGAATTTCTCCATGGAAGAGAGTCATGCGGTTTGGGAAGAAAGGGAAGCTCAGCCCTAGGTACATTGGCCACTATGAAATCCTTGATCGCATAGGAGCAGTGGCCTATCGTCTAGCACTTCCACCGAACCTAGCTCAAGTTCATGATGTCTTCCATGTATCTCTCTTGAGGAAGTACATACCCGACCCTTCGCATGTACTGAACCCAGAGGTTGTACAACTGTAACATGGCCTCTCTTACGAGGAGAATCCAGTGGAGATCTTGGACCGTAGAGACAAGGTCCTACGACACAGGACTACCCACCTTCTGAAAGTGTTGTCGAGGAATCATAAATATGAAGAAGCGACTTGGGAGCCTGAGGAAACGATGAAGCAAATGTACCCTCACCTTTTCGACTAGGCCTCAAGTATAAATTTCGGGGACGAAATTTCTTAAGGGGGGAAGAATGTAACGACCCAATCTTTTTGAGTAGTATATTAACTTACTCTTATTGATTTAATAAGATGTTATTGGTTAATGCAGAAAGAGGAGTCAATGGATTCATCCAGTAGACTCAACCCTTACGAAGCCCACTTATCAGAGCTTGGGAAGGAGGTAGCATCTGTGGGCTTCGCTTTGGACCAAGCCCAAGCCGAGCTCCAGCGTGTCAAGCTTGAACGAAAATGCTTGCAGGAGAAGTTCAAGTTAGTGGAGATTACTACTAGGGAAATGTTATTTGAGACTCCCTCATATTCTCTCACCATAGCACACCTTACACTTAGGTCTTATGCCAGTGTTATAAGGGGCTATGTGATGAGACCCTAGTTTCCTTGTGTAATCCTTTCGGGTGAATAAATTGAGATTTCTTCCTTTAGTGATGTTTTTGAAATTTCAAATGTCTAGATAATTTTAGAATTTATTTTATTGATGAATTTTGAAAAAGGGATATTTTGAAATATTTATGTAAACCCTAAATAACTAATGATGTGTAATGATTTTCAAAAAATGGTCTTCTACAAAAGTGTTCATTAAGGAATTTGGAGTCTAATAAGATCAAATTAATTTTTGATGAATAGTAAATAGTGAATAGTGATTTTACGCTTAGGATTAGTAATGTGACCAAATGGATTAGTAATCTCACTTAAAGAAAGTTTTAAAATAATCTAGGCACCTTGATTAAGTAATGTGATTCAATAAAATGGGTAAATAACGGTTTCATAAATTATTATTCAAGTATTAGTTTTTTCGGATGAATAGTGTTTTTTAATTAAAAATTTAATTAAAAAAATTAGAATTTTTTTTTTATAAAAATGACTTTATTTTTGAACTCAGAGCATTGATATTATGTTATGGTAATTTTTGGGGATTTTTCTGAAAAAATAAATTTTCGGTGAATAGTGTATTTATTTAAAAATAAAAATAAAAATATTTAGAAAATTATTTTTATAAAATGGAGTTCATTTTTGAAATCATAGCATTGATATTTGGTTAAGGTGAAATTTTGGGATTATTCTGAGAAAGTTGAATTTTCGGTGAATAGTGAAAGTATAGTTTTTAAGTTACGGGTGTTTAATGACATCATTAAATGATGTATTAAGTATATATTCAATATGGTCGACTTATGAATAGTAAGATAAGGTGTGAGGTGTCCCAAGTGGCCAATACCATGGGCAAATACCATGGGAAAGCCCAAGGTTTTGCCAAAACCACTAGTGAGGTGTCCCTTGGCCATTAATGCTTTGTCCCCTCACTTTCCCTATAAATACCCACCCTTTCCTCCCTTAGTTTTCACTCCCAACTCTCCCCCAACAAAGTTATGGTCTTCTTACCTTCCAAAGAGTCCTCCCAAGGTGCCCCCAATCCCTCAAGGTCCAATCCTTTGAGTTTCAAGAGTCACATTTTAAGGTAAGGGATCCGACCCCTCTCTTTCTTTTCATGTAATCTCTTTTATGTCATTTCTTTTATACTCCATGTTATTATGTTGGAGGATGTTCTTTTATATTCATCCTACTGCCTATTTCATGTTCATATGATGAGAGACCCCCCTTTTCTCTCATCAATTCGTTTTATGAAAGTTTAAGTGACGCCGTTAGGCTGCCGAATTTTTAAGGGATTCTTTCACCCTTCTCATTTTTCAAGTTCCTTTTTATTATGTTGGGGTATGATCTCTATATCAATCATAATGATCTATTATGTTCACATGATGAGAGACCCTATTTGATCATTTCAAATCATTTTCTTTTGAAGTTAAGTGACGCCGTAAGGCTGCCGAATTTTCATAAGAGAAATCTAATCTTTTTTCCTTCCATGTTTTTCATTTCAAATGGTATGTCCCCAAAATTTCATTACCATGTCCATATGTCCTTCTTATTCTTTCACCCTACTGTTTTATGGATCATTTATTAGTGGGTGACCCATTTCCCCTCTCATTTCAATGTTTTCTAAAACCCCGAAACTTAGCCGTTATGCTGCAGAATTTTCCCCTCAAAATGCCTCTCTCTTTTCTCAAAAATTATTTTATGTTATAAAGTGAATACTCAAAGCTCTTATTTCTACAAGGGTATTCACATATATATCAAAATGTTCCATTTTAAATTCTGGGATTTACATACATGAGACCCGCTTTCCCTTTCCGTGGGTTTAAAGTGACGTAAAGATCATGTCTTTAAAGCAGTTTTTAAAACGTTATGATTATGAAATGAAACCCATTTATTTTATGCTATGTGGGTTATTTATGAAATGTTTGATGATGATATATGTGGATCACATGATAATAAAGGCAAATTTAAGGGTGCGCCCTAATAGCGCTCCAATGCATTGGGTAATGATGTAACCACTAGAGATTACAATTTTCACGATACCTTGGTGAATAACCTTGGTAATTTTCAAATGACACCTTGGGGATGGACCTTGGTGATATGTTCATTATTGTCTATGTTAAATGATGTAGCCACATATTCAAGTTATGAAAAATGTTATTTTTATTATGAAATGCCTCATGATTTCTTTCTCATGCCTGAAAGTTCTTTTCATGTCCTTATTGAAGTATCTCAAGTTCACATGTAAAATGTTCCTCTTGTTTCCCTTACTGGGCCTTCTGCTCACCCTTTCTTTTGATGTATGTCCCCAGGTTATGAGATGCAGTAATGAACCTAGAATGAACTTAAGGAGACGCCTTTCAAGTGTTTAAGAAGATTGTTTTATGTTGTTTTCCTGTTTTATGTTCCTTGTTTCCAAGACACTAGACCTTAAAGATCCTCAGTTTTGTGTAATGTAATGAAAGTTTATGTTATAAAATGGCGGGATTCCATAGTGTTGGTTTGGGAGCCGTGTTGATTGAAGATGGTCGGGTTGTTGAATATGATTCACCACAGTTGGGGCCTTCAGATGGAAATTATCATATTCATGATCATGAATTGGTTGTAGTATTCCATGTCTTAAAATATTGGCATATTAATTTTTGGGAGAATTGTAATGGTGTATACCTATCATAAAAGTCTTAAGTAATATTTTAATTAGAGTGAGTAAAATATCCGACAGAAAATATGGTTTGAGAACATGTTTTTCTTAGATATTTATCTGATTGAAGAATTTGGAAATAGAAATAGTAATGTGGATGCTTTGAGTTAGAGGACTCAGAACCAGGATGTTCAGTAATCTAGTTCCTAGTGGAGAAAGGTAGTGCAGTTTGCTAAGATGAATTTATAGGTTCATGATGTCCAAGTACAGATGAACATTTCACCCTTGGTTGTATATTTTGAATTTTTTTTCTGGATTATGGAGATAATATGTAAGCTATATAATGTTTGAAAATGAGGTAATGTCTTAAAGATGAGGGTCACCTTCTAGTTTCACCATCAAAGATTATGAGATCGTTTATATTTGTGGACATATTCTGGAGCCGTTATATATGTGTGAAGAGTTGTTGTGAAAATTTTCTTCACAAACATGGGGTGGTAAACCATGTGTTATTATGATGTTTTGTGATCTTATTAGGATGATATGGTGGCCAGATAGATGAAAGAGGTTTCAGAACTCGTAGCACGATGTCTTACCTGTCAGCAGGTGAAGGCCAAACATCTAAAACCAGGTGGTTTGTTTTATCCACGACACATTTCGTATTGGAAATGGGATGATGTAATGACATATTTATTTATATTTATTATATGTATATACTGAATAAATTATGAAATATTTATATTTTTCGATCATTTTACTATGATAGCTCAGTTCATACCGATTTGAGAGACATTCACTGTAAACACGTTTTTTGGGTTATATGTTCGAGGGATAGTGTGGTTGCATGGATAACTGAATAATATAATTTTATATAATGGTCTATGATTCACAAAAACCTTGGTGTAGGAATTATAGAAGATACTTAATAACTATTCATTTTTGAGTAGGGATTTTCACCCATGGATTGATGTGATAACGAAGTGTACAATTCAACAACTAAAAAACATATTAAAAGCATGATTCCCGGATTTTGATGGATTAGGGGAAAAGAATTTGTCACTTATTGATTTTGAGTACAAAAATTGTTACCAGGATATAACTCAAATGGTACTCTTTTTGTGAGAACCTAGTTTTTTAGGTATATATTCTTTGTTTATATTAATTATCAGTTTAATTTATTAAATATGATCTAATATGATTGTTGGAAGGGGTCATGAAGATCCCAAGGGTTTCCAGGACTATTCTAAATCCAAATCCCATGTTATGGGTGATAAGAGTAGATTTAATAGTTTGTGATAAGTGTGTGGGTTATCTTTCACACCCATGCAGCCTGGTTTGTGTTTTTAGATTCTTTGAAGGAGGCCTTTTTTCATAGTTCTCCCACTATTAGTAATTCATAAAGGCTAACTGTCGTGGTTCTCCAACCATGTTGGAAAATGTGTGGGTAAACCATGAAGACATATAATGTTATGAATTTTAATAAATGATATTTAATTTAAAATTTAATTTAATAATAATGAGGATTCTCCATATCACAAACATTCCTCACCCTCACTATGTAAGTGTACAGCTATTGACTTATTTTTGGATTTCATATATATTTTTTATCATAGAACTAAATCAGGTTTTTTTATTTCATCAGATCCATATAGGTAAGGCCTTAATTACTTTTTATCCTTTCTCAATTATTTTGGATGTCGACAACACTATTTGGATTTAGTCTCATAAGCAATATTTTTTAATTCTTCTCCCATTCTATAGAATTATTCCAAAACATGGTAAATCAGAGATGGATACTAGATGATCTATCCAGTAAAATCCGATGTTAGGTATTAAGGTTCTTTTCATTTAATTTCATAACATTTATATGTGTCGACATGCCATGTTCCCATTTTTTAGTTGGATCCTTAATTGAAATTGAACCATGTTATTTCCTATTATGATTTAGATAATTTAATAAGATTTTTTTAGAAACATATAGGTTTCAAAGATTAAATATTGTCCACCGCATGGGTGAGTTTCCTTGAATAGCCATTAATGGCATAAAAACTTAGACACCCCTTTTAGGTGTGCCTTGACACTTTCACGGGTTGTTAAAAATGGAATTTTTTAGATAGAATTTTAATGGTGTTGTATTTTAGTTTAGTTGTTTAATGTTAATGGTATGGTTGACATTCCACTTCACCCATGGATTCCATTAATTTTTCAATCATTCTTGTCTTGAATTTAATTTCCATGTTTGTAATGTATAGGTTAAGATATGTATTGATGTAATTTTATTGAATTTCTCTTACTAATTCTTTTCCCATGTGAGTAATATTTTAATAAATCTATGTTAAACCCTAATAGTTTTGTTAGGATGATTTTAGTAAAAATGGCCTTTTGATTATTTGAATGTCCCTTGAGTAACTATCCCATCTGAGATATGGTGAGGCCATTCTATGTAGTGGATTGATTAAAAATAGGAAGCTCATTACCAAAATATAACCATGTGGGTTAAAGGATTTTAAGTCATGGTATTAGTTAATAATGCACGTTATCCTTGTTATATGTGTTATTCCGACAAGATTAAATGAAATTTCAAGCCCTTGAGGTTGTTCCTTTCTTATGTCACCTTTTTGAGGTGAGATATATTGATTGTCTTTATTTTTTTTCCATAGAATGTTAATATATATGGTTAAATTATAAATATTATTGGGTGATACATGGATTCAAATTAAAAATAAACAGATGGACTCATGTAACTATTATACATTATACCTCGATTGATACATGGAATCACTATAAAATTCCTTGGATAGACTCAATGGATATTGTGATATTATCATGAGTGATACATTGATCCAAATTGGAGATTCCTTGGATGCCCTCATTGAGACTAAAATTATTTGATAATTTATACTTTGATTCCAAATGGATTTCCATGTATGAACTCAATGGGAATCGATTATATGTCATTATTTATACATGAGGATTCCATAAAATACAGCCAAGGGTAGAATAAAATCACACAGACCTTATTCCACATTGAGATATATACATGGGTCATGAAGGGTTTTCCATGGATGGGATCATAGGGTGTTGGGTGAATACACATGGAGAGGTATATGAATTCCAAATTAGGGATGCAAAGGATGGTCATATCTAATAAATGAATTAAATGAAATGAATAAAATTATGATGGCTATTATAATGCAAAGAAAAAAATATGATTTAGTCTTAACATATACCTGTTTAGATTACCTTAAAAGTTATATTTTCTTCTACTAATTACATGGGAGATTTTAGTCTTGAATTTGATACCGAAACAAAAAAATTTCTAGGTAGTGTAAATGGTAAATGAATGTATATGAAAACCTATGCATATAGGATGTTTACTTTTGAGTTCTTCAATGCTTACTATTTTTCTTATTCACATTGATTGCTACATTTATTCACTGACTGACTATAATAGATCTTGGGTGGCTTCCAACTAGGATTTATTCTCACACCTTGGTTGGGTAATGTTTGTAATGTAAATAGATTATATAATTACAGGTGTCAATACTGGAAAGGATATTTTATAGATACATGATAAGCTATTTATGAGCCAGAGAGCATGGGACCAGGCTAAAGCCTGCGATGGTACTTGGTTTATATTTGGATTTTTTTACATTTGTTATATAGAGTGTAAATGTTCCTTGTATCCCAATTTTGAATGATTTTTTAGATACATGTGACATGTTCCTTCATATTTTATATGATATCACATATTAATTGTTTATGAGACAATATTCCACTATTAAATTTTGTATTATGGTATTACTTCTTCCACTAATTTTATGATATTTCCATTGTGATACACTGTGCTTATTAGTGAATAGTAACCCCACTAATTCGACTAGACCCTAATTGAAAGTTGGAAGCCTCTGTTATTTTAAAGGATGCGCTTGAGTCCATATGACCAACCAGAACCATGGCACGATTTAGTGGAATCCATGTTTGTGATGTTACAATTATTTATCAGTGGCCTTTTAGTTGTTTTATTTATTATTCTGAGATAATATAAAGGGATAATATGGGAATATAAATTTTGTAATTAGTTATTATTTGGCCTATATATTGTGTCAAGAGAATAAATCCAAATTTCCTTCAATTAAATTGGTATTTTCTAGATTCAAAAATTAAAGTTGAATTGATTCCACTATTTGGTGATGGAATTGATTTATGATGTTATTATTGATATCATTTTGGGTTCTATTGTGATTCAACCTAGTTAGATGAGGGTATGTCAGCTCATGCATCATATAGGCACCTGATATATTTCACATATGATGCATTATTAAATTTCATTTAGGATGCATTACTGATTTCATGCTATTGTCATATATGCCCTGGAAAATATGCATGCTCTTGTGTATGGTTTATTAGGATATATTGTAGTGTCATGTATATATAATTAAATATTTTGTCCCTGAGGTTTACAGTCCCTCTCCGATGGAAATTAGGTTGATCGTGCTTCATCCTTAAGGTATATTGTGTATGATGTGCCATAGGTTGACACCAATCTAAAATTTTTGGGGAGTATGGGCCTCCACCAAACAAAACTAGGAGTGATAGTAAATTGCATTTAAAAAAAAAGGAATGTGATAAAATTGCAATGAATATCAATTTATTTAATGTGAATGTAAAAATGGGTTTGAAATCAATTGAATATAAAAGAAAATAAAACTGAAATGGCATATGATAGAGAACCTGACAAGACCTAACCTTAATTGTGTGATTTTTGTAGTGTCTCTCACATTTTTTTCACCAAGATCATACCCATTGGAAAAGAAGAAGTTTTTGTTCATTTAGATGATGGTTTTTACATATACTATTTATTTTCATCCATTATGAGATTTGAAATCATTAAATATCATTAACTCAGGCTTGTGTTTGGCATTGTAGAGTATTGCCACCACGATGAACTCCAGTTGTATGCCATGAGGGTGGTGGTGATGAAACATCAGAGGTGGGATCCATGGGGTAACAGTGGATCCCCTGAATGATTAAACTATGCAAATGGATTTTATAAAATATATAGGTATAGATGCGCAGTTCCATGAAATCTTTTTATAGTTTATGAAGACAATTCAGGGAGCACCGCGATCATCCCCGACTACGACAGAGCGGATGTGTGAGTTTCAACAATAACATCCACCCACGTATTTAGGGAATGGTAGAATATATGATATGGATTCATAGATTTATTCCATGTATAATATCATCATGAACATATAAAAACCTCCATAGTGGAGGGTCAAGCTCACCATAAAAATGTTACATGATTCTTCCATGAAGTTGTGGGAAGTTATCGCTCAGACTGATCATCATCCAGGTATATTGTCGATGGATTTTAATTCCTCCTTCTATGATAACATTTATCTAGAAACTATGAGGTTTGGTAGATCTATATTGTTCTTAAAAAAGGACTAGGGTGTGTTATCATTTATGTAATGCTCAGTCCATTTCACAATGCTCTAGTGTTTCACAAATATTTTAATAGGCGATGAGTTATCTGGATACAAGTGATTTGATTATGGTATCAGAAATGAAATGTGATCATTGGTAAATGTTTTATATAATTCCACAATATATTGGACAATTAATTAGGCACTGATCACAAAGAATAACATGAGGTAATACAGAGGTGCGAGCTAGGGATGCTTGCCACTGATATCTGGAACACTATTAATCAACTGTAGGAATTTTTGTCTTGGCCTTCCACATTTTGGTAATAACAGTCAGAATATATATTCAGGTATCAATATAAGGGGATACCAGTGTGGTAAGATGGGGCATATGAGGCCACAATATATGAGGGTCCCATTTAATTGAAATTTGCAGGGAATGATTAACCATATATTGTGCTTATTCATTATGTTTCCACCAACAGCTAGTGAGAGGGGGTATGTACCAAATCCAAAATCAAGAGCATGGTCAGTAAATTCTCACCAGATAGGGATATAGAGTATATTTCCATTTATGATGATCTATTTTTTGTGGCTACGGTATCCAGTCCCCTGGTTTATAGTGACAAAAAGGATGATCTTCATGGGGTAGCCGGATAGTGTCATAGGGCCACATTACAAGCCAAACACCTGTAGTGCAATAGACATATCTAGAGAAGGATCTCATATATTATACTCTAAGAGATATTATTCAAGTAGCCTCTATTTTATGTTCTGCACTTTTTAATATAGGGGCTTCACATTGATTTATATTTTTGGTCGTTGTGGAGGTCTTTGGTATGTGTTTAAAATTTTGATGGAATGATGATGCTAGATTTTTGATTATGAATCAGGATATAAGGTCTTCACCATTTTAGGGAGTTCCCCCATGAGTTTTGTGGGTGTCTTGTCATGTGATACCATTACATCCTTGAAATGATAGGATTTTATGTAATTCTTGGAATATAAATGTCAGTTCCCTTTAAAGACATTATTGATTTCAATCACTATAGGGTAAGTTTCACATCACCACAGGGTGGAGTGTTTAAATACAAGATATAATGGGATTTCTAGGTGTTCTAATATTGAATTTATAATCTGGTGCTAGGTGGGATGGCCACCCAGAATTTTCTTATGTTTCTGGATGACTGGGGGACATGGTAGGACGATTTTCCATCAGTAGTGGAACATTTTACGGATGTATTCTCAGATGACTTCTAAGGGTTACCTCTCGTGAGAGAGTTAGAGTTCTCTGTCAAGCTATTGTCATGCACTGCATTGGTATAAATTCCTTTTTATAGTATGGATACGACGTATATGAAAGATCATAAAGGATATCAAGAGGATTAATAGGAAAAATGGTTTCATCTATCCTAATAAATCTCTGTGGGGATCACCAGTACGTTTAGAGAAAAAGTATGATGGTGACCTTAGGCTATGTGTGGATTACATGAAATTGAACTAGTTCATAGTTAAGATCCAATATCATATATTGAGTATTTATGGTCTATTCAACCAGATTCGAGTATATTAACTCATCTCAAGGATTGATTTGAATGATAATTAAAATCATGTGTGCTTTAGACCATCACAGATACCATACATTACCATTAAGAGGAATTATGGTCTATGTGATTATTTGGTTATGATGTTTGGTCTCAAGACTGGGCCAACAATTTTATGGTTAAAATTAAATGACTTTTCAATTCATACCTCGATTTGTTTATTCTGGTTTGTGTGAATGATATCTTGGTGTGTTTTTATAATCGATACAACCATGAAAAACATATTGAGGTAATTTTGAGTTCAATGAGAGAGATTCAGTTATATTATTTTCTCAAAATGTTCCACCTTTCGATTGATCATATTCACTTTTGTGGTCATGTTATCTTAATGATAAGTGTGTCATTGGGAGGAGATATCCTTTCTTGGTTGTCTCCTCCATGCCCTAGGCGTCGATGACCCCTAGTCCAGCCCCTCCCCCCTTGGAGGGGGTGGGTCCTTTGGTGCAACTCCTTGATGTTCGGTCCACTCCTTTCATACCACTTTCAAGCCCAGATTATATTCCATCCTTACCTCATATTTCCGTCAGCCTGAAAGTCCCTGAAAGATTCTAAGGTATTCCTCTTCTACCAATCACAAACCTAGAATTCACATAGGCATCTTCCCTATTGGACATGACCCTGGTCACGCGATTCAAGCGGCGCCGGCCATCGGAAGATGCTTTCGACCGCTTCAGTTTTGAAAAATGGGGTTTTCAGAAGCAAGATACTATTGGCCTCCTCCACTCCAGGAACATCCTGATTCGGCTTGCCTCTGAAGATGACATGATTCTCGCATGGTCTAGCGCTCCTCGCTCCTAGGACGGTGCTCAATTACTCCTCTTTAAATGGTCATATGATATCCACATGAAACGTGACCCTACCAAACTAGCTATTTGGGTTTGTTTTCCCGAACTTCCTCTTCCTTTTCAAAATCCCTCGATTCTTCGGTTGCATCCAAATCTGGTCGGGTGGATTCTCTGCACTGATAATCGAACTCGTGCGTTGTGTCACCTAATTTCCCCACGAGTGTGTATTGAGGTTGATGTTGCAAAGCCTCCGATTGAAGCCTTATAGATTGTCATGGGAAAGAAATTTATGTATAATTATAATGTCAATTTTGAATCATGGTTTCATTATTATTCTTTGTGCAAGATTCCTGGGAATAGTATGGTGATATGCAGGAGAAGGGAGATGCAAGAAGATATTAATTTGGAGGTCTAGGCGGATCGGGACCAGGGTGGTCCTCTAGTTGATGTCGATGTACATAGTGCTAGGGATGGAGCAGGATCAGGAGATGGTTGTGAGGGTTCTGGACACAGGATATGCAAGGCTGAGGTTCCCTCTTGTTCGGATGGAGTAATGGTACAAAAACCTATAAGGCACTCTCTCCCAAAGCCCAGTGTAGCAGAGGTATTCAATAGGCTGCTGAGTGATTTGGTGAGCCCTCCTGGCATGACGTCGTTTATATGGGGTGCTCAAGATAGTGTGGTGGTCAAGGCGTCTCCGGATGTGAACTGTGTTCATTATCAGGATTCAGGGGGATCTAGAGGAGATGATGTACCAACCTACAAGGGTGTGGCTAGTCTGGGGCCATGCACTTATGCGATGGCTGTACGTGATGGCGCTGGTAACAATTATGACATTGGGGTTTCATTCATCTGGCAAGAGCTAGTCCTAGGATGGGAAGGGGTGGGAGAAGCCTGCTCAGGTTGGAAGGCCGCTAACCACCAGTCAGGGAACCAACGCGGAAAGGTTGTTGTCCTGTATCAAGATGAACAATAGATTCGATAGTCTATGTAATGAAGAAGGAAACTCCAACTGTATCTATGGGGATAAATCTGATGAACAAACCTTAGATGACAATAGTTCGGGAGGGTTTGACAAAGGTCTGCACAACTAAAGGAAGAAGAAAGGGAATGAGGAAAACAAGTACCCGGGGAGCTATATTGTTTCCAAGAAACCAAAATCTATGGTTCGTAAAGACAATTCTAACCTTCCTAAACCGATAAAGACATGAGAAGAAAAAAAAGAGGATAAACTAAAGGAACATGGGATTCGGTAAGAGGGAAGAGAGGTGGTTCAATAGGATGTTGTCACCGTGTCCCAAGTGCATGTGGAAGGAAACTCAAGGGCATATGTCCATCATGGAGAGACGCATATGCACTATGAGGAAATTATAGAAAGGGAGGATACAACTTTATCCGGACAGTAATGTGTAGCAAGAACCCCTGACGGCTTTCCGGGCATGAAGGATGCTGATTTGGATAATAAGTTATAACTCCTCATGCAGTATGGTGATGAAATGAAGGAGGATGTCCTAGTGAGCAAGACAGCAAGGTAGGAAATTGATGAGATGATGGGAAGGCATATCCAAGTGGTCGTTACTAGAGAGAAAGCTTAATGGATTGACAAGAAAGATCGCATAATGATTAGAGGATTCAATAGGATGAAGATCAATAAACCAGAATACATGAAGGCTTTGGGTCATCTAGCAGTACACTATGAAGATAACATAGGAGAAGATCCAGACTGCCAGGTAAATTCCCTACCCTAGAAACTGTTTAGGGAAAGAGATGCTAATTATCTTAGACATATGTTTAATAAGTCAACTGTAACCATTTATGATTAATCTTTTTTTCAATAGGGTTCTCACACCCCCCTTAAAAGTTTTTTGAAAATAAAAAAAAGTTATTTTGGAGGATTAAAATAAGAGTTTCATTGGACCTAGATATGGTTAGAGTGGTAGTTACCTAGGAGCATCCAATTAATGTCATTGAGGTGCAACATTTCATAGAGATGGCTAGTTACTATAGGTGTTTCACCCTAGAAATATCACACACAGAAACACCAGAGAATGGATAATTATGATGGTTATATTTTATGTATGGTAATATCCTTGTGATATGGACTTTTAGAAGTGAACGTGAGATTGACATGAGAATCAATACAAAATTTCTAGTGCCAGATAAGAGTTACACTGTGTACTGTGGTGCATCAGGTATCATGCTTGGAGAAGTTCTTATTCTGGGGGATTGATTTGTTTCATATGGGTCTCATTAGTTAAAGCCACAGAAGATAAACTGCACAAAGAACGATCTCGTGATAGTTTTGGTTTTACATGAATTACACTATTTTAGATACTAATTATTGGGAGAGTTCTTTTTCTATAGATAGACCGCAAAATACACAAATACATTTATACAGAAGGTGATCAAAACATGAGATTGAAATGAGGGCTTGAGTATCATTAGTCTTTTGATTTTGAGCATACCTACATATGTGGTAAATGTAATGTAATGGTTAATTCACTAAGTATGATTTATCAGATTCATGTAGTGTGGCAGGCGAGTTGTGAGTGATATCTTATGGAATTGTTCTCTAATATGTACAGAGAGATTAATAGCAATCAGGAGTAGATGTTTCTATAATCTTTAGCTATTATATCGACACTTATGGATATAGTGACGATGATGATGCTCTCATAACCTAAATTTATTGTTCTACGGGAGAGTGTGGTAGCTGTGGAACCTCCTCCAATATGAACTACAGGTGAGGATCATGTATTTTGTGTATGTGGTCACATATGGGTTACTACATATATGTGCAGGGATTTGATTAGGTATTTTAATGATTTAGCTTGAGAAATGAATCCTTTTGTCACCATGATGTATCTGTATTTACATCTTCAATATTGGTGACCATGCATGAAAATATAAGTATCTAGTTTTGTGATGTGATGTTCCACCATTCGGTATGTGAAGGCAGAACACCAGTGACCAAAAAAAATTTTATAGTAGCCACCCATTTTTGAGTGGAAAGGGAATGACTTCACGATGGATTTTTTTAATATATTCCTATGGAATCATTGAGTTAATATTGTTTTATAGGCTATTTTTGATAGGTGAATGATGATTTATCATATAATTTCAATCAATGAAATATTTTGTGTTGATGAGATTGGAATGTTGTATCTATGTGAGAACAAATGACTAACTGGGGTCCCAGATTTTATCATTTTAGATAAAAATTTCCAGTTTACTTCACATTTCAAGTAAGGGATACAGAGGGCTCTATGTATATATATTATTATGAGCATGATATTACACCCCCAAATATATGTCCAATCATATCACACGATTCATGTACAATGGGACATGATGTAGGAATGTGACCTGTATTTTGGGTGCTCTTAGAAGAGGAATACACCCCTGGTTGATTTCACCACCATCAATAGATTTAATGATTCCATTATTATGGCACTATATGAGGATTTGTATGATAGTCCATGCTGACCACCACTCTATTGGCTATAGGCAGGAGAGGCAGCTTTGTATGGATCTTGTCTTGTCCAAGAGACCACAAAACATGTGCAGTTGATTTGAAAGTAGATGGATACTATGAAATATTTTCAGTAATATTTTTCCAATCAATAAAGACAACTACTAACATTCATTTTTGAAGATCATATATTTCTATTTGTTTCACTCCTGATGGGACACAATAGGATCATGAAAAATATAATTATTTAACCATGATATTCCATGCTATTCGAGATTTGGAAGAGTGTTGGGAATGTATCCTATTAGTTGTAGTTACCTCGGACGTAGAAGACAATGCATGACATCCTTAATGTTTCTCAATTTTGGAAATAATTTTTAGACTCCTCACATTCCTTTCCGATTGATGTTGATGAATTACATGTATATGCGTCCTTTTAGCTGACACTTATATAAATTGTGGATCATAGAATGCAGGTTTTCAAAAGTTGAACTGTCCCTTTTGTACAGGTTCTATGGAAGCACGACTAAGTGAATGTTGAGAAATAAGAGAGGGAATATGATGTATTAACAACATGGATGGATTTTTTTGATTATTTATCTTTACCTCTCTTTGAATCTAAATTCATTCATAAATTAATTAAAGGGGGTAGTTTGTATGAAACTGGTTCTTCTTTGAGGTATGTATTTTTTCCATCAATTCTCAGTTTAATTTCTCAAATATGGACTAATATGAATTCTTGTTGTGGTTAATAATGTCTCAAGGGTGTCATAGTGTGGTCTGAAGCCCAAAAATTTTGTTTTTTTGGTTAGAGGAGGAGGTTGCACATTTAGTTAAAACCTTGCATGTTGAGCCACATGGTCATGGGAATATGTCTTTATTTTTAGCATACATTGACAGTGGAATTTACCATGGCTACAACAAGGCTATTAAACTATGAGAGTTATCTATATCAGTGCCCCATACCTATAGAAAACTTTTAATATAATGAAAATGATTTGTAAAACAATATGGGTAAACCGTGTGACACTCTAATGTTTTTAATTTTATTAATCTTTAATTAAATTAAAAATCAATTTAATTTTAATGATGTTTATCCTCATCACACATCCACCAAAACCTGACCATGGAAAGTCTCTCCACATGGAAAATTATTGGATTTCATTTCAAATATTCAATAGATATCTGATTAGAGTGTCTTATGTCACATCATATCTATATTAATACATACTTAATTCATTTTTATCATGTCTCAGTTCTTTGGGTAATTTACTATACTATTTGGATTTAGGCTAATATACCCTAATTTATCATTTTTCATGCATTATTTATATGTCTTCCAAAGAAGGATGAATTAAAGATTGATACTATATGTGTTAATATGCACAAGCCTAAGGTCAGTGTTCATGTGATTTTCATTGAAATCAGATCATTTATATGTGTTGTTGTGTAGCATGCCCATTTTTTGGGTTCTGCATTAATTGAAACCGAACTTGTTATTTCCTATCATGATTTAAGTTATTAAATTGGCATGTGTGTTCATGTTATAGGATAGATAAATTAAATAAGTCCCACCCATGGTTGAGTTTCCATGAATATATTTTTATGGCTTATGTCTTTGGACACACCTTTGAGGTGTACCTTCCCCATTTACTAGGTTGTTCAAAATAGAATTTGTTATATATATAATTGAAAAGATGTTATTTTTTTATTTAATTAGTTAATGGGTATGGGATGGTTGAATCTCCCCTAACACATGGATTATATTTTTTTTTCAAGAATGCATGTCCTGAATTTCTTTTCCATTAGAGTAATGTAGGGGTTATGACATTTATTGATGAAATTGGATTGAGTTCCTATAACTACTTCATTACCCATGTGAGTTATATTATAATTAATCCATTTTAAATATTTGAAGGCTTATTTGGATTGTTATAATAAGAATATACTTATGAGTATTTTAATGTCTATGATGTTACGAGACCATGTGAGCTATGTTGAGACCATATTATGTAATGGATTGATTATGCATGGGAAGATCATTACCATAATAACCCAAAGTGAGTTAATGGATTTTAAAGACATGTATTAGTTTTTATACATGTGATGCTTATTATGTGGTTTATTCCCTTGTGAGAAAATGAATCACCAAGCCATTGAGGTCTTCCCCTACATGAGTCACCCTTCTATGGTGATTTATGTTGATTTATTTTGGTTTTTACTGTGGATTGTTAATTGAATTTGTTAAATGATAAATAGACTCATGTGATACATTGAGTCAAATTATAATTCAAGGGATGGACTCAAGTGACTATTTTCCTTTATTTCATTACCTATATATGGATTGACCTTAGAAATCCATGGATGTACTAAATAGTTTATGTGATATTATCATGAGTGATACATGGATCCAAATGTAGGATTCTATTGAAAAACTCATTGATACTTAACATATATATCAAGTAATACTTAGAATTCAAATAGATTACAAAGGAGAGACTCAATTGGAATTAATAATCGGTCATGACTGATCCTCAGATATTTTTTGGAAGACATCCATGGGTGGAATCATATTACATGGAAATTATACCACATCTAGAGTGATATATCAGTTCAAGAGAGGTCCTCCATAGACAAGATCACATGGTGGTGGTTGAATACAAATGGCGAGTTACTTGAATTTAAAATTATGGATACAATGGATGGACTCATGTCATAATTGAATTAAATTAAAAGAAATGAATTTTCATTCTTATTATTAGACAATGAACATGCTCGAATTAGGCCTTCACTTTTACCAATTTGGATGATATTTTTATTGATTTTTGTTGCTACCAATTATAGGGGAATACCATGCATGATATGGATTATCATAATAATAATATTATATTTAGTTTAAATGGTTAGTGAATGTAAACGAAAACCAGTGCATATAGGATGTTTACTTTTGAGTTATTCCTTGCATAATGTTTTTCATGTTGCACAATGCCATATATATATATATATATATTCATTAACTAATAGAAACATACCTTGTGTGTTTTCCTACTGGGATTTATTACCATGCCATTTTATGTCAATTTTTGGACCCAATTTAGTTAATCATCTATAGGTTTTGATAAGGTAATGTTTCATTTTAAATATACATGATATTCTACTTATGAGAAGGAGATCATGTCACCAAGTTGAGCCTTGTGATTCTATAGGGTTTATTTTGTTTTCATTTTCATACATTTTTTATATATTATTTACTTCTTCCTCATGTCCCTAATATTGTATCTTTTATAAAAACGTGTGACATGTGTCATATTCATGTATATGATATGAATTATGGCTTGTTTATAATTTTAGTCTTCCATGGTAAAATGATGTTGTTCTGTATTAATTGTTTTGTTTCTTTTATGGTACCTCCAATGTGTCACAAATTGATAGTGAGGGAATTATCTATCTTTTGGATCACCAAGGACCCCCCATATAGTCATCAATATGTACCGTTTTTGGGTATTTTCATGAGGCTTTGTGACCCAAAGGGCTTTGAAAAAAATTTAGGGGCATCCGGGTATGGGGTGTAATAGTTTTCGAAACATTATGGTAGACCATGTAGATCGTTCTTATGTTGGATGGAATCTGGGGAAGCAGATTGGAAGGGACTTGTCATGACCCACCTTCACCAAAAGGAGGGAAGGGTCAGCAGTTTTCCAGGCTCTTCCTTCTTTAAGTTGAAGGAGAGATAATGACCCCCGAAACCCACCTTCAATAGGTCCCGGAGTGGCGACTAGCACCAAGGGTATAGAAAATTATCGCAAATGGAAGGCATTACCCTTTTTATTTTTCAGGATCGGGAAATAGGACAAGTCAACCACCAAAAAAAAATAAAGAAATAGGTGTAAATAAATAAACCCAAACAAAGCCCCCATGCATGTTTAAACAGTTTACAACGAGGTGCAAGTACAAAAAGAGGCTCAAGGTACAATACCAAAAGAAAACAAAGGTACGACAACAGCAACAACTCCAACTGTCTGACTAGTAGGGTCCCGCACAGCCCTGGTAGTCCTCCTAGAAACCTGAAAGTAAACGTAGGGTGAGTATACAAGTACACTCAGTAGGTAAAACCAAGACTCTCATGCACAAGTGGGGGAACGTACTAAAGTCCCGTGAGAAAAAAGTAAACCAAACACCTAACAAGGAAAACTATCCATCCCAGGCCTCACCAAGGCTCACTCCCCAAATAACGCAAGTCAAGTAATATATATAATAAGAGCACATCGATGTTTGGGTACCCCGCGCCACTTTCCCACTGGTTATTTAGACATCCTATGCATCGGACCAATCCCGCCATTCTCACCGCAGTCCCACTACCACACCCACCTGCACACACCTGGGCCACAACCACACACAGTCCCACTGCTGAATCCCGCCCGCACACACCTGGGCCACAACTGTCACATGTAACCATGCCTGCAAACACCTAGGCCAGAACAACCACCGCCACGCCCGAAGACACCTGGGCTAAAGGATCCACTGCCACGCCCGAAGACACCTGGGTCTCATCCCGAAGACACTTGGGAAACCACATGCCGCAGACACCTGGCCAACCACCACAATGCCCTACCTGATGGTTCATGGGCTAATAATGGACTTCAGGCCATCACAGCCTGCCCGAAGGTACTTGGGCTATCTGGGAAAGGGAGCAGAAAAGGAGCTTATAACCAGCCACTAAGGATAGTGTTGGGAAAAACACCCTTCCCCCATAAATGGGGGTGTTCGGCACTGAGTGATCAACTTGGGTGGGGTGCGAATAAGAAACACAAAGCTACAAGTATAGATATAGGTAACAAACACTCACCCAAAGCATAGGTTTTCCTAGCCAACCTACAGAACACAACACCACTGCGTCCGAGTCACAGTTCACGACCCTTTCCCACAAAAACATTTGTCCCATTCTTTTTTCACGTTCAGTCAAATGTTCAATAAATTTAAAGCACTACTGGGCAACTACCATAAGCATAACCAAGGAAAGCGTCAAAAGCAAGGATCAACCAAAACACTCACACCCGGTTCTGTCAACAGAGGATCTCTCCCCAATTTGTGATATCAACAAGTAACCACTCGGATTTAAAACTCACAACCACCGAATCCATACCAACAGAAGATCTCATCCCCCAAATTCACACAACCATCGAGAGTATAAAAGAACAGGGGATCCCATCCCCTCCCACATTTCCAGCAATCGGCCCAAAAGGAAAACAACCAACTACCACTACCAACACAAGTCAGGGATTTTCAGATTTAAACAACTTAACACACTCCATGATTTCAAATTACGTGTGTTCTAACCGGGAGTTATCACAGAAGGGTTGATCCTGGTGCTTTCAATTATTCAGCCGTGATTAACCAATTTCACAGCAGGAGTTCACAATTTCAGCAACCCATTTAAAACATCACGAGGGGATTCATCAGTGCACATACAACGATCAACAATGGCCTCAGTTTTCAGAAAACAAAAACCAGCACAACTAAAAAGGATGATCACAAGATAAAGCATAAACAACGATCACAACCCCTTCCCTGTCTTTCTTTAGAACTTTGTTTATTATCTTTATTAAAGTTCGGTTCAACCAATTCCATAGAAACAAAAATAACGCCCACCCCGCATGATACACAAAAGTGAGAGACGAGAGAAATTCCCTACTTTTTGATAGATGATCGACGTTTAGGCCGGGGGAGCGGAACTTTACGGATAACGATGTGGCAGTCCCGATGCACCAGAAGAGCCACGATCGACGAAGGGGGAATCCATGGCCTAACCCTTAATTTATAAGAGCCAGGGACGGTTGAGGTGAAAACGCGAAACCGCGTAAGACGTGGAAGTCATGGGTTGACCACGTGGCATGACTCATCATTAAAGGTGATGAGTGGTTTAAACCGACTCATGAGTCGATTCAGTATCTAATTAAAACTTTTGTGCGCGTTACTGGAACAACTTGGCAAGGCCGGGTGACGTCGGCCGGTTCCGCTGATCGGTCACACCGATCGGTCTCACCGATCGGTCTCACCGATCGGTCGCACCAATCGGCACCCCTTAAGGATCCGGATTTTGGAAAAGGAAGGGACCAAGGGGGGGTCTGGGTCATCACATCATATACCTCTTAAACGATTCTCGTCCTCCAGAATCACAACAAACCAGAAGGAAAGAGAGGGTCCGAACAACCATCTTCGAAAGATACCTCTTAGGAGTGAACCTATACTAACTAAAAACACTTCCCTATTAAGAACTAAGCAACATACCACGCCAAACCGCCTGGTCATGTGGGTTTGGGGAGTTTCCCTCCCCCATGACAAGATATTATCTGCTTTGGGCGGCACTGACTCGCCCGCACGGGTTTAATCGCATCCACCTTAATGCGTCTTGATTAGGGGTCGGGTTCCCTCTTCACTTTAGCCGGGGCTTTTCACACACAATAGAGGAAATAAACCAGTACATTTCATAGCAAAAAGTCAAACGTTCTACCACAATAGGTACAAAAGAAACAAAGCTCAAAACAACTCGGTGTATTGGGCACGAATCTGTGCTTCCCTCTCCCACGTACTCTCTTCGAGCCCTCCATGTCTCCACAACACACGAAACAAGGGAATAGCTTTCCCACAAAGCACCTTCTCCTTGGGATCCTCGATCATCACTGGTTTTTCCACAAAGGTTATGTCTTCCTCGATGTCTAGTTCACCCCAATCAAGGACGTGCGAATCATCGTGCAGATAACGACGGAGCTGGGATACATGAAAGACATCATATATCCTTAGCGGCGGAGGTAACGCTAGCTGATAAGCCACTTCGCCGACCCACCGTAACACTTCGAAGGGTCCGACGAATATGGGGGAAAGCTTACCCCCCTAGCCGAACCTCCGTTGCCCACGCCGCGGGGAGACCTTCAAGAACACGTGGTCTCCAACCTCGAACTCCAAGGGCCTTCTCCTGGTATCAGCATACGACTTCTGCTGGTCCTGGGTCACCTTCATCCTTTCCCGTATGAGCTGAATTTTCTCTGTCGTGTTCTGCACCACCTCCGGGCCAAGGATGCCTGCCACTCCTACTTCGGTCCAACACACAGGTGAACGGCATGGCCTCCCGTACAAGGCCGCAAACGGGTCCATACCGATGGTAGAGTGGTAGCTATTATTGTAGGAAAACTCTACTAGAGGCAAGTATCGCACCCATGACTCTCCTGAGTCCAGAACACATGCCCGTAGCATATCCTCCAAGGACTGGATGGTTCGCTCCGTTTGTCCATCTGTCTGGGGATGGAAAGTAGTGCTAAGGCGTAACTGGGTGCCAAACGCATGCTGCAATCCTCTCCAGATTCGCGAGGTAAACCGTGCATCCCTATCCGAGACTATAGACCTCGGAACTCCATGCAACCGCACCACCTCATTTATGTACTTTCATGCCAAAGCATCCACAGTACTTGACTCCCTGATTGCCAGAAAGTGAGCCGATTTCGTCAACCTTTCCACCACCACCCAGATGGCATCGCACCCTCCTTGGACCTTGGGTATTCCCGTGACGAAATCAATTGAGATGTCGTCCCACTTCCACTCAGGAACAGCTAAAGGCTGTAGTAGGCCGCCTGGAACCCGGTGTTCATCCTTCACTTGCTGACATACTAAGCATTTAGCCACAAATTCTGCCACCGCTCACTTAACTCCGGGCCACCAGAACTGCCTTTTCAGCCCCTGGTACATCTTGGTAACTCCTGGGTGCACCGCTAGGGGTGAGTTGTGGAACTCACTGAGAACCTTGCCATGCATCACTCTTGGAACAAACAACCTTTTCTAGAAAAGCATCCGGTGCTGACCGTCCTCTGTCCATTCTCTTGGAGCATCGCCCTGGTCAACCTGATCACGCATCACTTCGCACTCGGGGTCTCCCCACCGAGACTCCTCCACTAGTCGAAACAGGGATGATTGCACTATCATCTTATATAGGCAGGCTCTACCACTATCCATCTTCGCATCCAGGTGTAAGGCATCCAACTCCTCCATTGCCTTCCAGGCATTTTCTGACTCTCGGACCGCATCCTTCTGCGTCCTCCTGCTCAAGGCATCGTCCACCACATTTCCCTTGCCCTCAATATAAGAGATTTCAAAGTCGTAGTCCTGGAGGAACTCCACCCATCTCCGCTGTCACAAGTTCAAGTCCCGCTGGGAGAAGATATACTTCAAGCTTTTGTGATCTGTGAAGACCACAAAGCATTCACCGATGAGGTAGTGCCACCATAACTTTAGCGCAAAAAACGACCGCTGCAAGCTCCAGGTCATGGGTGGCGTAGTTACGCTCATGGGGGCGTAGCTGCCTGGAACCGTAAGAGATCACCCCTCGTTGTTGCATCAAAACGCATCCCAGTCCCTGTCCTGAAGCATCACAAAATACCTCATAGGCCATCCCCTCTTCTGGTAATCTCAACACTGGGGCACTAACCGGCTTTTCCTTTAGGTAGCTGAAGGATGACTCGCATTTCTCGCTCCACACGAAAACCTGTCCCTTCTTGGTCAAAGCCGTCAAAGGGGCTGCTACTCGGGAGAAGTTGGGTACGAATATCCGGTAGTAACCTGCCAGTCCGAGGAAATTCCGGACTTCCACCACATTCTTGGGTGCTTCCCAAGAAACAACTGCCTCAACCTTTGATGGGTCGACTGCTACACCATTCTCAGACACTATGTGCCCGAGGAAGTGCACTTCTCGTGCCCAGAACATGCACTTTGACAACTTCCCGTAGAGCTGGTGCTGTCGGAGGACTTCCAAAACTGTCCTCAGGTACTCTACATGGTCCTTTTATGACCTTGAATAGATCAGGATATCGTCGATGAATACCACCACAAATCGATCCAGGTACTCCCGAAAGATGGAGTTCATAAGCCCCATGAACACGGCCGGGGCGTTCGTAACACCAAAGGGCATGACCCCAAACTTGAAGTGCCCATATCTGCACCTGAACGCTGTCTTCGGGACGTCGCTATCCTTCACCCTCAGCTGGTGGTACCAAGACCGCAGTTCGATCTTCAAGAACCATCCTGCCCCTTTCAGCTGGTCGAAAAGATCATCTATCCTCGGAAGAGGGTAGCGATTCTTAATCGTTACCCGATTCAGCCTCCTGTTGTCGATGCACAACCTGAGGCCACCATCCGCCTTCCTTGCGAACACGACTGGAGTTCCCCACGGTGACGCACTTGGACGAACATAACCCCTCTTCATCAGATCGTCAATCTGTATCCGCAACTCCCGTAGCTCCGAAGGTGCCATCCGGTAAGGATCCATCGAGATTGGACGAGAGCCGGGCTGCAGGTCTATCCCGAACTCGATATCACGTCGAGGGGGTAGAGTCGTCACCTCCTCAGGAAAGACGTCCATAAACTCACGGATGATCTCTGGCACTTCCACCATTTCCGCATCTACTGATTCTACCGTCAGTTCGGTAAACAAGGAGAGGAGAGGTTCCTCCCTCCTGTTTCCCTTCGGACAGCTCCGCTCGCCGATGAAGATAACACGTTGGCCATCCAAACCTGAGAACACCACCCTTCTTTTGAAACAGTCGATGACGGAACACACAGAAAGCAGCCATTCGATGCCTAGGATGACATCGTACGGCTGAATCTGTAGCAGAAGGAGATCCCTAACTGACTGATGTGGCCCTAACATCAGTCTACATCCCTGACAAACGAACAGTAAGTCGGTCTGACCTCCAACTGGCATGCTCAACACCAAGGGTACTGGAAGTCTCTCGGCATGTAGACCCAAGGCACGAGCTAGAATGTGTGCAACAAAGGAGTGCGAAGCTCCAGTGTCGAACAAATCATAAGCAAGAGTGCTAAACACATTGATCGTACCTCGAACAACCTCTGGCCCTGTTGGAACTGTTACCTCTGCGGCGTGTAGCTATCCACGCCCAGCTCCCCTGCTCCTCGGCTGTCAGCCACCTCCCCAACCACGCCCTGGTCGAGGTCCCTGGGGAGCGCCCTGAGGTCGGCATCCTCCTCCTATGTCCGCCTGCGGAGGAGCGGGAGCTCGCTGTCCCTGCTGCTGCTGCCGGAAGGGTCTGGCTGGAAACTGCTGCTGCAGCGGATGCTGGGGATGACTGCCACTGCTGTACTGCACCCGATCGGGGCACTGACTCCGGAGATGTCCAGGGCTCCCGCAGATGAAGCACCGTGGTCCCGAGCCTGAAGGGAAAGAACGTGGGCCAGGGGATCGAAACTGAAACTACTGCAGTCTGCTCCCTGCGGGTCGGAACCTGGAGGGTCCCGATGCTGGAGGCCTGGTGCTGAAGGCCTTCCCCTTCGATGGTCCCAGCTGGATTCCTTCTCGTGACACTCCGCCCAGAGAAGCATCCTTTCCACCACTTCGGCCTTCTTCTGGACCTCTATGTATGTCGGAAGGGTAAAGGGGGTAACAGCATACTGGAGGGAGGGTCGGAGCGCCTCCTCCAAACGTCTTGCCCGAGACTCCTCATCGGGAAAGAGGTCCGGAGCAAAACGTAGGAGGTCCTTGAACTTGATTCCAAGTTCCCTCACGGACATGCTCCCCTACTGGAGGGAGAGTAGCTCCTGCCTCTTCTCCGCCTTCATTGTTGAGGAGAGGAACTCCGCTCGTAACTCCTTCTCGAAATCCGCCCAAGCAACCTCAGACTCTTTCCTATTCCCCAGGTGAAGCATCCACCACTGACGTGCCGCTCCTCGCATCTGGCTAACAGCTAGAGGAACCCAGTACTCGGTCGGGGCCCGAATCAGGCCGAAGGCAATAACTAACTCCTCTAGCCAGCCTTCCGTCTTCATATCGGAGGTGATGCCCTCATACTTCCCGAGGGCCTGTCGCTGGAAGGCTCGAAGAGTCTACTGCCACCGGTCGTCCTCTTCCTCTCGATCAGCTCTCTGTCGATTGGCCAAAGTAGTCTCAGGGGCCTCGATCGCCTGTACCACACGTGGTCACCTTCCAGGTGCCATAGCTGCAAGGTAAACCAGGAATGCCTAAGCCCAAGTAGTGCAGAATATCGTTCTTAAAACTTCTTAAGATTTAATTTATTCTTAATTCCCAAGACATCCTAGAAACACAAGAACACATGTCATTATGATGCATGTACCATTCCTAGGGTCTCTACCCTGCAATCAGTGTGGCCTCACTTGGTCGTTCAGTAGGTCCAGAGTCCTTGCATCGGATCACGGGGGGCCCTAAAATCCCATGTCCTAGCCGGTCTTCCCTGGCCTAATTCACGCTCCAAGGTCACCCAACACCGTTGCCTTACCACCCCATGCAATCCTCACTGTTCCTAACTCCAGACTCCGTCCTATCTCTCAACCATCAACTCTGATACCATTCTGTCACGACCCGCCTTCACCAAAAGGAGGGAAGGGTCAGCAGTTTGCCAGGCCCTTCTTTCTTTAAGTTGAAGGAGAGATAATGACCCCCGAAACCCGCCTTCAATAGGTCCCGGAGTGGTGACTAGCACCAAGGGTATAGAAAATTCTCGCAAATGGAAGGCATTACCCTTTTTATTTTTCAGGATCGAGAAATAGGAAAAGTCAAACACCCAAAAAAAAGAAAGAAACAGGTGTAAATAAATAAACCCAAACAAAGCCCCCATGCATGTTTAAACAGTTTACAACGAGGTGCAAGTAAAAAAAGAGGCTCAAGGTACAATACCAAAAGAAAACAAAGGTACGACAACAGCAACAACTCCAACTGTCTGACTAGTAGGGTCCCGCACAGCCCTAGTAGTCCTCCTGGAAACCTGAAAGTAAACGTAGGGTGAGTATACAAGTACACTCAGCAGGGGAAACCAAGACTCTCATGCACAAGTGGGGGAACTTACTAAAGTCCCGTGAGAAAAAAGTAAACCAAACACCTAATAAGGAAAACTATCCATCCCAGGCCTCACCAAGGCTCACTCCCCAAATAACGCAAGTCAAGTAATATATATAATAAGAGCACATCGATGTTTGGGTACCCCATGCCACTTTCCCACTGGTTATTGAGACATCCTATGCATCAGACCAATCCCGCCATTCTCACTGCAGTCCCACTACCACACCCGCCCGCACACACCTGGGCCACAACTGTCACATGTAACCATGCCAGCAAACACCTAGGCCAGAACAACCACCGCCACGCCCAAAGACACCTGGGCTAAAGGATCCACTGCCACGCCCGAAGACACTTGGGCCTCATCCCGAAGACACGTGGGATACCACCTGCCGCACACACCTGGCCAACCACCACAATGCCCTACCCGATGGTTCTTGGGCTAATAATGGACTTCAGGCCATCACAGCCTGCCCGAAGGTACTTGGGCTATCCGGGAAAGGGAGCAGAAAAGCAGCTAATAACCAGCCACTAAGGATAGTGTTGGGAAAAACACCCTTCCCCCATAAATTGGGGTGTTCGGAACTGAGTGCTCAACTTGGGTGGGGCGCGAATAAGAAACACAAAGCTACAAGTATAGATATAGGTAACAAACACTCACCCAAAGATTAGGTTTTCCTAGCCAACCTACAGAACACAACACTACTGCGTCCGAGTCACAGTTCACGACCCTTTCCCACAAAACCATTTGTCCCATTCTTGTTTCACGTTCAGTCAAATGTTCAATTAATTTTAAGCACTACTGGGCAACTACCATAAGCATAACCTAGGAAAGCGTCAAAAGCAAGGATCAACCAAAACACTCACACCCGGTTCTGTCAACAGAGGATCTCTCCCCAATTTGTGATATCAACAAGTAACCACTCGGATTTAAAACTCAAAACCACCGAATCCATACCAACAACAGATCCCATCCCCCAAATTCACACAACCACCGAGAGTATAAAAGAACAGGGGATCCCATCCCCTCCCACATTTCCAGCAATCTCCCCGAAAGGAAAACAACCAACTACCACTACCAACAAAAGTCAGGGATTTTCAGATTTAAACGACTTAACACACTCCATGATTTCAAATTCTGTGTGTTCTAACTGGGAGTTATCACAGAAGGGTTGATTCCTGGTGCTTTCAATTATTCAGACGTGATTATCCAATTTCACAGCAGGAATTCACAATTTCAGCAACCCATTTAAAACATCACGAGGGGATTCATCAGTGCACATACAACGATCACCAACGGCCTCAGTTTTCAGAAAACATAAACCAGCACAACTAAAAAGGATGATCACAAGATAAATCATAAACAATGATCACAACCCCTTCCCTTTCTTTCTTTAGAACTTCGTTTATTATCTTTATTAATGTTTGGTTCAACCAATTCCATAGGAACAAAAATAACGCCCACCCCGCATGATACACAAAAGTGAGAGACGAGAGAAATTCTATACTTGTTGATAGATGATCGACGTTTAGGCCGGGGGCGCGGAACTTTACGGATAACGATGCGGCGGTCCCGATGCACCAGAAGAGCCACGATCGAAGAAGGGGGAAACCACGGCCTTACCCTTAATTTATAAGAGCCGAGGACGGTTGAGGTGAAAACGCGAAACCGCGTAAGACGTGGAAGTCGTGGGTTGGCCACGCGGCTTGACTCATCATTAAAGGTGCTGAGTGGTTTAAACCGACTCATGAGTCGATTCAGTATCTAATTAAAACTTTTGTGCGCGTTACTGGAACAACTTGGCAAGGCCGGGTGACGTCGGCCGGTTCCGCCGATCGGTCACACCGATCGGTCTCACCGATCGTTCGCACCGATCGGTCTCACCGATCGGTCTCACCGATCCGTCGCACTGATCGGCACCCCTTAAGGATCCATATTTTTGCAAAGGAAGGGAACAAGGGGGGTCTGGGTCATCACAGGACTGATCCTCATTCATGAGACATCCAAATAGGTTCCAATTATCTATAAATGGATGTTAATGGATTAATGTAGTTAGAATTCATATGTGAATAGGATTTATAGACCTATTAAGTTTTTGGTGGGTGATAGTGTGTTTCTTCAAGTGTCGCAAAGGTAGTGTCCCCATCGAATTCATAAATGGGGTAATTTATCACCCATGAACATGGGCGACTTTGAGATTGTATAAAGGATTAGACTGATGGAATATAAATTGTCTCTTTTAAAATTGTATATTAGTATACAAATTTTGTTTCCAGTGCCATAACATGGAGAGTATCAACCTGAACCATCTCATGTAATTGATTTTGAGAATATTATGATTGGGGATGATGCTTTCCTTTAGGGGAATATGGTTCTAGTTTTTGATCATAGTGATAAGGTCTTATATGGAATGATTATTTAATAGGATAGTGTTTTAAGGAACTGTGGAACTATTATGTTAGAAAGCGTGGAAAGGGTTATAGATGTGAATGATTAGTGTCAAAATCATTTCCCCTTGGATTCTCATTGCTTCTTGGGATGCATAGCTCGTGGATAAGACATTATAATTTTGGGAGGTTGTATGATATGGGTTTTTTAATCGGGTATGTACATCAATATCTTATATATGGTCAATTAAATATTCTTCGACTGTGTGAGGAACCTTAGTGGTGTTTTAGGGTTTTAGGGAACAAAATAAAATGAAAAACATCCATTATAGGCATGTTTTATAGTTGGATAATGTTTAGTGGAAATTGTGTTCCTGAACCATGGTAACCAGGAAGAGGAGGGGAATAGTTAGTTAAATCATGCATGAGGAAGATCCAAACCAACATGATTGGGTTAGGAAACTTTTTTATAGTTGGATAATAGTTTTCCAAAATGGGAGGTGGTCCCCAGGTAACCATAAGACCTAACTCCTCTTGGATAGTGTCTAGGAAACATTTTCCACAGGGTTTGGAAAACCATGCAGACAACCCATGCGTCCCATTAAAAATTTAAATATTAACAAACTCCTCCATGGTATTTTTATGTTCTCAGACGATTTTATCTTCTTTAATTCCCCAATCAACCCTAGTGACCAACTCTTGAGTCAATATATTTCCAAGGGTGGTTCAACTTTGATTAGAGGCATTTTGGAGTGCCTTTAGTGGGAGATCATTGATCAAGATTAGTCTAATCCTCACTGTACATCTCTTTTCTAGATCTGTGTATTGGGTTCCTCTAATCTTCTTTAGAATCACTAATGACCTCTTATTCCTATGGAATCTAGGAATGGGATTCAAGGTGTTCTTGGATCTACATCTAATACTATTATTAGGAGTGTGTTCATTAAACAACTTGAGGTAGGTGGTCTACAAGTAGTATACCATAGTTGATATGTTGAATTGTGTATGTTTGGATTCAGTCATGGTTATCTCTTGTGGTTATTTTGATTTATTTTATGAGAATTTGTAAAATCTGAATACAATGTTTAATTTTACCCCTCAAGATCCTTTTGGGATGTGTTGAGGATGATTGAGTGTTATGTTGACCTATGAAAACATAGATCCCGTGAAGAACATGTTAATATGGTTGGTTGAGTTGAAAATGTAATAATGATAGTCATTCCAGTGGTTGGTAATGGAATAAGGGTTTGTTATGAAAGACATGAAAATTGGATAATTAGGTTAATTGAGATTGTGATAAATGGAATATGAATTATGATAGAAATTCATATGAGGGATAGTGTGTATGAAATAGTGATCCTTATAAATTGATTATTGGTTGGAAATTAATGAAAATGTTAAATGGGATTTCAGAAGGGAAATAAGTAAAATGTTAAATGTGTTGATATAAAGGGAAATATTTAATATTCCAAATGGGGTGGGATATGAGAATAGGAATTCAGCTAAATGGGCTATGAAATGTAATTGGAAAACATGTTATTGGGTAATGGAATAACATTAATTCCCATGTTTATTGACCTAGATTGTGGTTGTTATGTGTATTATTGTATGTATGGTTTGTGACAAGGTATATGTGTTGTGTTTGGATAAATAAAATTATGCATATGGTATGGTAGTGTCGGATTATAACATCGGGCTCTTCACTAAAATTTTTATTTAGAGTGCGGCATTAAAAACTAGACAAAAATTTCAGGGCTTTATAAGGGGTGGATGAACTATTCCCTTAAGATTTGCATTTGATGATACTACCCTAGCTAACACATTGAGGTGAGTGTAATTTAATTGTTTTGAACTTACCTCTTTTGAGATATGGAATAGAATCATTCATTAATTCATTAAGATTTAATTCATTATACCCTTGAATAAATGATGTAAATGTAGGTTTCGGGTGCAGTAGAAGCGCGTTGTTGGGTGTACCCAACTATAATATTAGCGTTAACAGTGATTAGTTCGAGATCCGTTACAATAATAAAAAGTCGGATCTTCAGAATAGAAAAAAGAATGAAAAATATAGAGAGGATTCCTGAAACCATAAAAAGGATCATCATATGTTGTTTATAATTAATTTAATTAATTGACAAGAACTGCCTTGAAGGAATTATTTCTTTATTGATGTTTCCAATCTTGATCTGATGTGATCTGTCATTGTGTCATAGAATCCAAGTGTAGGATTCCACTAGCGGTGATCCACATGTGCTCCATGTATCTTTGTGCATCACCGAAGGGATTTCCGGGTGCTAGCGCTTAAGAGCCCTTTCTTGCGATGGCATCTTCGATCGCCTTGATCCGGTGGAGGTGGATCTCTCTCTTGTAACATGAGAGCATTCTAGGTCGAAAAGGAATTCTCTCTTGGCATGAGAGATTTTAAAAATCCATTGTGTACAACCACCACAAAAAATGGCTATACTAATGAGAAATATATAATTACGATTTTTAATTAAATAGAATGATAGAATGAATTAATTACCCGAAATAATTAATTCAATTCATTAATTCTTTGTAATACACCATGTCTAATAATAACAATTGACTTTTATTATTACTTGACATGCGCCCAGTGAATTACACCTAATATTATTTAATTATGTAAATAATATTATTTTTCATAAATCTCCAAAAAATACATGGCATATATATTTAATATACATGGTGTGTACTTGTATTTTTCATGTTTCTTAATTTCATCCACCACATTTACTAGACCTTGAATAATGTCTATTTATTTTTCAAATAAATATCATTGAATTACTCACTAATAAATATATTATTTCACCCACAATATATTATCTCGAATAACTAGTGTAGAAATAAATGTGATCATTAATCCTTGAATAATTATTAAACCACATTCGTAAATAATCATTATTCAACTTTTTAAATTAGTATTTAACAGAGATACATGGACACACTTATTGTTTGACCCTCTAGGCCTCTTTCTTAGTGGAATTAGGAGAGGCCTGCCTAAAGTCCATGGTTTTCATTTAGCAACATGCCAAGGCACCCATATAAAAAGAAGTTAATGTCGAAACGATGTGTCACCTCCTACGAATGCTTATCGTGTAATATAATCCCTTTGTCTCAATATCACGAATCAAGTGGGTGGCATGCTTGTGCCATCAACCCATGTGATTGATTATTCATACTTTGAATTTATGGAATTGAAATTGCACATTGCTCACCATGTACATGGATTTATTTAGGCTATATCAATTCCATCAAAAGGACTAAGATATCTACATCTATTATGGAATAGAAGGGGAAAATAATTTCTCACATTATCTATTAATACAATATCACTCATGACACACCCAATGTATCCTACCTCACTACGAATAGTGTTTCATCATAGTATTTGTCAATACATTTACGTGTGAGAGTTTTAATACTCATTAATAATAATCATAAATTCTAAGGACCAATACACACGTCCGTAGATAGGAACGTCCAATGACTTGATAAAATGATGATTTTCTACTGGCGGGTCTCGTTCTCATAATATCCTCCTAGAAATTACCAAGGGCTCACACCATGAGAAGGTGCCTCAATTTTTTATGAGTCCTCACCCCTAATAGCTAGTATTATTTGTGTCCCTCAAATAACATCATCCGACCATAGAATATATATTCAAGAACAGTGTTATGGTACTTTCTGGTTCTCGTCATAGCAGTGATCCGCTATGACACTTTAATACAACGACTATCATTAGGACATTATCATATTCATTGTCACATAGAAGAACAATCAAGATGTGATAAGGTATTTATTGATGAATAAAGTAAAAATTAGTTGGTTTTTTGCCACCAACTCCAACAGACACCAACATGGACTAGATGAAACTACTAACAACTTTTAACCTTCTAGCTCTCACATGATATTCTTGTTTATACTGAGATAGGAATTTAGTCATGGGGTTCACCACATTCTCTTCCATGGTAAATCTACTCCCTAAAACCTTACCCAATTTATAGAAATCCATCAAGATGTGATACTTCCAGAGTATGTGATTTATTCATTAATGTGACCTTGGTACTTTTACAAGAGCCACCACTGTAGTATTATCACAATAAAATGTGATATGATCTTTATTTCTAGGCACCACATCAAGCTATTGGACAATAATCCGAAATAAGATGGATTATGTGGTTTCATTAGAAGCCTCTATATATTTGGACCCCACTATATACTCGATGACAACTGGCTGCTTTGAACTCTTCAAGCTCACAACTCCCCACATTGAGATAGAAAACATATCCAGATTGCGACTTCAGATCATTCAGATCTGTCTGAAAAATAGCATCAGCATACCCACTGATGATAAGCTCCTCGTATCTTCCATACAGTAGAAACATATCCTTAGTTCTTCTTAGACACTTAAGGATAGTCTTAACAGTAGTCTAATGTTGTTCTCCTGGATCTGTTTGATATCTACCAACAAAGCTCAGTGCATAGGAAACATCAATCCCAGTATATAACATGGAATACATGATGGATACTATACCTGAATAGTATGGTATCTTACTCATTATATATTTCTCCTGTTACATCGGAGGAAACATTTTTTATGAAATATTTAAGCCATGTCACAATGGAACCAATCCCCTCTTGGATTGTTCCATACTAAATATCTTTAGTGTCTGGTCAATGTTTATACACTAACTAGGTCCAAGAAGTCTCTTAGATCTATCACGAATGATCTTGATCTCTAGAATGTAGACTTCTTCAATTTCGTCCTTCTTAGAGAAACACTTGTTCAACTAGTAATTAACTGGCTATAAGACTGGTACATTGTTTCCAATAAGAAACATGTCGACAACATATACTACTAGGATAACGATCACATTCCCATTAATTCGCTTATAAACACAAGGCTCACATTCGATCTTAATGAAACCAAATTAATTTAAGGCGTCATAAAATCGAATATTCCATGACCTGAATGCTTGATTTAATCAATAAATGGATGTATGCAACTTGGAAACCTGTTTGGTTTCACCTGGTGTCACAAACCCTTCTGGTAGTGTCATATAGAAATTTTCTTGAAGCTTTACGTTATTTAATTCTAATTTGAAATCCATTCTTCCAAATATCACAGTCATGGTAAGATTATATGGCTAGTATGATTATTATGGATTTTAACAAGGAATCTGGCAAGAAGGTTTCATCATAGTCAATTCCTTGATGTTTTCTGAATCCTTTTCTCACAAGACTTGATTTATAGGTTCTAACTTGAACGTCCATGTCATGTTTTATCTTGAACACCCATTTTCATCCAACAGCCTTTACATCAACTGGATCATTGAACAAATCCCAAACATGGTTCTAATACATAGAATCCATCTCAGAATTCATATCTTCAAGCCAACTTGAAACTTCTGAGATTTATACTACTTCCATGTAGTAGATTGGTTCATCATTGTCCAACAATAATTATTCACCATCCTCGGTGTCTAGGAAACCAAATCCCTCTGGTTCACTTAACTCTCTTGATCTCATATGTTGTACTTGTGTTTCTGGAACCTCTTCCACAGGGGCCTATGGAACTTGTTCCTCTACCAAATCATGTGTATCTTGAGAATCAACTTCGTTGAAGTCAATTGTACTCCCGCTATCCGTTTTGAGGATGTTCTCCCTCTTAAGGAAGACAGGTTGTCTAGTGACCGTCACTTTCTTGTCTAAAGGGTTATATAGGTAATATTATTTAATTTCATTGGGATATCCTACAAAGATACACTTCGTTCACAAGGGTTATATTTTGTTTCCTGAGTATGACGTAAGAAACACCTCACATCCCCAAACATGTGTGTGCGACACAATGGGTTTATTTTCATTCCATAACTCATAGGGAATTCCATTTTCCAGCTTGGTTGGTACTCAGTTTAATGTGTATGCTGCAGTCTGTAATGCATATCCCCAAAAGGATAATGGTAGATCTTCATGACTCATCATCGATCAAACCATGTCCAACAATGTGTGGTTCCTCCTTTTAAAAACACATTTCCACTGGGGTGTATAATGAGGAGTGATCTAAGATATAATCATAGACTCTCTTAGATGATTGATGAACTCTTGGTTTAAATATTCTCTACCTCAATCCGATTGAAAATTCTTTATCTTCATACCAAGAGGATTCTCAAATTCATTATTGAATTCAATAAATTTCTCTAAGGATTTTGACTTATACCTCATTAAGTAGACATAGCCATATCTACTCAAATCATTAGTAAAAGTAAGATAGTAAGAATATACACCTCTAGATTCTACTTGAAATGGACCACACACATTTGTGTGTACCAATCCTAGAATCTCTTTGTCCCTTTCACCCTATCCACCGAATAATAGTTTGGTCATTTTTTCTTTGTAAACAAGCCTAACATCTATCAAGTGGTTTTAGCTCAGTATAGTCTAATTAGCCATCTAGGCTAAGATTTGTCAAGAACATCTCATTTACAAGAATGAGACAGTTATGCCACAACAGGGTGATGTATGAGTCATAAGAGTTTTTTTATTGATTTAAATCACATTTTTTTCATAATTTAATACATAAAAAACTTTATTTAAATGTTTAATTCCATAACATACATAGTTCTTATAAAAGAGAAAACCGTTATTTCAAAACTTGACAATAAATCCATCCATATCCAATATGATACACAAATTATGATATTGGTAACACTAGACACATAATAAAAATTATGTAAAACCAAAATCATCCCAGTTGGCAATGAGTGGTGGTAATTACAAATGGATAATGTAGGCATCCTCACGCCATTGGCTGCTCAAAGATCCACCTCTCTTATAGAAATCATCCTAAATCTACATGGTTCCAACTTTTGAATACAGATGTAATCCCCCCAACCAATATCTAATACCCAATGTGTAGAAATGGAAAGATTACACTCGATTACAAACACACATTTAGCATCCCCATGCTTCTGTGTGTAGTTACACTTCCATTATCCATGCTTTCCACAAGAAAAACATATTGCCACTCGTTCCATGCCCTTTCTCTGAATCTTCCCCTTCTTGGAGGGACAATCCTTGGCAGATTCGGACCATTTGTAAGTCTTTAGCCAATTTTCATTTTCCATCCTTATCTTATTCACCATAAAGATTGTTGTTTTTTCACACCCCATGTCTTTATCTACCTGGAGAATTAAGGTTAGAAGTTCTGATAGAATCTTCTCATTTTTGGTCATGTTTTCTTTGAAAATAAATCTATAGAAGGTATTGTGTAGTGATTATAGGATGAGAAATGTACACAACTCATACAGGAACATAATCTCTAAGATGTCCAGGCGTTCAATATATATAATCAGCTAGACTATATAAGGCCTATCTGGCGCAGAATCTCCAATCATAGTTGTAAGAAAAGAATTAGAGATATCATATCTCTCATGTCTGTCCTTCCCTTGATAGAGATCTTTAATGTGAGACATCATGCAATACACATCCATGTTTTCATGTTTCTTCAAGAGCTCATTAGACCTGGAAGAATATATGAAACACTAGACATATGTGGAGTCATCCATTAGTTTCTTATAAAGAGTCAGTTTCTCATCACCAGACTCTTTTTTAGGCTCAACTGGAATTGGATCTTTTAGCACATACAATTTCCTTTGATGGTGAAGGATGACATGAAAATGCCTCTGCCACTCTTAGAAATTGGTGTTGGTGAGAAGGTTTTCCTTCTCTAGTATGTATCACAATGATATGTTTAAAGTCATTTTTCTTTTCGTTTCTAGATATTAAAAATAGAAATGGTTTAGAAAGTTATTAAGATAATACAAAGACAAATAAATAAATTAATACTTATTAGTTTCCCACTATTTTATCGAAATCCAATTGCTCTCACCATTGACTTCGTAATATTAGGGTTCCTGAATATTGTAGTGGCAAGGATCCATATTTCCCATCACATTACCCCCACTAGTTTCATTCAAGAAACTTGAAGGGATTTAGTGAGGCATTCTAAATGCCAACTATATTAAATTGCATCAACTTTATCTACTAAGTGGACTCCCCAATCCTGAAATCCTTTTATTTTGAAATTTCCTCAATCATTGCCTCTTGGTCACACCAAGTCCAAGTTTCGTAGTCAACCCTTGATGTGAACAATTCCAAGTCAACTCAAAAACATGAATTAGAATTCCCCGATATTTTAAAGTACCAAAACTAGGGTTGGTCAAGCACATTGAACTATTGTTTGATTCTAACCAAGAATATGGAAGGCTACACCACCTTAATATTTCATTGATGGATTTTTTTCCTCATATTTTTTTTATTTTATTATCAATGATAACATGATTTTTAATATTAAATGGAATATACTTATGTGATTGACCATGTCTAAGATAATATTTAATGCATAATCCGGTCTAATTTTATTTCCATGTTACTGGTTTGTTTAATTAGTTAATTGTGTGATCATAACAACACACCCCCAATAAATAAACCCCTCAACTGACAGAAATAAAATATTGGGCATGATTCTGAGAATTTTATATTTGTTAATTTATCTAGCTGTTGATAAAATAACCCAAGTCCTAGGAGAAAACACCTTGAACATTTGGAGTTCATTTTTATAGATTTCCACCTATCCAACTTTGCATATACTTGGATTAGTTTCACCATGTCTCCTAACAGGAGCCACCTCCACCAGCATGGGAGAACCATCCATTACATATGCATTAATATCACATGCAGGTGAGGGGTAAAAATTGGTTTTACATAAAAGAAACCTTGGGTGTGAATTCCCTACAAATTAATGCAGAGAAGGCTCACGGGCTAACAAATTTAAATAAATTAATTAAAAAACCATTCACATACCAAGGTCTTGGTCTATCTCATGATCATCTATACATGCAACACTATTTACGCCAAAATAAAACTAGCATTCAATTATTTAATAATTTTCTTAAGATTAATCATTCTCAAATAAATAAATTATCTTTAATTAATCAAAATTTTTATCTTAAAACATTTTCTAAATTTCCTTGAGATTATCATCCATCATAATTTTAAACAAATGAATTCATTTAAAATTATCTTTGTATGTAACTTGTACCTTGGATGCAACCTATTGAATTCCCTTTCATTAATAGCCAATGAGTATAAATTAACATTACGCGGATGCTAAATTAAACACATATATATTAAAAACCTATCAGGTGTTGCGCCTCAGCTTTAGGCCTGCACTATATTACACATTTCTGGGGGTTTTATAATATAATAATAAAATTTAATAAATTTAATTAATTTGGATATGTAAATGGTGTGTAGTTATGAATACATGATGTCTATTTTTATTCAACGTCCATCTGATGTACACGCCCGGGGACATGGTGTGTAGTTGTACATTGGAAATTTTCAGTGTACATGGCGTATTCAGTGGGAAACATGATGTGTGGTATCTTTGTAACACAGTTTCCATCTCGGAAATCCATGTATGGGGTACACGGTCAACCCCTAGCCTGAAGGGACTATATGCCTTGTTCAGTGGACCACATGACATGTAATCTAACAACCATTTGCACACTTGTTTCTGGTAAACCCAAGGTGTAATTTATGACATAGGAATACTCCAACACATGACCTGATTTGGCAGACCAGTCCGATTCATTGAACCTAGACATCACAGCCTGTACTTCCGAATACAGGCCGTGTATTCCGGTTTTGAAAGACCTGGAGTGTTTGGCGCCTCCGGATGAGATCCTCTCTTTTATTTTAATCAAAAGTAAAAGAAAAATTTGTTTCTGTAAGGTGAATAAGAAACATGAAAGGAATAAAAAATCTATTGATTAAGATTTTAAAGAACGATAAACATGAATTGAAGCAACTAAATTATTAAACATGAAAATCACCAATGGAAAACAAAAATAATTATAACCAATAATATAACCCCTTTGATATCACTTTTAGGTTCAGGGCATAGCGGAAACACGTCGGTGGGTGTACCCAAATTTAATTTTATTGTTAACAACAATCAATTCGAGATCTGTCATGATAATAAAACATAGGATTTTTGGAATAGAACAAAGAATGAAAAAGAAAGATGGGAGTCCTGGAACCATAAATAGGATCAACATATGTTGGTTAAAATTAATTTAATTAATTTAGAAGAATTACTCAGATGGAATTCATTCTTCATTTATGTTTTCGATCACAATATGATGTGATCCATCATTACGTCATAGAATCCAAGTGTAGGATTCCTCTAACGGTGATCCACACATGCTCCACGTATCTTTGGATGTTACCGAAGGGATCTCTGGGTGGTAGCATGTAAGAGCCTTCACTTGGGATGTCTGCCTTCAATCGCCTTGATCCAATAGAGGTGGATCTCTATCTCATAGCATGAGAGCGTTCTTAGTGGAAAAAGAATTATTTCTTGGATTGAGATATTTTCCAAATTCATTGTGAACAACCACACCAAAACCATTCCTTGGCTAATGAGAAATATATAAATGGGATTTTTAATTACAAAAGAATGATAAAATAAATTAACTACCTGGAATATTTTATTCATTTAATTTAATTCTTAGTAATACCCCATGTTTATTAATAATTATTGACTATTATTATTACTTGACATTCTTCAATCAGATTATAGATAATACTATTTAATTAAATGTATAATACTATTTCTCATAAATTCCCAAAAAAGTAGTCAGTGTGTATAATTAATATTCAGAGCGTGAACATTTATTTTCCATTTTTCATAATTTCCTCCACCACATTTATTAGACCTTGAATAATGTCTATTTATTTCTCAAATAAATATCACAACATTACTCACTAATATATATATTATTTCTCCCACATAATATTATCTCGAATAACTAGTGTCAAGATAAATTAGATCAGGCATCCTTGAATAATTATTAAACTACAATTGGTAATATTCTTTATTCAACTTGTGAAATTAATATTTAACTTAGTTATTTGGACACACTTAGTGTGTGACCTTCTGGGCCTCTTTCTCAGTGGCATTAGGCGAAGCCCTCCTAAAGTCAACGTTTAGCATATATCAACACCCAAAGGTACCAATAGAGAAAGATGTTAATTCCACAACGACGTGTCACCTCTTACAAATGCTTACTGTGTAATTTTATCCCATTATCTCAATAACTCGAATCAATCAGGTGTCTTGCTAGTGCCATAAACTCTTTTGCTCAATTATTATTTCTTTGACTTTTCCTAATTGAACATGACCATTCCTCATCGTGGGAAAAATTTTATTTAGGCTACATCAATTCCATCAATGGCTTGAGATATATAATTCCATTATGGAATAGAAGGGGCCAATCCATTCTCGCATTATCTATTAATGAAATATCTCTTGTGACACACCCAATATATCCTACCTCGCTACGAAAAGTGTGTCATCACAGTTTTCTTCTATACATCTAAGAGAGAGAGTTGTAATACCACTTAATAATAATCTTAATGTATAAGGACCAATACACATTTCCACAAATAGAAACATCAAAAGACACTATGAAATATGGATTTCTTACTTGCGGGTTTCGTTCTCATAATATCCTCCTAGATATTGCCAAGGGAGCACACCATGAGAAGGTGCCTCAATGTTTAATGAGTCATACCCCCTAATGGCTTTTATTATTTGTGTCCCTCAAATAACATCATCTGGCCCTCGATCATGTACTAAAAAAAGTGTTATGGATCTTCTGGGTTCTCGTCATTGCAAGGATCCGTTATAACCCCATAATGCAACAGTTTTCCACAGTACATTATCACATGAATTTTCACATAGAATAAAAATCAAAATGTTATAAGGTATTTATTAATGAATAATGTACAATGTAGATGGTTCTATCCCACCACCAACAACAGTAAATTTATAACACATGAATAAATGATGAAAATTGATTATGTAATGTCGAGTTTATAACTAATGATGACAGTGAATGTGAATGAAATGGTTAATATGTACATTGTTACTAAATGCCACCTGAATTTTCATTTATTTTACCTTGTAATTTATTACATACTTCCTTGCACTATATAAATAGACTGTATATTTTTGAAGTCATTATTAGTTGTGACCTTTTGATTTATACTCACACCCTGATCAAGCTGTCATTGTGAACCCATAACGATTTAATTATTGCAGGTTTGGATAAGTGGAAAGGCATGTTCTAGTGAGTTGTGTTGGGTTTGGGATATATGAATAGATGAGGATCTACATTGTGAATTAAGATACATTTTGGGGATTCAGCTATTTTTATTTATTTTGGGTTTCCTTCATGTTTAATTATTTTAGTAAGAAATGACATATTTATTATTGGATGTGGTGTGTTCCATTTTTGGGAAGTCAATATTAATGCATGTTTTTTGTTTATTTTTTTATTATTTTATTTATTTTATATTTTGTCATCTATTTATTATTATGGTATAGTGGGTATAGACTCCCAATGTGTTTTGTTACACCCTCACATCTAGTTGGAATCTTCTTGTGTATGAGGAGTCGTGCATGAGGCTATGTGGTGGCTCGGCTCCGGGAACTAGTTAGTGGATCTACGTTTGCAGATGATACAATAGATATATAGTTATACATAAATAGATGATATAGAAAAATAATGTTCATTGCTCATGGTGATTTTATTCCATATATACACATGATTTTTGTTTTAACATAATGACATATGGCATTAAATAATGGTAAATAAAAAAGGAATAATTATTATATCATATATATCATATATATTCATTAAATTTATACTTATTAACATCTATATAGAACAAAACTGAAAACCGAAACACATCAGATTGTGTATGTGGTAGTCCACATATATAAAAAAAGAGATGTTATAATTTTCCATTAAATGGAAATACGGTGTATATTGGTTTTTATAACAGCATAATCAAAATTCATTATATTTATTATCACAAATTAGTTATATTATAATTGATACCATATTATTTAAGAGGTATATTAATAACTAGAATTGTAACTGCATGGTTAAGAGTTATAACACTTCGCCAAAAATAAAAATTTGGATTGCACCTTAATCCTTGAAATAACATGATTTTTGAACAAAATAATTGATATAAAATTTATATGTAATATAGAATTGTATTATGGTTGACTTGGATTTTCTAGAAAAATAAAAATGTGTGAGGAAGAAATTTGAAGAGGTGACCATTAATATATGAGTGGAGGTGAACTCAATGAACTACTCAAACTATTAAATTATTATAAATTATTTTTCAAATAAAAAATACCTCCATATTGATATAATTCTAATATTATATGAGGATTAGTAAGGATCACATAATAAAATAATGTTTTTACTGTTTTAGGTGATTTTTTAACATTTATCTATTTTTTTCAACCCCATCTGTTAATCCTTTTGACAATTACTATGATATCAATTTTTTCATAATTTAGTGGTCAATAAATTTGCTATAAAATTATTTTTTACATAAATGTACCACTTATGATATTCTACACCATATATAATTCAATTTATCGAATAAATAATTTTTATGCATTTTAAATCATATAATGATATATTTTTTATTATACAATATCATTAATGTCATTTTATAAATACATGAAAAATATAATATAATATGTTCCTAAATCATGTAAAATGTTTCCAAAATGAATTAATATTTATTATATATTTGATGCGGCATGTATATAAATATCCAATAAAATTTTGATATATATAAATATTATTTTAAACCACACATGTTGGTTTAACACCTCAGTTAACCAATTATGTCATTACCCATTTTATTGAGTTTTCCACTGTCAAACAGTTTTAATTTTAGTTATAACGCGAGAATTGAAATATAATAGGATGAAGAGATGATGTATTTGACCATCTTACATAGTCGTTTTCCTCTTACATTTTATTAATTAACCATATTCTTATTTAATATAAAAATAATTAATGTGACTTTTTAATATTATTCATTAAATTTGACATTAATGTCATAAACAAAACAATTTAATTATAATATAAACCATTCACAAATCCCTAATATTTACTGTTGATCTATTGTATTCATGGGGAACTATAACTTACCCAAAAATATTACTTTTAATATTTTTCAAATATTTTACTTTACTTTTCAATAGCTTCCATAGCTAATGTGTTGGTTGTGCATAAGTATATAAAGTAATTATTTCATCAATAAATTTTTAAAAATAAATTATATGAATAAATATTTTCCCTAGTATGTCAAATAATTTATTTAACTGAACATAAGATTTTATGTCCTTATGAGAAATTACTATAAATATTAAAATATAATGTCTAGAATTTTTAGATTTATTTAGTATATTAAAATTATAAAGTGAAATATATATTTTAAATAGGAAAAAAATATATAGTATATTTTAATATTAATCTCGATGAAATAGATTCTTCTAATAAAATAAATTCATGATTTAGAATGAATTTTATCATTATCATGTTCAGTTTTTAACAAATTAGCTCATTTCTACCTTTTCAATGATCAAAAATATTTCTTATGGTAACTATTCATAATAACCAAAAATAAAAGGGAAGAATATAACAAATTTGTTCCTAATAATTTAATATATGAATTCTAGTTTTTTTATATTCATTTTATATAAAGTTAAAAATTAATTTTATACAATACCATAAAATAAAATGAAAGACATTTTTAGTCCTTTTTATGTATAAATTATTCATAAACCATATTTAACCATTAAAAATATTACAATAAGAATAATTATATTTTAAATAATATAACTGATGAAAATATTGTTTTAATACAATTTTTTAAAATGGAACCCTATAGATTCTTGAATCTATAATATAATTTTTAATCAAATTATGTATTTTGTCAATTCACTGTTATATTAATCTTTTAATAAAAATACAATAAAAATCAACCAAATAAAATTTTAAATAATTATTTCTAAAAAGTATTTTTTTTATCAAATAGAATTTTTAAATTTTTATAAATTGGATATAATATTCACTCAAAAAAAGTAAAAAATATTTTTGGGATCAAATTTGATTTCAAAGAATAAAATGAAATTATTTAAAATTCAGATCCAAATTCCTATGTTTTTATCAATGAATTTTAATTTTTTCTAATATTTAGACACATTTAATTATTTCATTACATATTTTAATACATTCTAAGAAAACTGATACACTATAGTAGTCAAATAATAATTATACTTAATTCTTTGGTCATGGTCGGTGTATCTTATTGAATATTATATTAATCATAATATTCTTTAAAATTGTTGTTGTTTTACTCCCCCCATTAAGAATGTTTTTACCCCAAATTTATAATTTTTTTTCTTATCATGGTTTTTACATTTATAACCCATTTTTTGAAAACCCACATCAAAAAAAGAGTTCAAAAAAAATATTCTTCAAATGTGGGAAATGGAAATACATAGGCCATTTGGAGCAATGAGCCTTAGCCTTGTTGGTAAAGACTTCGTAAGTACATCCAAACGACCAGGGATCAAATCCAGGCGGAGGCAGAATTCTTGGGGTATTGTAGCAGTACTGTAGCAAGTACTATAGTAGTACTGTAGCAAGATCTTTTCACTACTGTAGCAGGCACTATAGTGGAAACTGTGCAGTAATGTTGGAGGTACTGTAGCGGGAACTGTAGCAGGAACTGGTTGACATTGTAGTAGCCGAGAATATGCACCTGTTTGGGCCTTAGGGCTACCGATTTGGTCCCTGAGTCCTTCAAAGCCCTTCGGGAACCCAGACCATCAGTTTAGTAAGGACATAGGGCCACCTCAAGTCCTTTAGGGCACTTTAAGTGTAGATGCAAATGGAAAACCTACAAGGAACAAGCTCTAGATGGAGGATGAGCAAGGAGTTACACCACATCAGAAGCTAAACAGATTGAAAGAATTAGAGGGTATGGAACCTGCCATCGGGACAAGCCTGTGCATGCACGAGAATGCCTAGTCGAGTAGCTATGGGAAGGTGGAGAGCTGATTTCACAATAAAGATTATAGGGAGATGAAGTTCCAAGTAGTTAGTCTGGGTTTTTTCGTAATGATTGAGCCTACGTGCAATGAATTCCTCTTAGGCCTACATGACATGTAATATTTTCTCCTACTGGCCTTTTAAGGGTTCCACCTCACCCCATGAAATGTGGATTATCAAAATCGTTAAATAATGAAGGACTTCTGGCCATTGGAGGATAGGTCATTTGGATAAACAAATAACAAGGCTTCCAAATCTGAAAAATATTAGTGGTATAGGAAAATATAGGTATGGAGTAAAATTTAGTGTCAAATTAACGATATTAAGTAACATAAAATACTTATCTAAAGAAATTTCCTATATTTATGGAATTAATTTACTACATAGAATTTCGACATAATGAATTATACGTACTTAACAAGTATAATTTCATACATTAATCATCTTTGACCATAGTATCATCTTATTTATAAAATTATGACTATCCATGATGAATATTGTTTTCATTTTTGATGTACCAATACCAATTTCAAAAATATCCCATAATCCATAAAAGAATAACAAGATATTCTTCTAGTCTTTAATCATTAACCAATACTAAAATGGATAGCACGTGGTAAGATAATATCAAAATTTATAATCCTACATATGAATATATAATTTTGTTTACATAATAATATACTCAATAAAAACTATGTTTCTACATCATTCATTCCCTAAATAAATAATTTTATATCCCAAACATTCTAAAAAACCATGAAATTAAATAATGTTGTAATATTAATGTGATCTCATGGAATATAAATTAAAATCCCAATATAATAATTTTTATTATTATGAAATAATGTTTTATGTTAACTAACATGTTATTATAAAGTGTTTTATATAATTCAAAGAAATTAAAAAAATACCAATATATTATTAATAACCCTAATAATTCATTATATAACCATATGATGTACTGAAAATCCACAAAATCCCATGAATCAATTAAAGATAATAATTTTAAAGGTAATCATTATCTTGACCATTCATATATCTAAAAATATAACTTTTTCAAAGAAACACATATCAAACTTCACCATTGTCTATATCACCCCATCTAATAAACCATAATTAACCTTATATCAGATCAAATATTGACCCAAAGTGTAATTTAATACCCAATAGATAACAAATCCCAATACCCATTAATACCATCATGTCCCCTAAAAATTCCAACACATAAAACCTCAATGAAAAAATATTTTCTTAAAAACATTCTAATATACTTTTTAATTACAAAAATATATTCATCATCACCATGGGTCACATAAATCAAATTGTTATAAAAATCAATAATCAATTTTTTGGTGATAAATTCTTTCAAATTTACTTTATCATCTCTTTATCCCAAAAAATCATTATTATCACATCATCAAGCATGTATTGAGGCTTATCTATCCCAAAATCATGTGAATCTCAAAAATATGCATTATCATTAAATAAAATTTCACGGGTATATGTTTTCATATTCATAAAAAAATATTTTTGAATATTACATTGATGTTTTAAAAAATTTATATCATAAATATCACTGATATAACACTACTAGAATATAAATCACGAATTCAAAGACATAGTTACTTAAATAATTTCTTATAAACATTTGCAATATCATAGGTCATTCCTTAGACATTTAATTAACCCTGGGTTTTTTAAATTTCTTCAAATAAATCCAATATTCTAAACAAATTGTATAAGAAACTTCTAATAGTACCTTAGGATGGACATAATATTCATCCATTGAACACATTGTATTTCCACAACAATTACATTCTAGAAGATCTTATTTTCCATACATAAGAAATTTTACCATTCAATTGATTCATTTCCATATTCGATTATTTCTATATTCCTGATATGTGCAATGTAGAATCTTTTTTTATACATGTAATTCATGAAAATATTTCATTATCTTATTAGTTGTGTTAGGACACTCACAAAAGGCAAGATTATTATTCTTTAAATATGAATTATTATTAGGTTTAATCACAATGTTTCAACTTCCAACTCAAATTTCATTTTCATTCTATTTATAAGATTCATTCCATTGACCATGATATTAAAGCTTAAAAATAATCCTCCTTATTGCATCATTTGAATAAAAAAATTATGTTGTGAAGAACAATTTTGATAGTGAGAAATAATATAATCAAAAAAATATTTATTGTGATGTATAAATAATTACACATTCTTTAAATAAGAAAAACAATATCATTAACCTATTATATCAATGGTTGTAATATATTTAAATCCATCGCAACTATTCATAAATACTATCTGAATTATCCAAATAATTTCCCTTGATAGTGTCATACGAGGTGCATAGTAAAGAAAAAATCACTATACGATATAATGGTTAACGATGTGTACTAAAACAAATATTTCTAATTTATTTATGATATAATTATTTTCTACACAACCATTTTCACATTTAGTATCCATATTGGATTTATTTTTTAAAAAACCACCTAATTTATATCATACTAAATAATTATGTTGTTATCCCACAAATTGAATTATCTCATGGGTTTTCAGTAATATATTCTAATATAAATCTCAAAATTTTAAAAAATCACATTGATGATAACATCCATATTGATCCATAAAATTTTTACATATATTTTACATCCAAATATTTGATTATTGATTTGATAACATTTTGATCAATGATAGACCCAAAAAGAATTAGTTTTTTTTTCAAAAACTAGATACAGAATATTCTTATTTTAATAATGGTATACTATATGCCCCAAAAAGATCTTCCAATATAATAATCTTTATAGGCATACCTTCTATAAAACAATTATTCATAAAATATGGTAATGATACATAAGAATGGGTGATATTAGATGTCCAGTAATGGTGGAAAAACAAACATCAGTGGCCACGTAATCGTGACATTATTATTAGGGGATGAGAACATGTGGATATAATTTTTAAATATATAACCCCTCTATGAAATATTATAATACTAAATAATGGCCAAAACCATATAATTTCATAATAAATTAATCATAAATAATTATAAAAACATAATATATGCGAGAATGAAAATTTCATAATATAAAACTATATGGATGATAAATAATAATTAAAAATAGCTTCATTAGTCATGGATGAATTATTAGACTGTCATAGTGGATGTTTTACCTCCCATTTCCTCATATCATTAGTTAGTGTTCACTCGATAGACTGTTGTTGTGTATATTGTCTGTTACTAAATTGGGATAACTCCCAATGGAATCCCTTATTATCTGATGATATATCAATATTTCCACAATTCAATTTATGGATATATATTTCTTGTACCACCTCTCACATAAAAATAATTCTATCATATGATTTACAATAAACCATAAATTATTCATCATATATAATAACCTAAGGATAATAAATGTGAATTATAATCTTTTCAATAATTCATTATGACATAACCTATGGAATATAAATAGGGTTCCCATGTATCTCAACATCATAATTAAAAAAATTCAGAGAAACAGTAATTATGGTACAATTATATCATATCCCCATAAAATAATAAAAAATTCAATGAATGTCATATTAGATGAATATTACTTTTTAAATATCATCATGAATTTTTTTCATGGAAAATAAAACATTTAATTTTGAATTCCATTCATTCGATCGATAATTGGCTTTTTTTATTATTTTGGAAGTAGATAAACTGCCCAAAAAGAGATTGTTACGGGGGTCTAAAGTGATGCAGCCCGAGTGCATCCCCCCACACAATATTATTACACTCCCGGGGAAAAGATCCCAAACTAGAAAATACAATTAACGGTACCTTCGGACTGCCTCCCCGATAAAGTGCGTCCGCCCCGAAGTTAGCCTCCCTTTTCACATGATGCACCGAGAAAACCTGTCCAAGTTCCAAAATGCAACTGCGGACTACGTAAATTAGCTGCCAAGGGGGGTCCACCTGTCCGTTGATAGCACGTAACGAAATTTCTGAGTCTGACTCCACTTCAGAACACCTCAAGTTCATGTCTTTGCAGAGCTTGATACCTTTTTGAGTGGCCTTGAATTCCGCACCGAGCGACTTCCCCGGGCCAAAGAAGCTGCTGAAGGCGAACAGCACAGAACCGTGTTCATCCCTCAGCAGGCCGCCCCCATGCATTTGGCCATTGAGGCATGATCCATCCACATTAAGTTTGTTTCCGATCCTCGGCGGCTGCCATTTGATCCAGGTGCCCTGATTATCCGGGACCGGAACTCGGTTCAGCAACCTGCAAATCACAGACGATTGCTGTCCGCCTTTCACCATAGCAGCCAACTCATGAATCATCCCTTTTAATCTAACATTCAGGAAAGTATTCGAAGGCCGCAGATCATTTCTCGCCTTATTCCAAGCCTCCCACAACGTCCAGAAGATGGCGAGAACAATAATTCCGCGACTCTTGAATTCCATGTCTTGATTCCCTGCACCCATAAACCAGCGGGCAAAGAAGTCCTGCATAGAAGAGAAAGCAGAATTTTGACAGCCCCAGCTACCCATAAGAAGCCATAGATAGCTGGCCCATTCACTTTGGATGAATAAATGAAAGAATGATTCGGTCTGCGGAGAAATACATCAATAACAACGTGAGGCCAAGGAAATCCCTCTCCGCTGGACATTATCCTCCGTTGGCAAGGCGTTATTCCAGACTCTCCAAACCAGAAAATTAAACTTTGTAGGGACCTCTTTGCACCATAGCCGAGTCGCACATTCATCACGCACCCCTCCCGGATGAATTAGATTTCTGAAATCATGTTCGCTGAACACACCAGAACCAGAAGGAGTAAAACATACCCGGTCAGCTTCCTCATTAAAGATAATCTCCTGGAAGAGGACCCGTTGTTCCTCATCAAGAATAGCCTCCAAAAATATGGGGAAGTGGGAAGCCTCTTTGAGAGTGATATCCGGTGCTGGACAGCCCGGAAAAAACAACTTCTCCCCAACCCAATTATTATTCCATATGCTGATCTCCCCCCTGCCAACCGCCCAACATGAATTGTCCTGAAGGATCTCCAGATTTTGCATCACATTCTTCACCAGCCTGGACAGTTTCCGCTTATCCCACCTCTCCCAATGTTTTCCATATTTATTTCTGAGAACTTTGGCCCACAGCGAATCACCAACCATGAAATCCCATGCCATGCGGGCCTGCATGAACTGAATGGCTAGGGAAATATCCCTGATGCTAACACCACCCTCCTCAATTGGTTTAGCCAGACGATTCCATGAAGCCCAATGAGCCTTGGCTGTGGAATTGGCATCCCAAAGGAAGCGGTTCATTATCTTCTCCATCAAATAAATAATACCCTTGGGAGGGGAAATTACCGACATTACAGGCATTGGGATTGAGGAAAGCACGCTGTTAATCAAGTCGACTCGACCCCCGAAGGAAAGAAATCTTCTCTTCCAACTTAATATTCTGCCCAACATTCTGTTAATAATATCCTCAAAAAAGGCTTTTTTAACGCGCCCCTTAGAAATAGGATCCCCCAGATAAATCATTGGAAACTGCTTCCTTTGAATTCCTAAAATATTCTGAATATCCCGAGCCCTCCTCCTTGAACACTTGGCTGAAATGAAAACGCTGCTCTTCCTTGCATTAATAAGCTGCCCACTTAAACAACCATATGTCTCCATAATTTCCATAAACTGCAACATGGACGATCTCCTGCCATTCAAGAAAACCCGGATATCATCAGCAAACATAAGGTGTGATAAATACCCATCCGAAGCTTTGCTGAGGTACGGGAGAATCCTTCTTTCCACCATGCATCTGTGTAAATTCTGAGAAAAGGCCTCCTGAGCAATAATAAACATACAGGGAGACAAAGGGTCCCCTTGTCTCACTCCCCGCACACTTTTGAAATAACCAAAACCCTTACCCATAAGAGATATGGACAGCCATGGCGACGAATAGCAGCGAAAGCACAGATCACACACCCATTCAGAGAAACCCATACCTCTCATGATCTGAATAATAAAGCTCCAATTCAATTTGTCATAAGCCTTGTCCATATCCACTTGGATAATGACATTGGAACCAAGAACCTTTTTATTAATATCTTCTACCAATTCTTTTCCAATTCCAATCGCCCCCTGAATTCCCCTTCCCTTAATAAAACCGTGTTGTTCCTGAGAGATCACTTTCGGCAAAATTTTATTCAGTCTCCTAGCCATCAGACTTGCCAAAATTTTGTATGAGACATTACATAGACAAATGGGTCTAAAGTGTTCAATGGACGATGGATCTTTGATTTTTGGTAGAAGAACAACCCTGGAGGAAGAAGAACTCCTGTTAATGGCGCCTCCCTGAAAAAAATCCTGAATAGCCTCAATAACATGCACCCCCACAAAATCCCAAGCCGCCACAAAGAAACTCCCTGGGAAACCATCTGGACCCGGTGCACTGTCTAAGGACATACTAAGGATAGTGTCCCAAACCTCATCCCTTTCCGGAATGGTCATGAGTATGTTGTTGTCCTCCACCCCAAGACTGCTAGAAATAGTTCCCAAGAAAACCTCCTGATCCTCTATGGGAACATCAAAAAGCCGGTCACCTCAAATGTCACCTGCCAACAAATTCTCAAAATGTTTCAAGGCCAACTGGCCTGCTATATTGAGATCAGACGTGAAAGAGCCATCCTCCAGTTTAATGTTGAGTTTTAGATTCTGTCGCTCCTTTAAACAAGCATGAAAGAAAGCAGTGTTGCGATCGCCCTCCTTAAGCCATCTAACTCTAGATCGGAGCCTGTAATCTCTTTCAATCTCCAGCACCCTCTCGGCCAGGAAGCTACGTTTGTCACATAACCTAATAGAATTCCATTCATTAAATGTTAAAAAATAAAAAATAATAAAGAAAATTATTTCCTTAAAAAAAATTAAAAACAATTAACATATTACAAAAACCATTGAGTATCCTTGATGTTTATAAATTTCATTAATGTTGTGTATGTTAAAATAATGATTCCATTAAATATTTTTTGAAAAGTAAAAAGTTATTTTTTTTTAAAAAATGACATGAATATTTTTTTAATCAAATGAAAATTATTTAAATAATGGGTAACAATGACACTATACAATTATAGCTGAACATTAAGAAACTATTGAATACATTTTAGAAAATATTGACATGGAATATAAATTTTCATGAATGAATAGTAAAAGATCATATGTATTCATTTCAAAACCGTCATTCAACATCATTTGTACATACTGTGAAGGAAAATAAAAAAAATAATTTTCAAGGAGTTAATATAAGATAATTAAATACATGAGATTATTAATAGGTATATCATTAAATTTCATCAACAAAAGCTTAATCATAAATAATGCAGAAAAATAATATATTGTTACTAAGAACACATACTTAATGTAATAATTACATTGAATGTAATATATCCTAAATTATAATAAATTATATCTTATTATATGTATATATAAGAATAATTAATATACATATAATATTATATATTATCTTCTTCTAATATTTCAAAACCCATTATAGTTAATTCATATTTAAAATTGTTTTTTATGGGTATTGAATGTTTTTTTTGTAATGTGATTTTTGGTGGGGAGTTCTGGTCCTTGAACATTGATTATAGTTCAATACACTCCCAAATGTTAATCATGATATATATATAAATATAAAATTATATACATATATAGTAATGAATAAAAGTTATTGATATAAAAAGGGTTCACACCATTCATGGACACAGTTGCTCGTATATACACATAAATGTTGTTTTCCCATGTTGATTGATGAAACCAAAGAATGGTAAAAGGTAATTCTCCAGATATGAATATTAATTATATCATATATTTTAAATATATAAAATAAAAATTTCATTTCGACCATTGATAAATTGTTGAATTAAAAAATGATTCACATCACTTCACAGTAGTGGTAGTCCATTGGTATGCATTAGCGACATTATCTTTTTACAAAGTATGTGAAGAAGGATAATATTGGTTTTTATCTTATAATAATACCATTTATTTATATTTAATATAATTTAGAATATATTTCATTATGGATACCATATATTTATAAGATGTATAATATTAAATAAAATTTAAAATGAACGGTTATGAGTTATACATAATTTTTGAGAAATTTGTTTTACAACAAAAGCCTTGAATGCAGGTAACATAATCATACCGAGATAATCAAGGAAATAAAGGTAGGATATATAAAAGTATTATGTTGTTGATTTTATGAGATAGAAGGATAAAAATATAATGAGGTATATAAGAAAAGGTTTTGTTTTTAAACAGAGGTGAATGGTACTCTTAGAATTACATAATGTATTTCATTTAATTAAAATAATTTTCATGAAAAAATGGTTTAAAATTATTTAAATTATAATTTTAGATGATGATGATTTGAAATTATATCATAATTGAGTTTTTTTTAATTTTATGTGATTTTTTACCCTATATCACTTTGATTTATCCCCCATTAACCCTTTTGATGATAATAATAATAATAATTTTTTAAAAGTTAGTGGGTCATAAAGGTGAAAATTAGTTGAAAATTATACAATAAATGGACCATGGAATAAATTTAAAACCACATATCATTTACATCATCCAATATTGGATTTTTTAGGAATTTTAAATGATTCATTAAAATGTTTTATGTTAGAAAATATCATCAATTTCTTTTTTTGTTTTTAAAAAAATTAATATAATATAATATGTTCAAAACAATTGGTAAATGGTTCCAAAAATTACATTTATTAAATGATAAGAAATATATGTCTTTAATATCTAAATTTAATTATTTTTTTGAAGGATTATATATCATATTAAAACCTATCTTTTTTGCTTAAACCCTTGCTTAATAATATTTAACCATAATCCTAGTAATGAACTTTTCAACATTAAAGGTAATAATTTTTCATATTAGGTTACAATTGGATCAAATTTAAATATGATAAAATATTAATCAATTAATAATCCTATTTCTTCTATGAATTGTTTTTATAAATTTCACAATTTAATACAATATTATTTATCATAAAAAATCGTTAATTTATTTTTGAGAATCATTATATTAAATTCAGCATTATAGTAATAAATACAATATTGGAGTTATAATATAAAACATTAAAAATTAACTAATATGTCATAATGATATATAAATATATTGGAAATCAATAAATCACTCAAAATTATTACTTTTATTATTTTTAAAATCATTCAGGATTCATTTATAGTACATTAAAAAGTAATGTGTCACCGTTGTCTCTACATTTAAGGTAAATATTTCATCTTTAAAATTAAAAATAAATTATCATGAAAAAAATCATGCATAATTCAATAAAAATTTATTAAATAATATAAGTATTTATTTTCACTATAAAAAATATTTGATATATTAAATGTATCAATGTGACATTTTTTGACATTATCTTTTACATAATATTATAAATTGAAGAGTCAATGATAAAAAGAATAAATGTCAATTTCTAAATGATTATGGATGAAAAAAAATCATCCAATGAAACAATGAGAATTTTTTAAATTAATTTTAAGCCTTATCACATTAGTTTTATCCCAAATTAATCCATTTTAACTTAACCATGGAAATAAAAATATATTTTAGATAAATTTCAAAATTGAAAAAAGTAATGAAGAATGATTTAAAATTTGGGGGCCCATAAATAAAAATATGAAACACATTTGTTAATAATTGCTATAAATAAATAGAATAAAATATCTAAAGATAATGTTTAAAAAGAGAATGAAAAATATTTTTTTAGAAAAATACTAAATTGTAAAAAAAAATTAATAGCAAATTCAAGAAAATATTTATATACAATTAACATAATTAGATTAATAATATTATTATTTAATTATTTTAACATTTAATTAATTGTAATATAAATTTCATATTTTTTAATTCATTGAAAAAATTATTGTTTTCCTAAAAAATAATATTTTTCTATATTCACTTGAAAATAAATATTTTAAAAAATTTAAAAAATTAACCCTATTATAATTTGGATAAGATAGTTTAAAAGTTGATATTAATTTTATACAATAATGTGTTCATATTTTTGGGAAATTAATTATAATATTCTCTAAAAAAATAAAACAAACCATTTTTTAAAAAAAAAATCTTATTTTGAAGAATAAAATTTAATTACTAAAAATTGAGTGATTATTTCCAAATAATTTACCAAAGATTTATTTATTATGAACATGGAATATTATATTATGAAATTATTTATATTCATACCATCTAATTCAATTTGTATTTTACCATGATAATAAAATAATAATATTACATAGTTTGTTTAATCATGGTGGTGCGTCTTGCATACATTATAAAAAATAGTATTATATTTCATTGTCATTGTGTTACAAAACTTAAGTTATTTAAAAAGTTTAATCCACTATTATATGATGTTTTTTAATTCCTTCTAGATATCTAGGTAATACTCCTGTGATTAGGAATATTTTTTCATCTTCCCTTACATTATAAGATATTAGCATGCCAGGGAATGAAAAGTAATTCCATCCCAACATAAGGTGATTCAACATCCAATAGATACTTCATAGAAGAAACTATTTTGATAAACACATTGTTTTCATCATCAAGACTATATGAATATAGTGCAGTTTCTTGAATGGTAGAAGTTCAACATTAAATGTATCTATATTTTGAATTTAAATTTAATTTAATTTATCTTCAATAGTGATCTCACTTTGGATTTCCATAAATTTTTCCATGACCTAAAAAATTTAAATAAAATTAAAATCAACATTTTTTATCGAACATTAAAATTCCATTATATTGATTAAATCAACTTTAAATGAAGGTATAAAATTAAATTTACAAATCTTATTTCTTATCTTAATAAAAATTTTGTTTTTATTATATCTATTTGTTTTTCAAAAATCACTATCAACTGTCATTTGTAAAGAATTTTTAAATAAATAATTTTTTTAAGTCATAGAATATGACTACAAGTGATCATATCCTATTATTCCACATTATTATTTAAAAAAATAGTGCATCTAAATTAATTTATTAAAAAATCAAATATCATAATATGAAATATTATGCTATAGGATACGATAGGACTACCAACCCAAAATGCGACTTATAACAATTAAAAATTTTAATATTTTTTTCCTATCAATCCAATTATAATGAATCCAAAATTATGATTTCAATTATTTGTTAATAAAATAAATTATCAAAAGAATTATATTAATTAAAATGATATTTTAAATAATGTTAAATTACATTTTTATGATATATATTAATTTATACTGTTATTTTAACTTAATTAATTCATTTTTTTTGAATTTAATAAAATAAATATTTCTCAAATTTTGTTAATAATCATTCAATATTATTTTTTTATATATTAATATAATTTATATGAAGTTAAATATTATGCATTTTTGGTTAGAAATACTATGTTTTGATAAATAATAATGTAAAATTATATAGTGGATATAAATTACTTAATAAGACAAAACATAATTTTTTTAATTTAATGTATAAAAAAGGTTTAGGTATTAATCTAAAAAAATTTAAAATAATCCATTATATTTTATTTTTAAAATATATAATATAATTACATATTAAATATCAATATATAAAATGAAATTATTTCATGAAATATTATACATTTAAATGATTTTATTTTATATAGAATAATATAGTAGTGTTTATATTTCAAAATGAATATAATGGGATTATATTTAAGATTATTGAATGTCGGTAATTAATAAGTATATTTTAATGTATATTTAATTATATTTAATTTAATAATCAACAAATAATGATTTTATTATTCTTAGATATATAAATGTTTTATTTATTTTAAATATTATTAATTTTTTACTATGAATGGTTAACGATTGTTTATATTGTAAAATGGTTAATTATTTACTTTAAATTTCCTAATTGTATCAACAAATTATTATAACTGAATTTAAGAGTCATATATTAAGTATGCTAATTAAATTTTGACTCCAGCATCCATGACATCAATTTCTATTTATAGTTATTGGATTTAATTTACATTTTAAAATAGAAAATACATATTTGGTATTTTGTTATAATATATTTTGATCTCCCTTCAGTATATTATCTCTCTGTAGTTATACTATAATAGATTGTTCCAACGATCATCAATGATTATGGGTAATTAAAGAAAGTGTGGGGTTAACTATATGTGGTTCCATTATTACGTTAACAAAGATTATAATTTTCATATAATTCTAAAATAGTACATTAAATTTTCAAGAACCATAAGAAATAGAAGAATTTATATATTTGTTAATATATTTTTTTCATTTTTTCATTGTGTTATAAAAACCGTGATCATTTTAATGATTCACATATCAATATGGTTTGAAAAAAAATTATATAGAAAATAATATTCCATGAACAAAATTGTAAAATGAATAAAAATATAAATTGACTAACATCAGATAAGATTTTGATATTTAATCACATTTATGATATTTCATCGAAATAGTTTGTTATCAAGACCTATTTCATTCATTATGGGCCACCTTAATAGTTAGGCTCACATGACCTATACTTCAAAAAGTAGATAAAGAATATGTCAACAGTAACTGCAAGTTACATTGTTCTTGGAATTATCATCAACATAAAATTAGCTCAAACACACTAATGACATAAATACTAGATGAATACTATTAATCTATTCCATATGATTGATCTAGATTATATTTTATCCACTCATCATTCCAAGTTCCATGTATGGTATTATTAATGTAACATTGAAATATTATTTTCGAATACAACATTATCGATGTTCATATTTTCTTATTATGCAATCCATTTCAAACATGTTTCAATTAGTATCAAATAGTTTTAGAATGGAAATATGGTCATGGGTGTGTTTGAATGTTTTCGTAAATTATGGAACAACACATACATCATTTAAATCTATAGGTGGTACACTGGATATCCATTGGTGCCACAGACTATTGTGTGGTCTTGGTTGTGGCTGCAACAATTGACAATAACAAATGAATTGTTGATGAGACTTAAGTATTCCTTCTAGCAGGCCTTCAAAAAGCTAATTCACTTTTTTATTAGTCCTTAGACCACTGGTGGGATTAGTAAGGGATTTTGAAGATCTTTATAGGCCACCATTTCAATGGTGGCCCAAACTAGCTATCATGTGGCACATATATACAATGTGTATGTACTTGTCAAATAATAATTATTCCTTATGAAACCCCCATAATAAATCTTAATTAACATCATTTTACCCAAATAATATACTTCCAAAAAAGAGACCTATTTGTAATCACTTTTTATCAACCTACCTAATTCCATCACAGAACATATATCGAATCAAATATGTTGTCTTATCTTGGTATGAGTTATCAATTTTGGTTTTGGAAGACCTATATCTTTCAATACACATTAAATTTCCTTATATATCAGCATTACCAATAATAGAAATTCTATATCTAGATTTATTATATTATTCCATTTATATAGATTGTAAATTTCTTAGGATTTTTTAGGATATTTTATCTTTCTATAGTAATGCTCTTATTTTTATGTATAAATTATTAACCTTTGGAATTATTCCTAATAGATCATTTCAAATTGGATATTTAGGCTTTGGAATTATTTATTTAATATATTTTCTCAAATTCTATTACCATCAACTTGTAATCGATTATTATTTACCATAGATATTTACAGTATAATTCTATCTTGGTATAATCTTTCATGAATTGTATTTATTCTACAAACCGTTATTGGGTTCTCTATTAATTTTTTATGAGAAATTGTTAATTGTAATAAAATGGTTTTTATAAAATATTATGATAATAATTATAGAGATAAAATTGATTTCTCTCTTTGGTGTTCTTAAAAAAGTCATTTTAATATTGAATTGTATAGTTTTATAAATTAAATTCAAATAGAATAAAAATGATTTTGGTCAACGATGAGGTAGGGATTCATCATTTGGAATGAAAACTAACCCAATATACATGTTATGTAACGTTAATTTGTTAACTCATTTTTTATTCAGTTGTATTGTTTCACTCTTGAGTGTGCACCAGTACCAGATAAACTGATTATGCTTGGGTATTGGGAACACTATGTTTCCTAAAAATCATATGAAATAAGGATCCCCATTGACCTAAAAAATATTATCTTAATGGAATTATTTATCTATTTCTGACATGGAAAAATTATTATTAAGTAAAAATATAAATTTATAAACCCTAAATAATGGAAATGGTAGTCCATAGGATTATTCTCAGAGAAGAACTGATCAATGTTCTATTATTCTTCCCCAAAATGTTTTTCTAAATATGAATATTTTAAATGTGTTAGAAAATATCATGAACACTGATTAAAATATAAAATGGAGTGGGGCGATGTGATGAACTTGTTGACGAATAATAAATAAAAAAACAATATTAGAAAATGATAACTATGTTTGAGAGAAATATTTATTAGATGCAAGTTAATCCACCCATAAATACTTATAACTGATCTATCGACATATTAAATCAATCATATACTCACTCAGTGCATTATAAATCACTTGATTTGTACACCTCTCTTAAAATGAGTATTATTTATATGCATAATCAAATCCCTAAAAATACTCCATTAACTGGAAAGAGACCACCCTATTTAACCACTCCATAAAATGAATTTTTTTTTGGAATAAATGATTATTTGAAGTATATTTACTCACTAAACCACACTTTGATACTCTAACAAGTGATCAGAGATGATAGGGGATATAACAAAAGGGAAATAGTTTTGAAAACTACCCTTAAATGGTTGTTCTCCCACATCCCAACTTATGTACTCAGTGTCTACCAAATGAAATGATGATGGATGAGGAAATAAATGATGCATGGATCACTAAGTATCATTGAGTTTCAATTCCATAACCATAACTAGTAGATTATACATTAACTAGTGATGATCATTTATCATAAAACATAAGGAGTAAGAATAAAAAAAATTATTATTAAAATATCAAATAGAATAATATAATGAGAGATACAATGGGAAAATGAAAACAAAATAGGTCCCATAAATCAACAATACTAATTAATGAGGTTAATGCACCGACTTTTAAACATTTTAAAATGAAAAATAGTGATAAACTAACTAATATGAATTTTTAATCCATGTGGAACTCTATAAAATTCTCACCACATCTATTGAGTGATGTCCCTATATGAGTATTTTACAAATCACAATGGATTTATATTCTAATAGTATATGATATGAAGTTCACCAGATCACCTTCACCCTTTCCTTAAAATAATATTTCTATTTTCTACCAGACCAAAATAATGATTTGATGTTTAGAATATATTCTTTTATAAATTATTTCCCATGTCTAAATTTTGGGAAGTGGAATAGTGTGAAAATTTTCTCCTGCGTATCAGCACATCTTGAGACTTGTCTGTTAGTTTTTTTCACTTGTATTTGTAATAGGTCCATGCATTGATTCAATTGGATAATTTTTATTTAGTCCGGTCTATATTTATGAAAACAGTTTTTTGAAATTATTATTTTCTTGTGTTGTCTCTTTTTGATAAAATTATTGACCATAATCTCTTCTAGGAACACGTGATTGTTTGAGGATTGAGAACCAGTTAATTATTAATATATCTCTTCATTGTATACTATATTAATCCTTAAATAGTGAAATAATTTTATATATCCCAAAACATATTCAACTCAATATTATTGAGGAATCTAATTCAATGAAGATATAATCTTTAGCTTAAGTCTTAGTTTTTTTAAGTTGAACACACATTTTTCACATCATAAAATTATTATTTACACAATATGGTTGATATAATAGGATAAAATATTTCATTATATTATATACAAGGAAAATAATAATAATAATATATTCACAAATATCATAAATTTATGCCTTCTAAATTGTCAAAAATATTGGGTAAGCATCAACTTACTACATAGTTAAAACATCCAATTGCATGAACTAAACCACCCCAATTTTATATGTTCAATGATTGGATATGGTTTCATCATAATTTTATAATTCATCAATCATTATCAAGTGGTAGAACCGTGTTTTTTGAAAAAAATTCTTTAACTAATGATAAAATAGTTATGTAAGGGTGGATCATGATCTATTTGAATATTTGAGAATTTTTTTTGGTGTTCTCCCACGTGGTGCTGAGTTCATATTGGGTCTATGTATTTGTGGTTTCATATCAATGAAAATTATTTAATATCATCAATTGGTTCTATGAATATGGATTTATATTAGAATCATCCAACATCTTCAAGGATCGATTTATTGTTGAATCATCAGTGATGTGTGGGGGAGTCATTTGATTTCTCACTAAATCTCCCATGTGAGGTGATTTAACTATGATGAGTGTTTCTTTAATAGTTGATCTAGATTACTCTACCTTGTTGTAAAAATATTGTGATAGAATTACACTTGTGGATCCCCATGATCAAGTTCCCAAATTAGTTGGACCTTTTGGAGTTGGATGTGGTGACAACATAATTTATCCTAAAATTAGTACGGTAAGGTGGATCGATGGTAATGAGATATGAGATCGTTATATTGATTCAGGTTCCAAGAATATGTATTCTTCTTCTACATGTGTATTTCCAATAATATTCGATCGGAATATTGAAATGTGAGGCCATCAATTTCTATATTGTTCGGTTGAAGGTTAATCATTAAATGGCCAATGTTCGGGTTCTCTTCTTTTGTAGTGGTCACACAGTAGGTTGTTGGGGAAGTGACTTAGACTATATATCATTGTTAGTTTGGTATTTGGATTCATTTTAGGTTTAGGTCATTATAATTAGAATATGTTCAAACAACTAGAAAAATATTATGGGAAAATATTATTTAAATTTATGATATATTGTCTGCAAGGGCACAATTATTCTTCATGGTCACTATGTAAATCAAGTGATCTATCTATGGTTAGAAGGACCATAATCACGATAGGTTGTTCAATTAAATGAGTTTAAATTCACATCATGATGTATCATTATACATTAATAGGAACAATCAATTCCTTCATGTTTTGTTAAAAATGGTCTCATGGAAGGAATCTCTACATTGTGCAGCTAGTTGGTATTTTAACATGTGATGTAACTTGTTTTTTCCATGGTAGGTTCAAAAAAATGAAATAGACGATTTAAAATTTCTATAGTTATAAAGTGTACTAACCAAGAGAGTGTATCATGGTTATTTCATTTGTATTCTATCACATAACAATAAATGTTTCTTTTTTTCATATAACTTAACACAATTCCTTAAAAAACTCTAACTTCATAGATTTAGTGATATAAAATAAAACTATTTTTCATATTAATTTAAATAAAAAAAGTCATTCAATTAAATATATATAATTCCAAAAAGAGTCATTCTAGTTTTTTTTAAAAATTTATGAATTTATGAATGAATTATGTTCCCCAATTTGAAATATCTTGAGAACTATCAATAATAAATTTCATAAAAAAATTGATCTGATGAATTAAATATCAATAAGAATTAAGTTTCCTATCAACATATGGGAAATAACAATTAGAAAATGAATGAATAGCCGATAAAAAATATTTTAAATTAGTATTCACAAACATAAAGAAAATATATGTTTCAAAATTAAATATATTTAACGAGATGTACATTACAATAATTATAACATAATACAAAATATTTAATTAATTATTTAAATATATATTATTTTGAACAAAAACTTCCCCGAATTAATAAATCTTGATTACAATCAAAATCCTAGACTTAAAAACTACATAGGTTCATCAAAATATATGTGGAAAAGTGATTAAAACTATCTGAATCAAAATAACCCACACATAAATATTTGTTTTTATTAAAAATATTCCATGATTTTCATCACTGTAAATATAGTTATCAATATTTTTTACATCAGATAAAAATAATACAAGTTGATATATTTGTTAACAATGGAATAAAATAATTTGGTGGGTTAGGATTTTCATGGAATATTCATAGTATGAATTACATAAATTAGTATTCACACTATACATTAAGAGATCATAGATTTATTCACTATATAAAATTAGCTGCCTCATATATAAAGTCACAAAATACCCTACAATAATACTAATTCATTTTAAAAATCTTAGGTCTTATGATTTGGTATAATTAATTTAAATGTAAACCCCATCTAGGGGAACCATCATCTATCAACCTCTCAAGGTTTATAAGAAATAAAGGACCCATTTTACACAATTCATACAACATAAATGATTTTTTGTAATTGAAATATCACCTAATGTATTTTGGTTCAAAGTTCAACCATATCATAATGAATTAATTTTTGATAAGGGACATTGTTTTAATTTTACCCACCCATAAGTATGTGTATATAATTATAAATAACTTATTTTATTTGTATATGTTTTTTTACAGAACACATGATGTTACCATGTCTATGAAACTCACAGTGGGATCCTAAATACCCATTATACTTTAAATTTAAAAGGGTTACATGATTATTACCTGACTGCAATCATTAATGTGTTTTTAAATGTGATTATATATATTTGATTTAAAAAATAATCTTTCCTGAACTATTAATCATAATTCTAAAAATATAATTCCAATTACACTATGTTTCCTAGTTCTTAAAAATAATATGTTTAGAAAGAAGATGTTACATTACTGATCAATCAAGCAATCCAAGTAATTGAAAAATCAATGAACAACTCATTGTGAAAAATGCTATTATAAACACAGGAAGGAAAAAATTTGGTGAAAATTGAATCTCAAAGACCCATAAATTTTGAATGATTTTAAAAAATTTATACCATTTTTTAAATAAATAATTTGGGATTCTAATGCATCCAATCGTTAAAATGAAACTTTTAATTGAATAAAAACATTCTATCAACACTTAAAGACCAATTTTTTTTTTTCCAATTTTGAACACTAATGTTTGAGATTATTTAATTCACAAAAGATTTATATTTAAGTAGATAAACTAATATTTAAGGGGTTAACATAATATTTAATGGTCACTTTTCCACATTTTAACATTAATTTATAACATTATTTTTTAAACATTCATGTGTTTCATTTATTATACACTAAAAAAATCTATTAATCTAAAATGAATAATTATAAAACATTTGGTACAACAAAACATTAATAAAATATACATCAATGGTCACAAGTAGGTTTTAAAAATATCAACTTCATTTTATGCTCTAAAATATTCAACAAGAAAGAACCTAGTCTACGAATAACATATTCATATGTTCGAAAAAACTGGTTAAATATATCACCACAAAATTTGAAAGAGAAAAATTAATTGGTTAGAAGAATAAATATTTGAATTATTTTAAATTAGTACTCCCCTAAATGAATATAATTTATTAATTATTGATCAGGTGCAAGTAACTATAATAATTTTTTTTGTGATCAATCATTAGATATAATATTAATGTCCCTTAATGTATTTAATATAATAAAAGTTGATTTAAATATATAAAATTATATTTAAATAAAGAATAAAAACTACGGAATTTTGATGTTGATGATTTATAGTGCAGCTCCGATTTTTTCACCGGATATCACTTAGAATCATTGCTTGATTCTTTAAATCAAATAAAAACCAAATATTTCAAAATACAACCAAAATAATATTGAAATTGAAAAAAATATAGGGATTGATAATATGAGTATAAACCCACCAAGGGGGATATATTTTGACTCTTTGTAGAAGGATATTCCTTGTTTCGACACCTGAATTATAGAGGTTGAGGTTTTCTTTTTGAAAATAGGCCAATGTGATTGTTCACTACTTCAATTATTTGAATATTTAAATACACCCCTTTTTTAGTTTCATTAAAATCCCATTCCTTGGTAGTGTCATATTTTGTAATTAATTGATTGGTAAATAGAATTTTGCGGCTCTCCCCGTTTTCATTATGATGAGGGTTATTATTAACATGTTGTAAAAAATTATTACAAGAATGGTAATATTCTTATCTATTAGTTAAAGTAATCATTTCACATTTTAATGCACAAATTTTTATTATTTAATTTTTTTCAATACAAAATAAAAAACACCACTTCAAAATATGGGTTTCTATAATCTAGAAACTCATGTGTCTGTCTGTTTTATTTAAGGTGGTATACGACATCATATATATATATATATTATTTTTCAATAATAACCATGTTATCAAAAACATTGTGTGCTCTTTTTCTGTTGAATATCCATCAGCTTTGGTTGTACATGGGTCATTTTTCACATTCTCTAAACAAAAAATTTTATAATAATAATTTTAATTTCAGATCAGCATATTTTAATTGTTCTTATATAAGAGTAATTAGTTATCCTTGGATTATTCCATGGTTTTGAGTTATATAGTCAGTCTCATACTATATCAATTTAAAATAAAACACCGAAAATGTGGTGTCATCCAAATAATATGAGAGGATGTATTTTTCTTCTGTGATATTTTGAGTCTTTGAAAAATCATTATAGTTTTAAATGTAATAAAAATCATTATAAAGAATATATTTGATAAAATGATCACTAAAAAGCTATCTAGAATATTCCATTTCCTCATCTCCTGTCTCTAATGATCCCTCAAGAAATGTTTTGGAATATGGATCTTGAAATTCCAGTAGAAGATTATAGTAAAGGTTTTCCTCGATTATTTATTTCTCTCATAATTTTTTTTAATTTTGTTTCTTATTTCATATTTGTTTTTCTTTTGAATTATTTTCTCTCGGTCACATGATTTTTGTGTTGGGATTTTGTTCTATGTGATCCAGGAAGAGAGTTTGAAGGATGTTTACCATTATGTTAGTATCATGAAGATATTACTTCATAGGTTCTCTCCTCTTTTGATTTCTTTTTTAATATTATTAAAGGATTATGAATACTATATTATTTTGGAAGAGATAAATCATTTATAAAATCATATATATCATCATATTATTTTCATTACAACCAATATTTTTTTAGTATGACATCCTCACAATGTTCATTGTAAAGAGAGTATTTTAATAGTGAATCTAATTAAACATAATTATTTTCCGTTTTTTTATTTTTTTGTGTATTAATTTAAGATTAAGTTAAAATACTATATAGAGTAACATTTAATCCATGGAAATAAAGCTAACATTTAGTGAGGGCTTGTCGTGAGGATTGTCTCAAATACATTTATGATCCCTGGAAATTGTACAACAGGTAACCTCGGGGTATCTCTCATGTAAGAAATATATAATGTTCTAGTGGTATTCATGAATATACTTATTTGATTTTATATATATTAAAAACAATAAAAATATAATGAAAATTAATTAAATTCATAGATGGAAGGGGGAAAAAGTGACAAACTAGTGGATGAATATGTAATAGGGATATTAAGATGAGAAATAGATAAGTGTGTTAACACAAAACAATCCTCATATCTAATTTACACAACACACAACCACCTATAATTTCTCTCTAGATTGATTAGATATTTCCCATCCAATCCTAGTGTATACTCTATTTCACAAGTGACACACCTGCACCACAAAAAAATGAACATTATGCATGAGACAAAATTAATTAAATAAATATTATAAAAAAATAAAACATCAACCAATATAAACCTCACTAATACATAATACCTTCAATGATTCTTTATCATCATTATATATTCAATCACGTAGACATTCTTTAAGACACTCTGATGAGATAAAATTAGAGATGGGGAAATATAAAATTGAATGAGTGGTGAACACTTAACTTTTATGGTTTCATTAATGTTTCCCTAATTATATAGACGCAATACTCTATGATAAATAATGTTTGATGGTGATTACTATTATGGCCAAATATTTGGGCAGTTTTAGGTTTTACCTCTTCAAAATGGACATACATGTTTTCCCTTTATTAGGGATTTTCGAGATCACAACATAATAGAATGATGCATAAAAACATATATTTTTAAACAATAGAAAAAATACATAATAAAATAGATAAATTATAGGACATGAAAATAAACTATCTATCATCATTAATTAACACTAAATATAATGGAGAATAACAATATATTAGAAAATTTATATAGAAAGATAGTCATCCTAACTAACAAAAACCAGAGATCCACTTGGTCCACATTGACGTGTTCATCACCAACTCCAAGTGATGTCCCTAAAGGTGTACCTATAAATTTACAATGGCTGTAACATACAATAAAATATGTGATATCATATAAACAATCACCTTCTCCCTGGACTCATATTCATATTTCCAAACCCCCAGACCAATTGGAATATGAGATGTTGAGCATATATTATTTGGAAAATTATATTCCCACTAGTGATATTTTTTTAATGAGATAAGGTTAAATAATTCAATTTTTACTTTTCTTGTATTTGAAAGACCCAATAATTTTAAGGACTATAACATTATAGTTTAAGAATATTCCTGGTTTTAATAATACTATTTGAAATGTGGCCCAAATTTATTTCTATGAAAATTTATAATTATTATTACTTTGATCAAGTCTTTTTATGAAGAAAAATCATTGATCAGACTCCCTTATGGGTCCATACCATGTTGTGATGACCAGGGTCTAATTTAATACTGCTAATTCTCATTTATGTATCCTTAATTAACTAATCGGTCATTACATAATTCAATAGATTATGAATATTATTCAACTAATTTGGATAAAATATATTAATTTTTGAATGATATTAACTATATTTTAAGTTAAAAAATTTCAATAAATTGACTACATTGCGTTTACCTCTTCACAACAATGCATCGACAACCTGGGGGATACAAGAGGCCCTTATTTTTCCCTATTTTTACAAATGGAAAAAAAATCTAGAAAAAATTCTTGAATCACCCAAATTTATCCCTTATAAAAGGTCAAAAATCTCATGTTGTGTTTCAATCAACATGTCAGTTCAAACATCCAATTGTGGGAACCTGATCCCCCAACATATGTTCAAAATATTAGCTCTAGATTCAATATAATCCAATCATGTATCATACAGGTTTATTAATTCTTCATTTTGTGTATTTATAATTGTAAAAGATAAATTCTTCAAATGCCAAGAAAATGGTTTAAAATAGTGGATCAAGCTCAGCTTCAGGATTTGGGTAGTGCTATGGTGATAGGTGTTATCTATTATTATGTTGACTTCATATTTGGTTTGAATATTTTTTGTGCTCTCTCTATGTGATATCCTCATCATAAAATACATTATTAGTGTATGTGCCTCACGATCTACACAAGTCAATATCGAAAGATCTCAGTATATTAATCCAAATTTTACAGTGAATTGGGGTAGTTAGTCATTAGTTGGATGCTTCTAGAGGTGTTGAATAAAATGTAATTCAAATATGGAGTGTTTAGATTTAATGGGTGATTACGGTTCATCTAACTCACAGTAGACAAAATGAAGATGTGTGATATCTAGGGATATTTTCGGTCAACTTCTTCCATCAGCTGAACCATGTGGGGTTAGACATATTGATAGATCTATTTCATATGCAATCATTCGTGTTATGTTGTTAAATGGAACTCATATTCAAGATCTTCAAATTGGTGTCAATTTCCTAGTGGAAGATATCTTCTATAGTTCTCAGATTTCCAAAAAATCAATAGGATGGTTGAAAGGTACTGTGAACAGTTTCTATGCGGTGTCGAAGAGGGATCCTCATCATGTGGTAAGAATTCAGGTACTTAATCATCCATGTTATTCATGTTGTAGGTTGAGATGGACGTCATCATGACTAGATATCACTATGGGTTGTGCTTGTGGCTTTATGGTAGGTTCAGATAAAGGGTCTCACTACATTTTCAATTAATAAATGAGATAGGATGGGATCATACTATTTGCACAGATAGTATGTTATCTACATGATAGGTTCAATTGACATATTAGGTTTATTTATTTTAGTGATTTGAAATTTACATAATGTGTTAAAATGGAACATTGATATACACAGTCGTGTATATAATGGTAGGCAAAAGAAGGGACCACACTATGTGTCTTTCCTTCATGTGGAAAATTCTTATCTTCTGTCTAGTTAGAATATTAAAATGCATGGTAACATGTAATTTTACATTTATAGATAAAATAATTGACATGGTCATAATAAATCTAATCTTTATTGAATGTATAATGATCATGAGAGTGTCTCTCTATCAAGTCCATATTTTTATGTTCATCAAATAAGTTATCGCACATCATATTAAAAAATATACAGAGGTCCCAAAAAACATAGACTTCATAGATTCAGTGACATAATTTAAAATAATAATTTCCATAATGAATCAAATTAATGAATTAATTAAATTATAAAACTATAAATCTATAAAAAATCAGTTCAAAATTTTATTTATTAAAATTAATTAAAATAGAATAAAATTCAAAATCTGGAATACTTTTTGGAAACATATAAAAATTAATTTCAAAAAAAAGTACATTCCCAGTTTTAAATTTCAAAAACATTTAAATCTTAAGAAAATATTAAAAAAATATATTGGAATATTAATTATTTACCAAAAAAATTTCATATAATGTTCATATAAATATCAATAAATGATAATTTTTTAATTATATTAAAATAAAAATCAAAACATTTACTCTATTTAAAAAATAAATTAATTAAAATGTGATTTTAAACAAAAAATATATTCAGAGTCAGTTTTCCCCTAAATCATAAATACGGATAAAAAATCATCATTTAAATCCATTAATTCATGGTAAAAATTGTGGAATAGTGTATAAACACAAGCCACATAAATTAGAATACATGAAGTTTGCATTAGAGGTTCTTGGAATTCCTTAGAAATCTATTTATTTTTATGATTTATAAAATAAAAATGGGTTGACATATCGATTATTTGAGTTTAAATTTATTTCAGGAATTTTATTTAAATTAAATGGTCATATTATATTTAATTTAAAATAATTCTTGTGTAACACATTGAGGGATCATATTAGGATCTATTTCTGACATCGTACATATAACTGTTTCTTTATATAGATATGTTTTTATGTGTTTATGGGAATGGTGTCCCAATATGTAATTTCGTTTTTATGATACCAGGGTCTATGATTGTTTTAGTGATGTAATGTAATGTAATGTTAGGACCTCACAATTATGAGTTATTTATAATTCTTTAGGCATTGGTTGTTTATTTCCCTTTAATTTTAATCTTTCTCCACTATCTTGGTTTAGGATTACCTATATTGTCTCTTATTATATTATCATTTTCCAGCTTCATTATTGTAAAATAAGTAGAAATTGATTTTTTTATTCCCATGTTCTTGTCTTTAGCTAGGATCCAAAAACCCATCAGGAAATGTCAAAGATGACACAACATAAAAATTGTTTTTTAATATGAGTTCATTAATGTTTTTTTCATAAATGGTGGTTATTATGTTTCTTTAGACAGCATACATTTTGATATTCTTTGATAGACATCATATAGTAAAGTAAGAACTTCTGCCCTAGGTTGAGAGAATTATTCTATTTTTCTTTCATCTGGAAAAGCCTTATATTAACATGGGTGGGTGGAAATTGTTTCTTTTGGAACATATGGTGTTTAAAAAATAGTATTTATTTTCCAATGCCTCTTTGTAATTCTACCTGCATTATTTTATATTAAATCATAATTAATATATGGTCCTTGTTTTCTGGTGGATCATTGTCTACTTTATCATAGTATCTTGACTGTGACAAGACATCCATTGATTCAGTGGGAGGGGATTCTAATGAACCACATTATAGAAACTATTCAGTTTATTAATATTTCATCGATGTTGTAGGAAACATGGTATGATATTTATAAATTTGAGTAAAAAATGATTCTACTATTGATAGAGAGGCATATCCTTGATAGGATGTATATGGAATCGTGTATAAGGATTTCATAATAAAATGTGCAATTTTCTATGGGAAAATGATTTTTATGAAATGTATATTTGTATTGAATTTATCCGAATGCCATTTGAATTCCTAGAGGCACATAATTTATTCAATGTGAGGTTTGTCACTCAATGATTCAAAATCCATGTAGAATATTGTGGGAGTCATTTTACATGGTAAATAAGGATTATTTATTAGAGAATAAATCAATCAATTACATTATCAATGAGGTATTATATTAGGAATATGTTATAAAAGAGATGTCTATGATGATCTAAAACACTGAGAAAGAAATTTAGTCATGGATGGAGTACATGTATCATTTTACCAGGATTCATGTGTCCTCCACAAAGGTTATATCTACTAAAAATAAGAAGGATTAATAGTTTGAGATATATCTTAAATAAGATATCTAATAATGGGTTTTCATATTAATGGTGACCACAATTGATGATTTTTTCGATAGGTAGTTGAGTTTTGATCATGAGTGTGATGGAAAGACAGGGAAGAATGATTTTTTTCAATGGTAGTAGATCTAATGAATCATCTAAATAAAAAGGATGTCGAGGGAGTTTCATGATGAAAACCACTGTGTTGTTTATTATATGTATATTCTTATATTATCTTTAGATGTTAGTGGCCTGACATTCTAATAGGGTGGAAGAAAATGACCCATAGATAACATTTAAACAATACCTCTAATGATTTTAAATTTTATGATAACCTATTTCACTTAAATAAATTGTATTTTTTTCAATATAATTTTCACATAGAAAAATCCTCATTGAAAACAATTGGATCCTCATTACAATCAGATGATTCATTGTGTATATGGATTCATTTATAGGAATTCCAATGTAATTATACACAATAGAATATTATATAGTGGAATATTATGTAGGACTTTTGATAATGAGGGGTTCTATTTCATTTTTTACCTTGGAAATTACATTATTTGATATTTGTGCCTCTCACTACACTTGATTGAATCATTCAGTGTATCTTCTAAATCATCCATCTGATCACATGCCATTATTATGGAATTTATAACAACCATAAGAATGATGAAGGATCATGGATTTTGATGAACCTCGTGAACATTTTTTATGTGTGACATAGATCTAATTTGGGTTTTCTTATTTCTTATCATGGACTCCTTTAATGTAATTATCATGATTGATGTGTTGATTTTTAACAACCATCTGTTAAATTGTTATAATCAATGGGTATCGTTCACTTCTTAGGATGAAGTCCCTTGTGTGTTTTTAGAATAATATTATACAATGTCTATTTGGGTAGTAATATCTATTCTAGATCTTGGTAAGGTGATGTAATTTCAAATATTCAATATCGTATACGATTATAGTGATGAGGCTTCCCTTTTGGTAGATATTGATTTTCCCGATTTTTTCCATATTACTTTTCATTTTTCCTCCATATATGGAGGTGATATCTCAATAGACATACAATTAGAAACTCAAATGATATTGATTGTTTCTAATTGTATAGATCTAGATATGTTGAATGTTCTAAAAAATTCTGATGATTTGAGAGAAAATTTCAATGTATGCATTTCTATGTCAGCTTGGGTGTCCCTCATTATTTTATAACATTAGGATGGGGAAACAATTTATTTATGAATCAATTATCATGAGATTAATCATGTAACATGAAATAAAAATATCCATTACATCATACTAAATAATTTTTTACCTGTTTAAATGGGAAATGTTGTTTGATAAATTTGATGCACATTCTAGTGATGTATAACTCATTATTAAGAAGTTAGATATTCCAAATACTTTCTTTAGGGTCATGTATGGTTTGTTTGATAACATTGTGATGTTGTTTGCACAAACTAAATTTCCATCAATATTTATTTTACTGATGAACATGATTTCCCACCTATAACTAGGTACACTCATCATGGTGATCATGGATGGCATAATTGGGTACTCATTGACCAATGAAGTTAATTGGGATAACATGTTACATGTTTTCAGAATCTTATGGGATATCCATCTGTATGATTATTTAATACCCAAATCTTGAAAGAAGAGAATAATTTATTTGGACATGTGTTGTTACAACGTAGTATATACATTGAATATTGAAAGGTGATGGTTTTAATTTCATGGGAAGAACCACATAATTTCATTAATATTTGTTGGTAACTGGGTAATGGAATGATATTATCATAATTTTGAAATGGTTTTCTTGATTGATAATACTCTTTTGAAATCATTCACCTAGAATTGGGTGTTTTTTGGGACTTGTAGTGTTATGAATATATCAATTATATAATTTTTTTTAACTCAACATATATATTTTTTACATTATGATATTTTATTTATGGATATGATGATTATTGAGACTCTCCATGTGTATTGTTGGATTGCATTCCTCTACAAAGGTGATCATGTAGTGGACTATGAATCAGGTTATTGATGACATCTTGAGTAGAATTATCTATAAATTATTTGAAAATTGTAGTGATTGTGGATGTAATATGATTTTTAGGTAACACACATGAGCCTCAGCCGAGTTTGTTGTGGACTCCTTATGGAAATTCGGGAAACATGGGATCAAATCCAAGTGGAGGGTAATTTTAGGTACTATAGAAGTACTGTAGAAGGGATTGTAGAAGGTTTTGGAGCAGGAACTGTATAGAACTGTAGCATGTACTATAGTGAGAACTATAGTAGGCACTATTTGGCACTGTCGCGGAAGGGAATATACCCCCATTTGGGCTTTCTGGCCCTTGATTTTGTCCCCGAGTCCATTAAGGACTTCGGGCCACCGATTCCTTCGAGTTAGTAAGGCCTTCGGGTCATCTAAAGGCCTTAAATCAATAGTAATTTTAGATGCAAACTAGATAACCTTCAAGGAATATACATCAGAAGGAGGATCAAGAAGCATTCACTATTGTAAAAGTTAAACAGATTGAAAGAATGACATGTTATGCCACCTTCCATTGGGAAAATCCTGTGCATGCACGGGAAAGCGTATTTGAGTAGCCATGCAAAGGTGGAGATCTGATTTCATGAATAGGATGTTGGTGAGTAGTAGTTTCATGTAGTTAGATGGGGCTGCATGTAATGTTTTGAGACTACGAGCAATGAATTCCTCTATGGCCTGCGGGCCATGTGATACTTATGCCTACGGGGCTTGTAAGGGTTCCACCTCATCTCTTGAAAGGTGTATTATCAAAATCAATATAAAATTAAAGCCTTCGGGCCAGTGTAGAATGATTTTTAGGTAAATATTTATTTGGGTAAAATTTTATCATTTACACAGAATATAATATTTCTCATAATATCTTTTCTAAAAATGATTTAAACCATTAGTAGAGAAAATGTATTGAATACCTAATACTGTTTGACATTCACAATGCATAATAATTTGGAAAATGAAATATATTTGTTGACTCTCTTGACATGAAGTAATTGTATCAACATATATGATTGTACTAGTTTTACATGGATTTTAGGAGTTCTTCCATCTTTCTATAAGTGTTTGTGTGGGATCCTTTATATGAGATACGATTTTAAAAGGGTATCATAAAAATTAAAAGTTATAAAGTATAAGATATTATTTATACTATGATGAGACTAATACTGTGAATTTGTTTCATGAAACACTATTCAATAATTTCTCATAAAAAATGCATCACAATTGTAATAATAAGATTTTCTAACCAAGAGTTTGTTGGATGAGTTATAAAACTATAAATTTTGATTATTATTTGTAATGTTAGAAAAAAATTGGGTATTTCAATTGAGTTTAAATAAATTAAATAACTAAACAATGTCTGAAAATAAATATATGATAATGATTTGAAATAAGAAGTATGCCTGACATAATAAAGACAAGGTAAATATTGTATCTGTAGATGAGAATCGATCCTAAAACACTACCTTTATCAAAATTGATAAATTATTTCAATATAATTATACAATATATGGATCAATACTAGATGTTCTAAACATATATTGACATAAAAGTATAATGAAAACTTGAATATGAGGATTTATCCACTTATAAAAGGGATTTGATTACCCAATGTCCTCCATGAAACCAAAAATAATTGAACTTCTTATTCCAAATGTGGAGACCACGCCAAATTAATTAATAATAAAAGAATATTATTTTATATTAATAATTAGATAACATTTGTAGATAATAATTGGGGAAATTGAAATAAGAATAAAAATTTCTACAATTAATCAAGAAATCATTCTCTAGGATATGTTGAATCAAATAGTTTATAGTTAAATGTAAAAATTAAAAAGGGGAAATTACATCAAATCATCACTACCAACTTAAAATTAGAGATTATCCAATCATGTACTTATTATAACAAATAGAACACCTTTTATCTAAAATATATTTCTCTTGAATAAAGCACTTCTTCAATCTGATAATGTTTGAAATTAAGATATTATGAAAATATATATTATAGAATGGGTGGGAACATACTATTCAATTTATATTCCTCATATTTGGGATAAATTTTAGACCAACCCCTACTATTTTTTGAAACTTTTTCTTATCCAATATTTTTCAAAGCAAAATTATAATTTATTAAAAAATAAATCTATTTGATTTCTTCTAAAAAATTATATAACATAATTTGTAGAGTGAAATATTTCTATTTGAGGTGCCACTAGAAGTTACTCCACATTAACATGTCCAATTACTATAATATTTCCCTAATTTAATTTTGTAATGTAATGTAGAGTTAATTTTTAGAATCCTCATTCTTTATAATGTTGAATCACCTCAATTTTACATTTTGGTACTGATTTATGTTTCTTTTATTGAAGGGGTATTTATTTTTTATAAAAAAGGATTTTCGTAAATGGTTGATTTTTTGGGCCTCAAAATGATTTATTCATAAAATATTCAAATATATACTGTTGAATCCAACTATACATGAATTTTTAAAATAATCAATAATATTATTACTTTTAATGATGTTATTCCCAATGCACTATAGTGATGTAAAATTTTCAAAATTTTGGAATTTTCACAATATAGTTCATAAACTCAAAAAAAATAAAAAATTGATGATATTTTATGTAATGAACAATTTTTTGGGGTATTAATAATTTGCCTACACAATAATGTTTTTTAAAAAATATCATCTCAATCATAGACCATTAATAAATGGTGTCTCCCCATAGATGGTAAAATTTCCATTAGGAACTAGTATATTATTCCTTCTTCTTCGAGAAAGGATATATTGGGATATTGTCATCATTATCAATGAGTGGTACACCCTTTCAATAATGATATGTATGATGACAGTAATAGATATTTTTTCTGAAATTTATTAAAAATGGACAAATATGTAATTGTTTCAAGCTGTTATATTAGAAAACAAATTATAAATATGAACCAAAAGACTTCTATTATTTTCATCCACTTCTATTGAATACTTGAAAATGTAATGATACATTCATGGATTTTATAATACATTTAAAAAAAATTAATGATGCAGAAAATACATTTGGGTTGTTATTGATCATTTAACAATGTTATATTGTTTCATTCTGACAAATGAAACCATTAAATGTGATGAACTCGGGATCATTTATGTTAATGTGGTCATGAGACTACATTGGTCTCATAAGGTCAATGCCTTAGATCGCTACCCTCAACATAACTATAAAATTTTACAGGTTCACTAGAATTTTATATAATCATACGTAAATTTGACCACGATTTATCACACCGAGAATGATGGGTTGATAAAAGGAGAAATCATATAATAGAATATATGCTTCTATATTTTTTCCTTGGACTTCATAGGTGCATCATTAGTCTATTTAGGTATGGTGGAATATTTTTATATTATTATATACTAGTAATCCATCAGAATGTATCATTTATATGAAATATATAGTCATTCTTATAGGTATAATCTATATTGTTACGTGCATCAATAATATTCATTCCTAGGAACAATATAAATATCTAGTTGATTCATTGGTGTTTAGTGATGTATCAATACCATAACATGTTTTAGTTGGATTCATGTAATCTACCTCTATTGTTTTCTTTTTGATTCTGTTTTCTTCTATTCGTCACCCAAATTGGGTCACCAACATCTTGGGATGTACGGGAATATCACTCCTATGTATGAGGGAATGCATGATTAGTAGTAGAAAATTATATTTTTGGGACATTATTTTGAATTCATATTAATAAAAACTAAAATTACAAGTTATTTTAATATCATTTTATAAAAAACAGTGTTAGTATATAATTTTCTATCATGGTATTGGAATTTATTATAATAAATTTATTAAAAAATCATGTTCAACGTAGACATTCAACATCAGATAATAATAACCCAATGAAAAATTATTTTTCAATTCAGTGTTTTTGTAAATATTAAAATTCAAATCATGATATAAAATAATTTTAATGTCATTTTTTTAAAAGAAAAAATTGTAAAAATATACTATAATCCAAAATCATCAAACACATTATGTGAATATTTAAAAATCATTAATACACTCTATTTTTAAAAAAATCTACTCCACCATTTAATAGGTATTAAAAAACAATGTTAATAGCCAAATTTTAAAATTTATATATTTGAAAACTGATGTAAAATAAAATATATCATTTGTTATAAAAAACGATGTTAAATATATTTTTTATATTTTTATTTTAATATTTCATCATAAATGTGTATTTTTTAACAGGTTATTTGAAACCGATGCGAATAGCGCATTTGACAACTATTTCTTCAAAAACCCAATTATAAATATGATGTTAACATAATTATTTTTAACAAGATAAACCTAAAATAACATAAATAGGAATACATATTATTACATGACTTAATTTGAGTGATCATTAAACTATAACAAACAACGTGATCAACATTGAAGAAAAAAAGACGTTTAATGTTCTTATCTCAAGATGTACTACTTCAAGCCTCAATAAATTTTTATCTAAAATCCCATTATAGATCCATAAATAATCAAATAAAATATTTCGTAACAAAATTTTTATTTTTCAATTTTATTAAAAAAAATTTCGTTAAAGTTATTAATTTTAGGTAACTTTTTTACATCAGTTATTAAAAAACCAACATTAAAAGTCTTTTTCACGTGGATTTTTAAAACAATGACATTAAATGATAAATTTATAATAATAAATTAAATATAAAATTTAAAAAATACTTCTATAATTAATTATTTTTAGAAAAATGTTAAGTGATTATTTTTAATGTAGTTTTTTTTGAAACCCAATTTTAAAATTCAGATATGTCTTTTTTTATAACATGATCATTATAGATTTTATATTATTCACATTGTGCACTTATACCTTTTTTCTTCCTACATATTAATATGAAAATAGATTGTGAGTTTTCTCTTTTCTTACATATATATAATATTAGACATTAACCTAACTTGGTCATTTTTTTCATTATCATTATAATTTTCAATTATATTTAATTTCAACATTTGTTCTTATAGAAGTGAAAATATATCTATATTATATGTTTATTTTCCATTATTTTCCACTATATTCAAATTTAAAATAAAATTTACTTATTTCGAATATATTTATTTCAATGTTGAATATGTGTCCGCATCATATATTTTTTTGGTAATACTCAAAATAACTAATGATTTTTTCATTGTGATGAATGTAAATATCAATACATGATCTATAATTCCATATTAATCAATAAAAACAATTAAAAATAATGAAAAAAATTAACTAATGTTTGTAATTTCTATTTTTATAAGTTTCTATACTCTTATTCTATGATTATAGATCTAATATGAAATTTTTTCCAAAATTTATTGTTTAGAGATTTTTAAATTATAACAGTAACTAAATTTTATCAATAAGTCTTTTTTCCTCCATAACCAATAAAATAAATTCATAAAAAGTATTAAATTATTCTATAAATAGTTTTTTGTATGTTTTTAACAATTTTCATTTGAAAAAAAACATTAAGTCTTATTTATAATATTTTTATCATCAGTGTATCTTATAACTCACATTAATGTTGTGTTTTGATATTAGTTATATATATAAACAAAACAAAAGGTTATTTTTAAAGTTTATTTTGATATTATCTTATTTATTTTTAGCCTTCCACCACTATTCCACATAAAAATGGTAAAAGTGTATGGAAATATTTAGCATCAATTATATAAGTTAAAAAATAACATTAATATTAAATGAAAATATACGATAAAAATTATTCTTTTTCCAGTTGATGTGAGTTAATTACATGGAATTTTAGATAGTAACCCTTGTTTTATAAATTATATTTATTTTATACATAACATGTTTTATTTTAATCAACACTAAAATTATAATCATGATCCACATAATTTTTTGAATTGACCAAACATCATCATTTTACATGTTATGTCTTAGACTAAGAAAAGACATTGAGATAGTGATTCTCAAGTGAATGTTCCAAAAGATATATTTATATAATTTTTTATATTTTTTTGGTAGTATGGCTTGGAATCTCATTAGAATTGCGTGAGATATTCTATGATGAGGGACCAATGGCCTCATTTCTTTGGAGACCAACATTCTTCAACATATCATATTATTAGAAGAATGAAATATGGTGGGGAGAATTGTAGCATCCCGCTATTATTTTTATGGGATCATTTTCCATTGTAATTTTCTATTATTAATTTTTTATTTTTACCTTTTCCTTTTTTATATTGTACATCTCACATTATAAATGTTTTTGAGGGTGTGATTAACTTTTTTTGTGAGGTGTGGACTAATACCTTCCCTTAGTAAAGATATAGGTGGTCCACTAGGTTTCTTGGTGGGGTCAATTGACTAGAAGATGTGTTTATCTATGGATATAACACATTATTATTCCCAAAATATATCTCATGGACCTCGAAAAGCTAACTTTATGAGAAATCCATTACTATTGTAACTGTGAAGTATCTCTCATCTAGGATGGGGGTCTACATCATCATGTTTATAGTCTAATATGGGACATCTACTTATATGCGTAATCCATTTTCAAACTATTGGAAACCATCAGTGGTCCACTGGTGATGGTTTGGGTTGATGGAGTGTGTATTGTATCATAATTATTCTTTTTGACACCCCTATATTTGATATAATTCATTAACCATAGACCCTAATAATACACCTTTGAATATGAAGGCCTCTATTGGACATATTTTAATTTCCCAACCTGTTTCTTTTTTGAATCATAAAAAGCATAAAATCTTATAATTATCAATAATATTTTCAATAAAATTCCCCATCTGAAATATCGTTTTTTATATTTAGTAATATTATATTAAATAATTCAGCATAACAACATAATGAAACAAAGTGAATTTTATAAGAATAATTTAAAAATTGCAACTTGTGTAACGACCCAAAATTTCATTAATGGAAAATTCCACTTGATCCAGTTAAATGTTTCTTTATGAAAAATGTTTTTATAAGATATCAACTTTTTTTAGTTTTACTTTAAGTTTTTTGACCGTTACTTTTATAGCCGTTGAACAGGGATCATCTGGGTAGTTTAAATATAAGGCTTTAACGAACCAATTTTCTACTCAGACAAAGGAAGCGATGGCCTCATCCAGTAGAATTTCCCCTTACGAAGCCCATTTGTCGAAGCTCAGAAAAGAGGTGGCATCTTTGGGCTTTTCCCTTGACCAAGCCCAAGCTGAGATTCATCAAGTCAAGCTCGAACGTGATCGTCTAAGGGAAAAATGGAAGTTGATAGAGATTACCACTCGAGCGATGTTATCCAAGCAACCCCAAGAGTCTGTCACCATCGCACACATTACCCTTAGGTATTATGCGGCTATTTTAAGGGGTTATGTAACAAATACGTAGCACCATGTTCATGTAAATTATTTTTGTATATAATAGTGAATATAATTTCTAGTCATTTTTGATGCATTGTAATTAGTTTTTAAAGTACAAATGGTGTTTTTAGTTATTATTTAATTAAGAATTATATTTTATTAAATTAAAGGATTTTTGAATTAAATAATATTTTAATAAAATATTATTATTAATATTAAATTAATTTTTATTAAATATAAATGATTTTATAATTTTATGAATGCAATTAAAATTTTTATTAAGGTTTGAATGCCATTTCTGTCAAAACCCGTGATTTTTTTTATAAATGTCGGTTTTTATTTTAAAAGTGAAAATTCACATATTTAGAAAATTATTTAGATAAAATAAATATTATTTTTGGAATCAGGACGTCGAAATTATTCAACGGTGAATTTTTCATAATTTTCTGAGACAGTCAAATTTTTGGGTAAAAATTAAATACCATTTAAATATATAATGTGTTTTATGACATCATAATGACCCAATGGTGATGTAATAAAATACCATAATCCTTATGTTCGGCCAATATATGTTTTATCATTAAAATAATGAGGTTTTGGGTTTGTTTTAATCACTTTTCAAAGCATTAATGGAGCCCTCAAGACTTATTCAACACTTTGCCTTTTTAAATTAATTTCCATGGGAGTGTGACTCACCTCCACATAAGCAAACCTATTTTTTTAATAAGTTCGGACCTTGGACATGTAAAATATTATTTTCCTATTTTCTTTTCCAGAAACCATGGGCAAATACCATGGGATGGTTTGTGGTTTGGATTATTTTAATATAAGGGGTCCCAAACCTAAAAAATAAAGAATTCTCTCACCTTTCCTATATAAACCCACCCAAGATCCCACTTCCTCCTCACTCAAAGACCTTGAAGTTCGTCCAACCTTTGCCCTAGTCTCTCTAGAATCCTCTCAAGGTTCCCCAAGCTCCCAAGAAGCCTCTCACAAGCCTCTCTCTAGCCTTTGGAATCATACTTCCAAGTAATGGGTTTTCTTCCTTTCTCATTTTTTTGTCAATTTTCTTTAAGTTGTATTTCCCTTTTTATTTCAATTATGAATGTTGGGGCATGGTTTCTCACCTCCCCCATACTGTCCTCTTATTGTTTGAATTATGGGAGAACCCTTTCTCTCTCATTAAATGCCTCCCAAGTACACCCGTTACTATGCCGAAATTCCGAAAGGAACTTCTCTCTCTTCTTTTACATTCAAGCAATACTTTTGTATCATGAATCTAAATTCCATTTCTATTGTTGGGACATGTATATATATGATCTCCTTACTGTCCATTACATGTAAATATGATGAGGAACCCCTTTATCTCTCATCAGCCTTTTTTATGAATTCTTATGTCATGCCATTACGCTGCCGAAATCGCACTGATTTTCTAAGCCAATGTCTTTGTGTAGTGAATACCATGCCCATTTCTCCACAAAGGGTATTCACCTTTATGCACATTTACATATTGATTATAAAGTTTCATGTATTAATTCCACATTCCTATATCGTGGAAGAAATGATTATGTTTTATGAATCCATGTTTTATGATCCATGTGGCACACTTATGCATGAAATGAAATGTTTAAGAAGGGTGCGCCCTTTATAGCACTCCAATGCATTGGGTAAAGTATAGTATCATGATATGTCATGTGCAATGAGTGTTTAATCATGATAATTCAAGTGCAATAAGGGTTTACTCGTGCTTCAAGTGCAATGAGGGTTTACTCATGCTCCATGTGCAATGAGCCTTGGCTCATGCTAATTCAATGTTAAGTGTTGTTGCCACATTTCCATGTTATGATTATCATGCTTTATCATGCCTTTATGTTCATGTTTCTATTATGCTCTATTGATATGCCTATTTCCTAACATGTATTTCACTCCTCATGTTATTCGTTGTTTACTCCCTTACTGGGCTTTATAGCTCACCCTTTTCTTATGCATGTCCTCAGGTTATCCCATGCAATGCTAAGTACGAAGGAATGTAGTGGTCATGTAAAGGAAGTTTTCAATAAAGATGTTGTATTTCAAGTTTAAAGTTTTTATGTAATAATCCTAAGCCCCAAAGACACCTAACCTCTCGATCTTCTTTGTTGGATCAAGTGAAGTTTTATGTAATAAAGCATGTTTATGTTGTAATAAAAAGCAGGGTTGTCATAGTTGGTATCAGAGGATAGGTTTAGTTAATTTTGGGATTAGGAAACCCTAGTAAAGCCTTAGATACAAGACTAAGCATAATAAAAACATCCCTATGTTTTGGTAAATACTAAGTAAGTGGTTTATCAAACAAATACATCCCTGTCTGGATACGAGCAGGTAGAGGCGGATCTGGCACAGATGTATCATAGGGGTAAAACCCGAAAACACCGCATTGAGCTAGACTCGAACGGGAACTAGTGCACGACAACGGGCCTTGCTGCACTCTTAGATTACGACACTCCCGGGGGATATGTTTTGATAAATTCACAATCTTAGTATGAACCCTTATTAAGGGAAAAAATTCCCCAAAGAATATATGTTAGAAGGTAGATCATGAAAAGCCTGGATTGAATCCTATAGACTCATGAGTTAAAGAGATTAAAGTTAATTTATAAGTCATCAACTTTTGTCTTTGGATTACCCTTTATGTGTTACCCCTAAATTTCCTTTTATTCCAGCCAATGGCCGGTAATAGGAGAACTCGGGCTAACAACCGTTGTGAAGATCAGTGTGATGATTGTACTTATGAGATGCCCAATCCAATGGGAGCGGGAATCGCGAACTTTTTCACACTTCTCTCTCAGCTAACTCAAGTTTTGAATAGAAACACTGGTCAAGAGGAACTCTCAACCCCCCCTAAGAAAGAACAAGTCGCTATTGAATGTTTCATGAGACAAAGGCCTCCTACTTTTAGTGGATCATCCGATCCCACGATTGCTGAACAATGGATCAACTCCATTGAAAAGATATTCTCCATCCTCCAATGCTCTGGAAAAGAGAAGGTTCTCCTGGCGGCTTATCGTATGGAGGGTGAAGCTGATCAATGATGTACATTGATCAAAAAATACGAAGCCTGAGGAGGAGATCGAGGCTTTGGAATGGAAGGTATTCCGGAAGATGTTTTTCGATAAATATTTTCCACGCACCCTCCGTCTTAAGATGGAAAGGGACTTCCTTTCCCTCAAGCAGAAAGATGAAGAATCTGTGGGAGCGTACGAGGCAAACTTCACAAGGCTTGCACGATACACTTCCGGCTTTGTCGTTACCCCCGAATGCAAGGTTGACCGCTTCTTTGGTGGGCTGAAGCCTAGCTTGCGGAAAGCATTAGCAATCCGTGACTTCGACAGCTATGAGGAAATTGTCCGATGTGCCCTCAAGGTTGAAATGGAGATCAGAGAATCACAGGGGTATCATGGGGACAAGAAGCGTAAGGTGGACTCCAATACTGGTGGTCCGATGGATAAATCCAACGGCGCTAAGAAATTCCAGCACCCCACTTGCCAAAAGAGTGGAAAGAAGCACCCTGGAAATTGCCTTAGGGGGACAAGAAAATGCTTCAAGTGCGGAAGAGAAGGGCACCTAGCTGTTAACTGTCAGCAAGAAGGACCCGCGGCTGCGACAGAGGAGAGGAACGCTCCGTTCGAACCTCAACGCGTTGTTCAATGCTTCAAATGCATAAAACCGGGTCATTTTGCGAATCAGTGCCCTAATCCAAGGGTTATCGGAGGCAATCAACAACCTCCAAGACAACAAGGAAGATCTTTTGCCATCACTTCTGCCGAAGTGAACCCTGACAACGAAGTGGTGACAGGTACGCTAGTTATTCATTCAAGAATAGCGAACGTACTTTTTGATTCAGGTTCTACGCATTCTTTTATATCTAAAAAGTTTAGTAGAACAATCCCTGCACCACCACAAATCATGGAAGTAAAGATGTCGGTGAGTATGGAAAATGGGGCAATCATTGCATCCCATGAGTATAAGTCCTCCCCTGTTATATTATGTGGATTGAATTTCCCGGCGAACCTCGTCATACTCCCTTTGGTGGAATTTGATGCAATTCTTGGCATTGATTGGCTTTCCTTATATAGAGCCAACATAAATTGTCGGGAGAGGGAAATCACACTCCATATGGAGAATCGACCCCCCGATTCTTTACAAGTGTCAGGAGGAAGATGAATCTCCTTTAGCTCTATCATCTCAAGCATGGATATTACTGCCTTATGAGCATGCATATCTGGCTCAGATGATTAAGTCCAAGGAAGAAACCACCCTAGAAGAAATGCCTATTGTGATGGAATTCGCTGAAGTATTTCCTGAGGAACTTCCTGGTCTTCCTCCAAGAAGAGATGTTGAGTTCTCAATTGAACTTATACCTGGGGCACTACCAATATCCAAGACTCCATATAGAATGGCTGTGGTTGATCTTGAAGAAATGAAGAAACAACTACAGGAGAATCTAGATAAAGGGTTTATACGCCCAAGTGCATCACCATGGGGTGCACCAGTCCTCTTCGTCAAGAAGAAGGATGGGTCAATGCGGCTTTGCATCGATTATCGTGAACTTAACAAAATCACGATAAAGAACAAGTATCCTCTCCCAAGAATCGATGACTTGTTTGATCTGCTGCGTGGAGCACAATACTTCTCCAAGGTCAACTTGCGGTCGGGATATTATCAAGTAAGGGTGAAGAAGGAAGATATCCCCAAGACTGCTTTTCGTACAAGGTACGGGCACTATGAATTCATAGTAATGCCTTTCGGACTCACCAATGCTCCTGAAATATTCCTGGACTTGATGAATAGAGTCTTTAGATATTACCTAGACAAATTTGTGGTAGTCTTTATAGATGATATTCTAATATACTCCAAAACCAAGGAGGACCATGAGGAGAATTTAAAAACTGTACTAGAGACTTTGCGCAAGGAGAAGCTCTATGCAAAGTACAACAAGTGTGATTTTTGGTTGAAGGAAGTCTCATTCTTGGGTCATATCATCACAAGCAATGGGATATCTATGGACCCCTCCAAAACAGATTCAATTGAGGGATGGCCGAGGCCAACATCGGTAACTGATATCCATAGCTTCTTGGGGTTAGCTGGATATTATTGACGATTTGTGAGAAATTTCTCACGATTGTCCAACCCTCTTACCAAGCTAACTCGAAAGCGAGTAAAGTTTGCTTGGAGTGATGAATGCGAAGAAAGCTTCAAGGAGTTGAAAAGGAGGCTTATCACTGCACCCGTGCTCACTTTACCCACAAGTGGGGAGATTTTCGTGGTATTTAGTGATGCTTCGAAGAAGGGCTTAGGATGTGTGCTGATGCAGAATGATAAAGTGATATCATATGCCTCAAGGCAGTTGAAAATCCATGAGAGAAACTATCCAACACATGATCTAGAGTTGGCAGTGGTGATCTTTGCCTTGAAAATCTGGCGACATTATCTCTATGGAGAGAAATGTGAGATATATACTGACCACAAGAGTCATAAAAATATATTCACACAGAAAGAGATTAATATGTGCCAGAGAAGATGGATAGAGCTCATTAAGGATTATGACTGTTCAATACATTACCACCCTGGGAAAGCAAACAAGGTGGCGGATTCCCTAATTAGAAAGGATCCAACAATTCTATCAACGATGAGAATTGAGAAGGATCCAATATTCTTAGACTTGATGAAGATGGAAGTGGGAATCATAAAGAAGGTAACATCATCAATACTTTCACAAATTATTGCTCAACCATCTCTTTTGGAAAGGTTAAAGGAAGCTCAAAAGGATGATGCGGGAATCCAAGAAAAAGTGGAAGCTATCAAGAAGGGAAAATCCTCAGAGTTTAATGTTAATGAATAAGGAATTGTGCGGTTTGGGAAAAGACTATGTGTTCCATCAAGTTCGGAGCTGAAGAAGGAACTTTTGGATGATGCACATAGTTCAAATTTCTCTATTCACCCAGGGAGCACAAAGATGTATCGAGATCTCCGAGAAAACTTTTGGTGGGATAATATGAAGAAGGAGATCGCTGAATATACATCAAAGTGCCTAGTGTGTCAGAAAGTGAAGGCAGAGAGGCAGAGGTCTAAGGGGATGATGCAACCATTGCCCATACCAAAATGGAAATAGGAGAACATCACCATGGACTTTGTCACCGGACTTCCAAGGACATCCAAAGGCAACAATGCAATCTGGGTTGTTGTGGATCGTCTTACAAAGACTGCACACTTCATTGCTATTCGAGAGGATTTCTATTTGGATCAACTGGCACAGATATATATCAGGGAAGTGGTACGGTTGCATTGAGTACCACTATCTATTGTTTCTGATCGAGATCCAAGATTTACCTCTAAGTTTTGTAAGAGTCTTCAACATGCTCTGAATAATGAACTAAACTTCAGTACGGCCTATCATCCTGAAACTGATGGCCAATCCGAGCGAACTATCCAAACACTTGAGGATATGTTGAGAGCGTGCTAAATGGAATTTAAAGAAGGATGGGATCAACATCTTCCTCTGGTTGAGTTCTCTTATAATAATAGATTCCACTTGAGCATCCAAATGGCACCATATGAAGCCCTGTATGGGAAAAGGTGTAAAACACCGCCATGTTGGGATGAGGTCGGTGAACGTAAGCTTCTTGGACCAGAAATGGTCGAAGAAATGGTGGAGAAGGTGAAAACCATTCAGCAGCATATCAAGGCAGCCCAAAGTCGACAGAAGAGTTATGCAGATAATCGTCGACGAGACCTTGAGTTTAAAGTCGGAGACATGGTGTTTTTACGCATATCTCCGTGGAAGAAGGTCATGAGGTTTGGAAATAAAGGGAAGTTAAGTCCAAGGTACATCGGCCCCTTCGAGATTCTTGATCGTGTTGGGGCTGTGGCCTATCGACTAGCACTTCCACCTACTATGGCCAAGGTGCATGATGTCTTCCATGTATCCCTCTTAAGGAAGTACATACCAGACCCTTCACATGTACTCTCTTCCGAGGTGGTACAATTAGAAGACGATCTTTCTTATGAGGAGCAACCAGTGAAGATCTTAGATCGTAGAGAAAAAGTTCTACGAAATAAGACAATCCCCCTCGTCAAGGTGTTGTGGAGAAACCACAAGTTTGAAGAAGCAACATGGGAGTCAGAGGATATGATAAAGCTAAGTTACCCACATTTGTTTTAGTGTGGGAAAAGGAAAATTTCGAGGGCGAAATTTCTTAAGGGGGGAATGTTGTAACGACCCAAAATTTCATTAATGGAAAATCCCTCTTGATCCAGTTAAATGATTCTTTATGAAAAATGTTTTTATAAGATATCAACTTTTTTTTAGTTTTACTTTAAGATTTGTGACCGTTACTTTTATAGCCGTTGAACAGTGATCATCTGGGTAGTTTAAATATAAGGCTTTAACAAACCAATTTTCTACTCAGACAAAGGAAGCGATGGCCTCATCAAGTAGTATTGCCCCTTACGAAGCCCATTTGTCGGAGCTCGGAAAATAGGTGGCGTCTTTGGGCTTTTCCCTTGACCAAGCCCAAGCTGAGCTTCATCAAGTCAAGCTCGAACGTGATCGTCTACGGGAAAAATGGAAGTTGATAGAGATTACCACTCGAGCGATGTTATCCGAGCAACCCCAAGAGTCTGTCACCATCGCACACCATACCCTTAGGTCTTATGCGGCAATTTTAATGGGTTATGTAACAAATAAGTAGCACCATGTTCATGTACATTATTTTTGTATATAATAGTGAATATAATTTCTAGTCATTTTTGATGCATTGTAATTAGTTTTTAAAGTACAAATGGTGTTTTTAGTTATTATTTAATTAAGAATTATATTTTATTAAATTAAAGGATTTTTGAATTAAATAATATTTTAATAAAATAATAATATTATTATTAAATTAATTTTTATTAAATATAAATGAACTTATAATTTTATGAATGCAATTAAAATTTTTATTAAGGTTTGAAAGCCATTTCTGTCAAAACCCGTGAATTTTTTTATAAATGTCGGTTTTTATTTTAAAAGTGAAAATTCACATATTTAGAAAATTATTTAGACAAAATAAATATTATTTTTGGAATCAGGACGTCGAAATTATCCAACGGTGAATTTTTCATAATTTTCTGAGACAGTCAAATTTTTGGGTAAAAATTAAATACCATTTAAATATATAATGTGTTTTATGACATCATAATGACCCAATGGTGATGTAATAGAATACCATAATCCTTATGATCGGCCAATATATGTTTTATCATTAAAATAATGAGGTTTTTTGTTTGTTTTAATCACTTTTCAAAGCATTAATGGAGCCCTCAAGACTTATTCAACACTTTGCCTTTTTAAATTAATTTCCATGGGAGTGTGACTCACCTCCACATAAGCAACCCTAATTTTTTAATAAGTTCGGACCTTGGACATGTAAAATATTATTTTACTCTTTCCTTTTCTAGAAACCATGGGAAAATACCATGGGATGGTTTGTGGTTTGTATTATTTTAATATAAGGGGTCCCAAACCTAAATAATAATGAATTCTCTCACCTTTCCTATATAAACCCACCCATGATCCCACTTCCTCCTCACTAAAAGCCCTTGATGTTCGTCCAACCTCTGCCCTACTCTCTCTAGAATCCTCTCAAGGGTCCCCAAGCTCCCAAGAAGCCTCTCACAAGCCTCTCTCTAGCCTTTGGAATCACACTTCCAAGTAAGGGGTTTTCATCCTTTCTCATTTTTTGGTCAATTTTTTTTAAGTTGTATTTCCCTTTTTATTTCAATTATGAATGTTGGGGAATGGTTTCTCACCTACCCCATACTGTCCTCTTATTTTTTGAATGATGGGATAACCCTTTATCTCTCATTAAATGCCTCCCATGTACACCCGTTACTATGCCGAAATTCCGAAAGGAACTTCTCTGTCTTCTTTTACATTCAAGCAATACTTTTGTATCATGAATCAAAATTCCATTTCTATTGTTGGGAAATGTATATATATGATCTCCTTATTGTACATTACATGTAAATATGATGATGAACCCCTTTCTCTCTCATCAACCTTTTTTATGAATTCTTATGTCATGCCGTTACGCTGCTGAAATCGCACCGATTTTCTAAGCCAATGTCTTTGTGTAGTGAATACCATGCCCATTTCTCCATCAAGGGTATTCACCTTTATGCACATTTACATATTGATTATAAAGTTTCATGTATGAATTCCACATTCCTTTATCGTGGAAGAAATTATTATGTTTTATGAATCCATGTTTTATGATCCATGTGGCACACTTATGCATGAAATGAAATGTTTAAGAAGGGTGCGCCCTTTATAGCGCTCCAATGCATTGGGTAAAGTATAGTATCATGATACGTCATGTGCAATGAGTGTTTACTCATGATAATTCAAGTGCAACGAGGGTTTACTCGTGCTTCAAGTGCAATGAGGGTTTACTCATGCTCTATGTGCAATGAGCCTTGGCTCATGCTAATTCAATGTTAAGTGTTGTTGCCACATTTCCATGTTATGATTATCATGCTTTATCATGCCTTTATGTTCATGTTTATAATATTCTCTATTGATATGCCTATTTCCTAACATGTATTTCACTCCTCATGTTATTCATTGTTTACTCCCTTACTGGGCTTTATAGATCACCCTTTTCTTATGCATGTCCTCAGGTTATCCCATGCAATGCTAAGTACGAAGGAATGTAGTGGTCATGTAAAGGAAGTTTTCAATAAAGATGTTGTATTTCAAGTTTAAAGTTTTTATGTAATGATCCTAAGCCCCAAAGACACTAAACCTCTCGATCTTCTTTGTTGGATCAAGTGATGTTTTATGTAATAAAGCATGTTTATGTTGTAATAAAAAGCATGGTTTTCATAATTTGATAAAAAAGTATGTACATAAGAACTGAATGTTTTGTAATGGGATAGTAAATGGAAATTAAGAAAACAAAATTGGGATAATTGGGATCTTCTCTATACCCTAGAATAATTGCACTCACAAAAAATAATATAGAAATGAGAAACAATTTTAGAAATGAAAAATCAATTTTTGATATGAAAAAATTAATATATAATTAATATAAAAATTATGTTAATGTTAAATTAATGAAATTATAGGTATTTATATGATGTAAGGAACCCATATACCCGATAAAAATATGTAAGATGGAATAGTAATCTGACAATTGGAATGGTATCTGACAATTGTAAAATTAATCTCACTATAAAGAATAGTTTTCTAACAATTAGATTACCATACTCACCTATAAAATTTTTAATTAATATCGAGGTATACTATAATGAAAATATATCATATTTATATCATGAAAATGTTAAATAAATGTTTTAATAGTTATAAAATAATTATTAATATTTTAGTAAAACACAATATGAGTAATTTGAATTTTCTAACAAATATATGGACTTTGAAATGATTTATATTTTCATTAAATGTGGTCATAAATTATAATAATATTTTAATATAAGTATTGTATAGTTTCATGAAACCATTTTGACATTTTAAATGGGTCAAAACATATATTATTATTCTAAAATTCCCAATTTTAAAATAAATGATGATTTTATTTTAAAATTGAATATATCATATTTATAATTTTTTTATTAAATGGATTTCAATTTATTAATCTATATTTTAAAAGTATGGTTTTCAATTTTTTTATTTTTTCTAAAATATTCAAAAATAATTGAATACTTAAATATTTTAAATTGCATTATTTAGTATTATAACCTAAATATATGACTTTTAGTGTCGGTTATGCTATTAGCACCCATTATTTAGAATAAAAATTCACTATTTAATATCCATAGTCACAAGAATCAATAATATTTATAGAGTTGATCCAAAATAATAAGATAATGAATATAATAATAAAAAACACCCAACTCTTCCGTAAATAAATTTAACCCTTCGTCACCCCTTATCGTAAAAACTGACAATCCTTGAAGATTTAAATTTTTTTACCCGAATATCATTACTAGAATTACCATTACATTCTAGTTCAATTGTTATCACAAAAATGAGAATTCAAATTTCCTTATGGATTATTTATATAAGGCATGATTTAAGATATAACATTTTCACCATACATCTTTTAAATTATTTTTTTCTTCTACCTTCCCATAACCATCCATATCCAAAATGAATTATTGAATTTATAATCATTTATATACTGTAATAATTTAGATTAAATTTAAAATCTTATATCCATCCACATCTTTTCAAATCATATTATAATAACGAAACCATTTTCCATATTAATTCGGGTTACCATCTCCATGGATAAAGATTTTTCATTTTCAATTGCTACCTATAAGGATTCTGATAAAACATTAATATGGTTAAATATAATTTTAATAAGTATATTAAATTTTTTAATATTCTAATTTTAAAGAATATACGTAATATTAAATAACTATTGTGTGGTGGTCATTAAAACATCTAAAATAAACTCACCATATAAGTCTAAACTTTTAAAATAATATATTCTTCTAATTCTAGAGAAACGTTTAAAAAAATACAAATTGATATACATGATTACTAATTAATTCCCATTTGAAGTTGTTTTCCTATATTTTAATAGATTAAATATTTTTTCTATACTTTACCTAACCACAAAATGAATGCTCTCAAAAAAAATTGAACTTTATATCATATTTAAATTGTAATAAATGTAAATATAAATACTATATTAATATATATATATATGAATTATTCAAAATAAAGTATTTAACTATTCTAATGTAGTTATTTTGGAAATTCAGGTCATGTAAAGAATCATTTTGTTACATAAGGAAATGGATCTTTCTCATCCTCCCTATAGAGATTTAGGGTTACACTTTCTCAGTATTACCTAACATTACCCCTCAAATTTTCTTAATTATTCTGTATATATTATTTATATACGTTCCACTAATATATAACTTGATTAAATCATCTCACTTTTCTTTGAAAATAAATTTTTTGAAAGGTTCCCTTCTCAACACCCACCGACATGGAAACACATTTCAATAGAACTCCCCTATATTGTACCCCTTTTCAAATAAACTAAATTAGATGGTTTAAGGTACCCATATTTTATAAAATTAATCATTTTTAAATGGAAAATTAATTTAAGATATTTTTATGCATTTTTTGTAATTATTATTAATTTTACCCTTTCAAAGGTTTAATATCTATTTTTTTAAACCATGTTGAAGATCCTATTTTCCTAATAAATTTAATAAGACTTTTCTTAATAAATAACTTTATATGGACATAATTTATCAATACATATACTTATTTTTTCATTAATATTGTTTAATAATGATTTCATATCGATAATAAAGAAAAATAATTTGATAAACCCGTTTTTTATGCCTTATCAAATGATTACAAAACCTATTTCATTCCATGGGTAGTCCTTATGTTTATACCTTATGATTGATTTAATTATGTGTCACACACATTCATGTAAATGTTATGGTGGGGGAATTCTAATATTACCAAAATTAATTGGGTAATGTTTTAGTCTTGTGAGGTCGTATTTATTCGACTATGGAGTGAACCTAATCTATAATGGGACTCTGTCCACCATAAAATATTGTCATGGTAGTTATCATTGACTTATTTTTATATAGAGATTTATGTTGTTACCACATTCCTAAAATTACATTATATATTATTTATGTTGTTCCAACTTATTTTTATTCATTGTAAATGCATTTTATGTTATCATGTCATCCCTTAAAACTCATATTATATGCTTCATTTCTATATTATTTTCTTACCCGAATTTTCACCTTTACTCTTTTTTCTATGTACACCAAATTTATCCAACATAAATTTATTTGTTCCAAAGGATGTTGTATCTCATTACAGAGATCAAAATATAAATTTTTTATTATTGTTTCATGTTGTCTATTTGTGTGCCAAGTATTTTTTTAGAACAAGGATTTTCAATCATGCAATTGTAATAAATTAAAATATCTGTATAAGTATTTGTTACCTATAGTGTAAAGACCCGTAAAATTCAAGGTAATTTTTTTCTTAATTTTCTTTAGAATTTTACAAGAGCGCGGTTTCTGACGGCACCTGATTCCGAGGCCCGGAGTGCCCGGAATTAATTTCCGAAGTTTGGCTCGGGTACGTTCAGTGAACGAACGAGCGGGAATTCCTAACTTTTGATCCGGTGCTCGGAATTGAAATCTGAGGGCACCGATGAACTCGCAGCGCCGATATTCTCTTAAAGAGACCTTTTCAGGAGTTGTGTTTGTTGCGGGTTGAAAGTTATGTTTTGGGGTTTTCAGTTGAGTTAAATAAAATTTGTGTAAGACAAATTTTATTTTTAGTTTGTTAAAAACCTACCAAAGGGGGTTGGAAGTGGGACCCACACCCACTTAACCTCCCTTGGGAGGATTAAGTGTGATGGGGCCCACACGAACCCCTAGACTTTTCAAATTCCCTTAACCCCCTCTTTATTGGCTTAAGTTACTCTTAATTAATTATGGAATTAAGTCTTTTTGAATTTCAAACTTTGAAATTATTTTGTGTTATGTGTTAATAAAATAAGAGGTAGTCTTATTTTATTTTGAGTTCTTTGTTTGTCATTTTGAGAGCTCCTCTTCATCTTCAAGCTCTGAAGAAGAACGAAGAACGCTCAAACTCCGACGAAGAACGACGCCTCTCTTCTTCGTCCTCGGAGTCAACAAGAGGGGACGCCGCTTCCTCCTCGGACCTTCTTCGTCGGCAAACGAAGATCCGCCAACGACGTGTCTCCTCGGGCATATCTCTTCGTCAACGGATTTGACGAACGACGACCGCGACGCCCGACCTCCGCGACGCCGTCTTTCGCGGAACGTAGACGAATCTTCGAATCTTAAACCCGAGGTAGGGGTTGTTGATTTCATTTTGGTTTCCTTATTTCTTTTCTTGTTCGTGGATCGCATGTCTACGTGAGGCATTTAAATATTTTATATAAGTGTTATTGTTAACGCGAGGGGGGCCGGACCGCACGAACACGGCCGAACCCCCCTCCATCGTTTATGTTTATTCATGCGGGTGGAAGCAAGTGGCGTGGTGCCGTCGCACCACGCGGATGATCGTACAAATAATTTACGCGGCGCCGTCACGCTACGTCAAGGAAAAATCTTCAAGAACGCGACGACGTCGCGCCGCGTTGTAAAGAATCATGGCATGGCGAAAGGGGCGCGGTGCCGTCGCACCGCGCCGGACGACGAACACTGCGGCCGGTTCCGGGCCGCGGCGGGACGAGAAGACCGCGGCCGGTTCCGGGCCGCGGCGGGACGAGAAGACCGCGGCCGGTTCCGGGCTGCGGCGGAAGAGGAGACCGGCGGCCGGGCCGCCGGCGTCGGAAGTCGAAGGCGGGACCGGAATTTCCGGTCCCGTTGGTAAAAACCGGCCGGCCAGCTGGCCGGCCGGATGACATAAAACCGGGGGAATAAATCCCCCGGCCGGTTCAACAAAACCCCCCTCTTAATGAGGGGGCGGTTCTTGAGGGAAGGGGGCAGCCGCCCCCTTGGTTCGGCGCCAGCAGGCCCCCCCACGTGAGGGGGGGGGGGGCGGTTTTAAAAGAACCGGCGCGGCACAAAGGCCGCGCCACTTTGAAGAACCGCGGGGCTTAGCCCCCGCATGCGCAGCCCCACGTGCGGCGCCAGGCGCCGCTGCCGCGGCCCGCCGCCGCCGCCGCCCGCCGCCGCGCCGCCGCGTTGCCGCGCCGCCGCCGCCGCGCCCCCGTCGCCGCCGCCGCCGCCCGCCGTGCCGCCCCAGGGGGGGGGGGGGGGGGGGGTCGGGCCGGGTCGGCCCGGACCCGGACCCCCCGTTTCGAACCAGTTTTGTTTTTTGGCTCATAACTTGAGCCTCGGACCTCCGAATGACGAACCGTCTGCGGCAACGCAATCATTGGATCGAGACGGTCGTTTCGGTGTATCGCACTCAAGGTTTCGGTTTACTTTGAGTTCGGCCGGGTTGGTTCGTTCACGAAACCAACCGGGCCTTCGGAGCGGAAACGCTCATATCTTGAGCTACGGACGTCTGATTGACGCGCCGTCAGTCGCGTTGTGTTCCTCTTAGTGAGACGGATCTTTTGGCATACTCCGCCCGAGGTTTGGACGCAGGTGGAGTACGGTCGGGTTGGTTTTTCCTTAAAAACCAACCGGGCCCCGGAGACGAAAATGCCAATAACTCTCAGACCGGGCGTCCGATCGACGCGCCGTCTGTTGCGTTGAGTTCCTTTTGACAATACGGAACTTTTGGATACATCAACTCTGGTCTTTGTGACAGTTGATGTATCAGCCTCTCGGCTCGTGGAGCGGACCCTCCGAACGAGCTAGCTGTGTGCGGGAACCCTAGTGCTGGCTGCGACTATTCTACTGCTACGACTGCTACTGTGACTGCGACGACGACAGTACAGAGATCCTGTGTGGATTCAACGACGACAGTACAGAGATCCTATGTGGATTCGACGACGACGACTTCAGCACTCAGCGATCCTACGTGGATCAGTGCTACAGGTCCTGTGTGGGCCCGATCCTGTGTGGGTCCTTGTGCTCAGCGGTTCTATGTGAGCCAGCGCCTACAGGTTCTGTGTGAGCCCGATCCTGTGTGGGTCTTCTGCGGGGGTTAGTTACCTATCGATCCTTCGTGGGTCCGACGACTTAGATGGATCAGTGATCATCTTTATCGTCCTTGAAGAAGTATACCTGTGTGAGCTGAATCCTGTTGCTTTCCTGTGTGGATTGTGTTGTGCAATCCTGTGTGGATTATGTTTTACTTTCCTTTGTGGAATACGTATACTTTCCTGCGTGGACTGAGTTGTACTTGGGCTCGGAGGTTGGAGCGTATTTTAATTGATGACTTAGGTATATGTATGGGCATATACCTAAGCAGTGTCGGTTGTTACTTCGTGATTGTACTTTACTTCGTGGTTTATCCTTTGTGGATTTGTGAGTCCTTCAGGGGTCTCGGGGTCCCTACTGAGTAGCTTATACTCACCCCTGCACGGGCTTCGCCCGCACTACGTTGTGTTGGTTGCAGACGACGGACAACGTTGACCTTAGCTGAGGCTTGTAGAGCGGGACGGTACCCGGAGGTGGACCACTGGGCGGGACGTGCACGGAGCGGACGACGGGACCCGTGGAGCAGAGGAGCTATCTGTACCCACCCTTCAGGTGGGATTTCCAGTGGACAGCTCGGAGTAGCGGATTTTACTTTTCAGTTGCTGTTTTTCCCTTTTCGAGTTGTACTTTACTTTCAGTTTGGGTTTGTATACTGGCCCATTTACTTTTCCGCACTTTCAGTTGTACTCTGCTTGTTTAGTGTTTACTTTCCGCTTGTTTACTCTGTGGTGTGTGTTTACTTATCAAAGGCAATGCCTTCCCTTTTTACCGGGATTTACGCCTTGGTGCTAGTCGCCCGCCCCTGGCCTATGGAAGGCGGGCTTGGGGTAGTCACGGCACGGACCCCGAGGGCGGGTCGTGACAAATTGGTATCAGAGGAGTTCGGTTCTACCATGAACTCTGATCTTTTCTATGTGAAGCAATAATGTTTAGCGTATTGAGTGTGGTTATCAGTCCAGGGAGTCCAGTGTTGGTGCGGCGGCCGACGTATCCGTACACCAGGACCCTGACTTCTGATTTCCGACTTAATGCACGAAAACATTGATTGCGTGTGTGTTTCAAAGTTTTCTTTGTGATTACTTATATCAGCTCACCAGGTATACTGTTCTGACCGTGGCGCACCTGTTTCCTTTTCAGGATGGCCCCACGACGGCAGTCAGCTAGGGTTCCGAGAGTCGAGCGAGACGACAGCCCACCGAGCGACGAGGCCTCGGTGCAGGGCCCTTTTTCAGCAGTGGCACCGGCGGTAGCTTTACCCGCCGAGCCCCCGATGCTTCCAGCAGCAGCCGCTGACGATGCACGTCGCCTCAGTGCACTGCATGAGTTTCAGCGCCAGCGACCGCCCAGGTTTCGCGGGGAGACGGATCCCCAGGCAGCAGAGGACTGGCTGGAGGCAGTAGTTCGAGTGTTTAGGCTAGTGAGGACACCAGCAGACCTCATGGTGATCCTCGCTGCGAGCCTACTACACGCAGCAGCAGGACGATGGTGGAGCTTGATGCTCCAGGTTCACGATGAGGCATCCTTGCTTTGGACGGACTTTGAGAGTCTCTTCCGCTCGGAGTTCGTCCCAGCCACCCTTCGTGCGGTGCGTATTCAGGAGCTTCTACAGCTGCGGCAGGGCAGCATGACGGTCGAACAGTACTCGGCGAGATTCACCGATCTCTCACGCCACTCGACCGACATGGTACGGGACCCATTCTTCCGGGCCCGGACCTTCGAGCAGGGTTTGAGACACGAGATCAGGGCATCGCTGATCTCCCTCAGCATACCGACTCAGACAGGAGTACTGGAGCGGGCCCTTCTGATCGAGAGCTTCCTTGCTGAGTCTACACCAGCACAGCGACCCACCACAGGGCGGCACGTGGCAGAGTCATCTGCAGCAGGCAGTCGACGGATGACTCAGGGGTCCAGACAGGCCAGACCTTCGGGCAGACGATCTCAGGGCACTGGCTCAGCAGTGCGGGGCACACAACGCGGAGCCAGTCTTACGAGAGGCAGACAGTGCTACTCATGCGGCGGACAGGGCCACATGGCTCGTGACTGCCCGACCCGCCGTGCCGAGGAGCAGCAGTCAGTTGATGGACCACCGAGGCAGAGGCAGAGGGTTGACCGTGGCGGTCCGCAGGGAGGAGGCGGAAGAGGCAGAGGAGCTGGACGAGCAGCTGGTGGTGGCCGACGCTTTGAGGCTCTACCACCACCACCACCAGGAGGTCCACCCCGACCACAGGGAGCTGGCGGGCAGCGACAGGCACAGCTCCAGGCAGCAGAGGCCTACGACCACGGCGCACCCGAGATGATTCGAGGTACTATCTGTGTCTACTCCACCCTTGCTGCAGTTCTTATAGACACAGGAGCGAGTCATTCTTTCATAGCCGCTGCCCTTGTTCGGAGCTCGGAGATTCCGACAGAGCCGTTGGCTCGATCCTTACGGCTAGAGACTCCTACGGGAGCAGACTCGACGATTACGCACTGGTGCCGGCAGTGTGAGCTTACTCTAGGAGGCGAGAGCTTCGGCTGGGATCTTCTTGTAGCAGCGTCGAGGCCTTACGACGTCATCTTGGGCATGGATTGGCTATCTACGGTCCATGCACAGATTGACTGTTTTAGGCGCAAGGTGCGATGTGTACGCACCGACGGGAGCAGGTTCACCTTCACCGGCGAGAAGGGAGCCTTAGCAGCACAGGATGGACTTCCGCGGAGGAGAGGACAGCCCATTACTCATCAGTTGGCTAGCCTCATCCTTGGAGCAGTTGACGTGCGGAGTCCTGGTTTTCCTGCAGTGGTGGATCAGTTTGCGGACGTTTTTCCCGACGATGTTCCAGGGCTACCTCCTCGCAGAGAGGTAGACTTTTATATTGACTTGTACCCCGTGACAGTCCCGATATCCACTCCAGCATATCGGATGGCCCCCGCCGAGCTTCGAGAGCTACGGGTACAGTTGGAGGACTTGCAGGGCAAGGGGTTCATCCGACCCAGTGTTTCACCCTGGGCTTCCCCGATATTATTCGCCAAGAAGGCGGACGGGAGCTTACGACTTTGTGTTGACTATCGTCGCCTGAACCAGGTGACAGTGAGGAACAAGTATCCGCTACCGAGGATTGATGACCTCTTTGATCAGCTCAAGGGAGCACGGTGGTTCTCGAAGATAGACCTCAGGTCAGGCTATCATCAGCTCAGAGTCAGAGACGAGGATGTGCAGAAGACGGCCTTCAGATGTCGGTATGGCCACTATGAGTTCTTGGTTATGCCTTTCGGTGTAACCAATGCTCCAGCAGTGTTCATGGATCTCATGAACAGGATCTTTAAGCCATACCTCGATCGGTTTGTCGTGGTCTTCATCGACGACATTCTGATTTACTCTACGACAGAGGAGGAGCACGCCTATCACTTTCGAGTTGTTCTTGACACACTCCGAGAGCACCAGCTTTATGTTAAGCTCTCGAAGTGCCAGTTCTGGATACGTGAGGTCCACTTTTTGGGACACGTTATCTCTGAGGCGGGAGTTGCAGTAGATCCCGCGAAGATTGAGGCTGTGTTAGCATGGGAGCCACCCAGGAGCGTGACTGAGGTTCGGAGTTTCTTGGGACTAGCTGGATACTATCGGAGATTTGTGCCGAACTTCTCCAGAGTTGCGGCATCACTCAAAGCTTTGACGAAGAAGGGGAGACCCTTCGTGTGGTCAGACAGATGTCAGCAGAGCTTTCAGGAGCTGAGACAGAGATTGACTAGCGCACCTATCTTGAGGTTGCCTGAGGAGGGAGTAGGGTACGTAGTCTACTGCGATGCATCAGGGACCGGACTCGGATGTGTTCTGATGCAGGAGCGGGCAGTGATCGCCTATGGATCACGACAGTTGAGGCCGCATGAGCAGAACTACGCTACCCATGACCTGGAGTTAGCAGCAGTGGTCTTCGCTCTGAAGACATGGCGACACTATCTGATGGGCGAGTGCTTTACAGTCTTTTCCGATCATCAGAGTCTCAGGTATATCTTCTCGCAGAAGGACCTGAACCTGAGACAGCGACGATGGCTCGAGTTCCTCCAGGACTATGACTTTGAGATAGTCTATACCCCTGGGAAGGGGAACGTAGTAGCCGATGCCCTCAGCAGGAGGACGGGCATTCAGCTACTCGAGGAGGCGACGGAGCAGCTAGCCTCTTTGCAGATATCCTTCGTGGATAGAGATGGAGCAGCCTTTCTTCAGTTTCTCACAGTCACTCCTCCACTACTGCAGCGAGTCAGGGAGGCACAGCACGGGGACGCTGACTGTGAGACACGGCGTGCACAGATATCCTCGGGACAGGCACCTGATGGTTTCTCCCTTGGAGCAGAGCACAACATCCTTTTCAGAGGACGTACCATGGTACCAGTCGCTTTGTGAGAGGAAGTGCTGAGGGAGTTTCACACTTCTCCTTTGGCGGTACATCCTGGAGTGGCGAAGATGTACCAGGATCTCAGACGACAACACTGGTGGCCGGGCATGAAGAAAGCTGTAGCAGAGTTCGTTTCTCGATGCCTCACCTGTCAGCAGGTGAAGGCAGAGCATCAGGTACCAGCAGGCTTGGTACAACCCTTGGAGGTTCCGGAGTGGAAGTGGGACGACATATCTATGGACTTCGTGACTGGACTTCCACGCACTTCCAGAGGTCACGACTCCATCTGGGTGATTGTTGACCGACTCACCAAGTCGGCACACTTCTTACCCATCAGAGAGCAGGGCTCAGTGGAGAGCTTGGGACGTCTCTACGTTCAGGAGATTGTGCGGCTCCACGGCGTTCCATCATCTATCGTTTCCGATCGAGATGCCCGCTTTACTTCCCGGATTTGGAAGGGGTTACAGGAGGCGTTCGGTACACAGCTACGTCTTAGCACAGCTTTTCACCCTCAGACGGATGGTCAGACGGAGAGGACCATTCAGACTCTCGAGGACATGCTCCGCGCATGTGTCCTCGACTTTGGTCGTAGCTGGGAGGACCACCTACCCTTGGTGGAGTTCGCGTACAACAACAGCTACCACTCCACCATCGGGATGGCACCGTACGAGGCGTTGTACGGCCAACCATGTAGATCTCCTTTGTGTTGGACAGACCCTGGGGAGTCAGCACTGGTGGGACCGGAGATGGTCCAGGCCACGACAGAGAAGGTCCAGGTCATCCAGGAGCGGATGAGGACAGCTCAGAGCCGGCAGAAGTCATATGCTGACAGGAGGCGGAGGCCACTGGAGTTCGAGGATGGCGACCGCGTCTTCTTGCGGGTCTCACCTCGACGTGGTATTCGGAGATTTGGCCGAGGCGGCAAGTTATCTCCGCGCTTCATCGGACCCTTCCAGATTCTCAGTAGGATTGGCGAGGTGGCTTATCGCCTGGCTCTACCACCTCAGTTGCACCGGGTGCATGACGTCTTCCACGTATCCCAGCTGAGGAGATACGTGCATGACCCGACGCACATCATTGACCATGGGGAGCTTGACGTTGACGATGGGGCGACTTTTACGGAGGTTCCGGTGGAGATAGAGGATCGACAGGAGCGGGTCCTGCGTGGGCGATCGATTCCTCTTGTGCGCATCAGATGGCAGCACGGGAATCTCCAGGAGAGCACATGGGAGCGGGAGGCTCAAATGCGTGCTCAGTACCCTCATTTGTTTCCCTAGTTTTGATGTATCTTTACGGGGACGTAAAGCCCTGAGGTGGGAGTAATGTAAAGACCCGTAAAATTCAATGGAATTTTTTTCTTAATTTTCTTTAGAATTTTACAAGAGCGCGGTTTCTGACGGCACCTGATTCCGAGGCCCGGAGTGCCCAGAATTAATTTCCGAAGTTTGGATCGGGTACGTTTAGTGAACGAACGAGCGGGAATTCCTAACTTTTGATCCGATGCTCGGAATTGAAATCCGAGGGCACCGATGAACTCCCAGCGCCGATATTCGCTTAAAGAGACCTTTTCGGGAGTTGCGTTTGTTGCGGGTTGAAAGTTAAGTTTTGGGGTTTTCAGTTGAGTTAAATAAAATTTGTGTAAGACAAATTTTATTTTTAGTTTGTTAAAAACCTACCAAAGGGGGTTGGAAGTGGGACCCAAACCCACTTAACCTCCCTTGGGAGGATTAAGTGTGATGGGGCCCACACGAACCCCTAGACTTTTCAAATTCCCTTAACCCCCTCTTTATTGGCTTATGTTACTCTTAATTAATTATGGGAGTTAAGTCTTTTTGAATTTCAAACTTTGAAATTCTTTTGTGTTATGTGTTAATAAAATAAGAGGTAGTCTTATTTTATTTTGAGTTCTTTGTTTGTCATTTTTAGAGCTCCTCTTCATCTTCAAGCTCTGACGAAGAACGAAGAACGCTCAAACTCCGACGAAGAACGACGCCTCTCTTCTTCGTCCTCGGAGTCAACAAGAGGGGACGCCGCTTCCTCCTCGGACCTTCTTCGTCGGCAAACGAAGATCCGCCAACGACGTGTCTCTTCGGGCATATCTCTTCGTCAACGGATTTGACGAACGACGACCGCGACGCCCGACCTCCGCGACGCCGTCTTCCGCGGAACGTAGACGAATCTTCGAATCTTAAACCCGAGGTAGGGGTTGTTGATTTCATTTTGGTTTCCTTATTTCTTTTCTTGCTCGTGGATCGCATGTCTACGTAAGGCATTTAAATATTTTATATAAGTGTTATTGTTAACGCGAGGGGGGCCGGACCGCACGAACACGGCCGAACCCCCCTCCATCGTTTATGTTTATTCATGCGGGTGGAAGCAAGTGGCGTGGTGCCGTCGCCCCACGCGGATGATCGTACAAATAATTTACGCGGTGCTGTCGCGCTACGTCAAGGAAAAATCTTCAAGAACGCGCCGCTGTCGCGCCGCGTTGAAAAGAATCATGGCATGACGAAAGGGGCGCGGTGCCGTCGCACCGCGCCGGACGACGAACACCGCGGCCGGTTCCGGGCCGCGTCGGGACGACAAGACCGCGGCCGGTTCCGGGCCGCGGCGGGACGAGAAGACCGCGGCCGGTTCCGGGCCGCGGCGGAAGAGGAGACCGGCGGCCGGGCCGCCGGCGTCGGAAGTCGAAGGCGGGACCGGAATTTCCGGTCCCGTTGGTAAAAACCGGCCGGCCAGCTGGCCGGCCGGATGACATAAAACCGGGGGAATAAATCCCCCGGCCGGTTCAACAAAACCCCCCTCTTAATGAGGGGGGCGGTTCTTGAGGGAAGGGGGCAGCCGCCCCCTTGGTTCGGCGCCAGCAGGCCCCCCCACGTGAGGGGGGGGGGGGCGGTTTTAAAAGAACCGGCGCGGCACAAAGGCCGCGCCACTTTGAAGAACCGCGGGGCTTAGCCCCCGCATGCGCAGCCCCACGTGCGGCGCAAGGCGCCGCCGCCGCGGCCCGCCGCCGCCGCCGCCGCGCCGCCCCAGGGGGGGGGGGGGGGTCGGGCCGGGTCGGCCCGGACCCGGACCCCCCGTTTCGAACCAGTTTGGTTTTTGGCTCATAACTTGAGCCTCGGACCTCCGAATGACGAACCGTCTGCGGCAACGCGATCCTTGGATCGAGACGGTCGTTTCGGTGTATCGCACTCAAGGTTTCGGTTTACTTTGAGTTCGGCCGGGTTGGTTCGTTCACGAAACCAACCGGGCCTTCTGAGCGGAAACGCTCATATCTTGAGCTACGGACGTCCGATTGACGCGCCGTCAGTCGCGTTGTGTTCCTCTTAGTGAGACGGATCTTTTGGCATACTCCGACCGAGGTTTGGATGCAGGTGGAGTACGGTCGGGTTGGTTTTGCCTTAAAAACCAACCGGGCCCCGGAGACGAAAATGCCAATAACTCTCAGAACGGGCCTCCGATCGACGCGCCGTCTGTTGCGTTGAGTTCCTTTTGACGATACGGAACTTTTGGATATATCAACTCTGGTCTTTGTGACAGTTGATGTATCAGCCTCTCGGCTCGTGGAGCGGACCCTCCGAACGAGCTAGCTGTGTGCGGGAACCCTAGTGCTGGCTGCGACTGTTCTACTGCTACGACTGCTACTGTGACTGCGACGAGGACAGTACAGAGATCCTGTGTGGATTCAACGACGACAGTACAGAGATCCTATGTGGATTCGACGACGACGACTTCAGCACTCAGCGATCCTACGTGGATCAGTGCTACAGGTCCTGTGTGGGCCCGATCCTGTGTGGGTCCTTGCGCTCAGCGGTTCTGTGTGAGCCAGCGCCTACAGGTTCTGTGTGAGCCCAATCCTGTGTGGGTCTTCTGCGGGGGTTAGTTACCTATCGATCCTTCGTGGGTCCGACGACTTAGATGGATCAGTGATCATCTTTATCGTCCTTGAAGAAGTATACCTGTGTGAGCTGAATCCTATTGCTTTCCTGTGTGGATTGTGTTGTGCAATCCTGTGTGGATTATGTTTTACTTTCCTTTGTGGAATACGTATACTTTCCTGCGTGGACTGAGTTGTACTTGGGCTCGGAGGTTGGAGCGTATTTTAATTGATGACTTAGGTATATGTATGGGCATATACCTAAGCAGTGTCGGTTGTTACTTCGTGATTGTACTTTACTTCGTGGTTTATCCTTTGTGGATTTGTGAGACCTTCAGGGGTCTCGGGGTCCCTACTGAGTAGCTTATACTCACCCCTGCACGGGCTTCGCCCGCACTACGTTGTGTTGGTTGCAGACGACGGACAGCGTTGACCTTAGCTGAGGCTTGTAGAGCGGGACGGTACCCGGAGGTGGACCACTGGGCGGGACGTGCACGGAGCGGACGACGGGACCCGTGGAGCAGAGGAGCTATCTGTACCCACCCTTCAGGTGGGATTTCCAGTGGACAGCTCGGAGTAGCGGCTTTTACTTTTCAGTTGCTGTTTTTCCCTTTTCGAGTTGTACTTTACTTTCAGTTTGGGTTTGTATACTGGCCCATTTACTTTTCCGCACTTTCAGTTGTACTCTGCTTGTTTAGTGTTTACTTTCCGCTTGTTTACTCTGTGGTGTGTGTTTACTTATCAAAGGCAATGCCTTCCCTTTTTACCGGGATTTACGCCGTGGTGCTAGTCGCCAGCCCCTGGCCTATGGAAGGCGGGCTTGGGGTAGTCACGGAACGGACCCCGAGGGCGGGTCGTGACATATAGTTGGTATCATATAAAGGTATAGTTATTTTTAGGTAATTGTAATATAAAATATTAGTTAACAATATAAGGATAGTTTTATGTATATAAATAATTTCAAAGGAAATCCTAGACAAAAACAAGAGACTCATAAGTTAGGATATTCTTTTTATTTACATGATATTCTTTATATGATCACATTTTTGTTTTATATGATCATTAGATAATTATACAGACCTCTAAATAGTATTAATCAGTTATAGAAAGTGGTTTTAAACTGAAGAACATGCGTAAAAAATGTGATTGTAAATGTAATCATTTCAATAATTAGATGGATAACCTATTGGGTGGGGATACTAAGAGCATTAAGATTATACTACATCATTTTCATCCTGTTATGAATAATAATTAAAAATAACAGGGAATATCCTTTATTATAATAATAAAAATAATGTTGTGTTAAAATCCTTTATTCAATAAAGGCATCCAGCCGTTAGTGGATCTTATGAACACCTCTTCGTCGAACAATGGATTAAAAGAATAAAGAATATTTTTTATGTACTCCAGTTCATAGAAAAAGATAAATTCTTGATAACTTTCTATCATTATGATTGGAAATCGGATTTGTAGTAGATTTTTATTAAGAAATTATATTCAACGAATGTGATGGACTCCATTAAATATTTTTTGATAAATATTTTACCCTAAACACTCTATATTAAATGGTAAGGGAGTTTTTCACATTAGAGAAAATTGATTATTATTATATTATGGGTAATGGTGAAAAAATTAAAAGGATTGTATGGTACACCTTTATCATCCTCATCAATATTTAATGTAAGGTGTAAAATTTTTTCTATGTATTAATTTTGAGTCACAAAAAAGTGTAGTAAAATCATGACATTGATATAAATGGTGATATTTATCATTTTTCCTTCTTGGATGAGATTTTTATTAGAGACTCTCAGTGGACTCATGTGCATAGTTATCAAAAGTATAAAATGGGTTTCATATGGTTGGATAAGAGTATACATCCCATGGAACAAAAACAAAATATCCCTCATGTAAAAATATGGGATAAATTATACTTAAAACATTCTCAGGGTAATCGGGACAAAAATAAATTTTGTAGGCTAATAGAATAAGTATAATTAATGAAGACACGATATTAAGAGTCCAAAAAATGATATGTATTGAAATTAAGATTGGATAATCAATCATCTAATAGTGTAATATATCAACTATAAGGAAGACATGAATTATGAAAACCACTTCACTATGACAAGGGTTTTCAGAAAAAAAAATTTCATTATCCTCCAAGACATAGAGATAATGTATTGAAATATTCTATCACTACAGATGTGGTGGATCCAAAAAATGATTTGGTGAAAGGTATAATTGTTATTATTTCAATACGTAAAAACACAACTTTTGATTTTGGTTCTACACATTATTTCATATCATTCATTCTAACTAGACCTATTCAAACAAAACATAAAATCATGAGATGTGAGTGATCTACTATTAAAATAATCAAAGAAATTATTATATCTAAAGTATGTAACTCATCTTCTATCAAATATTTTTGACTCCACCTCCCAAAAAATCTAGTCTTACTTTTTTAGGTGTATTTTTAGCCTATATATTTAAAGATTTATCTATTTTTATGTAAATCCAGCATGAACTATTATGAGGGGAGATCACTATTCACATCTTATGTTATCCACTAATTTTGTATATGCGTTAGGAGGAGGGTAAACCATCATTGTAATTCTCATATAATGATTGGATATTATTTCCTTATGGGATATCTAGTTAAAATTAAATGATTAATAAAAATGAGAGATTTATTCTTCAAGACATTCTCATTAGGAAAGAGTACATTTACATATTCTGTGAATAATATTTACTTCATCCTCCAAACTAAAATTTTGAGTTTCCAATTGAGCATAAAAATATATATATACCCATATCAAAGAATCTTTAATTAATGTCCATCATTTAATTGGGATAACATAATAAGAAGACATAATAGAATCAATAAAATGGAATTTTACACATGAGTGCTTCACCATGGGGTGTTCAAATACTCTTCATCAAGAAAGATAAGGAACCAATGTTCCTCTTCATTGATTTTTGTAATCTCAAAAAATTAAATATATAAAAAAATTAAAAATTAAAAAATATATATAAATTTTTTGGTCAACTATATAGGGATAATTATTTATCTATCATGGACAATCGGTTGGGATATCATTAATTAAATGTGAAAAAATGAATATATTCCCATGACTGCCTAACCCTTGAGGTAAATATAGAGTGAGTTCATAGTGATTCCCTTTAGACTCACTAATAATCCCAAAATATATATGGAATTTATTAATAGATTCTTTAGAGAATACATTAATAATTGTTATTAGTAATCATTGTTTATATTCTAATATACTCCAAAAAGAAGGATGATAACAATGATAATTGAAATATTTTTCAATGGACTTCGTGAAAGAATAAATTTTACATAAATTAGTAAGTGTATTTTATAGAGGAATTAAGTATCATTATTGGGGCTTGTTATCACCCACAAATGGATTAGTGTATACTGATATATGAGAAAAATTGAAATATGGTTTAACTACCCCATCTCCAGTAACCTTGAAAAAGTGTCTTCTTTGTTACTTTGGAACTATAGAGAAGTAATCCCATCCCAAAGGACTGAATTGATGAATAATATTAGTGTATTAAAACCATAAATAGTTCAAATATTATATTTTTAATATAAAATATATTTCTTAAATAAATTCATTTTACATTTTAATTATTCATCATATACATCTTCATATAACTGTGAAAAAAAATCATATAAAAGTGTGAACTCTGATGCTGAATTTGGGTTACAGAAAAAATTGACAACAAGTGTAAATAATTCATAATCTCTATGGAATGATAAATAACCAAAAACAATCCTTTTAATTAAAAACATTATCAAAATATGATTCGATATATAATATCAATGCAGTAAACACATGAATAATGATAATAACTAAATTCTTACTGTAGAAAATACATAATATTAGACATCACAATCTTATAAAAAATTATATCTCTAGCACCTTAAGCATATTACACGTTAATTTAAATATATTGGTTAATATATATTTAATTCTATCTTACTAATTTTTCTCATGATACCCATCGGCACATAGAGGGGATATTAAATTTCATTCCCCACCTGTCATTCCATGTCCAATGACAATCTCATATATTGAATTAATGATTTACTTAATGAAAAAAAATTATTATCAAAAAATATCTCTATTGTTAAAATAATACAGATTTACGAATAATTTCAGCGTAAATAAACTACTATCAATGTAAAACACATTAAGTTGAAAAGTTATAATGTTTAAGAAATAATCATAATCATTATACAAAGGTTATGGACATATACATGAGAAGTAATATCCAGTGATAATGATTATGTGATTATTTTAAAAGTTTGTATCATGAAAATATATACATAGTTGATGATAATTTAAATAAATGGTTTTTTATTTTTGAATAATTTTATAATAACTATATCATTAAAAACATTATTGTGGAAAATTAATATTTCAATTTGAAATTAAATTTTAAAAACTAAATATTATCTAAAGATTAATATCATTTAAAATAACATTATAATATTGTAATATATATATAATAACATTTAATTGACATGAATGTGGAAAATTATATTATTTCTATCTAGGTTAAAAATTATTTATTTAACAAATTATAAATAATTATATAATTTAGAATACGTCAAGAAGATTCCTTTTAACCATTTTATAAAAAATGTTTATAATGGGTAAAGTATATTTTTTTAAATAATTTTAGAATTGTAGAAATATTTTGGAAAACATTTTATTGAAAATAACGATATTAAAAAAATTTATATCTAATCAAAGGATAAATAAAACCAATTCTATTTTTAATGATATATTTTCTTAATTCATGTTCTAATGTAGAAACTTCAATGAAAATAACGAAACTATATAATAGTGTAAAAATTAATTAGAGTTTCATAATATATTCATGTTAAAAAAACTAAAAGTTTCATAATATACACTAGTGAAATATAAAAATGGATGTAACAATACATTTTTTCTAAATAATGAAGAACTTTAGATGAAGTCCCTTACCTCAGGTCTGACGTGTCACGTATGTTCTCAAGAATATCATATAATAAATTTAAATTCATTATACTTAAATACCATATATATATTAATGGTATATTTTATGATATATTTATAACATTTCATCATCAATTATTTAATAGTCTTTAATTATTATCAGGGTTTTAGGTCCATACAACAATGTTTTCCAAGTATGTTTTGATTTTATCATTTTGAGTAATTTTATATTTATTAATGTTTATTAAACATTATAATATTATTAATTTTATAAATATATTTCATATTAAATATATTCATATTTAGATTCATCCTTAAAAATGATATATAAAATTATAAATTACACTATTCATCAAGACATTTGATCATACGTAAGCCTAAACATTACTCTTTCACTTTGACAGATGAAAAAAAGGTATATTAGTAATAGTTAATCATTTTAGATTAATTTTTATATCGTATATATCATATAGCCATTAAATATTTCATTATTACAATCCATGTTAATAATAAATAATAAATGGATCACATCAATTCATAGAGGTTGTAGGAAACACGTGCGCATGAAAAATATTATCATTTTTCAATGAATTGGAAGGTAAAAAGGGATATAAGATATTGAAATTCAAGAATAATATTTATTTTATTAATATCATATTCATTATGCTTTTTAATCTTTATGACCGTCCATATTAAATTGTAATGAAACACAAATTACACCTATATGTGATGACAGTAACCCATATGTAAGCAATAGTAATGTTTTTTCTTATTTTAGGATAGAAAAGTGATGGAATATTATTTCCAAATAATAATAATTATATATAATAATATTTTTTAAACAATATAAACATTCTATTTATGTTTTAAATTCTTTAAAATGGACTGTAATAAGAAAATGACTTGAAAGAGTCGATAAAAGTGGTTTCCACTTATTTGGGGGACTTTGTTTAGATATTTCACATAGGGACATCAGGTTTGTCTTTTGGATTAGAATTTACTTCTAAAAAATTGTAAAGATTTATTATGAGTGTCATTGAATTTTTTGGGTTGATTTGGATGGGTCAATTTGTTTTTATCATTTAGAGAAGTAGTGTCCATTAATAAAGATGAGGGGTGGATTTTGGAAATTTCTTACTGTTTTGAATTTTTTGAAATTATATTTCATGTCTAAAAGGATCAATATTAATATTTTTATAATATATTATTATTATTCTTCTAAATAATTTTAGATAATAAATTTTTTTAAAATTTTGATAACATTTTTTTGCACATATTTTATAACCCTACATTATCCCTTTTGAAAATTACAATAATCATAATGTTCTCTACACATTAAGGGTTAAAAATGATTATATAAAATGAAGGAAGACCAATAAATAAAACATGGAATAATTTTAGATCCATATGTCATTTATTTATTCAAATATACTATTTTAATGTGTTTAAAATCATTTAAATATGTATTATTTTTTACAAATTATTATTAACAATAATTATTGGATAATTCATTTAATTTGACTTTTAAAACTGAAATTATATAATAGAAATAATATATAATGAATAAAATATCATTAATATTTCATTTTATATAAATTCTTTAGGTAACACAAAAAAATCAAATAATATTATTTTCTTTATATTCGAAATCACAATATAGATTTTTTTAATAATTCCATGAGCATTCTGTTAACGTTTCATAAGAATTTAAGACATTTAATTAATCATTAAAAGTGAGAAATAAATCTACAATACAAAAAATGAATTAATATTTACAATGAAAATTTATAACTGAACATAACCTCTATATAACCCTGGGTAAATCATTTTAATATAATAAAATAAAAAAAATTCATTTCTGACTTTTCTTTATATAAAATAATATATTTGGTCTAAATTATTATCAATTTAAAATATGATATGTATTCAAAATTTTGATTACTATGAATGATATATACTCATACAAAAAAATTAATACATGTTTTAGGACCAATATTTTTTCCGTCTCATTTTATTTTATACTTTTAATACCTGATTTACCACCTTGTGGTTGTCAGAAAAATACAAAACATACTATTTATAAAGCATGAAAATAAGAGGCCAATTTGTGAAAGATGTATCCCCTATGAAAAATTATGGAATCCATTTATAAATATATAACTAAAATTATTGGTATTAGTTATATTATATATAAATTCATAAAATGACATGAAATGGAGTATTTAGAAAAATGTGTTTTTATGTCAAACATTGTGCGTAACAAATACTGTATAATGATGATTATAATAATGTTAATTAGAGTATATATAAATAAATAATAAAAATGTTAATTTTATATTAAATTTAATGTATAATGGTTATTTTGACGAAAATAAAAATATTGTTTTACAAAAATAATTATTTTTTTATATTCGCTAAAAAAATAATCTCCTTCGAAATATAACAAAACATCACCTAATATAATTACATATGCTAACTTAGAATATAAATTTAATTTTATCAGATAAATTTTTTTAAAATTTTTTATTTTAGTTATATTTTTTTTTCATATGAATAAATTAAAATAATTTGGATGTAATTTTTTTTTGAATAAAATGACTATATTAATAATTATGTTTTCATTTACTATACATTTACAAATAATTTTCTATTGACTTAGGCCTTAAAATATATATATTATAAGTTTTTAATAATATTAATACATTCTTATTTTATGGCTAGGTTATCATGATCATATTTATATAATATTTTCTCATGGTTTGTTTCAGGTTGGTATTTTTTGTTTTATACAATATCAAACATTGTGTTCTTTTCAATCATAAGGATGTTACATTCACGTAATTAAAATTACTTTTTTCCCCTAATTTGAAATTTTTTAGTATAATCAAGGAGATTTCACTTGAATATTATTATGTAATAAGAATAAATTATGAAATGGATTAATAAAACATCATCTTAAATGAGTGAAAAGGAAGTAATAAGGTCACCACCGAACACCGTCTCCAAAAAAGAGAAAATTTGTGAGAAGTGAATATATGGACATGGAAGAGAAACCCAAAACCATAGGTATAATATATTTTTATAGAGAATAATTACATGAGAATATTATCCTCTAGAAAACAAGAAATATGTCCTTAGTTAAGAGGCCATCGATTCCATGGAATGGAAAGATATTGAATAACGTTATTATTTATGTTCATTCATGGTATTTCTTTAATATCAAGATAAAAAACACATGAAATTAATCATAAGTTATTTATTTTTATTTTATAATAATAATGTAGTCCTTTTTTCATGATTCAATCAATTTCCACTATATCTCTTATACCAGTATATACAAATTCAAGTGGAATTATTATTTCCAAATTAACTTCTAATGATTTTTAGAATCCGCCAGCCATTCCTCTAGACTACAAATATTTATCAAAACCATAAAAAGTCATCACATGATGTCTAATATGAAATATAACACATTAAACTCAAATTATAGTATCAAAATATCAAATTATTGTTTTATATATGGTGTTAACCATAAAACTATACCAAAATAAGTCTAACCGTACTAAATGTTCATAAATTTAGATAAAATGTTTCTAAATCTCATAAATCATTATATTCTCAAATAAAAAAAATTAGCACTTAATGTCACATAACGCAATACCATAATAAAAATATAAGTACTTAAAAAAATATTCTCTCTTTATTTAATAAATAAAATTGCAAGATATCATATATATCCCATAAATCCAAATATTTTGCAAAATCTATCATAAATAATTTTTTCAATACATCAATAATAATTTTCATGTTTATCAATACTATTCCATTTAATTTATCAGTGTTAGTGTTATATTTATCCCAACTAATATGTATTAAGTGAGTATTGGGAACATATTAAGGGTTTCATTCCATTATTATATTATTATCCAAAAATTTCTCCTTAACACTAAATAACTTTTTCTTATAGTATGTTCCATTTGAAATAAACATTTTAATCCATAAGAAACAACACGATTATGGTCTTTATGTTTCATTATCCTCATAAATAAACTATAATTAATAAATTACTTATACATAATTTTTGAATTCATTTACAGATAAATTTTAACAATTCAACTCTCGTATAGTAATAACCCAAGAATTAAATTCATCCATTAGGAAATTATTCATTAGTTTCTCTTGATTCATATGAAATTGGATTTCATAATTCCCCATGTCTTAAAATGTGAAATAAAAGAAACGTTGTTTCTTAAATACCCTTTAATTCATAATCTTAATGGTATTTCCTATAACACCTTGCTAAAAATACATTCCCCTTTCTGAAAATACCAATATGATTCATTTGAGAATTATCCCATGGGGGAGCTTCCATCATTCAATTATGTAACTTTAACTAATTTATTTTTCCGAGGTTCTCTATCATCCTCTTCACTCTTTATTGTATGTAAAAATATGTTGCTGTAGAATTATTTCCCCATCTTGATGTAACAAAATAATTTTTATTAAATTTATGAAAATGATTGTGAAACCAGTCCCCATCGAAGATTCTGAATAAAAACATCAATGAAATGATCAATATTTATTTCCTACTTGGATATGTATTTTGAGGAATTCCCAACAAATCTAGTAATGGTAGAATTATACAATACTAAAATTTCATCATCATTTTCCTTCAATGTAGAGAACTTCTTCTCTATTTCATTTTTTTAAGAGAAGTATTTTTTAAAAAAAATCACCATAAAAGTTCTTAATTGCACAATTTCTATTTCTGTAGATGCTTAATTGTTTAATATCAATAAACAAAATTGATCGACATGTCATATTTAAAAATAAAAATACATAAAACCTTTTCACTACCATTATATCCCATATATATAAATATCAGTTTGAGAGGCTTAATCCATTTCAAAGGAAAATCGTGTTTCATTGTTTTACTAAAATATGGTGTTCTTTTCAAATGAATAAATCCAACATACTTAATTTACAGTGTGGAATAAAAATAATTTCTATGCAGTAAAGTTAATTCGTCAATACCTGATTAAAATTCCCTAATATATCCATGATTTTATCAATTCCTACAATTAATATATAATTATGATCTGTAAGAAAATCCATAAATTGTCTAGGGGTATGGATTCTCTATCATATGTTTTGTTTAATCAATGAATAAGGGTCCACACTATATTAACACATGAATATTGATCCATCAAATAACATCTATATAATGGTAAAAATTCACATATATTTCAAATAATTAAACTAATTATCATGTTAGCTTTGTTTTTTTTAAATCCTGATCCCAATGTTTTCACCAATGATCATCCAATACAAGTATAGAAACCCCAAATACAATGACCCAAATCTGGTGTCTTAAACATTAAATGGGAACTAGATACAACTAATATCATCCCAAAGGACTGAATATTTTAGTAGTATTTAATAACTACTTACAAACATGGTTCCCATATTAACTTTGGAAATAAAAAATACCTAGAAAAAAATTATTAATCATCATTCTAATTCACAATATCAACTTTATATCATGGGGAAATGAAATGAAATAAAAGATTGAGATAAGATGATCATTAATAGATACATACAATGGAAGCAATAATGAGTAAAAATGTAATAATAAATATGAAAATGTATATAATAAAAATAAAACCCCATTTAGTCATTAACTTGTTCAATGAATTCGACCATGGATAATATCAATGTAGTTATTATATGGATAATAATAATATCTAAATTTTCAATTAATTAAATGAAAACTGTTGGATGTCTTGATCTCTTAAATCATGGTATATCTACCATCATGTCACATACCCAAGACAATTTAAAACATTAGATAAATGCACATTTAATTATAAAATACATATTTTTCTCTGTAAACTCATTGATCCATTGAGGGGCTATATAATTCATGGCCCCACCCATCACTACATTTCAAACGTATTTCTCATATATCGAATAATTGATTTAATTTAAAAGTAATAATCCATATTATTTAATAATTGTTTTGATTAAATAATATATATTTATAAACAATTCCCCATTCAATCAAATACAATCAATTTATAATACAGTATTTAGAAATGTAATATGGTTTTTGAAAAAATCACATAAATGATATAGAGAATATGGTTATTTATGTAAGATAAAATATCAAAGGAGCACATGTACAATAATTTTTCAAAGGATGATATAATTAAAACATATTATTTATATTGAGTATGTAAAATAAATTGTTTTAGTAAAATATTTTAAATATATTAATAAAATATCATTTTATTTATTAGGAAAATAATTTTTTTGACATTTAAATTTACTATTTAGAAAAAAAATGTAATATTAATGAAAATGTTTCCATTGAAACTAAAATTTTAAACTATTAAAATAAGATCAAATCATTGAATGGACATGATATAGATAAATTGTGTACATGATATAGGATTGAATGAAACATTCCATTCTAACATTCATATTAAACGTACCTCACTCAAAAAATAAAAATAATATTCTATTTTTAAAAAAAATAAAAAATTCAAACATGTGTATAAATGCATTTGGTTAAATCATTATATATTTTAGAGACGTTCTTGAAATATTTTAAATAATTTTTTAATAATAATGAAAAATATATCCGATCAAATGAAAAATGACATCATATTTTAAATAAAAAAATTCCTTTTTTTGATTCATCTTCTAAATAGAGAAAAAGTTATAAGAACATATGTAAAATATCTAATAGTGCAAATTTGATTTGAAATTTATTCATCAGGAATAAATATATATTTATGTTTAAGAATTTCCATGGGTATTATATAGACCAGGTAAAAATGAAGATGGTCAGAATACAAAACCTGATCTAGTATCATTATCATCATCATTCAATAGGTTTCGATTCACCTTCTTCAAATTGGCTTGAGCATGTGAACTCATCCATGAAATCTACTAGCTGCAACATAAGATTCACAAAATAATTAAATAGGTCAAATTTTGGGAACCCCTTACATCATTTCACTCAGAACTAAGGGGAATAAAAAGTCACCATTATTGAAAATTTTCCATACAATGAAACAATCATATGAGTAAAATCCTAAATCTCACAAATTTTGGTCTTCGGAAAGATAAAAGATAAAAGGTGAGTTTCAATCAACTGGTGTGTTCAAATATCCAATTTTGTGGATTAATTAAAATCATATCATTAATGATTCATGTTGATATATTTTTTAGGAGGATGATATAAAATTGGTGATAATAGATACATCATTTATCCAAAAAATGGTTTTAAAGGGTTAATTGAGCTCAGTTCCTAGATCGTTTTAGATCATTAGTGGTAGGTGTTCTCCCACATTGAAGTTGGTTCAGATTGGTTTTGAGTAGTGGTATCATCATCTGACTAATACTTCTTCATCATCATCTTATATTTATATGTATGTGGGCCACTCCGAATATAGGGAGTATATTAATGGAGGACTATTGGATGTCACTCATATTGAAGTCTTCATTGGGCAGAAACAACCAAGGCACCACCATGGTCCATTAGAGCATCCAACATGGTGGGTGTGAAACCAGGGATGAGAAAAAAGTCAACGGTTGATGAAACAAATCTTTATGTTGATTAATCTCATATGTTTAAAATGATATTTAGTCCCATGTTTTTATGATCATGTAATTGGTATATATCCCCCAATAATTTATCTAGAATGAATATATAGAACTGTCACCCATTTCTTTTGGTTCTAAAAACCTTGATGAACAATGTAAATCCTGTATAATCATTTACATTTTCATAGGTTTTGGTTTTCATTTATTTCTAATGAGTTCTAGCATTCTATAAATTTTTATAAGATCCATTGAGGTCGAAAAATTGGCAGAACAAAATATTATTTCAATTACTGTAAAATTTATTCTGGTTGAATATTGTTTTTGTTTATTTTCTTTTTGATGTGATTAGCGATATATTCTCAATGAAGTAAATTGAAATTATAGAGATGAAATGAATCTTCCAGAGGTTTTCATATTTTTTTTCAAACCATTAGTTCTACAGTACCCCCACTAGAGAAGACTGTATTGTTAACGCTGATAGTCACCTTCTAGAAGGTTATCATCCTACTTTTTTGGTGAACCATGTAAGTACCGCAACATCTTTAAATATATAAAATAGAATGTTTTTGGATTATCATGGATAATTAAATTATATTTTCTGTGATCCATGTCTATTTACAACCATTTTAAATGTTCTGAATACATCAGTATTTTTGGAATAATGAAATTATCACTGAAATAATGGATAAAATACCGATAGTATGACTAAACTATCTTTTTTATTTTTCCCTATGGAAACCCAAAATAAGGGATCTTTTTATATTAATTATTTTTTAATACAATAGTGGAGACAACAAAATACATTTTACCTAAATAAGAGTAATTTTCATTAAGTGGACAAACTGATTAGAAGATATCAACAAGTACCCAACCATTTGGTGCGATGTTGTTCGTACTCAATAAGAAGTGTGCTTCCCAAATCCGAAAGGGGATCGATAAAAGTATATCCATGATTTTTATCAACAAAAAAAATGCTTCCATTATATGGATAAAATAATAAAAGATTCATGTGAGTAAAAACTCATAGAATATAGGATTGTTGATTCACTGACTTGTAAATTTGAACTACGCAAATATCGGACCATATTATAAGAGCACATGAGCAAGTTCCAAGGTACAATCAATCAATTTAATTCTATGAAAATGATTATTAGTGATGAGTTATCTACACTATTTATGCTTATTTCATTACCGAAGACATGGTTCACACTTGTTGTTTATATCTACAATCAAACTCCAAATGAAACCCTCACTGTGGAAATTTTTAATGGTATATTGTTGAATGATGAATTTAGCATGAAAGGCAATGCACATACACCTAAATCACTATCTTTTTTCACTGAATTAAAATTAAAGATGAAATGATAGGGAATATGTACACATAGAGAACCCTATATTCATATTCTACAACGAAATAAATAGACAAAATCTTGATTGAGATATGCTATAATGTTCCACTATTTTAGTAAGAAAATAATATTCATCTGAATATATAGAAGGATGAAGGAAGATCAAAGGAATTGAGATGTTGATACAATAATAATTACGATGCATCTGATAATTAATATATCTTAATTATTTTGGGAGATAATCAGGTCAGTCTTTCAAGGAAAGACATAACATGGGAAATTGATTCATGTGCCTCATACCTTGTCACTTATGTAAGAGATTTGTTATCATCATATACATTAGGGAGTTTTAGAAATGTGATTATAGGAAAGTATGGTGCATCAAAAATCAGTATTATTGGTAATATTTTTCCAGATATTAATAATGGATTTAGGTAACTATTGAATGATGTGAGGTGTGTTCCTAATATTTTCTTCAAAATGATTTCTAATGGAATGATTAGAGTCATTGGATATGTCAATTCCTTCATTGATGGGAAATAAAATAATTCCAATTTTATCATGGTAATTTATAATGGAAGGAATGATACTTCTCTTTATATCACATATTCTAGACTTTGTTGAGGAGAATTCAATGTAGGTAGAAAATTACGATCCTCAAGAAGTGTGGCACACATGGCTTGGACAGATGAGTGGTATAGGGTTTAAAATTCTCTCCAAGAAGGATCTCTTGATATAACAAAATGGTACCTAATTGGATATATTTTTTGATTTCATTATGATAATAAAACACATAGTATCATTTCATTGTGTATTATAATATTGAAAATCAATTTTTTTATTTGATTTGCATTGATGTATACATGATGAGAACTATTTTAATGATAGGTGATATTTATTTTTTCCATCATATATTATCATTATAGAAACATATAGGCTATTTATTTGAAAATTAAACTTCAGGTTAAGGATATTATCATGATGTATATGGTGAAGGTGCAAAAGAGAAATAGTATGATGTTCAATGTACACGTGGGTAGAGAATGTACGAGAGAATCATGGTCTATTTCAGTAGTAAAATAGGAGATTAAGTATAATTAAATAAAATTATATATAGAGGATGCATCATAATAAATTTGATTATGAGAGGATGAAAAAATCATGAGATAGTGTAATTTATTCTCTCAATTGATAATATTACTAAAATCTTTTTGGGGGATGCAACAAGGACCACACTTTATCTTATGATCTTTTTTCCTATAATTCTACTATACAATTAAATTAATGAAAGTGGTTGGATATGTAAGGTTGCTTCATATAAAATTTGAAATTATATGGATTTATAAAAAAAATTCACATCCCCAAAGACGAGAGGGTGAAGATGGATGAAAAATGATGGAAATGTATCGCTTTTCAAATATCAATTGTATGAGTTTGGATACCGAAAAAGGGATCCAACTACCTAGAGGATCATCCTAAGTAGTGAAGTGGTTTTTCTTGAGGATTGTTTTCGACACTTTCACTGAGGCGCACACATTCGTCTATTTTGGAGGATGAGGACACATTGAATGTTTCCCCTCATTCCGGATCTCAAATGGCGGGTAACATCCATTACTTATTCAGGGGTGTTTTCTCCTTGATCAAAATTGGATAATGGGATGTTGGTTCCTCCTTCTGTGGATTCCTCCTCAAAACACGTTACCTAGTCTAGATATATCTCATATATTAAGACATTGTTCGTGAAACTCTTCATGGTCCTATGTCTTCATGGACACCGGTTAATTAGATTTCTAATGTCAGGACATTCTCAGTGCTCTAGTCAGGGCAGAATCCTTTAGTCGTAGGAGTATTCACTTTGAACATCACTGCTGTATATGGATGCTAGAACACTGGGTAATCTAGGATTCTTTCCATTATGATAGGGATTCTCGAGGTGATGGAAACCTGAAGAATCCCACATTGAATGTGGGGAATCATATTACATAGGTATATATATAAGGATTTCTTCAGATACCCTTGTTTATCATAGGTTATTCTACAGGTTTAATGTCTAGAATAGAAGGATTGGACATATCTTAACACTAAGTAGAGTGGATCAGATGGGTGTGACACCAGGAGGGAACTTTAAAGCTAGAGTATTCGAGAAAGTGGGTGACATGATTTCATCAGGATGTGGCGGACTAGGTAAGAATCAAGATGGATATGGGTTGTTGAATGAAGTGGCTGTAAAATTAGGTGGAACCATCATTAAGGTGATGTTAGTATTAGGCTTGATCCTCTAAGTGACTTCCTATGTATCCCCATGGTAGGGAATCATAGTATTCCTAGTATGGTTAGGCGATGGGACACCAAAGGAGATGACCTATATGATGGTGACCTAGAAGAAGTAAAACATCTGGGTTTGGTCATGACCTTCCCGAATCACATAGGGACGAGGGAAATACTAGGATGAGTCATGGGATATGGGATTGACCCTCATAGAGGAATCCTATCAAGCTTGATTTGAAAATGATCAAAGTCCACGTAGTTCAAAATGGGGTGTAGAATCGGGGTGTGTGTAGAGGAAATCGACCTGATGATATGCTGAGGATTACACGTGGTTATCAACCTGAGGATGGTCGGAAAGTTGTGGGTTGGACGAAAAGTATGGGTGTCAACAAATGGGACTAAAAGGGATTACCCTTAATTTGAAACTAGAAGACTTACCGTATATCGGTGTTGGATATCAGGGATACTTCATATGTACATTTTCTAGCATACAAGGATCAAAACCCACATAGGTCGGGATTGTTTATTGAACCGATTTTACGGGGGGTGGTAGCATTAAGTGTTGGGATTGAACCTCATGGAGGCTTCCTACATACCTTTCCTAGGGGATAGAAATCAAATTCCATGGTGTTCGTAATTTTTGGTGATCCAATGTAAAGGGGGTTGAGACCAGTAAATGTTGGGCTTGAACCTCATGTAGGCTTCCAATAAACCCTATCTAGGAGACAGGAATCAAAGTCCACATTGTTTGTAATCGTGTGGGGATTACACTCTATGGATTCCCAAGAAGGATATCATGGTTAGTGCTTACTATAAACCCATGTGAGTGATGCTCGGTGTGAGAAACAAGAGGAAAAAAACATCTAACTATCACATAATGAATGGTGTGTCCATGAAGAGTGGAATGGAGCTTACATGTGTTTTGAAACCCAAAAAATAAATAGGGTCTTATATGTGGATTTTAGACCAATGAGTAAATAGGGGATTAAGCGTGGTTGAAACGCCGAGAGATGGAGATTGGGACCAACTCTAGGATGGATGCCCGAATAGCAACAAATCCAATCTTAAGAGGGATTTGGAACAGAATAAAAGAGAGTTTTAGGCCCATCCCCCAAATCCTTGGCTAGGATGAATATAGGAGGAGTAGAAGTGCTGCCTCCTGCAAAAAGTATAGGGGCTTACATGAAGGTGGTTTCCCTTCCCCCTCTGACAGACATCACTCCAGCAGATAGGATCTCATTCCATTAGAGAAAGATTTCACTCCTGAGGAGATGAGTGGGCGTGGAGAATGTCCAAGATGTGGTGCCCCAAGTAGAGTTCATGGGGGTGAGGTCACAGTTTAATGTCATGTGATGAGGATGATGGATCTTGGATGTTTAACATCCTGCATCTCAAACGAGGCGGGGTCACTTGACACACCCTAGGTCTTACATAACTGATACCAGCTCACCCTTGGGAAAGGGAAGACATCAGCAATTCTATGTTGGTGGGGTGTTGTGGAGTTATCCATTTAGTGTCCCACATTACCATGGATATGTGATGACGAAATATTCATTATAGTGACTATTCGAAGAAGCATAATGATATGAAACACCACATAATGCATTACCCAAGGGACCTTGAAATCACTTCGTACAAGCCTGGAGGGCTATACGGGAGAAGGGTGTGTAACATAGGTAATATTTGTGTAATAAGTGCCCGAAGATGGTGTCTATGAGTGAGACATAGAAGAAATTCTAAAAGAATCACACTAGTGGAAGGTATTGTGAGAAAAATGAGAGGTTTCCACACCTTAGGCATGAAAAAACATATTGTTGTGCACAAATGGAAGAGTTTTGTGCAAAAATTGGGGAAGAGTTTTTGAAAACAATTGGAAGGGGTTGGGAACCAGTGGAAGGGCTTGCGTGCAAGAGGAAGGGCTTGCACAAAAGTGGAAGGGCTTTTGCGCAAGTCCAAGGGTTTGCGTGTAAGTTGATGGGCATGCGCGCAAGTCCAAGGGTTTGCGTGCAAGTGGCCCACCAATTTAGGACTTGGGCGAGGGTCAAGACCTAATGATCTCACACAAAGGTGGACCCCTGGGAGACCTGTCGTGAAAAATACTATACCTGAAATTCAACTTTTTTCCACGAAAGAATTGAATTACATGCAGGGGAGATGATTGATATTCTTCATCCAAGAAGCATAGGGGGTGCCCTTATATTTATCAACGAGTGGATGCCACGAAGGGCACACGAAACTCGACCGGTGCGGAAACCCATTTTCTTCAGTAGGCGAGATGTAGTTCACCGCACAACGCGCAATATTGCTTGTGGCACGCAAAATATTTCATTAGCATGAGATTTTATGGACCACCAAACGGTTTTACGCACACTTATTTGATATTTTGAGTATCCTTTCGGGAAATCTCAGACCCGTTCCTTGAGTCAAAATTTGCCTATGGTTTTTCCCGAATTTATCTCCAAGGCCTTCAGTTGATTTTGGTCTCTAAAAATCCCCCCCCCCCAATGAATTGGAGCTACAATAGGTGAAAAGGTATAATTCCAAGTGAAGTGTCGAAAAAAATTCTCTTTCTGACAATGGTTCACGTAAAACCCTTATAGTGCACAAAATTATTTTTTCTACACATGGAAGACCCACCCACGCCTATAAAATCCCTCAATGCGTACCATGGTCCATACTGATTTTCCATTGTGATAATCTCTGGTTCTCCTAGGCGCGGAACATATCACCCACCATTGCGCAAAAAATCACCTCTGTTTCGTAGCATCCCCCAACATTGGTCATGATATTTCATGAAATATCAGTTTCTCGTGGCATTTTCATTGGTTTTCGCACCACATTCTAATTTTTCGTGCACCGTGTCATCTTTTTCACACAGTCCTTTTTAAGAAATTTCTAAAGAATATGGCTGCTGATCTAATTGATGCTTAAAGAGATGTTGTGTACGTTGCTCAGAGAACCGAGATGGTGCTAAACCTTGATGAAAATTGTTCCCATAAAGTTGTATCCGGTAATCAAACTCTCTTTAACATGACAACCCTTGCCCAAAAGGATATGTTCTATCTGACAACCTAACGAAATGCAATTTCAGTATTTTGGAGCAGGTCTTGGTGCCAGTATTCTAATTTGACACATCATAGCCATGGGTGACTTGCGAGGATGATATTCCCCGATACAAAATCACAAATAATGACCATCCTGACAGAGAAACTAAGCACATACCCATCTATGATCGGAATACAATTATTAGAACGATTTTGTGAGGCGAACTGATCGTCGATGACTCTCTAAACCATTACGCATGTACCTTTCAATAGAGCATCACTGATGAGACTAAGGGTTGACTGCACGACTTGGACTTATGGTATGGATGATGTTTCATAAGTGAGTGGGCCTGGGATTATTGGTTACACTAGTCATGTGAACAGTTGGGTGAAGAACTATGACACATCAGGTTGTTCGAGGTAGTTTGGACATTGATGTTCCCTTTCCACCACCAAAAAGAACGTATAACAGATTTGCTTACCCAGTGGTCCACTGATACTAACACATTCCATATCCTCCACGGGGAGGTTTTTATCAATATTTTTGATGTTTATTGCATTGGGAGCATCCATTTGTATGGGCACTAGTATGATGAGTTTCTTTCGACAGGGAACATCTGGGGAGAATGGTCATGAACTCCTATCATAACATGGAACCTATTTGAGTCGCACAAGGATATACTGGGGGTTAAGATATTTATAAAGGAAATTTCATACTGAAAGTGTTTCAACATGTCTCTGAAGAATGACCCGAATATCAAGATGTCCAAGCGAGGAAGACTGTGTCTGACTGTGGCATAGAGAAGAATAATCAGATCATTCTAGAAGAACTTGGATGTAGGAGAATATCAATCATTGGTCTTCAATGTGGATGAGATTCGGGATTCGAAGGTTCGATATGATAGATTTCTCACAAACATCATAAGAAGGTTTCTATTTCCGATAAGGGATACAAGGATGGGAGTCCATCTCATAACATTATTGACGTCCGACATTATGGAATCCAACTAGAGGTTCAATTTTGGGGCCCATGTACTAGCCCGACTATATTCCATTCTAGGGTGTATTTCGAGAGGGCTCTCACTATGGAGGATATGTGACCCTTTCCAAATACTTCATGGCTAAATCGCGGCTCACGGTGGCATGCAAACCATCCCTAATGCCACATGTCCCCCATGTAACATCCTTTCACCTTCCATGTTGAACATTCTGAGGGTCATGTTATTGATGCTCAATAATTAGGGGATAGTGATTAGGATCGGAAATCACACCAATTTTATAAATAGTCTCTCCCCCACCTTGGCTTTCCAGATGATAGATGAAGGGAAAGTCTCAATGGAGAAAATAGAATACTTGGAGGGCCTTCGAGGTGGGGTGCTTATGTCCTGGGTTGATGGGAAGATTTTTTTCAAGCCTTATGTGCCACCATGATTTTCCAGGAAGTTTGGATACTTCTAGCATATTCTGAACGAAGTGTATATAGATATATGGGGGGAGACACCTCCATGAATTCTCTATCAAATGTGGCAGAGGTTCACAACCTATGGCTCTAGTGAATTAATTACCTTTCCCCTGACTGGAGTCAATGTGATCCTCTCAAAAATATATGTCGAACATTTGGTGGTGGATTTTCTTTAAGGGATCATATAAAAGTGAGTCTAGTAGCTCAAGGAGGCTAGTATGAAGCCTATACAGTAAGAGAGCAGACAAACTTCCATCAGGTAGAAATGTTCGGGGACAAGTATCGCGGCAGGGATGGTACTGGTCGGGACATCAACAATGGTAACATTAAATGGCGGGGTAATGCCCTCATCATCTAGTGAGAGAGTTGATCATGAGGAACCTAGCGGTGTGGCCAAGGAGATTCTTAGGAAGCCGATAAGGTATCAAATTCAACCTTCTGAGGATGCAATTTTCCATGCGTTGTGGACAACCTAGATGACTTGCAGTAGTCAATGGGCATCAAATCCCTTTAAAAATGATAGTATGAGAAGGAATATAGTTTCCAAATGTTGGAATCATCTGGATTGCTAACAAAGTGAGGATCCATTATCGACAGAAATACATGACATCCATGGATGCATATGCATGCCAGTGCGGTCGGTGTGAGGAACCACCTCACTTGGTGAAGGTAATTCTCAGCCAGGGGCATGATCCAGAAAGAATTTCATCTGATGTTGATGGCGTCGATGGGGAATCTGAGGGCAATGAGTCAGAAGAAGATGAGAGAGAAGTAAAATGAGAAGGATATTGGGAATGAGAGGGTGAAGATGTAGGGGAAGAAACAGATGAGATTGGTGGGGGAGGGTCCCAGGGGACATCCCACTAAGGGAGTCTTCAGGGGAGCAACAATATTTTTGGGTCATACATAGAAATAACTAAGCTAATTGAGGTAATCCTCAATCATTATCCTAGATTTTATTCTTTTAATCACTGGTAATCATCAATTGGTTTAGTTTTCTCCTTTTTATATTCATATTGGTGCTAGTCAAGAAGCTCCACCTGGGGGGATGTGCTGATATAACAAGGTGGGAGCTGACACCCATTATTGACCTGAGAAGAAATGAATGAAATCCAACAGTGATTGCTCTCGTGACAATAGTAATGCCATAGGTTAAAGTGGTGTGCTCTCATATGTTTTATTACTCAGACACTTGTATATGTGATTAGAGATTTCAGCTGATCAGGGAGTTAATTGTTTGTGTTGTAATGACGGAGATGGAGGCTTGGCTAGCCACTCAATCCATGCCATCTGTAGAAGATCCAATAGAAAACACAATGAACATCTTAGGACTTATTTCTCAATCTGAGTCAGCCCTAGAATTAGGTGACAACGTGGATGTGGACATCAGTGATATTAATGCTGGGAATGGTTCTGATATTAGTGGGGAAAGAAGTTGCTGAGACTGAGGTGAGAGATGAAGGCCTCCCACATACTGAAGAGCCTAAAACATTGGTAGGAGTACCAAAAGAATACCATGCCGCTAAGAATGATGTGAGAGAGGAAGGCCTCCCACATACTGAATGATCGTAGGAATAGGCCAAGGATGATGATTTATTCCCTACAGCTCTTGATGAATAGGAGGATCTCAGGGGGTGGGATGCAATGCTGGAGGCCACAAGTCAAAATGTGGAAACACAATAAAATCCATCTAGAATTTTAAACCATAAGGGCCTAATATTGGCCAAAATCATCAACTCATTATTCTTAGCATAATCTTGTTCTGAAATGCATGCATGAAAAGATTTTTAACTCGTTTATTTATTATAATTCATTCTAACCACCATCGTGAAATGATTTTCAATCCACCTCTAATCTCACATGGGTCATGCCCGATGTGAGAAGCAAGAGTTTTTTATGTCGTCCCATCATTTGGTTATGGGAATTCCAACCAATTTTTGGGCATCTAAGGTATAAACGACCCATCGAACATTCCAAAAAGAAAGTGCGAGGCATGAGTGTAGTATAAATCTCTCAGATTAGTGGAATTCAAATTTTCTAAATGATCTCTAGTGCACGAGCGGGGTAACGCCATGTGTGTTGCACTTAAGACGAACATAGGAAAGTGAAAACTATAAATCACGATACCCAAAATTCAAAAAAATGTAGGGGTCACATGGCAAGGAAGGATATCTAATCACCATGATTGAATCACAATATTATTATTGTGTTAGCATGAAATGAGGATAACAAATGGGGGACGTCCATTGACATTGTTCGAAACATAGATCCTGACTCAAAATGTCATCCATTTGTTTTTCAGAATGATTTCCTAGGACATTAGACTACCCATAGGATTAGAATCTGTACTATTAGGGTGTTTATTTTGACATGAAACATGAAGAGGGTCCAAATAGGGGGCAGAAAAAACGTGGAAGGTGGAGTGATGGGTTGTTTGAATGGAGTCCAACAATATTGAAATTACTCCACCATGGTGAATACATGTTATGTGAGCACATCATACTGATCAGGGATCAAAAAAACTTCTGAACGAGACATATCTGGTAAGGACCTGTAATGCCATTTTGTTTTTGTCATACAAAAAAAGACGATAAACACGTAGTTTAAACACCACATAGTGAGGACGGTGCACATAGTTTAAATGTCATACTGCCTGGACCAATATCAGGGTCGAGGGGCTAGAAGGGTCAATGTCCTTGAGATTGGGCCCCATGCCAATTTCAATATCGTCGATACATATCCCATGATGATGGGAATCAATCCCAATGTTGTTCTGAGAACAATGTGGTAAAGGCCCAATGCTAGTTGGGGGAATTCTCTCTAGCGAGAAAGTTGACACGCCCCATATTTATCATGAGGCATCTTGAACTTGTATAGGGTAGGACATAGTTAAAAGTCATGCATTGAGGACAAGGATACCTAGAAATTAGATGTGTGTTGCGGTGCACACATCAATGTGAATGAGGAACAAAAGAGTTTATGCCACGCCACATGCTCTTAAGAAAATCCTTAGTTCAAGGGACTGATGGTGATAACTCTGATGGGCCCAAGATAAGTGGACTGGGCATTCCTACACATCCCATGAGTATATGAATCTATCCAAATGTAGTTATAAGAGTGTAGTATAGTGTCACACAGGATGAAAGGCATGTGTGGAACAGTTTCTCTTGTACACATCCTACTAAAACTACTAAACCCACATATGTCGTGCTCGATGTTGGAAACAAGGTGTAACTATAGGAATTTTCTAGAACAGGGAGGCACACATTATGGGCAATGGGACACTAGGTGAATGATGTCCTAAAAATATTGACGTACCTTCTTAATGTTCATTGATTCGTGGAGGTGTAAAATCGATTATGTTGGAATTACACTAAAACCTAAAGGACTGGAATGATGTGAATAATGATTCTCGATATTTGGACCATAGTGATTGTGGCATGGTGATAGAGGATAATTTTTTACCATGTTTGACACATGGTATCCTTTTTTCATTATCCATCAATGCGAAAAGACAAAGGAGGGTTGACCACGGACCATGTTCGAACCACAGGACCTGTCGCAAATGACATTAGAGGACCTTAGGTACGTTGGCCCAAAATGGTAGCTACGTTAATGTGTCTTGAGACCAGGCCGTAAAGGGGGTCCATTTAGACTTGAAAGAAGATTGGGATCCAAATAACGGGCTCACGAAGCGTGGACATGGAATGAGGAAATGTCTCTATGAAGATTCCACACATTGGGCTCTTTATCACAACACATGTTAGTATGAAAATAAGACATATCAGATAGAGGGAGTTTAGTCCTATTCCAGGGAAAAGGGTCCTGGAATGACTTTCTTCTAGCTTAAGGTCCAAAGGTTGAATATTAAGGGGGTACATTATTTAATTTGATATGCACAGGGCAACAATGTAGCCAAACCTAGCTTGTAGTTCCCATATGGATATCTTAGATTAGGTTCTTATAACTCAGTGCATATTGGAAAAAGACAAGGGTGTCACATGGGGAGGTTATTGCAAAAAATCTAGGTGAATGGGGATATTAGAGGTTCTCACCACACCACATGTTCCCAAAAGATTTTAGGACAATAGGCCGAGAAAGAGAAGGCTTGATTTAATATTCCTAGGGCTGGACCCAAAGACACAATGCATGGGAATTTCTATGTATCCCATGAGGATTTGAATCATCCCATATGTAGTTATAGATTATTTTATGCAGTTTAACATCTCGCAGAAAGAACATATAGTTGTCTTAGTTTTTTTTTATTTAGCTCGGACCATAGATAGTACTGAGGGAGGGCGTGGTGTGGTGAGATATTTATTAAACCTGACATGAATGAGGACAACAGAAGTCTGTATCACTACAATGGTCTCCACAAAAATCTTTTAGGTCGAGGGATTGAAAGTGAATGTTAGGATGGGCCCGAGGCAAAGTGAGCGGGCGTTCCTACATACACCATATGAATGGGAATCAAGCCATACATAGTTCTATTGATATCGTGGTAAGGTACCAGTGACAGGGATATGTTATGTGGATCCTTCCCTCACACCAAAAGAAGTGGTATATGATAAATCATGTTTTTCCATTATGATATATGTGTGTTTTTTGGTAAGGAAATACACCTATGATTGAGAATCCTGGTTTTCTATAGGAATAATCCTTCATTAGAGAATTGAAAAATTGTATAGTGGATGACCAATACCAAACATGATGCCTCCTTGAGTGAGGATATCATGATGAATTTTTGTTTTTTTTCATGTGGCCTAGACGATAAGGTCACAGTTTTGGGTCCTGTGATAGGACCTGTCATGCATGTCAATGTCATGAAACAAACACACAATAGTTTAAAGTCATGTGGGAACATAGGGGGAGTGTACAAGATATGATAAAGCATACATGGCGTGAATTAGGACAAGGTCCACACCACACCATGCACAATTCAGAAGAAGAATCGCCAGGCTGATGGGGAAGTAAATGTTAAAAAATATGGTGCTGGACATGTGGATGAAACATCTAGGTGTTCATACATATCCCATAAGGATGGGAATTGATCCACACATATTTCTGAGTGTTAAATTTAATATCATGCATGATGTAATTTTTTTTGGTCTTGTAGGACTATATACATTTTATTGTTAGGTGGGACTGGAGGTAGGAGGAAGTATCTCCTCAAAGGGGTGTACATGGTGCAGCTATTGCAAACCCTATGTGAATGAGGAAATAAGCCCACACATTTATCACCACGAAATAATATAAGTTTCATTACCTAAAAGGAAAACCAGAGTAGATAATTAATAGAACATGAGTTCGACTTTATGATAGGATGTCTGGACCTTCTAGTGTATCCCATGAGCATATGAATCATGCGAAATGTAGTTATAAGGAGATAATGTATCAGGAGATCTTAGTTTATGGTCTTAGAGCTCAGACAATTGAGAATAGAAACTCTTCCAAGTGAGTACTGACCTCGATCTGATCCCTAAGCCCATTTGATTCAAATTTGATGTGAAAAACAATGGTGGAAGAGGTCATTGAAACACATTAGAAACACGTAAAGATGTAATAGGTGTGGGGCACTAAGTGACTCTTTCCCATGGATTTTTCCTCCTTACTAGGAAATGAACACTGAGAGATAATACCAAGAGTTTCAAAATTGTACATGGACATGCTGGGGTGGAAGACGATCTGAATCATGCAACCAACATTTAAGACATGATGGGGCTAGCGTGACGATGGATGATAACTGCTGATCATGTTCAAAACACAGTATCCATATCGTGTGGCCATGAATGAGAACAGAAAATGAGTTTCAACTGAAAACCATATTCGCAATGTGGGACTTTTGTGAATTTTTTGTTTGAACCCTTTGAGGACGTTGGCCTATAATTGTTGGATAGCCCTTAGGCCAAGCATTCATTCCGTTTGGGGGTCCCATTAGATGTGAAATATGATGAAAAACCAAATTATGGAGGGCACGAAGCATGTTAGGGATTGTTAACGTGGAAAGGATGATAGGTGGAGGGGTGTCTCAAGGGGATATATATGGCATCGGAAAAAAATAGCCCGATGTGAATTAGGATGTGAGTCCTTACCACACCACACAATCCAAGATGAAAACATGGACTAGGGGGCCGAATGGGTCATGAGACCTGATGTTGGGAGTCTTGTCCAACTACAGCCATATGGCCCTTCTTGTGGGTTATTCCTTACCATAGATCCTAATCCCACATGGGCGATGCTCGGTGTGGGAGAAAAGGAGCAGGACTGGGCTCTGCCGTTCAACAAGTGGACCCACACCCCTGCCCGATGCAGATTGATGCATTAAGAGATAATGGGGTAGAATGAACCACTACCCTAAATATTTGGGGTATATGGGGTGGTGAAAATGAAAAAGGATAACTATTGACCAGGTTTGAAACACATCATCCATATTGTATGACCTGAAATGGAATCACCAAATTAGCATTGACCATTGGCCATATTCACAATGCGGGACATGATTCAACTTGTCATTCGAGGTCCTTGAGGGTGTTGGCCTGGAATGATAAGAGAGACCTCAAGAGAAGTATCCATACTGTTCAAGGGACATTTTGGATGGGAAAGATGACAAAGTCCCATGTACATGGAGAATGTAGAGAAGTGACGCGCCCGTGTAATTTAACATCATAAAAAATGGTGAAAGAGGTGGAGATTTTAATGATGGGGGTTGGTCCAACAGAACAAATGTCCAGGCATTCCTATGTATCCCATGAGTATGGGAATCAATCCATACATAGTTCATGAAGCCCATTATGTTTAGTTTTTTGCGTTGAGGATGTGGAAGAATAAAAGAACGAAGAGGGGAGAACATGGTGCGATCATCTTAATATTGGCATGAGTGGGGCCAAAGAATCCTACACAACACCAAGAAGGATCCTCCAAGAGAAAAAAACCCAAGGGGGATAGTAAAAGATGAAACTGGGGCTGGAATCAAGATGAAGCGTCCGAGCATTTCTACATATCCCATGAGAATGGTAGACATGCCCTATGTTGTTCATACAGTTTAACGTCTTGTAGGATGACATATAGTTTAACGTCATGTGGGACATAAATGTTTAAGGTCATGCTGGACTGGATAAAATTTAACATCCTATGGGATGACATAAAATATAATTTCAGGTGGGACATAACAATTTAAGGTCATGTAAGACATGACAGTTTAATTTCATGTATGACTCTCTATAGTTTAAGTCATGTAGGACCTATTTCTATTAAGAAAAGTACTGCTTGAGGAACATGGCATTGGTGGGAGAAGTTATACGCTCACCATCCATGTTAACCAGGGAGTATGAACCATTGGGATAAACCTTCTAAATAAAGTAGGTTCTTTCCCACATGGGCTCCAATTTGGATGGTTTTCATCTTTGTATCATTGGTATTCTCATGGAAAACACCATGTCACCTAGATAGAAAGATATGAAGAAATCATTCTTGTCGAAATCTCTAGATATATTTTTCGGTTCCCTTTCCGGATTTTCTGGGGCATGAATCATGTTCTCATCATGTGCTTCAAAATCAGCCGGATAGATATTAGTTATTTTATATGGTGTATTCTTATCATAGAAATCTATGCATAATGAATGAAACTAAAACATGATGGGAAATACAGTCTCTATTTTTTACACTATGGAGTATGGGGTTACCTGTGGGAAATAATGAGTCGTTGTCTGGTAAGCCAAGAGGGAGTTGGTGAACATGTCCTGCAAAATATTCTTGTTCTGAACAACCTTTTTCTGCAGAATATTTGAGATGGTTTTTTTTTGAATTCCTTGATCTACCCATTTTCATGCATGTGGTATTGGGAGGTATGGTTAGAATGGATGATGTACTTGGCGTAAAATTCCATCATCTCTGCTGCCCGAATGTTGGTGTCATTATCGATGAGGATGGCATGAGGGACCCCAAAATAGTAGATGATATTAGAGCTCACAAAGTCAATGACAAAATGAGCCCTGACCACCGTGAGTGGAACGACCTCTGCCTAATTGGAGAATAAATATGTAGTGGTCAGGATCAACCTACACATGCGAGCTATCACTGGTGGATATAGTCCCATGACATCGAGTCCCCAGACCGCAAAGGGACAAGAGTACTTAGTAGTTTGTAGATGTACTGTTGGTCATTGCATAAAGATGGAATAAATTTGGAACACATGGCACCATTTGGAAATCTCGTTGCAGCTGGGTATCATGGAGGGCCGATAATAGCCCAAACTCCATATCTGTTGTGATAGTTTCGACACGGTTTGATGAGCACCGCAAGAACAGGAATAAGCCTCATGCCTGACCTAAGAAATATCGACTCCCTAAATGAAATAGACAAGAACCTAATCAAACCCATGCCAATAGAGGATCCCCTCAAGGCCAGGACCACTCTGTAGGGTAAACTGCAGCATGAACCATCAAATTTTATCGAGATTGGCTTGATCTGCAGGAAGATTACAATTTTGTAGGTACTCGTCCAGGGGAGTTCTCTAGTCGGGAGTCACCTCAATCATTGCATCTGAGGGACCCGAAAGACTTAACTTGGAGGCGCATGTTCTAAGGTAGATTACATGTGGGATGTCATTTTCATTTGGAGTGATGGGAGAGATGAATCTCTAGTGTGCCACAAGGAAAATTAAGTCATCTTATTCAGGCTCTGTAAGTGATGTAACTAGGCTGGCAAGGATATCAGCTCAACCGTTCTGGGATTGAGGGATATGAGTAACATCCTGCTTAGGTGGGAACAAGTTCATCATCTAGAATGTACATTCTAGTAGAGGTACGATCTCATACTTCTGGACAACAAAGTCACCTTTGATCTACATGATGACTAGTTTAGAGTCCCCTTTCACATGAATGCGTGGAACACCAATCTTGACGGAAAGCTTGAGCCCATTAATGTGAGTTTGGTATTCTGCCTCATTGTTTGTGTAGACTTTTGACATGAAGAATAAATACGATAGAATGGTTTATGATGGAGTGTTGGACACCACACCTAGGAATACTCTATTGAGCCTGTGGCCATTGAGACTTCTACCGGTGGGGCTTCGGGAGGCACCATAAAATTTATTTTTCCAGAAATAAATGGATTGGTCTACTTAGTGGATTTCCTTATTAGGAAATTCAAAGTCTAGAGACTGGTTTGCGAGATCTAGATGAGCGGTGAAGAAATCATCCAATGCTTTCTCCTTAATAGCTTTATGGTGGACAAACCTGATGATGAACTACTGAAGGATTACTACCCAGCAATCTAGAAAACCTATAAGTATGGTGAGGTTCTAGGATGTACTTCATTGGATCTACTCGAGACACAAACTCTACCTCATGGTGATGCATGTAATTTAACAATTTTTGTAATGTGAATACTAGCACGAGGCAGATTCTGTTGAGAAAGTAGAGACTATTTTCTATTCCACCAATGTTCTTCTAGGAAAGAAGGGTGTCGAGATCTCGTTCCATGGTGAACACATAAAGGACCAATGGATTTCTAAAAATTGGGGGAATTAAGACCAGTGGCTAGAGTAGATACTACGTGATTTCCTTGAAAACATTATAACATTGTTCGTACCACTCGTAGATAGTTCCTTTCATCATGATCAAGGAAAAAGATTACACTTTCCAGCCAGATTCGTGATGAATCGTTGTATGTTGGCTATGTGGCCTTAGAATCCTCAAATCTCGTACAAAATGCTTGGGGGAGATATTTGGCTGATGGCCTCGATCTTATCTAGGTTTATTTCAATGCCTTGGTATCCGAAAATGAAACTGAGAAACTTTCAAAAGGTGACTCCAAAGGAAGACTTCAATGGATTCATCTTCATGTGGCCAGAGCAGATGAGGATGGACAATTTCTCAAGGTATTTCAGATGTTCTTGACATTGGCGAGATTTGACCACCATATTGTCTATGTGGCATTCCACTAGTATCCTGAGGATCAGCTTAAATATTCTATAAATAGCACACTAATTGGTGGCACCTACATTCTTTAGACTAAAGGGCATGACTTGGTAACACAATGTACCTTGTGATTCCCTAATGACGGTAGAATTTTCATCCTTGGAATTCTTTCGGATCTGGTTATTATCATGGTACCCATCCATGAAAGTGATGGTCTATAACCCATCGGTAACATCAATCAATAATTATGTCATAGGAACTAGAAAATCATCCTTTGGGAAATGACGATTGAGGTCTCAGATGTCAATTCACACTCTAATTTAACCATTCCTCTTCCTTACTAGAACAATTTTGGCATGCATTCTAGGTAACTAGAACATTTTAATGAAATTCAATATGACGAGCTTATCGACTTTAACCTTAACCATGGCATCATAAGAAGGGTGCATCCATTAGAGATGTTTTTTAAACCCATGGTGAAGTGGGGGATGGATAAATAATTATCTATTCATAGAATCCCATCGTAACCCCATGAAAATACCTCACAGTGCTATTTGAGGAAGTCCACGTACTGGTGTTGCTCCTCGAGGGACATTACGACACTTGTCAATGTGGGTTTTGGGTCCGCCTCACTACTGAGGTTAACCTGTACCAATTCATCGACCGTGGTAGAGACTCTCTCATCAAAAGCAAGGTAGAATCCCCCAAATCCTTTTCTTCACATATGGAGGAGGGATAATTGGCAGGAAGAGTTTCCTCTATGTCGACAGATACTGATGGGAGGCTGGTACCAGCCATAACGAAAATCTACACCTCATCAGTGAACTCCAATGCTACTGGAACCATAGTGATGAAGGCTATCGATCTGATCACATCTCATCATTGGCCCAAGGGGATATGCTTGATGATGTCGAAGTAATAGTGGTGAATCATCTTGAGGTGGATTATCCTAGCCTGAAGAAACAATAAAGTAGGACATATTTTTGTCACCAGGGTGTAGAACTCCCGATACATTATTAGAGTAGGGGGATCCAGAGATAACCCGATCCTGACTCATGTAGAGGTAGGGTATAAGGTGATATTTTTCCATCATGTAGACTTGGTAATGTGCATACCCCACATTCCCAAAAAAAAATTCATTTTCACATGTCTGGAGTTGTAGCCTTCAATTGGTGGATTGTAAATATGTAGGCGTCATCTAGATTTGTCCACAGGTAGGTTGGAACTGTAGCACGCTCAATCTCATTGGTGTGAATCTTCTTGTCCATGATCTGGTAATTTTCGTCATCCAGAGAGTGGGTTTCACATGAATAAAAGGGAGAAACTTCACCTTGAAGTACGCCCACTTGACCATTAAGGGAGTACTTGAGTCACTGGTGATACGATGAAGGAACATCCACATTCAAGTGGAGCCACGACCAATAGATCAATTCCTTGTAATCAGTGTCATGAGAAACAACCATAAACTCGGTGCAGGAAACTAGGACACAAAACTAGGTCTTCAGGAAGATCATTTACACCTGTGTCTATTTCTTCCTATCATAACATTGAATTTTTAGGTCAGAGGGACATAGATTATTCTCAGACAACCGTAGTTTTCACATTTTTTTTAGTCCGGATTAGGTTGATCCAGAGCCTGTATCGTCAAGATAGTGATGAACCTCTAAATCATTAAAATGGATGTTAATGTACAGTGGGAAGATGTGCCCTAGTATCAGAAATCATTCATTATATCTGGTGAATGAGATGATAGACTGGAATTTCGCATTCTCAACCATGTCAGAATGGAAGGATTTTGTGGTTGCTACCTCTGTCTTGAATTGGAGGGGCTTCATAAATCCTAGGATAGGGATTCACTCATATCTGCTGACAGAATAAGGGAATCAAGGATGGAGATCCTTTCTATAATTCTAGAACGATTTTTGGGGACATCATACTTACATTCTAGGCTCTAACTTCTACTTATAGGAGATCAAACTGTGACCTAAGGTGTGGCAGGCCATGTTGGCTAGGCCAGCGGCTGACTAGTGTAGGGAATTTCTTGTTGCTCATTAGTTAAATCCTGTGGAGTGACTACCGGATTAGGGTCATAAGGCTGACATAGGTCCGTAGCAGAGCAGGGATGATTAGGGCACGGTCAAGGTGGCTTCTTCTGATCAAGTAACACAAAAGATGAAGAAGGTGGATCTAATAACACCAAATTAGAAGGTCATGCATGTATGCTCTATGCTGGGCCTCCTGCCTAGTTTCGGAAGCTTGCACATCCTACATGGAAATGATGACTGAGGAACTCTGATGATCCATATTTGTATGGCTCTGCCGATGCTAGCAACAATAGGGAAAAATGGGAGGATCCTCTTAGAGCTCAACGTTGTGAAAAATCAGGTAGCAGTTTACCATCTCAATAGTGTTAAACGAGGCATACCATGGATAGTCACATGAAGAATCATCCACCACTAGATGGATTTTAATAATAATCTCTATCTATAGGGGCATGAAATTTAGGAGAGTATGGGATGATGAAGACATTGGTAGGGGACTTCATTTTCCCTTTTGTCATCGATGCTTTCACATCTGAGAAGGGGATGATCATGACGGTGACACAGAAGTAGTAGCTATAGGTTCTCAGGTATCTTTTCCATTCAGGCATCCATGGATATTACCATGGGCATCAGCGAAAGTTTTAAAATCCATACAGTCAACGAAATTATGGGTTCTACGGTTAGCAACCTAATTCCACTCACCTTCACTGTCCCTGATGCTATCAGGATACAATAACACACATCCCCCCTGTACCAGAGTTGAGACTAACCAGACTATGTTGTTGTCAACTTGGTCTTGAAGAGAGTCATTAAAAAAATATCAATATTTAAGAGAGAGCCCCGAGATTTGGTGATAGGCATAGTAGTTGGGGAGATCAGTGATATCCTCATATTCTAATATCCAATATTCATAAAACCCTACAATTCCCTCTTCTGGGGCACTGCAGAAATAGAAGGGGACTTGAGCCTCATTAAATTTATATGTCCGGTTTCTTCTGTCTGGAAGGGGGATCATGGAGACTAACCCTGACAATGGGTAGGAGGGGCCTGTTGAAGAGGCCAAGCCTGGTTTTCTCTTCTAAGTGGTGGTGGCGTGTCACATGGGGGATCCTTCTAGTTCTACGGTGGAGGTTGCCGAGGTGGAGGTTTTACCTCAGGTGGAGGGACTCTACGAGTCATGGAGGTGGCTCCACTGTTAAAAACTATAGTTTCCTGGGGGCCCTTATTTGTGCCACTACTGTAGGATCAGTTTAGTGTCCCTTCTTGCGGGATTCAAAGGAGTAAACGTGAATGCCTACTTGGCCTGATGTAAGCCATCCTCTATGTGCTGGTCCTTTTCAGAGAATCTTGGAATCCCCTGGGGTTGTTTTTTCCTGATCAGAGTGGGCACATGTTCCATATTTCCATTCCCTACACACATCATCTATTATTGATCCTAAGTTAGTGGCATGTCAAGGCAGTGTTTGAGCCTTTTCCACCAGGTGACAAAGTCCGCGACACACTCATCAGAACATTTTTTTCACTTGAAGAGGTCTGTGATACTCTTCTTCCATGTGGTGGAACTGGACTAGTAAATAAATTTCCTACAAAGATCTTCCCAGCCAGCTATTGATCCATTGTGTTGATGGTTGTAGAAGACAAACATAGTCCCTTCAAATGTATGTATGAAGTGTTAGAGTTTGGCAGACTCCTGGTTCTGCGAGGTTCCAAAAAATGGTCTTCACCTTGAAATGAAGTGGTTCAGATGCTACAATGGGTTACACGTCCTATTAAAGGGGGAAATGGTGGTATTTCCTAAACCCAGGGGTGGTAGAATATCATCCACCCATGCCAGATATGGATTTCCCTGAGGTGAGATGACCATCTGTCATTATTCCAATGCCTTTAAGTGGGAAATGATCACCATCATGGGATCATTTGGATGTGTGTTCTTGTCCTAATAGGGACCCCTAAACTTCTGGGCATTGGTGGGTTCTTCAATGTGATATGTAGGCCCATCGACTCATGGAGCGGCTTATGGGATGACCTGCGGAGGAGATGGGGGGAATCTGAGTTGGATACCAGGGACTTTATCAATGCTCTAGTGGGTTTGGTGACACATATCGCACCCCCTTGTGGTATGCTCTAGCCACAACACAATCTATATGGGCAGGATAATCAAGGTCACATGGAGGCAATTTTCTTGTGGGAATCTATGTCAACCCCTACTTCCCCAGCTGTGGATCACTGTAGTTTCTTTGTCACTCTACGGTATGCTCAGCAAAGAGTTTATTGACCATAAACTTATTCTCTGTGAGCTATTAAAACAACACATATTTCACAAGGTCATCCTTTTTATTTTTTATTGTTCAATATGGGTCGAAGTGTTTGGATCCTCTGAAGTTCTCTTTACCGTTGTTGAGATTTCGGCTAAGGACAAACTCCTCAGTGGGTACGAGAAGAAAATGTATATTTCTCTACTATCGAGTAACCCTTACTAATGGGACAAATGTTATGGAAGTCCCCCATGGGGTAAGTTTTCCCCATGGAGTGTTGCCTCTATTATTTCCTCCAATAGATTTTCTATATTAACTGAAACTCTACCCAGAGGAATATCCTTGATATCGCCTGGAATATCAGGCTGGTGCCAGATGGAACTAAAGTGGATTGTTGTGTACTTTTCCCATCCACAGATCTGCATATAGATGGAAGCCTCTATGATAATACTGTGGAGAACATTAGAGCTATGGAAAAATCATTGTTGGAGGTTCCTATGAGGTCCTAGGGAACTAGGGAACTGGGCCACGAGGAGTGTGGTTAGATCAATCGGACTATATTAATGGCCAGTGTCTTCGAAGTTTTCTTGGTATTTGGTGAAATCCACTTGCTGATAATGTAGATGGAATTGTGTTGCCCATAGTGTTTGGATAAAGCATCCAACTTCATCTTGGGTTAGTGACTCTAGTGCCATGATATTTGGTGTCGCGACCGACCAAAACATCTGTAAGAAATGATCTGCCGTAAGAATGTCCCAAATGATACTCATCCCAGATTCAGAGACTATCCCTTCATTTCCCCACTCACCAACTAGATGTAGCTGGGGAAATAGTATCAGTATTGAAGCAGATGTTTGAGATTGTATGCAGGATGGTGGAGTATACATCAAGAAGGCTGAAGAGATGTTGTATCTCGGGCTATCCTCGGAAGAGTGTAGTGACTTGGCCACCACGTCATGATAAGACATGCTGGTGACCATAGTTTATGGCATGAGAACTATGGCTACTGGAATTTTTTTCTCATTGGACATTAGTACCCAGAATAACTCTTTGTGATCATTGGTCAAGGTATAGAATGATCCTAGTGATGATGGTGGATATTACATTGTTGGTCCATGGGGAGTTTCCAAACTTTTCATCCACATGGATGTATCTATGGAGGGATGCAGGGATCCATTGAAACTTGCATTCTGTAATTAAGTTTTTGATATGCCTCATTCCTGACCAGGCCCTTAGAACGGAGGATCTACGTGAGGGTTCCATTGCTGAGTTGTATTCTACATTAGAATTTTAGAATAAGACAAGTTTAATCTCAGTTTGAATATTCATGGAATTATATTAATTACAGCAATGACCAGCCTTCCTACCCTAGGATGGCTCTTTGGGACATGATATATTTTAGGCTCGAGGAGGTCCTTCATTCAGGCTTGTGCTGGGTAGGAGAGTACTTCCACCTGAATGTTCTGTGGTGCGAGGTGCACCCAAACAGATGTCCAAAGGAACACGGGGAGGGACTTCATGTCCACTGGATGATTCATGAATCAGATCTTTTTGGGAAGTGCTGGAGGGGTTTGGAGCATGGGTAGGACCTCCACGCTTATTTCCCATAGCAGCGCTAGTGGGCGGGGGGTCCTTTTACTAGCCAAGCCAAACATGGGTAGGACCTCGGTGCTGGGTGCCAATAAAGAGAAGATAACCTACACTCCTCTGATTTCTTGGGTGAGGAGGACCTTTTATAGCCACGATATAGAAAAGTGTAAGGAATCCTCAATGGAGAATGACCATGTGTGTAACATCTCCACACAGGTGGCTGCTGGAAAGAGGAATGACTCCATACCCGATGTCATGAGTGTGGAAGATTCTTAGGTATTGTGTGTCACTACAGTGGGGATGACCCTCATTTGAATTAAAGGTGGAAAATGGATAACCTCCACACTGATCATGGAAGTAGGGATGACCTATGTTTTTAATGGTGGTGGCATGGGGAGGACCTTCATACTGGGTGTCATTGCCGTGGGTTGGCCCGAGGCGGGTGTTATCTGTTCCGGCATCCAGGAGAGTTGACTTAGCCTGCCTGTGAGGCGGTTGGTGCCCTGATTCAGTTTGGGTTTATGGGTTCCCATATTCAAAATAAATAGTGGATGATGGTATATGTCAGTGGTGGAACGATCCATGATAGTTTCTGACTTTGACGACCCTCGGCGGGCATCCACTTTAGCATGTGCCCGACACTGGCGTCGGGTCAACCGGGATGGGGTTGGTGGAGCGGGCACATAACATACCTATTCCATGACCTGTGGGGTCGAGTGGCAGTGCTAGAATGGCCTATTGGGATCCCACCATGGTAACCCTTAGAACGAAGTCCCAATCGGGCTGGCCGGGACATTCTCCTCATTTTCAGCATAGGGGAGGGATCCATCAAAGTGTTTTGGGGAGAGGCTCCTGGAATGGTTGTGAGTTAGAGTGGGGAGCAATGGATTCCTATGTGTCCCTTGTGAATGGCAGTGGCAATGAGGTGTAGATTTCCCTAAATCCTACTGGGCCATATCCCGAGTCAGGACAATCCCCTCCTCCTCATATCTGTGGATGAGGTGGTTTATCACCTGTTGGTGAATGAATTCAGATGGGGATATGGGGAATGGGTTCCCAACATTTTTGGGCGTGGATACTATCATAGTAGTCGTGTTTCCATGTGTGGTTTCCTCATTGATGTTTCCGCTACCATTCCTTGGTGGGTGGGTGGTGATTGGTTTCCTGTCACGACAATATGGGACATGGAATATTGGGATATTAAACCATTTGTTGTGAAATATGGTATATGTGATCTAGTTCCGAAACCCCATTCCATCTTCCATGGTTGGTAAGAAGTACCCACGCTGAAAATTCTTGAGATCGAGATAACCAATGATTTATCTACCTTACTTCTGGTGGATTTCATTCTAGGACTAATTTTTTTTTGGCCGGACCTGGCGCTAGATTCATGGATCTGGTGACACACTAGTCCACTGGTATCTCGAACACTACTAATATCTATATTGCAGAGAAGAACATAACGTCAGGTTCAACATTTATTTTTTTGAGTTATTTTATAGGGAATGAACATCTATCTATTTTCGAGGATGAGGATGCACTGACGGTTTCCCTACATTCCCGCTTTCCAAAGGTAGGCGACATCCATCGCTTATTTAGGGATGTTTTCCCTTTGACAGAAAATGGATTATGGGATGTCGGTTCCTCCTTATGTTAATTCCTCATAGAAATTGATTACCTTTCTAGGTATACCTCATATATTAAGACGATGTTCATGAAACTATTCCCTGTGAAATGTCTTCATGTATACTCATAAATTACATTGCTTCTATCAGGACATTTCAAGGGGTCTTGTGAGGGAAAACCGTCATTCGGGGGAGTAGTCACGTTGGAAATCACTGGTATGACTAGAAACTGGAACACTGACATGTCTAATTTTCTTCCCCTTATGACAGGGCATGTCAATGGTTCGGAATCCTAAGGCATACCACATCGAATGTGGGGAATTATATCATATAGGCATGTCTGTGAGGTTTTCCCCAGCTTCCCATGTTTCACACAGGGTATACTGTTGGTTTAATATCTAGTGGAGATGGAACCGACTGATTGGACCACTAACTGGAGTTGATCGGATGGGTGATAACCCTAGAGGGATCAATTATGCTGGGGCTAGTGAGAATGTTGGCTACATGATTTCACCGGGATGTGACTGCCTGAGTAAGTATCAAGGTGGATACAGATTGTTGAATGATGTTTTAGGAAAATGAGATGGAACCATCGTGAAGGTGACAATAGTACTGGTCATGGGCCCCGAAAACACCTCCTTTATATCCCCATGGATGGGAATCAATGTTTTCATATTTTGGAGAGTTGATGGGACACCTAAGGAGGTGACCCGTATAAAGGGGACTTGGAAGAAGTGGAACATCCCAGTTGGGGAATGAATTTCCAAAAGCACATAGAATTGAGGGAAAGACTAGTAGAAGAAATTGGTGATTGGCTTGAACATCATGGAGGCTTCTTACGTACCTAGACTTGGCAAGTATCAAAGTTCACGTAGTTGAAATTGAGGCATTGAATTGGGATGTAAGTAGAGGGTAATGACCCGAAGATATACTCGGGCTTATGCTTGGATAGCAGCCCAAGGATGGCCTGACACTCAAGGGGAGAACCATCGGTATGGGTCCCAATAATATGGTCTATAATGGATTAACATTGGTTGGAAACACAACAATGTTCCATCGATTTTGGTTGGACCTTAGGAAGGCTTGTTACATACCTTGTCTAGGAGGTAAGGATCAAAACCAACGTAGTTCAAAAAAAATTGGTGAACCGACATGAAGGGGGCTTGTACCAATAAGTGTTGGGCTTTAACCTCATATAGGATTCAAACATACCTTTCCTAGGAGACAAGAATAAATGTCCACATAGTTCGGAATGATTGGTGAACCGACCTGAAGGGGATTGGGACCAATATGGGTTGGTCTGGATCCTCGTGGAGGCTTCCTACATAACCTATTTACCAGATATAAATCAGAGCCCATATAGTTTGGAATGGTGTGGGGCTTACACAATAAGGCAGCCCAAGAAGGATGTCATGATAGGTGCTTACATTATTCCCAAGTGATTCATGCTCTGTGTTAGAAACAATTGGTAGTTAAGAACTAAAGATGAAATCGTGAAAGGTGCATCAATGGGTAGTGGAATGGGGCATACCCATGGTTAGCAGCCCAAAATGGAAACAGATGCTTACATGTGGTTAGCAAGCCAAAGAGTAAACATAGTCTTACATGTGGTTCGTAGCCTAGGGAGATAGAGATTGGGACTTACTCCAGTATGGAGGCCTGAGTGGATACAAATCCTAAGAGGAGAGTGATTTGGCATGGAAGAGAGGAGAGTTCTGGTGCACATCCCCCCTCCAGTCCTTGTCTAGGAAGAAGATAGAAAAATAAGGAGTGCTAACTCAAGAAAGAAAGGCTATTTACTTACAACAAGGTGGTTATTGTTCCCCTGTGGATAGACGCCGCTCTAGCAGAGATGATCTCTTTCAATGTGAGGAAGAACTTACTCTCGTGGAGATGTGCGAGCGTAGTGAATTTCTGAGATGGGATGCCCTGCATAGAGTGTGTTGGGTGTGGTCACATTTTATCTTAATATGATGAGGAATATGGTGATTGAAAGTTTAACTTCATGTAGCTCAGATGAGTTGGGATCACTCGCCACCCCTAGGATATACATAACTGATATATTCCCACCATTGGAGAAGAGAAGGCATCAACAATGTCATGGCGATGGGGTGCCGTGGAGTGAAATATTATGGGGCCCACATTAGAGTGTCTATGTGAAGAATCAGTATCTATTAGCGTGCCTATGTGAGGAATCATAAGGATAAGAAACTCCATGTAAATCACATCCCAATGGACCTTGAAATCACTTTGTAAAAGCATGGAGGGTCGTACGAGATAAGGGTGTGTAATATAAAAGTATTGTGTGTAAGAAGCACCTGAAGATGGTGTCCGAGAGAGTGATATAAAAAAAATTATTAAAGGCTCATATAAGATGAGGGGATTAAATGAAAAAGGAGAGGTTTGTGCATAATAGGTGCAAAAAATAGGTTTTGTTGCGTGCAAATCAAATAGGTTTTCATGAAAATAGGGGTAACGGTTTTGTGCACAAGTGGAATGGCTTGCGTGCAAGTGGAAGGGCTTGTGTTCAAGTGGAAGTGCTTGTGCACAAGTGTAAGGGTTTTTATACAACTCAAAGGGGTTGCGCACAAGTGGAAGGGATTTAACGCTAGTTCAATGGTTTGAGCACATGTGTCCCAATAGTTAAGGACATGAGATAGGGTAAATCCCTAGGGATCCCGGGTAAAGTAGGAAACATGGGAGAACTATCAAGGAAAATACTATACCTGAAAAGAATATTTTGTGCGAGGAAGAGGTGAATTGTTCAAAGGGGATATTGTTCACATTCATCAACCTAGAAGCATAGGAGGGTACCCTTCAATTTATATGTGATCAGGGGCAACGAATGGTGCGGGGAACTTGACTGGCATGGAAAACCCTTTTCTTTAGTCAATTGTGCACAATATTCCTTGTGGAACACCGTGTTCTGTGTGTAATGCATATGATTTCATTTGTGTGGGATATTACATGCCGTGAGATAGTTTTAAGTGTGCTTCTTGGATATTTGGTGCACCCTTTCGAACAGTCTCGGACCAGTGACTTCGGTCAAAATTCACCATCATTTTCCCCAATTTCAGTCCAAGTCCTTAAATGGATTTCGACGTCCTAATGAATCATATGATTAACGAATTTGAAAAGCCAAAAAAATGAAATGAAATTTTATCCTGATGAATTCAAGTCAATATTGAACCAATATTACTGCCATTAGATTCATATATCATGAAAAAGATTCGTGAAACTAACGATACATCACCTCTATGTAATATATATCAATCTTCCAATATGTATCAACAATATTATATTCCAAAACAGACCCCCTGAAGTGTAGTTGAGTATATCTATGAGAGAAATAAATCTTATTTGTAGATAATTGCAACATTAGTACATGATTCTCCCTGATGGGTGAGATTCAGAATGTTATGTTGTTATAATAATCATTTAGTAGAAGATGGAATGGAAGAAGGTAATATTTGAGTAAATGATATAATTGAACAAGAAAATCACATTTGATTTTGTGGATTTACCAAATGGAAAATCATAACAAAAAAAAACATGTGGTAGTATATAATCAAGAGAGAATATGGATGATCACAACTGCTCAATAGATCAATAATGGTTATAACAATATTCAATTAGAATAAATGTAATTAAATTGACAATATTTTATATAAAATTATTTAATGTCCTCTTATAAAAGTTTTTCATGGATTGGTTGTTTTTTAATCCTGGAGGATCATTAGATAAATGTCTTGTCAGTATTCTTAAATAGTGGTCTTGATGAGTAGATATTCATAGATTAACCAGAAGAATTTAAGGTTAAATGTAATGAAAAATTGGTATGAATTATAAAAAAAATTATATGTATTGAAACAAGAACCTAGGTAAGAGTGAAATAAATTTGACTCATTCGTAGAATATAATATGTACAGGTGCATGACATCATATCACTGTACTTTTTAGAAATACTTTTCTCATGGTTATTTCATAATATTGGTTTTTTATATTGATGGTATTTTGATTATTCTCCAATATATTAGTTGGATTGATAGGTTGAATAATATTTTGAACATGTCTTCTGAAATGAGGGAATTTGGATATGGTAATCAAATTTTTTGTATCATGATTCCCCATGATAAGAGGAATCATAGATTTGGATATCTCAAGAGAGGTACATTAAAAAGTTTCTTGAAATATTCATCATGGGAATGAAGAAAAAAGTTGTCACTCAACTTGTATATTATTTATGGATCACTAAAATCTAGATTACAACAACTTAGTAGGAGACAGAAAAATGGAAAATCATCATCATTATTCAATAGTTGAAAGTGTTTTGTATTTTGCGGTATGAACTAGGGAAAATATTTCTCATGCTATTGGTGTCTTGAGAATATTCTATTCCAATCTATGAAAGGATCAATAGAAATGGGTATAATGGATATTGAGGAATATCTATGTCACATATAATAATTGTTTCTATTTGGGCTCTGACAAACCTATTTTTGGTGGATACACATATATTGTTTTGGATAAGGATATTGACACTAAGAAATCCATATCAGGGTACATGATATAATTTTTAGGGGGAGTTGTCTCTTACAAATCATAGTGTTATAAGATTGTTACATTTTTTACCAAATAAGCAGATTATTTCATGGTCACTAAAGGTTGTAATATGCTTTTTTGAATGAAGAACTTTTTACAGGAGATGAGGAAGATTCAAGAGAAATATATTCTCTATTGTGATTGTTATAGCACTATTCACATCAGTATGAACAATACATTTAATTCTAGGTCCAAACTCATTGATGTTTTATATCATTGGATCAAAAATGAGTTTAATGAAATATCATGGAATGTTGAGAAAATACACACATATGATTACATAAAATAAAAGATGAGTGTGGATAAAAAGATGGAGAATAAAGTCACCTATAAGGATATGGTGGGTCCTTATTCTACCCTAAATTTATTTGGAGGGGGTTTTTTAGGGGCCACATCAATTTAGGGTGTTCATTATGGGAGGATTTTTAGAAACCTCTCCTATGAAAGTCTTCAACAGGCATCATCCAACCCATGGGCCAACATGGACCGTCAAAGTAGCCAACTTGGTGAGTGAGCAGTTGAAGGTGAGATATATTTCAATGGTAAATGAACCAACTAATGATTTTTATTAATTTATTTGGTCTAAATTGGGATTAATTACATATTATTTTGATATTTAAATAGGTGTATATCCACTGAATATTTATCTAGAGTGAATAAATATTACAATATCTTTTATCTTATGGAAATAAGTACATTTACGAACCACATAAATCATGTATGTTCTTCAAAATTTTCATCTATTTATGTTATTTTTCATCTCAAATGTGTTTTTTATAACAAAACTATATATGAAAATCTCTATAATCTTCACCCATATCTGAAGGGATTGGTTTATTTAAGAAACTTTGGTGGTACATGGTGAATGTTGGTTGGATTCTTGAAGAATCTTGCATAGAAACATAACACGTGGTTCTTTAACTATAGAGAGTGTGGATTCATTAATTGATCAATATTCATCTAACACATGGTAAAAAATAGGTGTGGTATGAAATTAGTGGATCTTATTCATCTTCTTGACAATCAACTGGACCTAATGGGGTTGGACATAGAGACAACATGACTTCATCTAATATCAGGCTATGGAAGTTGTTCAGTGGAACTCGATATTGGGATAATCAAATAGGCAGTGTGTTCTCATTAGATGTCATCTTCCCTTGTCTTATATTTTCCAACAAAAAATTATTGGATTCTCAATAAGAGTTTATATTAGTATTCATGCGAATTGTTTTGGGATTCATCTTAATGTGAAATGAATTCTTGTTAGTAGACTTCATCATTGGTCACACATTAGGTTCTTATTGGTGTGATAGTGAGGAGAGATAGTTTTTTTCAGTTTATGGATACACAATGGTAACAAGGTAGGTTATAAGGGATGTGATCATGTGTATAGATCAATATATATTAGGTTTCTAACATCATGTGATATTTTCTTACTAGAACACAATATAGGGTTAAATAAGAGGTATGATATGATGGTATGATACTACTAACATACATGGTCTGAGGAATAGTAGGAACTCCTAATAAAAATATTCACCATGGGATCATCTTCCAGAATGTAATATAATATAAAAAGTTGTATTTCTTCTATTTTGATTTGTACTTTATTTCATGTGTTGTCTTAGTACTTTAATAAGAATGGTCACATATTTCATGGTAGGTTGAAAATGGGATCGTAGTTGCTTTCTCTACCACATGCATCCAAATCATATCATGTGGCCATTCAGAATATTAATATGCACGGAAACCTATATTTTTATATTTTAGGTTAAAAATAATTGATATTATTACATAAAAATCACTAAATTCGGGAGTTATACTAACCATGATGGTCTCTCAATTATTATAAACTAGTACTCCGCTCGTGCGATTCACGACACTATAAAATAATTCTTATTATTAAATATAGATTACTATTTATATAACATAATAGTTTATATTAATATTAAATATATTTGAAATGAAAATGAAATACATAAAGAGGAATAAAAGTGGGCGAAATTGAGGAAGAAAATTTAGATACTGGATATCATTCTGTATAAAATTAACAACGATGGAACCAATGGTGAAACAAATTAAAATAAATAAATAATATATTGAAATTATAAATTTATTCAAAGAAAAAAAGTATGAAATTGTAAGTTTCATGGGATTATTCAATTTTAATTTCAAATAATCTTTCAATGAAAAAGTATGGTTCTACTTAATTTTAATAAAATGTAATGTCATTGTACTCAATGCACTGAAACAATATTTTCGTGTCACTAAAAATTAAGTATTGTAGTTAAAAGAAAAAATCAATATTTTAGTAAATAGAAAAATTTCATATGAAATGGAATAGTAATTTATTTTCAACAAAGAGAAATAAGATAAATGATGTATTATTTAGATCAATTTTGATAAAGTAATATAAACAGTGAAACATTCAAACTGAAATAACAATTGTTACAGAGATAATTTTCAATGGAACACATGAAAAAAATAGATTGATTGGACACATTGTTTATATAGTAAAGAGTTGGGTGAAAATTATTACAGTAACAAAATACTGTAATAGTATATGGTGTACCAATTAGAATGAAACTAAATTCAATAAATCGTGGAAGTAAAAACCTTCCAAAATTTGGTTCCTATGGCGCTGTAGTAGACAAGTATTGGTGGTTGCTGGTTGGTAGTAATCTGGTATGTGTACATGTTTGTAGAAATAGGTTAAAATGTAGAAAACATTTTTGGATATCATACAAACACAATAACACCACTTTCTACCTCTACTTTGCTTGAAAAATCACACGACCATGAAAACAGAGATAGGGAAAATGATCCAGAAAATTAAACAAACCAAAATAGTCAGCCATTTGAATCTTACCATAATTTCAATTATCCTCATTTTGAACAGAACCTGTAAAATCTAAAAGATAACTAAAGTAGTTCTAATTGTAGGAGCAGAAAAACACCAAGAAAAAAAGACGAAATACACAACTATAGCAATGAGTAAAAATGAAGGCAATGACAAACCAACATAACTAAAAGTACTCATCCATCCATTAGATCGCTTCAGTTGCAATGCATTGGACTATTGCAATGGACCCACTTACAATAGGAGGCTCACTGTAAAATACCATGCATGTTTTGCTAGATTCTAAAAAAACAACCATTAATAAATCATAGCACAAAAAATGAATACACAATCAGAATTTGGGTAGAAAATTGAAAATAAATAATGTTTTGAATGTCTAATATGAAATATACAATGGGAAGTTAATATGAACATGAAATAAATGGTAGATTAATCTAGATGCATTACCGGTATGAAAAAGAGAGTTGTTCTATCTTCTCTGAATTCATTTTCCTTGAAATGGAGGAAGATCCCTAGCCCCATCACCCACCAGCCCATCCCCCCTTCCCAGCCTCATCCCCCCTGCCCAGCCCAATCGCCCACCAGCCCCCTCCCCCTGCCCAGTTCTTCCCCTCTCATCCAATCCCCCCTGCCCATCCCCTTCCCCTGCCCAGCCCCTCCCCCCTACCCAGCCCCATCCCCCTGCCCAGCCCCATCCCCCACCATCCCCCTCCCCCTTGCCCTGTTCTTCCCCTCTCATCCCCTCCCCCTACCAAGCCCCTTCCCTCCCTCCCCCCTAACCAGCTTCCACCATAATCGATTCCACCAGGCTATAGAGTACCCTGCAACCAAACATAAACAGTTAAAGCTTTATGTCATAATTTGTTTTCATAAGTATTGAAAATATATGATCATCTAACTATAAAATACAAATTTAATCTTTATATGGATTTCTATGAACTGTAGTCTTTAATAAACTAAAAATGGTTCAAGAAATGTACAGATTACATGATGCATGTGATTGTAAAAAATCACAATAATCAGAAGATTTCATAACAGTCGTGTTAAACATGTTTTCAAAAATGAATTACATATTTTTCGAGAAAATGTTAAAACATATTGTCAGAAAATGATAAAAATGTTAAGAATTTACATGTTATAGATCGCAGAATGAGTTTTCATGCCATTGAACAATGACCAGTGTCAGTTGTAATAAGTTATGCGAAAAGAGTTGAATGTGTACATAATCTTCATTCAACTATCATCTCATTGCTTCCACCTGATGGAATATCCCTGTGTTCTCCATTTATAAGAGTTGAATCGTTACATAGTGATTAAGAAATAATTTACAAAACATAATGAAACTTAATTTAATGACCAATAAAAATGTATTATGTTACATTACATGATTCATAGTCATTGTGACTAAAGAACACTTATCCATAGTTATTGTTTCAATGAAAACCAGTTTATATGTTCTAGGGAAAAATGTTCTTTCAAATTTAAAAAAACCACCCATTATTTAGTTAATATAGATGCACTTCATGAAGAATAATGACCCGTTGACAGTGGTGTTTTTTTTCATTCTAAATAATTGATCAATAAACATATTAAATTTACTAGTAGAAACATAACGAATTCTGATAGATAGTTTCTTTAGTTGGATAAAAACATTAATGACCATGTTTATTTCCTTATTATAATATATTCAATGGGAAAATAGAGAGTTTATAATATGGAAAAAATAAGAATGAATGAAGATTGAAAAGAATATTATATCGTTATAAATAATTGGAAAATATTAAATAGTTTCCATTATGAATGGATGAGTCCAAACTAAAGTGTCAACCATGCCATATGAATATTACTAATCCCTATAATACTGAAATATGAAATCCTAATGGTAATTGTTGCCATAATTAAAAGGAATAGATGAGTATTGATCATTAAAATTCGTATATATATTAGTCTAAATGAAGAAAACCTAATTCATTATAATTTTTATTTCATGATAATAAATATACAAATGATAATGAACATTTAGCACGCATGAAAACCTGAACTGAGCCTTCAATGTAGCTCAAGAGTATTGTGTTGTTGGTTTTAAAGATCGACTGAATAGAGACATGTAATTGGGAAGTAGAAGGTCTAAGAAATTTGTTCTGAATAATTGTAGACATTCACTCATTACTAGAACCTTCAACATGGATCTCTCAATCACTTCAGAAGATCGAAGAACATGAAATTTAATTGAAAAATATATTTTAAGACTATTGTATTGGCATGATAATCAACATCACCATTCAATTCAACTTTGAGGCCATATAAATAATATGTACATGTAGAATATGCAGAGAAAAATAGGACCATGCATGTACAAATAATGGAATAATTATTCTAATATAACCTCTATTGGAGGTCCTAGTACCAAAACATGCATAAGTACCAACTTTGTATAGATTCACATGCTTTATCCGATCTATTACGAACATCTTGGAATTGAAAAAACCCCAAATTAGTCAAAAATATTTTTCCATGGTGAATCAGTTTACTATCTACTATAGCCTAAATATATACATTGTCGAAGAAAACAATGGAGGTACCATAGATGGTGAAGATAATATGGATTCCCTTGATCTCTTCATGTGGAGTGTGAGTCACCTACAATATATAAATAAAAATATCAATATTCATCTTAAAAGATGAAGTGCATAATTAAAACATTATGAGATGAATATCCCATAATAGAGACAAAACTCGTTGAATCACAACACAATCATACAAGAATACTACCATGTAAATATAAATTGAAGTCAATAGTGAAAAAATAATCGTATTAAAGCATTATAATCATCTGTTTCATATGTCTTTCGTTCACAAAAATCAATATAGAGTGGAGTGAATAGTGAAAAAAGATTACCTGCATTCATATGTTAGATGAAAGAGAGGTTAAGTCCATGATTTTATGACCAATAACCTTCTTTCACATAGTGTGTACCTCCAAATAGAAAATGATGCATGGTAGTAAATAGTAACAGTAATCACTCTAACAGTAATCACTCATTCTGAGGGTGGTATTGATAATTAGATATATAAACACATACCCACCAATAATAGGTTTAACTAATTCATGGACACAATATCCCGCAACATTAAATTCAATCCCATATAAATGACACATACATTCAGATCATGATGTCATGAGGTAGAAAAATCAAAAAGACTAATAATGAGGCATCCACCAATGATCCAAAAATACCTGAAAAAATATAAAAAGTATGTTATAAAATGAAAATTGTAATATAATTCCAGGATTAAGAAACATGATTAATGATATTACATTCAAAAACAGAATTCATTACATGTATTAATGAAATTAATATAAGATCTCCTAAATCATTCATGTCAAATTATGAATGAAAGGATTCAAGATGAAAAAATGGCATAAAATGGATGATGAGTAATGTAAAAATATGCATTAATGTATGATGTGATGAACCTTTGAAGTCAAATAGGAATATGAAATTATTTGGCTGAATGAAATAGTGCGATAAAATGAATGATGACTAATGAAATGGGTTGTACACATGAGGCCAATGCTTCATGAAATGAGGATAGACCACCTTTTGTGAAGATCTTGAACATTATTGTCTCTAAATACTGATAGAGATATGTTAGTAACATATTGGGGCCCAAAAAACTGATCATTGATATTAGTAATATTGCATTAAATTATTGAAGCAATATATCAATAGGGTTAAACAAATATCTTAAAATTGGAGCATAATCTAATAGATTAGTTAGGAATGAAATCATATCTGGTGCCGGAGGCATCCAGAAATGGTTGAATCAGCATCAAGGTTCAATGTCCAGACATCGATAAGAAACACGAATGAAGAGGAAGATTGATTTTCCAAGGATAGAGGAGATGTCGTTGATGTTGAAGAGCTTCACGAATCATTTTTGGGTCGTCCGACATAGCGGTCGATGGTGAAGAAACATTTGGACGATTTGCGGATGGTTAAACCAGGAGTAGATGAAAGAAATAAGGAACCCTAAGAGAAGGTTACCGAACATGCAGAATGTCGGGTAGGGATTGTTTTCATAGATGGTTGTCGTATATGGAGGAGGAGAACTGATCGATGAGGTAGTGGAAACAGGAGGCCGTGTGGGAAGGATAACTTGCAAGATAAAATTTTCAATGGGAACTCTAGGAGGTGGAAAGTGATGTTGTGAGTGGGATCGAAATGGTTTTGAGGGATTGAGTAAATGTGTGAGGTGGAGTAGGTAGAGTCGACGCACCTAGTGGTGAGGTAGCTAGTGGCGGTGTCAGTGGAGGCGTCGTAGGTGGAGGTGAAGAAGGAGGAGTAGGCCACAACGAAAGGTATGGAAGAGATGGAGAATGGGAATCCCTAATAGGGAGGTAATAACCATGGGAAACATTGGTATTGGGACCCCGTAGGTGGAGAATCATGAAATATGAAGGAGGATGGAAATGTTTTTGGTGATGTGGATCCATATGCAGGTGACACATTAGCAAGAAAGAAGCCTAATTTAGTAGAGATAATAGATGTCTGTTATGAGATATATAGATATAAACAAGAGCAGCATTTCAATCCAATCTATAAGCCCATAAATAATGGAGAATGAGAAACAAAACTCATTATGTCAAAACTGAATTATAAAGTCAATTCATGGGTATACACATGTAACAACATACCATAATATAATAAAAACAGATTCTGATTAGTGGGTGCACATGTTTAATTTATTCCACATTCTTTTTTTGTTTTCATAATAACCTCCCATACTCTTGAGAAATTATCAAAAATTAATGAGATTAATTTTAAAATCATTCTAGGAATGACATAAAACCTTGGATGATCAACGGATGCATGTCAATAACCTATGCATTAAACTGAGTAATCATTAGACATGCATGGCATAACAATAATCAAATTGCATGATAAGAAATTATAACAATTTATAACTACTGCATGGTAAATGATAATGTTTTATTCTTTATAACAGAATGTAAAAAGGTGCTTTCAACCTTCATATCTATCTATTCGAAGGAAAAAAAATTAATTTACGGTGTTTAAAATGATAAGCATTTATGGAGATATTCTGTGAATGGGATAGATGCATAATGAAAATTATTATAAATATAAAACACAAGAAGATACAATGATATACAAACTAAATCAAGGGAGGATCAATTTCATTCCCTCAACAGCAAAGACAGACTACAAAAAAAATTCTTTACAAGAAAATAGGAAAGTCAATCATCATATGTTCATTCATTAAAAATTATTTTTTCTTATAAATCACATTCATTTAGCATGTTCCCAATACAAAAAAACATATCATATGTTCCTTTTTTATTAATGTTGCTTATGATAGAAATTGTTGCAGTATTTTTAATACCATACCATGTCATGGTAACAAGTTCCATGCCATAATAAAAATCTCCCAACACAGAAACATATGTGAGAACATTTATTCTAATAGAACATCAACATGTAATACACGATCTAGTTATCCAAAAGAATCTATGTAAAATAAAAAATAATAAAATAATCCACTACTACAAAAAATGTCATTTCTTATTTAGTTTACGTAATACAATTATCCAATTCTTGAATAATTTAACCCACATACAATGGGTGCACTCATTTAATTTAATCCACATACAATTTTAATTTTCATCATAACCTCTAATAAAATTGAGAAATAATAAAAAATTAACGAGATTAATTTAAAAAAATTTCTAGGCATGAAATAAAGACTTGGATGATCAACAGATGCATATCAATAAGATCTACATTAAACTGAGTAATCATGAAGCATGCATTGCACATTAGTAATCAAATTTCATGATAATAAAACATAATAATTTCTACCTACTACAAGGTAAGTGTAAATGTTTTAAACTTCATAATAGAACATAAAAAAGGGATTCCACCCTTCATCTCCATCTGTTCAAAGGAAGTAAATCAACTTTTGATGTTTAAAACAATAAGCATTTATGGGGATATTTAGGGAATGTGAGAGATTCATAACAAAAATTATTATAAATAAAAACCCAAAATAGATTCAATGATATACAAACCGAATCATTGGCGAAGAAGAGTTCGACTATTTTTTCCAAAAATAATCTTGGAATTAATTCAAATCCAAATCAAAAAAACAGTTATGAAACACAGATATCTTTTTCCCCTCATACAGCACAAACAGGCTACAAAAACATTCTTTAAAAGAAAATAGAAAAGACAATCATAATCTCATTGATTGTGAACATGAAATAATATTATATTTTTCTACCAGAAGATCCACACAACCAGAGGAAGATTCATGGAAGAGAAAACAAATGCAACGAGCTTACCATGGATGAATCATGCATTTTGAATGAAGAAGAGGGTGGGGCTAAAGCCAGAGAGGGCATTTTCGAATGCATCCGTAGCCGATGAGAGCTCATAACCAGCAAGACAAGAACATATCATGTCTCAATGGATAAAAATCATGAACGAAATTGTTGAAATATTTTACATTATCAAACTAAAGATTAGGAAACAACTACAAATCATCGAATTATTTAGGTAAACTATGAAGACATATAATATATGGTCTATTTAATTTTGATAAATTATAATGAGAGTTTTAATACCTTCTGTGAACCTACAAATAATATAATGAAGAACACAAGGGATAAGTATCACAATATTTTAGGAAATCACAACTATTTCGGAAGGGATAGTTTTTGCTGATCCAAGGAGAACCCGAGTATACTGGCACAGTTGAAAACTGTGGATTTCAGAAAAAATTAGATGTTCAGTTTGTAGTGGGTAATTTCCGAGTGATAGTATTAGAGGTAGACGAAGAAACAGTTGGACGACCATGAAGGAATTGAAACCCTATATTTCAGACACCTAATTGAGTAGCCTCTAAACCCCTAGTTTGTGGATATTCTAAGAGGTGAACGAATTGTGCCGAAAATCACTGCTTCCCGTAGATCCTGAAGAACGGTCTTGGTGAATACATTGGACGACAAAGAAGAGAAAACGTTTGAGGTTTTCAAAATGGTGAATCTGAATAGCGATGTCATGATGAGGAGGAGATCCATAATCATGAAGATGATGTAGAGAAGGAGCTATGGGTGTAGATTTGAAGAAGGTAAGATGTGGTTGAGATATTTGGTGCAATTTTTCTGAGTTGAGATGCCGATTTAGGTGGGATAGTATGATGATGATAAATCTATGTAGGGTATGATACATTGTTAGCAGAGGAGGGGAGTCGCGTTTGTGAGGGAGGGGACTGGAGATTGGGAGGGAGGGGAGTCAGGATGATAGGAGGTATGTCGAAGGTAGTTGGAATGTCGAAGGATGCCAGTCGCAAAACACTAATTGAGAGGGAGCAGGGGAGAGTGCACCGAGGGAAATCGAAGGTGTCGCGGGAGGGAGGATGGAAAAGTGGAGGGAATGAGAAGGGATGAGGACGTTGAAGAAGTACAAATTTACACGTAGGGTAGGAAGAAGCCTAATTTATTATATATAATTGATTTTGTTTTATGTAGTGACCACACATCCCTTTTAAAAAAATCCACAAGACCTAAACGACCCATACATCATAGATTCTCTGATATATTATAAAAAAATTCCATACTGATTGAAGTCATAATGTCCCATCAATTATGAAATTAAATTTTCAAGAAACATTTATTCATCATAATATATTTTAATAAAAATGGAATTTTTGAAAAACAAAATCTTCAATTCTAATTATTTTGAGAACAATCAAAAATTGATGTCATAAAAAAAATCATCCCATGTTTTAAATTTCAATAACATTTAAATGCCATTAAAAATATAAAAAATAAAATTTTTAAAATCAATGAATTAGGAATAATAAATACTTGCAATGAATATTAACAAATGTCACAACAATGTTTCTTTTTATATTATATATAATTAAAGAATTAATCATTTTATCAATTAAAAATCAAAAAGACGCAAGTAAAATAATATTTTATAATAAAAAAATTTCATCATCAACTTAACCCCAATTAATAAATTATGATAAATAATCATCCTTTGAAACTCCACAAATTAATGAATAAAATTGTGGGAATGTGTATAAACACAAGACACATGAATTGGTATCCATGATGTTTGGGTTAAAATATCTTGAAATGAATTTGAATCCATTTTATTTGTATTTTTTATAAAAATATAAAGGGGTTGAAAATCTTGGAATTGATTTAAATTGTAATTTCCATACACTACAAACCCAACAATGGAGTAGTACATTATTTTATTACAATGATTAAAAAGATTAAATTCCTAAATGATAGAATATTTTATCCATTTTAGAAATCCATATAACATATATAATAACCATTATACATTTGGAAAATAAAATAAACTTGGTATAAGATAAAATAAAATGAACTACACCCTTTAAATATTATTCAATTACTTATTCATTATATTAGGGGTAAATAAAAGAAGATAATAGTAATCTCAATTGATCAGCATGTTTAAGTAAAATATAATAATTGACGACTCAATAATAATAATAATAATGGAATGGAAGATCACTATTAACAAATTCCACTATAATAACTAGATAAGGGACAATCAATATTTCTATATAAACAAACGAATCACAGTTTATTTAATTAATAAACTAAGAATGATATTGATCTATAGATTTTATAAAGAAAAAATATCATGGATAATAATAATAAATTAATTGTCATTAAAGGAAATACTTATTTATTGGATATAATGTTTCCCATTAACATTATACCATTACCGTCAACATTTATTCATGATATAGTTTAAACCATTCTAATTTGTCCAACTATTTCTTATAAGAAGACTGTTGATGGATCCATGTGCTTTCATTAACATATCCCCAATCCATTGGGAATGTACTAAATTGTCCTCAACCAGTGTCATGCATGTGAAAATAATTCATAATATTTCAAATAATATATTTAAATAATAAATATTCCTTATCAAATACATGTAGTAAACAAAAGATACAAATTTATCAATAATTCCTCAGTCAATCAAATAGTTGTCAAATTGAAAACCATATATAAAATATAGTATAAAATTTATGAAATAATAACATCAATTACATGATAATATTGATATCTAAGATAATAACAATGTAAAATAAACATTTTTAAAAGGAGATTATTGTTCGACAAAAATTTAACAATCATAAAAGAATGTGATACTGTAAGGATAACTTCTACCATTTTGTGATTTTCAAGTCAAAACCAATTTCATAATATAATGAAAATTGAAACCTAAATTATCATGATGTATGATTAAATTATTCCTTTAAATGTAAATGGATAAATATAAAAACCAAATTAAATAATTATGTGGTGAATATGACATTCATCTCACATATGAAAAAAGTGAGATAAGGATACCTTACATTATCCATTATTTTTTATGTGGTATTTAACTAAAACTATAATGGTTTAAAATATGATACTAAATTTTAAAATTATCATATTTTTTGTCAAAATATCATATATTAGCTTTTATAAGATCTATTAACCTAATTTTTCAGAATCATTCATTATTTTAACAAATTTGGTTGATAATTGTCTAGATTTTCAATTATGATTTGACTTGTTACCTTTTGTTAAAAATTCATCGATTAGGGTGTTATTAAATAAATATTGCGAGCCATGATTTAATTACTATATATATCCATTATATATTTAATTATAATAATCCATAATATTTCGAGATAACACATGAAATGTGTCATTTGTGTAAATGGTAGGCCGTACGTATGCATTATTGCAACTTCTATATCTTTTTTTATATTTAAATACATGAATAGTTAATGATATATGTTTAAATCATAATTTAATAGTGATATACATATAATATATGTTACATATTTATATAAAAACCATCTTTTATATGTTCTATAAAAAGTGCGAACGAATCACATTGCTTTGAGGAGGCAATAGTCTACGCTACCACAAATGATGTTGTCATATTTACAAAAAATGAAAAGAAACAAGGTATGAGTTATATAAAAATTAATCAAAAAATGAAATTATAAATATCGTATGTATCATATATAAAATGTTTCTATATAATAATTTCAAACCATGATAGGTTGTAAAGGTAAAATGATCAATCAACATTTCCCAAGGTGGTAGTTCACCGTATATGAGCGTTATATTGGTTACCCATTGGATGAAAGTGTGTGTAAGTATATGTAAAAAACATATATTTAAAACATATCATTATATTTAATATACAATCTTTATTACTCTATAATAGAATAATATTATTTTATGGGGGAAAATCAAAATAAAAAGAAAACATCTTGATAAAGGATGTTACATCTTTTTGGGGTAACTCTATTTGAGTTTTCACCAAATTTATTATTTGGATGGATTTATTACAAATTTTTTTAATATATATTGTTGATGGATTTTAGGGATATATTTTTTTAGAGTTTCATCAAACTAATGTGGCATGATATTTTTGAAGAAGTGAGTGGTAGGAGGGCCATTATATAATGGAGAAGGAGTGGCATTCTTGTAAATATAAAAAAAGTAAACAATATTTAGAAGTCATCCTTAAATAATATACCTCAAATAATGATCTAAATTCCACAAAATGTAGTATATGAACGAAAAATTTCTATCCTATCAATTTTTTAAAAATTTCAATTACATTCTGGGCCAATAGATTATGGTCGGTACATTGTTAAGATATTTTTCTCTTAATCACTGTATTTAATTTTGACTAATTTTACTAGTAATTTTAATAACAAACTATTTTGACTCTATTATAAATTTAAATTATTTTCATTTAAAATATATAATATATTTCTCCAAATTAAATTTACAAAATCAATATAAATTAATTTAAAATTTATCCCACATATGAGATGATAATGATCGTTTTTCATGTTAATAAATTAAAATATTGATATGACTTTATATCCAATTTCAAAGATAAATTGATTCCAAGACCTGTATTTTTTTAATTAATAAAAATATTATATAAATAAATTTTAGTTAAAATTAAAATATAATTTATCCTTACAAATAAATTACATGAAAATGAATTATTGAATTAAAACACAATATTTTTTCACAATTAATAAAAAAAGATCACTGAAAAATATATAAAATTCCACATAATATAATTATTTTGATTCAAATAAAAAATGTATTTTATTTTTTATGTTAAATTTATAAAATCGTAAAAAATTTTATTTAAATTAGGATCCCCATTAAAAGGTTGTAAAAATTACTTTATTAATATAAATTTTTTTCAGTAAAATTGGTTTTGTTCTTATCTTTTACATAGAAAATCTATTTAATGAATAAAAATCTATTTGATTGAATTGATAACATATTTATATATATATATATATATCATTAATATCATTCACTAATTGAAATTAAACTAATTTATTAGGAAAAAATCCGTTGGAGAATAAAAATTGGTTTTATAAAATCATTCCCATTATATTAAATTTGGGTTCAATTTTCATTTATAAATAATTGTTAACCAAATATTTAAATTATATATTTTTGGAAGTTTATTAATCCGATTCAGATCATAAATTCACCCTCTAAAAGATAATCGTTATTTTAAATAATAAAAATATTATTAGAATTCTGCATGATTCAGTGTTTCATGTAAAACAAGTCATCGAAAATCTCATTGTGTGTAAAGAATGATAAGATAATCTATGTGTGAATTTAAAATACATAAAATATATTAAATCCATTTAAACATAAAAAATAAATAGTAAGGTATCCAGATTTTTTCCCTTTTGCGAATGGTGTTGAATGTCTTACACACTATTAAAGACAATGTAATTACATTAGAATTTCAGAGTGTTACATTCCACCCAAATTAATTAAATTGCATCCTTGAAATTTAAACATGATCATGTCAATCAGAACATTGATACTTTAAAATTAAATATTCGTGAAAACCCCACATAATAAATAATTTTAACAACACATATTAATAATAATTAGGTAAATGAAAAGTGAAGCTCCCCACAAAACTGGGATTTCAAATTAGATAAAATTACTGAAAAAAGGATATGGAAGGAAAATAAAAATATCATATTTTGATATAGAGTGATAAAGAACATGTTAAGATAAATGTTTTTAACCAAAAATTTATAAACAAGAGTTATGAAATAGGTCATTGAAATCATTAAAAATGATGATAATAGGACAACATTTTGGTTTCCAGACCATTTTTATTATAATGGAGGATTTCTTTCCCTTTATAAGTTCATAAGTAAATATACTATTCTATTTCATAAGAAAAATTGTATCCATTGTCTGTTCATTGAACTATTTCTACTTCATTTATTTTCACATGTTTCTCCATATAGATATATAGTACATTAACCTTTAAATCATTGAAAAAAAGTCAACTTAAACCATTTCATATATGGTTATATTTTATATAATATTATGAACAAATTCATCATCTATTATCTTGAAATATGTTAATAACATGTATTGCAACCAAAAATATTAAAAAGGTGTATTATTCTATATTCATTAAGTAAAAAAATATTAGATATATTATATAAATCCAAATGCGTTTAAAACTTCGTCAATGATAACATAATCCTATTTGTTGATAAATATTAAATCAATTTAAAGGTATTAAAAAAATCCAAATCAGTAATGTATTTATCGATAAAACTTTTTTTTCGAAATTATGAAAATATTAAGGCTTATGTTTTTTCCAAAATATGTTTCAAGAAAAGGTTTATCATACTAATGAATCGCTTTACTTCGTAAAATTCAATGTGTGATCTAAATTCCTTATGAATAAAGTGTTGTAATAAAATCGTCATACATTTAATAACATCATCAATATAATACTCCTAAAATATATTTCAAGGATCCAAATATATATGAATAATATTAATTATAATTTTTTTTGTGAATAACATTTGTTTAACATTGATACCTTGTATTTTTTAGGTATATGACATTTATTCTTGGGAAATTAGTTTCCAGAGTTACCCATCTCCAGGATGTTGGGACACTATATATCATTTTTTTCTTTCTTCCCTCTTCATTATTTTGACTCATGGGCCATTCCTCTATACTTATTGAAAACTCCAAATCCATACAAGCAATTACAATGGGGATTCCTTCCATAGTTTGAACATTTGTTAAAATCCATCATTACCTATTTCTTTTTAAATTACATTGTCTCTTTCTCTATATTATCCACTTTCTACACTTGGAATCCATAAGACATAGAGAATTATTTGCCTATCATGATATCACACCAAAATATTTCATCATATGAAGAAAAAAATAAAGACCCATGTTCCCTTCAGAGACTAGGATTAGACCATCAAAAAAATGTTCAATCGTGCATTCTGTATTGCCTATGAAATTCATAACATTTATTACTTACCTAGTAAATGTATATTAATAATAAATCAAATATATCCACCATTGTATGTAAAATATGAAACATTATCTTTATTTTAGTTTGATGATCATGAGGAAATTATTTGTGATATAATGTCTCCTCACATGTTCTTCATTACATGAGTTCTTTTTCTTCTCACCCATAGTATTTTGAATTAAATACCATCATTGATCATCATCGACATTGAGAGAGTACACTGCAAGTGTAACCATTTTCATATCAGTGCATCCCAATGCTGTAAATATCTTCTTTGGATAGTTGATCAATTTCTAAGCTACTATTAGATATATATTCAAACTATATAATGGTGGATTTTTTTGCATAAATCTATCCAAAATTGAAGAACATCACTGTGAAATATGTTTCTCTATTTATAAAATTCTCTTTTTCACTACCTGATTATTCATTCATAATATTTATATAATGTTCTCAAATGAAATTCAAGCTATATTGGTTTAATCAACAGTTTACCATCTTAATTTATCATGAGTACTGACACCATTCTTTTTTCCATGATCCACTTCAAAACTAAATCATATACAAGATAAGGTCATATTGTTATGTAACATAATGTATAATACCAAAACTAGGGAAAAAGTAATCATAAATTTAATATATTTTCAATATATAATATCTTAATAATAAAAGTGGTTTTTTTGGGTATATATTGACTTTCAAATAATATATAATGGTTTGTAATAAAAATGTTAATTATCCAAAATGTATCCCCGAATAGAGTCATGTTAGGTGTGAAGTAAAGCATATATTCTTTTACTAGGTTATACTGAGTCAAGCCCGACACACCATGTTGGTGTTTTCAACCCTCTGTACATCTATGCCAGAACCACACCCAACTGTTTTATCCATATAGGGATATATTACTAGGAATACCAAAAATATCTAAACCATAGTAAAATTTTGGATGTTCTTATATTTTTATCATCAGCATCTATCTTAGGGTAATGTGTACTAATATAAGTTATTTAAATACATTGTCCATGGATGAATATAATCCTTCTTTAGTACCAAATGTAACCCCCAAACCCAGATGATTTTAATTGGTGGAGTACTTTTTTGCATTGGTATAATTACAAGGAATTAAATAATAATGGACCAAATAGTTTAGAAATTTCTAATAGATAGATTACATACATGATACCCACAATACACTGTGAAAAGAAAATAACAAATGATATAAAATCAAATAACATTAACTATGGCTTTGAAATCTTATTCAAATACTTCTTCATCACACCTTGTCGAAATGAAAACATATATAGGAGACAATAAATTAATAGTAAGAGTTAGTATAAAAGAAGTAATAATGAATAAATAATAATAATAATAATCCACGAATTTTGGTTAATAGATACATCATTCCACTCAAAAAACTAGATAATCAGTAATTGATATTGAATAATAAACAACATAAATAGATGTTATTTAATCAATAAACTGAGAATGAAATGAAAATATAGAAATGTTAATGAGAAATATCAAGGATTATAATAACAACTAAATTTTAATAAAGAAAATAAATAGTTTTTAGGCATCATGTTCCCCTGGAAGTTGATACATTTACCTTAATGATTTATTTTCAATGCAGATCAAACTATTCTAATTTGTCTTACTGATTTATCTCATTGGACTACTAATGCATCGAGGGGATTACATTAACTAATCACCAACCCATAGGTATTTATTTAAATTGTCCCTAAACCTTGTCTTTCATATCTAAATCATTCCTCATATACTGAATAATCGACCTAAATACTCAATTATCCCTATCAAATATCAATATTGAATAAATGATACATATACATCAATAATTTCCTTGTTAATCAAAATACTATCTAACTGAACAATAATTTTTAAAATGGAATATGTTTTAAGAAATAATATGATCTATTTAAGTGGAATAATGATATTTATGTTATATCAAATTTTTGAAAAATTGATCAGAAGGAGGTTATTTTTCATGAGAATGTTAACAAATAGAAAAAAAAGTTATATTAAAGTGATAAATTTTAATATTTGGTGATTTTAATGTCAAAGCCCCTTAAATTAGATAATTAAAATTGAAACATAAAATATCATGACTTATTAGTTAATAGTGGGTTTTAATGAAAAAGGGATAGTATATACATCACTCAAAAGAAGTAAATTGTGAATAAGACATTTATCTCACAGAAGAAAAAAGTATGATGAAAATCCCTTACCTTATACGTTCATTTTTTGGTGTGGTGTTTAAAATAATATATAATGAGTTAAAATATGATAGTAAATTATTCTAGAAAAATAATAAAATTGATAATATCAAATATTAACCTATTATTATATCTTATAACCCGTTTGTTAACAATGTTTCATTATTTTCACTGTTTTGATTGTTAATTGCCTAGTTTTTCAAGTAGGTTTTTAATTTTTACATTTTGTTATTATATTGTAAATCTTGATTTAATCACCTATATAATTTAAAATATGATATAAATTTCACATACAACTGGTATATATGAATTTATAATAATCCATTGTATTTGGAAATGTGAAATGAAATGCACGGTTAATAGAGATAGTAAGCCCTATATATGCATGCATGTTACATCCATTTATGTTGAATTATTAAAAAGAATGGAAATTAGATGATATATATATATATATTATAATTATAGAATAATTCATATTCCATATATTTATATTGTTTTTATTAAATCCATCCTTTATACGTTTCATGTATAGTGTAAATGAATCACATTGCTTTGAGGAGGTAGTTGTCCACACTTCCACAAATGATGTTATCATATTTATGATATATATAAAAACATAAGGTAAGAGTTTTATGGTAATAAAATAAGAGTTATAACCTTATAAATATCATATATATCATATTTAAATAGTTTTTCCATCATAATTACCAACCATTATTGGTGGTAGATGATAACCGAAAAATCATCGTTTTGTGAGATCGTAGTTGTTCATTCATAAACGATATGCTTTTTTCCCATGTGATGGATGTGTGTTTATGTTTCGGTTGAACCATTAGATTAAAAACATATCATTATATTTATTATACATATATTTTTTATAAGAAACTAATAATATGATATATGAGAGTGTATAATGAAAATAAAACACAAGAGGTTGATGAAGGAAGTTACCTCTTCTCTTGGTAACTCATTTTGGGTTTCCCTAATGGGAACCCATGGATTGATTTATGTGAAATATGAGGGTTCTACTATGAGTAAAGTGATTTTTTCTATCTATTTAAGATTATTTTTTTTCATTCTAGTATGGATTGATATGTGTAATAAGGATGGAGGGGTGAATGCCATTTTATTGTGGAGGAGGAGTGGCATTCTTGTATTTAAAATGTTAAACACTATTTATATTATTTTCTCACATTCTGTTCCTAAAATAATAATCTCAATTAAATAAAATCTATTATATGATCTAAATTTTTCCATAAATAGAATTTTTTACATGTTTCTAGGTAATTTTGGACCATAAGACTAAGGATTAGTCCATTTTAAAGCAGTTTTATTCAATTAATATGTGTAATTAATTTTAATTAATTTCAATAATAATTTAGTATAATTTTTTTAAACATATTAGATATTATAAATTATTTTAATTCCCAAAAAAATATCCATTTTTTATAATTCAAATCAAATTAGTGTAATAAATTAATTTAAAACTAATCCCATAGAAAGGATGACTATGTGTGTTTTAAAAAAAAATTCAAAAGATTGCTATGTTTTTTATAAATATTCAATGTCAAATTGATTCCAATGACCTTAATATGATTATTTAATATAACATTATCTAATTAAATATCATATCCAAAAAATATTATTTATTTATATAAATAAACATACGAAATAGATAAGTTAAATTAAATTTTATTATTTTGTTTACTATTCTCCATGGAATGAAACTTCACTGAAAATAGAAAAAAATACTCTAACCAAATATTATTTTTTATAAATAAAAAATTAATTTTTTCATGTTTAATTCATAAATGGGTAAAAATTCATATTAAAATTATGTGCACCCTTAAAAGGTTGTAAAACTGTCATTATTAAAATATTGTTTTTTTACAAAATGGTTGTGTTCTTATGATTTTAAAATAAAATATATTTCGTGAATATAAATAATAAATTATTTTAATTCTATGATATGTATTTAGTCAATAACATTTTTAATAGTAATTTATGTATTCTATTAAAACTAAAATACTTCAGAGAAAATAATAAATTTTATAAAATGGTTCCCAATATATTCATTTGGGTTGTATATTCATTTATATATAATTGGTAACTAATGAATTAAAATATATATTTTCATAACACAGTTAATGATATAAATAAAAAACTAACTACTAAGAGATAAAATGAATGGTGTTTTCATTAAAAAATATACAATATATTGAATAAATTTTAAAATAAAAAATATACATTAAATTATTCAGATATTATAGTCCCTTTTATTCTTGTTTTTTCATTATTTACATGTTATTAAATACAATTATCTTATATAATAATTTTGTGGTGTCACATAATCTGTATCTCAATTATTACTATTAATTTTTATAGAAAATTAATTTTAACTTTATAATGTCCAGTTATGTAACACATTGTTGTCCAATTTAGATACCTTTCTCACAATATACATACATTTTTGGGTGTATAAAGACCATTTTTTACTTATTTATGTAAAGTAATTTGGTCACCTATTCAATTATTCTTGTTATGATGGTAGAGTATATGATTCTTGAGCATACATCATGTCATTTGATGTTGGGATCTAAATGTTTTGGGTATTTTTACATTATTCCCACCATGAAAGTGGATTTTTCCATGCCTTTTTCCTTTCCCAATTTTCATTTTTTTAATATAAATATTCTATGTTGTTATATAATCCTTTTCCCAGCCCATTATCGTAAAATCAATCCCAAATATTGTTTTTGATTCCCATGTGACAATATATTTCTTATATGGATCCATTACACACTTCAAATGATGTCATGATGGAATCGGGTTAAAAATAGTTGGGGGATCTTGATTATTTCTTGAAAATTGGAATTACTATGAGGTTAGTCAATTTACGTGGTCTACACTCCTTTTTTAGATGTTTTGGTAGTTTGGAGAAAAGAATTTTTTAAGTTCTAGGCATGGTCATGAGTATGTTTCTATCCATTTTTCATCCTGAAAATCATTATATTGCCATAGTTATTTTGAGAATTGTGTCTTATTTTACACATATTTTTTAAATTGTATTATTTATTTTTTATTACTCTTTGTAATTCCATTTGAATTCTTTTACATGAAATCATAAATAATTTATGGACCTCATCTTCTTGTGTCCATCATTATATTATTTTGTTGTATCATTACCCGCTTAAGGAATCCAAGGATTATTTGGGAGGAAATTATAATGAATTTTAGTATTTAAACCATCTATATGATTTAAATTTGATTTAATTAGTTGGGGTAATCGTTCAATATTTTGAAATTGGAATGGAATGCTCTAATGACAGGGTTATGAGGTGTAACATTAAATAAGTGTTTGTATAAATCGATGATAATAATTTTATCAAAATTATATCATCTTTAAATAAGAAAAATGTTCTCCATGAAGTCGATAACGGTATATAATTGATCAAGATGACATTTAAATTCAAGGAGACTCTAGCGTTTGTCAATGTGAGGTCTGTTGTATTCAAGATTCGATGTCTGTGTAAAATGTTTTGTGACTCGATTGTTTGGTAAAAAAGGATGATGTATTGAATAAGAAATACATCATGTAAATTTCCATCAAGGCATTATAACTAGAATGTATGATAATTGAAATATCCACTCTGAACAATCCCTTTAGAATAGAAATTAATCATTGTTGGAGTATGCTAATAATTTTGAAAATATTCATATGTTCTCTCATAATGATTCATGTATATTGAAGCTGATGAATTAATGGTTTTAAATAGATCTTCAAGTATATATATAATAATAGACATTCATTTAAAGGTGTTACTATTGCTGAGGTTGTGGATATAGTATCACATGTTTTGCAAGACATGGCTGGTAATGAAGGGAATACTAGGGTTTCTTTTTTTCATTATTAATAGCTCTTATTATTATAATAATGAAAAATTGATGTAGGGTGTGATTCACGAAGTAATAAACCAGTGTTTCTAGGAAGTATCATATTATACCATATTTAAAATTTTGTTTCATGAATTTCTACCATTGAAGAAAGATAAGAAATAAAAAGAACTTATAACTAGTCCTATAATAGTTTTCAATTAGTGTGAGATCCACTATCACTTGATGATATTATGTCATGGAATATCATTTCATAACATTGTAAAATCCTTATTAGAACCTAGAGGATATTTATTGTAGACCAATTATAAATCGAATATAGGGTTTTATCTATATGAATTTCAAATAAATTATACAAAATAGATGATTCTCTAATAAAAGATGATGTATTTATTTTGGTAATGAGTGTGGATATTAATGTTTTTAAACCTTTGAGACTAATTTAATTGATTAAGGTTACTATTACTTCTTTGAATCGACTTTTTTGGTGATTATTCTAATAAAACCAACTGAAGTTATGTAATTTTTTTTGAATAAGATATGCTTATAGGAAAGATAAAGGAGAATGGTTTCTATTGATCCACATGATCATAATTTATTTGTGAAACAGTTCTATATTGGTACTTCCAATCTCTAAACTTGGACGTCTTTAATGAAATTATTAGGATGTATTGGTTGATTACTCAAAACTATATGATCTATTGTTATCATTAGCTATTACTCTTCAATGATTATGATGGGAGCCTTCATTTTTTTTCAAGAGAATTTGAATAAAGCCTAATTAATGTGGTAAAATATCATATAGATTTTGAAAAGATAATGTTCTTTCTTACAGTATATATAGGATATCATTCTAGTGATATTTATATCAATTGGGTAGACATCGAGTTTCTCTACGTGTTTCTATAAGAATTTTAATTTTTTTCCTCCAAATCGAGAGTTGAATTTATCGAAACATGTAGTGTAAGGAACCCAGGCGATAATAATATTGTCTAACAGTTTATCTTAATATGTGTATACTGTTCTAATTTTTTTTTCAAATGATTTCAAAGACATGGTCATTATACAAATGTGTTCCAAAATAGGAGTATTCCTCTTTGATTTTTCAAGGACTGAGGATGAATAATATTATATATGAATTGATTATCATGATCATAATCATATGAAATTAAAAAACATACTCCTTCTCTCATGTTAATTATTATTTTTACTATTACATTATAGAAGTATTTTTTTTAAATAATTGATCATCATTCTGGTTATTATTAACTCAAAATTGAGTATTAATGTATTCTAAAGACATCCTTTAATATCATGTATGGTTAGTTTGAGTACCTTTTTATATTTTTTGTCATATAATACAATGAATTAATATTCATTAAAATTAGGGAATAGAATTAAAACTATAACTTGATACACTGTTTATGATTTTAATGAATGAAATCCTAGTCAACTCAGAGTCAGTGGATGAAAATGTCGATATTGTGATCATTTATTTTGGAATCCAATGAAATCATGGTTTATATGAATATGATTCAAAATAAAAATTTTAGATTAAAGAAGTTTAGTTATTAGTGAATTTGATCAAAGAACACTTTATATATATCAAATATTAAAAGGAGATGGTTTTCATATCATGGGATAAACCACATCTTGTTTTATTTGTAGGTTCTTGAGTATTTAGAAATTATTATTAGTAGTTTTAAATGGATTTATGTAATCCTGATAATAATTTTATATCCCTCACATAAAAGCTGTATAAATTCAAATAGAATATTATTCATTATGCATAAAACAATAATATTTACAGTTTTTTTACCTCGAAATCGATTTTTATAGAAATAAATTATAGTTATATATGTTATTTTTATTGTGATTCTCTATGAGGATTATTGGAATACATTCTTCTACAAACAGTTCATTTGGCGGATTAGGAATCAATTCATCTTTGACCTCATTTGAGGAATTATTTTCAGATTATTTGAAAATAACATTGATTTTGGTTGCCCATAAATTTTTTTTCAATACATAATTGGGAGAAAATTATCCATTACCAATAATAAAATATTTTGTTGTCACATCATTTCTCAAAAAGATTTAAACCATCGGTAGAGAAAATGGGTTGAATACTTGAAGACGTTTGATTATGATATTTCTTATACACTATGAGCATGTAATGTAGTTTATAATTCTCTTATTATGATGTAACCTTGTCTGGATATAATGAATGTTTAGGATGCATGAGACATTATGGAACACTTTTATCATATATACATGATGTCTATGAGAATGAGTTCTATTTTTTGGAATGTGTTAATGTGAAGTAATTTATCCTTAAGATGATTCTACAAGAGTAGGATAAAAATCAAGTATTATGGAGTAATATAGATAATTTATATTATGGGGAGACTTATAATGAAGATTTTATTCATAAAACCCCCAAAAATAATTTCCCCAAAAAATATAGAATAAAAGTTACCATGAAGTTGAGTCATGAAGAGATTTTAGGCTAATTTATCACACTACCAATTTGTTAATTTTTCTATTAAATGTTGTTATTATAATTTAGGATTTGAAAATAGTTAAATAAAATAAATAATAAAAAATTATGTTAATAGAATAATTATTTTCTAGTGATTATAAATTTTACAAAAAAATTGGACTGAAATAACACATGTTGATGATAAAAGCATTGGACAATCTTTGATCTTCATGCAACCTCTCTATCATTTATGAAAAATTTATTCCATTTAATTTTTCTAATTAATGCATCATTTAAAGAATGTATGAAGCTATATTGAATATAACCCATATATTAGACTCAAATTTATGTTTTTATTCTCTTATTAAAGATATTCAACTGTATAATGTCCTCCTACAACTGAAAATAATTTATGTTGTTGTGCCCACTGGAGATACCTCATCCACTAAAATTTAAACAATATGATATATATTTCATAGTCATAATTTGATAATTTATAATTATAAAAATGGATAAAATTTAATATTATAAATATATATACCTCATTTAAGCATGAAAACAATCTATAGAACACTAAAAATATTAAAAGATTATTGTTAAATTCAAAAACTAAAAAGAAAAAATTGCATTAGTTATTTTCCACCCACCACCTCATGGAGTTTATCCATTCATATAATTATTATAATCTAACAAACTCATATTCACTAGATTATATTCGATATCATAACATACATGTTCAATACAATCCTTATAGGAATGAAGAGAAAATGAATATGTATAGAAGGGGAGGGGTGGAAAAGTTTTTATTCTATTTATTCCTATTATTTTTGGATTAATTTTGGACCTAATCAATATCATATAACAGATATTTTCAATAATAACTATTATTATTTGGAAAATTTTCATTCTTAAAAAAATCAGGACATTTGGATGCGTGTAACAAAAGTTATTCCCTAATTATTGAATTGAACTTTTTCTATTCTGGTTGTCTATTAAACATAATCCACATTCATGCTCACAATGACCCTCATAATAACTAATTTAATTGTGGTATTTAATGTGGAGATAATAATTCTAATTTTCCTTCTATTATAGGTATAATCACCTCAATTAATCACCATGAGACCATCTTATGACTCATTTACTGAAGGATTATAAACATTGTCTGGAAATGTATTCTTCAAATTGATTGATTTTTTTGAGCCCCCAATTAATTGATTAAATTTTTTCCAAAATTAATAAATTTAAGGAATATAATCCTAGGATTATGAAAAAAAATAACAAATTCGATCTGTATTAAAAATGTATTCCCAATGGTGAAATATGTTAATATTCCAATATTATAGTAATTTCAAAGTGTAGAACAATATTTATCCAAATTAAAAAATTGATAAAATTTTCAAAAGAAAAAAAATTTATAGTTATAATCAATGTAATACAGATGAAAAGTATTGAAATATTATCTCTATCAGAGAAAATCAATTAATGTTCTATCACTAAGGAAGGAAATTTTTTTTTAGTATTTTGTATGACGTTCCTTCATTTTCAAGAAATTCTATGTATGGATATTCTTATCATTAGTTGTGATTGGTACATCCATGAACAAAAATATATTTTCGTTATGATGTTAAGTGTTTGTTTTTCTTTTTTGAAATAAAATAGTACGTTGATTAAATTGTTTTTTTAGGTTATAGATAAAAAAAAACTATGGTTATGCACCTTAATCCATATGGTTTTTTCAGCCTCTATTACTGGAAACATGTAAATGGGATGAGTTTTTTATGGTTTTTATCATAAGATTATATAAAAATTCATGAGGTTAGAATAACATTTGTGTGGTGATCGATCATTTTTCCGTGTTATCTCATTTCATAATGATATCTAACAACTCTAAATTGGATGACTTGGGAATGTTTTATGCCAATGTGGTCATTATAATACATGGGTCTCATATGATAAATGAATCATATGGGTACCCTCACCATACATATGAAATATTATGGGTCCCTAAGAATGTATTATAGACATAGGTAATGTTGAGCATGACATATCACCCCCAGATAGATGGGATTGTATAATGGGATAATCCGATTCCAGAATTAATTCATCATGATTTTTTAGTATACATTGATGGTTTTTAGGTTATCCATTATGGATAGTTTAATATTATTATAATAATAGATACTAGTAATCCCTAAAAATTTTAAATTTCAAATATTTTTGTGTTCATCATTAAATGTATCATATCTATTATCCTAAGGTAGGATAAGCTACATTGGATGAAATGATTTATTTCTTTCAGGAATTTCCAACAATATAGATGATTCATTATTTTTAGTGATGGATAAGTGAAAGAACAAGAGTTCTATAGATCTATGTCTTCATCCTTATGATCTTTAGTCGATGATCAAGTGTCTTGACATTCTCTACTCAATTGGGTCCCTGACAGGTCATATTGTATAGAAATCTGACACCTGGTATGTGAGACCGTTTTATCGCATGTAGAAAACTATATTTTCACATTAGTATTAAAAAATATTTCTTTTAAAAAATAATGTTAAATATAATTTTAACATCAGTTTATCAAAACACCATATTAAAATATTATTTTTTATAAGTTTTCTAAAATTTTAACAACTCTGTCTAATTTTTTAGAAATATTATTTTAAAAATAGATTATAATAAACCAATAATAAAATACATCAGATATATTTTAATAGATTATTACATTAAAATAAAAAATAAAAATGTTATATAAATTATTTGTAATGTAGTTTTTTAAAATAATAGATTTTAATAATTTACTATTATATGATGTCAAAAAGTGTGTCATGTGAATAATTGAAAATCATAAATATTATGAATTTAAAATACATCCAGTTGATATATTAAAATTCATTTATAAAAAAAAATTTATAAGATAGATTTTAACATCTGTTTGTTTGAAAGCTATGGTTCAAAATAATATTTAAACATCACTGTTATGAAAATTGGTGTTAACGATATATTTTTTAATTTTTATGTTAAAATTTTAACATAAAACAATATTTTAAAATTGTTTTTTATAGACCCATGTTAAGATGGATTTAACATATATTTTTTCAAAGAAACAATGTTAAATGTTATTTTAGCATTATTATTTTAAAATTAGGACATTGAATGAACATAAATATGAATACTTTGTTTCCCATGATTTAATTTGATTCATCATTGAGCTGAAACAGATTTATGAATCAAAATTTATGACCACTAGAAGGATAAATCTATTATCAAGATATTTCCATATTTGGAAAACCCTAACATTTATTCCAAAAGTCATTTTTGGATCCAGTACTAGTAAAATAGAAGCTTCAAAATAAAAATATTCAAATTTAAATTCTTTAAAAACTGTTTTCTAGAAAATGTAATGTTAACATAACATTTAACATCATTTATTTGAAATACATACATTATAAGTCCTTTTTTACATGGATTTTTAATCTACAAACATTAAACCAATCTTTTTTGCTCATATTTTATAATAAAATAGTTTAAAACACTTATAAATTTAGTTCTTATTTTAAAAAAATGTTAAATAGTTAGTTTTGTTAATTTTATTTGAATCCAACGTTGAGATTAATTGTTGAATATTATCATAACTAGAATGTTACTAATATTAAATTTTTTACATCATACACTTGTGTCATTTTCCTTCCTGCATATGAATATGATGTGTGATTTCAAATTAATATTTTCCCAAAAAATTATATTACCTTATACATTTAACTTCCTATTTTCTTTGTTTCATAACTTTTTATTTGTGTTTTTTTTGTATTTAATAATTTTAACTCTTAGATATTATAATATATAAATATTTAAGGTAAATTGTAATTTTTGTACATTATATATGTATTCATAAAAAAGTTTTGTTTTTTATTTATAGAATTATTTCAATGATTTATATGTTTTGATGTATGCTATTCAAGGAAATCCTAAAAATTCCACATGTGTTTTTTAATCGCAATGTAAATGAATATAAAGAAATGATCTCTAATTATAAATGAAATAATAAAAACTATAGAGAATAAGGGAAAACATTAGCTTTTGTTTTTTAGTATTAATAACTGATTTATCATATTGTAATATTATTATTTGCTTAAGAAAAATATATAGTCCTTGTTCAAATTTTTTTGAATTAGAGACGTGTAAATTATTATGGTTGCTACATTTGTCGTATAAGTCCGTTATAGAACCATGAACTAGAAAATATAATCATAAAGGAATTAAATTCTTTTATAATATGTATTTTTACATATTTAACATTGTTTGTATGAAAAAAAATGAAGTTTGAGATATTTTTCAGTTTATTTTGATCATTCAATTTACTTATAATGTAAATTAATGGTCTGTTTTCACATTTGTTTTAACTATATCCAAGAAGAATTTTTTTTCATTAACTAAATATTATATTAAATTATTTTCTTTTGTTTATAAAAACTTTTTTAGATAACGTGCTTCAAAAATGTATTTATATTTTCACTTGAATTAATAATTGGTAAAAAATAAAATTAAATTAAATGACAAACAAAATTAAAAATCCTTTTTCACTTGTGGATTTTAATTCATGTCTTCAAAAGGTGGATTATATATTAGGGATTTCACATTTGTTTTATTTTGACCAAAACATATTATTTTTTCCTCCACTCTAATAGATTTATCATGATATATCTCATTTATTAAATTTGAAATACATCAACATTTAAAATTGTATATCTTTGACTAAGAAAACACATTGAGATTTTCATTCACATGTGTATGTGGAACATGTGATGCATGTATCGTATGATTTATTTTTATATAGTATAGTTATGACACTCATTGTACATAGGAGTAAGAGATAATCATGATGTTGTAATGGCCACATCTCTGTAGAGGCTCAATTATTCACCGTATCATTCTAAGAGATGAATGAAATATGGTGGGAATATTTGTGAAATCTATATATTATTTTCAAGAAATACTTTCACATCATTCTAATTTCTTATTCCATTTTATATTTATAACTCTTCATTTTGGTTTTAGTAATATTTAAATTGTAAAATGTTTCAAATAAGAGTTTTTATGTTTTTCAATGGTGTGGACCATTACCTTCTCCCGGTAACGGTACAGGTGGACTGCAAGATTTTTTTTAGGAATATGACTTGTTAGTGAATTTTTATGACTACAACACATTATTGTTACCACCATCCAGCCTATGGTCGACCACAATCTGACTAGTATGAAAACCAATACATTCTCCACCTATGATGTATTTATTATCTTGGTGGTTGATGAACATCATATTTGAAATGGCCCAGACCTCTCCGGTCAATTCCACTGTGAAAATGTGGTGTTGGAGGTGTTCGGGGAGGTCAAGGAGACTTGTTGTGCATTTGGGTGAAAATTTAAGGAAATCTAAATGGTTATGGCCTTCACACGGGAGGCGCACGGTTTTCCTAAACTGTGTGGAAAAACAGTGTAAGGATGGTCTTGGAGGCAGTGGCTAATGCATAGTTAGCACACAGTTAGTCTAACCATGTGAACTGACCATGCGATGAGTGGTTGTCGAGGTAGAAGCTAACGCACAGTTAGCGCACAGTTTGTTAAACTGTGCAGACTAATAATGGGGGAACTTAAATATAGATCCTAAAATTGTGGATCTAAGTCATGTTTCTTTTATTCACCTCGTTTAAGCCCCTAATCGGCCATAACTCGGGATTAGATTTCCTAGGAGGTAAGAAAACTTCTCCCAAGCGTTTTGGAGGTGATCTGGAGGCTTCTCTTCGCAAATTGAAGCTGGTTTCTCGAGGTATGTGATCCTTTTGTTAGGTTTCTAAAATCTATCGAGATCTACACCTCCTCTCCTCTTGGGATCTTAGATCTATTCCTGTTATGGGTAGATCTAAGTGTGTGGATGTCGTTTGTGATGAGTTTTGGTCTTGGTTGTGTTAGGAGAGGAGTCTGAGGAGGATTCATGGAAAATCGTCCCAGTTTCATGGGCGTTCATCGACCGTTGTGATTTTCGTCCAAAACCATTGAGGTAGGGGATTGGTGGCTTCTCTAATTGTTTATGTGCAATCATAGAGTTAGCATGATTTTTCCCTTTGGATCACAATAAATTGACCTAATTAAATACTTTATCCGTATTAAAAGAGTTGGTTTGATCGTATGTTGTTGCTTTGTACCGTGATAAAGGATTGTCTCTTGTTTACTAGATACTGTAATATATATGACTTTCTTGTTAATAATGTTTTTCTTGAGGAAATTGGCAAATAATGTAAAGCCATAATTAATTGATAATTAATTGGGTAAATATAAAGAGGTTTGAAAACAGACATGGTTCAATTTGTAATTTGATGTTGATCAAATTTGGTATAGTAAGCATGTTTAATCTTCTGAGATAGCTTACTGAATTGTTTCATCATTTTGGGACCAACTAATTGAATTTGTTAATTCAATATGGATTAAGGAACATTACGGATTTTATTCCATGAAGGGTTCTGAGTTACCCTCTTGTTTGACAAAGGGCGAAGAGCCCAGTTGATGTGATGTTCATTTTCCTAATGCTTGTGCCGTGATGTGACCCTGGAGGGGTGTTGTGATACGTGGAGGCAGTGAGGTCTTCTGGATGTGGCAGCAGATGATTCCTAGAGTGGCAATATGCATCGGTTTATTCTTGTGGGTGTCGGGGAGGACACCAGGGATTCTGGAATGGGATGGATGTGGTTGTTAGATGCTTGGTGATCTGGTTGGTTGTTTATCTATTTTACATTTCCCCACTGCTCAAGGCAGTTGGTGTTGCATACCCTTCTTCTGAAGGAGGCGAATACATGCGTGGTATGCCACTTTCATTACGTGTTTAGACTCTCAAGAGAGAATGGGTCTATGCTCTTTTTATAGGTGGCAAAGACTCGATGGGTAGTACGTCTACTAACCGTGTTGAGACCCATTTTGTTTAGTAGCATAGGTTGCTTTTCTAGAATGCCTGGGAATATGGGAAAGTAATTTTTTAATGAATTTTAAAACAAATGACGTTATCCCATGGGGATGGATTTTTTTGAAACATAATGATTAGTTTGAGAACTTTTGAAGGGGAAGTGGGTTTTGGGTGTGATTCTAATTGTGTTAAATTTTAAATTGTTCATGGTTAATTAATGTTTAATGAATTAATTAATGCACAGTGGAACTGCTAAAAAAGAGGATGAAGTTATCTAATAAATCTATTCAAATTGTTGTGTGCTTATAGGATACCTAGTCTTAGAAGTAGCGACCCAAAGTCTGAGAGACAATTGCTGCAGTTGTGTCTAAGACTAGGTAATGCCCATATTGTGGTTGTGAGTTATATATATTATTTACTTTTTTTCTTTCTATACGCTACTCCACCCTATCTATAAGGGTAACTGACACCCCATGGATCATGAGCCATGGGGGTGTTTTCCCCAACATTCTGATGGGAGGTTGAATGGATGACTACCCTCTTTGACCCTTCTCTCTACTCTTGGTGGATACTATTTCCATGAAGAAAAGTGGTTAGTGTTCCCCATATATGTGTGTAGAGGGCTGTAATGGCTTGTGGTTATTCACACACATATATTCTGGATATAGTATCTTATGGACTACTATAGGTTTAACGTGTATAGGCTATGATGGCCTGAGGATCCTTTCTCAGAGAATGGGCTGTAATGGATTGAGGTATAATACCCGATGTATGATACATGTTATACAAGGTGTGGTGGCTCCCAAAAACTACCTGGTTACTTTTGGTTGAGAGGATGGTGGGGTGCTCAGCCCAGGTGTCTGCGGGCAAGACTTTGTGGTGCACGAGTTGTAGATTGTGGAGCATAGACAGGTATATACTGGAATGACATTGGAGAGAGATGCACAAGAAATATGTTGTTGGGGAAAAGTGTAAAACTATTGGGGAATTAGTAGCGGGGTACCCTTGATATTATTTTCTATATACTATATTCGTGTATGTGTTACGTGGTGAGAGTATCCATAGTGAGGTTGGGAACTTAGTATACCTGTTTTGGTGACGAGTTAGTTTTGATGTTGTTCAATGTTCTTTAGAATGCATTATTTACTTTTTCATGAGAGGATTTTGGGAGGATCTTATTGAGTATACTATTATAATCACCCTACGTATATATAAAATATTTTTCAGGTCACTGGAAGCAGGTTGGAGATTAGGCTGGTTACTAATAGCTTGTGGTTGTAGGAGCTGTTCGGGCTTGTGGTCACTGCGGTTTTTACTTTCTTTTGGGTACTTGTAGTTTCCTTTCAGTTGTAGTACTTTTTCATGGAATTTCATATATGTACATGGATTTATTTTATATTTTAGTTCTGAGTTGGAGTTGGTTGGCATCTATCTTATCTGTCTCTTCCGCATGTGTCCTCTAAGTGGTTAATGCCTCCCATTTGTGTGTTCATTATACCCTCGGTGCTAGTCGCCAACCTGGGGCCTACTGGAGGCAGGACTCGGGGGGTCATTATCTCCCTTTTCACATTGCCGGCCCAGGAGGGGGTACACTATGTGGGAAGGGGGTTGTGACAGAGTGGTATCAGAGTCAGGTTTGGGGATAGGATGGTGTTTGGAGTTAGGCACAGGTGAGGTTGCATGGGTTGGTAGGGCAACATGGTCATTCATATTTAGGAAGTGAGGTAAACACTGGAGACCTGCTGAGACATAGGCGTTTAGGTCCCCCTATGATTAGAATTATGGACCATTAAGTTTACAATGGCTACTAAACAAGGTGATAATTGTTGCAGGGTAGAGTCCTTGGAAAAGATCATGCATCATTCTTCTTTGTTCCTGTGTTTGAATGGCCACCTTCGGATTGGTTAACCAAAAATAAATGAAATTAAAAATATTAATTAATTAATTTTGAGTCTTCAAAATTCCAGGCTTAGGAGCTCTAATCGTTTTCTATTATGCAGTTAAGGCTCCACATCGACGTCCTCATCAGGGTTGTGTAGAATATTTCCAGTTAGCTGTACCAGCAGGTCACCGCAGGGTAGAGGTTGACGACGAAGACACTTGGAGGAAGACACTCCGAGAGTTTCAGCACCCGAGTCTACATAAGTATGAGGGCTCTATTTCAGATGCAGTCATGAAAGACTGGTTGGAGGAGGTCGAGATAGTCTTCAGTTCGATCCGTGCTCGTAAAGAGCACTGGGTGTCCTTAGCTGTGACGATGCTGCATGGAGCACCATGTAAGGGGTGGTTCTTGTTCCTCGGGGATCGTGAGGATTCAACAATCTAATGGTGGGATTTACAAGATAAGTTCAGAGTCGAGTTCCTTTCCTCGACTGCAAAGGCGTCCAGTTTCCATGAGCTTCTTACCCTTCAACAGGGGAGCTCCAGTGTTCAGGGGTTTGGGAACTATTTTAGGAACCTTTTACGATATGATTTGGACTTGTTACCAGATGAGGAGGCAAGGGCGAGACATTTCGAGGAGGCTTAGCATCCAAAGATCCAGCACCAGGTCACCCCATTTCTGCTGAAGACATATCAAGAGGTGTTGGTGAAGGCGGAGGTTGATGGGAGGACTTTTTCCAGGACAGGATCATTATGAGAGGGGAATCGGCATGATTCCTCATAAAGTAGAGCTGCGGTCTTGGGTTCCCGGTTTTCAGGGCAGAAGTGTTTCCGTTCAACCGGGGGTACGTCCCATCCCTTCACACCTCGTTTCTCTAGAGGCGTAATCTCTCCGGCCTATGCCAAAGGATCATGCACTTTTTTTCTTATGGTGTTCATGGTCATCAATAGTGGGAGTGCACGACCTTTAGTAGCAGTCATCGTGCACCGGGCGCTCCGCTAGAGGTTCCTCTATTGTGGCAGTTCCAGGTGAGGTAGCAGTAGCCAGTTGCACCAGCTTTCAATCAGGATAGGGTAGGTGGGGCAGGCAGAGGAAAACCACATGACGCTCCTCGTCCTTAGAGACCAGAGCACGGCCGTGGTGGTGGTTGTCATCAGGGTCAGAGAATCCATGGAGGAGGTCGTGGTCAGCTTCATGCTCTAGCGTTGCCAGCTCCAGGTGAGCCAGACATTGTTCGAGGTACCCTTTGATTGTTTTCTACCTTGGTGTATGCCTTGTTTGATTCAGGAGCGACACACTCCTTCATATCACCTACCCTTGTACATGCCTTGGGACATGAGGTAGAGAGGCTTATAGTGCCCTTGGCGTTGTCTATGCCAGTTGGAGGTCGAGCTGACCTGTTTGAAGTATATAGAGACTGTGATCTAGTGTTGGGGAAACACCTCTCTTGGGGAGATTTCCTATGTTTATGAATACAACCATATGATTTCATCCTCAGCGCGGATTGGTTGTATTCGGTGCAGGCTATCATGGATTGCTTTAGGAAGAAGGTCTTCTTCATTGGCACAGATAGAGTGAAAGTGGTGTTTGTTGGTGAACGAGATCCTCAGATGGGTCACATGCTATTTCCATCTTTATCAACCATGGAGGCTGAGATGAGGCTGAGTTCTTCAGACATTCAGCAGTTGGCATTTCCTAGGGTCATAGAGGAGTACCCTGATGTTTTTTTAGAAGAGGTTTTAGCCTTACTCCCTCGACGATAGATCGAGTTTGGGATCGAGCTATATCCAGGAGCATCGCCTATATCTATGTCCCCATATAGGATGGCCCCTTCTATGTTATGAGAGCTACGTATATAGCTTCATGGCCTTTTGTAGTGTGGTTTTGTTCAACAAAGTGTGTCATCATGGGGTGCACCAGGTCTGTTCGTGAAGAAGGCCGGCAGCAGTTTGCTGTTGTGTGTCGATTATCATCGCTTAAACAAAGTGACAATAAATAATCTCTATCCTCTTATGTGGATTGATGACTTATTCGATCAAAGGAAAGGTGAAATTTGGTTCTCAAAGATTGACTTGACATCAGGATATCATCTGATGCGTGTGAAGGATGAGGATATCCTGAAGAATTCATTCTATTTTGTGACATGGGAATTATGAGTTCGTTGTAATGTCGTTTTGTGTGACGAATGCTTCAGCTATGTTCATGGGTTTGATGAATGCTATGTTCCATGAGTTCCTAGACAAGTTTCTGGTAGTTTTCATCAACAATATCCTTGTGTACTCCACATCTGAAGAGGATCATGAAAATCATCTACGAGCCGTTTTGGGAGTTCTTCGCCAACATCAGTTGTTTGGGAAGTTGTCGAAGTGTGCGTTTTGGGCTCGGGAAGTCTGTTTCTTTGGGAATGTTGTTTCCCAATAGGCAGTAGTTGTGAATCCATTGATGATAAAAGAATTTTTGTCTTGGGTAGCATCCAGGACATTTTTAGAGCTATGAAGTTTCCATGGGCTCGTAGGATACTACAAGAGGTTCGTAGAAAATTTCTTTGGAGTTGTAACTCTTCTGACATCTTTGACCAGAAAAGATCACACTTTCATATGGACTGATCTGTGTCAGGCAGCTTTCGAGTATCTAAATGTGAAGTTAGTAAGAGATCCGGTTCTTTGTCTTCCAACTGAGGGAGTTCAGTTTGATGTTTTCTACGATGCATCACATCTGGGGTTAGGCTGTGTCCTCGTGCAGCGGTGGTCGTTTGTTTCTTATGGGTCTTGGAAGTTGTGTCCCCATGAATGCAACAATTCCACCCATGATCTTGAGTTGGAAGACGTGGTGTTTTCTATGAAGTTGTGGAGACATTACCTCATTGGTGGGAGCTTTGTGGTTTTCACCGATCATAAGAGATTCAGGTATGTTTTCACCCAGTGTGACTTGAACTTGAGACAGAATAAGTGGATGGAGTTCTTGCAAGAATATGACTTCCAAATATCGTATACTTTTGAAAAATGGAATGTTGTAGCTGATTCTCTAAGACGAAACTCACGTAGTGATACATTGCATGAATCCAGTGATTCCTAGAGAGTAATGAACGAACTGTAAGTATTAAATCTCGATATGGGAGATGTTGGGTTTAGAGGCGGTCTTTTTTAGATGATGGTACAATCATCCCTGATACAGAAGTTTGATGAGTCCTAGTTGGGGGATCTTAAGGTGGAGGTCTGGAGAGACCGAGTTATTTGGGGTGAGGCCCCTGATTGTTGGTCTGAGGATGAACAACACAGAGTGTTGTATCATGGAAGGCTTTTTGTTCTGTTGGAAATGTGTGAGACAGTCCTCAGAGAGTTCCATGGTTCTCCTTTAGAGGTGCATCCTGGTGTGACAACGATGTACCGATCCATGAGGAGTTAGTTTTAGTGGCCCGGGTTGAAGCATGCAGTTGCGGAGTTTGTGTCTCGATGTTTATTCTTCCAGAAGGTGAAGGCCTAACACTGTGTTCCTGGTGGTCTTCTCTAGCCATTAGAGATTCCATATTGGAAGTGGGAGGACTTCTCAATGGACTTTGTTACAGGTTTACCTGTAGCTTCGGGTGGACATGATGCTATTTGGGTGGTAGTGGATCGGTTAACAAAATCGGCCCACTTCATAGCGATCAAGGAGTCGAGCTTAGAGGAAGTTTTGTCCAGGCAGTATCTGGAGGAGGTGGTGAGACTTCATGGAGTCCCTTGGTTGATCATTTCTGATCGATATCCTCATTTTACCTCCAGTGTGTGGAGAGGTTTCTAACATGCTATTGGTTCTCAGTTATAACATAGTACTACTTTTCATCCTCAAACAGACGACCAGACATAGTGAACTATCCAGACTCGTGAAGACATGTTACGACTTTGTGTTTCATATTTTGGAGGCTCATGGATGAGGCACTTACCCTTGGTAGAGTTCGCTTACAATAATAGTTTCCACTCCACCATCGGTATGGCACTGTTTGAAGCCTTGTATGGCCAGACATGACTTTCTCTGTTGTACTGGAGTGGGGTCAGAGAGTCAGCAATTCTCGAACCGGAACTAGTGCAGAATAAAACAGAGATGGTTCAGGTGATTCGTGAGAGAATGAATACAGCCCAAGATTTTCAGAAATCATATGATGATCAAAGAAGGATACCCTTAGAGTTTATTGTTGGGGATCATGTGTTTCTGAAGGGGAATTCCCATCGTGGGCAGCGAAGGTTTGTCCATGGAAGTAAGCTTTCTCCCCGGTTTGTTGGTCCTTTTGAGGTGTTAGCTCGTGTTGGAGATGTGGCGTATCATATAGCACTTCCCCCATAGATGAGTCAGATACATGATGTTTTCCATGTATCAGAGATACATAGTTATCTTCATGGTGACTCAAACATCATCGATTGGGGAGAGATCGATGTTGATGAAGACTCCACCTTTGAGGAGCGACCTGTGGAGATCCAAGACTGGCAGGAGAAGGTGTTGCGCGGGAGTTCCATCCCCATAGTTCGTATCTTATGGTTACATGGTAGCACAGAGGAGAGTACTTGGGAATGTGAGTCACAGATACATGATCAGTATCCAGAGTTTCTTGATGTTTGACTCTTTTCATGTATCATTGTAACTTTTGTGGTTATGAAACATTCTTGTTTATGAGATGGCTCCTTTTGTTTCTTTGGTGGCTTGCTCTCTTTAGAGAGGTATCTCGGTGGTTGGTTGTTCAGACCCTGTTTCATTTTCACTTTAGGTGGGTTTTGGATTTTTGAGGATGATAATGTTTTGAGAGGTATCTAATGTAATGACCCAGACCTCTCTAGTCCATTCCATTGTGAAAATGTGGTGCTTGAGGTGATCCGGGAGGTCAAGGCGACTTGGGGTGCATTTGGGCGAACTTTTAAGGAAATCTAAAGGGTTATGGCCTTCGCACAAGAGGCGCACAGTTTTCCTATATTGTGCGGCCAAACCGTGAAAGGATGGTCTTGCAGAAAGTGTATAAAGCACAGTTTGTCTAACCATGCAGACTAACCATGCGAGGAGTGGTTGTCGAGGTAGAAGCTAACACACAGTTAGTGCATGGTTTGTTAAGCCATGTGGACTAACTTTGTGGGCACTTAATGTTAGATCCTAAAATTTTGGATCTAACTCATTTTTCCATTAATCACCTTGTTTAAGCCCCTAATCAGCCATAACTCAGGACTAAATTTCCCGGGTGGTAGGAAAACATCTCCCAAGCGTTTTGGAGGCGATCCAGAGGCTTCTCTTTGCAAATCGAAGCTGGTTTCTCAAGGTACGTGATCCCTTTGATTGGTTTCTCCAATCTATCAAGATCTACTCCTCTTATTCTCTCGGGATCATAGATCTACACATGTTATGGTTATATCTAAGTGTGTGGATGTCTTTTGTGATGAGTTTTGGTCTTGGTTGTGTTAGGAGAGGTGATCTGAGGATGATTCGTGGAGAATCGACCCTATTTATTAGGTGTTCATCGAGCGTTGTGGTTTTCCTCTAAAATGTTTGAGGTAGGGGATTCATGGATTCTCTACTTTGTTGTGTGCAATTGTAGAGTTAGCATGATTTACCCCTTTGGATCACAATGAAATTGACCTAATTAAATTCTTGATCCAGATTAAAAGAATTGGTGTGATCACATGTTGTTGCTTTGTAATGTGATAACGGTTTGCCTCTTGTTTACTAGATAGTGTAATATATAGGCCTTTCTTGTTAAGAATGTTGTTCATGAGGAAATTGACAAATAACATAAGGCCGAAATTAATTTATAATTAATTGGATAAATAAAAAGATCCTTGAAAACATACCTTGTTCTTGTTGTAATTTGATGTTGATCAAATTAGGTATAGTAAGCATGTTTAATCTTCTGAGATAGCTTACTGAATTGGTTCATGATGTTGGGACCAAGGAATTGAATTTTTTAATTCATCATGGATTAAAGAACTTGACGTATTGAATTACATGAAGGATTTTGATTTACCCTCTTGTTTGTTAAAGGGCTAAGATCTTAGTTGATGTGATGTTCTTTTTCTTACTGCTTGTGATGTGATGTGACCCTGGAAGGGTGTTTTGATATGTAGAAGAAGGGAGGCCTTTTGGATGTGGCAGCATATGATGCATAGAGTGGTGAGATGCATCAGTTTACAAATGTGGGTGTCGGGGAGGACACTAGGGATGATGGAATGGGATGGATGTGGTTGTTGGATGCTTGGTGCCCTGGTTGGTTGTTTATCAGTTTTACTTTTCCCCACTACTCAAGGCAGCTAGTCTTGCTTACCCTTATTTTGAAGGAGGTGAATACATGTGGGGTATTCCACGTGATTTCCATTTTTTGCCTCTCAAGGGAGAATCGGTCTACGCTCTTGCTATAGGCGGCAAAGAATCAACGGGTAGTATGTCTAATCACCATGTTGTGACCCTTTTTTTAGTAGCATAGGTTGCTTTTCTATAATGCCTGGGAATATGGGAAAGTAATTATGGAATGAATTTTTGAATAAATGACGTTAACCCATGGGGATGGAGTTTGTTGAAACTTAATGACGAGGTTGAGAACTTTTGAAGGGATGGTGGTTTTTGGGTGTGATTCTAATTATGTTTAATGTAAAATTGTTCATGGTTAATTAATGTTTAAATAATTAATTAACGTACAATGGAACTGATAAAAAAGAAGATAGAGTAATCTAATAAATCTCTTAAAATGGTTGTGTGCTTATAGGATACCTTGTCTTAGAAGTAGCAGCCTGGAGTCTGAGAGACATTAGCTGCAGTTGTGTCTATGACTAGGTAATTCCCATAGCGTGGTTGTGAGTTATATATATTATGTACTTTTTGTGTTTCTATAGGCTACTACACCCTATTGGTATGGGAAACTGACGCCCTGGGGATTCTGAGCCCTGGGGGGGGGGAGGGTGTTTTCCCCAACATTCTGATGGGAGGTTGTATGGCTGAGTACCCCCTTTGACCCTGCTCTCTTCTCTTGGTAAATACGAGTGCCATGAGGCACAGTGGTTAGTTTTCCACATATATGTTTGTAGCGGATTTTAATGTCTTATTGTTATTCACACACACATATTCTATATATAGTATCCTATATAATACTATATTTCTATCATGTATAGGCTGTGATGGTTTGAGGATCCTTAATCGGAGTATGGGTTGTAATGGATTGATGTATAATACCAGACATATGATACACGTTATGCGAGCTGTGGTGGATCCCGAAAATTACCTAGTTACTTTGGTTGATAGGATGGTGTGGTACTTAGCCCAGGTGTCTGCGAGCAAGCATTTGTGGTGCACGATGTGCAGATTGTGGAACATTGCCCAGTTAAATATGAGTAAACCTTTGGAGAGAGATGAACATGACATATGTCGTTGGGGAAAGTGGTAAACCAGTGGGGAAGTAGTAGCGGGGTACCGTTAATATTCTTTTCTATATGATATATTCTTGTATGCGTTACATGGTGAGAGAATCCATGGTGAGGTTGGGAACTTAGTATACCTGTTTAGGTTACTAGTTAGTTTCACTGTTGTTCGCTATGCTTTAGCATGCTTTCATTACTTTTGAACGAGAGGCTTTGGAGAGGATCCTATTGAGTATACTATTATAATCACCCTATGTATACATAAACTGTTTTTCATGTATCTTGGAGCAGGTTGGAGATCAGGACAGTTACTACTAGATTGTGGTTGCAGGAGCTGTTCGGGGTTGTGGTCGCTGTTGTTTTTACTTTCTTTTGTGTACTTGTAGTTTCCTGTCAGTTTTAGTAAATTTTCATGGCATTTAATATATGTACTTGTCTTTATTTTATATTTTAGTCCTGATTTGTAGTTGGTTAGTGTCTATATTATCTCTCTCTTACGCATGTGTTCTCTTAGAAGGTAATGCCTCCCATTTTTGTGTTCATTATACCCTCATGTGCTAGTCGCCAACCCAGGGCATACTGGAGGAGGACTCGGGGGTCATTATCTACCATTTCACATTGCCGGCCCAGGAGGGGTACACTATGTGGGGAGTGGGTCATGAAAATATAATTAGTTGGAAAGAATAGGATTCTATATATATCTGTAGAAACCACTATCCAATATGGGGCTACCACCAGATGACTATTGGTCATAATTTGGATCGGTTGAGTGTGGGTTGTATCATACCTATTCCACACAATACCCCTATTTGAAATCTAAATCATCATTCTTTAACACTAATAAGAAATATTTTTACAAGGAGGCTTCTTTTATACATATTTGACCATTCAAACAAAATTCCATGTTTTTTTGTAGAACAAATCAATGTCTGCAATGGCCAAGAATTTAATCAATAAAATGAAACTTCTGAAAATATATTTATGTTACATTTAGTAATTTAATATTATAAAACTCATAATTACAACATAATTTGAAAAAAATGGTTATTATGATCATTTAAACATTATAATAAGAAAATAATATGGATATAAGAGTTGAGATTGTTATAATGGGTCAAAAATATAAAATAAGACCATAAGATGAAGAAAATTTAGAACTACATGACCCACTAGAATAATCACAATAATAAACAATAATTTTTAAATGAGCAAGAATATTAGTAATGAAATATACATTTTTTAAATTTAATAACATATATTTATTATATAAAATTAATGTTACTTAATTACTAATGAAATTATAGGTATTTATAAGATATAAGTAACCCAGATAACTAATAAAATTTGAGAGTTGGAATAGTAATCTGACTATTGTATTAGTAACTAGACTATTGGAAAATAAATCGTAATGTAATGAATTGTAGCCTGACTATTTGAATAGTAACCTCGCATATGGAAATGTAAAAAAAATTGCTATATCAAATTGAAATCATTTAATATTTATGTCATTTTATTACTAAATATATGTCTCAAGCATTATACAATATGTGTTGATAATTTTTTTGTAGAAATCGTTGTATTATATAAATTTTATAGAAAATATAATGAATAATAATAATTTACATTTTCATTAATTTGATCTATAAATTAATATAATGTTTCACTATAATAATAATAAAATTTTATAAAACCATATTTAATTTATCAATTTGTTAGAAAATAAATTATAATATTTAAATGCATAATTTTTTTAAAATAACAATGGATTTTATTCTAAAATTAAATATCACACATTTATAATTTTGTTAAATTTTTTCATTTTTGAAATATACATGAATAAAAATTGATTTCTTGACTTTTGGTGTTTTCATCTAAAATAGTAGTCTTTTTGTTGAATCGTGAAATGCAGTAAATTAAGGTATTTAAAATTATAAGCCAAAGACATTACATTTAGAGTGAAGAATGTTGTACGAATAAATTAATTTGAATTAAAATTCAATATAAACTACATATATCAACATTAATAAATATTTTTGATAATATAGAGGAAAAATAATATTCAAATAAATAAGATAATAAAATATACCCCTATTAGATTCTAATAAATTCTACCCTTTATCACCCCTTCTCTAAACAACCTATTAGACTCGGATCATCCCAAATTATTACCCAAATATTATAGCAAGGATATCTCATATGACATAGTTAAATTTTCATCCCATAAATAACAATTCCATGTTCCTTAATGAGTGTTTTGTGATGTGTTATTAAAGAGATAATTTTCTAATCGTGCCTCTTTTAAGTTATTTTCTTCCTCAACCATATCCTCAAATACCACATCCGACATGAAATGATGAATCTAGTGTCATATATATACATGAATATCTCAGTGAAATTTTAACATATACAGTGCTTTCAATTTTTTCACGTCTTACTAAAAAAATGAAACCATTGTCCATAATATGATTCTTTATTTTCTCAATGGATAATTAGTTTTATCTTCTCATTACCACCTTCAATGATGGTCATAAAACTATTATTATATTTAAATATGATGATAATAATTATATTAAAACTTTTTTAGTGTTATGAAATTAATATATATACATTATATTAAATAACGTTTATGTGGTGTGTTATAAATGTGCCAAATTAAAATAACCACAAAACACTATCATTTTTAAAAATGGTATTATATTTATAGTAGATCACATAAATACATTAAGGAAAATTTCTATTTATACATTTATCATATTACCATTTCATTACCCATCATTATTTTCTATCCAATTTTCCAAAACTCATCAATTATTTTTTATAACTGATCGGACGATGAAATAAAAAATCTCAGTGAAATACAATTGAACCTCAAATCACATTGAATTAGATATAAAAGAAAATAATATATATATATATATATATATAATGTTTGAATTATTTATTTAACAAAAATATTTTATAATCATTACTTTTAAGAAAAGTGAAGAATAATTTTGTTATATAAATTGTTGAATCTTTCCAATCCTCATTATATTATTTTATAGTAACACTTCCTCACTCATATCTCAATTTCTCACAATATGATTCTTAATTAATTCTTCTATAATATTTATATATATTCCAAAAATATATGGGTAGATTAAAACAGCATTATTTGATGATGGAATATGTCATTTTAAATGGTTCCCTTCTCAATTCCACTTGAAAGGAAATTCATATTAAAGATAACTCCTATATTTATTACACCTTTTCAGAAACACTAATTACAATTGTCTAAGGGAACAATATTTTCTAAAATTACTTATTTTATAATTGAATTAATTTTTAAAATAATTTATATGTTTAATAAAATAATTATCCTATTACACTTTTTAAAGATTCGTTGTCTATTTTCCAAACAAATTGGTCAAGATGTAATTTCTAAAATATATATTTAAACTTTTTTCAAAAAATCACCTTAGTGTGACATAATTTATCATTATATAAACTTATTTTTATTTAAATAACCTATAATAAATATTTTATCCATTATTTCATTGAAAAAAATTGATACAACCTTTAATTATGCCATATGGGATTATTATCTGACCTATTTGATTATATGGGTAAATCATATGTATAGAACATATTATTGATTTAATTATTGGGTATACATATGCATACACATGTTATGATGGGTGAATCAAAATAGTTCTATAATTAATTGTATTAGTTTGTAGTCTCATGTGGTGATTTTTATGGGATAATTGGGTGAACCTATTCTATAACGGGACTCTCTCCACCATTTGATGTTGTCTTAGCAGATATCGTTAACTTAATTTTATGTTTTCTTTTATAATTCTACCACGTTCTTATGTTTCAAATCGATTTTATTTCTATTTTTCCTTTAAATGATTATTCATGAGTCATTATTTATATGTTATAATTTTATTCCTTCAAACTCGTGTAACATTCTTCAATTTCCTATTTATTCTCGTGCATCGAATTTTTTCTCACCCATGTTGTCCTGGTATTCCTAAAATATATATTACATTGGTTATTGATCTCAAAAGGGACATAAGATATCATTAAAAAAATTAAAATATATTTGTTTTACTTTTTTCCATTTTTTCTATTTGTGTTCATATTATTTTTATTAAGATATGAATATAAATCCATAAGTTTTAATGAATGAAAAAATGTGATAATCTCTTGGGTAATTATAGTTGGAATTAGCCAGTGTTCTAGTTATTTTTATGGCATGTGATTATAAAACATCACTTAGGATGATATTGATATATATATATATATATATTTGAAAATTTTACAAGGATAACCTAGATAGATTCATTAAGACTCTAATGTTTTCATATTTTTTTCTATCTACATTCACTGTTTACTTTTTATATTCTCAGTAGATAATTATTCATACCTAAAAATATTATTTATCTCTATCTATTTTATATATGTAAATTTTATAACTAGTTAAAAAAATGTGATACAAAATGTGATTATTTACAAAATGATATGGATAACCATATATAAGCAAGAGAGGAGAACTTTGCGATAGTAATAGATGAGCTGCATCATGTAATTAATAATAACATTAATCCTATGGAACATCCTTATTATTATAAGAAATATAATGTTGTTGTCAACTACTTTATGAAATAAATTTCTCCTACTTTTATTGGATATTCTTATCCCATCACAATTGTACAATGGACTATAAAATTGAAAATATATTCTTTGTAATTCAATTTTTAGAGAAAGATAAATTTTTCCAAGTTGTCTATAATATAGAGGGGTATTTTATTTGTGGTGGACAATGATGAAGAAAACTATGTTCAATGAGGAAATTTATTGCATGTAACGTAAAGGATTCATGAAAGTATTTTTAATTAATATTTTCTATAAACAGTCAAACATGAAACATATTGAGAGTTACTCAAGCTGGACAAAAAAAGAAAACGAGTCAATCAGAGCACTTAAAAAAAAATCTCAAGGCTTTCATGGTTCACCTTCAGTTTCATCATTAATACTGAATGTAAGGTGGATTATTTTAGTAGTGGGATAAATATATTTCTCTAATATATTTTGTAAATTCGTGACATTGAAAACTATGGAAGGATTTTTCATTGTTCCCTCATCGTGGAAATTGAGAATGGATACTCTCAGTAGTCTCATGAACAAAGAGCCAGAACATATACAATGGGTTTTAATATGGGTTGATCAATTAATAAATCCTATGGATGAAACAAAAATTGAACATCCAACATGTAAAAAATATGGGAAGAATAATCCTACAAACTCACTCAATGAAACTAATAGATATATAATATATGAATGGAAATGGAATGAAGATAATAAATACTAAAGGGAGATGAAGAATCCCACAAATGGGATGTAATAAATGTGTTTTCATGGAAACTATTATTTAATACTCTAGTGTTTCAACTATATAAAACACATTGATTATGATACCAAATTCACTATGCCAATGGTTTTCCGAAATAATCAACAACAACAACATCCAATGCCTAGAATGTGAGGAAAGTAATATATTATCACTACTCTTGAGGTGGATCCTAATTATGATGTGTTTATAAGTATTCATGTTATTGATTCAAGACTAGAAATAATCATTTCTATTCTATTTCAAATCATTATTTCATATCATCCATGTTTACTAGAACTACTCAATCATGACATCAAAACATGATGTGGTGTTATGAGTTATAATAAAAAGTAATGATATTATTTAATTTGAAGTATATAACTCTTCATCATTCATTTTTAGGACTGAAGATGACAAACTATCTATTCTTACCTACTTTAGTGGAGTTTTAGGCTATTTTACGCATGTATTTCCTATCCTTATCAAAATAGAACATCAACTATATGTAGAGGGTGGTCACCATTCACATGATATGTAATCCTTTGACTTTGTATAGAATAAAAATGGAGGATGAATGTATTTTTTCCTCTTTATCTCATGTTTGTATTGTATTTCCATATGATAAAATTATCAAGATAAATTAATTGAAGAAAATTTGATAGATATGATTGAAAAAATTATTATTGTGAGGGAATGCCATAATGTATTCCATGAAGAATTGTTAGGTATTCCTCTCGATCGAGAGTTAGAGTTCCCAATAAAAAAATAAACCAGCATCTCTTCCCTTATCAAAAAAATATTAATAAATTATCACAAATTAGAAGGAAGGATTCAATGTGTAATTAAAATAGAATCTATAAAAAGCTTCTAAACACTTATGTGCTTCACAGGGGATTTTCTAATCATCTTCATAAAGAAAAATAATGGATCAATGTTCCTTATCAATGACTATCATGATCTCAACAAAATCATAGTAATAAAATTCAATACATACAACTGATATATGAATTGTTTGATAATCTATATGGGGACCTATATTTCCCTCAGGTAAACCATCGATTGGTAAATCACTTATTAATGGTTAAAAAGAATGATATTTCCAATATTTCCTTTATAATTAAGTGTAGACACTATGTTTTCATAGTGTTCATCTTTGGACTCACTAATGATATAAAAATATATATGGAACTAACTGATATATTATTTAGACATTATATTAACAAATTTGTTATTTTCACTATAGTTGATATTCTAATCTAATCAATCTGAAAATAAGATCATGATGACTATTTGAATAATTTTATAATGACTTCATGAAAGGACAAATAATACATATTATTTTAAATTACTGTTCTAGGGGGATGATGTGTCATTAATTGGGATTTTAATAACCAGTAATGTGATATACGCAGAACCATATAAGAAATAGTAAATTGAGATGTTGTGTAACTACCCCATCACATGTAACCTAGATCTAGTGTCTTTACTCTTACATCATGACTAAATACACGTAATCTCAGCCCAAAAGAACCAAATAAATTAGTTGTTCACATTTAAAATACATAAATGATTCAATTTTTACATTTGAAATATAAAATACATAAAATAAAAAAAATCATTCTACCATGATATTGATGGTAATATCCTTCTTCAAATCCTAGTGAAAATAAGAAAAATAAAAGGGTGATATGGGATGCTCAGAAAGGGTTACATAAAACATAAGATATCATGGGTAATGAATCTAGTATGTATATGTAAATGTATATAACTAAAAAATGATTCTGTTTAATCAATAACATTATTTGAAAATGAATCCATTGATAATATCAATGAAGTAAACTCATGGATAATTATAATAACTAAATTTTTAACGATGGAAATGAAAACTATTTCACATCACAATATCAGACATCATGGTATCTCAACCTTCATGACCACTAAATTAGTTCATTTAAAACAATTTCTAAATAAACATTTAATTATATCTTACAGATTTTTCTCATGATACCCACTAATGAATCATGGGGATATATAATTATTGTCCCTTTTATAGTAGTGCATGTCCAATACATTTCTCATTTATAAATTGATTGATTTAATTTTTAAAAAATATGGCATATGAAAAATATCTATATTGTGTAGGGAATATGGATTTATAAAAAAAATCATATTCAATTAATTACATTAAATGAAAACACCATATGTAGAAATTGTATATCTTTTAAGAAATTATCTTTTTCCTGAAGAAATTTATATACTTATGTGAGATGTAAGATCCAACGATCACAATTAAGTTTGTTTATCAATGTATGGAATAATTATACCATTAACCATGTGGTTAATAAGGGAAATAAATATTTTTAATCAATTTTGAATAATATTATCATATAATTATCATTAAGAACATATTTTAGGAATAATATTTATTTCATGTAAAAATTCAGTTTTAAAAACTAAAATACTATTAAATAATAATGAAAAAAATTTAACTGATGATAACCTAATAATATTTTAATGTATGATTAACAATATTGGATGTATATGGTGGGGGAAAAATATTTTCATGATGTAATAGTTAAGAATGATATATTTTAAACCATCATGAAAAAATTACTTTATTTAGAAAATGATATGAAGATTCCAATTTGACATTTTTTAAAAAATGTCAACTATGGGGAAATTTTTTTTATATATCATATTATAATTGTAAAAATATATTTTTATTTAAAATCCATATATTTAAGAAAATTATATCAGATTAAAAAATAAATAAGACCCATTTTTTATTAAATATTTATTTTTATTGATTCACATTCTAAAAGAGAAATGATCTACAGAAATATAGATACTATATAAGAGATAATTATGAATTACACATTTATAATTATGAATAAATTGATATTTATTGTAAATAACTCCAGAAATTGTTATTTACACCATATAAATATATTCAGGTTTATGATTCAATGTTTTTGTCAATAAAGTTGAAATCGAGAAGAAGCCTCATACCTTAAGGTCTAATATGTCAGTTAGTTTCTCTAACCCGTCATATAATAAATTGTAATTTTTTAAAATTAAATATCATATTTATATTAATGATATTATATATTCATTTTTCTATCCTTTTATAAATGTTTTATTTTGAATTCTTTTATTTTTATCATCATTTTGGTTGTTAACTACATTGTTTTTCATGTGTGTTTTGATTTTACATTTCATGTGCATGTATATTTTTTTAAATTGTATCAAGAAATTTATGAATCTTATAACTACCATAAATGTTCATTATATAATTTTTTATTGGAATCCATTATTTTGAGGTATAAAATAATAAAGTTCATTGTTTATTGAGATGGTATACTATACGTAATCATTGATGATGATTTAACTTTTACAAATATGAAAAAATATAATGGGGTTTAATGAAAAATTATAATAGAAAAATTATAATATCATTTTCATAATATATATTCATTAAATATTTAAATATATCCTCCCATGTAAAAAATAAATGAAAAAAGTCCCATCAGTTCTTGGTGGTGGTTGTCTACACGTACGCATGAGCGGAATTATCATTCTCCTATAGTTTGGAAGGCTAAAAGGGATATGTGATATTAAATTTCTCAAATAAAATTAGTGTTATAAATTTTATATAGATCGATTAGTACTATCTTTATAACCATACATAATTATTGGTAATGAAAAATTAATTACACAGATCTGTGGTGACGGTAAGCCGTATATATGTTTTAGTGATGTTATTTCTTTTAGTTTGATGGAATTTTGTTGGAATAAAGTTGTTCAATAATAATAATTACATCTAATTAAATTTATGTTTCTAGATTTTCTTGATGGGTGAAGCACATTAATAGTAATTATAAAAACAAATCAACATGAATGAGTCAGTAAAAGATAATTTATCTCCTTCGGTAAACATAATTTGGATATTTTTTTATGTTTCATATTGCTGGTATTTTTTAATGAAATTAAACGCTTAAAAAATGATAAGTTTTTTAGAATATAGAATGTTAAGTGTTGGTTGAGATAAATAGATCTATCTGGTATGAATAATTTAGAGAATGGGTGTCCTTTTATAAAATTGGGATGGGTGTTCCTAAAAATTCACAATGTGTTAAAATAATTTAAATTTTATTGCAGGTCCAATTGGAACAAGATTTCAATAATTAGAATATATTATTGGGATGATTCTATTTCATTTAATGCAATGAATTATTTAAGAATCATGTATATATGTATACCAATTTATTTTTTATCCCTCCATTAAACCATTTTACAAAAACTGTAATATTGAAGATCATTACACATTATATGTTAATAATGTTAAATAAAAAAAACCAAAATAAATGGAACATGGTAAATTTAATAATCAATATTCCATTCATTTAGATAAATCCTTTAAATTTATGAATTTTATATATTTTATTAATGTATTATTTATAATAAATAATTTTTTATGTAAATTTTGAGAAAATTCATTAAATTTAAAATCCAAAAATAAAATAATATAATGGAATTCATATAAAATGAATTAAAACAGTTAAAATATTTTTCTTAACTAAAAAATTATAAGAAAAACCCACAATTAATATTATTCTTAGTTATTTCATAATCAATTTATGGATTTTGTGGTACTTCAACAATAATTTGACACTTTTTATTTAACATTTATCGAAATAATTTATCCCTTATAAATTACAAACCAATATCTATTTTGAAAAAATAACTCACATTTCAAATTAATTTTGTAACTCAATTTATCCTATGTAGAACCCTTTTAAGAAAATGTAAAGATAATAAAAAAAGTAATTTCATTTGTGACTATTCTTTATATTTAAAAATATAAAGATTCTAAATCATTAAAAATTAGAAAAAGGAAATATTTTAATATTTTGGATGATTATGGATGATATAAAATCATCTAATAAAATTAATGAAGGTTTAGGATCATTATGTTGTCCTTAATACTACATTTTGTACCTTAATTACCCGAATCATCCTTTATAGTGGTCTCAAAATTACTTAAGTAACTATTAATAATGTCTAATCACGTGGCATATTTAAATTTTTTGGACAAACTAATTAAAAAATATAACTCATATAAATGGAAGATATTACTCGATGTAAAAAATTCATAAAATTTAATGATTAATATTTTTTTTACAATAAAGTGTTTTATGTCCAAAAATACAATTTGACCAAGATCTTGTTTATTAATTATTAAATTTATGTTAATTATATTAAATATAAATAAATTGTGCATATGTAACCTTTATGTGAAATTCAAATAATAATTTTAATTTTATTGAAAATAAAAATGAAGTTATACAAAAAATCAGTATTTTTTACTATTCATTGTAAACATAATCTTCTAAAAAATTAAATAAAATTAAACAAAATAATTTTCATATAATAAATTTTAAAATGAATTCAACTTTATTATATAAATTTAATAAAATTTTCAAATGTAAATCATATTATCTGTTCACTATATGAAATAAAATTTTATTAATCAAATTTTAGCTTTGAAGTATAAAATGACAATATGAAAAATAGATTCACTATTTACATAAAATTTAATGATAAAATTATATTGAATATGACCTAAATATATCCTTAATAAATTAATTACTAATACTAATACATATGAATGTCATATTTATGTTATAAAAATCATTTTTAGTGGATAATATTTTATGGCTCATTTCAACTTATTGTTGTGTGTTTTATACGATATCAATCAATGTGTTATATTAAAATTATATAGTTTTAAATCCCTCGTATAAGAAAAATTGTTTCCCCCAATTTTATCTTTTTCAATAAAATAAAGGGGTGTCCATTTAATTTTCCATTTTTAAAAACTGGCGTATTAAAAAGGGTTACGAATACATCAACATAAGAATATAAAAATTCAAGAATGTAGGACTTCAAAGAATATGTTTTCAAAATAGGACTCCATTATTGAGAAGTAAAATTAATGGTAAAAAAGAGAAAAATAAAAAACAGGTAAAAATATATTTTGATAATGAAAAAGATCATATAAAAATTATGAACTAGTAAACAATAAATATTTGATTACCAAATAGACCATTGATTCATTGTAATGAAATTTTATTGGATATTGGTTATATGTTAAGGTCATTTTCAATATCAAGGTATTATTTTAGTTTCTAGGTATATAAATAATGAAAATAATAAAAATTTATTAGATTCTATTTTATAAGAACAATCGCATCCTTTGGATGTTCTTTTTTTAATTTTAACATCATCTCTTACACCTAGAAATGGAAAGTAAATATTTTATTTTTTTCCTGATGAAAATTTAATGAATCAAAAAATCCGCAAGTCATTAGATAATCCCCCAAATATTAGCCAAAATGAAAATGGTTATCACATGTTATATAATATGATAATTAATTCATTTTGAAAAAATTAAAAATTCATATTTATCTATTATATATGTTGAAAAAATTTATACCAATCCAAAAATTCTCTAACCAAATTAAATTTCCAAAAATTAAGATCGAAGGTTAGTAAATCTCCAAAATAAATATTCTACCAAAGGAAAAAATTATCTTTTCATTCCAAATATCAAAATCCATAATGATAATATTCATATTTCTAAAAAATAATTCTCATCTTTTTATATAAATATAATATCTTGTTATCTAATATATCCTGTAAATATGAAAATGTTGTAAACACCATCATACATTTCTTTTTTTTTCAAATAACTAATAATTTGGAATGTTAAAAAACTATTCTATATAATTCCCCAGTTTCATTCTTGTATTTATCCAAAATATAAAGTATAATGTTAGTATTAAGAATATTTTAATGGTTATCATTTCTTTCTTCATTAATTTTATATTAGTTTCAATTTAACACAAAATCAGTTCTCTTGATTATGGTACCATTCAAAATATAATTTTAAATCATTAAAGAAAACTAATGTAGAAATATTTATATGATTCATGATTTTATAAATAAAATATCATTGATAAAATACTAATACATTATATTTTTAATTCAAATATTGAATAAATTTAATCCTTCAACATTAGATTTAGTAATAACCTAATATTTGATTTCTCATATATGTATTAATATGTGGTAATTTACCAGGATTTTTAAGATAATGGGTTTAATAATTAAATATATCATTTAATGTGAGACACTCATCATTATATATTTCTTTCAAACCCATGAATTCTCATTCCTGATATGGTTTCTCTCAATAAACAGATAAAACTCTCATTCTATTATTTCATGTACCAGTGAAATTCTTACCACAATTATAACATATAGGATCTTCTATCCTTACATTAGTTTTCATAAAGTAATTTATTTTTACATATATCTCATCCATCGACTTCCGTTATTGATTTTCAAAGAAACTATATTACAGGATAATTTGTCCCCCATCATTATGGAACAAGATATTATATCATCATTTGATGAAATTGATTGAAAAAAGTTATATCATGTTGAGACTCGACATATTAATACCAATGAAATGCAGAATATTTTTTTATATTACATATATAGTTTCATTAATTCCTAGATAATATTTTAATGTTATCCTCATACTCTAGAACACTTTCTTCTCTATTATACATCAAATTGAGGATATTCATCCCCATTTCATATCACTATTCTTAAGGGAATCATTTCTTTCAAAAAACCAATTTAAATTTTCTACATTCAATATTATCTATTTCATTATTCAATTAAGTGTTTAGGATAAATATTCTCTGTTAATCTACATATCTTTTTAAACAAAAAACAAAAAAATTAAATATCTCACTTTCATTATGTAACAACTGAAGAAATATATTTTTGATTGATTTCATCCATATCCCAAATAAAATAGATTTATTATTCCACTTAAATATAGGTTCACGTGCCACATGAATCAATACACCAAATTACTATTACACTATTATATAAATATTTTTCTCTTGTAAGAATGTTTAATATTAATAACCAAAGTTATCTTACACTATATATCATACATCTACTCAGTTACAACACTAAAAATATTTTTTTTCTCCACAAGGAAATTCGAAAATTATCTAAGGGTATTGATTCTTTGTCATTATTTTGTGTTATAATTGATTAATGGAACACAAAATGTTAGTTCATGAATATTAATCCATAAAATAACAATAGTATAATGGTAAATTATCCCAAATACTAAAAGGTATTATTGTAATTCTCATGAAAGTTATGTTTTATTAAAATATGTTCCAAATGTTTATAGAAAAAATCCCATGGTACAAAAAATAACCACCCAAACTCAATAAACCCAAATATAGATCCTTCTTTATTACAATAGTACGTTATACATTTAATTTCATCCCAAATGAATGAATAGTTTAGTAGTTCTTAAGAAATAGAAACAAATATGTTTCCAATATTACACTATAAATACAAAATACATTGGTTAGAGAAATTCTTTAACACTCAATATTATTCATAATAACCTTCTTAATAACCTAGGAAAAATAAAATAAATAAAAGGGTGACCTCAAGTTCATAGTATGGGATATATAAATAAAATGAATTCATGATTAAATAAGGAATTATTATTATATAAATGTATATTACAGTAAAAACAATGATTAAATAAATTACTTTGGGAAAAAAGTATCCATGGATAATATCAATGGGGTAATTTCTTGGATAATAATAATAACTAAATTGTTAGTGATGGAAAATTATTCCACATTTCATCATGATATCATAAATCTATATATCATTATCATCATGTAATTTTCCTAATAAATATTAACACTGATGATATAAAATTAATTCTATCATTTGTATTTGTTTATTTAAATATGTTGATCCATTGTGGGGTTGTATAATTCGATGAACCACCTATCACGGCATATCCTTTTAATTTCTCATATATAAAATGATTTGATTTATTCATATAAAATACACCTTACCATAAAATATTAATATGGATTAGAGAATACTTATTTATCAATAATTCCTAATTAAATAAAATTCATAAAATGTATCGAATTATATTTAATGTTTTTATATGGTTTAGGTAATAATCATATCAGTGATTCAAATAATATGGATGATTATGTGAGGTGTAATACCTAATGATAACATGTGTGTGAATGTTTTCAAGGTGGTTATCAATATGTAATATCCCCAGTGTTGAATATGTAAGTAAAAAAATTTACATTGTTTACTTAAAGTTCCATAAAATGATCATTAAAAATAATTTTGAGTAAAATAAATTTTTTATTTTGAAATTCAATATTTAAAACTAAAAATTTCTCAAATATTAAGGAAATCAGTTTCATGAAAAATATACTAGTAAATATTATCTAAATATTAATAATATTGGACATTCATGATAATGATAAATAATATACATTCAATATAGTTGAAAAAATCATGTCTATTGAACATTCATAAAAAAGTACTTTGTTTAGCAATTGCAAAAAATACATTTTATTCTTATTGTAAAAAACTAGTCATTAGTAAAAATGTATTTTTGTAATTCATTGTAAATTTTTATAAAAATTGTAAAACTATTTTAAATGATTTATTATTTTTGATGGAAAATATTACTAATCTTAATAAAAATAAAAATAGGTTTCTTTTTAACAATTTTTTTCATGATTTTTGTTTTGAATAGATAAAAATATAGAAGAAAATATATAAAATATATAGAATAGGAAACATGAATTTAATATAAATAAAAAGTTATAAATATATATTCATATTTGGTACCTCAATGGGGAAATATGTATATCACATATAAATAAACTGCGTCCAAATACTAAATTTTTCAAAATATATTAAAAATTACTCTTAAATCTCGTACCTCAGGTGTCAGATGTCATGTTGTTTCTCTGAAATCTTATATAATAAATTTATATTCATTATAAATAAATAGATTAAAATTATTAATGATATAATATATGAAAAATTTGTAACAATTTGACCCCATTTTTATATTAATCATTAATGTTTATCATTGTTTCCTATGTTAAATCAAGTGTTTTCTAGTTGGTCCTGATTAGATAGTTGTATTACATGTACGTTTATTATATTTACAATGTATTTATATAGTGTTTAACTTTAAAAATATCATATATTTTAAATATTTAGTCATTTAGAGTCATTCATAAATGATATAGGTAGAGAAATAAATTACATCATTCACGGAGATGGTGGGCCTTACATTCAAATAAGTTTTTTTTCAATTTATAATTGATGTATTGATACAATGATGAATAATAATTAATATTTGGAAAATAAAAATTTTATCATAAATATAAATTATAATAATTAAATCTATATGTGTTTGGTGAAATCCATTATTCATCCATCTGTTATTTGATTTATGGATGAGAAACATTCCTTGAAATTTTGAACAGATTTTTTGGTCTAGTTTTTCATTTTATTTGGTTATTAGTGAAAAAAATTATTCCTTATAATATTAAAGGGGGAATCATAACATATAGATATTTTTGATGATAGTTATCTTCCATTCCTTCTTCTTCATGTCATTTAATGATAGAAGTGTTATTGTCACCATTATGTTAGACCAAAATTGCCCAACATCTTGGAAGGGGGTGATGCATCTTCATTGATTGTTCTCATTACATCATTACCAAGTAGTTGGTTTCAATTATTTTATGGTGATTTATTTTTTATTTTTCTTATATTTAAACATTCAGATCCATGTTACAATTCATTTTATTAATTATTATTTATGAAATCCATGCCTCTACTCTATAAGAAGTTCCCTCTTTTCCATGTCTTCAGAGGAGGATTTATTTTTTAATCTCAATAAAGGGGATTAGCCCTCATCATATTCAAATAAAATATAAATTATATTTCATATCCAAATGGAATATTGTTTCAATTATTAAAAGGTAATATTATTATGTTTCAAAATACTATCATCCCAAAAAAATGGGACATGTTATGATGACATTAGTGCCCTTCATTAACCATTTTGACACTTCTCCTTTATTAATGATCTATACCATTTATGGGATAGTAATTTCAATATATAAAAAAAATTACCCCTAAATTCACCGCATTTTATGTATAAAACCATATTTTATTCATTCTTCCAAAAAAAAGATTTTTATAAATTTTAAATAATTTAATAAAATATTATTTTTTTAAAAGTAGAATTAAAATAAATCTTGGAAATATTCATTTAATATGAATATTAAAATGACATGGAAATGATAGAATTAGAATACAAGGAATTAAAACATTTATAAAATTTCATTTTTTCTTGAAGAAATCAAGGAACACAAACAAATAAGTCATATAATATTATATTTAATGAATTTGAAATCAATGTAATTATTTTGTTGCTATTTCCATGAGCACTGCATTAGTGTTTCATAAGTTGGTAATGAAATTATTTCATCAGTAATAATAAAAAAATAAATTTCATGATGAAAATAACATCTAAAATTTTATATGAATATTTATAAATCAATATAATCTCTCTCTATCCCAATATAACATTTTTTATATAATAAGATAACGAGAATGCGTCTTTTGACATTTCTTTATATAAAATAAATATTAGGGGTCAATATCATGGAAAAAAATATTCCTTATATTTTACTTTTAAACATAATTACTTGATATACCTTTTTTCGTCAACTATTCAGGATTACAATAGTTACTACTCAAAAGGTACAAAATTTAATAAGCCTTATTTAAAAATGTATAGACCTCATAATTCAAAATATATAATTTTTTCCACAATTCAGTCATATTTTTAAAATAAATTAACATTTATATAAATATTTAAAATTATATTTTAAAAAATCTTACAAAAATACATTTTTAATAAAAAAAATGTACATATACCAAAATTAGGTATATTGATGATTCAAAAGAAGTAACATTTATTATATATAATTTAATAAATTTTATGTGACTTTCAGATCAAATTTTCATAATAATGGGTCCCTTAAATGAAATGAGAATTGTTTTTTTCAATAGACGGTGGTTTGCTACTCTTCACGGAGAAATTGATCTTTTTTTTAAATAATAAAATTCACCATTATCTAATTTTATTTTGATGATTTCATAAATGAAACAAATTTGGTAACATAATATTTTTAAAAGTGATAAAATTTATTTTTATTTTAAAAAAATTAGTGAGAATGATATTTGATGAAAATTTAATTTTGAGGAATACAATTATTTTTTTTGGGAAATTGAGTGATCATTTAATAAGAATATAAAAATAAATTTATACTCAGTATGAAGATGTATATATTTTTTGTGTAATTTAATCTTATTCAGGTCCTCCAATTTAATAATACGGTTAAAAATAAAATTATTAAAATACAAATTTATCATGGTTCATTTTATCTCACTATTTTATGTTGTATACGCTACCGAACATATTGTTATACTATAATATATGTGTGATACATGTGGTCATGTAAAACATCTACAGTGGATGTAAATTTATTCCACAGTCTAGTTGGGTATTATAAATAATTTGTTGGATATTTTTAGTGATATTAAAACTCAATAAAAAGGAATAATTGAAAGAGATTAATGTTTTATCAGACTAGTTAATTATAAGGGAGATTATTAGAGTTGAAAAAGAAGATTATCACTTCACAAAAACCTACAATACACACATTTAGGGAAATATTTTTGGTTCACATTGATGCATTAATTAAGGACATGATTTATGTATTAATTTATAATGATAATGTGATTTTATATGCCTCTGGGAAGAAGAAAATTCCTGGTCGTATATATCAAACATATTATTTATGGGTGGCTACTCGGATGTTCATGTGGAAAATATGGTAGAATTATATTTTTGCATAAATTGTATGATATATACAGATCACAAGATCCTCAACTATATGTTCACACATAAAAAACCTTTCTGGGACTAGTGAAGATTATTATAACTAATTTTGGATTATGAATTCTCAATACAATGTCATCCTAATAAGGAAATTAATGTTGTAGGTTCTCTATGTAGAATAGATCCTACCACATTATTAATGATGATAATTTGAAAGGATAAAATCATCATATAATTTAAATGAATGGAAAAAGAAATAATAAATTATAGAACACCAACCATTATTTATCAAATGATTTATCACCCTTCCCTTATGGAATTAAAAAGGGATTCTTAATAATTTGGTAAGTAAATTATAAAGTATTTGGAAGATAATATAATATAGAAATATTTATAGTTATAAATTGATGATAAAGGAGTTATAAAATATATGTCCTGACTATTCCTACCACAAAATCATTAGATAATGAATATTTTTAATGATTCACGTATCACAACCATATACATCCACTCAGGGCGCATGAAAATGTATAGAGATGTATAATATCACTATAAGTGTAAAAATATGAAGAATGATATCACATAATTTACATCATAGTTCCTTGTATGTATGGAAGAGAAGAATCACAAGAATAATTATAATTGTATGGTGCATCCATTACCGATTCCTTTATAGAAATTTGAAAAAGTCACCAGGGATGTTTTCATTTGACTTTCAATGAAATCCAGAAGAAATTATTCTATATGTATTATTGTGAAATTTATTATACATGATGATCACATATTTTCAATTTTATGGTGATTTTAACTCTTTAAAATGTAATGAATATACATTATATAATTGGGGAGGCTACATTTAAGAACTTTATAAATAGTAACTGAATGATATTAACGATTTTCCTCCTAGTTTAGTAATATTATCTAACTTGGATTTAAGTGTTATTTGAACATCAGTATGACTTATTTCATCCCAAATAGATGGCCAATCTAAAGGGTTTATTCAAAAATGAAATAAAATATTTAGATAATTATTTCGGATATCAATGTATGATGTAATTAACACATTCATATGGTCATGTTCTCTTACACAACAGTTTCCACTATTGAATAAAACGGATTCACATAAACCCATTATGGGAAGAGATATATAATATCCCCTGTGATGGGATAATGTTGGTAAATGCAAGTTGTTGGGACATGGAATTGTTGAGGAAGTGGTATAATAGTTCAAAAAATTCAGAAGTACTTCTAGCATACATACAGTGAAAATATGATCTTTGTGGACAATCGTCCACATGGATTGGAGTTTGAAGTGGAAGATATGATATTTAACCTCATATCTCTGATGAATAGAGTCATGAAATTTGGGAATAATGGAAAACAAATTCTTGGGTACAACAACCCATTTGAGATTTTCATCATATTATATTGGTGACTTATTGACTATAACTTACAAAAACATTTCCTTATGTACACATTGTATTCCAAATATTAATACTGATCAATTACACACAATATTCATCTCAGGATTTAAATTGTAAGGTGGTGGAGCTAAAAAAATACCACTCATATATACATCACTCATTGAATATCATGGATTGAAGAATATAATATCTACACAAAAAGACAAATCACATAGTCAATTTACTATGGAGAGGCCTTGATTATAAGGACATAATGGGAGAACAAGAGGAAGGGGTGAGGAATAAGTGCCATCAGCTCTTTTCACATTAGTATGTAAAATGAAATTTTGATGGTTAAATTTATAAAATAAGAAATATTTTAAGGACCTATATCATTATTAATATAAAATCCCTTTTGAAAATATAATTAAGTTACATTTATTTATATAATATATTATATTTCACACATACCATATGATGACACTAGAAACAACTTATTATAATAATAGAAAAATTATATTGAGAGAAAAAATATATCTATATGAATTAAAATAACTATAAATGGATAATAAATAGAAAATAGGAAAATAATAATAAGAAATTATTTTATATCTTCCATCCCCTAGAATAATCTTCCTCACAAAAAACTCTATAGAAATGAGGCATAATATTAGTAATACAATATTTATTTTCAAATTGAAGTATATATAACTATGAGAAAAAAATTAAGCCAATGGAGAAAAATTGATATGAATGTTCTTTATAGGATTTTAGGAAATAATATTTCTATTACTAATATGGATATTTAAATTTTAATATGATATTTGGAATATTAACCTAATAATTGGACTCGTAATATGACTATTAGGAATAGTAACCTGACTATTAGAATAGTAACATCGCCAAAAAAGAGTAAAATAATATTTTGATATCATATAAAATGAAAACCAAGTGTATTTACATCATATTATAGGTGTATATGTTTTTTAAAACTAAAAAAATTTCTTCTCATATTTTCATAAAAAATATATCTTGTTTTAATTTTATAAAAAATATTATTTTAAAGACCTTATGTTTTTATAAAATGAGTTTAGAAATTATTATTATTGTTTACTATAATGATTATAATTTTTTCAATCATAATTAATTTTTCAAAGGGTAAAAAATTCAACAATAAAATTAAAAATTATTTTTTTAGATAAATGATGACTTTATTTAAAAATTAAATTTATCAGATTTTGAAAATTATTTTCATAAACTTGAAATATTTTTTTAAAATATAATGTTTTAAAATTGATAGAGATAATTATTGAATGTCTCTAATATAATTGAATATTTTTATGAATAGTGTTTTATGAGAAATTATAGTATTTAGCATTATACGCTATATAAATGATTTGTTTAGTAATGAAGGACATAAAAAAAAGGGTTTTATTAGGACAACAATATTTATCAATTTAATATAATATTCAAAATCACCCCTTTACACCCATTATAAATATCACCCCATATCACCCATTCTCATCAAATTCTATGAACCAAGTATTGTTCTAATGTTATGAAAAAATAAAATCCAAAGCCTCTACACTATGTCCTGTTGATTTTGGTCTCAAAAAAAGACCATTTCCATGTTCCATAAGGTTTATATCATGGAGGGTCATTTATAAGGTAGTATTATATCATTATTTTCTTATAAATTATTTTCACCAGCTACATTATACTCACCATTATCATCAAATATTAATTAATGACTCTATAATCATATATATAATATAAATTTAGGTAAACAATTGAATATAGACCATCCATCCTTTTTTATTCTAAGAACAAATCCATAGACCATATTATGTCGATTAACTATCTCTCAGTATAATTGGCTTTTTAAATTATCAACAACAAAGATGGTCCTGATACTATTAATATGGACAAATAATATGATAATAAGTATATTAAAACTGATAAATTGTTCACGATTTACTATATATATAATATTATGTAAACAATTCGTGATGGTCAGTAAAATCACCAAAATTTACTAACCAAATATCAATAGCATTGTTAGTTACTAGACCATCCATATGCCAATACTCAAAAAAATTATTTGAACCATTTCAATTTTTTGGATGTATATTAATTAAATTTAATTTAACAATAATAGATATTTTCCAATTTTTCAATATAAATTAATATATATCAACATGTGATCCAACCATGACAGGATAAAATGAAAATTCTTAGAACATCTAAATTATTTATTATATCTCATTGAGATAGAAATAAATGAATAGAATAGAATCATTGTAAATAAATTTAATTAAAAAGTTTATAAATTATATAATAAATGTTTCTAGTTTTGTTATTCAGGACATTATGCTAAAGGGAAAAGTGATTCTAAAACAATAGAATGTGATCATTCCAAACCTCTCTATTATTTTAGGTTTATAGTTTCCCTCTCATTCCTATAATTCACATTCTAATTACCTTAATTAGTTATTCAATATTAAATATATAGTTTTTCCCAAGTACATAACTAACTTAAATGAGCTTTATTTTATAGGTAAATACATGGTTTAAATGGTTCTCTTCTCAATTCCTCTCAATAGCAGTTTTGTAGTATGTAGAGTTCGGTACTGTAGCAGTTAGAATTATTCCCCATGGGCCACCGGTTTGTGCTTGGAGTTTTTAAGGCTTTTGGACCACCCATGCTTCCAGGTCAGTAGGGGTTTCAGGCCACCTTTAAGACCTTCAGGCCACCTCATGGCCTTCGGGCCACATGCTATTTCCCCAGACACACTATAAAAAAGGAGCATCCCCAGAAGAGGAGTCAGACATGGTGCAATCACCAGAGCAGAGCTAAATGGATTTGTCAGAATGAGAGGGTATGGCTATGCCATCTGGATCATCATGTGCATGCACGGGAATCCTAGCAAGACAACCATGCGATGTTGGAGAGCTACTATCACGATGCATATGCTGGAGAGGGAAAGTTCCTTGTAGACAGTCTGGCTGAATTCCCTAAGACCATTGGGTCATGTAATCCTCTAATCTTATGGGCCATTTAATATATGACCCTACATGCCTTGTAATGGTTCCCCCTCATCCCTTGAAAGGGAGGTTATCAAAAAATCAATTAAAATGAATGCCATCATGCCATTTAGGAAAAAGGGTCACTTGTGAGGTATATATTCAAATGTATGTACATTTTTTGAGGAATTTCACGGATATATCTGTAATGAATTGGGAATTTTTTCTTTATCATTAGGAATAATGAATGTTATTAGGGAGTGAATCCAATAAATGATCAGACGTTTTCAACCGTATGATGTTGTCATAGTTGATGGACATGACTAATTCTTGTGTCCTGTTTTATGTGGGTGGAACTTTCTAATATTTCACTTCCATTTTCTTCATGTCAAGCCTCCATATTATTATTGATTTTACATACCTTTTCTTTTATCATGTTATTCGTTCAGATTCATATGAGAGGCTTTGTTTCCATGCTTATTCACTAACATTTCATTTTAGTAGACACCTTTTGAAAATTTATTCACAATGTTATCCAATAATATTTTAAGTTATTAAAGGGTGTTAATATATCATTATAGAAACATATATAATGAATTTTAATTTTATATTCATGTTTTTTGTTTACATTGATTGTTGAGTACAATATGGATTTTTATCCATGGATAAATAATAATTGTTATTTATTTTTGAAATAATATAATAATATATGATAAAATATTAGATAAATATAAATATGTGGTACTCTCTTATTATATTAATGTGACCCCCAATATATTAAAAAGTTTTAAAATGAAATAAAATGATGGGATCGATAATTTTCTCCCTATGAATCACTTAAATTAAATGAATTTGTTATATATATTGATAAAAGATAAATATTAAATTAAAAGGTATAAAAAAAATCCATTTAATTTTCAGAAATTAATAATATAAATTAATTGATAAATTATATATATAAATAAAATAAATCATACTCTTAATAAAAATAAAATTTATTTAGATTACCTATAAAGACTAATAAAATCATTTATATCTTAGAAATGTATTTTTGTGAAAAATATTTCATTATTAAATGAATTTATATGAAAAAAATATTAATGATGATAAAATATACTTTATATTTACAATATTTAACATTAAATACATTGGTAATAATATTAATAAAAATTTATATTAAAAAATTATATTTTCCAAAAATGAGTTTTCTTTACATTTTATGATTTTTTTTAAAAAAATTAAATTTATAAATATTTAAATTTTAAATTATTAAATTATATTCCTTAATTAATTTTTCTTATCAAAAATGTACATTCTATTACATTTTTCTCATTTTAAAAAAATGATAAATTTTATTAAAAAAATATGGTGTTTATGAAAATTATATTTAAAAAGATTTTATCACTAGGAATGAATAACATAAAATATTTTAAACTATTAAATTATTTAGAGAATTATTTAAAGAAAACTCTTATTCATTTTGGAATATATTTTGTTCCTAAAATCATATGGAAAATGTTTTTGTATCAAATGGAAAATGTAACTTTAACTTTAAAATATTTCAGTAATTTCATTTTGAAAATTAATATTTTAATCAAAAATATACTATTACATTATTCTAATGATACATAACTAAATTTTGATTTTTATGTTAAATCAATACATTTTATAAATATTAGTAACTTAAATAAGCAGAACTCATAAATTAATTTTATGCTTAAAAATCCCATTTTCATAAAAAAACAGATTCATTGGGTATATTTTTTGAAATAAAATTTCATTACCGAGAAAATTTAATTTGAAAAAATTATTTTCAATTTAGTATTATAATTAGATGGTAATATTATTTTATATTTATTATTAAATGTAATTAACATCAATATGTCATATTAAATGTTACTTATGTAAAGGCACTCCATGGTAAAAAAAATGTAAAAGGGAGAATTCAACAATAACAAAATAAAACATAAAAAATGTTTCAGTATGGTAATTGTTTCACCTCATCATGTCCAAAAATCTATATATTCTAGAAATTGTAGTTTTTTTATTAAAAAGTGTAAATATATATCTGAATAAAAAAGTGTGTTTCTAAAACTACATGACCATGACACTTCCACCACATTATGATAAGGGTGTCCAAACAAATTATTCATTTAAAAACTAAAAATTTTATATTTCTAAAACCCCATCCCATATAACATAGCATCATTTCACTCATATTTATTCAATTCCCCTCATATTCAAGGATATTATCAACAAAAAACCATATCCTCAATTTTAGAATTTTTAACTACATCGTTTTATTTTTAGTTAAATTATTTTAATAATACTCTATATAAACAAATATAAAATAACTATTATAATTTATATAATTTACAGTTTTTATATTTATTTTATTATGAATATTTATTTATATAACCCATGTATCAAAAGTAGTAAAAATGTTGTATGTGTATTGTGTGGACTACCCCCTCCATGATATACACGGTTTCATTTCCCTTCACTACATTATATGTTTTTATAAAAAGCTATAATTATTTAACAGATGTTGTGTTTTTATATCATTATTATTATGGTATGAAATACAATATAACATCTGAATTAAATGATAAATTAATGTTTATCATTAATTTAATCATTTAAAATTATTTTACATAAATGATACTGGTTTATTCAAAAAAATTAACAATTTTATATCCATTAAATCTTCAACTAATTCCATATAATTATAATGATTTGAAAAAATTAAAATTTTTATTATTATTCTCCTGAAGAAATGATATTATAACTAAATGACAAAATAATCATTCATTAAATCATTATATTTTCTTATCTGGGTATATTTTGATTACCTCCATGGAAAATAAATTTAATGTTTTTCATGAATGACTATTGGAACATATGGACTTGTAAAATATTATAGTAATGTGTAAATAAAATTTTTTAGGGATGTTAAATCAGTATTTAATTCATTAATTATTAAAACACACTCATTTCATCATGAATTGTGAAAACATGATTATTATTGTTTTTATCATCCATGATAATGAATAGAAAACTATTAAAACTGATTTGATAGATCAAAAATTCATACATTTTATCCCTAAAAGTAACATTAATGACATATTAATGATGAAACTTAGAATAATAATGAAAATCTACATCATTTTTATGAAATTTTATATAAATGAAAACTGTAACCACCTTATGTAAAAAATCAAGATAATTTTTGTAGAGAATGACTATTTATGAAGAGTACGAATGGATATTTATATTTACAATGTCATGAATTGTATATTTAAAATATCTATGTTTTTGAAAATTTTGGATACCTTTTTTTGGATGTTGGGATAATATATATGTGGTAATGTCTGAAATTAGATTATTTGAGACATGTTTCGTATTATGAAAATAATTTCATTTATGTGGATTATATTGTTCTTATTGAAGATATAATATCTTGAATTTATTATTAATTCAATATATATAAATATAAATTACAAGTCTTATATTTTATTGGATTTTGAGTAAAGTGTTACTCATGAAAAAATTGTTTTCTTAGTCTAAAATCTTGTTCAATGAGACATGTTACATGTTAGGAACCATGTTTCAATTTAATGGAATATTCATGTCTAATATTTAAGTTTCTATGAATAAAATATATATTTCTTTGTATTTACCAAAAAAATAGTGTTCTTTATTAATGTGTTTATTGATATAGTTTATTACCATGTAGTTAGATTTTTAGGTAACTCAAATAAAATTCTTTGAGTTATAATGTTTTGTCTTGAAAATTTCTTTTACATGGATCAGTTCCTCTGCAATATATTTTTATAAATGATATTTTTTCACGAACCAACCCGGGTCGACCCTGAACCGGTCACCCGAGCCGGTCCGCGACTTGGCCCGAGAGGCGTTCCCGATCCTCCCGGGCTGGCGACAAGCGCCAGGGCATCAACAGAGGCTATGGGAACGATTTCACCCATTATAAATAGATAAGACAGTGAAAATAATACAGAGCAGCACAGAAAAGATAAACCAAATAAAGTGACTAAACAGGAACAAACAAGAATCAAACTAACCAAACACGACGTGCGAACAAACTTCGTGCGACCTCGCGGGTCGCTCTCCGACTCAACGATCAAGCGTCTCCCTAGGCGAGCGCACTCAAGCTATAGCATGCACAAACACTAAAAACAGAAAAGAACTATTGGCGTGAGTATTAAAACTCAGTAGGCTAGCCCGATATCTATTCCCAATGCACTACCTTTAAAAGAAAAGAAACATCATTTCAAGTTTGAACTACAATTTATAAAAGTATGTTTTTCTAAGCATTATACTTAAATACAAAGTACGAACCATTGCCCTTAGCCATTTCAAAATTTGGGTTCATTTCATTAGTGTCAATGACATTTCAGGAAAGGGGGAATGTGATGTTTAAATTTTCAAATTTGTACAAAAGGGATTAAACAGTTCCATTTGAAAACAATTTTTAGAAACCTATTAAAAAGGAATTTATCACTTTCCAAGGAAGACAATATGCCAGAATGCACAAGTAAAGCATACAGCAAGGGCAATGTAGGTATACATGTGAGCATCATAATCATTACTACAAGCTACAAAATCTGAATAGACATGGGTGAACCTAAGAGATAGAGAATAAACCAGAAGACACCAATACATGAGAAATCATCCTTATCGACATGTCACGATAAAATCAAAATGCACAATACGCTCCACCATCCACTCACGGGCAGGTCGAGGGCAAATCCCATAGCAATAAACCCAATATATCCACCTACTATGGGCCACTGGTCAGTACCATAACCTACCAGTGCAGCAATCGTTCTTAGAATATTCTCTCAATATGCCAGATTCGCATGTCTCAAGTGTTTGAAAAAGGGGTGAGCCAACTAATGCCAACCGAGCATCCAATCATATATATATATATATAAAGCACAACAGGCATCACCCGAGCAACTCCGTGGAACAACCTCATGCCTTTTTCTACTCAAGTACCCGGGAGCCTCTAAGCACGGCCTCCCAAACAATCAATTGCAACCAAGGCATGCGAGACGCCCTAAGAGGGTTTTTATCAAAACATTTTTATCGCTTTCCATAAATTGCCAAACGGGCATTTAATACATTTCAAAAACACTACTCAAAGACAGGTACAACTTCTTTATGAGACAAAACCCAGTTTAAAACCGTTAAAGAACCCCAAAACACTACGACACAGGCTAACAATATTTTTATAAACCAAACCAAACCATTTTCTTTTTCCAAATAATCTTTAAGAGCCAACCGGGCAATTTCTCAAACGAACCAAAGTATTTGTTCATGCTTCAAAAGAAATCATTTCTCATTAAACCAGAACTCTGTTTTACATTCCATAAATTATGTTTAAAAGCCAAATGGGCATTCTTTCATTTTTGGGTGTCCGCTCGTCAAAAGGATGTTTCATGTGTCGTGTATAAAATAAACGGCTCCTTTTGACATTAAATAACCATTTAAAAATTAACCATCTTATATTAAAAATTATTTATCATATATTATCTCATATTTATTACAATTAATAAAATGTTGATTTTGAACAATTAGGGTGCGCAAACAGCATTAAATAATATAACTTAAATATTAAATGCAGTGCAAAGGGGACCTACCTCAAGATCAAAGCGCGACGACAACACAACTCTGGAACCATGGCGCGATGACACAACGTGTGTCTGGAGCCACGTGATAAAGTCCGACACTCTCGAAACTGAAACGCGACAATGAAGGAACCTCGGAAATAAGGCGCGGCGTCGACGCTCACTCAGAAACGCCCTGCGCGGGTCCTAAAAGTCCTGAGCCATCAAATAACAACTCACCATCGATTAAAACCCACATGATGATGATAAAAATAATAGTAATAATAAAAGTAATAATAATAATAACAATAATAATAAAAGCAATAATAAGATTAATAACAAGATAATAATAGTAATAATAATAATAATAACAACAAAATAAAAAAAGGAATAATAATAAAAAAAAGAATAATAATAATAATAATAGTGACAACAAAATAATAATACTAATAGTAGTAATAATAATAATAACGACCGTAATAAGAATAATATGAATAATAATACTAATAATAAAAGTAAAATAACAAAAATAATATTGATAATAACAATAATAATAATAAAAGTAAAATTAAAATTAAAACAAAACAAACCTTCAGGGGGGGAGTGTGCTGGCCGCGACGTGCAGGGGAGAAGTAGGAAATGCAGGGTATCACTCGGCCTGCACATGCGCAGCAAGGGGGGGAAACGTCGAGTCACCGGAAGCAGGGTTCACCGCGTGGAGAAGGAAGGGCCGGCGGGGAGGGAGGGTCCCATGCTTGCGCTGCACACCAGTGGGGAAAGAAAAATAAAACGGTGGGGAGAGAAGGGTGAGAAAGGCTCTGCCGCTGGATGGGTGAGGATGAAGGGGGGAGTTGGGTCGTGAGGATGAAGGAGAGAAGGAGGGGGGATAAGTGCGCCGGCTGCGCACTGAACAGGGGGCGACATGGGTTCTGTTTACACCGCACCTAAGGGAGGTGACGTGGTAGCCGGAGACGGGAGTGGTGCACCGGCGGTGTGCTGAAGGAGGGCGCAAGGATGATGCCGTGTGAAGAAGGGAGGAAAAAGAGAAGCAGGGGGATCCGCTAGAGATGAGGCGGGGCAAGGTGCTGCTACTGCAATGTTGCGGTTGGGAGGTCGGTCCTGGACCAGATAGCAAGGGAGGGGGGTGGCGGCGCGCTAGGAAGAGGAAGGATCGGGAAATGGGGGCTTCTGCAAACCCTACTAATATATATATATATATATAAGAATAAAATAAATAATTTAATAAATAAATAATGAAATGAATAATAATAATAATGTTGGTGATCAAAAACTTTAATAATAACAACAAAAAATTATAAAATGACAATTCCAATAACAAAAATTCTAAAATAAAAAAATAGTATTATTATTCATGACCCAATAATAATATTATTATTGTAAGTTATTTATTTAAATTATTTTTAAATTATTCAATTCATATTCATTTGGCCGATACAGATATCGTAATCATGCAGTATCCGGGCTAACCGCACGGCTTCAGCTAGCCATGCGGTGTGCTTGCACCGGCCTAGAATAATAATATATATCAAACCGCCTTTAAAAATAATTATAAAATTATCAACAATAATGAAAAATTTAAATAACAGAATAAATCAAAAAGTTCACTCATTTTTTGTTTTCTGATGGCAGGAGAACTGTTCCGTTGCCTGGGCGAAGCCGCGTGGGGCTTCCAAAACGTGCTCCTCCCGGGTGCTCAACGACGTCGCTTCAAAAAGCGCACTTTTTAACAAAAACTCAAAAACCTAGTCCGATACTGAACACGAACCACATCAAAAATAATTTAAAGTCAAAGAAATCATAAAATAAAATAAACGTGCGTGTCGGGGTGTGACATATTTCATAATTTAATTTTATGAAATTACATTTTAATAAAAAAATTAATTCATTATATTTTTATATTTTCCATATTTAATGGAGTTAATTTTAAGTATTAAAAATGTCTCTTTAATAATAAAAAAAATTAAACCATGATTTCCTATAAAAAATTATTTTATTTTCAGGAACAATTATTGGATATTATTTTTGATATAAAATTATTCATAGAATTTTCACTTCACATTTGGAAAATGTCATTTAGACGGGACATATACCATTCAATATTATGTCAATGTTAAAAAATTAATTAAAATCCCTATCATGTTTTCCATTCAATTTCTCATTCCATTATGAAAGGATTTAACTTTAGTCGGTGTTATTTTTTATGCATTATCCTAATATATAAATTTATATATATATATATTTATTATCATTTTGGGGAAATGAAATTGGGATACCAAACTCGACAATATGACTAGTGGTCCATTCTTGGATCTTATTGTTCAGAAATTATTTTTCAAGGATGGTCTTCATATATCCACATGATTCCAGGTGTCCATTGTTAAATTATGTATTTTTTCATTTGGGACTATTTAATTTCATCACATGCATTGCTTATGGTAATGTTTTTCATTAATTTACATGATATTATACTAATAGATCTATACAATGTGAACAATAAATTTTTCACAATTATTATTGAATGATGTCAACATATAATGAATATAATTTTATTGATATATTATAAATTATATGTATTTTATATATTTCAATTATAATACTAATTATTAACAGAAATAATAAAATTTAATTTTTAACAATCCAGCTTCTTTCTCTCGATTTATTATTATAATGCAATCAATTTAATTTTATAAGGACCTAGCATTTACGTTACAGAATCTAGTGTCTTTTTAGTAGAGTTAGCTTTATTCCAATATCATTGATTTTGTAGATTTAGGGTATTGGATATTTATTTTGTAGAAATTATATAACAAATCGATATATTAAAAAGGCGACACATCCACTAAGAATCCATTTCTACCTGAATATAAAACTGTTTAAATTAAACACATTTTCCTCTCAAGAAAAATATTTTTGAATTTAATCATGGAATCTAATATTTTGTCATAATCACTCATTACACATATAAAAAATTTTTAAGAACATTTTGTTTGTAAAAAATATTATTAAAGGATAAAAAGTAATAAATTTTTTATTACTGTGGAAATCATGAGAACCATAATTTTTTACATTTATCAAAATGTCCATTGTGAATATCAAAAAATAATTTCCATATGATATACAATCATTTTTTCTCAAATAATACCTTTAGCATTCATCATTAAAAAATTCCTAACCATTTAGGTAACTAAGTGTGTTATATTTATAACACATGTAACATAAAATTTTCCCTCTTAAATCAGTTAAAGATATCCACTATATAAATCCGATATTCATCTATTTTAGGATATGTAATTTTAACCAAATAATTTTAGATCTGTATCAAAATCATCGTTCATATAATTTGAATGATTCTTACATGTATTATTAGTTGTATCGATCTCACACCTCTTATAAGTGGTATTAGGCACACCCATGGTAATAGATATATCAGGTTCACCGGTTCATTTATGATGTTTCAGGATCACCAATATTAATCTATAATGATCAAATACCATATATAAAACAATTTAATTTTGATCAATTTTTTCGTAAAAATCATGAAAATTTCTTTTGAACTCGTATGGAAAACATTTTTCATATCGATAATCCATTCAATTTTAAAAATTCATTATAAAAAATAAAACAATTGTTAAATTTTTTTGAATTATTATTCATTTAAGAAAACATGGACAATTATAAATGAAGATAATATAAAAATAATATGCTATTGTGGGAAAATTTGTGGACTTCGTATATGTTAAAATATTACATTACTTCTTCCATTTTGTAATGAAAGTAAAAATACTTTTAATTAAATGCACAAAAAATTATTTTTTAGGCCACTGAAAAAATTCAAATGATATATAATATTTCATTTATAATTATTTTATTTCCAAAGAATTACATCAATAATATTGTATTAACAATTTGGAAAAATATCTTTATAATTTTTAAAATAAATATTTTTAAACTGATAAAATGATATTTGATGTTAAATTGTCATATCCCTTTAGTTTGAATCATCACGAACATAATTTATCATGAAAAATAATAAAAATATGATAAGGAGTTTCTTTCATAATATCATTTTCATGGTTTCAATGTTCCTTTTAATTTATTAGTGTACATATCAAATATTTTTTATGGTAATCAGCTCATATGACCAAAATGACTTTCTTTGGTTGAATATGGTCAAATAAGTCATTATTACAGAATAATATGAATAAAAATCTAGAAATAATTAAAAATTTTATAATAAATTTATCAATGTAAAACCCACTATGAATGATGGTTATGAAAAAATTATTATGTTACAATCAAATAGATTACAGACCATACATATACATAAATAAATGTTCCATTTTTCAATGACCATTATTGAAAGATTATATGTAATATATTATCTTTAAATAATAATTTTATATCCTAAATAACATCATAAATATTAAATATATATATTTATACAATAAATTTGTTTTGATGATGATAAATGGCTCACATCACATCATGTAGGTTGTAGTCTATTCAAACACATAAATAATGTTATCATTTTTCAATGGATTGAATGGTACGACTATAAGTGATATATTATAGTGAAAATTTGAAAATTATATCATGAATATCCTACATTTATATAGATAAATATATAATTATATATATAATTGATAGTATGTGGTTGAAAATGACTTTCATGTGTATGTGAGGCATTAGTCTTCCAAAAAAACGAAAGAAAGATTCATTTTCCATTTGATTGACGTAGTGATGGATATAAGCTCTTAAAAATAAAATAAAATTATCTATTTTTAAAATCAATATGATTTATATAAATTATTCACATGTTTATAATAATTTAAAGAGTAATAAGAACAAATAAAATGAAAACCCTTTGTTTAGAACTATCAACGATTAAAATTCAGCCTATAACAACATTAGGACTTATCAATTCTAAAAACAGTTAATAAGGTGGGCTCTTTACTAGCTCTAACAAAAAGTGTTGACAAATCGATACCTTTATCAGCACTAATAAAAACCATCTAATAAATTATGGGTCTTTATTGGTGAAAATAAAAATTTATGATAAAGGCACACCAATTCATAGTTATTTATTACAAGTGCTGATATGGGACACTATTTGTAAGTGAATTTTTCCAAAGATGATAAATGGTTTAATTCCTAAAAAATTAAATTGAATTTAATATATTATATTAATATATAATTATATTCATATTCATATAAATAATATATATATAAGTTAAAATTTGATTTAGATAAACCTAAATATTATTTTATGTTTATTATATAAAAAATCATTGAAAATTTGTTTGTAAAATAACCTAAAAAATATTATTAATCAATAGAATGAAAATAATTGTTGAGTAATAGTTATTTAATAAGAATAATATTACATATAAAATTAGTTAATAAATTAATTGTTTAATATAATTTTAAAACAAGACTTAAAATTCAAATGATCATAACTTTTGATTCAGGCACTAGTTCGGGCTCTACCAAATTTCAAATAGAATCCTATGAAGACATCTACATCGTGGTGAAATGTGTGGACTTATGTCATGGTTTATAAAATCACAAAATTCCCATATGTAATATATAAATGAGGTTTTAGTTGGTATACCATATCCTTTTAATATTTGATAGTATTTCTACTTTATTTAATAGGGTATTTTTCCTCTTTTCAATTGGGTATGAATTGATTCTTAGGGATAACTTTCAAATAAATATTTTGGATTTGAATTATTTTCATTTTTCATAATTTTTTTGTTTATAAATAAATATATGGATATTTTATTATAATTACATATAATAAGTCAATTGTATAAATACATATCGAAATATCTTAAATAATTATTTAAAATAAATAATCTAAATTTAAATAAATGTTTATTTTCTTTTGTATTAAATGTAAAAAATTTGAAATCTCATTTACCTTATAAAAACTCATTAATATTTATATATATACAAATAGATAAGTTATTTTAATATATAAACACATGTGAGTCAATGAAAAAATGTTAATTTATATGCTTATTCTAAAAATTTAAATATATATATATATATATTTACTTGTCTATGAGATGATGTGTGTGTAAATATGTGTGTTTTTTATTCTTGTATCATTATTATATATAGATATCATATATAAATTTATTCTTAATGATATATCATTTTCAATAAAATTTGTATATAAATGTATTTCTGGTAATTATTAATAAAAACATTATAAAAAATTATATCAAAAAAGACAGTTATATGTAAATATGTATAAATATATATATATGTAATCTATAAAATTTATAACTCAATATAGATACCTATTTTAGAAAATCATTAAAAATAATTATACAAATCTTATAAAAATAAGTATTATAAATTTTATTTTAAAAATATATAATAAAATATTATACATCAAAATATATATATATATATATTTATATATATACTTTTACAAATATATATATATTGTTTCTATATACATATATGTGTGTATTAATAAAGATACACACACACACACACACACATATATATATATATATATATTCTATTATATATAAATGAATATTAATATATAATATATTAAAACAAATATATGTGTTTGTGTATATATCATATTGTTCTAAATATACATATAATAAATAAAATCAATTAAAAATATATAACCAAACATGATTTAGGGAATAGAAAAGGGAATTTTAATAGAAAATAATGTTCATAAGATCAATTTAGAGCAAAATTGCATATTTGGTGGAGCAATTATATCTTTCAGAAAGGGTGGGTGGGTGTTTACAAGTGTTGATAACATGTTCGGGTGGTGTATGATGTCTATTTGGAGAGTGTAATGTGATATGTATGGGTTTTTTGAGGACTCAAAAGGGGGTATTATGGTGTATTATTTTCTTATAATCATTATTATCCCTATGAAAGCTGTGATAAATGGTTCCTTTATCAGTGCTTCTTATAGATATTTAATCCATCCATTATCTTCACAAAAAAGGACATGATAAATTCATCTATTATTAGTGCTAAGAAAATCACTAATAAAGGACATCACTTAATACTTATGGGGAACTAAGTGCTTTCATAGAACTCATATACTCTATTTTTAGCAGTACTAAAGGCATAATATGCATTGTTTTATACCTATTCTTTGAATGAACCCTTTAGGTTTATAATGAAAGCCTTACTAGAATAGTTTTAAAATCAAAATATTAGATATATGATCTATATATGGAATTATTAATGATATTTTTGTAGACATGAATATGGAAAACTAATATTGATGTCTCGAGATGTGTGGATAGGGGGTTTTCTGTTATAGGTTGGGTAGAAGACACATATGGTATTTTAAAAAGAATTAAAATATATTAATAACATTACCTATAAAAATGGACAAAAATGGATAGCATAAGTTGATTATATGATATAAATTGTAGTGAAGGAAATTTAATAGGATTTATAAATATTTTAAGTCATTTTATCACTTATATTAATAGTTTATCTATGGATAAAACATTATAGATATAACTGTTGAAACATATTTATTTTGTATTTACTATTAATTAATAACTAAATTCTAATTAAATTTTTTCCCATTATAAATTATGTGGATTAAATGTTCAGAACCCATTTTACTAAATGTAATTCTCATACATGGCGTAATTTAATTTATAATTAAAATCACAAAATGTATGGATTTTTTTAAATATTTCTTCTTTTTTATAGATATGTTTTTATACAAAATTGTAGTATAATTTTGATTCTAAAAATATTACTCTATTATGGTTAATCAAAATAATAAATTTAAATATTAAATCAATTATAATTAAAATGTGACTTTGTAAATAAAATAAAATAAAATATAGTTTTCAATAATGATATGTATGTTTTCAATATTCATGGAAAAATCAATAATTGTGAAAAATTCTCAAAATATCAATCATTGAAATTTTTAACTGGATGAATTTTAAAAGAAATATTTTTTTCCAAATTAAAAATTTATATTTGTAATTAATCATTTTAATTTAATTTATACAATTCATAAAATCCAATTTTGATATATATATTTCATTTCCATCATTATTGAAAAATTACGATATATTTTAATAATGAATAAAAATATATAATTTTTTTAAATATTGTTAATAATAATTAAAAATGATTTAAAACTACATTTTCATTGTTTTTACATCAATTTCCCCCTTTTTCAATGTATTTTCACAGTAGGTTTATTCACTACATAATAATGTGGGGATTACATTCATTTATAAAATTTTCAGATTCCAATATTTCTTCTAAAATCATATTTTTTTAAATAAAACATTTTGAATCACTTTATTTTTTAAACATGAGATCTCTAAAGTAATAGTTCTAAATATTCTGATCTGCATGTGAATTATGTACATCTAAATTAACTACATTAGATCTCAAAACCTGATAAAAAAACAAGATATTCTCAAAACAACGAATCAAGAAATATGCCATATACCTAATATAATCAAAGAATAATGAAAAATCAATAAATAACTGGAAAACCTTTTTCTAGGATTTCAAATGTTCAATTTATCTATGGATATAACATTCCAATTTTTCCAAAATTCTTAACACTTTACTGTGGTAATACATTTATAAAAAGATTATCAACTACCCTAAAAGTGTGGTATTTAATCTTTTTATATACACATATTTTATTCATTCTTAGATCAATAATTTTATATAAAAAATAATCATCATATTATAAATGGTTTCTTCTGCCAACTATTGTCCCCAAAATATCCTTATTAAAACTTTATGCCAACAAGCTAGAGTATAACACCACTTTCAATAAAATTCCATTAAAAATGACTTCTCTATAAGGGAATGGAAACTATCATGGCATGAGAATGAATATAAAGAAATACATTGAGCAACAAATTCCATGGTATTCTATTAAAAAACCATGAATCGTGTTTATCAATTATTTAATCATACAATTTTACAATCTATCATATTGTTAATGAAAATATATAATAAATTTTAATTCCCTACACATGGACAACTAATGTCTATTAAAAAAACATATAAAATTCAGATCATAGTAAGATACACTATAAATATAAATCAATGTAACCTTATTCTCTCCTTTATATATAACCGAGAAAGTTGATATAATGGACTAGTACGTCAATATTGAATAAAATGAGAAGATTAAGTTAGTGAATCAAAAAAACACAAAAATTTTATTATTAACTCGAAATTTCATTGTCAATCCCACCATGAAATCCATAGATATATTTTCTAATTTAAATTTTGAAATTGGAAGTGGCTATAACACCAAATTTTGTAGTTATCATTCTAAATTATCCTAATGAAGAATTAAGCATTTCTTCTAAAAGTTTATAATATATATTTTATTCCCATCCCATCTGTAATACTCTCGAAGGACCTTGTACATCATAGTTCTTCAATGATTAATGTAAAATGAGTAACTATGAGAATTACTCCATAGTTATTATTTAAATTAATAATTTGAATGTACACATAATATCTTTTCAAATATAATAGCCCATTCATCAACAAAATTATACTTCTAGATCGTACCTATCTTAATATATTATACTATTCCATATAAAAAAAGATCCTCTTATTTATATTTATGAATTTATTTTAACTGATATGATTGTTCCTACACCTAAAAAAAATAATATGATGTTCATACATGAAAATTCTTCTAGGAAATAATTTATAAATTAATTATCCAATAGTTTTTCATCCAAATGTAACATGTTTTTCAATACATTATCTACTCTAAAAAATTATCAGTTACTCAATTTTCTATCTAACCATGTTAATTTATCATGAAATCAAAATCAATAAATAGTTAAATCTATATTATCTTCCTCATGTTCTACTCTTTCTCGGTGAATATATACATCAAATATTTTTGACCAATATATATGTATCACATTACAATATTAATATTCTTCATAAAAAATTTTCAGCATAAATACTATAACTTATACTTAGAGATATTTTGTTGGATAATTTATCTTTGTTGGTTTCTATTGATGTAAAAAATAGTTATTTACCTAATCATTCTATAGAATAATAAAACTGTCTCACTTCAATGAATCATCATTGATAATTCACCATTATTATCTACAATTCCCAGAAAAAATAATCAAACCCTTTCATAAAGATGAATTTTACTCATTTTTAAATTTAAAATACTTATTAGTATATAAATATTATCATATGATTAAAAAAATATAATGGTAGTAAACTAATATTACATTATTTCAAATAATCACTATTGCATTTGTAGGTCTTCCAAAATCATGGAAACAGTCATTTTATATGATTTATTAGTTCTTCCATCTTTAGAATAAATATATTGGTGAAATAAATTGGGTGCATCCAAAATTCACACCTACTACAATTTTAATAAATTTTTTTCGTTAATGGGTATAAAACAAAATCATTGGTAGTTATTCATGATAGTAATGGATTTTATAAAATACCAATATATCGTTAATTTCAACAACCAGAAAATTATATAAATTGGTGTCGAAAACACTTTTCATAAGATCTATGAATATAGGTAGTGCATTTGGAGTCTCAAAATAAATTTCTACAAACACATAATTCCCAATTGTATTGTGAAATTCTTCCATTAGAGTATATTTCTCCTCCATCTTCTACTAGTGTAATTATGACCAGAGATAATCTTCTCAAAATATTGTTCTCCCTTCTGCTGATCAAACAAATTATCGATATGGAGAAATTATTCTTGTAACTTATAACAATTTTATTCAAGACTCCATAATCAATGAAAATTATCATTGAACCATATTTTATATTATCAAATAAAAAAATCACCCTAATTTAAATTTATAAAATAAATGAATCGATAAAGAATAACATCATACAACCACATTTTCAGTTCCAAATTTTTTACAGAGACCATTAGATAGTTAGATTTTGAAATGATATTAGAATATATCAATAAGTAAATAGTAAACTTAACAATATACTTCGGAATAAATCTATTAAAATAACAAATAAATATAAACAAATATTAATTCACTTCAAAAAAAACACTTTTCTGAAAATAGAATTTCATTAAAAAATATTAATAATTTTAACATTCACTAAATTCTCTAATTAAATTCTAAACTTATTTATTTATTTAAATTTGTATTAAATCATTAAATATATCATTTTTAGCTCTACAATATATCATATAATTATAAAATTAATGTCAATCCATAATCAAAATATCATCAAATTCACTTTGGTATGTTCATTTTGATTTTTAGGAATGACCATGTAATTGATAACAATTCAAAGATTGAAATAAATTGTGGTTTCTAAAACACAACTACAAAGAGTATTCAACAAATATTATACAATCTATTCATGGGGGGATATTCTCACTTCACATATAAATTTCATATAAATAAAATATTGTAATGATATAGAATAAAAACGAAATCAACTTAATTTTATTAAATAAGTAACATAATTGTCCCCACAATATTTGAAAATTAAAAATCTCCCATAATATAAGAAAATGACTTTTAGAAACATTATTTTATGATCATTCTGATTTCTATCCTATGTAACTAATATTGAATAATTATTAGTGAAATTTTTGAACACATTGCATTTAAAACATCTCACAATTTTTTATATATATATTAAACCATTCCTCGATGGATTATGACACTTTTAATTTTAGTTTTCACACCTATAAGAAACATACAAAACCCAAAAAAATTCTAGATCCAATCAAACACTCCTTGAAATATGATCAACCCAATTAAATTATGTTTTGGCATCACCACAATATTTCTAATGAATGTTTCTCTATTACTTGTGGCATTGACTGCTTCATACTCTTTTAATCTTGAGGGATTAAATATTTATAAAACCACAACTCAAAATTCATTTTACAATGAATAACATTCTCATAAAATTTAAATTTTATATTGGACAATGATATTTATATATGTGAATCAATGCTTGATTAATATTTGATAATTTTATTACTAATGTGTTGATTAAAATTTGGTTTATACCTGGTCATTACAGAAAAACATTTGTGTACGATGATAAAAATTACTAATTTTTTTCTCAACTAAAATAATTACTTATCCATCCAAAAAAAAAACAAAAATATAGAAAAATTTATCCACAAATATTTTTTTCAGAATACTAATATTTCGAATGAAGATATTCTATCTTTAATATTATTCTAGAATGACTAGTACCAATAAAATTCACATTCAAAAATAAATATAGAATGTTTTGTTATTTTAACATTATGAAAATCCCATGACATTGAATTTAATTTTCTAGTAATTGATCCATTATTCTTCTATTAATTAATATAAATAATATAATTAATTTTATCTATATGGTATGGAGAATTTAAATTTCATTATATTTCTTTTTTTAACTAATATGGATGCCTAATATGTTCACATTTGTTTTATTGGGTGTTTGAGGAATGTTCATTTAATCAAACCCTAAACGGTGGAGAAAATTATAGGTTACTTGGTTAGTAGAAATTGTGTGAGGTTGTATTCATGGTTTAACTTTCCATGAAACCATTAGAGAGAGGGCTTCAAGAAGTTTATGGATTGAGGAAACCATGACCCCTGCGGTGCACAACCATGTGGGGGTACCTGAAATTTTTAGGAGAGTGCGAATCATAGTTTTTGCATGGTTATTCAAATCAAGAACCTGAAAATTTTTGTGGGTAAATACTTATATGTGGGATCCAAACAGTTGGTGTAATTTTTGGTGAACCATACGACCTATAATTTCTAGTTTAATTTATAAAAATTGATTAAATTTTTTGAAGATCTAATTCGTTGTCATCTATTCTCTTTTCCTAGGTGGAAGTTTTTTTCACACCTATAATAACTCTAATGTACTTCTTTAATGATTTTATGACAAAACCTACATATGAAATCAATTTTTATGACCATATTTTTCATTGTATTCATCCATATATGATTATCAATCATAAGGCTCATTTTGGCATATATCTTTCCCTCGATGATGATATTTTGATACATTATCATATACACTATTTTTAGTGTGTCGATCAATTATTCAGATTTAGTTTGATCCATGATAATTTAAGGGATAATAAATGATGATCAGAGTGGTATATGCTCAAGTTAGGTGGTCTCTGTCTCAATTTTTAATGTCTCATAGTTTCATAAATTGTTATCATTGTATGCCCAATGATTTTATCGAGTTTTTATAAATTAATAAATATTCCATGATTATGATCATTGTGATCATATTATAGAGCTCCTTAAATGTATGTCTTTCATGTCATTGGATTTTATGACCTCAACAGTGAACCCCCTAGTAGTTTACGTCCTTTATTATTCTAAGGTAACCCATGTGGTTAAATCTATGAAACCATTCGTGTGTGTATATTGAACATGATTTTGGAAGTCCCTCTAAAACTAACTAAATTGGTAATTACTAAATGGATATAACATCATTGGTTATCACATGAACCATATAATATCAGTGCACCAATTAATTGATGAGCCGTTAAAAGATTAAATGGAACATATATTTTTAGATCACATTTCTTGTAATTATTTGTAATGAAAATTGTAATTAGTTTTATGCCCTTAGACACCTTTTCGTTATTAAGAATAGAAATGAGATAAAACTAATAATTAAATATTTAATGAATGTAACAAATGGATTATTGTACTATTAAACTAGAACTACCAGATATTTTATTTTTTAGGGTGGTTTTGTGTTGGAAGCCCATGGAAAAAATCATTTGGTAGGGGAGTATGTCTCTAATAAATCATTGCAAAAACAAGGTTGAAAATATAGTTATTTGGGATGTCCCATACAAAATAAATACTAATTATGATAGATAAAAAACATGTCACAAAGGATTCTCACATTATTAAAAAAATCAATTGTAAAGACACATCACAATTCATATTATTTGTGATGGATTGTTCATCTATATTAAATAATATAGTTTAAAAATCAAATACATGAAACTTTTAAAAATAAAAATATATTTAAAAAGTTAAAAGAACTTTAAAATATATTAAAAAGTTATAATAAATTTTTTTTCAAGTATATAATAAATTAAAATCAATTAAAAATTTTAAAAATGTAATAAAAGTAAAAAAATTAATAAAATCAATAAAAAAATTACAATTGAATAAAAACATTTACAAAATTAAAAAAATTGATTTCTAATTATTATTTTCAAAAATAAAAAAAATATTTATCCTATTATAAAATTAAATATAATAAAACAATAAAACTGACCAAAAAGTAATGCATCACTTTAAACATTATATATTTTTCACCCTAAATTAAAAAACAATCATAAAACCTCAAATGTAATCACCTCATGGTAGGTTGTTGGGGATCACATGAAGGATTCGGGAGAGGAAACATCAATCCTATTCCATATAGAAGCTATGAAATATACTCCGTCATATTCCCATCTCTCTAATGTTACTTCTCATGATCCTCCCACTCTCTATATCCACCTCAAATGTATCATCTCATCCTGATCTATCAATATATCCTTATGTTTTGAATTTGTTTATGTCCTCAATGATGACACTCTATGGTCTCCCTTTTATCTCCCACATGACATTTAACATGTACCACAATAACATGTATGTGTTAGTTGGGAACTAATACAGATCACCTGACCATTCTCGACACCATGCAATTTCGCCTATATCCAACCCCCATCATAAAAACCAAGATCACTTGTGGAATATAAATCAATCTCTTCTTGACTATCTTGTGAATTAGATGTAGAATAATCATATATTTCTTTCATATATAACTAAAAATTAGTATAAAAATAAAATTAATATTCAAAATGTTTTTAAAAAAAATTACTTAACAATATTTTGGTGCGGTCATTCATATCCCAGTTCTCATGCACTGGGATCAAAATAAATATTTTTATAAACATCTATCTCTATTTATATGGGTCCATAAAATCCTATATAATATAAAAAATATTTTATAGTTGTATTATATATACATTAATAAATATTATAATTTAACATATATCATCGATGTATGCAAAATGTTTGACATTCATCTCTATGTTTGACCTCCAACCTCCCATGTCTCAAATGTGAAGTTAATAAAATCATCCTAATTTACTCTTCTATTTAGTATAAGCATAATCCATCCCATCCGTGAGCTAAGATATAGGTTGGTCGATGGGGGATGCAAGACTAGACTAAAATAGTAACAGAAGTGTTATCAATAGCTCGCTTTCTATTTTTTTTATAAATATTGATGAAAGAACTTACGTAAAAAAATATCTTATATGAAGAGGGCTATTTCATACCATTTCTGGTATAAAAATATCATATCCCACTTGTAACCGATCTCTCATACTATCAACTCTTGGAGAAAATAAATTTTTCAGGACAATTAAAAACAATAGGTTACTATTTAAATAAAATTTAAATAGTAAATATATTACTTAATAATATACAATTCAGAAGTCAAATAACTATTGACACATAGTGATGGAAACATCATCACAAGGAACCCATAACTAGGAAAAATTATTTTGTAGATTCACAACGGCATACCCAAAAACTAAATCTAGAAAATTATACATGTACAAATAAATAACAAGAATATTTTTACCAAAATTAATAAAAAACATAATATAAAATAAATATATTAAAAAACTAAGAAACCTCTATATACAAGGATTTAAATCAGAACATTGGTGTCTCCCTAGATTAATGTTTCCATCCATAAATAGACCAATATTATCCCTCTCTAAATAGATGAATCATTCTACAGCTCAGATGAATGTAGCTCATCTATATGAAGTTTCAAATTATTGAGGGAATCAATAAATCATCTATACCATCTCCTACAATCAGAAACAATTAATATTACCTATATAAAAATTTTAATATAAAAATAACATAGAAAAAACTAATTAATTAAAAAATATAAATATTAGTATTGTATGAAATTGTTAATAGGAATATGAAATATAAAAAAATAACTAATATTAGATTATAATAAATACTTATAAATAAACACTAACACATATTAATTTAACCTACAAATATTTGTTAATATAGATATCAAATATAAAAAAAGAATAAATACCATTCAAAATATTATAATCATACCAGTAAAATAAAGGATAAAAAAGTATCAGATATAGAAAAACATATAATTAATGGAATCTTTGAAGAAACAAAATTGGTCATTGTGTCCTGCCATTTGAACTAAACAATATAACAGGAAAATAATTATTGAAAAATATATAATTATAAAAAATAATAAATGTCTCAATATAATACATCAATTATTATCTTCATTATCATTATAATCAAGTATAATGGGTTTATCCTAATCTTCAACATCATAAACTTCTATATGAAATTATGATTCATCGTCCCGTATTACATTATTAGAATTATCTATATCATCACCCCTTAACGGTGGTATTTTATCATCGGTATTTATATCATATTAGGTAAGAGATATATTTTGGGATGCTTCTTGAAATGATCCAATCTGTTTTACTTCCAAATAAACATTTTCATATTCAATAAACAATTTTTCCAGTGATTTGAATTTTATCACACTCTACCATTCACAATGATCCATTTCAAATTAATAGTGCATTTCATAATAAACATAATTTTCTGGATGTTCAAACAAAAATGGTTTATTTGATATAAGAATACTATTATATTTAATGTCAATTACTCCATGTCATGGATGAACTCACAAACCTCGATTAGTATCAAACCAATAAAATCTAATCATTGTTAAATAATTTGGACCAATATAAAAAATAAATTATTTAATATAAAATTAAATAAAATTAAACTCTATAATTTTTATGATGATATCCTTTAAAACAAAAAAATCTTATAAATTATTTCTTTGAGTTTCCATATATATGATAATAGAATAATATTCTTATTACAACATTGCCAAAATACTATTTTTCCAATTTTGATGGATGGTTTTTAGCACACGTAATCAACTATTAATATTATTTTCATGTTTTTTTTCCGACAAAAAAATAATAATAATTATTTATTGATATATTCTTGAAATTTATTTATGTGTCCATCGAAAGAATCCTAAGTGAAAAGTATTGGAAACTAATATGATTTTTCGAATGATGTTCTTTAAGTTTATATTGTTTGTTTATATTTATTTCTTCCTTTATATGGTAATAAGATAATCTAAAAATCAAAGGAAAATAAATTTATACTTTATAATGATTTATGAGAATAACAAAAGGTAGTTCTAACAACACAAATCATGTTATTTTTTCGAAATTCATATGAACATATGAATGATCTTTGTGCTTTTATTCATCTAAATTTCATCATTCATATTAGCCACCATAACCATGCATAGGTTATTTAAAAACTAACAATTTATTCTCCAGGACATCATCAACATTTCTCTTAGTATGACCCAAAATGTTATGTTTTTAAGGGTATTTGGATATAAAATAATTGGAGCATAATGTATTAATTTATTCTTAAAAGTATTATTTTAAAATTGACCCTTTAAGCAATGAATATTTATATCATTTATTCTTTATCTATTGTATAAAATTCTCAAATAGGTACATAAATCATAATTTCACTTTTCATCTACATTAATATTCATATGGAGATGAAATATTTTATGTTCCATTTAGTGAAAAAGAATATAATGAATATATTCCCCAATTTACAAAGAATTAAAAAAATTTGAATTTTTAGCATACTCAATGAATAAAAATATGATGTTTCCCAAAAAATTAACACAGATGAAATACTATGTTTTAGTAAAAAAAATTCCATTTTAAATAATTAAACATCCCTTCAAGACCAACTTGATATAATATGTACATTAAGACGTGATAGTCATGCCATCTTAAATAGTTTATATTTCCAAGTCTAATTTAGGATGGATAATTAGAATCATAAAAATTTTGTAACATAAAATCTCAAATATATTTTAAAAATAATAAATTAATTTCTTTATAAAGTGTGTCAGTCTGTTTTAGCTTCATTAATGTTTTTACCTTTTATATTAAAATAATTCATGTTCAAGATGTCTGCAAATCATTCCTAGATCTAATGGTGCTATTACAATATCTTTTTTCATACTATTTTTGTCCAACATGGTAAAACATATGCTATCAATGAAATTCATCTCAATATGAATTACATATTATATTTGAAAAACCAATATATTAGACAAACATGTAAAGTCCCAAACATTACATTACTTTATCAAATAATAATCCATCCTAAAACGAATTTTTTCCATTTATGGTGGGGCCAAAAGTAAAAGGAGGTAATGCAGAGATGACATATACTAAATAAATAATATATAGAACTATTGGAGGGTTGTATCAATCAATTATACCAATCATTAAATTAATTATATTCCTTTTAAAGTGCTGATCTGAATAAATAAATACTTAATGGAAGGTAAAAAATATTATCATTTCCCCATTTACCATGGATTAATTCTTTGTTCTCAAACATGTCATATATAGAAGATTTTATTCCATGGCCTCTCCATCCAAATAACATTCCATAATATGGAATGTCCATGATTATATATTTTAACAAAAAATTCATTGTAAAATTATAATATGAAACATTATCAGTTGTAGTCACAATTTTTTCCATAATGAAATTAACTCATCAATTAGTGACTTTAGATAAACAAAAATATAATTTTTTATTGATGTAGAATTAATATCATATATAAATATATATATATATATATATGGTTTTTTCATCATCTTCTAATGAGGTGTATTTTACGGATTAATGAAAACAATAGGATAAGATAATTGGTTATCTTAAGCACCAAAAAGAAAAAATATTCAGTAGAAAGTCCCAACTATATGTTTTTAGGTTTTAGAAGTAAAAGAGGGTTACATATAATCATTGTGTTTCCATGAATACTGATCACATGTAAGATTTATTAATTTATTGATGAAACTAGTCTATTTATCCAATGAAATTAATGCACATATGTTCTGAGACAAAAATAAATGCTCCAAACATGGCTTAATTTGAAAATACATGAACTATCTCCCAAGAAATCTATACATTACACATTCTGACTAGTTATAACTTGATTTTACACATGTTGTAAAATTGAAAAATTATTCATACTCACCATTGTATAATATAAAATCACATGAACATGCATGCATCTTTTCAAATATATTAACCAAATTATGTACCAATCTATAATAATTTCCAATCAGAAAAGTGATTTACATTCCAAAATTTGAAATTATAGAGATAAATTTTGTAATAGGTTCAATTTTAATAATCTAGAATCACATATATATGGATTACTTTGTGAACATTAAAAAAATGTAAAATTTTTGGGGTTCTGATTTTGGATTTGGAATATCATTCTACGTTACTTTTTCATGAAAAGACAAAACAACAACCTCATGTACAAAAATCCGTATTAATGGATTTAAAACCAAGTAAATTTATTTTACAGAAAATTATATTCACCATGTTTACACCACAATGAACAATCATTCCAGAAACAAAAATATAATTGATGGATTCCAAAATATTCAAACATTTTGAATCTCGTAAGATAACATTTCAAACATGGACATATTTTTCTGAAACAAACTCTAAATACAATTATGATAATGATATAAATGTTTCAAAACATAAATGTAGACCCATTGTAAAACTAATCCATTGGTACTTTTATGAATATTTATCTAATAATTATTGAATAATAAAAACTACAGCCAACTTCTTGATTCCATAGTTATCAGAAATTATAAATAAGACAACTTATTACTGATAATTTGGACTAATTAAAAATTATTTAAATATTTTTTCACCATGAAATTTTCTATGGAATATGAGCAGTGTGAGGAACTGGATAAAATCTTTATTTTTGCAACCATATATAATTTATAGAGAATGAATAAAAATGATAAATATATTTTATCTGAAAACAAACTATTTTCATAAAATAATAGAATATATCCAGAATAGTGTCTCGTATTAAAAATTTGAGACCACTCTTTAAATTAGAGGATAGGGGTTACCATATCCATGATACAAAAAAAATTCTTTTTTTATTACATTTTATGTGATTGTACTCCGTTTATTATTTTAATTATATTTTTTATAAAAAATTCTGCTTTTCACAAACTATGAGTCATATGAAAAATTTGTGACCACCTTTAGGCCCGGTATCTATGGTTTACCCTAGAGGCAGCATAAAATATTCTTATGTTGATATTTTTCTAACATAACACATGATAGTAAATCAATTATTTTTTAATATTTGTTTAAAAAAATTATTTCTTTCTATAATGGTGTATTGTATTGAAAATTTGAGAAAATTTTTTGATTGGGAATTATTTCTTTATTATAGGCACAACATAAGACATTTGTGTGTTAGGTGTTTGGTAGAATCAGATGTAAGGGAAAAACATTTCCTTTAAGTAATATATATATATATATATTATTACAACATTTATAATAATTATTAATAATTTTTTTAATTAACACAATATTTATACAAATTTTTGAGAATTTATAATGTTATTATTTTATATTTTTTAAAAGTTTCATATGAAATTTAGTATTTATAACAAATAATTTTCAATTTTTAATGGTTGATAAATTTATTTGTTATGTATTATTTATTATATATTATTTATAAATGAATTGATAATAAATAATTCTAATTTTTACCGATTACTAGTTTTTCATTTTTTCATTTACAAATTTTATAAATATTAACAATTTCTTGAAATTTACTATTTATTACTATTTGTTTTGTAATCCACACTAATATTTTATATTTATTATTAATTCTGACTAATTAAATATTAATTATTATAAGTTATTTATTTATTATTATCAATTATTTAAATTAATATTTGATATTTAATAATTAATATATATATCACTAATTCAATTTTAATATAACTATATAATGTATATTCTGACTCTATTTTAATCAAATATACTTGTAAAATCTATATAATCACTAACACACCCCCTATATATATAGAAACCTGACGTTTTTTTTAAATCATTTATGTATACATATTCATATTATACAATAGATATATAATAAAATATTTATTAATCGTATATATTTCATTATGTTTTTTTGAAACAAATATACCTATATGATTCATTTATAAATTTATTTATATATATACATATTATTTTTTAGAAAACACACACACTCACACACATATATATATAGGTGTGTATAAGAGACATTGATTTTTTTAAGAACATATATATATATATATATTAAAATCATATACGTTTTTTAGAACATTTATATTAGAATATTGAAATGGTATTATACCTATATATATTAAACGATTTCTTATTTAATATAAACATATAAAATATTTTTTGAATATTGATTAATGAAATATACATATGAACTTTATATTAACCTATAGAAAAACACACATAAAGACAAATATATATTTATATATCCAAAATTGTACATGATTATTTAGAAATATATTTACATATATATTCACAAGACAAGACACACACACACACACACATAAACATATATACAATTTAAACAATAATAATATGAAAAAACCAATTGAAATTACTCAGGTTGACCCGATGAAGATTCAATATGGGAATAATAAATTAACTACCTCCCTTAATGTCATATAAAAGTGATAATTAGATAAATTTCTAATGATAGCATTTCCAAAATCTAAAAACTATAATCTAATGAAATAAAAGAACAAAATAAGACTAGTTTAATATTATCAAAGGTGATTAGAAGGGGAATGAATAAAAAATAAGTTCTAAAAGTGTCTGCTAGAGAGGGGTAGAGTAGGGTGATTTCTTTCATCATGCACCTCCACTATTTCAGATATAGAGAGAAAGAGGAGGGAGATAAAGATGGAACATGTAGGGTTGTAATTTAATATTTATTGTAATAGATTATTTGTGACAGAATAAATTCTCTCACAAATATATTTTTCATAAAATGTATTTGCCATGGGAATTTTTTCCCTAAAAATATTTCTTAGATAATGAGTATTTGAGATGGAAATAGAAGTATATCGCAAATAATGTTCACTATAGATTTTAACATCGGGTGGTGGGAAGTCCATCCAAAATTATTTTTGGTGGATTATATAATTCATCATAAATTATGATTATTTTTACTAAATAAATCATATGTTACAAATAGTTATTTTTATATAGTATTTATGATGGAGGAAACAACTCATCCTACTTTCCTCATCAAAATATCTATTTTTTTACTATTGTCAACTAGTATTAAGGGAAATGGAATGAGACTTCTTAATTATTAAATGGGATGAGTATTAAATGGAATAATTAAATAATGTTATATTAATATGTTTCTTTTTGACTATGGACCTTTTCATCTTTAAATGATTAGTTAGAGTTGAGGCATCCTTTCATTCTAGATGAAATTCCTTGACCACTCATAGGACTGCATATCGAATCATGGATAAGTTTTCCATGGAATATACCCAACATGGAATATGGTCCTTATCTCTTAGAAGTTGACCAGAATGATCTCATAGGTTAACTTCAGTATCTACTAGATTTTGGGAGGCCTTGGATCTACATTTTTGTCTCTGGACATGTGAATCCATGGATTCTCCAAATTGGGACCATGAATTCTTATCATCTGTTTATAATGGATGATTACTTTAAACTCTGTTAGAAACATTTATAGTATAATATCCTTTGTGAAGCCCTTTGGATTACACTTCGTCCCCCTTTTCAATACTCCTTGTTATTACTATATGATTGATCCACCTTTGGGGTCAAGGATTCATTACCAATTAAATTGGATCTTCTTTCATTTTTCTGGTAATTATAGGGTTCCTTATTTACGACATCCCTGCATTAATTCTATCATATATTGTATGGTTGACACTGAGTATATACTATAACATAATTAGTTGTATTATTAAATTTACAAGCACCTATTATGGATGAAGGTGGAACCAAATAATTTACCTTTCGGTAATTTCATTACATTAATATATATACCTACACAGTTTTTCCGTTTATATAAAAAACTGAATTTTTATTCTTTTTGTTTGCAAATAAAAACATGAATTTATCACAAAAAATATCTATTCTGGTGACGATGAATAAACTTATAATATTTATATAGGTGTTAATATGGAAAAGCATCTTCATTTGGACTATTTACTTAATTCCTTACATTATAAGAGAGATTGGCAGTATATGAATGAGTTAGTACTCAGGGTTACAGATAGTTTTTGGCTTCTTTCTGATTTTTTATATAATTTTTTTTATACTCCCATGTACACTTGTTTCCAGTTATGCAGAGAACTGACATGAAATAATAATATTTTGAATATGATTCTGGTTCCATGTTTTTATTAATATTATATGTTTCATTTTTATTTATGCATGCCTCCACAATTTTCAGTTTTATTATATATGGTAGTCTACACTATAACATGAGGTAATGTTCTCTCCAAAGAAATACGAACATCCCTTTCTACTATTTGGTAGCATTTGGCTTATGGGGAAGTTTCGTTGATTCCATGTGGCCCACCATCTTAGGGCACCCATTGAGTGGCACCTGGGTGGATGTCACAATAAAGATCCACAAAAATATGAGGGGTAATATTTCATGAAATGATTAAATATTGGATTGTTCATATAAGGTAAATCAAATATATATATATAACTTGGATTCCACTATCACTGATGTCATATTTTATAACCTATCACTAACCAACATATTATAGTTCTGCATCCAACTATTCTAGAATGCTAAATTCAAAAGGTGTTGTCTCTTAAATAACATCCTACTTCTACTTCCCTGCCTCATCACTTTATTACTGTTACGTAGTGAAAATTATTAAATAACTTAACATGATAATTATTAAATTATATATTTTTAACTTAAATGTTAATTAGAATCACTTAAAGATATTTAAATCCACTATACTAACATATAAAACTACTTAAACCATTTCTATTATACCACCTATAATAATCCATCTTTAATATTACATAATATAGAAAATTTATTCTAAAATTATTATATTTTAATGATAATTATATTTTAGGGTTTATTTTCTTTCATAACGAGTTCATACATTTTACATAAAAAATCATACATTAAATCATAAAAATAAACATAGTTTCTATTTTTACCACAATATATCTTTTTTAATATAAATAATGTTTAAATTTAATAAAAAATAATCATGATATAAAACATCAATTCTTCTTGGTTCTTACTCATCCTTATCCCTGGCAGAAATATATGAAAATGGCGCTTGAGCATAGAAATGTCGGTATGGGAAATAAAATTAAATAAACCATTAGTAAAGTGTAAAACATATAAACCCATAAAATATTTACCGTAAAAAATATATTATTTCATAATATTGAATAAATAATATATACTTTAAAAAAATTCCTTCTAAAATAAAACCTTTAAAACTCGTAGAAATAAATTAGTAACCCATTCAGGTAACATAGAGCATTATATTCATAACCAGTGTCAGAAATAAATGTATCCAAGTGAAATCTGTTATAGAAACCTACCAGTTTTACTCCCACAATTATACAATTGAATTAAATTAAATGTTCCTAATTTATTTGAGGGAAATATATTTTTCAACCTTCAAAAAATCTATACTGAGTTTCCCTATCTTATAAGCTCTTTCAGGCACTCTAGACATAGAACCTGTGATGGGATTACCCATTGTTTATGTTGTATCGGGCTCATCTATTCATATATGCTACAGTGGTCCAACCCATCATCACCTATAATTATATATTATCATAAATTATACTTTTTTATATTCTATGTTTTTATCTCAAAACTATTGTGAAACACTTTAGAAATCATATTTTTTTCATATATTAAAATACCATTTCTTTTTAGAGACTCATTTTCATAACATAAATTTACAGATCAAATGGAAGAAGGATTTTTCTTCTCATAATTCATGAAATACTATAAATGAATAAATACATAATTTAATTGATGTCTCCATGGTAAAATATGTTGAAATAATAAACATAAAAAATATATCATTACTTCTTTTCTTATTATATATAAAGTCAAAATATTTCATAGAAAATACATAAAAGGATTCATTTTGAAAACCTTCAAAATAAATTGAAATGGGAAATATAAATAATTTTATATTTAGTTTGAATAAATATATATTAATATATAAAATAATATTTAAAATATAATCATGAATGAAGGTGATTTAGAAAATACATATTTAAAATCATCTAAAACGTGGATTTCAATTAAAGTGTCCCTTATCTTGTATTCAACTCATCACATTCTTTCCTTACTGTCATTAAAAAATTAATATATGATAAATATTTAATTTCATAATTTTTTTTAAAATTTATTATTTATATTAATTAAATTATTACAATGTTCATTTCAATTACATTATATATTAAATTCATGCATGTCACTTCGATGGTATTCAGATAATATTTACAAAAAAACACATTACTATTTTGTCTATATGCAAATTTGTAATTATCACATCACATCTAGAATAAAAAGAATTAAATATTTATCATTTTTAGATATCATTATAATTTTAACTCCTTCAATGTAATATTTTGTAGAAAATATATGAACTTTAAATAATATGGAGAGTAGGATGAAGGATGAATGGGTAACACTTCAATTTTCAAGAAACACAATGGAATGAAGTTTAATATAATATTATAATTATATAATTATTAAATTATTAAAAATAAAATATTATATCTTAAAAATATATCATATAAACATGACCTATTATTTGGTGATGAAAAATATATCACATCAGTTCGTGGAAGAGGAAATCCACCCATATGCCTTGACGACATTCTCATTTTTCAATGGATATAAATGTTTGAAAAATAGATGATATATTATCAACATATAATTATAAATTAGTAATTAATAACTTATATTTATACATATGTATATATAATAGATAAATCTATATATCTCTCCATTGGATGCACTGATGGAAAATAAATTGAATCAATTTGTAATGTTATAGTCCATCTTAAAACTAAATAATGGATTTATCTCCATTTTGAATGAAGATAAGATATGAATATATTTTTAAATTTATATAAAAATGTATAATTATTTGAAATTTAAATATTTTATCTTGGAATCATATTTGAAGATGATTTTATTGATATAAAATATGAAACAAAACAAAACACCATGTTTATGAACTATGCATCTTATTCAAATAACCCATTTCAGTTTATATATAATTACTTAATAGGTTAGTATTTTGATGTAAAAAAGGAATCTCGGACATGTGATTTATTTTAAGGAAAGTATTTGGATTGTTTTATGATGATATATAATTATTTTAAAGTGTTAAGAATATGTGGGAGTGTGTGTGGTTTTATAATTGTGTGGGAAGATAGACCTTGAATTTTTAAATTGATTAAAATAATATAATGAATACCACCAATAAAAAGGATACAAAATTGACAATTTATTATTAATTTATAATATATAGTTTCAAACATTGAAATAATAGTATTATTTAGATATTTTTTGTAATTGTTACACTTTTCAATGTATTTTAAAGCCAATAAACAATTGTAAACCTTCATTATGATAAAGATTTTCACAATTTAGACCTATCATTATAAAAAAAATTAAGATGAAAATATTTCATAATATTAATTATTATGATTTAATACATGGAATTAATTTTTTTAAAAAAATTCCAAATATTTCAGATAAGTTAATTTAAAATTATAGCATCAAAATATAAAGATAAAAATATTTTCATAAAAATAAATTTTAAATTACAGAAATGGTTTTCACCAAATTCGTGGGCATTTTTTATTATAATAAATTTATTGGATTATGATTAATCATATAGAACTAATTTAATTTTATGAAATCTTAAATATAATCTAACATTATAGAAACATTAAAAGAATAGAAATTTTTCAATTAATTTTAGTATAGTTCATTTTCAATGAAAACTAAATCCAATAAGAAAATTGCCAAAAATTAAAATAATCATAATTTGAAATAGATATATTATTCAATTAAAATTATTTTAACATATTAAAATTGTATATTTTAAAAATAATTCTTAAAAATAAAACCATATAATGCAAGAAATCAAAATTTAGTTATAAATAAACAATTTTTTCTTTTGATATAATAATAATTTAATATTATTTAACTAATATATCTCTATTTTAACATTACATGGAGTGTTTCAACTGAAATGAGGAAACATATTTTCATTCATTATAATTTTTTACTATTGAAAAATGTTTTATATGTATTTTATTTCTATATTTCTCATTATACAGATAACTATTTTTTAATGAGAAAGAGGTTCTCCATGGAATGGTTTGAAATGTCTTGATGAATCATCCAATGATTTTATTGTGATTAATAATGTGGTAGGTGGGGGATAATATTATATACCCCTTGATGAATCAATAAATTTGATGATACAATATAGGTTTTGGTTTTTCGTGTATGCATACACTATTAAATAATATGTCTTTAATGGTTTCTCGGCAACAATTAATATGTCTCAAAATAAGGCCATGATAACATGTTTTTTATTACTGGAATTAAAAATTCTATTAGTATGAGATTATTCTTATTGATACCAATATATTTATTTATTATCAGTGATATAGCATGATTTAGTTTTCAAGTTTATTATGTATTTATATTGTTTAAATATTCCTTCCATAATGTTTATTACATGAATATGCCATTCTTAAATGCATTATATACTCCACTTATTGACCATTTGTACTCAACCCTTTTTATGTTTTTGTATCATTTTTTTAGAAATGTATTATACATAAAAATTTTATAATGATAAGACTTTTTAGTGAATTTTTTGTGGATTTTGATTCCCTATCATAAATTAAATATTTTTATATTAATCTAGGAAATTTATGTTCGATACAAAGATCGTGTGATTTATCGTTTTATATTTTATTATAATTACACAATGATATATTAATGAAAAAATCCATTATATTATAATATATTAAATAATCATTTTTATTTGGTAAATTGTTTTATTTTAATCAATGATTCTTCTGGTCATATCATATAAATTATATTGGGTGTGAGTCTATGAGAACCAGATCTAGGGTTGCATAATTATGAAATCATCATTGGTATCAATAGAAATGAATACATAAATTATAAAATTAAAATGTTGGGTTTCATTTGTTGAAGGGTTGATGTGTTATGTTTTATCACAATTGTAATGTTATAGATATCCATTTGAAATTTTAAATGTATTATTTTTAGGAAATAATGAACATTTAATTTCATGATTAAGATAATAAAACAATTTCAAACCACATAAGATAATTATAAATATTTGAATACAAAATATCATTTTGAAAAAATAGATATAAAATTATTTTTAATTGAAATTGATCCATATCTTGGTTCAGGAATGTGGATGTGGTTGTTTCATATTTTAACCTAATTGTAATAATCCCCAACAAGTGTTTTTTGTATATTGGCTCAATCATCTCTATAATTCATACTGAGTAGTACACATATAATACAACTGTAGAGAGTCTATCGTGATATAAGATTTTATTAATAAACTTATATTTACTAATAATAATGATTGAATTAATGATGATGTTAAATAGTTGTTTTAGAGAACGAAATAGAAAAATGATAATGAATAACAAAGGAATGAACAAAGTGGGTCATCTATTGATTCAGATGTACCATATTTTAAAATAGAGTTTTAATTAAGGAAGAACTATTTTTATTGAAATTTAAATATAATTATTTTGGATATAATAATAAACAATTTTTTGGTATTTTTTCAAATAAGATCATGGGATTAACGATAAGAAAGGTGTATACCTGGAAACCACTATGTCTCATAACCAAATTAGGTAGAATACTGAAATGTTTTAGAAACAAATTAAACTCATATTATAATTGAAAATTAGAGTGTTTCATTCCAAAAAAGTTAATGATATTGATATTTTCCTAAACTATTAGCTATTTTTGTTAGTGAGGGATATTGACAAGTGATATTGTTGTATAATGTAAAACATATAATCATAATGTGACACATCAAAGGATAATGCATCGATGTCGGTCGGAGTAGAGTACTCAAGAGGTTGGGGTGAATTGAGTATATGTAAAAATTTCGGATGAAATGTTTTCTTAATAGGTTCCCCCATAAAAATAAATAATTCCCAGTCAATCAAGGTAATGTGGTTATAAAAGATTGACTATTCAAATAACCTCTCAAAAGATTCATTAGTTCTCATTAATATTTCTATGAGTTATTGATACTACTTTTGAAGATATTATAACAAAAAAACTATTTTAACTTTTATCTAAGATTAACTATCAAATTAAAATATAGTGATTTTTGAATTATACAGTATAATGGGGAATAACTAAATAAAAAAGAGCATCAAAAAATTAGTTATGTATCAAGATGATACCTAATCTAATCTACTTGGTGATCCACTGCCACCAAGTAGTTTATATTAATAAACTTTGATCCACAACCTGAATCGGGGTAAACAACAGTGCCCAAGAAATTCAAGGTCGCATGACCTCTTCCACAGTTCTTTATGAGTATAAAATACCAGTTAACAGAAGGACCACTTCCACACATATCCATTGGAGTAAAAAATGGAAAAAGATATTATAGGAAGGATATCTTGTATCCACCTGTTTAATGCACGATACTGTGTGTGTTTTTAATACACACACACACAATGATAAATGATAAAAGAATAAAAAATAGAGAAAAGATGTTGAGAAAAAGTTATAAGTGTTATGAGTGTTATTCTATGCAACTCTGGACTTTTAAGATGAAGTAGATGCAAGTCTAGAGTCGACTCATGGGAAATATTGAATCGCAAGTGTGGTGCTCTGGCTTCCTGTTAGGTAGTAGCTCACATTCTTCAGGAAGTTGGTATTGTGAAGATGTTTTGTGCTCTGATCGACAGTATTCCAGCCTTTTTATTCTATAATGCTTCATCTGTTCTTCATATATTTTTTGAATGTATTTTTTCTCTTCAAAAAAATTTCCCACGCATCTGTTGTTATACATGTCTCTACATTATCTTATTCATATACAATGATTTTCTTTTTAAGTTGGTGTGCATGTATTAAAGGCCACAAGATTCATATATTCTGTACCTCGTACCTCGTACTTTCATGTGAAATGTCTAAAAATAAATATAAATTATTTCAGTGAATTTAAATGACTAAAATATAAATGTTAGGAAATAAATTGAAAATGAGAAAATAGAATAGAGAATAGTGTAACAGTATGTTTAGAAATGGAATCAATTATAAAAATAGTCACTATGAAACAATTCTTTCTTCATTTCCTATCAGTGGTGTGACAATAATTATGTAATAGTTGTATTTATATTTGGAACCAATATCACAGATTCAATGTTTGTAAAGACCTGGAAATTCCATGGAATTTGTTTCTTAATTTCATGGGATTTTTACGAGTATGCAAAATCTAACGATGTGAAATTCCAAGTCCCAGAGTGCCCAGAATGATCCGTCGAAGTTTTTGTTAAGCTTTTGTTAACACGCGTAAGCAGTTTTTATGAAAAAGTGGAATAAATCATAAACTATTACTCAAATCAGAAATCCAAGGGCACCATTGCGCTCAGGATGGAGGGATTACCATTGTCGCGATATAAGATTTTTTGGTACGAGCCACCTGTGAGAAAACCCAAAATGTTATAATTATAAATAAAATAATTAAATAAATTATTTTATTTTTCAAATTTATATTACTCAAAAATGGTAACTCAAAATAAAAATATGATACTACCGCTGAAATCGTGAGTGTATACTTTCTTTAAGAAGTTACTTACTTTGGTCAGCACAGTCTATAAGAGAAAGTTAGTTTTTGGTCACAAATAAAATAATTATGCGATAATTATTTTATTTTGAAATTCATAACTACTATACGATAATTCTGATTGAAAATATGACAGTACTGTTGGGTTCGTTGGGGAATATTTCACATAAGAAGAGCCTATCCTTGACCGGTGTGGGTTGAGGGTGACTGAAAATAATTATACAAGATTTTTATCGTGTACGTTCAGTAACCACACGAATGACATTTTATAACTTTTGAACCGGTTCTCAGAATTTAAATTTGAGAGCACCGTTGAGCTTGCATCATCGGTCACCACATAGTGAAACCTTAAACGCTGTTTCTTTCTGATGAGAATGCGAGTTTTTTTAGGGATTTTAAATTAAATTGAATACAAATAAGTTGTTAACTTTATTTTTATTTTATAGAGTTTAAAACTTCCAAGAGGAGGTTAGTGGTGGGGGCCACCTCACTGTATCCTCCAAAGAGAGGTTATGGTGGTGCGGCCCACCTACACAGAACCTCCCTTGGGAGGATATTATTTAGTGGGGCCCACCCGAGCTTCTTAACCCCCTTAAACTCCCAATTAATTAATTTGACACCTCTCTCCATTTAATTGGATCTCCTCACCTCCCCTAATTTTTTGAATTTGAACCATTCTTTCTAGTGATTAAATGAGCTGTCTCATTTAATTAAACAAAATTATTTTTGTTGTTGTGATGAAAAATAATATATAACTTCCTGTATTATATTTGTTTTAGAATTATTTTGGTGGAAGCTTTGGGAGAGGAGGGAGAACTTGTAATAAATTGGAGGAACAAATCCTACCATCGAAGAACGTCACTTCTTCCAACGAAGAACTACATAAATCGTTCCCTCTTCAACTAGGGCAAGAAGTGGAAGCACCGCCACCCATGAAGAAAACCGATGACCTAATCATTGACTCATCTTCTCTGAAATCTTCCTCTTCCGACATTGACAGAATGATGTCGCCTCCCAAGACTTCATCAACGATCGTCGTCAAGTGTGGTAGGGGTTTGAGTTGGTGTTTTTTTCTTGTTCTTCATCGTACAATCCTCAGATTATGTTATGTCGAATGATATCAACCTAACATGGAGGGCTCAGACCGGACAGACATGGCCCGACCATCCCCCTTTGATTGTACTCGTTTATTGACGACGATGGTGGTGCAACGACGCCATCATAAGAGAGGATCATAGCAGAGGAACGATACATGGAAGATGGGCTGTGGTGGTACATATGACGACCGGAAACGTGCCATCCATGGAATAAATCGAGCGCCCAAGGGTCGTTGGGCCAATGGAGAGGCGTGGTGCCGTCACGCAGCAAAAGAAACCATCCCGCAGCCAGGTGGGCCACGACAGTTCCGTTGCACCATGCCCAAGAAGAACTGTGGCCAAGAGGGTCGTGGTGTCGTCGCACTGCATGGAGGCCAGCAGAGGGATGAATTCAGGTCGGGCCACCGTAGAGGAGGAGAAACACCGTCGCGTTGTCCTGTGAAGAAGGACCGCAGTGCCGTCGCGATGCAGGAGAGGAGCCGAGCGGCTGACCACTTCGCCAGCTGGGAGAAGGGGGACCCTTAGGGTCCCGCATGACATGTACTAGAACCACCTTGCACTAGTTAGGGTTTCCACCCGAACAGCTAAGCCATTCCGATGTTCCAGGGGGTGCACATCTCCCCCCTAGACGCGTGTAGGTGGACCTGGGAGCCATCGGGCCACCCCATCGGGTCGGGCCACTCCCTCGGGCCAGCCTACTACCCCAGACAGGATCAGACCCACAGACTGGTTCAAACCTCAGTCTGGACCGGGTTGGGTCCGGTGGATCTTACTGGGTTAGACCAGACATGAACCCATTTGGCCTATTTACACATTTTCTCCCCTATCTTGGGCTACGGGTGTCCGATCGAAAATCTTTCTACAGTGACAAAAATCATATGGAGAGATGGTTATTTTCAAATACCCAATTTGAGGTTTGGACACAATTGTAGTATGGTTGGGTTGTTTGAACCTAAAAACTAATCGGGCCCCTACAACGGAAATGCCAAGAACACATAGACTGGGAATCAGATTGATGCACCGTCTGTTGCATTGGAACCCTTACGACAGGCCAGACTGTTGGGTTACTCCTTAGTAGATTTTAGTGGCAGTTGACGTACAACTGATATATTGAGGGAAGATTATACATAACTCGAGCGCACTCGGTGTGAAGAATCCAGTGGCTGATAGTGTAAGAACCCAATTCTTATTTTCGAGGTATGTGTTTCATCTTTTCCTTTTTCCTGTAGTGTTTTTGATAAAATTAGGAAAATGGGGAAAACACCCAAATTTTTTGGGTACACACCATGTACTTTTCCACTCGCCCTGTACTTTGGCCTTGTGGGATGAGTACAATGGGCGAGTAGCCCTGCAAGCGATGAAAGGTGTAAAACACTGACTACACACCGTGTAGTTGGTATTTACACCCTGTGTAGTTAGTCTGCAGGTGAAAAGTAAGGCAGTGGATTTTCCATGATTAGGTTGAGTATTTATTTTTCCGTAAAAGGAATTATATATAAAATTTCTTGTTATGCTTTGGGCTTGGCCCGGTTACTTGCCTCTGAGGGCAGTGTTTTACTTTAGCCTGAGGGCATTGTTTTCATAGCCTGAGGGGAGTAGTTAGTTTTATCCTAAGGGAAGTAGTTGTTTAGACTGAGGGAACACATCTTATGCCTGAGGGAATTATCTTCCGTTCCTGAGGGAAATATTTGGTATGCCTGAGGGATAGATTTCGTATGCTTGAGGGAACCATTCGTTATGCTTGAGGATAAGCCTGAGGGCGTGGTTATATTAGCACAAGGGAAAGGTTCTGGTTAACCCGAGGGTATAGTAATGAAAAAAATTGAATGTTGTTAAATTGAACTACAAAATGAATAATTAAATTGCAATGAAACTGGTAATGACAGTTACTTTTGAGTGATTACTAGTTTACTACATTTTTGCACACTATTGTTGCACATTTTTCACTGACAGTTGGGAATAGGATTTAGTGTTTTCCTACTGGGATTTATTTCTCACACCCTATTGGGTCATGTATTCGGCCCAAACAAACTATATTGTTGTATGTGTGGATAAGGGAAAGGGTCCCAATACATGTACATGAGTGTTGCTGAGGTGTAGGGGAGGATGGGACAAAACTCAGGCTCGTGATGCTGCCTGTTGTTCTATTTTGTTCTGTTGTACCTGTACTTTCCATTGAATCATATTTTACTGCTTTGTAACATGTTCTGGATATTTTCATAGGACTGTAGACATGTTTCATCATTATCTATATAGCAGTTGGTTAACATTTACTACATTTTTTCTCATCAGTTTTGTATGGTTTATTGTTTATGCTGTTGTTGTATGTTATTTATCATCTCAGTTGCGTTACACATAGAAAAATGAGGGCATAGTTTCCCCACTATAAGACCTAGGCCCTCGCTTCTAGTCGGAAACCTCTGGAATTTGAGGAAATGTGCTTGAGGTCATGTGAACGATAGGGTTCGGGGAACCTGTTGAGTGGAACCTGAATCATGGACTTTAAAAAGTGGTATCAAATGAGGTCCTTTTTTCGACATACTATTTTGTGCCTCAGTTTGGGATAAGAAGGAAATGGGAGTTGGTAATAAGTTGTGGTCAAAAGTAGCTAACCCATGTATATGGAAAATCCAGTCTACCTCATTTATTGTAATTGTTCTGATTTTTCAAATTTTACAGTTGATTTGATTTTCTCCATTGGGTGACGCACTTCTGAGTGTACTATTTATATGTTATACATGGGTTCTATTCAGTTGCAACCCGATAAGATGAGGGTATGCCATCACATGAATCATGTAGGCACATTTTAGAAATCACATTCCATTCATCATTCCATGTCATGTAGGTGCATTAGGAATTGCATGTTGTTGTGATAGTTGTTATGCTAGAAAAGAATGCTATTGTGAGAGATTCTTTGCTAAATACCTGCCTTTGATAGGGTATTGTTGTGTGATATTTTTTATATAATGGATGACAAACATTTATTTTCGGGGAGTATGGGCCCTCAATAACCGTAATTTGGTTGACCATTAACGTGTTTTCCTCGTTATAACATGTGTAATATTCCATGCTTTGATTCGCAGAGAGTATGGGCCCTCATAGATTTGAATTGGAAACTTAGATGTTGGTTTCTATGTTTTCAAGGCTCCAAAGTAGTTTTTGAGGCATACTGTTTGGAAAACCCTGTATACACACTGTGTAGTTCTATAGACACACACCGTGTGTTCTTATGTTTGAAAAGAAATGGAAAGTTTTTAAGTACACGATGTGTACCCTCAGTACACGCCGTGTATATGCTTCCTGTGTCATAGGCCATGAGGGCGGGGACACGTGGTAGAGAATGGTTTGGGGAAACACTTCGTGTACCAATTGTACACGTCGTGTAGTGTTGAACTAGGTAACGCCCATGTAAGTAACAACACAGACAGAGGAAATCATTGTTTGAACACCCCGTGTCAATGTCATACATGTTGTGTAGTCTGACATAGATACCCGGCCATGTCACAAACAAAATGGGTCGGTGTTACCCTTCCTAGTACACACCTTGTTACCGTGGGACATGTCGTGTAGGCTGGACCGGTGACAGACCGTGTCGGCTTATCCGTGTGGCATGGAGAAAATAGGGTTGTTTACACGACATGTTCAGGTGTAACACATCGTGTAGTGTCGGCTGAGTAGTCGGTCATGTCACTAATGACACGGGCAGTTGGAAATTAAACCATACATGTCGTGTAGAGGTTATACGTGCGGTGTAGTCTTGTTTAGAAGAGAGCTGTGTGCCTTAGTCGTGTAGACGTACCCGGTAGGGAAGGAGGATTGATGTACACACCGTGTAGTCTGAGGACACGATGTGTATTTGTAGTGTTACACAACTAGTTTTAGCTGGAGTACACTCCCATGTGAATGGATTGTGAGAACACGCCGTGTATTCAAGATTTGTAAAATCATGAATGCATTCTTCTCTTGTTCCCTCCTTGGTCTCCATTTTTTCTGTCTTTATTAAAACATGATCTAAGGCGAGAATTTGACCTTGTAGAGTCATTCCACCAAGACGACCGTCAGTTGTTTTCAAAGAGAGTGGTGACGAATATACTCCAGATATGTTAGGCCATGGGCTACCGATAGATCCTCTGGCAGAGCCAGATACGGTGCCAGACGTTATACCGGGCACAGGCGCAGTTCTATGAAGGCTTCATATGGTTCATGCAGACCATTCATGGAGCACCGCAGGCCACCACATCTATGGTTGAACTAACGAGTATATTCTAGAAGTAGAATCCACCTACGTTTTCATGGGATTGTGGAAAACAGGTTGCAGAGTCTCTGCTGGGTTCTATGAAGACTATTTTCGAGCATCTTGAGACGCCTTCAGGGTGGAGGGTCAAGATTGCCACATATATGTTGCGTGATTCCGCCAAGAGGTGGTGGGATGTTGCCACCCAATATGAGAATCACATAGACATGTCATTGGAATATTTTCAGACTGTTTCTATGACTTCTTTTTCCAAGAGATGTTGAGGACAGATCGGGCTTGAGTGTTCATAAATCTATAGCAGGGCGCTATGTCGGTGATGGATTATTTTTCTTACTTTACATAGCATCATCATTTTTCACCCGTTCTGGTGGGTGATGAGATGTTGATGGCTAGACACTTTGTGGATGGTCTTTAATATTACATCTGAGCACTGGTGAATGTTTTTATGTTGCTGACTATATATGCTATTGTGAACCAGGTACTGATTACTGAGAAGAACCTGCGGGAAGCTAGTGGTGTGGGCCACGATGGTTCAACACTAGTTTATGTTACTATTTCTATCTGTGAAAGGAAGATACAGATCGAGTTCTCCCATGGTGGTTGTACCAGCCAGAGGAATGCTTCGGGTGACCCGATCATGTGCGACCAGTGTGATAGAGAGGGGCCACAAGAGACCGCAGTGTCCACGTGACCCGGTGGATTACTGAGTTTGCGTCAAGATGGGTCATATCCAGTGTTATTGCAGGGCGTTTCCAATGGTGGATAGTGAGAGGGGTTCTTTGCAGACGCCGCGTACGGGAGCAGGACCAAAAGCATCTTACCAGTTGGGAAAATAGAATATGTCAGGGCATGAAGTCCGAGATGGTGGTCGTGGCAGTGGTATCCAGACACCACGATCTTAGAGGCATCAGGGCAGGATAGCTTAGGGTTGTCATGTTGTGTCACAGGTCCGTGACACTGGGCATGCATATGCAGTGCAACAGACACAATAGGATCAGAATCTTGGACCTTCTACTGTCAGAGGTACTATTCTAGTAGCTTCTATTTTATCTTCTGCACTTTTTGATACAGGTATTACACAAAGCGTTATATATGTTCCGGTTGTGGAGTTCCTTGGGATATGTGTTTCTTCTTCTTGTGATATCATGACTCGAGACACTCCAATGGAACTATAACATCTAGTATGCGTCAGTGCATGGTGTTCCCCCTATATTTTTGTGGGTTTCACTTTCTATGGGTCCTTTTTTTCTTAGAGATGACGAGTTATGGTGTCAATCTTGGGATGTAATGGTTGGTACCATTCCGAGCCTTTGTGTATTACTATCTTCACAGGGTGTTTTTCACATCACTAGAGGGAAGAGAGTTTCTATACAAGTGAGAATGGGATGTTTAGGCAATTCGAGATGGACGTGAGCAGCGTGGGAGAGGTGGAGTGACAACCCAGATTGAAAGTTTATAGCTGGATGCTGAGGGGACTTGTCAGAAATATTTCCCTCTAGTAGTTGATCGTTTCAGGGATGTCTTCCCAGACAACTTTTTAGGTTTACCTCCAGAATGAGAGGTGGATTTCCTTATTGATCTTTTTCTATGGGTGGCACCTGTATCCATTCATCCTTATATGATGGCTTCACCTGAGTTTGAGGAGCTCAAGAGACAGTTAGAGGAGTTGCAGTCAAAGGGTTTCATCCGACCCAATACTTCTCCTTGGGTTTTGCCAGTCCTTTTTGCGAAGAAGGAAGAAGGTACCCTCAGAATCCTTGTGGAAAATAGCAATCTGAACCAGTTGATGGTCAATAACTGATATACCCTTCCGAGGATTTATAATCTTTTCGATCAACTTTGAGGATCACGAGTGTTCTCGAAGATTTACTTGAGATCCGGATATCGTTAGTTGTGCGTTAAACCATCTGATATACCTCTCACATCCCTCAGGAGTAGGTATGTTCTATATCACTACTTGTTAATGTCGTTCGGTCTCATGAATGTTCTAGCAATTTTCATGGCTATGATGAATCGTGTGTTCCACCCATATTTAAACTCTTATGTTGTAGTCTTCATGGACGATATCTTGGGGTACTCCCACACTCGACATGACCATGCTACCCATATTGAGATATTATTGAGTACATTGAGAGAGCACCGGTTAAATGCTAAACTCCCAAAGTGACAGTTTTGGGTGGACCAGATACACTTCCTGGGTCATATTATTTTAGAGGCAGAAGTTACATTAGACCTAGAGAAGGTGATAGCAGTAGTTTCCTAGGAGCAGCCTATGAACGAGTTTGGTATACAGAGTTTCCTAGGGATGGATGGTTACTATAGGAACTTTATTGAGGACTTATCCCACTTATCATCGCAATTTACGGGTTTGACTATGAAGGGTGTGACATTTTATTGAACCGAAGCTTGTGAGACATCATTTCAGGATCTGAAGGGAAGGTTGAAATCAGCACCAATCTTGATACCTCTAGAGTAGGGGAATAGCTATATAGTTTACTGTGATGCATTAGGTATTGTGCTAAGAGATGTGTTGATGCAGGGTGATTGAGTTGTTGCATACAGGTCTCAGTAGTTGAGGCCACATGAGAGAAATTACGCCATATATTACCTCGAGTTGGCTGTAGTTGTGCATGAATTGTGTTGTTGGAGACATTATCTCATGGGAGATCATTTTGTGGTTTTCACGGACTAGAAAATTCTCAAATATATATTTACTCAGTGTGATTTTAATCTGAGGCAAAAGAGGTAGGTTGAGTACTTACAGTCCTTCGATTTAACATCATTGCTGATGCACTGAGCAGGAAGACTCATATACAAGAAATTCATGAGGACAGTGGTGAGTGGAAGCTTATGGATTTGTACTCTAAGATGCATTTAGAGTTGCATGATAGTTAGTGGAAACCTATCTTTATTCCTTATCTGTGACTTCTACCCTCTTGGATAGAGTGAGTATGAGGCACCTATCTGATCTAGAAGGCCTAGTTCTAAGGGATTCGGTGGTAGGTGATGACCCTCCTCCTGGATGGACGGTTGGTGATGGTGAGATATTGTGTTTCCATGGATGAGTGTGGGTTCTAGGGGACATAGCGATGAGTTGATGCAGGAGTTTCACATTTCATCTTGGGTAGTGAATCCTGGAGTTAACAAGATGTACCGTGACTAGAGACGTTAGTACTGGTGGATGGGTATGAAGAATGAAGTGGCTGGTTTTGTTATGAGATGTTCCACCATTCAGTAGGTGAAGGCGGAGCATCAGAGGCCAGCCAGACTGTTAGAACAGTTATCCATTCCAGAGTGGAAATGGAATGATGTCGTGAAGTATTTCATGATGGGGTTGCCGAGTTCACCTTGAGGAAATGATGACGTGTGGTAAATTCTTGATATACTTATAAAGTTATCTCACTTGTTTCTGATTAAGGAGACCTTCGGTGTTGACAAGCTTGGGAAGATGTATTTCCAAGAGGACGTACATCATCATAGGGTCCCTCGTCCTATCATTTCAGATATGGATGCCCTACTTACATCTCATTTCTGGAAGAGTTTTAAGAGGGAACTGGGTACACCGGTGCTTCTAATCACAGTTTACCACCCTCAGACCAATTTCCAGTCAGAGCGTATGATACAGGTGCTTGAGGACATGTTGTGTGCATGCGTCCTAGACTTTGGGGGGTCATGGGATAAAAATATATCCCTTTTTGAGTTTTTCTATAATTATAGTTTTCAGGAAAATATTGAGATGGTACCATATGAGGCTTTATATGGTAGGCTATCTAGATCACCTTTGTGCTGGATCGAGGCAGGTGAGGCTTCTTTACCGGGACCACGTCTCATGCAAGAGACTCCTGAGAAGGTCCAGTTAATACAGAAGAGGATGTCAACTACACAGTCTTCTTAGAAATCTTATGCTGATCTCCACAAACGTCCCTTGGAGTTCATGGTTTGGGATTAGGTGTTTTTGTGTGTTTCACCGAGGATGGGACATAGAAGAGTAAAGAGACAGGGTAAACTATCATCGAAGTCTGTGGGGCCGTTTGAGATTCAGGGGAGAGTCGGGTCAGTTACCTACTGGTTCCAGTTACTGCAGAGGTACCGGGCCATGCACGACTTCTTCCATGTATCTCTGCTATACCATAATCACTCAGACCCATCTCACATCTTTCAGCCAGAGGAGGCTGAGCTTCAGGTTGATACATCCTTTGAGGAGTGTCTGATTTGTATTGTTGATAGGAGCATGAAGGTTATCTAAGGCCAGTCATTTCCTCTTGTACGGGTGCTATTACAGCATGGCCGAGTGCAGGAAAAAACATGGGAGTGGGAGATCGATGTACGTGCTCAGTGGCCAGAGTTGTTCACTATTTTATCTTCGCCACCTTTGGAAGGGCAATTCCAGGATGAATTGCTTTAAGGGGAAGTTTGTAATAACCCGGTTCTTATTCTCAAGGTACAAGTTTCTTATTTTCCTTTTTCCTGTAGTGTTTTTTATAAAAATATGGAAAATCCAGTAAAATCCCAAATTTTGTGGGGACACGCCGGGTACTTTTCCACACGGAGTGTACTTTGGCCATGTGGGATGAGTACATAGGGCCTGTAGCCCTGCCGATGATGAAAGTTGTAAAAAACTGACTACACGCCATGTAGTTGGTATTTACATGTTGTATAGTCAGTCGGCTGGTGAAAAGTAAGGCAGTGGAGGATACTACCCACTGAGCGATAGTACATGCCGTGTATTTTGAAAATACACGCCGTGTAATCATGTTGTCAGATGAACAGTGCCATGATGGAGAGAAGTCGCTAGAGGAAGAATTTAAAAAATGGGAAGTACATGATGTGTACTTGAGAGTACACACTGTGTATTTTGTTTTTTCACTTAAAACGGGAAGTAGACTCCTCTATTCATAGAGGTAGCTTAGATCTAGAGGAGATCTTGGGAGAGACAGTCAGAGCTTGGAGGACCTCTGACTGCACACCGTGAACCCGTTTCTGCACAGTCGATCTCCTTGGGACCGCACAAGTGTGTTATTCCTTCTCCTTGTGTAGATATTGCCAATTATTCCTCTAAAGGAAGTAATTGGAGTTTGAATGAGGTTATTTTCACCTCAGATCTACATCGTTCTCGGGCGTTTTGAGGAGCGTCGTTCATGTATATCGATCAGGGGCGATCAAGGTAGGTGGTCTGATTCTTATTTAGAACTTTTGTGCATTTTTGTGTATAATTATGCTACGAACTCACATCGGGGTGTCGAATGGATGAGGCCTTGGATGTTTAAATGCCTATAATTGAATAGGTATTTTAATATATGTGTAAAACTGCTGTTTGGGATCACTGCTTGGATCCAGGACCACCCGTGGGTGCGTTCCTCTATTTCACCGTTTAGCCTGGATACCCGAGGGTATCTCATGTTTATGTTGAGTATTACTTTTTCCTTGAAAGTCATTGTATATATAATTTCTTGTTACACTTTGTTCTTTTCCTAGTTACTTGCGCCTGAGGGCAGTGTTTTAATTTTTCCTGAGGGAATTGTTTTCTTAGCCTAAGGGAAGTAGTTGTTTTCTTAGCCTGAGGGAAGTATTCGTTTAGCATGAGGGAAATGCATCGTATGCCTGAGAGAAGTAGCTTCTGTGCCTGACGGAAATATTCAGTATGCCTGAGGGTGAGATTCCATACGCCTGAGGTCACCATTTATTAGGCCTGAGGGTAATCCTGAGGGTGTGGTTATATTAGACTGAGGGAAAATTTATGGTTAGCCCAATGAAACTAGTAATGATAGTTACTTTTGAGTGCTTACTAGTTTACTGCATTTATTGAACACTTTTGTTGGACATTTTTCACTGACAGTTGGGCACGTACCATTGGTGGGGGCCTACTAGGATTTATTTCTCACACCATGTTTGGGTCATGTCTTCGACCCAAACATACTATATTGTTTTTGGTGTGGATAAGGGCAAGGCTCCCTATATAGGTACAAAAGTGTTGCTGAGGTGTAGGGGAGCATGGGACTGAACTTATGCTCGTGATGCTTCCAGTGGTTTGGTTTTGTTCTTTTTTACCTGTACTTTCCATTGTATCATATGGTAATGATGTGTAACATGTTCTAGCTGTTTTCATAGGAATAGGGACATGTCCTGTCATTAGCTATATAGATGTTTTTTATCTTTTACTACAGTTTTTCTCATCAATTGTGTATGGTTTATTTCTTCCGCTGTTGTTGTTTGTTATTTATCTTCTCCACTACACTACACATTGAAAAATGAGGGCATAGTTTTCCCACTATCAGACTTGGGCCCTTGCTTCTATTCGGCATCCTCTCGTGTTTGGGTAAATGTTCTTGAGTTCATGTGACCTACCGGGTTCGGGGAACCCATTGAGTGGAACCCAAATATGGGTTGTTACAAATAGCGAGGTGGAGGTTGAAGAAAGATCTTATGGAGGTCAGCGCTCAGTGATCCTATGTGGTTCAGTGCATACCCATCCTGTGTGGGTCAGATCTTGTGTGCATCAGCGCTCAGCGATCCTATCTGGCTCAGTGAATACCGATCCTCTGTGGGTCAAATCCTTTGTGGGTCATTGTGATGGTTAGTACCAATCGATCCTATGTTGGTCATACTTAGTATGGTCAGAAGCAGTGCCTCTTGATAGAATAAGATGATCTTGCTTCGTGACTAATCATCTATACATATATACTTCACTAAAATCCTGGTTTGAGCTGAGTCAATGACTTTCATGTTTTCCTCAAGATTGATATGGGTTTCAAAATAATGTAGGTATATGTATAGGAATATACCTAAGTAAGGGTTATCCATTGATTCCGTACTTTGTGGTTATCCTTGTTGGATTTTGTGAGACCTTGAGTGTCTCGGGGTCCTTACTAAGTATCGTTATACCCACCCCAGCACGGGCTATGCCTGCACCATGATGTGTTTGTTGTAGACAACAGACAACGCTAATCGGGGCAGAGAGTAGCAGAACTGGACGGTGGACGGAGGTGGAACACTAGGTGAGAGGCACACGGAGTGGACAGACATACTTGGGGTGCTGAGGAGGCCATCAGTACCCACCCATCAGATGGGATTTTTGGAGGATGACCCAGTAGCTACTGTACTTCCATTCTTCTTTTGTATTTTACTTTACGATTGGGCTTGTATTTACAACCCCTTTACTTTCAGCACACTCTTTTGTATTCTATTTTACTTAGTGTTTTACTTCCAGTTGCATACTCTATTGTGTTTGTTTCCTATTATAAATGAAATTGCATCCTAGTTTAGGGATTTTCGTCTTTGGTGCTAGTCACCAGCCCCTGGATGATGGAAGGCGGTCTTGGTGTATTTACAATACAGGCCCTGGGGCACGGGTCATGACATTGTTAGAATCATGGTGTATGGTCATTTTCCAAACGTCGTACGGTGTATTAGAGTTAGTAGTAAGGAACCGGTGTCACAGACTTCATGATAACTAAAGCTATTAACAGTTTATAGTTCATGGTGTTTGGGTCACAGTGTCTAATCGTAGTGTCTTTTCATGGTTTCTAGGTTATAGTGTCTTAGTTACAGTGTCTTCTCACGGTTTCTCAGTCACGGTGTCTGAGTCCTTTTGCAGAAACCAGAACTGGTGGTAGAGTCACAGTTTCTCAGACTTAGCCAAATATCTATATATATTTATATCTATTTAAGAAATGATAATAATAGAATTATTTAGACTACATAATTCATAATTGAAATTCATCAAAAAGCAAATTAAATATGGTTTTCAAAATTCAAAAAATGATTTATAGGAATTAAGATCTTGGGTATGTTTTTTTAAAGCCTAAAAAATATGACAATCACTACACAAGATTTGAGATAGATTAAATATGATTAATAAGATTACCAAGATGTATTGGCTTTGTGAACATTAAAACATTATTAAAACATGAGGATTCCATCAATCTATCCCTTTTTTATGATCAAAAACCATGTATGTTCTTTGTTTCCTTTTCTCCCTCTTTTGGGGTTATCAAAAAAATGTATGAAAAAGAGGATGAATATAAATAAGAGAATTGAGAGCAGTAGTTGACATTTCATTACATGAAAAATATGCATCAGTACAAGAAGTAGGAAAAAAATACAAAATCTTCCTATAAAATTCAATTTTTATTGTTCTTTATCACGAGTTGTCTTTTCATTTCCCTTCATAGCACCATCAGAATGAGCAATAAAAGCAGAATTAGATGTTAAAGAAGAGAGTTAGCCAACTGAAAATTTAGGGAGATGGAGTCCTTCAAAATATATGGTTCCAAAGTCAGTGTAGTGGAATATTGAGGCATGTTTTGGTCAAGTATAAAAGTTCTATTCTAGATTAGAGCATAAGATAAAGACATTGATGTAGAGGAGAAGTCAGTGGATAAGAAGGGAGGTATACCATGCCTCCTGGGTGAGGAATTAAGAGCCACAATAGTAGTGCACTGCAGAAGAATATAAGGATTCAATGACTGAATGAAGTCAGTAATAATATCACCTCTATACTGCATTGCTTTCTCAAAATCATTTTTCCCCATGAACATTTCCAACAAAGGAATGAAATATTTCATCTTTTTAACTTGAGTCATAAAGTGTTGAGTGCAGAAGGGATTTTCAGATTCACTACAAGATACTTGAAATGAATGTCCATATCATTTTTAGGGAAAATCATATTAAATTAGAAATCAACTTTTATAGAAATTTCCACCCGAGAATCATTTTCAATCTTTGAGTGAATCCTTACCATGTCAAGTACCCTATCAATATTCTTGACAACCATAGATAGAGTCTCTTTTGAAATCCACTTATCATTGAGTGAAGATCCTCTTTAACAATATTTCTGAGTCGATTACTATCAAAAGAGTGTCTGGATGACTATCCAGAGGCATGAGAGGCTATAATAGTTAATGTAAGGATATTTAGTTCATTTCGAAAATTATATATACACCCCTTATACTCATTAGTCAATTGGTTGATACAAATAACAATATCACACATCTTTTGAACTATTTGGAAGATTATCTTAGTCACATTATCAGCTAATGATGTTAGGTTCATTTGAATCAGAGAAGAAACTTCCTCTGGAATCTGACCAAAACATCCTCAAAATAATGAGTAATATGAACATGTCCTAATTACAAGACATTTTATATATCTTCAACCATAGCTCTGAGAGACTTCACCTCATCACATAAATGTTTTTTCTCAATTCTAACCTCTTAAATTTCATGAAGTGTTTTTTGGCTGAATATACCACATGATGTTCTCTAACATTGGGGAAACATCTCTTTAAATAATGTTTGTTATGGGATCAGGTTATGTGTTCATGAAATTTTCAACTACAACCAATTATGATTCCACAAAGGATTTAAAATCACTCTTACTTACGAAGGAAAGTGGTTCTTGTGATGGTTCCGAAATAGTAGATGAGATGAGCTTAGGTTCCTAGGAAGATATTACTTCAGGAGTATAGACCAATTTCAATAGAATCACATTATACATGTATATAACGTTAACCGAGGTTTACTGGGTATCATTGAAATCAAATTAGCTATAGAACATATACAAGGTATCCACAGTTCTTTGATTAACCAGATTAAAAATTTATATACATTCTAGAGTAGGGTGATTCTCCCCCTTGACAAGTGAATCTTTCAAAGGACTAAGAGATTTAATTCCTTGATCTTGTTATAAAATATCATCTCCAATACTTTTACCCATTTCATTTATATATAGCTGGAAGGCTAGTTCCATTCACTCAACAGCAGATAGGATAACATCATGATCAGCCTATTCTTCAAAAAATTATTCATCTATAATATCTTTATTAAGAGAAAATTCTTCTTCTTAAAGATCCCAAGGAATAACCACTTCTATTAGGCTATGAAAAAATTCTTTTCTAGAAGTAGATTCTTCTTCCAAATCCATTCTTCTTCCTTGAACATGTTCTTTCTTCTCATCATTGTCCTGTGGAATATTTCCAATGTCATCCTTATCTAGGACAATTTCTTCTGTAGGTGTAACAACTAGTTCATATTCCTCCTGAACTGAATAGTCATCAATTACATCTGGCTCTAAAAAAGTATCATAAATGGTCATAGGTTTTTAATGATTCTCAACCACATTAAGCATGTCATATCCACGTTCATTATCCTCCACCCAGGACTTTCTCATTGGATTCCAACTACTTTTCATTCTTTTGAGTGTAAATTTTTAGATATAGAATTCATAGTCCTATATGACTTCTTCATTCGGTCCAACCATTCCTTTAGCATAGATCATAGATTAGGTTAACCTTGAGTTGAACAAAGAGTTTGACATTGAGGAAGTCTTAATCAACTCCCACATATAAGTATAATATAATTTTTCAGGTTAATATTTTGTCCATTATTCACTATATTTATCAAAAATACATACTAAAACATGAGGGAAGAAAATTATCGTTTACCTAGACTATTCATATTTTGAACAAACATAAACAAGAAATTTGGTTTCATAATATAACTCAGTATCAAGAGATATTTAATTCTTTTTTTTACCAGTCAATCATCCCAAATCAACTTCTAAAAAATCAATAGGTGGAGGGGGACCTCTATAATAGTCATAAAAAAATTTCTTCATGAGGAATCCATATGAATACAACCTATAACCTTGAAGAAAAAGATTCATTTTGGCCATCAATCCACCTTTTCACAACCAAAACATATTTTGTATCAATGGAGAAATGGCATATCTAATAGAAAATATAAATAAGCTTCGGATAAATCGGCCTTATCCCTTTTATGAACCTTTCCATCCATCAAAACTCTTTTAGTAAATTCAACACTAAAGACTTACATGACAAAAACCATTTAGGAATGATTTCCTTTTATGGTACTACTATTTAATCCACAAGGTTTGGGTTCAGGGGTCATTTTAGTGCTACCATCAGTGATCTATTCCATTTATTTTTATATCTATTATTCTCGAGAACTGTGAGAGTTAGAAAATAATCCTAATACAATTACTTGTGAAACTATAAATTGTAAACAGTAAGTTGTGAAATAGTACTCATTAAACATAATATTTATCATTCTCAATTCATGTATGATGTATTATATACATTCATAATTAAATGGTTTGGTGAATATATCATCAAGATACTACTCATTTCTAATGAATTCCAAAGTTATATAACCTTTTTGATAATTTTCTCCCAAAAAGTGATGTCTTACATCAATATGTTTTGTCCTAGAGTGTGAAACTATATTTATTTGAGATGTTAATAGAACATGTGTTGTAACAATTTATAAGTGCATTCCTTAATTGATATCTATAATCTAGTAACTTGTGTTTCATCAAAAAAATGTGTGCACAAACTCTACCAGTAGCTATGTATTCAACTTCGAAAGTAGATAATGCAATAATGTTTTGTTTCTTATTACACCATGATATGAGAGACTTGCCTAAAAAATAACATGTTCTAGAGGTTCTTGTTCTACCTAAAATAAACCCACCAAAATAAACATCAGAATAACTAACAAACTCAAATGATTGACCTATAGAATATAATAGTCCTAGATTAGGTGCATTTTTGAGGAATTTTAAAATTATTTTAACATCAATTAAATGAGATTCGTTAGGGTTTTCTTGAAAACGAGCACACATACTTACACAAAACATAATTTCAAGTCATCTAAGAGTTAAGTAGAGTAAACATCCAATTATTCTCTTTTATGTAGTTTGATCAACATATTTTTCATCTTCATTAAGATCCACCTTACATGTATTAATCATTGGAGTAACACTACTTTTAGTGTTTCCCAATACAAAAAGTTTATGAAGATATTTACTATATTTTCATTGATTTAATATAATATAATCATTATTTTGAAAATTTTGATATATAAGAATAAATTTTAGTTCCCCTATTAAACTCATTTCAAATTCCTATTTGATAATTTTAGAAAATTCAATTCATAAATAATTTTTTGAAGATCCAAAAAGTATATCATCTTCATAAATTTTAAATAATAAACATGATTTTAAATTTGTTTTGTAATAAAATTATGATTATCTATACCTTCTATAATATTTTTGGAAAGTAGAAAATTACCTAATCTATCATTACAAGCTCTGGGAGTGAGTTTTAATCCATACAACGATTTTGATAATTTGAAAAAATTATTTGGAAAGGTAATATATTTGAAACCATGAGGTTGTTCAAAAAATACATCCTCATTTATATACCCATTTAAAAATGAACTCTTATCATCCATTTAATATAGTTTGAAATTAATATGTAAATTATAAGCGAGCAGGATATTGATGGATTCAAGTCTAGTTATTGGTGACAAGGTTTCCTTATAGTCAATTCCTTTATCTTTACTACATACATTTGAAACCAATCTATCCTTGTTTCTAAAAAAGTTACCATCTTTTTATCAGTTTTTTCTAAACACCTATTGTGCCTATAGTAAATGTGTCATCGGTTTTGTCAACATGTTTTCAAATTTTGTTCCTCTCAAACTGATTGTGCTCTTCATACATATCTATCACCCAAAACTCATCATTGGTACATTACTTAATGTTTTTAGGTTCATGTTGTGAAAAAATACCTAATGTTCAACCTGATATCTACAAAATGCTCTAGTTTGATTTACTTTATCTAAATCTACATAACAACATCAATATGATATTTTTATGGGTTCTAACAACTCTGAAAAAATATAGACTACTGATTTGAGGTTCTCCAATAGTTTAATGTTCATTATGACTTGAATATGTGGAATTTCTAGAACTGGAAGTATTCCCCGATTCCTTTACAAGATGGTAAGAGGGATCGACAATGATTTTCATATTTTACATATCATCCTCTAGGTTCTCTAGATAGGTCATAGGCACAATTGGATTTTCCTCATCAAACATGACATATTCAGATTCTTCCACACATGTAGTTCTTTTTTATACACACTATAGGCTTTACTGGAGATTTAATATCCTAGAAAAATTCCTTCATCACTCGTGGATGTGAAAATTTCAATATAATACTTAGTATTGAAGATATATAATTTGCAACCAAAACATTGAATTAACTTACATTGGGTTTTCTATTGTTTCGTAACTCATATGGATTTCTTTTATGAATGGGTCTAATAAACTCTCTATCAATTATATTTTAAGATCTATTTACAGATTCAGCCCAAAAATAAATAGGTATGTCATATTCACTAAGCATGAATCTATAAATCTCTTTAAAGGTTATATTTCTTCATTATACAACTCCATTTTGTTGAGGTGTTCTAGGGGAGAGAAATTATGACTATAACCAGTTGTGTGATAAATGATTTGAAATCATGATTTTCAAAATCACGGCCATGATCACTTCATATTGATTTGATTCTAAGTCCCCTATGGTTTTCATTAGTTTTAAAATATTTGGTGAAATGAGAGGATGTTTCACTTTTGTGAGCTATGAAGAATTTCCATGTATATATTGAAATGACTTCTACAATAACATAAACGACGTGCTTCCCATTTAAACTAGATACACTAGATAGTCCCAAAAAATCCATGTGAACCAATTCAAGAGGTTGAGAAGATGATACTTCATTATTTGGTTTGCAAGAAATTTTTTGTTTCTTTCCTTTTTGACGAGGATTTTAATATTTATATTTTGGAAACCCATGTTTTGGTAGATCTTTGACTAAACATTTTATAGATAGCTTTCTAAGGGAGTGAATATTGCAACATACTAGTATTCTGTTTAAAATCTATGACTATTTCTGAAATAAACATAAATATGAATCATTTTTAGAAACAAAACAATCTATTTGAATAGAGAATACAGTTTCATTTCTCAATGTAGAGAATTATAATTCATTTTTACAATTAAAAACAATGCAAGAATCATTTTCAAATTTAACATAAAATCCACCATCACATAGTTGTAAAATACTAAGTGGGCTATATTTCAGTCCATCAATAAAAAGTAATCATTAAATTAAGACTAAGTTAGAGTTACCTATTTAGAAAATGCCAACGATTTTTCCTTTAGCTTTGAAACTATAGGTGAAATGTCCACCATCATGTTTTATTATAGTCATGAAGAATGAATAGTCCCCTTTAAGGTGTCTTGAAAATCGACTGTCCAAGTACCATAAGGTTTTATAAGATATCTTTAAATAATTTTCCTACAAAATAGTCAAATAAAAATTGTATTTTGTACCCAAATTTATTTAGGTCTAGTAAAATTAATATCTAGAGCATCAAGAACCCCCATCTTCTTCATAGGTTTCCTATGATAATTATGTAAAGTATTTGAAAAATAACGTTTATTTGGTCCCGAAAAGAATGAAACAGTTGAGAGTGTATAATTATTTGATCTAAAATTATTTTCTCTATACCTAAAAGTGATTTTGTATGTTATAGATTTGGAAAACAAATTGGTTATTGAAGAATTTATTTTAAGAGGATGATAACCTATACCAGTAGTGTATTTAGGGGAAATCTATTTACATAGAATTTATTCCAAGGTATCTTTACTATTAGTAAAACATTATTGGTCCTTTTTGAATTTTTCCTTACATAGATTTAGTTCATTTTTTTATTGAGTAATTAAACATTTTTCACACATTCTAATGAATTTCAATTTTAATTGTTAAGGTGAGAGCATAATATTTCATTAAAGAATTGTAATCATCTTTTAGTTCATTAATGTCTCTTCAAGAATATTATAGTACTCAAACATTTAATCATTAAGAAATATTTTCAGAATCGCATTCATCTCAAGTATAATAGAAATTGTATACAAGAGATTACACTTTTCCTTAGATGTTTTTGTCATAAAACACATACTTTAATTATTATCCTATTCATCATGTTAAGATTTTGAGTCACTGAATTATCATCAGAAGCACTCCAAGTTGCATTCATTTTATTTTAATACCTTCTACCTTTGTCCACATATTTATTTTTCTACATGATCATGGGACAGTCAGACTTTATATATCCCTTTAAATTACATTCATATCATACTATCTCATCTAACATGTCACATCTTTTCCAATGATTCATTCATCTTCCCTTTTTATCATATCTTTCTTTGATGGTTGGCATTCTGAAAAAATTATTCTGCTTGTAAAATTTCTTAGACCTTCAGGATAATTGAGCCATCCTCTCATCCCTGTCAGGTGATTATTATAGAATATTAGAACATTCTACAAAAACATTATGTTTCTCCTTTTCCTTGTGTTTAGATGTGGCAGTCTTGAATGCAACTGATGTTATTTTGGGTCGATCCTCTTATTCCTTATTGATGTTCATATCCTATTGATACATCATTTTTTTCCAAATCAGTTATATGATAGGAAATTTTCATATTTCACATTAATCTCAAATATATATATAGAGGTTCCTCTGTATCTATCAGGTAGGAATATATGAATCTTCATGATTTGTTCTTTAGTAGTGACTTCTCTTCCAAGAGAAATCATTGTGTTGACAATTTTGATGAACCTGAGATAAATGTCAGAAATAGGCTCTTCATGAATCATTTCAAAGTTATCATTGTTAATATTATAAGTATTGAGTCTCAATTCATTCACCCTGGATTTTCCTTCATGTGAAATAGATACGGTATACCAAATTTAATGGGTAGTTTTACCTGCAAATATTCTATTAAATTCTTCATCTCTTAAAGAGAAATATAAAGCATTCATGGATTTGTAATTGTTATTATAGGATGTATTAGTTGGGTTATCCCATCTAATTCTATATATATAAGAAATTTTATACTTATATATAACTGAAAACCAAATTTCAAATCCCATACATTTTAAATGCATTTTTATTTTATTTTTCTATTACGTATAATTAGTTCCAATAAAGAATGGTGGTATATTTGTTGTATCCCCATCCATTATATTATCCATAATAAATAAATAATTTTAAATATCTACAAATTTATAATTAACATAAATTTATAGATAGTTAATGTACAACTAAAATATCAGTTGAGTAGTTTTAAAAAGAGATTCTTAACAGGAATAAAAACTCATTTGATACAAAATGTTGGTCAGAGTAGAGTTCTCAAAATGTGGTGAATTGATTATTTATAAAAATTTCTATTTATATATTTTCTTAATAGGTTCCATAATAAAAATAAATATTGCGCATTCAATCAAGGTAATATGGTAATAAAAGTTTGGCTGTAAAAATCACCTCTCATAAGATTGATTAATTCTTAGTAATATCATAATGAGTTTTTGATACTAGATTTGAATCTATTCTAATAATGAAAAACAATTATTACTCTTATATACAATCAAATATCAATGTACAATCTAGTGATTTTTGAATTATATAGTAAGACAAAGAAAGACAAAATTAATCAATATAATGGATAAAAAAGTGGTTCAATCTCAAGTCAAGACCAAATCCAGTCCACAAAGTGATAACCTACCACAATGTAGTTTATATTATTAATAATAGGTCCACGATATAGATCGGGGTGAAGAACAGTGCACAAGACAATCTAGGTCACATGACCTAATTCACTATTCTATAGGGGCATAAACTACCAGGTCACACAAGGACCTCTTCCACAATTTTCAATGGGAGTAAAAAAATTGAAAAATATATTTGAGGTACTATATATTGTATCCTTCAGCTTAATGCAAGATACATTGGGTGTTCTTAATATAGAAACACTTGCACACTAACCAAATGATATAAAAATTCACAACAGAGAAAAGATGTTCAGAAAACGTTAGAAGTGGTCTGAGTGTTATTCTATGAAGCTTTTTACTTTTAAGATGAAGCATATTGAAGTCTAGAGTCCTCTCTTTGAAAACAGAGTATCATATGTCTGGTTATCTGGTTTCCAGAAAGATATTTGCTCTCATTCTTCATCAAGATTGTATTGTGAAATTTATTTTGGCTCTGATTGATGGTAATCCAGGTTTGGATTCAATAATTCATCATCTGTTCTTTAGATTTATATTGTTGCATGTATCAGTTCTCTTTAAAAAAATCTCTCATCTGTATCTTATTCTACATGTATCCACACTGTCTAGTTCTAGTACTGTACATTTCTTTTCATGTTGTAGTGAACGTTTTTGAGCTGACAGGATAAATGTATGTGGCACCTCGTACCTCATACTGTTATGTGACATGTATACAATAAAATATTAATTATTTTATTCTATTTAAATGAATCAAATATTATTATTATAAATTAAATTAAAAATGAAAAAATAGATTAAATAACGTTGTCCTAGTCATTTTTGAAATAGTTTCCCTAAGAAATATTTTCTTCTTCTTTTCCATTGAGTGTTGAGAATGGCATGATGGCATATTTTTATTGAGATTAGGAACTGGTAGAACAAATGAGTCTCTATAATTATAGTGTATGGTTCCTTTCCAAAAATCGAACGATCTCTTTGTGATGGTAGTAATGAACTGGTGTCATAGTCATAATGATATTTGAAACTGGTTATGGTGTATGGATCACGGTTTCTGGACATAGTGTATGGGTCCTTTGCCAGAAAATTAGAATAGGTGGCGGACTCTCAGTTTCTCAAATATAGATAAATAACTGTATACAGACATAAGTAGAAATATTCATAGAATGAATTACACTAGATCATTCATCAATGAAATTCATTATAGAACAAATTAAATATATTTTTTAATAATCAAACATGATTCATAGGAATTGTGATCTTGTGTAAGTTTATTTAAATCAATAAAAAACCAAACATCGATACATATGAATTGAGACATATTAAATAGGATTAACATGATTTACATGATTTATAAGATTTGAGATCATTAAAACTGGATGAAAACATTAAGATTCCAAAAATCCATAACTTCACATTAAAGGTATGGTGGCATATTTTAAACGTTATTAATCAGATCAAAAATTGAAATTATAAAAACATTATCTTTTTAAGATCACTTTTTAATAAGTCATTATAGAGGTGTATATACCATATAAGTTTAATATATAAATTCTATTTAAAGATAATGATAGGTGGATTGATTTTAATGGTTCTTGTTTAATATTAATTAGTAACCATTAGATTGATAATTTCTATAAATATATAAATGTTTGATATATCCATCTCATTTTTAGACTATTATATGTAATTACTACTCTATAAACTAATTTTTCCCTACATTTGTGGGATAATTATAGATTTAATATTTGGAGGAATATATAATAATCTTATAGATTATTGTATTGGAGATTCAAATAGTTTTTGTGAAGGGTATGTTAATTATAGTATATTAATAGTGAATATATATACATATTATATAAATTTAAATATAACTATTGTTTCTAGGGAAGGATAATCTATATATTAAATGTTTTATTTTCAATTATTATTTTCTTTATAATATATTAAAATAGTTTATTGAAATTTGGAATATATATTTAAATATTTTTTTATATAGATGAGGGAATCCAACTCAATGTTTCAATGTTTACCGAATAATGTTATATGATAAAATTAGAGTTAAATATAATGAACCATGTCTTGAACAATTTTATTTATAAGAACTATAAGATAAAATGTTACTATTTTTATGTTGAAATTATGAGGTTAAATTTTTATATAGTTATTTATAATAACATAATTACAATGATCACCACTCATTATTACCCAATTGTATTAATAATGTATGTAACTATACAGAACCCATGGGATTGAGGTACAATATATGGATTAACGTGATAAATAACACATCATAGAAAGTGATCAAGTGGAAAACATTATATCATGATAAATAAAAAATCAAAAAAATATAATTAACAAAGAGAATGTGGTGGACTTCATAAAAATACTAAGGAATATGAAGATATATTATCATGAGTTATCATATGAGGAATATGATGAAGGAAATTTGAATTAATTTATTCTATAGTAATAACATAGAATGAAGCAAAGGGTAATTACCATTGAGGGATAGAACAAATCCCTGTATATGGAGATGAAGGTAGTAAAACTTAAATGTGTAATGGAAATAGATAATTTACATAATATGGTGCTTTAATTTCTAGTGTTTTTTTGGAATCATACGACTCAATGTCATAATCCAATGGAAGACTAGGGAGATTGTCACCAACATTCAATCAAACAAGGAAAGGCATGAGCTACTACTAATAATGAATTTGATAGTTATTCTTCACTATTGGTTTTCTAGTTTTTTGTGTCTTGTTTGTTCTCACTTACTACAATATATTGAATTATAAATAAAAAACACTAAATAGTATACTTGTCATATAAATTAAATTCATTGTATTTTTTATTTTATTATTTTTGGATCTAAATCTTAATCCCTTTTTACAATTATAAGTGATATAAGTAATGAGGTAGCTATATTTATCAATCAATTTAAATTATTTATTATATAGTAAAATCTCTTTCAATATATTAAAAACCCATGAAACTATTTTTGTTTAAGGACAATTATGAGTTCTCTATAGATGTAAATATACAATAAAGTGTAAATTTTCTTTTTTAAAGATTATTTATATTTGTAGGGGAAATTTAAAAACATGAAATTTTAATATATGACTACCTTTAAGAAATTAAAAATTTCTGATATCTTCCTCTACACCCAAAACCAATCACAAAAAAAAGAAAAATATTTTTTTAAAAAATATATGTATTTATGTATGACCATTAAAAATTAGTTATTTTATTAGAAGGAAAAAATAAGAGTAACCACCTTATGAATCTTATGTTTTACGAAAATAATCATTACTTTCAATATTAATGAAATTAAATTATAATAACTAAAATAACTAATAAATCTCCAATTAATTATAAATTTACATACCTAATCATTACCATTTTATATGATGTAAATTTAAATTTCATGATAGATTTAACTATTTATGAAAAATTATGTTTTATATCAATACATGGTTAAAAAATTAAATTTTAACAATAATAACAACACTTAATATATCAAAATATCATTTTCCAATAAAAATATCTTTTATTTATAGTTTATGATTTAATTTTAAAATAGAGTTTATTTATTTTCGAAATTTGTAATAATGATGAAAAATATTATTTTTTGAGTTCCCTATATCTAAATTTACTTTGTATGACTCATTTAGAATTTTTAAAATGGTGGTTTTTTGGTTAGAAAATACATGATTTAGGATATTTAAAATTTACATTATTTTTTCATTATGTAACCACAACATAGAAAATTTTAAAACCATTAAAGTACACAAATATAATAAAATAAATCAATATTATATATGTTTATATTATATTTTTTTAATTATTAAATTTCTTAAGAAAAATTATTTAAATTGAAATTAAATATTACATTAATATATATAATATTTTTGGTATTATAAATTAATTATATCTATTCTGGTACATTTTTTTTATTTAATGATTTCAATGTAACATTAAAATATTATATTTTTTAATTAATTAGTCTATGTCATAATAATTATTAACATAGATCATTTTATCTAAAAAATAAATTTTAGGCTTAAAAAGTAATTTTCCAAAAAAAATTGTTTATATGTTAAGTACGTTTATATTGAAAAAAAATTTCATCACCACGTCAATATTATTTTATGTAATTATCCATATCTTCTTTATTGTTATTAGGGGATATGGTCAATTGTTTTTCTAATCATCTTAAATAAATACCATGGGAAAATATGTTACCTACGTAAAAGAGAAATCATGTAAAGAAAAAAATAAAACAGAAAATGCAGATTTTATTTAATGATACATCAAATATTACTATATAAGAGGTTTTTTCATATATATAATATTATACTCTATATATTTCAATTATTTTACAATCTTTTACTTGGAATATTTTAATGATATAAGTAAATAAGAAAACAGTGTTCCCAAAACTAAACATCTCTTCATGTAGAAAAAGAAAAACTGCCACCAATTAATAGTACATAAAAACCTTCAACTAAATCATTAAAATATGATATTTTACTCCCCTTATATTCATATCCCAAAAGACTATGTCAATTTTCTATAATAATTTCCCTAATACATTCAAAATCAAGTATAATTTCGATGAAATTCCATGTTCTGGAGATGAGTATTATCAACTACTTTGTTTCCTTATTTATTATAACTATTTTTAATTTTTCAATCCAAAGTAATATAATTATATTATAATATTTTATATGATATATTTTTACTATATTATTCTTATTATCGTTATTTTTTGATATTCACAACCCATTATGAAAAAACTATTGTTCATGCTTTATGCGTACTACCACGACCCTGATGTAATATTTTTTAATTTTTATAACTAGAAAAAATATAGATGTAATTATTTTATTAAAGGATATATATTATTATTTATGATATCATTTATTTTTTATTAAAAACAATTTCATTACCTATTGATAATTCCATAAACAAAAGATCATCATCAATTTATTCATTTTAAATAAGATCACTAAGAAGACATCTGTTAATTAATATTTTTTAATATTTTAATACCGAATAAATATTTATCCCACATACTAAAACATTTGACTTATTATGGTTATAAAATATATATATATATAAGACTACTAACCTCATGTTATAATTAAATTACAATAAAACCATTCATTAAATCGTTGTATGTTCATGCTTAGTCAGTTTACAAATCTAATTGAAAAATACTCTGATTTTACATCATGAATTATTAGGGTAAAATAATTTCAAGTATTGTATGAATATAATTTTTAAATATATGTTTTTTATTATGGATATTTTATAAAAAAAGTAACTCATTATCTTCGAGATCACACTTTAATTGTAATGAATTACTAAAACATGATTAATAATTATTACATCATAAAAGATACGGATTGAAACAACTAAGAAAGGGGTTTGAAATATCCTGATATTTTATAAGTCATCCATAACATTATATTTAATTACCTATTAGTTTTTAATTCTAGTATAATAATGCATTAAAACACTGGTACAGTGAAACTAGTACTAAAGATCAAATCCAAATAACACATGATCTGAATATTTGGGGAATTCATGTAGGTAACGACAATTTCTGAAGATCATGAATGAAAACTAGATATGGTTATGGATCATATATAATTTACTATAATATATATGTTTGTGATATAAGATTTTAAAGAAAAATCTAAGATTTTAGTATAAGAGGTAATGGATTTATCTAAGGTTATTATCTTTGATACATGTGTGGTATTATTAATGTAATTACAATAATGAATTCAATATACTGTCAATTTGACAAATAATATCATGATTAATATTTTTAGGAATTTTATTTTTTGTTAAATTACAATCCACCTAATTTTTTCCTTTTTAATTAATGTTTTACTCATGCCACAATGTTTTTCATGGTCTCAAATGAAATTCCTTGAGACATGTAAAATATTAAACACTATCTTTCCTTAGTAATGTGTATTCACTTCCCATTATAATTTTTGAATCAAAACATAATTTTATTTAATGTGATTCACTAGTGATAACATGTTCCATTATTCACGTTTCTCTTGGTACTATTGTTTTCGTAGTTGTAAGGATTTATGGTAACCCAAATACACTTCTTTGTGTTGTAATGTATCATCTTAAAAATCATTCACATGAGTTTCCCTATCATAATAATTTTGTATATGGTAAATTATAATCTAATTTTGGGAAATTATTCTATAATACAATAGAGGTCTCATTACACTTTTTAAAATGCGGGTTTCAAATACAGGTAACTTGTAGGGTTAATAATGTCCATTCCATTGTTAAATTTTATAGATCTTAATTTCATATATAAAAATTTATTTCATTCTCTATCACCGTTATTAGTGATTATTTTGAAATTTATTGTTATCAATTATTTTCAACTTCACCTTATAAAATTTTATTTTTTAAGTGAACTACAACATTCACTTTTTTTCAAAATTAAAAAAGTTTTCAAAATACAATTTCTCGTATTCAATTTAATTTCACTTTCCATATTCAAATGGATTTTAACTATGATTTTTTAAACACCATTATTTATTCTATAATAGATGATTGTTATAATTTTTTTGAGTAAAACTCAAAATACCAAACCGTGAAATTCATGAAACCTCATTGAGTGGTATCAGAAAATAATTATTTTTCCATGATGTTTTCATCTATGAAAACATCATTCATTGTTTCCAATGATATAGTAGGGATGATTCCTTTTTTAAACCACAAAACTCATTCCAATAATTGGATTATGATAATTTTTATGAATTGAATGTGTCTTATATTCATTTATCAATATTGTGGAATCATTAAATTTTATAATATTCTGATTGTATCATGGTAACCTATACTGTATGTTAATCTATCGGGATAAGAAAAATTATTCACATTTTATAGGTTTTAATTGTAATATTGATGATTATTGTAATGTTGAATATTTAATATTTGACTATCCGACTTATTTCATTATATGGGATATAATTTATTTTCATTTATGGATTTGGTAAATTTTATTGGAATTATTGGTAATTAAGGAATTGAAATAAAATTTGTTTAAGTGTAGGATCTATGTATTCCTAATTATATATATACATATACAGATGTTTTATTTATTAAGAAGTTCTTCAATTAGTAGTATAAAATGTCTTGATGGATAATATGGTGAATGGATTGAAATTAATTAGGTGATGGATGATGCTCCAAATCATATGGACCCTCAATGAACATATACATCATATTAGGTGAAATAGGTTTTGTTATTTAGTGTATTCCATCCCAATTCAATAAGACGTCATGACTATTTTCATGATGAAAAGTAAATTACATCTGCAAAAATATTTGAATATTGGTTCTTGATTTAAAACTATTTGTATTCCATAAATATGATATTAGTATTTTCTATATATATTTATTCATTTATTTCTAAAGACATAGGTTTTCTTTAGTTTCAAATTGATAATGTATTTACTTTTTCCACAAATTCATTTTATAATTATTATTCCATTATTATACCACTATTTATATTGTTATATGTTTCCAAATCTATGAATTTGAGGTAATCTATTATTATATTTTCATTTCCTTTTTTATGAAAAAAATTAGTATATGTGAATTGTATAGGTGGATAATAAATGTGGAATAATCTGTGGGATATGATGGAGAATTTTCATGAGATAATTATTTTTATATATAATGTGAAATTTATACACTTGATAAAAAGAAATGGGTATTTTTTACTCAATGATTTATTTCAATTTATTAATTCTATAAAATATAAAATATAAATTAGATATAATATGTTTAATAATAATTTTTATTTAATCACTACTTTCTTTTAAATCGATTATTTTATAGTTTTGAAAAATAAAATATGTATGATATAAGTCTATGAGCACCAAACCTAATAGTATGGGTCCCATGAATCATTAATTATCTATGGTCTGGCCGTGGATCTCATTATTCATCCAATTAATTTTAAATAACTCTATAGTTTATATTCATCTATGATGATATCTATTTTATGATTATTTTTAATTTTATTTGTTTTGGATCCATTGAGAAATTGCTGTTTTTTGGATTGATCATTAATCCTTATGGAGAATTTATTCAGACTTGTGGTGTTAATAGTTTAGATTTAGATAACTTATTGATATATTAATTCAATTTAAAGATTTATTATTTGGATATATTTATTATGGAAACTTATTAAACTCTTAAGAGCCTAAAATCTTATTTCCTTATAGTTTACATTGGGTGTTTATATTCAATGTGGAATATAGTTTCATAAACTGTATATATTTTATAATCGATGATTTCTTTCACATGAAAATTTATTAATTATTTTTTATGGTATGATTAATGTTTTGATAAAATATACTAGTTTTGGTAATGTCTTTAAAAGTTATTTCCCTCTATGCAGTTGTTAACAAAAAACTATTTCAAAACATTAATTGTATTTTCATGAAAATAAATTTCTTGGTGTCTAATTTCAATATGGTGAACAATCCATTCGCTAATTATGTTGTAGGAATCCATCCTTATGGATGAATACATAGTCCCTTGAACTCTTTGGATAGGGATATGTTTCAAATGGGTGGAAAAATTTAGTGTAGGGATCCACTCTTGGGAAAAAACTCCAGAAACATAAACCCCTTATGGAAAGATATTGTGTACAATATTTTTCTTACCATTCAATTGAATTGAGGATGGTCACTAAATTATAATATATTATGAAAATCACATGTTTTATTTTGGGGTGTCCCTTTAGTATATATATTAATGTCATGAAAAACCATTGAAACATATTTGTTAGTATCCATTTATAAATTATATATTGGGAGTTCAATATATTTATTTTTTAAAATATTACATTACATTAATTTTGATTACTTGATTTTAAATAGATTATTTTATAAAGTAGTATTATGAAAAAATAGTGACATCTTACAATGTAACATCCCGGGTATATATAAACAATATGTCATTTTCATATTTATTAATATTTTTTAATAAAATATTTATTTTAATTTAAAGTTGATGCTATGTTTCATGGTGTACCTAATATGACATAATGGATTTCATTGAAATCTTACATTGCACACAACGTTGAATTATACTAAAAAATAATATAACATTATTATTATTTTAAATGGTAGTTAACGCATCGTTGTTGTATCAGCGGTAATGAATAGAACACACCAAAATATCATTACACATGTTTGTTAAATATTTTTACATTTATCTAATAAATATTATAGGCTTAAAATAATATTAAATATGATTTTAAGCACGCTATACACTAATATTATTTAAAAGTAAGATTTACTGCTTTTGGATGGAGAACCCTTTTTAAATCTAGTTTTTGACACTTTTACAAGTTCCATTTGAAAAAATTAAACTTCTTCTTTAGAATTAGGAATTAAAAATTTACTTTGAATAAATTTTTTATATTTTTCTGATAAAGATCATTTTTAATGAATAGTGAATAATACTACATTTTAATTCAAAACTACCTTTTAGTGTTATTTATTTATATGGTTAGATTAAATTTTTAAATGGTTTTAAAGTGTAATTAGATTATATTTTTACCATTTAATCCAATTTTGGCCATTCTTTTTTACTTTTACTTTCAAATTGAACATAAACAAGTGTCAATCATTTGATAGTTATAATTTCATTAACTACACATGTTTTTGTTTTGACAACATCAATTAATTTTAAATTAATTTCTATAACTTCTATCTTTTAAATTTGAAAAAATTGATTCTATATTTGGAATCAAGAGATCTAAATTGTGTAAATATTATTTTTTATTTTTAGACATTATGAATAGTAACCTCGGTAAATATTTTTTTTACCACGGTTAAAGGTTAAATATGGTAAATAGTGGTAAAAATTAATATTATAATAATATTATATAACTCTAACACTTGTCCTAACCCAATAGTATAATTCAATTCCAACCATGGGAATCATTGGGTCTATTTTTGGCGCCATGGTGCCACTTTTAAGTGAAAATTACATTTAATTAGTTTTAATTTAAAGTTAAGGAAAATATAAATAAACAAATATCTTTTAGTAAAACAATTTTTATATGGGTTTAAATAAGTTATATTTTCGACTATAAATAGTTCTTATAAATCTAAACCAATTTCCTAAATCATGGTATTTTATTTATAATTTTTATATATATAAAAAATTTAATTAAAACACAATGATGATGTAGTAATTATTTCATTAATAACGAATTCAAATAAATGATATTATAAATATGAAAATAAATTTATTTTTAAACTTTTAATCCCATCCAAAAATATGTTTGATTATGAATAATTTATATGTTTTAATTAATTATGGTTTTTTGAAAGAATCTAGTTGGTTTGGATTTTTTAAATAGTCATGAAATTAATAGTGTTAAAATTGACATAATTCATATTTTAAAATATAAAATATTTTATTAAATATTATAAAATCCCAAAAAATCTATGATTCATCAAATAGTTATCATAAGTATAAAATATTTTTATTTAATCCTTAATTGAATATTTTTCTAGTTTTTTAAACAATTTTGATTCTTAAAGTATAAAATAATGTATTTACTATAAGGGTAAAAAAGTGTTAAATAAAAAAGATAAGGATTCAAAAATATCTAAAACCTATCCAATTCATATTGGATGATTTTTTTTCAATGTATATGAACATTATATTAGATTTACATATGTTTTAACCTTTTGAAACCCAAATTCATTTTATAATAAAATTATAATTTTAGTATTTCCAATGTGCCCCACCTCCCTCTTATAAAAGGCCACCACCTCTATCCCATTACACACACCTCTCAAGCCACTTGGATTGTCCAAAATCTGCTCCAAGAATCCTCCAATATCTATATATTACTACTCTAATCCTTCCCCCATGATCAAAAAAATTCAATAAATCCTTTTGGTTCAAACCAAAGGGAGTTACTAGATTGAAAGGTAATATCTTCTCTCAAGTTATTTTTTTTATTTTCCTTATACAACCCCATAAAATATATTTATTACATTATTTTATAACTAACCAAGTATCTTAAATTTAGAATAATTTTCTTATGAGAATTAGTATAACTACACATCCACACATCTCTATCTAATAGATACAAACATACTATTTCTGTGGACGGCGAACAACTGCATCACGAAATGATGAATGTTCAATTATCTCCCACCGCAACTCATGGTGGCCATTATGATGGCCCAAAATTTATGTGTCATATATATTATATTTATATTTTATATATTCTTATGTATTTTTTTATTATATCATACCATTATGGTTTCCATAATTGGTAAATATGATAAATTAATTTGAGGAAGTGCGGACTACCACCCCCTCATTGGGATATGACTCATTCATCCCATACATGGAACATATAAATTTTAAAGTTAATAAAATTATATATGATATTATACTAGAATTATAATATAGCTATGTATCATAACATTTTCATTCCATTAAATACTAAATACAAATGAAAGAAATGATCATGGATACGTACAGTTTACCATCTCCATGAATGGTGCATTTCATTACTTATCTCCTAATATTATGTATTGTTCTAAATACACATATATACATGGTATAATATATATATAGATATATATTATATCAATATCAGGAATATCATTCAGTGTATAATTTAATTTTGGCCACATGGATAACATCTAATTATAAGAAGTTCATTTTTACTTATGTACCAAATATTGACGAAACAACCGTTATTAACTTAAATTATTAAGTAATATTTATAATGCAGTTATAAGTGATATAAAAGGAATAATAAATTTGAAAAGGGTTCTGAATAAATTATAAAATAACTTTAATTTATTATTTTGGTGATTGAAGAATGAATGAGCCAAGTCGGACTTGTGGTAAGCGAACATCTTAACCAAATTTCCATTGTTTGGGTTAAACGTCTACTTCTTGATTATTCTATGATATGATTATGTGAGATATAAATTTTAATAACCTATATTGTACTTATACATACATAATGTGTGCATAATGTTAATACACATAATCTATCTATTTTATTTAGAAAATGATCTTTTTAATTGACTTTATCTCAATCTCCATTCATTGAAGCATACTATGAAAGATACACAACATTATTTTATACAGTGTATAAACATCTTTGACTTTTAATTTCATTCAAATGGAATCATTTATCTATAAAGAGTTTTACTAAACGAAAAAAATAATTTGTTAGCATGCGTGGTGACAATGACCTTTCTGCCGATGTGAGCATTATTTGATACTTGGAATACTCTACATGCCGCAGTGTTTTTTAAAGGAAATGTAAATAACATGTACAATTTTTTTATGTATTCTTGTTTTGAAAATTGTTTTGATAATTGATTTATTATGCCAATATCAAGATTTATAGCATATTATTACAATGTGGAAATGTTATCTTTCCTTTATACTTGTTCAATTTTTTTGGATTATGCTATGGTTTTTGGTCATTATTTACATATCTGGGTGGTTCCATGATATACCTATGGAATGTGATCCTGATATAGCTCTCCAATAAATTCAGTAATGTGATATAGGTTAAAATTAATGTTTCCCTTTAGAGATTTAGGGAATATAATATGATGGGTTTTCAAAAGATAACTCCCAATATGGATTTGAAAGTTACAACATCATTATGTTATGGATTACACAAGATACCTTTATGATTTATGATTTATAGGTATTATTCATAAATCATATGATATTTTCTTTTATGTTAATGATTGAAAAGTATGATTTCAATAATTTTTATGTATTGATGGTCTATTGTTTTTTTCTTTATTTTACAACACTTACTGATCATTTTATGCTCATTCGAGGATTGTTAATATTTTTGACATGGTATAAAGAAGGCTAAGAGGAATAAATAATCCAAGAAGATTTATATCATGAAAAGGTCTCTTTTTTATTTAAGATGTTTTTTTATTATGAAAAAAGTAGATAGAGTATAAGTGTCTACATTGTATTTTTTGAGATGTAATGTAATAATTAAGGGTTAATTCTTTAAAACTCTAAACCTGAAAAGTTCCAAAATGTGAATTATTTACCTAATTCAAGATTCTGTAATGTTTAAGTCGTGGGCCTTATTTTTGGTATCAATGATCATCTTAGACATCTTTAGGTATTATGAGTTTTTCATAGCCACATGGTTAGTCTATATGTATACTCTTTATGTTAAATCCTTATATTTTTGTCTTTTCCAGATTAAGGAAATTTTATTAAAAATAGAAATAGTTGAATCTCAATTGACATTCCAATCTCTTCTTGATGACTATATTGTAATAATTATTACAAAGTCATATCCATAAAATTCTGAAACATTTTCTAACCTACAACTCACTTTTAAGTGATTGTTCGAGATACCTAAAACCTATGTTATACCTCTATACCATTTTGGATCATGTATTGTATTTAATCAAATATTATTTCATCAATACCCTCATATTTTAAATAATGGTAAAAATTATTAAGGTATTTTCAAATATTTAATTATATCACATGATTTTGAAGCATATTTTGATTTTGAAAAAGTTGTTGAAGAAGGAGACCCTTGCACAACCTATTTATATTTATTTTTAAATTATAGTCTTTACGTACATACTAATGTTATTTTAAAAGGATGACCGATTGAAAATTTCAACTTTATCTTCTTCCAACTATTTTAAGAAAAATTGTTTGATCAGATGGTTTGAAATTATATTTCATACATGATTATTTTACAAAACTATTTTTTAGGGAACACCATATGACCCAAGTTGTATGATCTATAATTTGATAAATAAATAAGATGAATTTGAAGAATCTATAGATAATTTTTGCAATGAATAGACCATATATCTAAATGAACAATATAGTGACGAAACCAAGTGGACACCATGATCAAGGTACAATATTCTTTATTTGGGAATAATGTTATTTTATGGAGGTAAAAAATGTCAATATGTATAAGAAATCATCATTTAATATATTGAGGTAATTATGGGTTCTTATTAAAATAAGAGGTATCAGAGGACTATTGATGTAAAATAATGTAAGTGTTATTTTTTGAGTTTTATAAAAATGGACAATATTCAAGATGGGTGACAACCCGTCACATCCGGTAAAGCCGCAGGAATCAAACCCACAACAAAAGAGTGATTGGGATGTATTGTCTACAACTATACAACATGAAGTCCTGGTTATAATGACTTATTATTTTTAGTAATATGATTTTATGGATGAATAATATGTTTATTTAATGAAATTATGTTTTATCAAATGGATATACTTAGTATAAGAAAATATTTGGTAATTAAGTGTTAAATGTTATTTTTGAAGACATTTTCTCTATTAAAAACTATATACCCATGAAAAATATAATAATATGTGATTTCTTTTGTGGAGTAAGGGTTGAAATTTTATTTTGGAAGAATATATGTTTTTTTTTGTGGACATATAGAGATTTGGGTTATTTATAGAAATGATTAACCCATCATAGAGAATATGTGATTAGGGTAATTATTTTTTAGTATGATACAATAAGAGGATTCGATGTTATTTTGAGATAAATGTTATGATTTTCTACTGAATAATATTTTTTAACTCCTTCTATATTTTGGGTTTCATTCATAGTTTGGATTAATTTGTATAATTTTAAGAAGAGTTGTTTATTGAATGGAATTTGTTGTACATTTTGTATTTTTTTCTTAATTCTGAAGATTAAGAAAAGTATTTATTTTTATAATGGATTATCCTTATGGGGATCATCTGATATGTACTAACCATTTTGGTTTTGTCTAATGTCTAAAGAAAATGAAAATATTTGCATAATATTTTATAGATTATGTGATTCTATATAAGTTGATTCTAGCGTGTTAGGTATGGAAAAGTCAGGTTGAATACTCATCGTTTGGAGGAAAGATGAGTTTGGGGTAGAAACTTATTAAATGGTGAAACTCTACATGAAAAGTAAGTATAATCAATTATGTTCTTAGTAAATATCATAAATAAATTTTTTAACTTTATGAAAAGAAAAAAAATGTTTTATTTTAATTTTCCTACTGGGGAATCACTGGCCATTTAACCCATCACTAGATTGTGGTTTTCTTGTTGTTAAAATTTTTCTAATAATATTTTTTATCGCTCTCCATCAGAACTTGACACATAGATTTTCTTTCATATCCAGGATTCCCTTCAATGAATCCTAGTATTGGTTATCTTTGGTGACCCATATACATAACTTTTTTTCTTTTAATGTGATATATTTATAGACACTTTTTCTAATGTTGTAATTTTAATGAATTTTCTGAGCACAATTTTATTATTTTGAGAAGCAATTCCCAAAAGAGGGGGGAGGATGTAACATCTCAAGAAAATAAAGAATATTACATTATCATATTTATTAATCTTATTTAATTACATATTAATTTTACTTTGATGGTAATGATATGCTTGATGGCATACTTGATACGAAGCAATGTGTTTCTTTTAAATCTTACATTACAAACAATGTTGAGTTATATAAAAAATAATATAATATAATTGTTATTTCAGATGGTAGTTAACGCATAGTTGTTGTATTAGAGTGAATGAACAAATATAACTGAAAATTTATTACACATGTTAGGTAAATGTTTTTACATTTATCCAATAAATCTTTTATAATTAAAATAAGAAGGAATCTAATTTTAAGCATCAAATACTCGAATATTTTATAAAAGGACAATTTACTACCTTTTGATGGAGAACCCATTTCTAATATAGATTTTTTCACATTTATATGTTTCATTTGGAAAAATAAATCTTATTTTTTATAATTGGGACATCAAAATTTACATTGGGTAATTTTTTTGTATTTTTCTGGTAATGTTCATTTTATAATGAAAAGTTAAAAATACTGCATTTTAATTCAAAAATGACTTTTAATCTAATATATTTATATGGTTATTATATATTTTAAATTGGTTTTAAAGTGTAGTTATATTTTATTATTACCATTTAATCTAATTTTGTTCAATCAAAATAATTTTACATTTTAATTGATAATAAACAATTATGAATCTTTTGATAGATATTATTTTTTTAAAACACGATTTTTTATTTTGACAACATAATATATTTTAAATAAATTTCTTCAACGTTTATGTTTTAAATTTGAAAAAATGGATTCCATATTTGGAATCAAGAGGACCATATTTTTTATAAAGGAAACATTTTTTTTAAATTAAGAATAGTAACCTCGGTAAATATTTTATTTACCATGGTTAAAAGGTTAATCAGGTAAATAAGGGTAAAAAATAATATTATAATAATATTAAATTATGCTAAAACATTTCCTAACACTATTTTCGAATACATGTATGAACACGAGAATCATTAGGTTAATTTTGGAACCCCATGAAGCCACTTGTATGTTAAAATTACAATTAATTATTTTTAATTTAATGTTCAGGAAATATAACATAAACATATATATTTTATTAAAAAAATAGTTATATAGAGTTATATAAGTTATATTTTTTAATATAAATAGTTTTAGAAAGATATAATTATTTCCTCAATCAGGTTACTTTATTTATAATTTTTAAACAATGAATATTTTTTTTTATTATGACACAATGGTTATGTAGTAATTTCTTCATTAATAAATGATTAAAATAAATGGTAATATATATACTAAAATAAATTATTCCGAAACTTCTTATATCATGTACGAATTGTATAGATTATGATGACTTGTTATCTTTTAAATTATGATGTCTTTTAGAAATAATAATGTCGTTTTGGATTTTTATTAAAATTCAACATATGAATTGGGTCAAAATTGACAAAATTTATATTTTAAAATATAAATTATTTTATTAAATATTATAATATTTTTTTAAAAAAATATAATATTTAGAAAAAATATTTACCAAATGTCTGACTTTTTTTATTGACTCTTTAAATAGAAATTTTCCTTGATTTGGTAACTATTTTGATTCTCAAAGTGTTAAATACTTGATAAAATGGTAAGAGTAAAAAAGTGTAAAATAAAAAAAATAATGACTAAAAAATCTCCAAAACATGTCCAATCCTTATTATAGGGTTTTATTTAAACTTATATTCCCCTAATATAAGAATTAAATAAATTCTGAATTTTTGGAATCAGAAAATCATTTAAAATAAAATAATATGTTCAAACATTCCTTAAGAGCCCCTCCTCCAACTTATAAAACAGCATCACCTCTAACCCATTACACACACCTCTCAAGCCACTTGGATCATCAAAATCCTACTCTAAGAATCTTTTTACATGCCTATATTCCATCTAAAATCCTTCTGTAGTGTATAAAGCATTTCAATAAATACTTTCAGTTCAAACTAAATGGAGGTACCCGATTTAAAGGTAACATATTCTCTCAAATTCTTTTCTTTTATTTTCCTTCTCACACCCCCTAAACTCTATTTATTCCATTATTTTATAGCCACACCAGTATCTTAAATAATATAGGATGTTGTTATGAAGATTATTAGAACTACCTATCCACATACCTCCATCTAATGGATACGAACATACTGTTTTTTTGGATGGAAAACTACTGCCTCACGAAATGATTGTTGTTCAATTGTCTCTTACCACCTCTCACAGTGGAAATTATTATGACACTATATTTATGATTGAAATATAATATATTTATATTGTCTATATTCTTCATTATTTTTCATTTATTTAATATCTTTATGGTTTCCATGATGGTTAAATATGATAATTTCATTTGAGACAGTGTGGACTGCCACCCCTCAAAGTGATATGACTCATTCATGCAATACATGGAATGTATAAATTATAGAGTTAATGAAATTATATATGATATTATACTATAATTATATGATATCTAAGTATCATTATGTTTTCATTCCATTTAATACAATATTGAAATGAAAGTAGCATTCATGCGTACGTACGACTTACCATCTCCACAAACGATGCATTGTATTTCTTATCACCAAATGTTTTGTACTATTGTAAATACATGTATATACATTATATATATGATATATATGATATATAAATTATTAATATCAATCTAGAGATAATTAAATTTTGACCAAATGGACAACATGTAATTATAAGAAGTTCATTTTTTTCTCGAGTACCAAATATCTACAAAACGACCATTAATAACTTAAATGATAATGTAATGTCTATAATGTGGTAATAAGAGATATTAAATGAATATTAAACATGAAAAAATATCATTATGAAATTATAAATTAACTTTATTTTTTTATTCCGAATATTAATTACTGAACCAGTCATGTCGGACACGGGGTAAGGGAACATCTTAACCCAATTTCCATTTATTGGGGAAAAACATAATCATCTTGAGTATTCCATGATATGATTATGTGAGTTATAAATTTTGATATCCTATAATGTATTTATAATTTATTTATGTTTACTTAATTTGAATACACATTATCGATCAATTTTATTTACAAAATAATCATTTTTAAAGGACTTCTTCTCAATCTCCTTTCATTACGGAATACATTGATTTATACATGAATTTCAATTATACGGTGTATATAAACCCTTTTGAATTTTAATTTCATTAAAAGGTAATAATTTCCCAATGAATAGTTTTAGTAAATGAATAAAAGAGTGTTTTTGAATGTTTTCAATGACAAAAACCATTTCGCCACCATGATAATTATTTGATATTTGGATTCCTCTACAGGTTGTAGTGTTTTAAAATAGAAAAGAAAATACCATATACCCTTTTTAATGTATTTTAGTATTGAAAATTTCATTGATAATGGATGTATTATATCAATATATTTAATTTATATCTAGTGATTCAAATGTGTAAATCTTTTCTTTTTATTATGCTTGTTCATTTGTTTTGATTATGTTATGGTTCTTGGGAATTTTTTACATATATGGGTGGTTCCGTGATAATACTAGGGTGGGTGAGGCCAAGATAGCTCTCAAATTCATTGGGTAATGTGACATAGGTAAACATTAATGTTTCTACTAATAGATTTAGGGAATATACTGTGATTGGTATTCCACACGTAACTCCATATGTACCTATGAACACTATAATGTAAGTATGTTTTGGATGCCACAATTTAACATTATGATTTATGATTTCCATGTGTTATTGATAAATCTTATGATCTTGTGTGGTATATTAATGATTGTAAATTATGATTTCATTGATTTGAAAGTATTTATTGAATAATTGTTTCATTCTTTTTTTATAAACCTTACTAAGACTTTTATGCTCACCGCATGTTTTTGAATTGTTTTTCATAGGGTATAATTAAGGTTTTGTGAAAGGATGAATTCAAGAAGATTTATATCAAGAGAATAACTCTTGTTTTATTTAAATATATTTATTATTGTGAAAATTTTGGATATATTAGATGTTTCTACATATTTATTTTTCATATGTAATCTAATAGTTACAGCCTAATTATCTAAAACTCAAAACCTGAAAAGATACTCAATGTGAATGATTAAAATAATTAAATATTAAGTAATGTTTTATCCCGGGCCTTATATACTATGTTCATTTTATCACATGTTATATAGAACATTGGGTGTGTGTAGATCTTATTTTGTTTGATCGGGGTATGAGAAGGTCACTATATGATGAGAGAGGTTTTCATATTAGAATTGTGTAGGGGTTAAGAGGATAATTAATATGACACAGTGTTGGAACATTATGAGTTTATAGTGTTGTGGTTTTTTGGGTCAGATAAATAATTTTTTACCATGATTATATATTTCCTTTTTATTATTCCTTTGTAATAACAATATTTTCACTATTTTTTTATCTAATTTTTGATACATTGTGGAATAATCACTATATACAGTTGTTCCTTATTCCCAATGGATCTTTACTAAATTATGGGGTTCAAGAATTCCATTCAGGACATTTCAATATATACTAAGGTTTCATTTAGTTGTGTAATTGATACATTGTGGAATAATCACTATATACAGTTGTTCCTTATTCCCAATGGATCTTTACTAAATTATGGGGTTCAAGAATTCCATTCAGGACATTTCAATATATACTAAGGTTTCATTTAGTTGTGTAATATTGGCTAGATCAAGATAATTGAAAATAATTTCAAACCATATTTACTCATGAGTTGTTTAAAAGATTCCAAGAAAATCGATGATGAAATATTTATCCATTACCAATAATTGAGATGTAGAATTTAAGAGGGGTAATACTTTTGGTTGGATCATCTTAAATAAAATTCCTTTTTAGAAATGTTGAAATACATGATTAATGTTTGAAAAAATTTCCATTTTTAAATCATTACCATAATCATTATCTTTATGAAATATATATTTGAGATCAATTAATTTAAACTTATCATCTTAATAAAACTACTTAAAATGGTATTATTAGACATGTTCTATAGAATGGTGTAATTATAGGTGTTAGAGTCTTTTCTTACTGTGTGACTATGTGTTTATTTTTTACAACATGAAATTCTAGAATATAATGAGAAGAAAAAAAATTATGGTTTTATGGTTTCAGATGTAATAAAAAAATAAAAAAAGGAATTATCATTTCCACCCTATACTAAATATGGATGGGCAAGTAAATATATTAGAGATACAATATTATTATTTAATACTTATCTTAGATATAGAAATCATTAAATACTCATTATTGTAAATGATAAAATATTAAAATTAAAATCAAAAAAAATTTACCTAATATTATCAAGTATTATGTAAGGATAAACAAGAAATGTGATGTATTAGTTTCAGTTCTCTGTTGATGGTACGCATGGATAAATGATCAAACCAAAAGATGAAATAAAAGTAGGAGATTTACATGATGTTTCATAATGTATCATGTGACCACCATTAAAAATTATTTTATATGATATTATTGAAATAATAGTGATTAAATATGAATTATATATATATATCTAAAGGGGTTTTTGAAATTATATATCATTTAATTCATTGTTATTAGTGTTACAAAATAAATTATTTTATTTTCAAGGGTATATGTTAAAAACACTAAATTATATAATAGTTTTTTAAAAAAAATATTTAAAATTTAATATTACGATTTTATAGAACTTATAGTTCTGATTCTATGATTAAAAAAATAATGCATATATTTTATGGCTGAATAAATTTAATAAATCAATTATTTATGGGTCTTTGTAAAGGATGTGTATATACATATCATTTATGTTTTGTTATAAGATTAACTAGTTATTGATCGGTTTGTTTCTAGTAATATTATATAATGACTTAAAAGATATAGTTTGGGAAACCTAATATTTTATGACAAGTATTAAAAATAAACATTAAATAATAATGGTTTGTCTAGGATAAATGTGTTTATCTAGATAATTTTTTATATTTGGGGGAATGAGTCCTCAACACCCATCAATGCCATTTTATAATGAATATAGCCTTATTTTTAGAGATAAAATAAACTACATAATTAAAATACAACATTTGATATGGAATATAAGATTTATTTTTCAATATCATAAATAAATAAAAAATAAATGTTATATTCTAATAAATACATAGTTTCTGTATATTATATATATTTTATAAAGATAATATCATTTCAATGGGGTTAAATAATGTATGTTGGAATATATTGAAGATCAATGACAAAAAATGATTATTCTATTATGAAATTAACATGATTTAAAATTTATATAATAAGAGTTATAGATATAATATAGTTAAGAAAATATTAAATTGTTACAACTATTTATTATGGTAATTTTAATACCATTAATTATTAATTGATTATTCTAGTGAAAAAGTTACTTTTCCATAATATAAAATGCTTTTTTGGTCATGGTGTTCTATTGAAATATAAGGGGTAAGATTTATTTTTTATAATAATAAAAATATCATTTTATATTAAAAGAATTATGATGACAATATATGAAATAATTTAAATATATATTTTTTAACAAAACTAATCGAAGAAATAATTTACTGAATAGTTCTTTATATTGATGACGTTTTATTTATATTGAGTTTTATGTTAATAATATATAGTATTAACATCATGAAATTTGATATCGTGTAGTGGTGTAGTTGGAATATGTTAAAGTAGATGAAAATTTTAAATTTCATTACTCAATATCAAATTTTATACGTCACGCACACAGACACAAACATATATATTATATAAATTAGTTATTAATGAGAGGGTTTGAAACAATCAGAATGGAAATAATTAAAAATGTCCCTCACGATTTAATTATAATTTTTATTAAGTACAATTGTTATAGGGACACATGTAATTAATTGGGTTTATTATTTCCTATCAAATTTAAATTACAATTAACCATCTCTAGTTGTTATTATATAGAATTTTAATATTTATTATAAAAATAGTATAAATACTGTGTTTTAACTGATTCAATTCACAAAAAAATTCTATTACCTTGTATAGTAGAATCATACCCAATGAGGACCATTTATTGGTCATTTTAAGGGAGATAGAATCCCTATGATTATCCTTTAATAATCCCAAATAGTTATTGGAAACTTTAGAATGAGTGAAACTGGTTGTAATAGCAGTTAAAGCTCATCAAGATCATAGATCAAACTGTGTATGTTGAAAAACCCCAAGAAATTATCAATATCGCACACCATACTCGTTAAAAGGTTGTGGTTTTTTTAAAGGGATATATACTGATACCATATAAATAATAGTATTAACATTATATTTATATAATAATAAATATATATTCATTATATTATTGTTAAATTAAAAATAATTTATATATTCATACAATAACACCTGATAAGTATTTATTTGTGTTATTTAAATTCAATTAAAGAAATGGTTTTATAAAATCAAGGTATTGTTGAAATAAATAGTATTTAAATGTTTAAATAAAAAATATTTATTACATATAAATGGTCATATTGGGTTTATGATGTAAAAAATTATTTTCTGTATAATTTGAAAACAATTATTATAAAAATACCAACATTTCTTAATAAATGTGCATTTTCTTTTTACAAGTGAAAATTGATATATTTATAAAATTATTTATAGAAAATTAATATTAATTTGGGAATCATAATGTCAAAATTATCTAATGGTGAATTTTTTCAATGTTTTCTAATACAATCAAATTTTTGAATAAAAATTAAATAATGAATATATATAATTTTTGTATTATTACAGCATAATTATACAAAAATGATGTAATAAATACTATAAAATGTATCCATTAAAAAATATTTTTTCTAATTAAATTTTATAAATTTTATTTTAATTTGATTATTCTTATTAATCAATTATTAATCCTCTAAAACCATTAATATATTGAAATATTTTAAAATCATTTCATTAAGAGTTTGACTCATATCCCCTTCATCATGGAAGTTATTATTATTATTTTGGCCCTTAACCTTATAAAATATTGAATTCCAATCCCATTTGTCAGAAATCATGGGTAAAACCATGTGATGGTTTATGGTTTAGGATATTGTAACATATAGAGTCTAAAACATATGTTTGAGAGTGAATAATGAAATTCCCATTCGTTCAAAATATAAGCCCACAAAAGATCCCATTCCCTTTCACTACAAATAATTTAATCACATAAATAATCTACCCTACCCTCACTACATTCTTAACATGTTTCCCCGAGTTCTCATAAAGTTCCTCTCATGCCTTTGGAGTCACACACCTATATAATGGATCTTTTCCTCCTATTCATTATTCAAGAATCCTTATTATCTTATGCCTTATATTTCCAATTCCTAATGTCGGGATATGTTTTCCTATATCCATATTAACTAAAATTTTATTTATAATTTATTCTATACCCCTATTTCCCTCATCAACAAATTTTTTAAATTTCTATGTGAATTCGTTATGCTGCCAAATTTTCACAACAATTTTCTATTCCAAAACAATTATGGAGTGAATACAATACCCATTTCTGATAATGGTTTTTATCCAAATTAAAAATATAATTAATTTTCATTGAACATACATGTATTTATACAACACTCATTTATAATGGAATAAAATATGATGATTAATGAATGATTTGGTATGATCTATGTGGTACACATAAGAATGAAAATGAAATGAAAGTGACGGGTGTACACTTAAAGATATAAAGATCCATAGAAAATGGAATTTTATTGAAGTTTGATACATTTTTTTGTGTAGGTAGTGAAGCTTATTACTTTATGTATTTTTACCATCATTATGTATTAGTAGTTGTTCTGGACTTATTTTTGTGATTCTATGTTCAATGTTATTTCAAAAATTACTACGTTATGATTATCATGATATAACATGCATTATAATTCATGTTTATGATTCTAACTAATTTTATTCCCCATTTAAATAGATATCGTTTAACCTATATTACCTTTATTCATGATTATTCCCATAATATCTTTTATGAATCCCATTTTCTTATATATATCGAATAGTTATCTTGTGTGGTTTTAAAATAAATGGAATTTTAGAAGCATGTTAATTTAGTTCCCAATAATATTTTCCTATCCCAATATCAAGACCTTATGATATGTATATAATTCCCAATGATGTAATACATCATGTACATTAAGGTTTTATTATGAGAAATATTTTTTAATAAATCATTTATTAATATGAAATAAAGAGAAAGGTTGTTATAATTAGTATTAATGTAAATTCTTAGTTTTCCTATAATTAGGATTAGTAAACTCTAATTAAATCCTTAGATATTGAACTATTTATAGGAAATATATATATATATATATATATATATCATGGTAAGTGTTGAGAAAGATTGTTTTATGAAAATTCACCCTAATCTAGATACTACAAGTGGACCTGATTCTAGAATAGATATACCTACCGTTAATAACTCTGACATGGTCTGTCCATCACGACTAGGTATAACCTATTACACAAAAACGGTTATTAAAAAACAATTGGTTTTACACTCATAGGGTATAATCATTGGTAAATTCATAGGCTCATTATAAATCCTTATTAAGGAAATAAAAGATCACAGAAAAAGGTTTTTTTTGGAAATTGATCATGGATAACATTGAAAAATGATTATTAATTTTTAATTTAAGAAATAATATTTCAAAAGGTAGTTTAATGATACTGGATTCAACCTGTATGTGTTTAATAGTTTAAAATAGTCACCCCTAATTTTATATTTATTTATGTTAATGTACTAAAGTAGGAGGAATCGGGTAAAAATGAATGTGAAAGGAACTGTGGTGTCGGTTCCAATGAGATTTCCAAATAGATGGGAGATGGAAACACATACTTTATAAAGATACTATCTTAGATGAATCAGGTTTGTAACTGAAACTTGTATCTGGTGGCCTTCCTGAATTCCCCTAAGAAAGAATAAGTTTCAACTGAGTCCATTCTGTGAAAAATCCCTCCTATATTCTGTGGATCATAAAACCAATAAATCATTGAACAATGTATAAAATCCATTGATATGATCATATCCATCCATTAATGTTATAAAAAAAGATAATGCTCTGCCTGATATTTATCATATGGATGAAGAATTTAATTAGTGGTTGACACTGAGGAATAATACATAGCATAAAGAAAAGAACAAAACAATTTTGAATAAAGATATATGGAAAAAAATTGATAAATATTTTCCTCGCTCCCTACAACATAAACTGGTAATATATATCCTTTTACTCATGATAAAAACCAAATAATTTATTGGTTCATATGATAATAACTTCACAAAACATTCATGACATTCCTTGGGATTCATCATTACCCATGAATGCAAGGTTGATAGCTTCTTTTGTGGTCTAAAACCTAGTCTATAAATTCCCATTAAATCAATGACATTGATTGATATGAGGAAATTATTTTATTTTCCCTTAAATTATAAATGTAGATCTAATAATCTCAATGGTATCATAGGGATAAGAAGATAATAGTGATGTTTAATTCTGTTTTTACAATAGAGAAATATAACAGTGCAATGAAATTTCAACATCCCTATTTTCATCAGTGTAGAAAGAATCCCACCCAAAATTTCGTAAGGGGATAAATAAATTTTTTATGTGTGGTATGGAGAGAAAATTAATATATAATTTGGACTAGAGAAAAACACTAATGCGATAAAGGTAATTAATTCTCTAGTCAACCCTCGGTCCCTTGGTTATTGTTTATATTTAATGAAATAATGTCACATTGAAAACCAATGCACTATGTTAAGGGTTTTCATAGAAAATCAACATCCTCCAAGGAATAAAGTGAGAACATTTTCTATCACAATGTCTAAGGAGAATCCCTAAAAATATGTGTAGAGATGTATTCTAGTTATTCATCCATGAAAATAAAACCTATTCTTTTATTACGGTTCTATGCATTCAATCATATCACAAAATTTAAGTACAAATATTAAAAAACCATCACAACGAATTGACGTGGAGATATTAGTGAAAACAAAAAAATGGGGAAGTTATTCCATCCCATATATATAAAATATCCCATGTCACAATTTGTGGCTAATATTCTCAACAATCCTTTCCATACTCCCTTTGGATCATGTTGATACAATTATGGGAATGGATAGACATTCCATATACATAGAAAACATAAACATCTATGAGAATAAAATAACTCTATAAATAGATAATCGACCCCCGATTAAATAGAAGTGAAAGGAGGAGGAAGAATCTTCTTTGGAACAAAAATCTCAAGAATGGATATTATTTCCCTTTTTCTAATTATAACATGATAAAATGATTGATTCGAATGAATGATTCATCCTCGAAGACATCCCCATTTTGATGGAATACACTGATATGTTTCTTAAGGACTTGTTTGTCCTTCCACATAGATGACATGTATAATTATCAAATGATCTTATACCCAGGGAATTTACATTATGTAATATTATGCATACAATGGATATTGTGGAAATTGAGTAGCTGAAAGATAAACTACTCAAAATACAAGATAATGGGTTCACATACCCATGTGATTTACTATGGGGTGCACCAATCCACAAAATCATGAATAAAGAAGGATCAATGTTCCTTTAAATTGATTTATGTGACCTCAAAAAGATCACGATAAAGAACCTTTATCCTATAAAATATATTGATGACTTATTCGATCAACTGTATGGTGAAAAATTATTTTCTACAGAAGATCATCAGTGAGGATATTACTGTGTTAGGGTGAAGAATGAGGATATCTTCATGACTAATTTTTGTACAAGGTATGTGAACTATGTGTTCATAAGAATCCAATTCAGACCCGATAATATTCTATCAATATTCTTGGACATGATGAATTGAGGTTTTAGAGAATTCATATAAATCTATTTAATAGTCTTTAAACTGGTATTCTAATATTCTCCAAAACCATAGAGGATCATGGAGAGAATCTAAGCATTGTGCTAAAGTCCTTGTGAAAGTAATATCTTTATACCACGTAGAGAAAATGTTGTTTGAGGGAAGTCTCATTCTTGGGACATGTCATTATTGGAAATAAGACATATATGGACCCCTCAATGACAAAAGAAATGGAATGATGGATGATTCTAGAATCAAGGCATATATATATAGTTTCTTTGGATTTGATGTATATGTTCATCTATATGTGAGAAATTTCCCATTATTATCAAAATCTCTATCCTAGATAACTTGAATGGGAGTCATGTTTTCTTTGATTGATGATTCTAAAGATATCATTAGAGAGTTGAAATAGAGTCTCATTACTACACTTACGATCACACTACCCACAAGTGATGATCTTTTCATGGTATTCAATGACGCTTCAAAGGAGGGATTAGGTTGTGTGTTCATCAAAAATAACAAAGTGATAGCCTATTCTTCAAGGATGTTTAATTTTAATGAATAGAACTACCTAATATGTTATCTGGAGTTGGATATAGTGATATTCACATTGAAAATATGGTTGCATTATCTCTCTTGAGATATGTCTCAAATATATATGGGTAAAAAAATCATCAAGTATATATTCACATAGAAGGAGATGAATAATCCCCAAGTAAGACTGTTAGAGATTATCATGGACAATGACTACACCATTCACTACCATCCTCAAAAAAATTAATGATGATGACACTCTATGTAAAATTGATATTGTAATTCAATAATTAATGATAATTTAAAAGAATCCATTCTTCATTGACATATAAAAGATGGAAATGGGGATCATAACATCTAAAAATTAATTAATCCTTTCATGTGTGATTTCTAAATCATCTCATATAGAGATTATTAAAATTTTCTCAAAGAGATTACTTGGGAATTAAGAAGAAAGTAGAAACATTAAGGAATATGAAATCCATAGAGTCTAATGTTAATGAATAATTAGTCATGAGATTTTTGTTCAGACTACGTGTTCTATAAAATATCGAGTGGAATATAGAGCAGTTTTATGGTTTTCCTAGTTGAACCTTCCATATCCATCCTGGAAGCACAAAAATTTACCATGATCTATGAGGATACTATTATTAGGGAAATATGAATAATAATATCAAAGAATATACCTAAATATGTCCTGTATTTTTTCAAGTGAATGAGGAAAGAATAATATCTAAGGGGATGAGGAAGCAATTACCCATAAAAACATGAAGTGGGAAAACAACACCATGGAAATTTTCAACAAACATTCAACAACATCTATAAGAAAAAAACTATATCATAGTTGTTGTGGGTCATCATAAAAAGAATCCACACTTCATTTTTATTTGAGAGGACTTATCCCTAGATCAAATTTCAAAGATATACATTAGATATGTGGTGATAATACAAGGAGTACCACTATCTGTTGTATCTGAAGAAGATATGAGATTTACCTCCATGTACCGAAAACGTATTCAATATTCTATAAAAACTATGGTGAGATTAAGCACGGATTTTCACCCTCAAATTGATGGAAAATATGATTATACGATCAAAAAAATTGAGAAAATGATGACATTGTACTCAATTGACTTAAATATTGGATGGGATGAACATATTTATACGGTGGATTTCTCATACAATAATAATTTTCACTCGAGCGTCCAAGAATCCCAATAATTACCATTAAGGGAAGAGATATACAAAAACATCATGATGGGATGATTTTGAGCAAAGAAATATTCTAGTTCATTAAAATATATTAGAAATACTGAAAAATGATAAGACCATTCTACATCACATCAAGGATTCTCTAATTCGACAGATGAATTATGATGAATATTGATGAAAATACGTAGAGAATGAATTTAGATACATGATATATCTCATATATATATATAGAAAAAAGTTATGATATTTGGGAATAATTGAATATTATTCCCAGATACATTGGGCCTTTTGATATTCATTATTTAAAAGAAGCGTTGGCCTAGTACCATAATCTCCTAGCTATCCAATCTCAGGTATATGATATATTTCAAGTATTAGTCTTGATAAATTACATAACAGACCCCTCAAGTGTGAAAATTACATATGTTGTACCATTTGAGAATGATCTCTCTAATGAATAATAAATGGTGATGATCACATATCATAGAGATAGTGTTCTATGAAATAACATAATGTACCTGATGAATTTGTTGTTGAGATACCACAAGTTTGAAGAATCGACGTGGTAACATTAAGAATTGATGAAACTATGTTACCATCATCCATTATAGTGGGGAAATGAAAATTTATATGCTTGAATTTCTAAAGGGGGATTATTTTAATGACTAAAATGTATATAAGTACAATGATTCCCTTATGTTTTTATTAAATGTATTATTATGTAATATGGTAATAGAAAACACATGCACTTCTTTGGTTTTATTATATACTACTAGATTTAAATGACAGCTATGTTAAATTCCCATTGATAAAATAATTGTTGGATATAAGTCACATGATTAGTATAAATATAGGGTTTTAACAAAAAAAATTGACACAATCATAGGAATTGATGGCCTCAACCAGTAGAATCATACCCAATAAATCCCATTCATCAAAGATTCAAAGGAATATAGAATCACTAAGATTATCCTTTGATCTAGCCTAATATGATATCCAACAACATACATATAATAGAAACCATTTATCGGATATTTTTTATACTATTAAGATCAAAACCAAAACTATGTAGGTCGATCCACCCCATGAAACCATCATCACCACAGATCTTACTCTAATGGTGTTTTTGGGTTTATTAAAGGGATATGTATCAAGACACTATAAAAATGATTATTTGTATTTATTTTTATAAAATAATTATTATATTTTCATCCTAATATTGTAAAATTATAAATGTATATTATTTTGACACTATTAAACATGAATTATATTTCAAAAAATTATCAACATTAAATTAATGTATTTATTTTAAAAAATTAATAAATTTTAGAAATAACTAATATATTATTATTAAATATTATTTATTATACTTAAATGATCATATAATTTTTATGATTTTAAATGTAATTTTTATAAGATTTCAAAAAAGGTTATTGTCAAAATAAATAAATAATTTATTAAAAAATATTGATTTTATGATTAACTGTAAAACAACACACATATAGAAAATTATTTATAATAAATGTATATTTTTTGTAAACATGATTAGAATTTATAAAATAGTGAATTTTTCATAAATTTTTGAGGCAGTTAATTTTTAGGGAAAACATTAAATATTGTGTAAGCATACTCGGTGTGTTATGACATCATATTGACCAAAAATATAAGTAATAAATACAATAAAAGGCAACCATGAATAGATATTTGTTTTTAATAAAACATATTTATATTTTATATTTATTTGATTAATTTCATATATTTATTATGAATCCTTAAAGCTCATTTATATAATTTAATGTTTTAAAATAATTTCATTAAGAGTATGACTCACCTCCAAATAAGTAGGGACATTATTTTATTATTTAAGGATATTATCCTTAAAAAATAATTAAAACCCCTACCATATTTGAAAAACTGTGGAACATTTTTTGGTTTTCATTGTTTTATTTTATATAGTCTAAAACCATAATATGTAAAATAATAAAAAATTCCCCAACCATTTACAAAATAAACCCACCCAAACTCCCATTTCACATAAATAAAAATCCTTGTAGAATGTTATTAATCAAATATCATCTATCTAATGTCCTTCTACGTATCCCCTGAGATATCAAGAAGATCCTCCCAGAAATTTGGAGTCACACACTGAAGTAAGGGATCATTTTTTTCTACATTATTCAAATTTACTTTTAATCTTACACCTTCTATTTATAGTTCATGATTCTTGGATAAGTGTTTTCATGTTACATTTAATACATATTTTATTTTTTAATTATTAGAGATATATTTTTATTTCATCATCCCACGTTATTAAATATTAAGGGACATAGTTATGCTACAGAAATTTCAAAATGATTTTTCCATGTGAAAAAAATTATGTAGTGAATACCGTACCAATTTATTATCTGGTTTTCACCTTCATTAAAATATAAATCATTAACATGGTAATTAAATTTATTTATTCTAAAATCAATGATAATTTAAAAAAATATGATGATGAATGAATCTATGTTGCCTGATCTATGTGTCACACATAGGAATGAGAATAAAATGCATGTGATGGATATTACCAAAACTGTAAAGATCCAATATACATTGGGTTATGGTTACTCTCATGTGACATAATGTTTGGATAGGGTGTGAACATGATCCATTTATGGGAATTTATTCGTTATGATTTATTTATTATCATCCTTTACCCATTGATTATGATTTTTGGTTTTATGTTGTTTCCATATTTCCCATGTTATGATTCTCATTCGATATCAGACCTTATTATCCATTTTTGTGATTATAAAACCCTTTAATATATGTTGATATGCTTGTTATCTAATATGTTTTACCTAAGGCCATTATTATAACAATAATGGGATTTATATATCACCCATTTCATTTGTAAATCATGAGGTTATTCCATACAGTTTTACAAGCCATGGAATTTTTGAAGCATGGTAAGAATGTTTTCAATAATGTTATTGTATCCCATGTTCAATATGTAATTTTATGTACCTAATTACAAAAAATATACTAGGATTATCAAACTTTTAGTTTTTATTAATTTAAATATTATCAAATAAATCATGTATTAATGTGAAATAATAGGTGGGGTTGTTATATGGTTGTATCGTATTGTCGCATAGTTTTGTGTGTACTATTAAATATAGATATAATGAGTCCACAAACCCCCATTAATTTACTGAATTATAAGTTATATATATATTTATATAAAATAATATTATAAAGATAAGTGATTTTGTAGGTTTTTGTTATGTTTTCAAATAATTTCATTATAAATATAACATGTATAATTTAAACGGAAAACTCTATATTATCATTCATTCTATTTGAATATATATATATATATATTCATGAATATATTTATAATGAACCCCTCAAAGTGTAAATTTTTTTATAAGTAATAATAATCATGTATTAATATAGGATATAACATAATATTAAGGTTAATGTCAAAATGATTAATTTATAGAGATGAAAAATATGCTGATGTGGTATAAAAAGTGTTTGATAACATACGATGAACCAATATGTATCCAAAAAAACAGTAAAAAAGTATTTATTTAGAATAATATGGGTGAATAGACCATATTTAGAGTCACTAATTCATCAGTACGGTGATATACATAGAATATTAAAAAATTTACATTCATACATTCCATTTGAAATCCTGGATGTTTATCTAATCAAATGGTGTTTGGGTGTGTAAATCATGATGTTGATGGTTGAATACCAACTAACCTGAGACTTTTTGACTTATATAATTCATATCAAATATAGACTCTTGATTGAGTAATAATAAAGTGAGTTTTTCACGCATTGATAGCACATTAGATGTTCTTATCTATTCAGATAGTTGGAATGTGATGTGATCATCACTAAAGGTCTGTGACCTTTGATATAATCATCGACTTGAATAGTATGTACTCATAGATTAGAGAAAATTTTTCTTATCTATATGTAATCTACATACATAATGTCTCATGGTCACTAAATTTCATAGATAAGGAGAACATATGAGAAATCATGCCAATAAGTGATGATATTGATAGACATTGGTATTGAGATATATCATTTTTATAGAGAGCATGCATGAACTATTTATAGAAATCATCACATCATGTCTTTTCTAGAGAAAACATTTTGATTTCAATTATAGATCATGTGATTCAAACTTCATTATAACTATAAAATTTTATCTGACATAACACATTATGGATAAATTATTTATGTTTTAGTTGGACTGAGATAGCTTATATAATGGTTATTTAGAGTTTATCTATTATTTTTTTTATGATTTATCATAGTTTATTTCATAGGATTTAATATAATAAAATGTTAAAAATAATTTTATATGAAATGAATGTATTTAATATAAATTATATATGATTTAATATATTATGATGTATGATGATTGTATATTAAAATGAATTATAATAATATAATAATTAGTAAAAGGGTGAGATTGACGAAGATATTCTCTAATTAAATTACATATATAACAAACAAATTCTATATCAAATGGTATTTTATAACTAGTTATTAAACTTTTATTACCTGTAATATAATTATTTTTCATGGATATTATATTATAATATTGAGTTGTAACATATACCACAAAAAATGAATGTTTTATTGAATGACATGTAGTATCTTAAAGAATTTTATGTTTATCCATGAAATTATATTTGATAATAATGGTGGATAGACATTATGTGTTATCGTTTATTTACTCTAGTACAATTTTTTCCTTTTTTACTATCCAATTCATAAGATGAAATGGACGGGATATGTGTTAAAGAAAACATTTCATGAATAGACCTATAGTAATAGTCAATACATGAATTAACACTTAACATACTATATAATGCACATATGGAGGAGTATAATATTAATTGTAGGTATGAAATTTTATTCAAAGCTATGTTTTAATTTTTTCATCCTATTCAAGATTTGGGTAAAATTACCTTTAACGTAAAGTTCTATCTCTTCATCCTCTATTTAACTATGAGTTGAATGAAAGATATAATTAAAAAAGGGAATCAACATGAATGTTGGGTTATTCAGTAACTTATAAATAACCATATAGTTGGGATGAACTATAGATACATAGGTTTTATCATCATTAATCCCTTGTGAATATGGTAGAAGTGAATTATAGGTTAAAGGTAAATATTCAAATTTTGTATAATGTTATTTTATGAGTGATCTTACTTATCTTGAATGGTGATCTTGGATTGTTATTCCTTAATCTTCTCAATTGTCTCTAAATATTGTTATTATATAACTTTTATCCACATATCATTCTTTCATTGATGTTCATGGTGAAACCATACATATATATATTATGAATTATTTGATCCCTAATGTATAATGTTGATGTTTTTTTAATACATTGATTGATGATGTTAATTTATGATTGGGTGATTTTGTATTTAAATATATTTTAATTACAAAAGATAATATTAAATATATTATAATGTTGACCATTATTATCTTTATTTTATATTGTATATCAACATAATGGGGTACACGTTGCCCAAAATTATCTCCATTATAAAGGGGTAATGAAAATACTTTCATTCTTATCAATAGATGAATGTATTGTTTTTCTACGGTTGTCATAGATTTTTTAGTGAAAATATTTTTAAAAAGTATATTCTTTTTTTTCTAATTGATCAAAATTATAGAGATAAACCGCTAAAATGTCTACATACCATTCAATTAAAATATTATATCTTCTCATCTAATCTAGATACTTATGGATAAATAATAAATATTATAAAACAAAATATCTGTTTTTTTGAGAGATCACAATTTGGTAAAGTGAATTAGTTTAAGGACCTTCTATATTGATATGACTTAATATCATTCCAAAATTTTATGACTAATTCATATTAACATGAACTATTTTTATGTAATATATTATACCATATGCGACACACATGATTTTACTAAAGATATATAATGTCATAGTTTATTCATTCCCATGTTTTCATATTCCCAAAAAAAATAGTAAAATAAAAATAAATTATATTAGACAATAATGAAAACTATAGATACCCAAGAACATAATAGAAACAACATATTAGTAAGTTAGTGGTTAAAAGATATTATTTTACATTATCATTATGGTTCTAATTTGTCTCACTGTGTTATAAATGGTCAATTTACTATGTTATAATGTCATGATTTCCATGTAATAATCTAAAGGGTATTCTATATTGGCCTTATAGATTTTCCAATTCATCGATTTAGAATGTGTTGACAGAAATAGTATATTTTTAGAGGATAAATGTCTTAAAATATCATAATATAATGCATTGGGTAAGACACAATGTGATAATGATTTAATGTATTGTAAACTAGGAGAAAATATTCTTACCACCATTAATTGATTTGATTAAAAGATTAATTTCTGATTAAACATATGATTAAAAAGATATATGTATAATATATATTCAATGGAATTACCAATTTGATATATTTATTCAAAAAACATTTACAATGGTATGTAAGAATACATAAATTAATGGACATTTACTGAATTGTACTTGTAAAAGGGAATTTAAATTTTTTATTTCTAATCTAAATATAAAAAAAGGAATAGATATTAATGAGGACAATTTTTCATGTGATAAAAAATTATTTTCTGTACATAATTACCTTAATATGGGTTTTGATTGTGATAATCAATGGTGTATTTCAAATGATTAATAACACACTAGAAATATATATGTTCCCCTTAATTTTGAATAAATAATAACCTTCTGTAAGAAGGTCTAGTCAAAAATTTAATTTAAAAAAAATAATCATGAAACATAAATTTATATTAATTTAATTATAGATTATAATATGACAATATCGAAAATATTACAAAAAAAACATCAATGAATACTCATAATGTAAATCAACAACAAAATATTATGTATCTATTTCAAATATAAGTATGTTAATTTTCATATGGTATGCTATATGAAGTCAATTTCATATTTTATGTATTATTAATTATTTTTTGTATTCTCAAGAAGCTTAAGTAGATAATTAATATCATTTTCTATTATGGGGTTACCCATTATCCACATTATTAAAATAATATAATTTGTATATGGTTATCATATTTCTATTTTTTACTTAGTAATCCCCTGTTATCTTTTATGTATTATGATTTAACTATTACATTTGGATTCCATTTTGTATGATGAATAATGTTGAAAATAAAAAATTTTAGGATAGATTTAATGGTGAATTCATGGATTTCTTGTAGTTATCCTCTTAATAGTGATGTATTACTATTCACTGTTTGATTTTATGCCATGTAATGGGATTACACAATGTGAAATATCATCCTATAAGAATATTTTAACTTCACACACATAGTGAGAGGTTTACACACAATGTAAAGGGTACTCATTTTCTAATGGAAACTAATGGGTTTCTAATAACAATTTGATGATTTTTTTGATGTATTAGATCTTTGAATATCACATGACATTTAAGTTGATTACACATCATATTTTTTTTCATGCGTTGGGATTTTAGGGTGCTTTATTATTTTTTTCATATTGAATTCGTTGAATGATTCCTTGATCTCAAAATAGAGTATCTTTATAAGACCTTTTGGAAGATTCCCTCCCTTATGGTTTGGTTTATTAATATATTTATCATTGTTGGTGTCAGGGTTCTTCTCGTTGGTATGTAATATTTCTAGTTCTTCTTTTTATTTAGTTAAGATTGAAGATTTTGTTGCGGTTGAGTTTGGTTTTGTAATATGATAATGATGTTTATTAATCCTTTTCATCATTTTATCAAGTTTTTTAGGGCTTGTATAATGGTATCCAATTTCTATTATCAAAAGTTGTAGTTTTAACCTAATCCATGGGGTGGGCAGATCAATTCATGTGTTTTAATATCTTTAAATTCTATTTAATAATTTCGATTCTTTTGGGGTTTCAAATGGATAATCATTTTGTGAAACTTACAGGAAAGGTTTCATGTTTAAAAATGTTTTTTGTCTTTGGAAATGGAATTTCCATGATTTTGAAATGAATTTTCAAACTCGAATTTATACTTTCATAGAATTGGAAACGATTCAAAAAATGTGAGCATGGGTAAAAAAATGGAAATTAACAATTATAGATCATCTATATCCTTAGTTTTTTCAGGAAAGAGACACTAGTAGCATTTGTGTGTATGGAACCACTAGGATGAATACTTTTAGATATTGATGGATTGTGGTATGAATCGTTATTGGTTGGATCTAACATTATGTAGTTTTAGGATATATAGTGTCTTGTACATATTTTGTAATAGGCTGCAGCCCAACTAGATAGGGATTTATCATTTCAAGTTTTTAATGCATTATAGTTAATTTCACGTATATTTGATCACATATTTATAGTATTTTTACTTTTTTTATATGGATATGAATTTTGTAGGAAAAAATAATTGTAATTTTTAAGAATGTTTTAAAATTGTTTTGTTTTAATATGTTATTGAGAAACGAGATTTTTTTTAATATGGATCTTCTGAATTCCTGATATTAGACCCCATATAAATTCTTTTATGGTATCCAATATTAATTTTATATCATTTAATTTTTTTTCCATTGGTTGGTTTTTTATTTTTTATTACAACATTCAAGTAAAGTTAAAGAGATCATTTAGCATTATAGATTCTCTTACTGCTACTAATTCTATTGAGGATGGTTTGGAGGTGACCTGCTTATCATGTTGGTATTTGACATACATTATAGATTATGTTTTTTTGGAATGGATTATATTTATTTAGGGTATCTCATTTGTTTCCTCTCTATATTATAGTTGTATTTCTTGTTTTACTTATATTGAAGACTGGTCACTCTTATCATATTATTCCTAATTTAGATGATGGGTTGGTTCACGTGGCTTCCCTAGTTGGGACATATTGTCTGGTTAACATTTGGTATCAAAGGGATTCCCTACCTATCATTAATTAACACTTATTATGTCTAGTTATGTGTATTAGGTTGAAATGAGTTAGGATGATTAGAATTCAGATAGTAAGTGCGGAAAAGTATAATTTCCATCTCACATTAGTGATTGAATCTGAATTAACATGGGATGTTATAGATATTATTATATTTGAGATTTCGATTTTAAGGTTTTTTGAATTAACAATATGATTGAGTTTTTTAAATTTAAATGATAATTTTTTAATTATGGTCATTCGTGGTTTCATAATATTATAATTGTTTTATTTATTATAAATCAATTCTAAAAATTGGTCCAATTATTTAAACATTTTCACATAAATGAATGGTTTTTTTATTAGAAAATTCCACCAAGAAGAGTTATTCCAAATTTGAGAGTGGAATATGTGATGTGTGATCTATAATAAAATCCTCAAGTAAACTCTCATATTATTGATGTTCTTAACTATACCATTCGAACTCTGAGTCATGACAATGTTGGGAACCAAAGATGAGTAGTGGATCATTTCTATGAATTCACCAATTGAAATAAACATGTATTTCTTGGTGAAAAGGGACCCCAAGAATCTAGGGAGTATATTGAGTAGATTAAGAGGGTCTTATTAATTTTGAAAATTCATAAACACTTTATTGTTGGTTTCCCCATGTATATTATTGTGGGGCCATAAAGGATATGTTGGGACTCTATTTTCTACGATATGTTTCCTAATGAGGTTACCAGGGAATCATCCAAAATGACATTTAACCATATATTTTAAAACGAGATGTTATGTGCGGAGATGACCATACAGTTTCTTGCAATATTTTACAAAGGCCACGTAGTTTTTCTATATTACACACATTTTTCAATGTTAGGTAATCTAGAACTATAGTTCATTACTAATGAGAACCTAAATACATATGGTAATTAGTTCATATTGAGGAAGGATATTCAAATGAGGGTTACACAAATGTTTACTTAAACCAATTTTTAAGTGTCTGAAATGATAAAATTGGAGGTGTCAGTCATGGCTGGAGATATGTTTAGGGTGGATCTTTAGTTGGAGTGGTGGTTTTCAAAGGTGTGTTATCTCACAAGAAAACTAAACACATAAGTGTTCTATTTTCTAGAAGACTAGTTTTAGGGGAATCATGAGGATAAAATCATGTCATCTGCTACTATTGAAGGATGTGTGGTCTTGAAAGGCCTATCTATTTAGAGGCACCTATGAATTTTCGTTTTTTTAGATGATCATGCTTTATAAAATGTGTTTTTCAACATATTTTAGGGGTTAGTGAACTTGGATCCACATTCACAAAGGGATTTCATGTTTATAATTAATTTTATAAGGGTGGTGGGTCTAATCCTTATGCCAAGGGTATGTTTAGTTGATATTACTATAAAAATTTATCTCAAAGAGTAGGTATTAGAGGAATCTGATGCATGGAAATTTATTTGTAGAGGAAAAATAATTATTTAATCTTCTATGGTGAACAATTTGATTAATACAGGTGCTACTCATTATATCATATCATCAATGTTATTTGACATGTTTGTTTTGTGTTCAAAACTTATTCCATTATTGTTGGACCTTTTGAAGGAATTATGAATGAGTTTCAAATATGGTTTCAAATGTCCCATGGGTTGGGTTATGATAGGCGACATTGAAGTGGAATAAGAATTTTTAGTTATTTTTATTGAAATTTTATACATGATTATTGAATGTTAAATCAAGTGAATATTAAAGACATATATCATTTACTAATAATTGATGATCTAGTTGATCAGTTTAGAGGGGCTCCGTGGTTTTCTAATATTTTTCTCTTATCAGGGTACGACTAGTTGAGAGTTTAAGAAGTGAATATACCTAAGACAACATTTATAATTATATATGGTCATTTTTTTTGGTTATTCTGTTATGACTTATTAACTATATATTTCATAGGTTCTTATATTGTTTTGTGGGTTTTTTGAATAGGAGATTATTGTGTACTCCAAGTGATAGGATTATCACATGGACAATTTGTATATTATACCTAAAACCTTAATAAAACATCTAATGTATGGTTATATTTTCATGTGTGATTTTTGGATCACAGAGATGCATTTTATAGGGGATATAATATCTAATAGAGGTATCTTATTGGATTATGAAAGGTGCATTCTATTATGTCCTGGGAGAATCCTAGAAATGTGTTTGATAATTTTCGCTTATTTGGTTTGGAAACACATTATAGTCAATTTTTTTAGTAATTCTCTATTATCACCTCTCTAATGAAGTATTTAACCCATAAGGGTGTAATGATGTGTTGGATTACAATTGTAAATGATATTTTTCAGATCCCAATGTAAGGGTTACTTCAAATCAATTTTTATGCTAAAAAAACCATAATTGGGTTATGATAACTTCTATGATACTTTTAGTATGTGTTTTGAATATATATTAATGCATACGAAATATGTGGCCACTTATGGGTCTCTCATGTTATGTCCTCGTGAGAAGAACCACCCACCTATGATCTTGAGTTACAAGATGTTATGCCTGAAATCATAACATGGAATCATTATCTCTTCCTAGAGTAATATACAGGGTATTCCGATCATATGATCTTGAATTATATTATTTATATAGATGAATCTGAATTTAATATATATTATATTGGTATAGTATATTAGTAATTTTGACATTGATATTTATTTTTCACACAGTTAAGGGTGTGTGGTTTTTGATATGTTGAGAAGAAAATTATGATGAAAATATGTGAAGGAATCTGTTTAGGAGTAAAATTTGATGAGTTTCTTTGATAAGATGTTCTTGGTAGTGGAAGAGGATAGCGGATAGTTATGTTTGGATTCAATGAGGTAATTTTCATCATTTTATGAAATGGTTTGGCATGAGTAGACCTATGACACCATATTCTATGGTTTCATTGAATGTTGTTTTATTAGGAGAACATTAGGTGGTTGTTCTCAGTCTCCCAGTAGAGACTTTAGCTTCCATTGAAGGTTTTTTATTTAATTATCCATGATACATGATTTGTTTTAAAGTTGGAACCTGTATGGTTGGTCATAAAACTAATGATCTAAAATGATTTTTCATGGTTTTAGACATCTGTATAGGTGGATGTGAATGATGTGGTCTATTAAAAATTTTGTTTTACAGTTTCTCATTTTTCGGTGAATTATGGGAGAATCCCAGAGACATATAGGTTTTTTGCAGTTCTAACCCATTATAGCATGGAATTTTTATGATATTTCCATGGACTTAATAATTGGGATTCCACTAAATTCTAGTGGGAATGGTTTCATTCGGGATATCAATGATAGACTCACTAAATCTATGAATTTATTACCTATCATAGAGGTGATGAATGTGGAAAATCATTTGGGATTGTACATCTAAGAGATTTTTATAATTAATGGGGTTACCTATATTGTTTTATATAATAGGGACATGGGTTTCACATCCAAATATTGGAATTTTTTTTAATAGTAAATGGACTTCTAGTTAAAATTAAGAGTAATAAATTATCTAAAGATAAATGTACAAATATATATAGCTATCAACATTATTGAGGATATGTTAGAGGATTTTGTACATGATTCCATTGGATTATAAGAAATGAATTTATTATGGTATAATATTCCTATAACGATAGTTATCAGATATGAGTCATGTCGGGACCCTATAATGAATTTTATTGGTGTCCATGTTAATCTCTCATGTGATGGGAAAAATGGGAGAGTGGTCCATTATTTGTTTGAGCATTGTTCAGAAGATGATGATAGTGTTGTCCTAGCTGATGTGGAGGAATTTTATCATACAACTAAGTCTATATAAATATTGTGGGAACCATCGGTATCATTATCTATAATTTGATGTTGGTACTCAGGTCTTCCTCTGTGTTCCACCTCATATAGGACAATGTAAGTTGGGTAAGTATTGTATGATCAAAATGAGGTTGGTGGGACCCTTTGAGAATGTAAGATGACTCAAGACTGTGGGTTATTGGGTGGTCTTTCAGTCACAATTAATTTCAATAAATGATGACTTTTATGTATCCCAGTTGAGGTGGTATATACTAAATACTTCCATGATATTATATGGGAGGATATTGATATATAGAATGATTCAAAATTACATGAGTATCCAATTTAGATTATGGAACACTATGATAAGTACATGCAATGTAAAATAATCCCCTTTGTCTGGGTACTATGATATTGTAGATAGAATCCCCATAAACATGGGATCAGGAGTCCTTGATGAGAGAGTAGTGGCCTTTTCTTTTTATGGATCTTTGAACCAGATCACTTTTAGGGATAAAAAATCATTTATTGTGGGGATATTATAGCGACCCATTAAATTGTCATTATTTATTATTTAACTATTTCTGGATTCCTTTTTTGTTTCATGATTATTACTGAAAAACTAATAAGGGTGATACCTATAATGGTGAATTATGTAATTTTTTTATTTTCAAAATAAACATATCATTTTACTACTCACTGGATGATTTCACATGGTTTAATGGGATTACATGATTTCTTATTTTTGTTGGGTAGAATCTATGACACAGAAACATAGTGCGAGTGGTTTACACACCGTGTAAATGATTCATTCTTTATAATGGAAAAATTGATTTTTCAATAAAATTTTTATCTGTTTTCGTGTAAATGAGATTCTTGTGTTATATGATGAGTTAGTGGATTACACATCTTGTAATAATAACCTGTTTTAATTTAGGGTGATACATGAGGGTCTTCTTATTTCTTTAATTATAGGATTCATTTCTACCAAACGAGTATCTCTTACAAGGAAATTTTCGTTGATTCACTCCCTTCAGTATTTCATTATTACGCAACTGATCTTCATTATAGTTGGGGTTATTTTCTATGTTCATATAATCCTCAAGGTGTTTATTTGGATTTGGTTATAAATAACGTATTGGATGAAGTTGTGTTTATATTTGTGATTTGATATTCATTTCAATCAATACATTTCATCTTCATGTCATTCCTTATTGTTTGAAGGCTGGTCTCTTTGTTTCAGATCCCTTTTTTCAAAGAAGGTTTCATTATCATCATTCTTCGAGTAGGTGGAAAAATTCTACTATTATAATTTCATGAATGTTTAGTTTTTCTTGTTGAATTCATTTCGTTTTGAAATTGATATCATGTTTTTAAATTGAAAGGAATGGTTTTATGAGTTTTAACAGGATTTTATCTATAGAAATAAATTTTCATTATGTTGTAAATGAATTTTAAATCACTAAATATACTAGATTATTTATGTTAAATTATCAAAAAAATGATTCATGGATTATAAAATTTAAATTAATAATCATAGAGCATTGGTAACATTGGGCGTGTTAGGACCAACACATGGGTTTCCTTAGTGAGTGTGGAACAAATTATAGTAAACCATTTGTACATTTATTCATTGTAGAATGACTCGATATTTTTTCCATCCAACATTATGAATTTTTAGAATATAAAGTGTCCAGTAGAAATGGTCACATAGGATAGAGCATTACAGGTTGGTTATTTTTAATTTTATTAATATTTTATGGTAGATTATTTCATAGATATGTTCTCACATGCTTATATAATGATAATATATTATAATAGGATATTTATTTTTAAAAAAAAATTGATCGAATGATTATGTATTTTTTTTAAATTGTTTTATATATGAAATTTCATGTGGAACTGGATTATATTTTCATGCTATATATTTTGAATTGCTGATATTCTAATATGTATATATTCTTTTGTGGTATCTAAATAGGTTTTTTTCTCACATGTAATTTTTCATTTAGTGTGATTTTGATGTTGTATTGTTGGATTCATGTAGTGGGACATACATATTTTAGCATGTTTCCATATCTTATTTTTGCTACCTTAGGTTTTTGTTGGTATGGAGGTGACCTACTGGTCAGTGGGGATCTGACATACTTTTGGTAATAATTGGTTTTGACATGGATTTTATGTATTTGTGGTATATTATATATTTTATCCTTGTAATCTGGTGTTATTACTTTCTTTACATATTTCTTATATTGGTTTTTATTTTCCTATTTTACCTAATTTACATGATAGGCCAATTAGGGTGGATTTCCATTTTGACCTAGGTTGGTTCCTTACATACATGATAATATTAGGAATTAAAAAAATAAATGAATAATATTTTTTCAAATGAAATCATAATAAATAATGTTTTTTCATTTCAATATCATGGTATTTGTTGTATTTAATTTATAAAAAATGGTACCCAGGTTCATAATTTCTTAAATTTAAATGGATTGATACAAGTAATGGATAATGTGTTTATCTATAACATGATGTTTTTTGAAATTATGTACCTACTTGTTTTCTCATATTACATACCATATATATTATAACATCATGAATATTAATTTAATTTGTCAAATTACTATGCTACTAGGACAGATTCATATGACACATGGAGTTGGATAATAACTATACCTCTTGAAATTAATTTTATGGAAAAAATGTTGTTCCATGTAAGAGAATTAAAAAAATCCATAAAATTTTCCTAATACATTTCTTACATTTTCATATAACATTATCCATCATCCATCATCCGATAGATAAGATGTTTCCAATAATCATTCATCTATTACTGGTAATATCTTATTTATATTAAATATTATATACACTTTTCATAACAATAAACCATCACTATATTTGAATTAATACTTGAAGAGGTAATTTAAATTAAGTATATTATTTTATTTTTAATACCCTTTAATACATTACTATTAATAAAATTTTATGTTTCAATAATATTTTGTATATATTTGTTTTGTATGAAGGTTATATTCTATAAAATTGTTTCACTAAACCTTTGGAGTTGTTGGATTAGGATCCAACCAATGTTAAACATCTCATTTTCAATCACATGATTATATATAAAAATTAATATATTTGATTTTATATTTTCATATATATTATCTTTTATTTTAAATAATTAATATTATTTATTGTCTCTGGTATATAGTAGTATAAGATACTCAATCTGAGGGTCTGATGAGGTTTTCATACAAGATTGTATTCATCAGTTTTTACAAAACAATAAAAATATATCCATAAAAAGGGATTTTAATTTTCTTTTTGATGATCATATCAAGTTTCATCAACCTGGTTACATTTTTATGTTGTCCTGGTATTTATTTATCTCTAATAAAAAATGTGAGGATTTATTGAGGAGTTCATAATTGGGTTAAAAGAATTGAGAGAAGGCATAATCCACACATAGTGCTAGGAGTCAAACATTTAGTATATATTCATGATAATTGGTAATTACTATTTTTTTACATATACTTATAATATATATATATATTGTAATATTCATGTAATATACTCCATATTATTCTATTATAATTACTTATGTACATATGATGAGGTAAACCAAGCATAGTTTAAGAGATATATTATGTTATTAAAACCATTATATTTTTGTTATTATTATATTTTGGTCTTCCTAATTAACATTAATTTTTTTTCATAATTTTTATTTCTAAATTATATTGTAAGAAATATATGAGGGTGTGATTTCTCACATGTCTAAAAGATAGGATGATACTGAGAGTGAGGAATCATAAATTCGTGTTCTTATGTGGAATCCAACATATTGGATACCATTAATGGACTCTAAAAATTTGTCTTATAGATATTGGTTCACAATAAACACCAACTAAAAATTTATGTTATAAAATTGATTTCATCAGTAATACTTAAGGGTTATCGTATATAATTTCTTCTATTAATAGAATAACGGGAAAATGTGCCCTCAAGATTAGTCTAACTGAAGGCTTTGATGAGTGTGACATGGGTATATTAAATAATAATAAAATTTCTCTAAGTATATGTTCTAGATACAGGATTAGATGTTATAGAACATGTGATGACTCAGACATAGTTTACGGATGGATAATCCACAATTTAAACATGATTATGATCCCCACACAACACCATTATTACAGTTTTATAGATAATAAAATTGAATGTTAAATTTTTTTCCCTGAATGAGATTCTATATTTTTTAATTTATTAATTTATTATAATGTTTTTACATATTGTTTATGTGTATTTCATGATATTTTTGTCCCATAAAGAAAATTATTTATTGCGGATAATTATTTTCATCATAAAAAAATTACTGATTACCATTTTCTCTAAAAAAGTAAAATTGGTAATTATGATTTAATATTAATTCAATCAAAAAATATAATTTGGATTATGGTAATATTAGATCCTTATTCTCAATTTAAGAAAAATAGGTCTCAATGTATTTTAAATTTTCTATTTAAAATACTATTAATAATGTCATTTTTCATCATTCATTTCATATGATATAATTACATCCCTAATAGAAATTTATATTGATATTTTTTCACAAATAAATATCTCTAAATGATGCATGTTTTTTACTTACTAGATCTCAATAATTCTATACGTATGACAGTATGATGATAGGGGAAATTACATTATGACCACAAGAAAATTAGTTTAATTGATAATAGTTTCTAGTTAGTAACAATTATTTTTTTGATGACTCAAGGATTTCAATCTATATTTTAGTAAATTATAGAAATAAAGTGATAGATTTCATACAAATGTGATGTTATTTTTTGTTCTAAAATTGATTTTACTATGGATATGGTAGCACTTTACAACCACTAAACACTTATGCATTGGATTCATCAAATAATGTATTGAGTAATTTAAATAATTTTTCATAGAATGTTAAAATTGTGTATATTCTATATACATAGTTACATAATATTTTTATAAATGGAATCATAGTAATCATTTAAATTTCATGTGTTTTCCAAATATATGGAATTTGAAAAATCACAATTATTCCTAGAGAATCCATAATGGAAAATTATTTGTCTAGAATCCCATAATTAGTTATTAAATTTAATAATATTGGGTCACACATATATGGTCTTTCTGGCCATCCCATAATTTAATAGGCTATTTTAGTGATATAAATTATACAAAAATCCCAATTTCTCCTATTAGCACCTCTATATATTTAATATCACAAATCATTTAATTTTTTTTCAAAAAAGATCAATGATTTATGGGTTTAAACTATTTTTATGTAAACTTATAAACAATATTGGTTAACTATTAATCTACAAACAGTTCAATAGATCCATCATTTGAAAAAGATGTATTCTATTGGAATACATATATCATAAATAGATGTACTATTGATGTGTATACCATTGTTAAGGTATAACTTAAATAGATCTACCGTTAGTTGAGTGGACTGTCATCTTATATAGTAACAGAATCAAACTATCGCATGATTGTTCTACCACTAATTTATGCTACAATTTACTGATACTACTGAAATGATGATCTACCACTATAATTCATATACAACCAATCAACACTTCATATATAAGTAAATTTCCACTACAGATAATCTACCAATGGAACTCATATATCTCTATTGAGCATCTACACCTATAATAGATCTGACGTTCATAAATCTACAACCAAAATGATGCCATTTTTTCTAGACTGTTATTCAACTGAAATCCTCCAATGAATAATTACACAATTAAATACATTCAGACACACAGGGATTGGTGAATTTTTATTATTAACCATCTCCATGGATGACATTAATGATAAATAACAACATTAATTGATTTGTTTCTCAATATGAAGATCTAACAAATAATTACACAGATAGTCTAATAATTAAATGGCTTTCAGACCACTATGACACTGTATTTTCAAAATAAATCCAAGAAACATGTATGAACTCCTTTCAAAGAATGTTTCATGAACCTATTTACATCTAATTCTTTTTAGATCGAAAAATATAAATTTTTCCTATATTTCTATTATATTTCTATTTATTATTTATACTTGAGTTATGTAATTTCTTTCTCTGATAATCTGTAAAACACTAACTCTTGTAATAAACAACAGCGTGAGTGAATATCCCCCCAAATTTGATTAACTATATTCACAATAAAACTATGAAATAGGTCTTGTATGACCTATAAATTTTTATCTCATGTATAACTATGGAAGAAGAATTGTTCCTAGATAGCCTTTTGGGATGTTGTTTGTAAAACCTGTCATAGGTAATGGAACAAGTTTATTATTTAATAGTCTTCTTAATAGTGTATGATTTCTAAAAAGATGGTATTATGCTTCGAATTGTGTCCCAACCCATAATTTCAATTCCACATTGTGTTTATAGTTTTTCTAACATCATTTTGAATATCAAAATTTAATTTTCATTATATCCATATCAAAGCATTGTGTGGATAATTAATATTAAATTCGACCTATTATAGTGTGGTAGATTAATTAATTCCTTTTCAAAATTCCAGGTGATTTAAATTATTATATTAACTGATCAATGTTCCCTTTTGGGATATGATTCTTAGAATCAAATTCTATATTTCATCCATTTTACTAACTAGTTGTTTTAAAAAATTGAGTGTCATGACACGCCTTCACCAAAATGAGGGAAGGGACAGAAGATTGCCAGAACATTCGTTCTTTAATTTTAATAAGAGATAATGACCCCTGAGACCCGCTTTCAATAGGTCTCGGAGTGGTGACTAGCACCAAGTGTATAGAATCAAACACAAATGGAAGGCATTGCCCTTTTTATTTTAATAGGACCAGGAGATAAGATAAAAACCCCAAAAAAACCAATGATGAAAGTAAATGTAAAGATGAAAATAAACCATTCCCATATGCATGTTGAAATGTAAGAGATACAAGCCACAAGAACTCCAAAGTTAAAGTACCAAGAAAGGGAAAACGACAACATCAACTGCGTAATGGTCTGGGCTAGTACAGTTCTGCATGATCCTTGATGTCCTCCTAGAAACCTAAAAGCAGTTTTATATATATAGGGTGACCATACATGTATAGTCAGTATGGAAAACCAAAGACTCTCGTGCACAAGTGGGGAGGCATTCTAATGCCCTGTGAGAAAAGAGAAAACCAAAGCACCTAGCGAGGAAAACTATCCACCCAACCCTCACCATTGAACACTCCCCAAATAACACAAGTCAAGTAATGTATAGTAATAGCACATCAATGTTTGGGTACCCCTCACAACTTTCCCACTGGTTATTGAAGACATCCTAAGCATCGAACCAATCCCCCCATTCTCATCATAGTCACACTGCCACACCCTGATCGCACACACACCAGGGCCACAACCAAGCATCCCGCTCGCAAACACCTGGGCCACAACCACACATCCCGCCCGCAAACACCTGGGCCACAACCACACATCCCGCCCGAAAACACCTGGCCCACAACCACACATCCTATCTGTAAACACCTGGGACACTATCACCACGTGTAACAACGCCCGCAAACACTTTGGCCAGAACCACTATCGCCACACCCGAAGACACCTCGGCCTCATCCCGAAGATACTTTGGAAACAACCTGCCTGCAAACACCTGGACCAATGACAACACTACCCTTCCCAAAGATTTTTGGGAAAAAAGAACATCAGGCCATCACAGCGTACCCGAAGAGTGTTGGTTTATTCGAGAAAGAGAGGATAAAAGGAGCTAATAACTAGCCACTCATATGAGTGTTGGTAAAAACACCCTCCCCCGTTAAATGGGGGTGTTCACCACTTAAGTGCTCAACAAGGGTGGGGAGCGAATAAGAAATGTAAGAACTACAATTATATGTATAGAATACAAGCACCCATCCCATCCTAGGGTTTCCGAAGCCAAACTAATAACAAACACCTATTACTATTCATTCATAAAAGAACATCAAAACACTCACAACCAAGTCACATCACATTACCTAAACCAATCACCCACTTAACTATTCTTGTTCTCATGTTAAAGTGATCCCATTTAAGAAAATTCTTCACTAATGGGTAACTAACATGCATAACCACAAGCCAGATAAAGAGAAATATCCAAACAACAATTTAAGCATTCGCACCCGGTTCTCTTGTGAAGTCACAACAACAATGGGATAAGTGAGATCCCTCAAAGTACTGGAACCAAAGTAGGCATCAAGGTATAACACCACATCCCCAAAACCTTGAACCAACGATATGCCAACAACAGAGGATTCCACCACAATTCGTATCACAAGTAGAGCAACCACATAGTTTCAGACTCACAACTAAGAGGATCCCATCCTCACCCAAATTTCCTCGTAATCACCAAGAAAAACAGCAATCCTACTACCAAAATTGAGTAGAAAACTTCCAGATTGAATCACATCATTCATTAGGTTCTTCGTTCATTTTGTTAACCAGGGTGGTCACACAGAGATTCTTGTTTTACTGAACATTCATTCGACCAGCTGAGTTTAAGTGATTAACCAAATTCTGGATTTCAGTCATTAAATCACCACTGAATAAATGGTTCATTAGTGTGCAAGGAAAGTCCACCAACGATCATGATTTTCAGCAAGTATAAGCCCAAATGGATCACAATAACATAGAAACAGAAAAGAATACAGCAGAAATGTCAACTGCACCCCATCATCCTTTAATAGTCCATTTATTATATTTGTTAAGGTTTGGTTTTGTCAATCCCCACAAAAACAATATCATTCCCACCCCGCCTGATACAAATTGAAGAGATATTAAGGAAAACCCTGACATGGTTGATCAAGGATCCATGTTCTTCTTCACGGGCCAAGAACTGGGAATGCACAACTTGCATGGGAGGAACGTCAATGACTCCAAGTGTGAGACGAAAATCTTCAGTACAGGTGCACCACTTTCCTCGGAAATGGAGACTCCAAACTCACTGGGAAGAAATACGAGACCATCCAAGAGGAAGAAGAATAAGGATGAAATTCTCGTGCGATATATAGATAAGATCCTATTGTTACGGGATATGGGGATTTGAACGGCTTTAATGTCAGATTGTGGTATCACCACAATGTTTGGTGGTTACACATGATGGGATTAATTGTTATTTAATGATTCCCATCAGAAAAAGGTGGTAACATCTGTGACATTAAGGATATTATATAAACAGAGGGGAATGTTACATGGACACCAGCTGGGTCAGTTAAAGTTCTACCCACCCTTAGGAATTTAAACATTGATTAAGGGGTTAATACCAGCCTTGAACCACTTATAAAAGTTTAAAAAGGCCTAAAAGTGGTGTTACAGGAGATACAGAAGAAGAAAAACCCGACAAGACTGGGTGGCACCGATCGTGCCACACAACAATCGGTCGCACCGATTGGGTGCACACCGATCGGTCGCATGCCGAACGGTCGCACGCTGATCGGCCGAACACCAATCGGCCCCAAGCCAATCGGTCTCACAAACCGAGATGCCACCCTTAGAATCCATAATTTGGAAATGGGATGGGCCATGAGGGTCTGGGCCAATACATCATATACCCCTCAAACTATTCTTTTCCTTGAGAATCAATCCAATGCAGAATGGAAGAGGGGTCCGAACAACAACCTGGAAAGATACCTCTCAAGAAAGGACCCCATCAACATCTAGAAACACTTCTCTCTCAAGAATCCATGCAACATTAAAGGGGTCAAGCTGTCTAGTCATATGGGTCAGGGAGATTCTTCCTCTATGTCGAGATACTATCCACTTAGGGCGGAACTGACTCGCCCTCACCGGTTTAATCACATCCACCTTAATGAGTATTGATAAAGGATCGGGTCCTCCCATCTCCAAAGTCAGGAAATTTCCTAACACTCCCCAGGTAGGTAAACAAAAAATTTCATAAACTAACAAGGTTAGCACTACATCAGAACAAGCATATAACGAAACAGAACAAAACTCAAAACAGCTCCGGGTATTGGGCGCACATCTGCATCTCATGTTCCCAGGTACTCTCTTCGAGCCCGCTATGCCTCCATAACACATGGACCAAAGGGATGGTTCGTCCTCGGATAACCTTCTCCTCACAATCCCCGATCCTCACATGTCTTTCCATAAAGGTCTTGTCGTCCTCGATATCTAGCTTTCCCCAGTCGAGGTTGTGTGAATGGTCATGCAGATATCACCTTAGTTGGGACACATGGAAGACATCGTGTATCCCCAGTAGTGGTGGTGGTAGCACTAGAATATAAGCCACTTATCCCACTCACTCCAGCACTTCGAAGGGTCCGATGAACCTTGGAGAAATCTTACTCTCCCGGACGAACCATCATTTCCCACACCCAGGGGAGACCTTCAAGAACACGTATTCCCCGACCTCGAACTCCAAGGGTCTCCTCCTATTATCGACATATGATTTTTGCCAGCCCTGAGATGCCTTTATTCTCTCTTGTATAAGCTGAACCTTCTCTGTCGTGCCATGCACCACTTCCGGGCTAGGAACACCTATTTCCCCAACCTCAGTCCAGCACACAGGGAAGCGACATGGCCATCCATACAAGGCTTTGAATGGATCCATGCCAATGGTAGAGTGATAGCTATTATTGTAGGAAAACACTACAAGAGTCAATTGCCACACCCATGATCCCCCAAAATCTAGGATACATGCTCGCAGCATATCTTCCATTTTCTGGATGGTGCGCTCCGTCTGTCCATCTGTCTGAGGATGGAATGTAGTGTTAAGATGTAGTTGGGTGTCAAAAGCATGCTGCAATCCTTTCCAGGATCGTATGGTAAATCGTGCATCCCTATCAGAGACTATGGACCTCAGAACTCCATGCAGCCGCACCACCTCATCCATATACCTCGATGCTAATGCATCCCCAGCACCCGACTCTATGATCGCCAGAATGAGAGCCGATTTCTTCAACTGGTCCACCACTACCCCAGATAACGTCATAGCCTTCTTGAACCTTGTGAAGCCTTGTGACGAAATCCATCAATATGTTGTCCCACTTCCACTCGGGTAAATCTAAAAGCTGCAAATAATCGCCTGGAACACAGTGTTTAGCCTTCACCTGTTGTCAAACTAGGCACCTGCCCATGAACTCTGCCACCGTCTGCTTTACCCCAGGCCACCAGAACTGACCCCTCAAGCCCCGGTATATCATGAAATCTCCTGGGTGCGCTACTAGGGGTGACTTTTGGAACTCACCAAGAACCCTTCTGTTCATCTCTTCTGGGACGAACAACTTCCCTCGGACAAGAATCTGGTTCTGACCATCCTCCATCCACCCTTTCGGAGCATCACCTTGGTTAACCCGGTCACGCATCACTTCACTCTCTATGTCTCCCCCCTAAAACTCCTGCACCTATCATAGTAGAGAAGACTGCACAGTCAACTGATACAGGAAACCTCTACCACCATCCATCCTCTCATCCAGGTGTAGGGCATCCAACTCCTCCATCACCTTCCAAGCATCTACTGACACTCGAACCGCATACTTCTACGACTTCCTGCTCAAGGCATCGGCCACCACATTCTATTTCCCTGATGTGTAAGAAATCATGAAGCCTTAGTATTGAAGAAACTCCACCCACCTACAATTCCGCGAGTGCAGGTCCCACTAGGAGAAGATAAACTTATGCTTTTGTGATCGGTGAACACCATGAAGCGCTCCCCGATGAGGAAAGGCCGCCACAACTTTAGTGAAAAAACAACCACCACGAGCTCCATGTCGTGGGTGGCATAATTACGCCCATGGGTACATAACATCCTAGACCCATAGGATATCACCCATTATCACTGCATCAACACACAAATGAGGCCTTTCCCTGAAGCATCCCTGAACACCTCATACGCTGCCCCTTCTTCCAGAAACCTAAGCACTAGGGCACTTACCAACTTCTCCTTCAGATAGATGAAGGCTACTTCACACTACCCATTCCACATGAATGCTTGGTCCTTCTTGGTCAAATATGTCAAAGGTGCTTCAACTCAAGAGAAGTTGGGTACAAACCTCCGGTAGTAACCAGTCAGTCCAAAAAAACTACGAACCTCTGCCATGTTCATGGGTGCATCCCAAGAAACAAATGCCTAGACCTTCGATGGGTCCACCGCTATCCCCTGCTCAGACACCACGCACCTAAGGATTTGTACTTCTCACATCCATAACTTGCACTTGGACAACTTCCCATAGAGTTGATGCCTCCTGAGGACTTTTAAAACCATTCTCAGGTGCTCAGTGTGATTCTTCTCTGATCTTTAGTAGATTAGGATGTCGTCAATGAACACTACTATGAACCGGTCCAGGTACTCCCGAAAGATGGAGTTCATGATCCCCATGAATACATCAGGATCGTTCGTAACGCCGAATGACATGACCACAAACTCAAAGTGCCCATACCTGCTGTAACACCCCAGGTAAATAAAGAATATGAAATTTTTATATTTATCCCTATTTCTGAATAAAATGTTAATATTAATTTATAGGGAACGCTATGCTCGATGGCTTATCCAATACACAAGAATGAGTTTCTTTGAAATCTTGTGTCACACTCTAATAATAAGATAATTTTATTTTAAATGGTAGTCAACACCTAGCCATTGTAATGAAGGGAATGAACAGAAATAACTACAAAATTATTATATATGCTTTTCAAATATTATTACTTTTTACAATAAATGTTAGAGGATTAAAAATGCGAATGAATCCAATTTTAAGTGTAAACATTCTAATATTCTTTAAAAGGTCTATCAACCTCTTTTTGATGGAGAACATCTTTTGAATCGACTTTTTGACAATTTTATGTGTTATATTTGACGAAATAAAATTCTTCTTTAGAATCGGGACATCAAAATTTACTTTGTATAATTTTTTGGTATTTTTCCGATAAAGTTCATTTTTTAATGAATAGTGAACAATGTTGTATTTTAATTCAAAACCCCTTTTTAATCTAATTTATTTATATGAATAGAGTATATTTAAAATTGGTTTTAAAGTAAAATTAGAATATATTTTTACCATTTAATCCAATGGTGGTCATTGGAATTAATTTCACTTTGAAATTGGACTTAAACTACTGTCAATCTTTTAATAGATATTGTTTCTTAAAAACACGTTATTTGTTTTGACAGTGGGAATTAATTATTAAATTAATTAATGCAACATATATGTTTTGAATTTTGTAAAATAGAAATTATTTTTGAATTCAGAATATCAAAACTATCTTAGGGTTATTTTTTGGTATTTTTCTGAAAAACATCAATTTTTTATGAATAGTGAAACCACTAAGTGGCAGTTTAAAAACCGATTTTTCATTTAAATGAAATGTTACCACTTCTGTTATTTGAATTTCAAAAATCCGACATACATGTTTGTCATGAGGATGTAAATTTTGGGTCAATGGGATTAAAATATTTTTTTTGGTGAATGGTAACTTTAAAGTTTTTAATCGTGATTAGAGGTAATTAGTGTAGTTTATGTTTAAAATAATGTTTTAATAATATGAAATGACCTTGACACATGTCCTACACTTATTGGATGTGTCATGGACGACCCATACAATCCATGGGTCAACTTGGGGACCCCATGGAGCAACATTGGTAGGAAAATTACATTAATAAATTTTTATTTAATGTTAAAATAAAAATGTCACAAACATGAGTTGTTTTACTAAAACAATTTTTGAATGGGGTTATACAAGTCTTATTTTTGACTATAAATATTGATTATAATTATAAAAATATTTCCAACATGATGATAGTTTTTTTATAATTTTTTGACATTATATAAATTAAATTATTTATGACACCATGATGATGTAGGGATTACCTCATTATTGAACGATTTAAATAAAATGAAAGGATAATGTAAAATCTAAGACCTACACTTGTCAAAAACAAATTTTATGGGTGTATTTAGAACTCTTATAACCTTATACTCGAAATATATAATTTGGGGACCTTTAAAATCCGAACATAATTTTATAATAAAGTAAAAGTTTATAACATTCCAACAGTGCCCCTCCTCTCCACTTATAAAAGGCCCCCACCTCTACAACCATAACCACACCTCTCAAGACTTTGGCTCGGACAACCCCTACCCATTTCATCTCTCCAAATCCCTCTATTAATAATTTATGAATCACATTTTGGATGAATCCTCTCCAAGGAATCCATTGAGCTCAAATCAAAAAGAGTAACCCGATTTAAAGGAAATGTCTTCCCTTGTGTTCTTTTGTTTTATTTTGCTTCTCCAACCTTCTAAAATCTTTTTATTACATTCTTTTGTAACAAAAACATTATCTTCAATATACTAGGATGTGTTTATGTGAATTATTAGAGCAAAAATTACACATAAATATGTCTAATGGTTAAATAACATACTGTTTCTGTGGATGAAAAATTTTTGCCTCACGAAACAATGATTGTTCAATATTCGCTTAACAACATTCATGGTGGCCATTATGATGTCACTATATTTTAAATATGATATATATTTTATTTATGTTTTCTATATGTTTCTGAATTTTATATTTAAAACATTCCTTTAGGCATTTCATGTTCTGAAAATGCGATAATTAATACGAGGATGTGTGGACTACCGCCCCCTCAAGTGATGTGACTCGTTCATGCAATACATGGAATGTATAAAGAATGAAATTGATGAAATTATGTGATATATATAACATATATATTGTACTGTAATATGAACTGAATAATAATATTTAAAGGAGTTCCTTGAAATTATAAATTGACCAAAGTTTATTATTCAGGAAGATAAATTAACGAACAAGACAAGTCAGACTTGAGGTAAGGGATCCAACCTCTCTCTTTCTTTTTAATTACTCTATTTTATGTAATTTATTTTAAGATAATACTTCTTATGTTTGGGGATTTTCTATTATATTCCCAATACTGTAGTGTTTATTTTCATATTATTAGAGACCCTATTTTATCTCATCAATCCATTTTTGGATGTTTAAAGTGGCGTCGTTAGGCTGTCGAGTTTTCGTAAGGGATTTTTCATCTCACTTTTATTCCCATGAGATTTATGCTACATTTTCCACCACTTACATTGAGTGGTGTATGTACTTCCCATTATTATACTATTTGCATAATATAATATCATTTATGGATATTTACATATTCATTGTATGACCCTTCTTCAATGGGGTGTACGTTTCGAAAGTTACCCAAATCGGTAAGCCGACCTTTCACCCTCCTCTTTTTAAAAGGCTTCATTTGTTATGTCTTTTAATTTACATCTTTTTATGTTGGGATATGTTCTTATATTTCCTTAATGATGTAAAGTTTATTTCCAAGTGATGAGATTCCATTCACTCTCTCATCGACTAATTTTCTGAATTTTGACGTGATGTCGTTAGGTTGTCGGATTTTTACAAGGGAACATCTTAACCCAATTTCAATTTCCTTGGGTTCAACTTGTACTTCATGAACATGTCATCATATGAATATTTGTGAATGACATATGATTGTTTCACACTTAATATCCACTTATATTGGGTGTATTTATATTTCTCACACATAATTATGTGATAGATTTATCCTTAATTTAAGGATACCATCTTTATAATGGATTTCATCTCAATTTACATTTCCATTGAGACTTCATTGTTGTTATGCACCAATTCACTCTTATATGGTGTGTATACTATCCTTTGAAATATTATATCATGAATCCCTTTATTCTCATGATATTATAATGTTCAGATTAAATGTTATTCCGCAATAATTTGTATTCAAGAGTCTCTCATTTTATTAAAAACACTTTAACAAAAATATCATTTTAAATGTTTTAAAGATTCATTATTATAAATATTTATCATTAATGTCCATGTTTTCAAAGTGTTTTTCAGTATTTATTTATATTCAAATTAATGTTTTAAAATTATAATTCCATTTAAGGCTTCAAAGTGGTATGAGACACTTTGATTCAAAAATCTCTTTTAAATGATTTTTGAAAATGGATTGATTAATTCAATGTCTTGCAATTACTTATTTTGATTGAAAATAAAATTTTGTTATTGAAATGTTTATATTTTCAATATTTTATGTGTAATGATGGTACTTGGACATTTTACGGGTGGTTACGTGATAAACCATATGATGGGTGGTGTCGTGAATACCAGGACGGGAGGTTATGTTATAACCTCCAATGAATTGGGTATAGAAGTTGGCCGTATGGCTATTCCATTAAGTATGTGTGGAAGTCGACCGTATGGTTATTCCATTTAAGTATGTTTATTTACCAAGTTACCTTTATATGTTATGTGTTATTTATATGGGTTTTATGGTAATCGTTTGGTTCCAAAAGGGTAAGTAATGGTCTTTTATTCTGTGAATTGTTTTTACTACTTTATAAAGGTGAAAAGTATTACTTTGGTAAAGTATTCATTGATTACTTGTTGTTTTGAAAAAACTAACAGTTTCCCTTCTTTGTGTATCCTTTACTGGGTTTTTTATGATCATACTATGTTTTTGAGATGTTTTCCACAGGACTTAAAGATGAATAGAGTCAAGGATGTGATCAAGGAAAGACATGCTATCTAAAGAATAGAACTAGACATGTTTCTTTTTAAGAGTTTTTATTTATTGGAAACATACTAGAAGTATACTTTGTAATATTTGAGATGTAATAGTTATATCCTAATTCTATAAAACTCTAATCCTGAAAAGGCCCTCAATTTTAATTATTCATATAATTCAATAATAAGTAATGTTTAAGGTCGGGGCCTTATAGGTGGTATCAAAGGTCAGTTTTGATAACTTTAGAGGTTAGGGTATTCTCTATGTATATGTGACATTACCATAATGTTTAGGCTTTCAGAAAGAGTCATAGTTTTAGATAAAGTGAATGAGTAAGTATATCTTAGTGTTTATCATCCTCATTAGTACATGATGGTTTTGTTGATATACTCACACTGACCTTTTTGTTTTTAGTAAATGGATGGATCTAGCTAGAACCAAAGTAACAATGGATGTGAAGAAAACTGTGACAGTTTTCTGAGTGAGCAACTGATTTATATTGGAAATGCAATGAGAACTCTTGTGTTTAGCCTTAACCAACTATCTGGTGTCATGATTGACCACCTAAACCTTGGTGATTTCTCTAAGGCATCATATATGCGAGAAACAAATCCCTACAGAACTACATGTAATAATAAATAATGTAAGTGTGTTCAAAAATCTATGAGTCAAAGATGTGGAAAGAAACACCAAGGAAAATGTTTAAAATGGATAGAAATATGCTATAGATGTGGAAATGAAGGTCATAAAGTAATAACCTACCCTGGAAAAAGGAATCATCCAGTTGACTCGAGGAAAGGGAAAGAAGTTTTTTCTGAGGGATCAGTTGAATGTTTTAAATGTGGTGTTCATGGTCATTATGAAAAAACATGTCCTATGAAGAAGTTTCAGGAATGGGAACACCAAGATCGTATAAATATTTTTTACCAATACCGAATGCCATTCCGATTGAGGATGATGAAACTGACAATGACCAATCAAAGGTATGGATTATTTCTTAACTTTTGTTTTCCTATTTTGGAATCTTAGGATATGAGTTATGATTTTGTTTGCAGGAAAGACATATTTCAGAATAAGTTGGAAAGGAATGGTTAATGGATAATGAATAATGTTAAATGAGTAAGAAGTCAACATGTAAGGGCTTCAAGAGTTATGGTGAAATTCTTATGAGTATTAAGTCTCTTTTGATGATGGGGTTACATTGGGAGAATTTTTATTGTATGTGTAACCCAGATGTTTGATATATGAAAATTTTATTCAAGGAATAGTTATCTGTTCTTTTGTGGACATAGTTATAAAGAACCATTTCGGTTTATATGATCTTTACTTTTTAGGTAATTATGGGTTACAGAATGATATGATGACCAATGAAAGGGATGAGATAAACATGAGGTTAAAATATGTTATGATCATTTCTGAATATTTTACCTCGTTTTGGGGGATGTTGTTAGAATTATGTAGTTTTGGAAAAAGGACAACACGCAGACCGTGTGACAACCCATCGCATCGGACAAAGCTGTGGGAATCTAACCGACAACCAATGTGCGATTGGTATTTATCGTCTACCACTGGACTATGTGAAGTCCCTGGTTAGTTTGACTAATTCGTTTTAGTTAGATGATTTTAGGAATCCGGAGTAAGTATATTTTGGGTTGTCTGTTAAAATTATTACCCTATCATGGAGGATGTGTGATTTGGTAAATTACTTTTCAATATGAGACTTTAAGAGCAACTGATGTTATTTGGAGATAAATGTTAATTTATACCTTGGTAGACTATGTCATTAAATCCTTCAAATATTTGGGTTTCAATGTTAGTTTGTTTTACTTTGAAGAATTATATGGACAAATTATTTATCGAATGGTCCTCATTGAACATTCGGTTTTGTTGGACAAATTTTGGAGATTAAGGATAGATTTTCTTTTTTTAGAAAGGATTATTCATTTGTGGATCTTGTTCTAACAATTTTGGTTTCTGTTTTTGTCTAAAGACATGGGAAATATATAGTTCTGTTTTTTTGATTAGGTGATTCTATAGAAGTTGATTATAGTACTCTTAATGTGAACAAGTCGTCCTAAATACTCATCATTTGGGGAAAGTATGAGTTTGTGTAAGAAATTTATTAAAAGTTGAAAGTCAACATGAAATGTAAGTATGTTTCCTTATGATCAAAAATAAATTCCTAAATGAAAAGTAACATAAAACAAAAATTTTGTCTATTAAATTTTCCTACTGGGGAGTCGAATACTGTTTAACCCACTGCAAGTTTGTGATTTTCCTGTGGTTAACATTCTTTTAAACATGTTTACTATCACTCTCCATCAGAACATGACCCTTTTTTCCTACATATCCATATTTTCATACTTGGAATCCTAGTATGGGTTAACTCGGCTGACCTTTGTACTTCTCTCCTAATATTTTAAAGTGATAGTTTTACTGACTCCTTTTCCGATGTGGGGCTTTCAATGATTTTTCAGAGTCCAATTTGAAAATTGCTAGGACGTAATTCCCAAAAGGGGGGAAGGATGTAACACCCCAGGTAAATAAAGAATATGACATTGTTATATTTATACCTATTTTTGAATAAAATGTTAATATTATTTTATGGGCAACTCTATGCTCGATGGCTTATCTAATATGCAACAACGAGTTTCATTGAAATCTTACGTCGCACTCTAATAATAAAATAATTTTATTTTAAATGGTAGTCAACAACTACCCGTTGTAATGACAGTAATGAACAGAACTAACTACAAAATGATTATATATGTTTGTCAAATATTTTTACTTTTTATAATAAATTTTAGAGGATTACAAATGCGAATGAATCCAATTTTAAGCGTAAACATTCTAATATTCTAAAAAAGGTCGATTAACTGCCTTTTGATGGATAAGCTCTTTTAAATAGACTTTTTGACAATTTTATGTGTTATATTTGACAAAATAAAATTCTTCTTTAGAATTGGGACATCAAAATTTACTTTGTGTAAATTTTTGTTATTTTTCTGATAAAGTTCATTTGTTTAATGAATAGTAAAAAATGTTGTATTTTAATTCAAAACATCTTTTTAATTTAATTTATTTATATTATTAAATTATCTTTTTAATTGGTTTTAAAGTAAAATCAGAATAAACATTTACAATTTAATCTAATGGTGGTCATTGGAATTAATTTCACTTTGAAATTGGACTTAAACTAGTGTCAATCTTTTAATAGATATTGTTTCTAAAAAACACGCTATTTGTTTTGAAAGAGGGAATTAATTATTAAATTAATTAATGAAAATTATATGTTTTTAATTTTGTAAAATAGTCATCATTTTTGAATTCGGAATATCAAAAATAGCTTATGGTGAATTTTGGGTATTTTTCTGAAAAACTTCAATTTTTGATGAATAGTGAAACCACTAAGTGGTAGTTTAAAAACTGATTTTTCGTTTAAATGAAACTTTACCACTTCTGTGATTTGAATTTCAAAAATCCAACATACATGGTTTTAATTATGATGTAAAATGTGGTTCAATGGGATTGAAATAATTTTTTTGTGAATAGTAACTTTTAAGTTTTTAATCGTGATTAGAGGTAATTAGTGTAGTTTAAGGTAAAAATAATGATTTAATAAACTTAAATGACCTTGAAACATGTCCTATCGTTATTGTATGTGTCATGGAGGACTAATAAAATCCATGGGTCAACTTGGGAACCCCATGGAGCCACTATGGAAGGATAATGACATTAATAACTTTTTATTTAATGTTAAAATAAAAATGTCACAAACATGAGTTATTTTACTAAAGGAATTTGTAAATGGGGTTATACAAGTCATATTTTTAACTATAAATATTAATTAGAAATATAAAATGATTTCCTACCTCATGATATTTATTTTATAATTTTTATACATTAAATAAATTAAATTATTTATGCCACCATGATGATGCAGCGATTACCTCATTATTTAACTATTTAAATAAAATGAAAGGATAATGTAAAATCTAAGACCTAAACATGTCAAAAACCTATTAGATGGGTGTATTTAGAACTCTTATCACCTTACCCTCGAAATAGTTAATTTTGGGACCTTTAAAATCCAAAAATCATTTTATAATAAAGTAAAAGTTTATAACATTCCAAGAGTGCCCCTCCTCTCCTCTTATAAAAGGCCCCCACCTCTACGACCTTACCCACACATCTCAAGAATTTGGCTCAGCCATACCCTGCCCATTTCATCTCTCCACAAAAATCTCTTCATCATTGAAGACTCACCTCTGGGCATAATCGTTTCCAAGGAATCCATTGAGCTCAACTCAAAAAGAGTTACCCGATTTAATGGTAATGTCTTCCCTTGTGTTCTTTTGTTCTATTTTGCTTCTCCAACCCTATAAACTATTTTTATTCCTTTATTTTTAACAAAACCAGTATCTTCAATATAAAATTATGTTGTTACATGAAGGATTCTAGATACACTTACACACACCTTCGTCTAATGGTTACAGATCATATTGTTTCTGTGGATGACGAATTTCTGCCTCACGAAACGATGATTGTTCAATATTCTCTTAACACCTTTCATGGTGGACATTATGATGTTACTATATTTTATATATGATATATATGGTATTTATTTTTTCTATATGTTTCTGAATTATATATTTAAAACATTCCTTTATTCCTTTCATGTTGTGAAAATGCGATAATTTCATATGAGGAAGTGTGGACTACCGCCCACTCAAGTGATGTGACTCGTTCATGCAATACATGGAATGTATAAAGAATGAAATTTATGAACATATGTGATCTATATAAAATATATATTATAATGTAATTATAATATATATATATATATCTCATATATTTTTTATTCCATTAATGTGCCAAAGAAATGAAAGTAGCGTTCATGCGTACGTACGGCTTACCATCTCCATGAACGGTACATTTCATTTCTTATCTCCAAATGTTATGTACTATTATCAGTACATATATATAATAGATATATATTTCATATATTACATATAAATTATGGATATCATTCTGGAATTATAATATATATCTCTCTATTAACTTTAATTCCATTAATGTGAAAAAAATGAAAGTAGCGTTCATGCATACGTACGGCCTACTGTCTCCATGAACGGTGCTTTTAATTTTTTACCTCCAAATGTTATGAAATAGTAAAAAATGAATATATACTGGATATATATGATATTTAAAACATTAATACTATTCTTGAGACGATTTACCTATAATTACATGGAAAATTCGTTTCCAACAAGTTCAATTTTTACTCATGTACCGAACATTGACAAAAACGTCTGATATGAACTCACTTTATTAACCAATTATTATAACATTATAATATTTGATATGAACGGAATAATAATATTTAATGTAGGTCCTTAAGAAATAATCAATTGATCAAAGTTTATTATTCAAGAATATAAAGATACGAACAAGACAGGTCAGACTTGAGGTAAGGGATCCAACCTCTCTCTTTCTTTTTAAGTACACTCTTTTATGTCATTTATTTTAAGATAATATTTCTTATGTTTGGGGATGTTCTATTATATTACTCATAATTTAGTTTTTATTTTCATATTATGAGAGACCCTATTTGATCTCATCGATCCATTTTTGGAAGTTTTATGTGGCGTCGTTAGGCTGCCAAGTTTTCGTAAGGGATTTTTCATCTCAATTTTATTCCTGTGAGATTTATGATACATTTTCCACCGTTTCCTTTGATTGGTGTATGTAATGACCATTATTATACTCTTTGTGTAATATAATTTCATTAATGGGTATTTACATATTCATTGTATGACCCTTCTTCAATGGGGTGTACGTTTCGAAAGTTACCCAAATCGGTAAGGGGAACTTTCACCCTCCTCTTTTTAAAAGACTTATTTTGTTATGTCTTTTAATTTACACCTTATTATGTTGGGATATGTTCCTATATATCCTTATTGATGTAAATTTTATGTCCAAGTGATGATGTACCATTCACTCTCTCATTGACTAATTTTCGGAATTTTGAAGTGACGCCATTAGGCTGTCGAATTTTTACAAGGGAACGTCTTACCCCAATTTCGATTTCTTTGGGTTCAACTTGTACTTCTTGATCATGTCATCCTATGAATATGTGTGAATGACCTCTGATTGTTTCACATTTAATATCCACTTATATTTTTTTGTATTTTTATTTCTCACACATAATTATGTGATAGATTTATCCTTAATTTAAGGATACCATCTTTATAATGGATTTTATCTCAATTTACATTTCCATTGAGACATCATTGTTGTTATGCACAAATTCACTCTTATATGGTCTGTATACTGTCCTTTGACATATTATATCATGAATCCCTTTATTCTCATGATATTATAATGTTCGTATTAATTGTTATTCCGCAATTATTTTTATTCAAGAGTCTCTCATTTTGTTAAAAACTCTTTAACAAAAATATATTTTTAAATGTTTTAATGATTCATTATTCTAAATATTTATCTTTAATGTCTATGTTTTCAAAATGATTTTTATTATTTATTTATATGGACATTTATGTTTTAAAATTATAATTCAATTAAAATATTCAAAGTGGTATGGGACACTTTGATTCAAAAATCGCTTTTAAATGATTTTTGAAAATGGATTAATTAATTCAATATCTTGCAATTATTTATTGTGATTGCAAATTAAATGTTGTTATTGCAATGTTTATATTTTCAATATTTTATGTGTATTGATGGTACTTGGACATTTTACGGGTGGTTACGTGATAAAACATCTGACGGGTGGTGCTGTGAATACCCAGACGGGTGGTTATGTTATAACCTCCAATGCATTGGGTATGGAAGTTGGTCATATGGCTATTCCATTACGTATGTGTGGATGTCGACCGTATGGTTATTCCATTTAAGTATGTTTATGTCCAAAGTTACCTTTATATGTTATGTGTTCATTATATGGTTTTTGTGGTAATATTTTGGTTACAAACGGGTAAGTAATGGTCTTTCATTCCATGAAAAGTTTTCACTATTTCATAAATGTGAAAAGTATTACTTTGTAATGTATTCATGGTTTACTTGTTGTTTTGAAAAAACTAACAGTTTTCCTTCTTTGTGTATCCTTTACTGGGTTTTTAATTGTCATCCCAAGTTTTTGAAATGTTTTCCACATGACTTAAAGATGAATAGGGTCAAGGATGGGATCAAGGAAAGACATGCTATCTAAAGCATGGAACTATACAAATTTCTTTTTAAGAGTTTTTATTTTATGGAAACTTAGTAGAAGTATACTTTGTAATCTTTGATATGTAATAGTTATGTCATAAATCTCTAAAACTCTAAACCTGAAAAGATCCTCAATGATAATTATTCATATAATTTAATAATAAGTAATGTTCAAGGCCGGGGCCTTATACCTGCACCTGAAGGCAGTCTTCGAGATTTCTCCCTCCTTCACCCTCACCTGGTGATATCCTGACCGTATGTCAATCTTTGAGAACCAACCTACTCCTCTTAGCTGATCAAAGAGATTATCTCTCCTTTGGAGATGATAGAGATTCTTGACTGTCACCTGATTCAACCTCCTGTAATCTATGCACAGTCATAGAACACCATCTTCCTTCTTTCCAAACAAGACAAGACCACCCCACAGGGATGCAGTTGGATGAACAAAACCCTTTTTTTGTCAGATCGTCAATCTGGATCCGCAATTCCTGCAACTCATAAGGTGCCATCCGGTAGAGATCCATCGAAATTGGACGAGCACTAGATTACAAGTTTATCCCGAACTCAACGTCACGTCGAGGGCTAGAGTCACCACCTCTTCCGGGAAGACGTCCATGAACTCAACAACGATCCCTGGAACTTACACCATTTCCATATCCACCAACTCCACTGATAGTTCAGATAACAGGGAATGGAGGGGCTCCTCTCATCTACTGCTTCTCTGGATACCCCGCTAACTGATGAAAGTTACACATTGACCATCCAAATCTGAAAACACGACCCTTCCTTGTAAGAAGTCAATGACGACACATAAAAAGAAAAGACATTCGAGGCCTAGGATGACATTGTATGGATGTATCTACAATTGTAGAAGATTCCGGATAGACTGATGTGGAACTACCATCAGTCTACACCCTCGGAAAACATAAGACATGTCGGTCTGACCTCTGACCGGTGTAATAAACACCAGGGGCACTGGATGTCACTCAGCCTCTAAACCTAGACCGCGGCTAGACTGGGTGTAACAAAGGAGTGCAAATCTCCTGTATCGAACAACGCATAGGCAAGAGTACTAAACATGCTGATTATTCCTCGAACGACTTCTAGACCTACTGGAACCGCTGCCTCTGCGACCTGCAACTATCCACACCCAGATCCCCTGCCTCTCGGCTATCGACCTCTTCCCCGACCACGCGCCGGTCAAGGTCCCGGAGGAGCACCCGGGGTTCGGGCTCCTCTTGCAGCGCCTGCCTTGGGAGGGGCGGGAGCTTGCTATCCCTGCTGGTGCTACTGAAGGGGCCTAGATGGAAACTGATTCGGCCGAGGTGGGTGCTGATCCTGACCTCCTCTAATATACTTTACTCTGTGAGGGAACTGATTCCGAAGGTGTTCATGGCTCCCACAGACGAAGCACCTCGGTCTTGGGCCCAAAAGAAAAGGAAAGGACAGGGGGATTGGAATTGGAACTGCTGAGGCCTGCTTCTTGCTGGTCGAAACCCAGAGGGTCCTGATGCTGGAGGCCTGCAACTGAATTCCTTCCCCTTCGACAAGCCCAACTAGATCCCCTCTCGGGATACACCTGCCAGCGTGTGCATCCTTTCCACCACTTTAGATTTCTTCTAGACCTTTATATAAGTCGGTAAGGTGAAGGGAGTAACATCATATTGAAGAGAAGGTCGAAGCGCCTACTCCAATTGTCCCTCCCGAGACTACTCATCATTAAAGAGGTCGGGAGAAAAGTGGAGGAGATCCTTGAAATTGATCCCCAACTCTCTTACTGACATGCTCCCCTGCTAGAGGGTGAGTAGCTCCTGACTCTTCTCAGCCTTCATCGTGGAAGAGAGGATCTCTGCTCGGAACTCCCTCTTGAAGTCAGCCCACGCAACCTCAGCCTCCCTCTTCTCCCCATGATAAATCATCCACCACTAATGTGCTACTCCCCGCATCTGGATAATGGACAGAGGAACCTAGTACTATATAGGAGCCCGAACCAAGACGAAAGCTATCACTAGCTCCTTGAGACAACTCTCTATCTCCACATCAGTGACTCTACACTCGTACTTTCCAAGGGTCTGTATCTAAAAGGAATGAAGCATCCTATGACACTGATCATCCTCCTCATCTCAGTCAGCCCTCTTCCAATCAGCCAAAACAACCTCCGGGGCCTCAATTTTCCGCACCACTCGTGGTCATCTCCAAGGTGCCCTAGCTGCAAGGTAAACATGGAATGCCTAAGCCCAGGTAGTGTAGAGGATTTATGTTTTCTTATACCTTTTATTCGTTTTGAATTCCCAAAATAACATTGAAAAACAAGAACACAAGTAATTATGATGCATGTACCTACCCTAGGGTCTCTACCATGTAAGCAGTGTAGCCTCACTAGTCCATTAGTTAGGTCCAGAGTCCTTTCATCGGATCACTAGGGGCCCTAAAATCCTGTGTCCTAGCCAGTCTTCACTGGCCTATTTCACGCACTTAGATCACCCAACACTTTTTCCCTACCATCCCAGGAAATCCTCACCGTGCCTAACTCTGGACTCCATCCTATCTCTCAACCACTCCTCTAATACCATTTTGTCACAACCAGCCTTCACCAAAAGGAGGTAAGGGACATAAGACTGCTAGACCCTTCCTTTGTTATGTTGATGGAGATATAATGACCCCCGATACCCTCCTTCAATAGTTCCTGGAGTAGAGACTGTAACCAAAGGTATAGAATCACACACAGATGGAAGGCACTACCATTTTTATTTTAATTGGATCGGGAGATAAGATAGAAACCCCAACAACACCAATTCTAAAAGTAAAGGTAAAGATGAAAGTAAACCATTCACATATCCATGTGAAAAAGTAAGAGATACAAGCCACATGAACTCCAAAGGTAATGTACCAAGAAAAAGGAAAACGACAATAGCAACTGTCACAAGGTTTGAGCTAGTACAATCTCAAAGGATCCCTGAAGTCCTCCTGGAAACCTGAAAGTAGTTTTATATACGTAGGGTGAGAATAGAAGTATACTCACTAAGGAAAACCAAAGACTATCATGCACAAGTGGGGAGACATTATAATACAGGGTGAGAAAAGAGACAACCAAATCACCTAGCAAGGAAAGCTATCCAACCAAGTCTCACCAAGGCACACTCCCCAAATAACGCAAGTCAAGTAATGTATAGTAATAGAAAATCGATGTTTGGTTACCCCAAAACACTTTACTACTTGTTATTTAAGACCTCTTATGCATTGAACAAATCCCTCCATTATCGTTGCAGTCCTACTGCCACACCCCGCCTGCACACACACCTAGGGAACAACCATGAATCCCGCCCACAAACAAAAATGCCACAACCACAGATCCTGCCTGTAAACACCTAGGCCACTATAACCATGTGTAACCATGCCCGCAAACACCTGGGCGAGAACAACTACTGCCACACCTGAAGACACCTGGCCCTCATTCCGACGATAATTGGGAAACAACCTGCCCGCAAACACTTGAGCCAACCACCACACTACCCTGCCCGAAGATTCTTGGGATAAAAATGGACATTCGGCCATCACAGCCTACCCGAAGTGTCTTGGGATAATCAGGAAAGGGAGTAGAAAAGGATCTAATAACCAGCCACTCATAGGAGTGTTGGAAAAAACACCCTCCCCCATGAAATGGGGGTGTTCGGCACTTATGTGCTCAACTTGGGTGGGGCGCGAATATGAAATGTAAGAATTGAAATTATATGTATAGGTAATAAGCACTCATCCCAATATAGGGTTTCTGGAGCCTACCTAAGCAGAAACACCATGTTACTATTCATTCATAAAAGAACAGCACAACACTCACGTCCGAGTCATAACACATTCCCAAAACCAATCCCCCACTTAACTATTATTGTTCTCATGTTCATGTGATCCCATTTAAGAATATTCTTCACTAATGGGCAACTAACAGGTATAACCACAAGCAAGAGAAAGAGAGACATCCAAAGAACAATTTATGCATTCACACCCAGCTCTCTTGTGAAGTCACAACAACAGAGGGATAAGTGAGATCCCTCAAAGTACTAGAACCAAAGTAGGCTTCAAGGTACAGCCCCACGTCCCCAAAACCATGAATCAACGATATGGCAATAGCAGAGGATTCCACCCCAATTCTTATCACAAGAAAAGAAACAACATAGTTTCAGACTCACAACCAAGAGGTTCCCATCCTCACCCACATCACCCCGTAAGCACCAATCAAAACATCACACCTACCACCAAAACAGAGAAGGAAACTTCAAGATTCAAGCACATCATTCATTAGGTTGTTCATTTTATTTTTTAATCGGGGTGGTCACACAGGGATTCTTGTTTTACTAAACATCCATTCAACCAGCCGAGTTTAAGTGATTAACCAATTTTGAGATTTCAATAATTAAATCATCACTGAAGAAAAGGTTAATTATTGCACAAGGAAGGACCACCAACGACCATGATTTTCAGCAAGCATAAGCCCAAATGGTTTACAGTCACACAGAAACACAAAACAATACAGAAAAAATGTCAAACAAACACCATCATCCTTTAAAAGTTCATTTATTGTCTTTTTTAAGGTTTGGTTCATCAATCCACGAAAAAAATAGCATACCCACACTGCATAATAAAAATTAAAGACAGAAGAAGGAAAAAACCAACTTGGTTGATCAAGGATCGAGGTTCTTCATCACGAGCCAAGAACACGGAATGTGCGACTTACTGGGGAGGAACGCCGAGGACTCCAAGTTTGAGAAGAAAAGATTCAGTACATGCACATCACTTGCCTCAGAAACGGATACACCCAACACACCAGGAAGAAAAAGGATAACATCAAAGAGGAAGAAAAAGAAGGAAGAAATTCCCCTGCGATATATAGATAAGATCCCGTTGTTACAGTTTATGGGGATTTTAAAGTCTTTAAAGTTGGATCATGGTTTCACCACATGGTTGGGTGGATATACCCAATGAGATTAATATTTATTTAATGATTCCCCTAGAAAAAAAGGTGACAACAACTGTGACATTAAGTATTTTATATAAATAGAGGGGCATGTCACACAGACACCAGCTGGGTCTGTTGAAGGTCTCCCCACCCTTAGGAATTTAAAAATTGATTGAGTGCTTAAGAACAGCCTTGAACCACTTCCAAAAGGTTAAAAAGGCCAAAAAGTGGTGTTATGGGAGAAACTGAAGAAGAAAACCCCGACAAGGCTGGGTGACACCGATCGTGCCACACACCGATCGACAGCACTAATCGGGTGCACACCGATTGGTCCCACGCCAATCGGTCACACACCGATCCGTCGCACACACCAAGACACCACACTTAGGATCCATAATTTTTCAAAGGTATGTTCCATGAGGGTCTGGGCCATTACATTGAGTGATTTTAGTTTAGAAAAAATAAACTGATTTTTTCAAGGAACACAATTCACCGCCATATTAAGATACTCACACCATCCAACATTTGATATTAAAGGATAATTCAAAATATTCTTTTAAATATATTTATTTTTATTTAAATATATCATATTTATAATTAACCAAAATTTAATTCATTATGGATAATAATAGATGAGGGAAAATTATCATTATTTAGCCACATTATTTTAATGGTACTAAGGTAATGGCCCAATTTTTTATCAATGGTAATAAATTCTTATAATAATGACTTATAATATAATAACATTAGGAATAATAATGGATTATAATGATATAAAATATAATGTGACCACTAAACAAAAAATTTCCACTTCTATGTTCTGAATTTCGAAAATCTTGCATACACAGTTGTGATCAGTAAGATGTTTACACTCTAATATAACAAACATAATCGTTGGTGAATACTAACATACCTTTATTAATATTAATGTTACCATTATGAATAGTAATATACCATTATGAATAGTAACCTCACCAATGATAGTATATATGTTGGATTTAAGTGAAATCATGATGTACCTATGTTTTGGAATAAGTAAACATATGTTTTAAAAATAGTCTTTTTCATGTAAATTATAATTTGAATTAAAAATTAAATTAATTATATATAGATAATTTTTTTTGAAAAATGGTCTTCATTTTTTGATTCTAGATGTCCTAAAATGAGTGTGGTGAATTTTTGGGAATTTTCAAAAATACTTGAATTGTTGGTGAATTGTAAAATACATTAATATACCTTAAAAATTCATTATAATTTAAGCCCACTATTCCTGATATAAAAAGTGATGTAAGTACCCAAATCGTGAACTCAAATTCCCTATTTATTATTATAGGTCATGGATTCATCACTATTTCTTATCTTGATGGAAATTAAAAAACTATATATTTAAATATTAAGAAAACCCATATCCCCTCCACTATAAATACCACCCATCACACCCTCATTTACTCGCACCTCCCAGGATTCAATATTTGCATAAATTCTTCCCAAACATCTTACCTAGCCCCTCCCACTCTTTCAAGAGATTTTTTTCTCTTCAAAAGACCAATACATGGTGCCTTGAGGAGGATATCAAGAGGATAACTAAAGTGGTAATTCATTTATGAAAACCCTTATTTTATTAAATACATAATCAAAATTTATTACATAAACTATTCACATGATACAACAAGTATGATAGAGAGGTATAGTGTCTTTGGGGCTTGGGATCATTACATAACAACTTAAAACATGAAATACAACATCTTTATTGACAACTTCCTTTTCATGACCACTACATTCCCTCGTACTTTTCATTGCATGGGATAACCTGAGGACATGCATAGGAAAAGGGGTGAGCTATAAAGCCCAGTAAGGGAATAATCATGTAATACATGAGGAGTAAAATACATGTTATACAATAGTCATATATATAGAGCACAAGAAAAACTTGAACATAAAGGAATGATAAAGCATGATAATCATAACATGGAAATGTGGGGACAACACTTAACATGGAATTAGCATGAGCCAAGGCTCATTGCACATAGAGCATGTGTAAATCCTCATTGCACATGAAGCACGAGTAAACCCTCATTGCACATGAATTATCATGAGTCAAATCTCATTCCACATGACTTATCATGATAATATACTTTACCCAATGCATTGGAGAGCTATAAGGGCACACCCTTCTTAAACATTTCATTTCATGCATAAGTGTTCCACATGGATCATAAAACACAGATTCATAAAACATAATAATTTATTCCACGATAAAGGAATTTGGAATTCATGCATGAAACGTTATCATAAAAAATTAAATGTGCATAAAGGTGAATACCCTTGATGGAGAAATTGGCTTGGTATTCACTACATAATGGCATTGGCTTAGAAAATCGGTGCGATTTTGGCAGCGTAACGGCGTGACATATAAATTCATAAAAACGGTTGATGAGAGAGAAAGGGGTTCCTCTTAATATTTAAATGTAATTGATATTAAGTAGGTTATATAGATACATTTCCAAAAAAAATAATGTAATTTATATTCATGATACAAAAGTATTGCTTGAATGTAAATGAGGAGAGAGAAGTTCCTTTAGGAATTTCAGCATAGTAACAGATGTACATGGGAGGAATTTAATGAGAGAGAAAGGGGCTCACATAATTAAGTCATAAAGATAGAAATATTACGGAGGTGTGAAACCATCCCCCGACATTCATAATTGAAATTAAATGGGCAAAACAACTTAACGAAAATTGGAAAAAAATGGGAAAGGAAGAAAAAACGCTTACTTGGATGTGTGCTTCCAAAGGCTTGAGAGAGACTTGAGAGAGGCTTCTTGGGAGCTTGGGGAACCTTGAGAGGATTATAGAGAGAGTAAGGAATAGTTTGGATGAACTCCAAAGACTATGAGTGAGTAGGAAGTGGGAGCTTGGGTGGGTTTATATAGAAAAGGTGAGGGAATTCTTTATTATTTAGGTTTGGGACCCCTTATATTAAATTAGTCCAAACCACAAACCAAACCATGGTTTATGCCAATTATTTTTGTAAAAGGGAAGAGGAAAACAATATTATATAAGGCCAATGTCCGATCTTCTTAAAATAATAGGTTTGCTTATGTGAAGGTGAGTCACACTCCCATGGAAAACAATTTAAAAAGACAAGGTGTATAATAAGTCTTGAAGCGTCCATTAATGCTTTGAAAAGTAAGTCAAACAAACCCAAAATCACATTATTTTAATGTTAAAAAATATATTGGCCGAAAATAAATCTTATAGTATTTTTATTACATCACTATTGGGTCATTATGACGTCATAAATCACATTATATATTTAAACAGTATTTAATTTTTACCCAAAATATTAACTGTCTCAGAAAATTATGAAAAATTCACCGTCAGATAATTTTGTCATCCTTATTCCATAAATAACATTTATTTTATCTAAATAATTTTCTAAATATGTTAATTTTCACTTTTAAAATAAAAACCGACATTTATCGAAAATTCAGGGGTTTTTACAAAAATAGCTTTCAAACCTTAATAAAAATTACAATTTCATTCAAAAAATTATATGATCATTTATATATAATAATAATTTAATAATAATAATAATAATACTTTATTCAAATATTATTTAATTCAAAAATATCTTAAATTAATAAAATAAAATTCTTAATTTAATAATAACTAAAAACACTATTTTCACTTTAAAAACAATTTACAATGTGTCAATAATGACAAGAAGGTATATTCATTATTATATACAGAAATAATAATATAAATGAACATATTACTAGCGATTTGTTACATAACCCCCTAAAACAGTCACATAAGACGTAAAGGTAAGGTTTGTGATGGTGATAGGCCCTTGGGGTGGCTCGGATAACATCTCTCAAGTGGTAATTTCTATCAACATCCACTTTTACCATAGATGGTCACGTTCAACCACGACATGATTCATCTCAACTTGGGATTGGTCAAAAGATAATCCCAAAGATGCCATCTCTTTTTCGAGCTCCAACAAATGGGCTTCGTATGGAGCAATTCTACCAGATGAGGCCATCACTTCCTTTGTCTTTGTAAATTGGGTTTGTTAAATCCCTATATTTATACTAATAATGTTATCACTATTCAGTGACTATAAAAGAAATGGTAAAAATTCTTAACATAAAATCAAATAAGTTGAAATTTTATATAATCATTTTATATAAAGAGACATTTAACTAGATAAAGAGGGATTTCCATTAGTGAAACTTTGGGTCATTACAATATTCCCCCCTTAAGAAATTTAGCCCTTGAAATTTCTGTTTTCCAACAGTAAAACAGATGTGGGTAACTCACCTTCATCATTTTCTCCAATTCCCAAGCCGCTTCTTCAAACATGTGGTTTCGCCACAATAACATGACAAGGGGAATTGACTTATTTCGTAGAACATTTTATCTTCGATCTACCATCATCACTGGTTGCTCCAAATAAGAAATATCATCCTCCAACTGTACCACCTCAGAAGAGAGTATATGTGAAGGGTCTGGTATGTACTTCATTAAGAGGGATAAATGAAATACATCATGTAATTTGGCCATGGTAGGTGGATGTGATAGTCGATAGGCCACAGCCCCGACACGATCAAGAATCTAGAAGGGGATGGTGTACCTTGTATTTAACATCCCTTTATTTCAAAACCTCATGAACTTCTTCCACGGAGAAATGCATAGAAAAACCTTATCTCCATCTTTATACTCATGGTCTCATCAGCGATTATCTGAATAACTGTTCTGTCAGCTCTGGGCTGCCTTGATATGACGCTGAATGGTTTTCACCTTCTCCACCATTTCCTCAACCATTTCCAGTCCACGAAGCTTACGTTCATTGACCTCATCCCAACATGCCGGTGTTCTGCACCTTTTCCCATAGAGTGCTTCATATGGTGCCATTTGGATCCTCGAGTGGAAACTATTATTATAAGAGAACTCAACTAGAGGAATATGTTGATCCCATCCTCCATTAAAGTCCATTGAGCACGCTCTCAACATGTCCTCAAGTGCTGGATAGTCCACTCATATTGGCCATCAGTTTGAGGATGATAGGTCGTACTGAAGTCTAGTTCAGTATTCAGAGCATGTTGAAGACTCTTCCAAAACATAGAGGTGAATCTTGGATCTCAGTCAGAAACAATAGATAGTGGCACTCCATTAAAGAATACCACTTCCCTGATATATATCTATGCCAGTTTATCCTATGAGAAATACTCTCGAATAGTAATGAAGTGTGTAGTATTTGTAAGAAGATCCACAACAACCCATATTGCATTATTTCCATTGGATTTCCTCAGAAATCCGGTGACAAAGTCCATGGAGATTTTCTCCCATTTCCATTCTGGTATGGGCAATGGTTGCATCATCCCCTTAGGCATCTACCTCTCTTCCTTCACTTGCTGACACACCATGCACTTTGATGTATATTCCGCGATCTCCTTCTTCATATTATCCCCCCAAACATTTTCTCGGAGATCTAGATACATCTTTTTGCTCCCTAGGTGAGTAGAGAAATTTGAACTGTGTGCATCATCCAAAAGTTCCTTCTTCATATCCAGACATGATGGAACACATAGTTTTTTCAAAAATCGCACAATTCTATCTTCATTAACATTAAACTCTGAGGATTTCCCTTTTTTGATAGCTTCCACATTTTCCTGAATTCCTACATCATCCTTTTGAGAATCCTTTAACCTTTCCAAAATGGACTGTTGAGCTATCATTTGTGAAATGATTGATGAGGTTCCCGTCTTTATTATTCCCATGTACATCTTCATCAAGTCTAAGAAGATTGGATCCTTCTCAATTCTCATCATTGCTAGAATAGCTGGGTGCTTTCTACTTAGAGAATCTGCCTCATTGTTCGCTTTCCCATGGTGGTAATGTATTGAATAGTCATAATCCTTGATGAGCTCTATCCATCTTCTCTAGAACATATTAAGATCATTCTGTGTGAATATATATTTAAGACTCTTGTGGTCATTATATATCTCACATTTCTCCCCATAGAGATAATACTTCCAGATTTTCAAGGTAAAGATCACCACCGCAAACTCTAGATCATGCGTTGGATAGTTTCTCTCATGGATTTTCAACTCCCTTGAGGTATAGGATATAACATTATCATTTTACATCAGCACACAACCTAATACCTTCTTCGAAGAATCACTGAATACCACAAAAATTTCCACACTTGTGGGTAAAGTGAGCACCGGCGCAGTGATAAGCCTCCTTTTCAACTCATTGGAGCATTCTTCACATTCATCACTCCATGAAAACATTACTCCTGTTCGAGTTAGCATGGAAAGAGGGTTGGACAATCGTGAGAAATTTCTCACAAATCGTCAATAATATCCAGCTAACCCCAAGAATCTACAGATATCCATTACTGATATAGGCCTCGACCATCCCTCAATTGCATCTATTTTGGAGGGATCCATAGATATCCCATTTATTGTTATGATATATCCCAATAATGAGACTTCCTTCAATAAGAACTCACAATTGATGTACTTTTCAAAGAGCTTCTCCTTGTGAAATGTCTCCAGTACAGTTCTTAAATGCTCCTCATGATCTTCCTCAGTTTCGGAGTATATTATAATATCATCTATAAAGACTACCACAAATTTCTCTAGGTAATATTTAAAGACTATATTCATCATGTCCATAAAGATTTCGAGTGAATTTGTGAGTCCAAAAGGCATTACAATGAATTCATAGTGCATGTATCTTGTACAAAAAGTTTCCTTGAGGAAATCTTCCTCCTTAACCCTTACTTGATAATATCCTGACCGCAAAGCTACCTTGGAGAAGTATTGTGCTCCATACAGCTGATCGAACAAGTCATCGATCCGTGGTAGATGATACTTGTTCTTTATAGTGATTTTTGGTATGTTCACAATAATCGATGCAAAGCCGCATTGACCCATCCTTTTTTCATGATGAAGTGGACTGCTGCACCCCATGGTGAAGCACTTGGGCATATAAACCCTTTATCCAAATTCTCCTGTAGTTTTTTCATTATCTATTCAAGTTCCACGATAGACATTATATATGGTGTCGTTGATATTGGTATTTCCCCTGGTATAATTTCAATTAAGAATTGAACATCTCTTCTAGGAAAAAGAATAGACAGTTCCTTAGGAAACACTTCAACGAATTCCCTCACAATAGGTATTTCTTCAAGGATGGCTTCTTCATTCGACTCAATCATATGACCCATATACGTGTGCTCATAGGGAAGCAATATCCATGCTTTTGATGATAATGTTAAAGGAGATTCATCTTCCTCTTTACACTTGTAATGAATTGGGGGTCGATTCTCCATATGGAGTATAATTTCCCTTCCCCAACAATTTATGTTGGCTCTATAAAAGGAAATCCAATCCATGCCAAGAATTGTATCAAATTCCACCAGAGGGAGTATGACAAGGTTCGTCGGGAAATTCAATCCACAGATTATAACAGGGGAGGACTTATATTCATGGGATGCAATGATTGCCCCATTTTCTGTACTCACTTACATCATCACTTCCATGGTTTTTGGTGGTGCTGGGATTGTTCTACTAACCTTTAGAGATATAAAAGAATGTGTAGAACCTGAATCAAAATGTGTGTTTGATATTATTGAATGAATAACTAGTATACCCATAACCACTTCATTATCGGGGTTCCCTTTGGTAGAAGTGATGGAAAAAGCTCTTCCTTGCTGCCTTCTAGGTTGTTGGTAGCCTCAAAAAACCCGTGGTTTAGGGAACTAGTTTGAAAAGTTCCCCGGTTATTTGCAGTTGTAGCAATGAACAATGCATTGATGTTCGAACGGAGCGTTCCACTCTTCTGTCGCAGCCGCAGGTCTTTCTTTCCAGCAGTTAACTGCAAGGTGCCCTTATCTTCCACACCTAAAGTATTTCTTCATCCCCTTGAGGCAATTTATAGAGTTCTTCTTTTCATACTTTTGGAAAGTGAGGTGTTGGATATTCTTAGCACCATTGGATTTATCCATCGGAAGGCCATCATTAATGTCCACCTTACACATCTTGTCCCCATGATTCCCATGTGATTGCCCGATCTCTATTTCAACCTTGAGGGAACAACGGACAATTTCCTCATAGCTGTCGAAGTCACAGATCGCTAATGCTTTCTGCAGGCTTGGCTTCAGCCCACCAAAGAAGAGGTCAATTGTGCATTCCGGGGTAACATCAAAGCCAGAAGTGTATCGTGCAAGCCTTGTAAAGTTATCTCGTACGCTCCAACAGATTCTTCATCTATTTTCTTGAGGCAAACGAAGTCCCTTTCCATCATATGCCAAAGAGTGCATGGAAAATATTTATCGAAAAACATCTTCTGGAAATCTTTCCATTCCAACGCCTGGATCACCTCCTCAGGCTTTGTATTTTTCATCAACGTCCACCATTGATCAGCTTCACCCTCTATATGATAAGCCACCAGAGAAACCTTCTCTTGTTCAGAACATTTAAGGATGGATAAGATCTTTTCAATGGAGATGATCCATTGTTCAGCGATCGTGGGATCAGATGATCCACTAAAAGTGGGAGGCCTTTGTCTCATGAATCTCTCAATAGAGACTTGTTATTTCATAGGGGGGGTTTAAGATTCCTCTTGACCCATGTTTCTATTCAAATATTGAGTTAGCTGAGAGATAATTGTGACAAAGTTCGTGATTCCCGCTCCCATTGGATTGGGCATCTCATTAGTACAGTCATCACACTAATCTTCACATGGGTTGTTAGCCTGAGTCCTTCTAATATAGGCCATTATCTAGAAGAAATGGTATGTTAGGGGGTAACACTTAAAGGTTAATCCAAAGACCAAACATGATGACTTATAAATAAACATTAATTTCCATAACTCATGAGTCTATAGGCTTCAATCTAGGCTTTTCATTATTCTCTTTCCAACATATATTTTTAGGGGCATTTCTTTAATTCCCTTAATAAGGGTTCATACTAAGCTCGTGAATTTATCAAAAAATATCCCCAGGGAGTGTCATAACCAAGAGTACATCAAGGCTCATTGTCATGCACCAGTTCCCGTTCGAGTCTAGCTCAAAGCGGTGTTTTCAGGTTTTACCTCTAGGATACATCTGTGCCAGAGCCGCCTATACATGCTCGTATCTAGACAGGGATGTATTTGTTTGATAAAACAGTTACTCAGTACATACCCAAACTTAGGGATTTTTTATTATAAATAGTCTTGTCTATAAGGCTTTACTTGGGTTTTTTAATCCTAATCCAAAAAATAACTAAACCTATCCTCTCATACCAACTATGACAACCCTGCATTTATTAAAAACATAAACACAATTTATTACATAAACTATTCACTAGATAAAACAAGGGTGATCGAGAGGTATAGTGTATTTGGGGATTATGATCATTATATAACAACTTAAAACATAAAATACTACATATTTATTTAAAACATCCATTGCATGACCACTACAGTCCCTTGTACATAGCATTGCATGGGATAACATGAGGACATGCATAAGAAAAGGGGTGAGCTATAAAGCCCAGTAAGGGAATAAACATGGAATACATGTGGAGTACAATACATGTTAGACAATAGGAATATCAATAAGGCACAAGATAAAATGAATAGAAATTCATGATAAATCATGATAATCATAACATGGAAATGTGGCCATAACACTTAACATGGAATTAGCATGAGCCAAGGCTCATTACACATAGAGCATGAGTAAATCCTCATTGCACATGAAGAATGAGTAAACCCTCATTGCTATTGAATTACCATGAGTCAACACTCATTGAATATGACGTATCATGATACTATACTTTACCCAATTCATTGGAGCGCAATAAGGGTGCAGCCTTCTTAAACATTTCATTTCATGCATAACTGTGCCACAAGGATCATAAAACATGGATTCATAAAACATAATCATTTATTCCACGATCAAGGAATGTGGAATTCACACATGAAACTTTATAATAAATAATTAAATGTGTATAATGTTGAATACCCTTGATGGAGAAATGGGCATGGTATTCCCTACACAATGGCATTGACTTAGAAAATCGGTACGATTTGGGCAGCGTAACAGCATGACATAAGAATTCATAAAAATGGTTGATGAGAGAGAAATAGGTTCCTCATCATATTTACATGTAATGTAAAATAAGTATGTCATTTAGAGTCATTTCCCAAAAATTGTAATGTAATTTAGATTCATGATACAAAAGTATTGCTTGAATGTAAATGAGGAGAGAGAAGTTCCTTTCAGAATTTCGGCATAGTAACGGGTGTACATGGGAGGCATTTAATGAGATAGAAAGGGGTCTCCCATAATTAAAACATAAATAGGGAAGTATGAGGGAGGTGCGAAACCATACCGCAACATTTATAATTTAAATTAAATGGGCAAAACAACATAATGAAAATTGGACAAAAATGAGAAAGGGAGAAAAAAACCCTTACTTGGAAGTGTTCTTTCAAAGGCTTGATAGTGGCTTAAGAGAGGCTTCTTGGGATCTTGGGAAATCTTGATAGGATTTTAGAGAGAGTAGGGAAGAGGTTGGATGAACTCCAATGGCTTTGAGTGAGGATGATGTGGGAGCTTGGGTGGGTTTATATAGTAAAGGTGAGGGAATTCATTATTATATATGTTTGGGACCCCTTATATTAAATTAATTCAAACCACAAAGCATCCCATGGTTTTTTTCCATGGTTTTTTTGAAAATAGAAGAGGAAAATAATATTTTATAAGGCCAAAGTCCGAACGTTTTAAAATAATAGGGTTTCTTATGTTGAGATGAGTCACACTCCCATGGAAAACAATTTAAAAAGACAAAGTGTTTAATAATTCTTGAAGGGTCCATTAATTCTTTAAAAACTAAGTCAAACAAACCGAAAATCACATTATTTTAATTTTAAAACATATATTGGCCGAAAATAAAGCTTATATTATTTTATTACATCACTATTGGGTCATTATGATGTCATAAAAACATTTTATACTTAAATAGTATTTAATTTTTACCCAAAAAATTGATTGTCTTAGATAATTATGAAAAATTCACCGTTGGATAATTTCGACGTCCTGATTCTAGAAATAACATTTATTTTATCTAAATATTTTTCTTAATATGTTAATTTTCACTTTTAATATAAAAACCTACATTTATCGAAAATTCACAGGTTTTGACAAAAATGCCTTTCAAACCTTAATAAAAATTACAATTGAATTCATAAAATTATATGATCATTTATATATAATAAAATTAATTTAATAATAATATTAATAATAATTTATTAAAATATTATTTAATTCAAAAATTCCTTAATATAGTAAAATCTAATTCTTAATGCACTAATAACTAAAAACACTATTTGCACATTAAAAATTGATTACAATGTGTCAATAATGACAAGAAGGTATATTCATTAATATATAAAAAAATAATATACATGAACATATTACTAGCAAATTGTTACATGAGCCCTTAAAACAGCCGCCTAAGACCTAAGAGTAAGGTGTGTGATGTTGACAGACTCTTGGGGTTACTCGGATAATATCGCTCGAGTGGTAATTTCTATCAAATTCCACTTTTCCCGTAGATGGTCACGTTCAAGCTTGACAAGATAAAGCTCAGATTGGGCTTGGTCAAGAGAGAAGCCCAAAGATGCTACATCTTTTCTGAGATCTGAAAAATGGGCTTCGTATGGAGCAATTCTACTGGATGATACCATCACTTCCTTGGTCTGAGTAAATTTGGTTTGTTTAAGACCTATATTTATACTAATCATGTAATCACTATTCAACGACTATAAAAGAAACAGTAACAATTCTTAAAATAAAATCAAAGAAGTTGAAATTTTATATAAACATTTTACATAAAGATACATTTAACTAGATCAAGAGTCATTTCCATTAGAGAAAATTTTGGTCGTTACATCATCTCTCTCTTTTCAATTAATTCCCCTTCAATTTTAAGTTTGTTTTCTACTATATCTCCACATATATTCATCCACATAGTCTGTTAATTATAATATGATACCTATAATTTAATGGAATGATATTTATGGTATATTATTTCATCTAACCCTCTTCTTATATTATTTTTTATCTTAGAAAGAAAAATGTTGTCTGTGAGGTGTTAATTTGTCACCTTCAATAACGACATGCTTGCAATTTTCATCACCACCTCGAGGTATGGTAATGAAACCAATATTTTGGTTGAACCCGATAATGATATTTATATTAAATACTATTTCATTTTTTAACTAACTTATGTACATATTACTAAATTATTAAACAATATAAGTTAATTGTGGTAAAACAATCTCTGAAATTATCCCAAACAATCATCAATAAATTTTAACTAATGATTCTTCCACATGGTATATAACATAATTCATTATAAGATCATTTAAAATTGTGTAATATCATTATTAACATGTAATATAATTTCTTAAATTTTTACCCATTTTCAACACGAACTTTTAATTTCGAATATAGGTCACTTGTTCAAGAAAACAATAAAAATGAACATTCTTGAACAGTGGATTTAAAACCTATAACTCATACAAAGGACCATAAAATAATCTAATAATATAATAATTAACCATATTAATGTACAAAAAGATCTTTAATTATTAATTAATTAATCCAATGCGGTCATATGGGACTTTAACGTGATGGAAGAATTCAGGTATGATGTAAGGGGAAATTCTCAAAACCAGCATTCATTAATCAGGTTCTTCTTATTTCACTCCATTTTTGGTATGTTACCACCTTAAAAATCATTTTTTCATAATTGTCATACCTATTCTATGATATAAATGTTTTCCACTATATTTTATGTCAAATAAATGTTTTTTAAATGAAACATTCTTTCAAAAATATACCTATTAATTCACACTCAAGGTTTACATTTCTGGTAACAAGTATGTTATTCCTACTTTATTTTGAGAACCAATTTTTATGAACGTATTCCAATTAGATGAAACCCATTCCATTGTATAAAACTCCATCCCTAGATTCCCAGAGATGTTGCATTATTAAATAATATTGGCATGATACAAGGAATCATGTCACGAATAACCGGTCATTTTAGTAGCCTTAGAAATACTAGATAAATACATAAATTTTACATTATATCATTTGAAAAAAACATTTTATCCCCTTTTAAAACAATTTTATAAAATATCCTATACCTGCAATTCAACCATGAAATACTTCTTCACATCCTGAGAAAAATAATATATAAAAAGGGGTGTGCACAGATTCTCAGTAAGGATAAAAATATAGTGGAAACATTCATAAATAAGTATAAATAATTAAGAGAATTATATAAGACTAAAACATAAGACTTTTAAATTTAAAACATCAGTATAATATTGTATATATACATCAATTAATTCCATTTACTTATTCAAATGTATATTTTACTAGTCAAATAATCACATGAAATATAAATAAATAATTTCATGAGAACTATTGATGCGTCGAGGAGTTATAATGGGCTCTACCTGTTATATAATATGTCCAATGCATTCCTCATATGGAATGGTTTAATCATAACATAAAAATTCACATAAAAAATAACATACTAAATGTCAATAATTGATCTATAAACCATGAATGGTATAAAAATAACATATTGATTTTCAACCATATCACACGACATTCAATACAATATGAATGATTTTTATCATTCGAAGACAATGTCAAACAAATTTAAAATCCATCAAAGGATATTGACGTAGATGAAATGAAAACTATTTGAAATAAATACCCCTTTCTATTTGAAAACCTTTTAAAAGTAACAATATTATAAATGAATTCATTTATTTTTTAAATATTCTTAAAATATTGTAATGGAAGCCTTGAAGGTGATATAATGTTGGAAAATAGCTGCAAGAATCGTATATGTTAAAAAATCGTTCTTTCCTTAATTTGTTTTGAAAATATTGTTAAGGACCATATTCAAAAAAAATATTGAAGAATTACTCTATAAACCTCTTATAAATGTTCAAAAACGGGTTTTAGTGAATTTAACCCAAAGTCTACTAAATAGTAAAAATGTTTTCAAATACATTTTTAAGAAACACGGATGTGTATGATAAAGAGGTCCCAGTAGATACTCATTTAGAAACCACTATAGGTAATGAGTTTCTTGTATACATAACCCTTACCTTGTACATTTTTTTATTAGGGGGTATTTAAACCTCTTGTTTAATAGGTATAAAATTTTTATTAAATTATAAAATGACTACATATATAAATATAATATCATATATGATCTTCTAATACTGCATTGTTAACAATATTTCAGTAGTATAATCATTTTGGTGTAAACTAATTCGTTTTTCTTTATATGTTTTGTTACAAAAGTCATGTTTTTTATTTATATGATGTATTTAACTCATATCCATAATTATATTAATTTTCTAAACATTATTTTTAAATCATAAAATTAAATTTATTATTGAATGGTTACGATGGAGAAATAATCTCATTGCGTTTTTGGAGACGACAATCCGTACGTACGCACAAGCGACAATATAATTTTACTGATTGTTAAATCTAATTTAATTAGATGGTATATCATATATATAAAGAATCAATAATATTTTATATTTATTATTTAAATCATTTATAATTATTATTATACACATCCAATTATTTAAGTGTTTGAATAACAAAATACACCAAGACGTGGAGATGGTAAGCCGTACGTACGCATGTATGCAAAATTTTCATTCATAGGATGGATAGAAAAATGAAAATGGTTGTAAAATATTTATAATAAAATCACAATATCTATAAGGTACTAGATTTATTATTTTGGTATTTTAATAACATATAAAGAAGAAGTGGAAGAAGAATAGAACATTGAAAGAGGTAGTGAAATTATTACCTCTTATTCATGTTTTTCCTTAAGATTTAATTACAGGGATCCAGATGTTGGATTTAAGATCAATTTATGGCTACTAGGTCGAAGAGAAGGTAGTTACGTGGATATTTGGGAAGAGTGTTTCCCATCCAAATGGTTGGAGATGAGATTTTGATAGGAGGGTAAGAGTTTTTTTATAAGATAGGTGAGGGTAACTTTAGGAAAAGCATGAAATATTATTTTATTAAACAATAAAATTCAGTTTATAATGGCTCAAAAATGATTTATTATAAGGCTTAGTTAGGTATGGGTCTAAAACCTCTCAAATATTAGGTTTTATATAGGTTTAGGTCAACATATTATTCTTATCTTTTAGATTTAACCATTAGTTAAATAGTTTAACTTTTAACATGTATTCTTGTATTATTATGTTATATGGATTATAATATTTCAATAAAATTCCTAGAGAACCCCATGTGGTATTTTAATGATATATATTCTTATATAATTCTTTTTGACAATCCTTTTACTTTTAGTTCTATTTTATCATTTAATAATATAGTATTTATTTTAAAAACTCATTTATGTCATTTTTTACACTATTTAGTAATTCATTTATATAGAAGTCATAACCACATGATTACATTGAAAAAAATAATTTAATAAACTCTAACATGAGATATTAATCTATAAAATTAATGGAATGCCTCAAAAGTCTCAATTTACATTTATTTGTATATTTATACCATCAATTGTTTTAACCATTCATTAAAAAGGAAATTATTGCATCATCATTGTGTCACAAATATATATAATTATCTAAAATCGTAAAATTATAAATAAAATTACATTTTTTAGGAAATATTTTTATATTTCTAATTAATATTTATATGTCAATTTATCTTATGTATAAACCTAAATTAAAAATGATTTAGTTATGGAGATTTTAATTTAACACTTTTAACTCTTCTTTAAATAAACTAATAATAAATGTTCTACTCTAATCCATGTAGACCAAACAGATAATATTTTATTCCTATAGTTGTTTTTGATTTATTTAAAATTATTAAATAGAATTATGACATGTTTTGGGGTTATTATAATATCATTTTAACCTCAATTACCATATTTACTTTAAACTGTTGTAATTAAAAGTAAAAATTTACTATTCACCAAAAATTATTTGCATCTTATTGAAGAAAATTTTACATACTGATATCAATCGTGTCTCCTAGATTTTTAAAATTCAATTTATAGATGTAAAAAATTATGTTTTATGAAAATTTGCTAATGTGCCTAGATTGTGGGTAAAAGATAGTTAAAATTTCAACAACATTTTTTGTCTTATATTATTATAAAATTTCTTCAATAAATTAAATTAATAATATATAAGTATTATGTATCTATTTTTAACTAATATAAATTTAAATAAAATGACTAATTATATAAATAAAATGTCGGTGTTAACAATAACGCAGTGTTTTTTACTATTTATAAAAAATTAACAGTTTTCTGAAAAATTCCAAAAATTCACTGTAAGGTAATTTTGATATTCTGATACCAAAAAATGAAGTCTATTTTCAAAAATTAAATTTATAAAAAATAAAAATTGGGTATTACTATTTATAACATCTAGTTAGATTTTCAGTGGTGTGTTAAAACAACTAGTTGTGGACAACACAAACTATTTCTTTATTCAAAGGGAAACATACTGTGGATGCTTGGGGTGTTACATTCTCTGATCCTTCAAATAATATCATCCTAAAAATTTCTATAATATTATTGAAAATGATTTGTGTGGTTGTTCATCATTATTTCCTCAGGTTCCCACATTGCCTCTCTCATCTTATTATTTCTCCATAGAACATTCACCAAATGAGTCGTTCGGTTTCTTATCTATAGTTCTCTGGTATCAAGAATCCTGACATGTCCTTCATAATATGACCGATCAAGATCCGATTCTATTTATTTATAGGTGAGTACATGAATTGGGTCAGGAATAGATTTTCTTAATAGTAATACATGTAACACATCATGATATTTTGAGAGATATGGCAGCATTTCCCAACGATAAGAATCCACTCCAATTCATTCTAGAATTTTGAATGTTCCCATGTACCTGGGAAATAATTTTCCATTATTAGCAAATCACATAACACCCTTCCATGGAGAAACATTCAATAAAACATGATATCCTACTTGAAATTCAAAATCATTAATTCAATTATCATCATAGCACTTTTTCCGAAATTGAGCTACTTTGATGTGGGTTTGGATAACCTTCACCTTTTCCACTGTTTTTTCAAAAAGATCAGGGCCTACAAGTTTTTTTCACCGACATCATCCCAACAAGTTGTTGTGTGAAATATTTTTTCTTATAACACTTCATATGGTTCCATATGAAAACTTGAGTGGATGCTACAATTATGAAAAATTCTACTAGAGGTAAACATTTATCCCAACTACCTTGAAAATAAATTGAGAAAGATCTCAACATGTCTTATATGGTTGTAATAGTCTATTTTGATAGTCTATCATTTTGAGGCTTGTAGGTTGTGCTCAAACAATTTTCAGTATCCAAGGACATCTAAAGACATTTCCAGAATCTCGATGTAAAATGGGGATCCTGATAAGAAACAATCGACAGGGGTACTCCATGATGTCTTACAACATCATTAATATATAGTATTGCAAAAATATCAAGTGGTAAATCTTCTCTTATAGTAAGAAAATGTGCTGACATGGTAAGACAATCTACAAGGACCCATATTTCATCATTCCTTCTAGGATTCATTGGTAGCCCCATGAAAAAATCCATCGTAATATCATCCAATCTCCACTCAATTATAGGAAGTGGTTACATGAATCTTCTAGGATGATGTCTTCTAGCCTTTACTAATTGACAAACCATACATCTTGACACATAATCAGTAATCTCCTTTTTCTTGTTTTCCCACAAAAATGTTTTTCTTCAAATATCTATACATCTTAGTTCTACCAGGGTGTATAGAGAAATTGGAGATATGAGAATCATACAACAATTCTATTTTTAGATCATGTATGTCAGGAGCACAAAGTCACTTCCCAAATTTCAAAATTCAATCACTATATATGAAGTCGATCAATATCCAATCATTCACAACATTAATTGCCTTTTGAAACTCCATATAAATAGTCCGAGAACATTTTATCCTTTATAGTAAAGATTATTTGGCAACCATTTGAAAGGGATTGATGTTTCACTTTCCATGGATATTCCTATATCCATCTTTATTATATCCCATAACATAGGATCCCTTTAAACTTTATCTTTTTGACAACACCATGATCCTTTTTGCTCAAAGCATATTCCACCTTATTTTATTTTCCCAGGTGTGTGTGTCTAGAGAAATCATTATCCTTGAGTAGCTCAAGTTATATCCTTTTCCACTTGTTGAGTTATTTTTGTTAGAAAATATACCTCAATCTCTTGTGATCAATATTTATCTCACATGTTTTTCCATAGAGATATGGTTTTCAAATCATCATTGCAAAAATTACATCTGCTAACTCAATATCATTAGTGGGATAGTTTTTTTCATTAATTTTTAGCTACCGTGATGTATAGGCAATAAATCTATTATTCTGAATATGTACACAATCATGTCGTTTCATTGATGTATCACTATAAATAACAGACCCATAATTCCAGGATGGTAGAGTCAACATAGATGAATTGACTAATATTCATTACAATTATTCAAAAAATTATTCACACTCTTTTGTCCAAACATGTTTAACCCCTTTGCATGTGAGCTTGTTTAATTGGTTTTCCAGTCAGGAAAATTTTTGGATGAAACACCGATAAAAACCTAAAAACATATTAAACTATATACCTAGTTGTACTCATCAGTGCTTGAAATTCTTGGATTTCCATGGTCTTTGAATGATCAAAAAATATTACATCCTTAGAGACAATATGGGCAAGAATAGATATCTCATAAAGATATAATTCACTCATGCTAAACTTCCCATATAATACATTTCTTCTGAGGGATTTCACAAAAGTTCACAAGTTATTTTCTTCATATTCATATATTTTTGAGGAAAACAAGATATCATAAAAAAATTCACCATCAAAGACGTCAAGATATTCCTTGAAAACATTATTTATTAGATATATGAAAACATAGGCTGCATTAGTCGGTCCCAAAGTCATTACTGTAAACTCGTAATACCCATACCTAGTTCGAAATATTGTTTTCGAAATGTATTCCATCTTCACACACAACTGATGGTATCCAGATCGAAGGAAAATATCTGAAAAATATTGAGCTCTATGAAGTTAGTCAACTAAATCATCAATGTGAGGTATGAGATTGTTGTTCTTTATTTTTATAGCATCTCTCTCCCTGTAGTAAATTCCCAACTTCAAAGATCCATATTTATTCTTAACAAAAAGAAAAGGGATCCCCATGGAGAAAAAATATGGATAATATACCCCTTATTACTCAATTCCATTAGTTTTTCATTTAGATCCACTAATTCCATAGAGTCTATTCTATAAAGGGTCTATGATATGGGACTTAAACCATGAATTAAATCAAGGGAAAATTCAATTTTACCTTCTAGAGGATATCCAGGTAAATCCCCTAGAAACACATCAACACATTCTTGCATAATAGGTATTTCCTATATTTGGACATTCTTTTCCTCATCCATAGTTATTTTTATCTATTCCTTCCCAATAATTCAATTTAGTAGAGCTATTGGGGGTGGATCTAGATAAGAATTTTGTGGTGACATTTTTTCTCTAAAGATAAGGTACTCGTTATCATCATCGAAAATTTTAACCACCTTCCTCTTAGAATATTTTGTTTGCATCATGGTCCAAAATCCAATCAATTTCGAGGATTATATCAAATTAAATCATTTCTATGATGATGAGATCATCATATAAAGAACATTTTTAAGCCTCAATGGGAAATGATTCAAAAAATGTTATTGCAATGATACATCCCCTATATGTTATGACTGAAAACTCCCATGTTAAATAAAATAGGAAATATCTAATTTTCATAGAAAATTGGGAAGATATGAAACCATGAGATGATCTGGAATCAAATAAATCATTGGAAAAACAAGAGGAACCCATTAAATTACCTGTACTACCTCTTTTGCTGCTTCAACCTCAGTAGTAGTGATCTCAAAAGATTGGCCTTTCTCTCTTGGACTTTTCTTAGGTAAGTTTCCATGGCTCTGAGGACATTACTTTTTAAAATTCCCCTTTTCTCTATAATTGTATAATTCAACATTGAAAGCCTCTTTCATTCCCATTAAATCATGAGCTTGGTAGCCTTTTTCACCATACCTATAACAGACTCCCATTCTTTTCAAGAAAGTACCATGGTTTTTCTTCCCACATATATCGTAGGATGGATATTCAACATTTAAATCCATCCCCTTATTCCCATTTATATATTGTTCAGTAGATATCTTCTTTTCTTTCTCAGATTTGAAGTCATAATACATAGATAATTTCTTTTTTGTCTTGATATAACATGAGACAATATATTCATATGATAAGAAGGACTTTGAGACTAATTCTCGACATAAAAATGGTTTTAATCCATCAAATAATCGATCAATCTTACTCTTTTTGTTACGTATATAATCTACTTAATGCCTTGGTATCCTTTTAACATTAGACTCAAACATTGCAACATTATGATCCTCCTTTGGCCTCAGACTCAAAAAATTGTCTTTCTATATCACCTCGATGGTCATGAGGAATGTATTTTTATATGAAAATATCTCTAAAATCCATTCATTCAATATTATATACCTCTTTATCCTCTATTCTTTTTGTTCTCAATTAATGATCACCATTGATATGCATCTCCCGTGAGGCGATAAAATGCCATGACATTTTTCCCATTTAGCTACTCCCTAAAGAATTAAATATTTTTTCTAAGGAACTTATCTATTTCTTAGCTACCAATTGATTTAATGTCCCATTGAATTTTGGTGGTTTTTTCCTTATGAAGCAGTCTATCATTGATCCTACACATTGTGGATCAGGGTGCTCTATACGGTTAAGGTTATTGTTCATAACCTGAGTGAGTTGCCCGAGTATGGTGATAAGTTTATTAACACCTGTTGCATCACTTACTCCACTATAATTATCTTGAGTAGGAGGTCAATCCTTACATGGATTAAAAGTGTTTATATTGTTTCCATTCCTTCTACTAGGTTCTATTTCTAAACAATGGCATCCACTAGATTAGTTTATGAATCGCAATATGTAGTTCCAAACATGTAAAACACTAAACATAAATTAAACATTTTATTGATATAATCCATAATAATAAAAAAAGATTCTTTGAAAATGTATATATTCATAAATACATCAAAATGGGTTGAAATGAAAATGTGTATTATCCTATGAAAATTCCTCAGGAGTGTCAAAACCAAGAGTGTAGCAAGACCCGTTATCGTGTACAGGGAGACCCCAGGTCAAGTCCGAAACTCATGGTCAGAGTTTTCACTCCTAGGTACATCAATGACATAGCTTCCTCTACCTTCTCATATCCAGACATTGATGAATTTCTTCTAAAAAACAAAAAATCTATACATTAACAAAATTCTAGGATGTTCTTCTATACTAATCCACAATCTCTATCTTAGGGTAATGTTCTCTAATCAGTGTTTTCCAAACTCTAGTTTCAAATGATTATAATAAAAATCATATGATACTAACTGCAATGTGATGAACTCAGTTACCAAGATTTATTTCATTATTACATAACATTGGAATGATATAAGGAATCATTTCCTGAATGACCAATCAGTTCAGTATCATTGTAAGTAATAGTTACATACATAAATATTATATTATATCTTGAGATAAAAACAAAAAATACATTTTGTTCCATTTTAGAGTACTTATATATTTGTTTTATCCATGAAGGTCAACAATAGAATACTTATTCACATCATAGAAAAATAAATTATAGAATGGGGTGTGCTCAGATGCACATTAAGGGTAACAAAATAGTGGAATCTTTCATAAATATTCATAAACATATAAAGAAATGTATAAGACTAAAACATATTCCATTTAAATTTAAAACATAATTATAATATGGAAAATATAAATCAATTAATTCCATTTACTTATTCACATGGATATTCTACTATTCAAATAATCATATTCAATATCAATAACTAATTTGAGAATGATGGAATGCATAATGCAAGACTTCATAACCACAAAGTCAAGGCCTTGTGCCGTGATTACAAATAAGTTTTTTTCAAGACCTAGTGCCAAGACAATAGTTTTCCTCTTTAGACCTACCAATGCATCCAAGATCTATAGCGGGCTCCACCGATCACTTACTATGTTTAATTCATTCCTCATATTAAAGGTTTAAACATAACATAAAAATTCGTATTAAAACAAGTCTATAAAATGTCAATACATTATCCATAAACCAAGAATTGTATTAAAATAACACATCCATAGTCAAACATATCAAATTACCTTCAATACAATATGGAATATTTGTGTCATAATAATTCAACATCAAACATGTTTTAAATCCATCAAAGGATGTTAACACATATGAAATTAATACTATTTAAAAGAAATACTTCTTTCTATTTTGAAACCATTGAAAAGTCTTAGAATTATAAAAAAAATTATTTTGGAAATATACTTATAATCTTTTAAGGGATGTTTCGATGGTGTAATAACGGTGGAAAATAGCCACATCTTTTATATAAGTTAAAAAAACATTATTTCCTTCATTTTGTTGAAATGGTCGTAAAGGACCTTGTTCAGAAAATGAATGATATATTTCATTATAAACATCTTATAAAAATTCAAACAAGGTTACAATTGACTTTAACACATAGTCTATGAAATAGTAAATATTTTTTGAAAAATATTTTTGAGAAACATGGATTTTGATGATAATGATATCCTAGTAGATTCTCTGATATAAACAGCCTCAGATAATGAACAGATTGTAGAAGTAACACATACCTTGTAATTTTCTTTGGTATAGGGTATGTTAACCTCATAGATAATAGTTAAATAATTGTTATTAAATTATACAAGAACCTTATACATAAATATTATATCACATATTATCAAATAATATTTCATTGTTAATAATATTTCGTTAGTATCATCTTTTTGGGTGTTAACTAATTCATTTTACTTTATATGTTTTGTTATGTATGTCGTGTTTTTTCTGGATAAGATGTGTTTGATTCATATCCCTAATGATATTAAGTTCTTGAATGTTATTTTTTAATCATAAAATGAAATTTTTTATTGAATGGTTAGGATGGGGAACGAATCTCATCACATTCGTGGAGACGGTAATATGAATGTACCCACGAGCGACAATACCATTCTATTGATGGTGAAATCATATGTAATCAGATGATATATCATATATATAGAATCCATAACATGTTATTGTTATTATTCACATCAGTTATAATCATTATTATACCAATAAAAAAATATGTATTTGATTCATATACAGAATGATATTAAGTTCATAAACATTATTTTTTAATCATAAAATGACATTTTTTCTTGAATGGTTACTATGGGGAATGAATATCATCACGTTCGTGGAGACGGTAATATGTATATACCCATGAGCGATAATACCATTCTATTGATGGTGAAATCGTATGTAATTAGATGGTATATCATATATATATATAATCGATAACATGTAATTTTTATTATTCACATCTGTTATACTCATTATTATACCAATCCAAATAATAAAGATTTTGAATAACATACTACACCATGATGTGGATTCAATAAGCCGTACATACGCATGTATGGTGACTTGTCATCAATATGATGGATAGAATAATGAATATGTTTATACCATATTTATAATAACATCACAATATTTATATGGTAATAAATTTAATATTTTGGTATGGTAATAAAATATAATGAGGAAGTGGAAAAAAGAAAAGTACATTGAACGAGGTGGTGAAATTATTAACTTTTATTTAGGTGTTTCCTTTTTATTTGATCAAAAGTGCTCTATAAGATGTATTTCTGATCAAATTAAAGCATATAGGTATATGAGAGGGTATTTGGTATAATTTGTGGGTAGTGTTTGGCCGAGGAAAATGGATTTGGAGGTGTGATTTTGAAGGAAGGGGAAGTACTTTTTTATAAGAGATGTGAGGGTCACTTTAGGAAAGGAATGACATATTATTTTATTATACAATCACATTCCGTTTCTAATTGTTCCAAAATAATTTATTTCGAGGATAAGGTGGGGATGGGTCCAAAACCTATCAACCAATAGGTTTTAGATAAGTTTAGGTCACCATATTAACCGTATCTTTTAGAATTAACTCTTAGATAAATAGATTAAATTTTACAATGTATTCTTGTATTATTATATTATATGGTTAATAGTCTTACAATAAATTTACAATATAACCCCATGTTGTTCATTAATGATATATATATTATTACGTAAATATTTTGATCAATCCATATATTTTTAAGATCATAATATAATTCATAATATTGTGTTTGTTTTTAAAACTCATTCATCTCAATTCTGAAACTATTTAGTAATTGATTTTTTTGGAAGTCATAAAAATAGGATTACATCGAAAAAATTCATTTAATAATCCATAAAATTTCATATTAATCTACCAAATTAGTGGAATTCATCAAGAGTCTCAATTTACATTTATATGGATACTTATAAAAAATTTTATTTTATCATTTCATTAAAAAGGTAATTATTGCATCCTCATTGTGTCATAAATAAATTTAATTATATAATGCCTAAAATTTATAAATAAAATACCATTATGTAGGAAATACGTTTATATTTATAATGAATACTTCTAGTCTAATTTATCTTATTTATAACCCTATATTAAAAAATGTGTATTTATGAATAATTGAATTTAATTATCTTAACTCTTCTTTAAATAAAATAATAATAAATTTCTTAATCTAATACACATGACCAAAAAGGACCAAATTTTATTCCTATGGTTTATTTTGTCCAAAATAAAAAAATTTAATAAAATTATGACATTGTTAGGGTAATTATAATATCATTTTTACCTTTAATTACCCTATTAACTTTTAACCATGTTATTAAAAATTCAAAACTTACTATTAACCAATAATTATTTTCATCTTATTGAAGCACATTTTACGTACTAATAACAACCGTGCCTATAGGATTTTGGAAATTAAATTCACAGATGCTGTAAAATTACGTTTTATTCAAATTTGCCAACGTTCCTAGAAGGTGGGTAAAAGATGGGAAAAAGATCAATAAAATATTATATATCTAATATTATTATAAAATGACTCAAATGAATTAAATTGAACATATATAGGTATTATGAATCTTATTTTTACATAATATAAGTTTAAATAAAATAACTAATTATTTAAATAAAATGTCGGTTTTAAAATATATAATTGTTTTGTCACTATTCATCAAAAATTAAAAGTTTTTAGAAAAACTAAAAATCTTCTATCTAACATAATTATGATATTATATATATCCAAAAAATAAGTCCATATTTAATAATTAATTTTATAAAATTTTAAAAATTTTGTATTACTATTCATAACGTCCAGTTTGATTGGTTGTTGTGTGTTAAAACTCTATGTTGCATACAATGCAAGCTATTGCATTATTAAAAGGGAAACGTACTATGGAAGTGTGGGGTGTTATAGATTACATGGGTTTTTATGTTCATTTTTTGTATATGTTCTACTTGACATGCATGATAATGACAATGTTATGATGTGATTGGTGCACCCAGAATTATATAGCGCAAAATAAATGTTCTGATGTGATGGGTGCACCAAGAATTATTCAGTGATCCAATGCATTGCGTAATGGTATGAATCTAATGACTAAATGAAAAATGATTCTTGAAAATTATTTTATTGTTGTTCACCACATTTTTTGGTATATTACCACTAAAACATGATGTTTTATTTTTATTCACTACCACATTTCCTGTCTTTAATTAATTTTTCCGCTCAAGATTTTTATGATGATGTTAGAATAATTATAACCACATGATATATTGATATTATCTATCCTTTTACTGGGATTTTATCTCACCCATTTTAATGTATTTACTTATGTGACTACATGTACTATAGAGAGGACATGTTCCAATAAGAATCTACAGAAAATGAAATTAAATAAATGACCATGTTTGATGTTGTATAAGTTTTTTATGGTCGTATTTTTTCCAAGAATATAAACCTATGAATCCTCATGATGTAACACTATTATATTATTTATCTTAATAATAATTTAATAGTAATTTAAATAATGGTCGGGTCTCTATAGTTGGTATCAAAGGCAAGGATTAGTTATTTTGGGAATTCAACATAGAAAACCCTAGAGAAAACCTCTAGTATGAGACTATGTAAATATATGCACAAAATAATATTTATATTGGGATTCCATAAGTTATTATTTTGGTGTAAATTGTAAAAATTAATAAGAATTTATTCATAACTAATTGACTTGTGTTTTTCTCAATCCTTTTCAAATTTTTTTTATAATAGGGGGAACCAGGAGAAACATGGACTAAAACCCGTGTGAGGGCCAATGAAAAGATTTCCTAAATGAATTCCCCAATTATTTGAGAGGTGGAGGTCAAAACATCATGGTTATTCATACCACAATATCTTTAGTTATATAAAATAAACAGAATAATGGGGAATTCCCTTCTTCACCAAAAAAGGAGAAACTTGATATTGAGTGTTTCATGTGGCAAAGACAACCAACATTTAGTGGCTCATCTAATCCAATAGTAGAAAAAAATGGGTCAATTACATGGAGAATATATGTTTAGTTCTACACAATTTTGTGATAGATAAAGTTACACTGGTTGTTAATCACCAAAATGGTGAGGTCGATCAATGGTGGTTGTCGATTAGGAACACAAAGCTAATGTACGAAAATGAAGAGATGGAATGGAAATACTTTAAGACCGTGTTTCTAAACACATATGTCCCATGAAATATTTATATGTATATTGAGAATGAATTCATAGAGCTTAATAAAAAAGTGGCAGAATCGGTTACATCCTATTAAGAGAATTTCACAACGCATGTACGTTATGATTTGGGCTTTGTTATCAACAATGATAGAATAATTGATAGATTATTTGGTGAATTAAAACCACGTCTTCGAAAGGTTATAGCAATTCTACACTTTTTGAGTTATGAAGAAGTTATTCTCTGTGATCTCAATTTGGAGATGGTGTTTGGAAAAATCTCCCATGTATATTATGTGAATAATTGAAAGATATATTTCCATGCCGAAAGATATAATGATAAAGGTTGGATGAAAACTCAACGACCCAGATGCAAAAAATGTTTGAAGTTGCATCATGGGAACTGCCTCAAAGGGATTGGGAAGTGCTTCAAGTATGGTAAAGTATCCACCATGATAAGGTGTGTCTAAAATACATGAAAAGGAAGGAAAATGTTGTTGAATAAAGGAGAGAACCACCAATGGTTCAATTCTATAACTATAAGGTGAAATGGCACTATGAAAGCTAGTGCACTAAACCTCAAGTCCTCGAGGGATATCAGTGTCAATAGCCACCAAAGCCAAAGAACAAGGAATGACATATTCTATCACTAATATTAAAGTGCAGCAAGATAATGAAGTCATAAAATACACACATTCTATTCACTAAAGAATGGAAATGGTATTATTTTATTATATTTCTATGCATTCCACTATATCTTCCACGATTTCTACAACTATATAATCGACGACCTTAAACCTTGATGTAAAGATATCTATAAAAACGCCATGTAGTGAAATAATTGAATCCCAAGTGTTTGACACTTATCCTAGTGGCATATGTGAGAAGATTCTTCCAGTGAAACTCGAAATTCATCCCTTGGTGGAATACGATGCTATAATGGGAATTTATAGTCTCTTATTATATAGATAACATATAAACTATTGGGAAAAAGTAAATATCATTTCATATTCCAAACCATCGCACACTCCTATACAAATGAAAGGAAGATCAAGGATCTCCTTTGTAAAATCCTTCAACGGTGTGGTTGTTGATACCCTAGCATGAAGCATACCTCTCCCAAATTGTTGAGTCAAAGGAATGTTCCAACCTTGTAGAAATTCCTATCATGAGATAATACAATGATGTATTTCACAATGTGTTACCAAGACTTCCCCCAGATCAGGAGGTATAGTTCTCAAAATAACTCATACCAAAATATTCACCTATCTCAATGTGTCCATATAAGATGTATCATACTAAACTGGAGGTGTTAAAGAAGTAGTTGGAATAGAATTTATCCAAAGGGTTCATACGCCCTAGTGCATCACCTTGGGGTGCTCCAATATTCTTTATGAAGAAGAAGGATGGAACAATACGGTTGTGTGCCGATTATCAGGAACTCAACAAGATCACTACAATGAAAAAGTTTCTTCTTCTAAGGATTGCTGACTTGTTCGATCAGTTAATAAGATCTCAACACTTATCAAAAGTGTATCTTCGTTCAATATATCATAAGCTAAAGGATAATAAAGAAGACATTCAAATGATTTTCTTCTGTACGAAGTATGGGAACTATGTGTTTCTGGTGATTCCTATTAGACTTAGTAATTCACCTACAATCATCATGGATTTTCTGAATATATTCGTTATATATTACCTCAAAAAATTTGTGGTAGTGTTTATCTATGAAATTCTCATCTACTTCAAGAGAATGGAAGAATATGAATAAACTTAAAGACTATGTTGGAGAAATTGAGAAAGGATAAGTTGTATGCCAATTTCAAAATCTGTAAATTTTGGATGGACCATGTCACTTTATTTGGACATGTGATCACAAGTGAGGGAATTTATGTTGAACCTTAAAAACAAAACTTGATTGAGGAATGGCCCAGGCCATCTAGGGTCACATAAATCAGTAATATTCTTGGATTAGCTGGGTACTACTGATGATTTGTGGGAAATTTATGATTATTTTCCCGACTGCTAAATATTTTAATAATGAAAAGGGTAATGTATGTATGGAATAAAGAATGTGATGGAAGCTTAAAGGAGTAAAAGAGAAGGTTGATCACTACACCTGTATTCATACTACCAAAAAGTGGGGAATGTTTTGTGATATACAATAAAGCTTCAAAAAACCCTTGGGTTCTGTATTCCTGAAAAATGAGAATGTGATCACCAATGCCTCAAGACAGTTTAAGATCCATGATAAGAACTACCTGATGCGTGATCTAGAGAAGGAAACCATTATTTTTGGTATGAAAATTTGGAAGAACAACCTTTATGGTGATAAGTCTGACATATACACCGACCAAAAAATCCAAATTCATATATTAACACAAAAGGATCACAAAATGCGTCAAAGGATATTGTTAGACATAATTCAAGGTTACAATTACTCTATGCAGTATCATCATAGTAAGGTGAACAAGGTAGATGATGCTCTAAAAAGAAAATAACCTACTACTCTATCCATACTGCTGATTCAGAATGACCCTATCTTCCTGGATGTGAAGAGAATGGATTTAAAAATTATAAGGGCATGGGTTAAATCCTACCTTGCAACAAATTTTGAGTATCCATAAATCCAAGAGATCATTATGGAGGGAAAATGGGATGATCTGTAATTACAGAAGAATGTGTATGTAGTAATAAAAGTGTTCAATTCCGATGATGATGGTGTGATTCATTTTGTAACATGGATTTTTTTGCCTTCATAATTCAGGATAAAGAAGCTATTTGAAAATGAACAAATCTCAAAATTCTGTATCCATCCTAGTAGCACCATGATTTACCTTGATCTTCGAGAATAGTTATGGTAGAATAACATGAAGATTAATATTTCCAAATATACCTCAATGTGCTTGGTATGTCACTAGGTTAAAGTATAGTGACAAACGACTAAAATTTTGATGCCAAGATTGTCGATAACCATGTATAAATGGGAGAATGTTGCTATGGGCTTTTTCACAGATCTCCCAAAGACGTCAAGGGGAAATAATGTTATATGGGTTGTTGTTGAACGACACATCATGACAACCCATTTTATCACTATTCATGAAGATCTCCAACTTGAAGAACGTGAAATGACATACGTGAATGATGTGGTGAGAATACATTGTGTTCCGCTCTCGATTATCTCAGATTGTGATCCTAGGATAACATATAAATTCTGAAGAATTCTTCAACATTCCATGAGTACATAATTTAATATTAACATGGCCTATCACCCCAAACTGATGGACAATCTGAAATAACTATTCAAATACATAAAGTTATGCTATGATAATGTTCTTTAGTATTAAAAGGTGGATGGGATATGTATATCACATTGGTCGTGTTCATATACAAAAATAAATGCTACTCGAAAATTCATATGGCTTCATATAATGCTTTGAATGGAATGTGTTGTTGAACTCCTACCTGTTGGGATATAGATGGAGAAAGATAACTTATTGGAACTGATCTTGTTCAAGAGATTATATAGAATGATCAATTCATACATAAAAACATCAAAACTACATAGAGTCAGTAGTAGAGCTTCATTGACAACCATCAAAGGGACTTGGAGTTCAAAGTAGGAGATAATGACTTCCATTGAATATCACCATTGAAGAGATTCATGTAGTTTTGAAAGAAAGCGAAGTAAACCCTGAGGTACATTAGGCCATTTAATATCCTTGATCACATAAGAGTCGTGGAATATCCTCTTGCACATCCCTTGAATATTGATAAATTTCATGATTTTTTTAATGTATTACACCTGAGTAAGTACATACCAGATCCCTCACATTTACTTAACTCATATGTGGCACTGCTAGAAAATCATCTCTCCTATGAGGAATAGCCAATAATTATTCTGGATCAGAGGTATAAAGTTCTACATAGCCAGAAAATTAACCTTGTCAAAATGATGTGGAGGAACCATATTTTTGAAGAATCTACATGGGAACTGGATGAGGTGATGAAGGAGAAGGGCCGTCACTTTTTTTGTGTAAAACAAAATTTCAGGGGTGAAATTTCTAAAGGGGGATAATTGTAATGACTCAATGTTTTATTAATGGGAATACCTTCTTATAATTAATCCATAGAGTATAATAACATTAGGAAGAATAATGAAATGTCATGATATTAAATATAATGTGATCACTAAACATAATTTTTCCACTTCTATGTTTTGAATTTCTAAAATCTGACATACATGACTACAATTAGTACAATGTTTAGAGTATAATAGAACAAACATAATTTTTGGTGACTAGTAACATACCATTATGAATAGTAATGTTACACTTATAAATAGTAATATATCATTATGAATTGTAACCTCACGTATGATAGTTTATATATATGATTTATGTGAAATCATGATGAATCTATGTTTTGGAACAAGATAACAAATGTTTTAAAACCTATATTATTTTTGTAAATTATGGTTTTAATTAAAATTTAAATTAATCATATTTATAAAAATATTTCTAGAAAACAGAATTCATTTTTTGATTATACATTTCTAAATTTGGTATGATAATAATGGGATATTATATCACGAACCCTTGTATCCTCATCATTTTACCGTATAAAGGTAATAGATGTTTGTGAGGTGTTAATTTATCACCTTCAAGAATGAAATGTTTCAAGATTCCACTATGTCCTTCAGGTCTGGACATAAAAACAGTTTTATGGATGAAACAGATTATTTTATATTTATTATATCATATTTCATGTTCTGTAACTATTTTATATTCATATTACTAAATTACTAAAAAAACATGTTTGTTGTTGTCGAAGAATCGCCCGAACTAATCCAAACGACTTTCATTAAATTTTATCTTATGATTCTTCGTCATGGTAAATAACATAATTAAATAAAATATAATTTAAAATCCTGTAATATCGTTAATAATATTTAATATCAGTTTTGGATGTTTTCCCACGTTCAACATGAACATCCTTTTATGAATACAAGTGTATCGTTCAAGAAAACCGTAAAAATAAACATTCCCGAACAGTGGATTTAGACCCTCTAACTCATAAAAATTCCCATAAAATAACCTAATGAAACAATAATTAACCATAATAATTTAATATCTATTATTTAATTGTTTACTAATTAATATAATGTGGTTATACATGACTTTAATGTGATGGAAGCATTCAGATACATGTTAAGAGGAAATTCTTGAACACAAGTTTCTTTCTCCAGGTTCATCCTCTTTCACTCTAGTTTTGGTATGGTAACTAATGTTATAAATATTTTCATAACTTTTTATGTACTACCTTTTTTGATTTTATATTAAATGTGCATAATTTGTGTGAAATACTAAAATTTAACTATTAAATGTAATTTATGAGCATTATTTGAATTACTCCAATCGATGTAAGTTTACTATTTTAAATATTACTCTCATGCTTATTATAAAAAGTATACGATTGTTGTTATTAGGGTTACATATTCAAATTAATACATTTCATTAGAAATAAATATTGTCCAAATAGTCTAGTTGGAGGGTCATATGGAACACACAAGAAGACCCAAAGAATTTATGATAAAACAATCCAAGCTATGATTATTTAATTACTGAGATCAATATAGAAAAAAAAATTACATGATTCACATAAATATTTAGGGGTACATTTAAGGAGTCTTGTATAAAATTTTCAAGGCCCAACTCCAAAGACATGGGGCCCAACTGATTCATTTAAACTCATCACACCATTCTGGACAGGAATTAAAATCAGTGTCGTATTCAAGACATGTCACCTTATCTAATTATAAAATCAATTATATATTTTTCATCGTGGAACAAGATATATAGATGACCAACATTGTTGATGAAATAACTTTTATTTTATGTCATATTTCTATTCAAAAATCCATTCACATTTCGCCCATAGAAAAATCACGTATAGAAGGTGATATTTTAACTTTGTTTAATCAGACCGCCATAACATTGGATCCATAAGACCAAATGCCTTAAAATTTTGAGAGTAGTCGACCAACGCTTTTATATACATCTTTGAAGAAGTATATATCTCAAGATGCAGTAGTCTAGATGTCCAAATCGTCATGAAAAGTATAGGGGTTGTTTTATACTGCAAAATCCCACCATCTTTGGCTATAAATACATCCCCTCCTCTCCTTTCAAAGGGGTTAGAATTCCAGAAGATAAGAGAATATATTATAATGAAAAACGCCTTGCCAATTTCCTTGTTGAACCTTACATACTGGAGTATTCACATGAGAGACATTTCCTCCTCTCTTTGATTTCATTTACTATTGTGTTCCTCATTGATGTAATTTTTTATAACTTTGTTTTTGTAATTCGGTTTTCATGATTGTTTCTTTGTCAATATAACTTATTCACAACCACATTATATAGTTTAATATTAATGTTCATAAAATAGTTTAAATCATTTTAAAACAATTTCCCTTCTATTGATTTCTTATTTAATCTAATGTCATTATTTAATTCTCTTCATCGTTTCGGTGTGTGTTCGACGCACCACTTTTTTCCTATCCCTTTATTTTTCTAATATTCTTAATTTAACATCATAAAAATTATAAAAATATTACTAATAATTTCAAGGGATGAGTAAATATCTCAATTGGGGAGAGTTATAATTTAGGTATGTTAGGCGATTGAGAGCTTTTGCTTGATGAATTTTTTTTAAATTGACATTATGTATGTTGTACTTAGCATGTCATGGATAAATTACTTGTTTTGTCTATCGTATAGATTCCATGGATTATTGGAACCATAAAAACACTACCAAAATGAACTACTTATTTATATTAAAATTATAGTTATGTTAAGGCTTGGGTTAAATCCTTAACACTTAGGAGTCCAATCAATATCCACTTGTGACATTTGTGTTAATTTAATGAAATATAAAGAAAAGATCAAGGATATCACAAGCTTAACTATATAACGATGAGCTCATCCAAAAATTTATGAAATTACTAAATCAATATTAATTAATCAATCATATAAATTATGATCTGAAAACAAACCCCCCAATATAAATACAATCACCTAAAAACATTTTACTATTAAAAAGTATCATTGTAGAGAATTCGACCCGAGTGTTGTTATACACATTAGTAGAGCATAAGAACATTGAATGGTCGATAGGCAATAGTCAACCACAATTTGAAATGGATTTTTTTCCAAGGATGGTAAAATTATGTAGTCGTTAGTTTTTAGTGATTGTAAAAAAAAACAAAAAAACCATATTTTAAATAAATAGTAAAAAACACAAAGAAAAACATGCCTTTCTCTTTCCCCCAAAATCTCTCTAAATGGCCCATATCATCCAAAAAAACCCTTAGATTTGTTTGACCCAAAAATTGAGCATGCCCTTTGCCATCATAATAGGAAAATAAGAGATAATCAACTCATTCAATAACCAGTCCTTTTCTAAATAGTTGAATTAGTTATGGCTAATCCTAGGGAACAAACACTTAAAGAACTATGTTCTTATAATATGAATTACCAACCTCTTTATATTCAATGTGCAAACATCGAAGCTGAATTTGAACTCAAATCTGGTTTGATTTATCTTCTCCCTAATTTCCATGGGCTAGATAGTGAGGATCCACATCTGCACCTTAAAGAGTTCCATGTTGTGTGATCAACCATAAGGCCTCAAGGGGTTTCTGAGGAACAAATCAAACATCATGCATTCCCCTAATCCTTAGTTTACACTGAAAAGTCATGTATTTACTACATCCCTATTTGTTCCATAACCATAATGATGACATGAAGCGACTCTTCTTAGAGAAATTTTTTGCTGCTTCTCGTACAACTTCTATCCGAAAAAAAATAAGTCGTATTCGTCGATTCCAAAATGAATCACTCCATGAGTACTACGAGATGTTACAAAAACTACTTCCAACCTTCCCACACCAACAAATCCCTAACCAACTCTTCATCAAATTTTTATATGAGGGGTTATTGTATATGTATAGAACCCTCATTGATGCTTCATCTGGCGGTTCTATTGTTTATAAAACTCTTGCACCTGCATGTGATAGCATAAGTGTCATGGCTACAAACACACAACAATTCCGTACTTGAGAACATTTTCAAGTCAAATAGCGCCAAGAGAATCAATCCATAGTGATGAAAAAGATGAATGTGTAGATGAGTGAACTTACCCGTATTTGTGTGACTACTAGCTGTGGCTTCCAAAGCCCCAACATCATCTTCTCAACAATCAATGTCTCATGGACCTGTCAAAAATTGTGGAATCATCAACTCAATAAATCATCCAACAGACACATGTCAACAGCATCATGATTAACCTTCTGAATTTTCTATACCAATTCACCATAATGCATCTTATGCTCAGCAGAACACCAACCCTTTACTATTAGGCCAGTTTTTTGGAAACTCCATCCAACCTTAGTTTTAGCCCTTCTCTCCTTTTAATAACCATGATCTAAGGTATGTAAACCCCATCCCTAAATGCCCTCCTCAAATCTCAAACCAATTTCAAAATGGTAAATGTGTTTGTAACTTCCAAAAACCATATCCATTTGTTCTTCAACATCAATGGTGAAATACTCCTCTCCCTTTCCAGTATTCCACTATCCAAGTGAGCCTTCCCAATTCGAAAACCAAAACAATCACTTTCCGAAGAACCAAAATCAAGGAAATTCCAATCGGGGATAAGCCACTTCTTCTAGGAAACCATGGGAAAGTGTGGCTGAAGATCTTTCTTCTTTCACTCATTCTAGACTTAGAAACATTGAATCCCAAATTCGTCACCTTTCATCCCAACATAGTTTGCATCAACCATCCAATTGTTCCAAAATTCCATCTCAACCATTACCCAGCTCCATGGGTAAAATAATTGCAATTCCTCTTAGATCGGGAAATAAAATTTTTATGCCTCAAGATATATCCTTCATCCCCCATATGAATGCTGACATAGAAATTGGAAAGAATGAGAAACTTGAAAAGGAATCTAATTCCATTCCCTCACCTCCTACCATTCCACTTAGGAATCCAATTCTTTGTAATCATACCATTTTAATGTAAAATATTTCCTCTAAATAGAATCGTAAAATGCTCGACATGTTTAAATGTGTTGAATTAATCATTTCCCTCTAAGATTCCATAAAACAAATCCTGAAGTATGCCATGTTTTTTAAGAAATTATGCACCCATAAAAGGAAACATAGGACTTTCGAAAATGTTTCCACATAGCAGTACATTCCCTTAATGTTCAATGATCTAGGTACATTTATATTTCCATGCCAAATAGGAATTTCTAACATTTATGATGCACTCATAGACCTAGGAGCCTAAATTAATGAAATTCCCAAATCCATATTCACTAACCTTGGTATTGGTCCATTACATCAAATGGGTGTTGTCATTTAATTTTCCAATAGAATCACTACAATTCCTGAGGGAATAATCAAGGATGTCCTTGTCTATGTCAGCGATTTTATCTTCCCTGCTAACTTCTATGTCCTTGGAATTTAAGGTGAGATGAACTCTTCTCGATCTACCTGATTCTAGGAAGACCTTTCCTTATGAAATCTAAATCCAAAATTGATGTCCATGCTGGCATATTATACATATAATTTGGTGACTAACTTGTCAAGTTAATTATTTTTCAATCCATGTGATACCCATCAGAGAGTCAATCTATATTCTCTATCCATGTTTCTAAAAATCTCGCTAAGAGTTTTTTGAATCCCAATACATCATGATATTTCTGTTCTATAGATATATATATTTGTGAATATTTTGTCCTCCTTAACCAAGTCATAAATGGAGAAGTCAAGGTTAACATTAAAATGAAAACTACACTGATCTAAAGGATCTTGAAAACTCATTGGAATCCCATCTAAGATCTGACATCTACTTCTCCTACTTGGATGGTAATGGGGGAAAACACACAAGCATGTTCATTTTTTGATTCAAACCAGATTATCCAACATTCATCATTTCCTATACATGATTCTGAAAATTTTGTTATATATGAAGTGAACCCTAAACTGATGTGTTTATATTATCCCAATGGGATTGATGGTTGTTATATTTGTTCTATAATTAATAAAGTGATCACTGGTGATGTTGAAATTGACCATTCATTGTCAATTTTTTTTTATATAATGGATATTGAAAATTTTATTCAGTCTTATGACTCCACTATTATGAATGACTCTACAGTAGTATGTGATAAAATAAATGAGTCATAAATAGTTGGTATGTCATAATCTGGTTTAATGTTATCTAAACCTTACATACATGAACCATTACAATTGATACATCTTCATGAATTTCCAAGCATCAAAAACCGGAACATTGTGTATAACATCATTCCTCAAGTTGAAGACCAAAGAGAGGATATAATTTTTTTCCACAACAATTTAATTTCAAAAAAATCAAGAAGAAATGGATGAAATTATCCAATGAATCATTGGGCCTACCAATTGAAATGTTTTTTTGGAAGCACACTAGAGTTGAGAAAATATGATGTCCACCGTCAGACTATCAGTAGTCGACTATAACATTCCATCTATAGACAAATAAATGTTGTTCTTCTTGTGAGGAATCCCATATTTTTATTAACATTTATGAAATTATAATTTATTTTTAGTTTTTCATTAGATGAATAATGATTTTTCTTTTTTAATGAACAACTTTCCCTTTCATCGGATCCACAACTTCTATTGTAAACAGACCACTAGATGGAGACTCTAACCCACCATATATAAATAGGGGGAACCAATTTCCCTTTAACTGTCTCTCTATATCTTCCTCACTCTCATTCATTCTTCTTATTCCCCTATCATTCATTTTTTACCACATTCTTTATCAAACACTTTTATATTTTTCATTCTATTTTGTGTGGGTGTGTCTTTATAAAAAACAAAAAAAAAACAGAAAAAACTAAAATAAATAAAAATTTAAAAACAATATAAAAAATCAAGAGTCACTAATACTCACCTTAAAATTTAAAAATATTTTCCTACTATTTTTTGGAGTGAAAAGGCATGGTTTCATCTCAATTTTTTTCCGTTTAATCATATATTTGGGTAAACAATATTGTGTCAAAACAAACACCTTTTTAATTCTCAATTATTTATTTAGAAAATGATTTTCCACAACTGTGAGGAACAACATTAGCATTCATGAAATGTATACCTATGGCCATATTTTCAATTTTTTTTTAACCTCCATTTGAGATTCATGATTTTGTGGACCTTTGATCTGATTTTCCCACATTAGTGGGCATTAATATGAAAGAGGCATTATCTGAACCTTATGAGAATCCCAATAGCCAAATATCCTCCCATTACCCAAACATTAATCCTCCTTTTCAAAGCCCTTTAAGGCCTATGAAACCTTTTATTTTATAGAGACATTACAATCCCTATACCTTATCCCACCCAATATCAACATGGATTTTCATTGCATATTTGTTTTTTCAAATTTACGTGTGGGGGGAATAGATTTCATTTTAGGATCCATTTTGTTGATTTTTACCATGTTATAGTATGCTTGAGGGGAAGAAACAATTTATTTGTAGGGGAGAGGTTGTCCTTCAGTGGGATTTTGGAATATATAAATGTTTATCTTGTACACATGATATTCAAAATTTTCAAAAAATATATCAAAAAATTATAAAAAAATACAAAAATGTGTTGTGTATTGGGTAGGTCATAAATAACTCTTCCACATACTTTGATATTGTAATAAATATTAAAATTAGTTTTTTAAGGATATCAATCATGGGTTGGGATATGAGTGTGAGATCTTTTTCATGTTCAACTTTCAAAAAATGTATAAAAAGAGAAGAAAATAAAAAAGGAACACTTATGTCCTATGGAGAAGTTGTGTGTTTTTAAATATTTCATCTTCTCATCCCCTTAAAATATTCTTCCTCTCTTATGTCATTCTTCAAAAAATCATTCAAATATAAATATGTGTTTCTATTTTCTTCCTTGTTTCTTTTCAAAAAAAAAATTTCTTTTTTTTACCCAAGCTGATGTATTACCCCATTTTCTTATCTTTTGGATATCATCTTCCTACCATCCCATAGACGCAGAAAAACAACTAAAAAGACCTCTTGATTTTTTGAGCACATTGGATAGGGTGTAAAAGTTGATATATTTTTCAAACTCCAGGATTTTCACTTTTTTTGATGAATAAGTTAATCTACTTAAATTAATTTTATCATCTTGAGTGTAGAATGTTTTGTGTTCCCCCATTTTGGATTTTTTAATTTTATCATGAAAAAATGAATTTTTTTTGGATATTTTTTCTATAACAATTTTTGGTTTAATTACATATAGATGAGTGTAATTTTCTAATCCTCCTCAGATTGGGAAAAACAATATTTTAATAATCATCGGTGAGTGAAAATTATTTCGTCATGTTTTTTATATTTTTTATACATGATGACATGCACAATACTATGTGTTGGGGATTTGATGTTATTAATACTTTCATAACTTTTATATACTCCCTTTTCTGATTTTATATGAAATGTTCATAATTTGTGTAAAATATTAATGATTAAATATTTAATGTAATTTTCGAGTAATATTTGAATTAATCTAATTGATGTCAGTTTACTGTTTTCAATATAATTATAACCCGACTCATCCAAATTGTACGATTCTTGTTTTTTTACCAATACATACTCAAATTAAATAATTTCATTTAAAGGAACCTTTGGCCACATCATTTAGTTAGTGGGTCACATAGACTAAAAAAGAAGACCCAAATATTTTGTTATGAAACCGTATCAGGTAGGAAAATTGAATTACTGGGATCAATAAATAATACCCAGATTCTTTATTCTCCTAAAATATTTGGGGGAATATTTATGGTGTCATGGAGAAATAGTTCAGGGAATATCTAACAATATAATTGGCCTAAATGATTCAATTAAACTCATCCCACCATTCAGGCATGGAATTAAATTCTGTACAGTATTCACGACATGTCCCCGGATCTAGTCATCAAATATAGCTGATATTTTTCAGTGTGAAAGACTCCTTATAGGTACCCAACATTGTTGAAGAAATAATTCATATTTGAATGCATCATCGTATTACAAATTCCATTCACATTTCATCCATTAAAAAACCATGGATAGGAATGGATAGTTTATCTTTGTTTACTCAAACCACCCTAACATTGGCTCCATAAGTCCAAATGAATCAAAAAAATTTGAGTTGTCAGAAAAAAATATTATATAAAAAATAAAAGAAGGATATATCTTGAGATTTATCTTTCTAATTTTCAAAATAGTCAATCTATGTGGAGGTGTAGTTTTGGAATGCAAACATCCAACCACCTTAGGTTGTAAATACATCCCCTACTTTCTTTTCAATGTGGTTGAAATTTTAGAAGAGAGGATCATATATTGTCATAACTAATTCCTTTAAACAGTATTGGGAGGACCTAATATACTATAGTTTTCACTTGAGAGACCATTCATCCTCTCTATGTTTTCATTTTCTTTTTTGTTCTTCATTGTTGTAATCTTGTAAGTCATTGTTTTTGTAATTCGTTTTTAATTCATGTATCTTCTTCAACATCTCTTATTCTGAACCACCGTCTATAGTATAATATAATTTTCTTAAAATATTTTAAATAATGATAAAACCCATTTCCTTATTTTCCTTTATCATTCAATCTAATGTATGTATTTAATTTTGTTCATTGTTGGTGTGTGTATTGGACACACCACTATTTTCATATCCCATTAATTATCTTATCAATATATATTATTATCATAATAATTATAAAAATATTACTAATCATTTAAATAGATGATTAAATCTCTCATTGGGGTGTGTTATAAATTAGGCATGTTATGTGATTGAGGGATTTTTCTCAATGAATATTCATTAAATTAACATTGTGTATATTGGATTGAACATGTCATGGATTACTGATTTTTGTGTTTAGCATATGTTTTCATAGATTATGGGATCCCTAAATAAACTTCCACATTTAGGTTTTTATTGATATATGAATACTAGTTATTTTAAGGCAATGATTAAAGTCTTAAAACTATGGAATTCCAATCAATGCAATCTTATGACATGGGTGTTAATTTCATTGAATATAATGATATTCTAAAGGATATCACAAGATTAAATACCTAATGATGAAATAATCCCAATATTTATCAAATTTTTAAATAAATATTAATAAATCAATCAATTCAATTAAACTTTGTAAAGAAACCCCCCCCCCAATCAAAATACAACCACCTAAAAAATTCAACTATAAAAAAGAATCATCTCTAAGGATTCGAATGGAGTTCTACTATACACATTATTAGAGCATCAAAAATTTTACCAGTTGAAAGGTGACAATAGGCCAGGATTTTAGTAAATCTTTAAAATAAATTAGTTAATAATTATCAAACTTTTTTGGGATATAAATATTTTCCACAAGATTTTATGTAAAATAATTTTTTTCCAAAATAACTCTTCTTTCAAAAAACATACCTCTGAATTCTCAATAAAGGATGATGGTTCTTATAGAAAGTATGTTGTTCCCACTTTTTTTGGAACCTAATTATTGTTAATTTATTCTTATGATATGAAACACATTCCTTTACATGGGATATTTATCCTCATTTTGTATATGTTCTATATGGTATGCATGATAATTATACTGTTATGATTGGATAGGTTCAACCGAAATTATAAAGCCTAAAATGAATGTTATGATGTGAAGGAGGGGCCCTGAATTATACAGTGATATATTGCATTGGGTAAAGTGATAAATCTCATGAGTAAAAGGTAAATGATGCATGAACATTATTCTATAATATTTCACAACTATGTGTGGTATATGACCACTAAAACATGATGTCTCATTTTTATACATTGCCACATTTGAAAATTTTATTAATGTTTCCTCTCATGTTTTTTATGAGGATTTTATAATTATGCACACCCATTCTATACTGATCTTATTTATCCTCTTATTGGGATTTTATCTAATCACTTTTTTGATGTATATCCTGATGTGGCCACTTGTACTATGGAGAGGTCAAGATCCAATAAAAATCTAGGGAATAAGGAATTAAAAAAAATTATTTTGGTGTTTTAAAATATATGTATAGTCCTAGTATTCCTAATAAACAAACCCTATAGATCCTCATTGTATAATAATATTATTTTATTTTTCTTTATAATGATGTAACATTAATGTAAGATAAGGCCGAATTTATATAACTAATTATTCTAAATAGAATATTAAAATGAAAATAAAATTTTAAGGTATGGGTTTTAAACATAAAAATTCATTTGGGATTAATTTCAATTACCAAAAACATCTAGAGATGCATCAGGTGATCCTAATAAGGAATCTCATAACAATAACTATAATGATATAAATGGTTTATACACTAATATATAATATGAAGAGTTCAATATAATACCATACTGTACCACTACAGTTGATATTTTGGATACCTAAGTTGTTTCTCGTGAAGAAACATCATATTTCAAAAAATATATTTTTTGATAATTATACTATCAAATATGATAACATTAAGATGAAAAAAAATGAATAAATTTATGATTTCTATATTAGTATAATTGAAATTGTGAACACAATACATTCACATGGGAATATAATTACTCATAAGGATCAGGTGTTGTGAATGCTATGATGTTTACCATATTGTTATAGAGGAACTTCCGTTTCAATTAGAGAGTCATGTGATATAATAAGATTAATTATAAGAGATACAATGAATTTTCATGATGTATGAAGATGAACATAATGTGAATAGAGAAGAAGTAGATGAAAAAAATATGAGATCAATAGCTTTATAGAATTCTTGAGTCAAAGTAAAAAAAGTAAATATTAATGATGATAACTCAGGGGATAGAGAATAATATTCAGTTAGTGATGAATGAATGACACATATAGAAATACAATTCGTGAATGTTTACAAATAGAATAAATTCTTCCATATGTAAAACTACAATGTTATGTATGAAAATATATGCAACCTTATAAAATAATTAAATAGGGACCATATGAAAAATGAAATAGTGTATTATGATTGAAAGTCAAAAGGTAATATAAAATAATATTTTCCAATAATAATGTTTAGGAGAATATATTATGTTAATATTTAGAGCTATAAAATGTTTACTAATGAAAATTGGAGTGATTTAATAGATAATAAAATTTATTAATAAATAATAAGATATGAAGATCATGATAGATCTAGTATTTTTTATGAAAAACAAATATGAGTTATCTAGTATTTTATATGCTTCTTCCATTTATAATTACATAATTTATTAAAATGAAAATAGTGATGAAAATATTACCAATGAAGAAATTTTTGATAACTAAAATATAGTAGAGAAAAAATTCAATGAACAGAAATATATATATATATATATATATTATTTTAAAAAAACAACATCCCTGGCCGTCTCACAATAAAAGAAACATTGCCATAGAATAATAAAAATAAGGTTTATTGAAAAAAATAACATTGAGGTAAAATTATCCAATGAAAAATTTAAATTTCACCTGTCAAAAATTCGTAAATTGAAAAATACTTTAACATAGATAGTTGGAAATTAAACAACTCCTATGTATACCATAGTAGTTGTATATCATCTTAAACAGAGAAATATCAATAATACTATATTTATATTTAGTTTTAATTATATAAATTAAGTTAATACTAACAATTCTTAAGTACCGTACAATATTTTATATCTAATAGTAATAAATCTATCGATAAAGACTATGATAATCAATTATTGATTGAAAATCCCATGTTACAATATTCGTTGGACTTCGAAATACCTGGGTAACAAATCCATTTTTGGTTTAAATCTACTTTTTCATAAACCTTATTAAAATTCAATACAAATAACTTATGGTCTCTATACATTTCATTCTCTAGAAACATGATTGGGGAATATTCATTTTTCAAGAACCTAATCATGTTTTATGGAGTAAATGTCACTGTGGGATCATAATATGTTTGCTTAATGGGTTTTGAATGCTATAAATACATGGGGGTGAATGGTAGATTAAAAACAATATTTAAAATAATTAAACTAAAAACACACTAAACCTATTTAATTAGGATTATATGATGTTTCCATCATTCTAATTAACAATGTTAGGGATTTATAATCAGATTCAACATGGTTATATCAGATTAATAGATCTTTGAGATATTCAACTTAAGTAGTGGAATGTTCTACTTAGATTTCTTTTATACCAGACCAAGATACTAATAAATCTCCTATGAAATTAAATGTTCCAAATGTCCTTTTAATATCTATTCTACAACCACCAAATTCGAAATCTGAAAAACATTTTAATTAAAAAACATTTCAATAGTAATAGAGATGTCCTAAATAAATATTTTTGTTTGGATGAAAAATAATTCATTATACTAATTTTAAATGGGATTCCTTCAGATTTTGTGGATATCTTTCACATAAAAATATATTAAACCTTAAATATAGATGGTTATATAGCATGTAAACTATGTTTCAAATCACACCTCTAAATTTATTTTTGTAAATGTTTTTTCTAGCCTTAACAAGATCAAGGGTATTTTATCTTCTAGTGGGTGTACATATAATATAAATATTGTCATATAAAAATTTCTTAAGATGAAATATTATATATGTATGTTTGGATATATATGTTCTGTCTTGTTTTTGTGAGACTTAAATGCCTACAAAATATGTTATCTCACCCATCATACTCATTTCAAACATATATTTTATATGATCAACAATTCAATTAGTTAATTATTTTTTAATTTATCTAAATATAATTTCATCAACATATATTTCAATAATAATTATATTTTATCAATCATATTTTATAAAAATATTTTATTTTAATCACCTTTAAAAAAATTGAAAGAAAAATCATGTTTTTATATCATAATGGACTCAATGGGAATGTTCATGTCCCAATAATGTGTTGGTATGTCTAATAATTTATTCAGTGTGTTTTCTATTTTAAAAAACCTAGGGTTTGTTCAACATAAACATCCTCCTAATAAAATATGTTACGACAACAACACTTACCATCCATTTGAAGTGTTTTGGAGTTAAAGAATGCTACAATATATTTTAGAATATGAATAGCTTCCAGTCTAGATATTGGTTCATATTTTCTACATTATCTATGCATTATTTTTTATTAAGAACCTTTTCAACATGCCTAGTTTTATTTCGAATAATAATGCCATGATCATCACATTTGTTTCTAAAATCAAATTTTACGTCAATAACAAATGATTATTTAGGTCATTCAACGATTGACAATATGTTGTTCCTCTCAATTTCATGAAACTCATCTTATATATACTTAATCAAATCCTCATCACCTAAGGCCCCATCCGTATTCTTAGGATCTAATAGGGAATGTAATGATAGATGATAAATTTCAATATTTATGAAACTTCAATTCCAAAAAAATTATCAACATCACTAATTATTCTATTAGTTGAATACTTCCAAAGAAACAATAGATTTATTTTATTTTGAAAAGTCTATTCATTAAAAAATGTAACAAATATTCCGGAGGAAATTCATCAGAAAAAAATAAGTGAGTTCCCTGCTTATAATAACAATTTATTAACATTGGGTAAAAACTGGTTTTAGAAATATCGTCCAAGGGGTAGGTGGAATAAGGTAATTTAAAAAAATCCTTTTCATCAAACATAACAAGAACTATTTTCTCAATAGTATGATAAATTATCATTAAAACACTATAATACTTATAAATAGTGTAATAGGATAAAAATATTACTTCATTGGATTTCGGTGTAAATTTATTTATGTTATCTTCTAAATTTAGATTGAAAACATTGCATCCAAATACTCTAAATTAAAAAAAAATTTTGTTTCCATCATGTCCAAAATTCATAATGATATTTAGTATGAAAGGGCTTTATTAAAACTCAATATAATGTATTGTAGGTAGTAATAATCACTTCAGCCAACAAAATGTTTATCAATTAAGTGTTCACTCAACATAGTTCAAGTTGTTTATTGACTGATTTTATTTCTTCTTTTTACTACACCATTATTCTGAGGGGTTTTAGAAGATGAAAAGTTATTCACTATTAATTTCCTACTAAAAAACAATTCAAAGTCATAATTTACAAATAATTGTCCATGGTCACTATAAATAGTTACCAAAGTATGGTTTTTATCATTTTTAACGTTGGATAAAAATGTTTTGGAAATAATAAAAAGCATCATATTTCTATGTGAAAAAATAAACCCACATGTATCTAGTTTAATAATCAACCAAGACATAAACATAATATTTTCCCCTAAGAGAACCAGTTTCTATACATGTAGGGGACCGAAGCTTGACGTACATGGACATCACATTGCTTTTGAAAATTACTTAATACATAACAAAAAAATACACACAAGGACCGTAATAGTTTAGTGTCTTTGGAAACATGGAATATAAACTTCTAATCATGTTGAAAGATCTTAAACATATCCCATAATGATCTTACATTTTCTATTTTCTTACCTAAAAACCATTCTTTATATCATGTGGAAAAGAAAACATATAATGGGTGAGCTCAAATGCTCAGTAAGGGTAATCATGGATAAAATAAAACAATCCATGTACGTTTGTACTTAAAAACATGAACACAATGTTTAAACATCATGATCTTGAGCTATGACATAAAACATGGTAGTACATAAGTAATAGATCATAATCGAACATAAATCATGATAAAATAGAATGGGAATAAAAAATTTGATTGTGGAAAAACATTAAGCACAAGATATGATTTCCATAGTAGCCAAGACATTGCTTCCAAAACCATCTTAGTGGACAAAGTCCCTTACTAAACTGGGTTTACTTGGCATTCTAGCCCTCTATTGCTGAACCGAATTTACTTTCCATTCCAGCCATGCCTATCTCATGAGATAAAAATCATTACCGAATGAATGTTAGGGAGATATAGGTCCCACCCATCTCTTAATTAAATCATTCTTACTTGTTCCACAACATAAATCATATCCCAAAGAATAAAATGGGTTTCATAAATATCATTCCATCATATCATAATACATATGAAACAAATGGATATCATTTCATCATAAGAAAATTGAAACCATGTAAATCATTGAGACATTATACTTTAAACATAAACATATGAAATAATTTCATCTTAGATGGAAAAATGGTTTTGATAAAAACACATGAAATGAATTCTTGAGGAAAATATCCATTGTTCTTCAAAATCATTTTCTTTTCACAAAATGTCATGAAATTTTAAAGGAAAAGGATTTTGATGAAAATATTCATGAAATATTTTGGAGGAATCTTCATGAAAATAAGGCTTTATAAAAGCGTAAAAATACTTCCATGCCGTATATGTTAAAAAACATTCCTCTCGTACTTTTGCTGGAAATGTCAAAAAGTACCTTGTAAATAAACTATTCTTTACATACCATATAGTAAAAGTAAAAATGGGTAAAAATGAATTTAAACATACATGAAATCATTTTTAGAAAACAAGGACGTGGATGATAAATATAACCCTAGTAAATACTTACGAATAAAAAATCTCAGATAAAAATGAGATTGGAAAAGTTATCCCTCACCTTCGGTCCGGTAAGCTTCGTACTTATCTAAACCTCCTGTAAAATGATTTAAATAATGTTATTGACTTATTAAAGAATCATATTCATTGTTATGATATCATATATGGTTTACTTATGACTTTATATTACCCGTTCTTTTGTAAATCCCATGGTAAAGCAACGTTTTGGGTAAAATCATATTATTTATCGTACATGTTTGGACTTATTGTTATTGATGTTATTATTACGTATATCATTATTTACTTACTTCCAGAACTTAAATCATGATTTATATATCATATATATTAATTATATATCCATAATATACATGTATTTATAATAGTACATAACATATGGAGGTAAGAAATGAAATGCAACGTTCATAGAGACAGGAAGCCGTAAGTACGCATGAACACTAATTTTCATTACTATTTATTATTTTAATCGAATATGTATATTATAATTCAAGTATAATATCATATATAATATCATTTACTCCATCCTTTATACATCCAACATAAGGCATTAACGAATCACATCACTTTGAGGGGGCGGTAGTCCTCACTTCCTCAAATGAGATCATCGTATTTACCGACTATGGAAACCATAATGACTTGATATAATTGGGAAGTGAAGAATAATAAGGAAATAATAAACATAATATATATCATATATAAATACAGTTCCATCATAATGGCCACCATGAGAGGTGGTAGGAGAAAATCGAACTATCATTGTTTCGTGAGGGGTTAGTTTTCCATCCACAGAAGCATTATGTTCTTCATCCATTAGATGGTGGTGTGTGTATGAGACATTCTAATAATTCTCATAAAAACATCCTTGTATATTAAGGATACTTATATTGTTACAAAATAAAGGTTTATAAAGAGGATAGGGGTTGGAGAAGTAGAATAAAATAAAACATCTTAAGAGAAACCATTACCTTTAATTTGGGTAACTTCGTTTGGATAGAACCGAAATGACTTAATGAAGTGCCTTCTAACTAATTTAAGTCATCAAGGGGGAGGATAGTGATGTATATAGATTAATTGGGAAGATTTTGTACAATCTAAATGTCTTGAGAGGTTTGTGGAATTGCATATAAGTGGTCTCTTTTTATAAAGGAGAGGAGGGGCTCTTTAGGAAAGTGTGAAAACATTATTTTATTATAAACTTATCATCGGATTCAAGAGGTCCAAAACAAAATAATGTCGAAGATAAGATTACTCATATTCAAAATAAAATAATCAAATAAGAATTGGACAGGTTTTGGATTATATTTTAATCATTATAATCTTATTTATTTAAATCATTTATTAATGAGGTAAATACTGCATCATTATTGTGTCATAAATAATTAAATTTATTTGATGTCTAAAAATTATATTAAAAATACCAAAATATGGGAAATATTTTTAGCTATTAAATGAATATTTATAGTAAAAAATATAAGTTATACATCCCCTTATAAAAATTAATTATAAACGATTTTTTATTAATGCCAATTTTGTATTTACATTAAATTAATTATTCTAATGTGTCATTGTCTTTCATAAGTGGGTCCATGGGGTCCCAAAATCGTCCCAAGGATGCCCATTGTCGACAATTACTCATCCAATAATTTTATGACAACTGTCAAGGTAATTTCAAATTATTATAATATTCTTCTAACATTGAATTACCGAATTTACCTTTAGCTGTAGTAAATAAAAATTACCATAGTTACTATTCATAATATCAAAAAAATAAAAGTAACCTATTAAAATAATTTGGACACACTAATTTCAAATATGGATCCTATTTTTTAAAATTCTAAAAATAGAAGTTGCAGTAAATATTTTAAAATTAATTCCGTTGTTAAGAAAATGGGTTTTAAAAGTTAAAACATTACCAATGATTGAAATGTTTTTTCCTATGAATTCAATATAAAATTAATGCTAATTACATACATTATATTAAATGGTAAAAATATATTCTATTTATACTTTAAAACCTTTCAATATTATAATTTATCCATATAAATTATTGCGATTAAAAAAGTTTTTTTTAATTAAAATATAGCATGTTTTTACTATTCATCAAAATATGAAAGTTACCAGAATAATATGAAAAAGTTTTCCAAAGTAAATTTTTATATATTGATTCCAAATAAGAATTTTATTTTGTCAAATTGAACTTATAAACATGTCAAAAAGTAGATTTAAAATGGGTGCACCATTAAAAGCCGGTAAAAATGCATTTTTTGAAAATTACTTCTTTTATCCGAAAAACTACTTTTGTTTTCATACCTCATTCTAGAAAATTTGTAAGATGAATTATAATGTTACAAAATTAAATATTCAGTTAATACTATTCAAAACGGATAGTTTATAATATTATAATAATATATCGTTGTTTAGTGGAACCCGATATTGCGTACTACACACGCTATCGAGGAAGGTCACAATTTCGTGTAATACAAGCCAAGTCTGGGTTGTGTGTTGTGCAAGACTCCTTTTTGGCTTCGTACAACAGAATCCAACCATATTTAATTTTTACAATGAATATATATATATATATACACTCAATGTTGCGTAGAATAACTACTATTAAACGAACTTGAAATTGTGTGTAACACAATCCATGAATAGTGTTGCGTATACTGCAAGCTAATATGGTTTTGTGTATAGCGCAAGATAATCTTGGTGTAGTGTACAACAGAAGACATGAAATAAATTAAAATGAATATATATCTTATAAATTATCTGTTTGATACATTCTACCCCCCTTAAAATGAATTTCTCCTTCTAAATTCGTCGGCGTTATAAATGTTTTACTACATTAAAGTTTCTTTAATAAAAACCCACATCGTAAAAAGAAATACTAAATCATAATTTTATAAAATCATGTATGAAATGTAACGATTTCCCAATGTAACTCATAACTGGATTTCCATATAGGAGAACATAAGTGAAAATATGGATATGATAGATAAATATAACCATCATGTTCTGATGGAGAGTGGTAGAGAACATGGTTATGAAAAATCCAACAATCAAAAAGCCATAAATCTGTGATGATCTAAAGTACCATCAGATTCATCTAATATGAGGACACTAGGATGAAACTTTGGGTTTTCAAGATCATTTCCCTAAATTTGATGAATTAAAAGAAATACTTACACGATTTTGGCACAATGATACTATTTTTTTATGCCTTGAAAAATTTTGCACTTCATCTCTTAATGTAATAAAGTTGAATTTGTTATTTGCGAAGTGTTAGAAGATCATGAGATAGAATGGTAGTTCATTCCATCTATTTCTATCGCAAAAAGTTTAGCACAATTTATTAAATTTACATAAGTTCATCTATATGATTACAAAAATGGACTTATAATTCATCTATAATACCTCTTAATAAAATAAAACTAGTTTCTACTAACCATGGACTTCCTGTAGGCCAGTGGTAGGTGATAAAGGCCTGTCGCACTTCGGTTGTGGGTTCGATTCCCACATCTTGTCCGACGCGGCGGGTTGTCGCTCGTCCTTCAGGTTGTTCTTTTTCTAAAATTACATCATTATGACATTCCATCAATAATATCGAAAAAAGTTCTAGCCTTATACAATACTAACTTGTGTCCAACATAATCCATTCCAGTCATTAGGCTAATCTATAATACATATGTCCAATCTCATAGTATAAAGAAAACAATTACTAGAAATGTCATCTACCGAGAATTTGAATAACAACATTTATCCTTGATATATCTTGTTGATCACATTCCAATCATGTAAATACCTTAATCATGTATTCTATTGAAAAATGAATACACATTGAACCTTAGTGAAAACATGAATGCTGTCAAAAGTTAACTCTTTCCACATACTAAAATCCCAAAAAATCTATATCCTCAAACTATGATATCAATTTTTCCTTATATAATTCCTGAGCTCATTAATACTATCAATAATTTCATTATCTCCATAGAACTTCTTTATGTGCATATTAGGTTCTTTCCAAAAATATCTGAATAACCTTTCATGGTTACCAATACCATTCATCATACAATTTCAAAACTTAAGGAAAGATAGGAGTGTAACAATATTTAGATGTCTCTTTATTCCATAGTACCATCAGATTACTTATACAACATTACTCCTGATAAACATGTAATCATTCCACTACCTTCTTAAACCATTGACCGAGCTTCAACAATTATTTCATCTCAAAAATCATTTGTAGTCTCTTCATCATCATTCACATAAATTCTACCCATATGACCATGCTGATTCTCTTTATGATATTCTACCTTTGGGAATTGGTGTGCATAATGCCCGTGCATTCCACATTTAAAACACTTAACCATTGTTGATGTCTTAGCAATACTATTATCCTTGTTCATGGTGTTAACTAAACCTTTTTCTTTACAATTACTAGCTTTGTGTCCTTCTTTTCCACACCCAAATCATCTTACAGTTCCTTTGAAACATATTCCTTTATGCCTCTTCCCACATGACATACATGAGTGAAATTGAACTTTCTTTCCTCTACGATCATCATGAAACTCCATCATTCTCTAATTAGCTGATTCATGAAACTTACCAAAGCTGATATTATGGATCATATTATGAGATTGATGATTAGGAAGAATATTGATGTTTTTCCTTCAAAAACCCATTTCATTTTCTTTATCATGAAGAATATCATTTCATTTCCCATTATATTCTCCATTATCGTGAATCTTCCTGTTTCTAGACATTTTCTAAAACCCAAAAAGAATAGTGTGAGAGGAAAAAATCATGATAGGTAAAAAATTTAATAAATGGGGAGTAACAACAATATCTAACATCTTAATTTTAATTCTATGATAGTTACCATAATTCTAGTACTATAACCTATACTTATACTTATCCTTAGGGATATCCCTAGACATACCTCAGAAATATCTCATGGGATATCTCTAATGTTTGCGTGTCCTAGTTTCCAAAGGTTAACTAAACCTTTCCTCTGATACCAACTGTAGAGGCCCGAAGCGTGACGTACATGGACATCACATTAATTTTTCAGAATACTTAATATATAACAAAAACAGTCACACAAGGACCATAATTATTTAGTGTATTTGGAAACATGGAATATAAACTTCTAATCATGTTTAAAGATCTTCAAAATCTCACATAACGATATTCCCATTTTTGTTTTATTACCTAAAAACATTTCTTTATATCCTGGGAAAAAGAAAACATATAAAGGGTGAGCTCAAATGATCCATAACGGTAAGCATGGCTAAAATAAAACAAACCATATACATTTGAACTTAGAAACATGAACATAATGTTTAAACATCCAAATCGTGACAAATGACATAAAACATGGTAGTACGTAAGGCATAGATCATAAGGGAACATCAATCATGATACAATAGAATGGGAATAAAACATGTGATTATGGAAAAACATTAATCACATGATATGATTTCCATAGTATCCAACACATTGGTGCCAAGACCATCATAGTGGACAAATCCCTTACCGAACTAGGTTTACATGCCTTTCCAGCCCTGTATTACTGAAGCATATTTACTTTCCATTCCAGACATGTCTATCTCATGAGATATAAATCATTACCCAATGCATTGGAGGGAGATATAGGTCCCACCCATCTCATAATGAAATCAATCTTACTTGTGCCACAACATAAACATAAATCATATCCCAAAGAATAAAATGGGTTTCATAAAAATCATTCCATCATATCATAATCCATATAAAACAAATGGATATCATTTCATCATAAGAAAAGTGAATCCATGTAAATCATAGAGACATTATACATGAAACATACACATATGAAATAATGTCATCTTTGATGGAAAAATGGTTTTGATAAAACACTTGAAATGAATTCTTGAGGAAAATATCCTTTGTTCTTCAAAATCGTTTTATTTTCACAAAATGTCATGAAATTTTAAATGAAAAGGATTTTGATGAAAATATTCATGAAATATTTTGGAGGAAACTTCATGAAAATAAAGATTTATAAAATTTTAAAAATACCTTCATGTCGTACAAGTTAAAAAAACATTCTTCTCGTACATTTTCCGGATAAATCAAAAAGTACCTTGTAAAAAAATATTCATTACATACCATGTAGTAAAATTAAAAATGGGTAAAAAAGACTTTAAACATACATGAAATCATTTTTATAAAACAGGTACATGGATGATAAATATAACTATAGTAAATACTTACGAATAAACCATCTCAGCTAAAAACGAGATTGGAAAAGTTATCCCTTACCTTAGGGCCGATATGCTTCGTACGTATCCAAAAATCCTGTATAATGATTTAAATAATGTAATTTAATTATTAAATAATCATATTAATTTTTATTATATCATATATGGTTTACTTATAACTTTATATTACCCATTCTTTTGTAAATCGCATGTTAAGCCAACGTTTAGGGTAAAATCATCTTACTTATCGTACGAGTTTGGACTTATTGTTCTGGATGTTATTATTACTTATATCATGATTTAATTACTTCCAGAACTTAAATCATGATTTATATATCATATATATTCATTATATATCCATCATATACATGTATTTACAATAGTACGTAACATATGGAGGTAAGAAATGAAATGCACTGTTCATGGAGACGGTAAGTCGTACGTACGCATGAATGATACATTCATTTCTATTTATTATTTTAATGGAATAGGTATATTATAATTCCAGTATAATATCATATATAATATCATTATATCCACCCTTTATACATCCCAGATAAGGCATTAACGAATCACATCACTTTGAGGGGGTGGTAGTCCGCACTTCCTCAAATGAGATCATCGTATTTACCCACTATGGAAACCATAAATGGGTTGATATAATTGTGAAGTTAAGAATAATAAAGAAATAATAAACATAATATATATCATATATAAATACATTTCCATCAAAATTTCCACCATGAGAGGCGGTAGGAGAAAATCAAACAATCATCGTTTAGTGAGTCGTTAGTTTTCCATCCACGAAACATTATGTTCTTCATCCATTAGATGGAGGTGTGTGTAAGTGTAGTTATAATACTTTTCAGAATAACAACCTAGTATATATTTAGGATACTTATTTTGTTAAAAAATAAATTATTAAAAATAGTTTAGGGGTTGGAGAAGTAGAATAAAAGAAAACAACTTAAGAGAAACTGTTACCATTAATTTGGGTAACTTCTTTTGGATTGAACCAAAAAGACTTCTTGTAGTGCCCTCTGACTAATTTAAGGATTAAAGGTGGAATATAGGGATGTATATAGATTAATTGGGAAGAGTTTGGACAAACCAAATGGCTTGATAGGTGTGTGTAATTGTATAGAACTAGTCTCTTTTTATAATGGATAGGAGGGTCTCTTTAGCAAAGTGTGGAAACATTTTTTTATCATAAACTTATCATCAGTTTCAAGAGGTCTAAAACACATTAATGTTGATGATATGATGCCTCATATTAGAAATAAAATCATCCAATAGGAATTGGACAGGTTTTGGATGATATTTAATTATTATAATTTTATTTATTTAAATCATTTATTAATGAGGTAAATACTACATCATTATTGTGTCATAAATAATTTAATTTATTGGATGAATAACAATTATAAAAAAAATACCAAAATTTTGGAAATATTTTTATCTTTTCAATGAATATTTATAGTCGAAAATATAATTTATATAGCCCCTTATATAAATTAATTACTAAACTAATTTTTGTTAATGCCAATTTTGTCTTTATATTAAATTAATTAATCTAATGTGTTATTGTCTTTCATAAGTGGGTCCATGGGGTTCCAAAATCGTCCCAATGATGCCCATGGTCGGCCATTACTCATCCAATAAGTCTAGGACAAGTTTCAAGATAATTCTGAATTATTATAATCTTCTTTTAACCGTGAATTACCCGATTTACTTTTAACCGCAGTAAATAAAAAAATTGTAGTTACTATTCATAATATCAAAAAAAAAAGATACCTATTAACATAATTGGGACCCAATGATTACAAATATGGAATAAATTTTTAAAAATTCAAAACACAGGTGCTTCAGTAATTATTTTAAAATTAATTCCGTTGTTAATCAAACGGGTTTTAAAAGATAAAACATTGCCAATGACTGAAATTTTTTTACCTATGAATTCTATGTAAAATTAATGATAATGACATAAATTATATTAAATGGTAAAAATATATTCTATTTATACTTTAAAACCATTAAATATTATAATTTAATCATATAAATTATTGCGATGAAAAAAATTGTTTTTAATTAAAATATAGCGTGTTTTTACTATTCATCAAAATTTGAATGTTACCAGAATAATGTGAAAATATTATCCAAAGTAAATTTTTATATCATGATTCCAAATAATAATTTTATTTTGACAATTTTAACTTATAAATATGTCAAAACTAGATTTAAAATTGGTGCACCATCAAAAGGCGGTAAAACTGCATTTTTTTAAAAATACTTCTTTAATCCGAAAAAACTGATTTTGTTTTCATACCTCATTATAGAAAATGTGTAAGATGAATTAAAATGTTATAAAATTAAAAATTCAGTTAATTATATTCATAATGTCTATTTTATTAAATTATAATAATATATCATTGTTTAGTGAAACACAGAATTGTGTACTACACATGCTATCGAGGAATGTCGCGATTGCGTGTAATGCAAGCCAAGTCCGGGTTGAATGTTATGCAAGACTCCTTTGTTGTTTCATATAATAGAATCCAACCATATTTTATTTTTTCATTGAATATATATATATATATATACTCAATGTTGCGTCGAATAACTACTATTAAACGAACTCGAAATTGTGTGTAACACTATCCAAGAATAGTGTTGCGTATACTGCAAGCTAATACGGTGTTGCGTATAACGCAAGATAATAATGGTGTAGCATACAACAGAAGATATGAAAGAAATTAAAAAGAATATATATCGTATAAAATCTTGTGGTGTTACAGTACAACCATATAAGTTCATGTGAACTAACTATAAATAATCAGAATATAATACCTCACTAATATATTTCAAACGTATCTTATGTTTCTTACTATATTGACAAGGGTCATAATATTTTTTTAATTGAACTTGTGTTATAGTAGATCCTTAAAATGTATATACTTTGTTATATTTGAAAATTTTAAAATGTAAAAGTGTCCTATAATTCTAATCTATAACAATGATTTATCTTCCATTTCATATAGGAAATGTTTTTCCCGAATCATAGTGTCCTATAATTTATGTGTATAAGAAATTTGATACGGATTTCCAAAAATATAAAATTCCCCATTGGAACTATATAATAAATATTTAACATCCCTAAATATTACATGTTAACCTCTATCACATAATTGACCATTAGTTATAATATTGTTTTTAATAACTTAAAAAATAAAAAATTCTTAAAAAATTCTTTTCCAAGAAGAATTATATTGCTTATACAAATAATATATCCTTGCGAATTAAATCAAGAAGTGACATTTCCACCATTCATCATAATAATATTTTCAAAAAGGTCTTTTTTAACAGACATATACCTACAACATCCACATCCCATGTACCAAGTTTTCTTGCTTTCATTACTTTTTTCATTTTACTAAGAACAAAAACATTATACATTCGGCACCCAAAAATTATTGGGTTGTTTATTGTTTATAAAAAAATAATTAGTAAACAACATTTATATTTTAAATTATTATTTATAAATATCTCAATATGGTAATTTCTAAGGAACATGTTTTTTTATAATGTCCACCAATTTGACGAATGGTGTGAAAACAATAATTTTTTGGAACAAAGTAAATATTATCGAAAATAGGTTTGATATAAGAAAATCATATTCCAGTTCTATTACCATGAATAAAAAAAATTTATACATTTTTTTAAAATTGTATTAACCATTAGAAGATTTTAAAAATACATAACTAACTGAATAAATTATTGTTTTTAGATTTAAAACTAATTTTTTTTCAACTTCAGTAATTTTATTATAATTAAGTTTATCAAAACAATTTTTTAAACAATTTTTATCTAAAAATACATTATGAAAATCATTTAAAAATTACTTTTATCAGATTTAATCATTTCAATAGCATTAATGTGAATTTATATTTCGTCTTCCAAAAACAGTTATCACTGATTTATCCTTATATTGATTTTTTTAAATTTCAAAATTTTATTTTCTTAAAGATTTTCAAGGAGAGAGACTTCATCATAAGAAGGATGAGTATTATAGTTTGATAGGTATGTTTCTCATCAAAAGAAACAGTATCTCTCTCATCATGGTAACTATAACATAAAATAAATATTGGCAAGGTTATCATATGTTTATACCATATCCCTAAAAAAATTACATTGGAAGAAAGACATATATTCCTCTTATCAGAGTATTTTTTATCAGATTTATTTTCATAATAATCACATACAATTTCGCTCCATGTTTCAGTAACCTTAATTACTTTCTGTCCTTTTGATTGTTAATGTTTTTTTAAATTTATTATTTAATTATTAACCTATGTTCATTTTCACTTTAGATCCAGAAAATCTAGCCTGATATGTCCAAATTTCAGACATTCATCACATGTTACTTCATCCTTCCGGTCACTTATATCCTTATAGCCTTTATTTTTTCTATAATCAAAATAATTAATTAAAGCTATATTTTTTCTTCTAGATAGAGTGTTTTTCTATCTCATTCTCAAAAAATAGATTTTTTTGAACTTGATTCAACTAATACTCTCTTCTATCATGATGAATTAACAAATTGTCATTCCTATTAAACATTAGATGCTATGGTTTTGTGGTGGTCAATAAAACTTTGAAAAGTTTTATTTTCATTTATCTTAGACTCATATTTTAATCTACTGACATACTATATAAAATTACCTATAAGATCATTAAGAGTAATATTTATTATCCTTTTATTTTCATTGATAACAGTCTTCTAGGACTCCCATTTATTAGGAATGATATTATTTATATTCTCAATAAAGACATCGTCATCCAAACCATTCTCACCAAAAACGATTAATCAATTTATTATTGTCATAAATATATGTTGAATCATATTGATATATTCTCTAGGAAAATAATTAAATACATTATTTTCAACCCTAAACATAGATCTTCTGATCTCTATAACCGTTGATGTTACAGAATGTTTTACTTTATATTTTTTCAAAATAATACTTGTAGCTCCAAAAGATTATATTTGTCTATAAATGATTTTTTTCATGGAGTATAAAATTATATTTGTATCACTAAAATTAATTTTACAATCATATTCATCTATATTAGAAAGTAAAATCATATCATAATAAAAAAATTATATCATCTAGTCCGTATCACAAAATTATCAACTTTTATATTGATAATGATGTACATTATCAAATTTCTACTATAATACATGTTTCCACTATTTAGAATATATAGTCCATTGGGATATAGTTTTCCTAAAGATAATATATTTATTCCTTCCAATTTAATATAATAGAAAAAAGAAATTACAAATACATTTGGTTAACATAGTTTATAAACAAAAAAATTATAACAAAAACATAGTTAAAACATGATGATGGTAGAAGAAGTAAAAACATCAAGTAATTCAATAGATGAATAAAAAATTACAATTATATTTACATTATTCTGATACCATTTTTGTGATCATTATATGTCATCTTAATATCATGTGGAAGCTATACTGACAAGAGGGGGTGAATTGATGTTTAAAACATAGTTTGATAGAATTAAACTAAAAAAACTAGATCAAATTATGTAACATTATCAGTCTTTGAAATTAGTAAGAATAAAAAATTTATAGAAACATAATCACGATCAAATTGATTAAATCATCATAACATATCATAACCACTATTGATCTGATGAATATAAATTTCTGAATCACAATTATAGTAATTATGAAGAAAAACATAATAGAATGATGAAAAAGATGTTTCAATTTATTTTACATAAATATTGGAAATAGAAAACTTATGAACTAACAAGTAATACAATAACATCCAATGAAATAACAGAATTAATGTTATTAAATGAATAACATTAATAATAATGTTATTTATAAACTAATGTAATTTTATCATATTTTATACTTAAATGAAATTTTGTATTCCCTTACTAGGGAATGCTTTGGTACAATTATTGATATATATCTATCATTATATCCAAAAATACCTCGATACTATGATCAAAATATATATATACATATCCTTGGTAGACCTTGAACTTTTGGATCAGATTATCTATCATCCTATCTCTAGATTCCCCCAACCAATATGATGATCATACACTTATTACAATGAAAATGTTTATTTGAAGACAACATGATAAGGATTTATTTGAACTAAAAATATCTAAAAATTATAAAGTCTAAGAGTAACATGTTCACATTGTGTAATATCCACTGGTATCAAAAAATCAGAAATTTCAAAATTAAATCTAATTATTCCCATGATCATTGAATGACATATTATTTAAAGGCACCCTTGTAGTGGTAATTTTGATCTCTAAATGGCCATATTACTAAGATTCTTTCACAATAACATGGGCACCCGGAACATGAAAAATCATTTCATTATGACATAACTAATTTTAAAACAATGTACTATTTTACACCATTATAGTGTATATTATGTTTCTTATATTATTAATATGGATTTTAATTATGACTATGAACATAAGTTAGTTAGATTGGATTCCTTATTTTTTCCTTGTGATAACTATAATGATTATGAATCCATGGTTTATTGATATCATTATCAGTATGATGTTAATGGATTTTTCAATATTATATGCATGAAATAAGGTATAACTGTTTATCAGTTAAGGGTAACTCTAATTAATATAATTCATACTAATTATGATTATCATTATGAAAAATGTTATATATTATCTTTTTTAATTAATTGAAATTTTTTTATAGTTTTAAAAATAATAGTTTTTTCACAAAAAAAATATTGTAAATCACATTGTACATAAAGATACTGTAAATAATTAGTATAGAATAATTTTTTGAATTCCAAAACAAATGGATTTGAAAATTGATAATAATAAAACATGACCCAAGAGTCACCTTAAATGAAAATGATAATGGAAAAATAGTTAGACTTATAAAAATCAATAAATCTAATATAGTTCTAATTTATAATTTTTTATCTATTTATTGATTATAGTGTAATCTTAATAGCATCTCATAGATTTTTGATAAAATTTTTTCTAGTATCATTGAAAATAAATCCTCTATAGTGTTTAATTATGAAATTTTGTTAGTTTTCAATTCAATGTGAAATTATAATGGATATGATATTAATTTGGAGTGTTTTTACTCAAAAAAATACAATTTAAGAACAATTTCCAAAAAATCTTTCATTGTGATATAAGAATATTCAACTGCAATTTACACTCTCTGGAAAAGATATCTATGAAAGAGTTTGTTAATTAATTTACATAACCAAAATCACTCAATGAAATTTATGAAAACTCACATCAAAAAGGGAAACAACAAAAAATATAATTCATTATAGAGAAATATGTTTTAATTTCCCAACCCCTAGAGTTAGTTCCCATAGATTTTTTGAGAATATAGATTTTATAGACTAACTAGGAAGGACTATTTTTACAGTTTAGAAGATGAATTTATGGGATAATTGTTTTTAATCATTCTAGATAAACAAACTGTACCTTGTTTTTATTTTTTTTATGTATGATAAATCTATAGTAGATCTAAATTTGAATAAAATTAAAACATTAAATATTAATCATGAAAATTTTATTATAAATAATTATTTTGATTCATTATTCTTAAAACTTGGATATTATAATATCCTTTCTACACATAAAAACACAAATAATAATTTGGAGTATACGATAGAAATTGAATCGTTCACTAAATTTCATATTCTATTATTAATGAGTATGATTAACAAATTTCATTGGAGAAAATATAAGAATATATAAGACTAAAAAATCAATAAAGTTATTATAAGACCACATTTAAATAAAACCTGATTCCAATTATGGAATGGAAAGAAAGAAATGTTTTTATTAATTTATATTTTTTCTTTGGAATGTATTTATTCTCAATTCAAATGGGAATCCTTTAAATTTGTGTCCATGAGTGATAAAGTAAATATTATTGGATATTATATAAATATAAATTCATATAGTGTATTTATTAAAATAAATATTAATTTCTGCGAATCTCTACAATTATTTTTTTTAAATAGATCCACAAGAGATTAGGACTCCCTTAAAAATCCTAATGATAGCCTATCAAGTTTCAATATAAATTCAAAAACATCTGATCGTTCTGTGAAACATGAAAACGATATTCTCTTTCTGATGATCCAAACAAATCCAAAAATTTAGAGGATAGTGAAATATCTATCACATATTTTCATAGAATCATTATCACTCATCAAAATGGTCCCTCATATATCGTATTTAGATACATATATAGGGAAAATTAAACCCAAGATTCTTTTAGGAATTAAGTTGAACATCATGATCTTATGTCACAATTATAACATAATAATATCCATGATGATATTAATGATGCATTTTGGGTAATGGAAATGTACTATGAACTCTATAAATTTGAAATAATTTTTTTGGGAACTATTGATTAAGAATAAAGTCGTTCCAACCATGGGAACTAAATGTGTATTTAGTAACAAAGTTGATAGATCTGGGACCATAGATTGACATAATGATAAATTTTCTGCCCAAGGATATTTCTAGAAGAGGACATCGACTATAAGGACACCTTTATACCATTATATTGACATGAATAAACTATAATATAGCATGCCTATGAATAATATTTTAATTTTATCAAACATTTAATGGATGTTAATATTGAATTCCTAAATACTTATATAGTAGAGGATGTTTTAGTTAAAAACCCCATTGATTTATAATTCTTTTTTTTCAAATTATTTTTTATATTATAAAAATATATATAAGGTATATGAAAAGCTCATGTATATTGGAATGATATTCTTAACTCATTTTATATTTCTAATGGGTCTTCAAAAGTCACAGATGACCAAACTCTATTTATAAAAATAATTTTAAAGGATGTCTTAGTTGTAAAAATGAATTCAAATCATAGAATTTTTTCAAACATATAGAAATATTTTATAAACTTATTTATAAGAAATGATGCCTTTGAATTTTGGAATAATTTTAATGGGTGGGTAAAAATTATTCCTTAGTTTTAAATTTTTTAAAAACAAATGTAGATTTATATCAAATCATAGAACATAAACCAAATTTCAATTAAAAAAGCTTTGTATAGATAACAAAAAAATAGTGACTCACTTGAGTTAAACCTGTAAACATGATCTTAATGAAATTATAAAATCAATTGATCAGTTCAATTACATATGTATTATTAGATTACTACTGTATTCAACTTCTTGCTAACCAGAAAATAAGTTTAGAGTTTGTATCTAATCATCTTCTCAGAAAAATAATAAATAATCAAATGTACTCAACATTAAAATAATTTTTATGTACCTCATGTATACAACTAATATTAGACTATTTTATCCTACATGAAAGTAGTTTTAAATAATTATTTTATCGGATTAATATTTTAGGGGTCGTAAGATAGATAGAAACATCACCTCTAATAAAAACACCTTATTGAAAATTCACTAGTTTCATGATGTAGTAATAAAAATTATATAGCATTGTCTATTTATAAGGATAAGTATATAACTATAGGGATTTTGTGTTTACATATTTTATTTTCAAAAAAATCCTTACTAAACTATGGATATCAATTTCGACAAGTCATTGTATATTATATTAATAAAAGAGAGATAAATATATATTTGGATGAGGTATTTCATTATAGTGCAATACTTATTGATATAAAAAAACAAATTAGAGACTATTTCCAAAAATTTGACATGACTATTACATTAATTTTAATCCAACATCATCAAGATGAATTATTTCAAAATCCTTTTAATTATAAAGGACTAATCGATATCATTAATGAACTTAGAATATAAATTTTTCATTCATTAATTTTCTTCGGATCTTATTTTTTTATGTATTCTGGCATCGATGATCCACCAGTAGTAATCTACCATTAATAATCTATCATTATTGATCACCAGTTGATGATCCACTGTTAGTGATTGACTATTTGTGATAAACCATTGTTGACACACTTTTGGTGATATACAATATGTGATATATCATTGTTGATATACTATTTTTCATGTACCATTCATTATTAATCATTGGTGATCTATAAATTTTGATCCTCCATTGGTGATCCACAATTAGAGATCGATCATTCGAGTGTTTTTTTATATTATACAACTCAAATATTAAATGATTAAATTATTAATATATATATTTATGTATATTTTAAAATATATTATCAATTAAAAATAACTCAATGATAAATTTGAGTTAAAATTTAAATTTTAGAAAACTATCTTGTGTGCCACCTTCAAACCTTTCAGCTTCTTCTATCTCTAGACCTACAACCATCCTTGCATGTTCCTTTCTTCCTTCGAACCCAAGAAAGTATGGTGAGAGTGAAATTCTCCTTGGATTATTCTATCTTTGGACTATTTCCACAAATTAAATTACATATTGAATCTACCCATATACCTATTTTCAATAAAAAGAAACCACAACTATCAGACAGGGTTGTTGTTACTAAAATGTATATAGATGTTGAATGGTTGGTTTTGAGAAGATCGCTAGTGCAGAATGTGATCAAAGAACATTGATGGATTGAATGGGTTTCTAGGAATGATTTTACATTCTATCATATTAAAATTCACTATTTCCGTTAGTTTATATATAATAGTTTTTGTGATAATAAATATGACATCGAGACAATGATCCTTCAAAAAATATTGTCTTATCATAAAATAAAGGCCCAAATTTATCAATGTACTTCATAAACGTATATACAATAACATTTTGGGATCCATTCCAAATATTGGTGAGTTTGTTATATATGAGTATTCCCTATTGGTTTTGACATGCAATGTTTTGGTGTGATGTCCCATTGTTGTAGAACATGATAGAGAGTGTAAAATAATTATTAAATTTCTAAAACACATGCATTCTTCTATGAAGGAGGAATTTAGGACCATGTGGAATGAATTTATATTATTCCAATTACTTCTAAGAAGAATAAATATGATACAACTATGTAGATATTTTGTTGTCTATATTATGGATATGAGAATGACCTCATCAACAAAAAAACCAAACGATCTGTATAAATATTACTTTTTATATGTTTGAATACAATTATTTATTTTGTGAATATGGAGATGTGAAAATAATTTGTGGAGGATTATTTTTATGTGAGATTATATAAAATCAGATGAATATAAATTAATTTTCAAGGTTAAATAAATAGGTTCGTTCCAATGATATGATTTATGATAATTCAATCCTATGCAGCACCCATCCAAACCATGAAATGTAGATGATTTTATCATAGAGATAGATGAAGTAATGGTTAATTAAAATTTTTCGAATGTAGAGAAATAATATTATAATGATCAATAAGAAAAGATAATGGTTTTTTGTAGAGGAAGGAAGTGACCCGAATGTGGCCAGAAGCCTTTACGATTATTATGGACTTACTAGTCCATCCTTTTTTACATTAAAGATATATTTCTAAATAAAGGTAAGGAATATGTGGAAACATATGTCTCAAGTGAATAAAAATATATGATTTAATATGATAGCCCAAGTGGTGTTGTTGATATATATGATGGTTTTTATGGGTTTGATAATGGTTGTTGTTGTGATGTTGTTGAGGGAGAGAAGTCATATCACTTTCTTAGTGCTTTTATTTCAGTTATGTCTGGTAATGAAATTAAGGCTTCTAGATGTCAATGATTTAAAACAATACATGATGAAAATAAAAATTAAAATGGTGACGAGTATAGGGATACTATATGTATGAATATAAATATTGATGAGGATCTAGATTTTTAAAATTAATCTGAGGATGTTTGATCTGATAGTTCTTGGGAGAGAGAACCTATTAAGGTGAGGGAATCCATATGATCATCTCATATATGTATTGTATATTTTGAATCATAGTATAGAGATGTTGAAGATGGTAGTGATCAATAAAATCCACCTAATCATGGTGGGAAATATTTTTTATTTGAGGGAGAAGATCTTACGTGATATTTTATCGATCTGATTGATGTGGTTAGTTGGATGGATTCCATTTTCAATAGTGATCTCGTATCAAAATATACACATATAAATTTTGACCTACCTACCCAATTGAGGATACCATATACTCTAAATTTTTATCCTCTTCCTTCTAGTTTTCTAATAAGATATTATTTTCATGTGTTAGAGTAATGATGTTATCAGATATAAGTGGAATACTTAGATCTATACCTTCTCGAGAAATGAAATTGAGTGAACATGATACAATATGTTTTTTTATTTAGTGATCTCTCCTATCAATCCTAAGAAAATATTAAAAATGGAATCATGAGAGTTAGATGTTAGATACGAGGATTAAATAAGTTAGGTCCCCTGTGGATGAAATGAAAAATAGTTTTGATGAAGGCCATATTTCTTCCCGAGAGATTGGTGTCTTTACCTATAGTTAATACATCCATATCCAGTGCACCATATCCTCCAAATTTTCTTAATGAATATGATATTTGATCTATTTTTAGAGGATTGCATCATGATATCCTAGATAATCATTCTATATCTCTTGAAGAGTTACATCAACTAATAAAGGCACATAGTGATCATATATATAAATTTTTTAGGGAATTATTTAATTAGGCTCAGAGTAGTAGAGATACTACCACTGAATCCATTTAATACAACCTTTACAATATTTATACGAATCCAGGGATCTATTTAGAAATTTCTATTCTTATTGAGAATCTAATAATTTATCTTATGAATAGGGAATTCAATGAGTAAGTAAATCATCTCAATGCTTTGGCCCCTTTTCTCACACAATTCATTGAATAAAAAATAGATTTATACAATTTAATGAGTCATGGTGTAAACATAATAACAGAATTTTTTAACTTTATTATGTATTAATTGTAATAAATTGAGTCTTTTGTGGTGGAACCTCTATATATACCCATTTCTTCCTTCTCTTATAAACCATCATCAACACTTCTTCTTCTAAAGTCTCAACTGTTTATCATTAATAATGTAGATGCAATTAGGTATTGGCATTATTTGATAATGAATCTTTCTATTCCTTCTCCTACAACCACTTCTTCCACCACAATTCCTATTATTTAAGTAAAATTAAATTATTGAGTATAACATTCATATCATCAAGTTGATAGTGATTTGGATTCTGAATAATCATTGATAGTGATTGAATTTTACGCTTTTTCTACATTTTGTGATGAAATATTTTTAATTTTATATCTGATAAAGATTAATTGATATTGATTTTTATATAAACACTTGCATTTTATTTTAGTTCCATTTTATTTTTAAAATAAAAAAATGTTGAGTATAATTGATTATAATTAAGGATAGTAATTAGAACTCTATGTGTGGTTGATTTTTTGTTAAACATTACTACTATGAGATGTTAAGAAATACTTCATTCAAATTCATCAATACATTTCTCAATATTTTTTTAATATACATGATTATCAATTCCAGGACATTTTATTATAAAATTTGGGGATTATAATAGCACTACCATTTATTTTAATCATAAAAATAATTCATTACCTTAAATAATCACCAGATATAACATAGATGATAGAGATGTCTAGTGTATTTTGGGCTTAGGATCATTAAATAACAACTTAAAACATTAAACAGAAAAATTTTATTGAAAACATTCTTTACATGACCACTACATTCCCTCGTACTTAGCATTGCATGGGATAACCTGGGGTCATGCATAAGGAAAGGGTGAGATATAAATCCCAATAAGAGAGTAAAAAATAATAACATGAAGAATAAAATACATTTTATTAAAGAGGTATATCAATTTATTATAAGAGAAACATGAACATAAAGTCATGATATAACATGATTATTGTAACATGGAAATGTTGCAACAAATCTTAACATGTAATTAGCATGAGCCAAGGCTAATTGCACATGGAGCAAGAGTAAACCCTCATTATAGATGAAAAATAATGATTAAGCCCTCTTTTCAGATAAATTATCATGAGTAACCCCTCATTTTACTATATGTATCATTATTCTAATCATTACCTAGTGCATTAGAGCGCTATCAGGGCGCACCCTTCTTAAACATTTCATTTCATGAAAAAGTGTTCCACGTGGATTATAAAAAATTGAGTCCATCAAAATCTTAATTTTTACAATGATAAATTAATGTGGAATAAATACCTGAAATTGTATAAAAATTAGTAAATATGAATAAATTATAATACCCTTGATAGAGAAATGGGAGTGATATTCACCACACAATGTCATTGGCTTGGAAAATCACGATGCAATTTCGCCAACATAACAATGTGTCATAAAAATTCATAAAAATTGTTTATGAGAGTGAAAGGGGTAAAACATCATATGCACATGAAATAAACAATATTGGGGTCATATAGATTCATCTACCAAAAAATGTAATGGAATTAAAATTCACAATACAAAAGAATTGCTTGAATGTAAATGTGGAGTGAGAAATTCCTTACGAAATTTCAGCATGGTAATGGGTATACCTGGAAGGAATCGATGAGCGATAAAGGGTTATATAATCATTCAAACATTAATAGGGACGTATAGGGGTGGTGTGACATGATACAAAAACATTTATAATTGAAATTAAAATGGGATAAGAATTTTATAAAACATGTATAAAATGAGAAATGGAGGAATCTCTTGCTTGGAAGTTCGATCCCAAAGGTTCGTGTGAGACCTATGAGAGGCTTCTTTGGAGATTAGAGTGAATTTTAATGATTATAGAGATAGGACAGAAGATTTTGTATGAACTCCAAATGCTTTTAGTGAAGAGGAAGTGAGATCTTGGGCATGTTTTTATAGTAAAAGATAGGGAATTCATCAATATTTATGATTTGGACACCACACATTAACCTAAAGAAAATCAAAAACAAGACCCTGATTTTTCCCCTGTTTTTATCTAAATTGGAGTGGAAGATTTTATTTTATAAGTCAAATTTAAGAACCTAATAAAATTTTATGTGGAGGTGAGTCACACACTCAAAGAAAATTGTTTCAAAATCCAAAATGTTTTATAAGTCATGGAGGGTCCACTAAAGATTTGTAAATAAATAAAATAAACCTATTATCACCTTATTTTAATGTTAAAACATATATTGGCCGAAAATAATTTTTTTATTATTTTATTACATCACTATTGGGCCATTATGATGTCATAAAACACATTATATATTTAAACGGTATTTAATTTTTAACCTAAAATATTATTTGCTCAGAAAAGTTTGGAAAATTCACCATCAGATAATTTTAATGCCCTAATTCCGAAAATAATTTTCATTTTATAAAAATAAATTTCTAAATATTTAATGTTTTAATTTTCAAATAAAAACATTTATTTATCTAAAATTCATCAGTTTTGAAAAAAAAAATCTTTCAAGCCTTAATAAAAATCATAGTTTTATTTATAAAAATTATACAATCATTTATAATTAATAAAAATTAATTTAGTAATAGAAATTAACTAAAATATTATTAAAAAAAATTAAGCCATCAAAATAAATTTCATAAAAATTGCAATTTATTCATTAAAAACTATTTACAAAGTAACTATAATAAAATGAATGTATATTATCTATAAAAAAATAATTTACATAATCATAGTACATAGGTCTCGTTTCACAACCCCTTATAACACCCGCATATGATTGAAGGGTAAGGTATGAGACTATGACAGACTCTTGTTGTGGCTCGAATAACATCACTCTAGTGGTAATCACTATCAACTTTTTAATGTACTGTAGGCAGTTCCGTTCAAGATTAAAATGTTGAAGCTTAGCTTGGGCTTGGACCAGAGTGAAGCCCAGTGACACCACCTCCATTCTGACGATTGAAAAATTGGCTTTATATGGGAAAAGTCTACTAAATGCGGCCATCAATTCCTTTTTCTGAGTAATTTGGTTCTTTTAAAGCCCTATATTTACACAAATAATGTGATCATTGTTCAACAAGTATATTAAAAATATTAAAAACTCATAACATTTTTATAAAATCCAAAAACATAAAACCAAAGAAATTCATATTTTATATATCCATATTACTTAATAAGATATTTAAGTATATCAAGATTAATTTTCATTAATTAAATGTTGGGACATTACAAACTTGCCCCTTAATGAATTTTCTCCCTTGAAATTTCTTTTTCTGAGACTAAAACATATGCGGGTAACTCTGCTACATCACTTCATCTGATTCCCACATTTCTTCTTCAAACTTTTGGTTTTTCCACAAAACCTAGACAAGGTGAATTGACTTATTTCGTGTAACTTCTTCTCTACAATCTACGATCTTCACCCGATTTTATATGTAAGAGAGGGCATTCTAAATGGAACCACCTTTGGATTGAGTATATGTGATATTTCAGGTTTGTACATCTAAATATTGATACATGCAATACATCATGTACATGAGATGGGTTCGGTGGGAGTGCTAGCTGATAGGTCAATGATACAATTCGATTGAGGATCTCAAAATGGCCAATGTACCATGGACTAAGAATTCCCATCTTCCCAAATCTCATAACCATCTCCCACAACGATATATGAAAAAAAAACACCCATCTCTGACATCAAACTCTAGGTCTCATCAATTATTATCTGCATATCACTTTTGTTGACCCTGATTAGCTTTAATATGCCACAAAATAGTCTTAAACTTCTCCACAATTTCATCCAACACTTCCAGACCTAGGAGTTTTATCTCTTCAATAACATCCCATCATGTCGGTGTTCTTCACCTCTTCCCATACAAAGCTTCATAACAATCCCTATGGATTCTTGATTGTAAAATGTTGTTTTAAGAGATGTCAACTAGTGTTCCATGTTGATCCCATCTTCTATTTAGGTCCATTTATCACTCTCTCAAGAAGTCCTCAAGTGTTGGGATCATCTTCTATATTGGCCTTCAATTTGATGATGATAAGCCTTACTGAAGTTCAGATCAATATACAGATCATATTGAAGACTCTTCCAAAAATATATAGGTGAATATTGGATCTTTATCAGATACACATGACAATTCCACTCCATGTATCGTTACCACATATCTGATGAATATCCTTTCCATTTGATCCAGTGAGAAATCCACGCGAATTGCAGTGAAGTGATCGGTATTTGTAAGATGACCCAAAAAAACCCAGATAGCATTGTCTTATTTGGATTTCATTGGATTTCTGGTGACAAATTCTATGTTGATGTTCTACCATTTCCATGCAGGTATGGGTAATGGTTTCATTGTCCCCATAGACTTCTGCCTCTCAGCCGTCATTGTTGACACACCAGGCACATTGATGTATACTCAGTTATCTCCATCATCATGTTATCCCACAAATAATTCTCTCAGAGATATCGATATATCATTGTGTTTCCTAGGTGAATGAAGAAATTTTAATTATATGCATCGTCGAAAAGTTCCTTCTTCAGTTCCATACTTGATGGAAAACTAAATCTTTTTCCAAATATCACAATACCTTCTTCATTAATAATGAACTATGAGGATTTCCCTTTTATGTTAGTTTCCACTTTCTTCTGAATTACCACATCTTCCTTTTAAGAATCCTTTAACCATTCCAAAGGAGACTTTTGAGAAATCCTTTGTGAAAGGATTGATGATGTTCCCTTTTATTAGTATTCCCATGTATATCTTCATCAAATACGATAATGTTGGATCCTTTTCAATTCTCATCAATGATAGAATTTTTGGGTCCATTCTACTTAGAGAAGCCACCATATCATTTTCCATCCTGTAGTGGTAATGTATTGAGCAGTCATAGACTCTAATAAACTCTAACCACCTTCATTGGTGCATGTTCAACACTTTCAGTGTGAATATATACTTGATGCCTTTTTGGTTCGTATATATTTCAGACTTCTCCCCAAATAGGTAATGCCGCCAAATTTTTATAAAGCGATAATCACTACAGCCAACTCCAGATCATGTGTTGGATAGTTTTTCTCCTCAACATTCAATTCCCTTGAAGAATATGCATTATATTTTTCATTCTACATCAACACACAACCTATTCTGTTCTTCAAAACATCAATTAATACAACAAAATGTTCTTCACTTGTGGGTAATGTGAGCATCGACCTAGTGATGATCCGATTTTCAACTCTGTGAATCTTTCTTCACATTAATCACTTCAAAAAACATGACATTAATCAGAGTTATCTTGATATTAGGGTTTAAAAATCATGATAAATTTCGCACAAATCGGTAAAAATATCTATCTAAACATAGGATTCAACGGATATCTGTTACTAGTGTTGGCATCAACCATCCCCCAATTGAAGCAGTCTTGGAGGCATCCACAAATATCCCATTTCATGTGATGATTTACCCCGATTATGAGACATCCTTTAACCATAACTCATCTTTATTGTACTTTGCATTGAGATTCTTCTTCTCAAGGTCTCTCATATAGTTAATAGATTCTCTTCATGCTCTTCCATTATTTTTGAATATATTAAATATCATATTTAAAAACTACCACAAATTTGATGATGTAATCTATAAGGACTCTATTCATCACGTACATGAATATTGATTGATCATTAGTAAGTATAAAATAAATTACTATGAATTCATAGTGCCCATACCTTTTATGACATGCAGTATTTTAGATATCTTCCTTCTCCACCCCTACATGGTAATATCCTAATAGAAAATACACCATGGAGGAAAATTGTTCTCTGCATAGCAGATCAAGCAAGTCATCAATTCTTGGAAGATGGTATTTTTTCTTTAACTCGATTTTGTTTAGCTCACAATAATCAATTCAAAGTCAAAGTGACCCATCCTTCTTCTTGACGAAGTGTACTGGAACACCCCATGGTTAAGCAGTTCAGCATATAAACACTTTATCCAGATTATCCTGTAGTTTTTTTTTCAACTCCTCAAGATCCACAACAACCATTCTATATGGAGTATGGGATATTCGAAACTCCCCATTCATTTTTTTAACTGATAATTCAACATCTCTTCTAGGAGGAAGAAAAATAAATTCGTCGAAAAACACATCAACAAATTCCCTCACAATAGGCACGTATTCAAGGATGGTTGCTTATTTATACTCAATAATCTGAGCCAGATACGCATGATCATAGAGACATAATATCCATGATTGAGATGATGGGGGTATGGAAGATTCATTTGGTTCCTTTCACATATATAGAATCTGGGGTTTATTCTCCATATATAGAGTGATTCCCCTCTCATGGAAATTTATGTTTCTTCTGTATAGGGAAAGCCAATTCATGCTGACAATTTAATTAAATCCCACCATAGGAAGTATCATAAGGTTGGCCGAAAATTTTAGTCCACATATTATGACATGGGACAGGTTATATTCATGGGATACAAGGATTTCCCAATTGTTCGTATTCACTAACATTTTAGCTTCAATGATTTGTGGTGGTATTGGGGCTGTTCTACTAAAAATTCAGGATACAAAATAATGCGTTGAACCAGAACCAAAATGTACATACATTTTTCTTGAAAGAATAACTGGAATACCTAGAACCACTTCTTTGTCAGGGTTCACATCAGCAGTACTGAAGGAAAAAGGTCTCCCTTGCGGCCTTGGAGGGTTTTGGTTGCCTCTGAAAACCCTTTTCTTAGAGAACTAATTATCTAGGTGCCATGGTTCATTGTATTTGATGTAATTAACAATATGTTAGGTTTTTAACAGAGTGTTCCTATCCACTTTAGCAGCTTCAGGTTTATCTTGTTGGAAGTTAACAGCTAGGTTCTCTTATATTCAACACCTAAATCATTTTTCCCCTTCAAAATATTTCTAGGGTGCTTCATTCACACTTTTGGAATGTGGGGTGTAACATCACAAGAAATTAATGAATAATAGATATTTTCATCTATGTCTATTTATGAATTATATTGTGTTTTAGAGGCTTAAAATGAGAATAAATCCAATCTTAAGCATGGAATACACTAATATTTTTTAAAGATAGTTTTACTGCCTTTTAAGGGAAAACCATTTTTAAATCAAACTTTTGACAATTTTATAATCTCTATTTTTCAAAATAAACATATTATTTATGATTGGGACATTGAAATTTACATTGGATAAATTTTCGGTATTTTTCGGACAATACTCATTTTTTAATGAATAGTGAAAAATACTGCATTTTACATCAAAACCGCTTTTTCATCTAATTCAATTATATGGTTAGATTATCTTATTAATTGGTATTAAGATTAATCTGAATATATTTTTAACATTTAATCCAATGGTGGTCATTAGGATTAATTTCACTTTGGAATTGGGTATAAACTAATGCCAAACTTCTCATAGATATTGTTTAAAAAAAACCCGCTATTTGTTTTGACAACATGAATTCTTTTTAATTAATTATTGCAATTATATGTTTGGAATTTGGTAAAATGGATTCCATATTTGGAATCAGAAGGTCCAAATTATGTAATTAATACTCTTTTTTTGGACATTATGAATAGTAATGACGGTAATTATCTTTAGTTATCTTGATTAATGAGTAATCAGATAGTTAAGGATAATAAAATAATATCATAATAATAAAAAATGACACCAACATGTGTCCTAATGCTATTGTTTGTCTCATGGACGGCCATGGAATGCCTTGTACCAAACTTGGGGACCCCATGGAATCACTTATGTGCGAAAGTGACTTTTTATCTTTTAATTTTTTTAAAGAAAGTTAAATATAACAAAGAATGTATCACCTGAGTAAAAAAATTTTAATTTTTCCTACATAAATTATATTTTGGAATATAAATATTCATTGGAATGATAAAACTATTTCCTAAATCATATAAATTTTTTCATAATTTTTAGAAATTATTTAAATTAAATTATTTATGACATCATGATGATGAAACGATTACCTCATTAATAAATGATTTAAATAAAATGAAAAGATAATGTTAAAACTATAACTTACACTTTTCAAAGACATATTGGATGAGTATATTTCGAACCCTTATCACCTTATCCTAGAAATACATCAATTTGGGACCTTTAAAATCCAAAACGCATTTGAAAATAAAGTAACATTTTGTAACTTTACAAGAGTGCCCCACCTCTCCTCTTATAAAAGGCCCCCAACTCTACCACCTTACCCACACCTCTCAAGCCTTTGGCTCGGCCAAACCCTGGCCATTTTGTCTCTACACATCCCTCTCTTACTCATAGAAGAATCAATTTGGGCATAAGTCTTCCCAAGGAAGCCTTTGAGATCAAATCAAATGGAGTTACCAGTTTTAAAGGTAGTGTTTTGTCTTGTGTTCTTTTGATTAATTTTTCTTTCCAACCCTCTAAAATCTTTTTATTCATTTCTTTTGTAACAACACTAGTGTCTTCCATATACTAGGATATATTTATTATAAATATTAGAGATAAACCCACACACACCTACATATAATGGTTAAAGAACATAGTGTTTCTGTGGATGGTGAATTTCTACCTCACGAAACGATGATTGTTCAACACTCATATAGCACCTTCAAAGTTGGCCATTAAGATGTCACTATATTTATATATGATATATAATATGTTTATGTTTTACTTTAGCTTCTGTATTTTTCATTTATTGCATACCTTTATGGTTTCCATTATTGGTAAACGCGATATCTTCATTTTAGGAAGTGCGGACTACCGCCCCCTCCAAATGATTTGATTCATTAATACCATATGTGGTACGTATAAAGGAATGATTTAATGATATTATATATGATACCATACTGGAATTATAATACTATTATGTATCATTATGTTTTAATTCCATTAATGTATGAGATTGAAATGAAAGTAGTGTTCATGCGTACGTACGGCTTACCGTCTCCATGAACGGTGCATTTCATTTCTTATCCCCAATTGTAATGTACTATTATAAGTACATATATATAATCAATATATATGATTTATGTTAAATCTAAATGATGAATATAATTCGGCAATTAAAATATACATATCTCTCATTTATTTTTAATTCCATTAATATGACATAGAAATGAAGGTAGCGTTCATGCGTACGTACGACTTACCGTCTCCATGAACGGTGCATTTAATTTCCTACCTCAAAATGATTATGTAATATTATAAATATATGTATATTATGGATATATATTATATATATGATATCCAAATCATTAATATCATTCGGGATATAATGAACCTTTGACCACACGAACAACGTGTAATTGTAAGAAGTCCACTTTCGATTTAAGAACCAAATATCGACAAAACAAACATTATTAACATAAATTATTACATAATGTTTATAAACATATAAATAAGTGATATAAATGGAATAATAAGCTTCAAAAAGGTTCTTAAGAAAGTACAAATTAACATTAGTTTATTATTCAAGAGATTAAAGAGAAATCGAGTCACGTCGGACATGAGGTATGGGACTTCGTCTCAATCTCCTTTCATTGAGGCATATTTTGTTTTATACACAACTTTTTTTTACGGTGTATAAACCCCATTGACATTTACATTCATTAAAAAGAAATATTTTTATACGAATCATTTACTAAATGACAAAAGGAATGTTTCTTTGTCGTACGTATGCGGCGACAACGACTTTTCTGCCGCCATGACCATTATTTGAGTTTCGGCTTCCTATACAAGCCATACATTTTTTAAAATGAAAAACAAATACCAAGTTTTACTTTTATTTTATTTTGGTATTGAAAATGGTTTTCATAATGTTTTTATTATATCAATGTTTTGTATAGATATCTTGAGATTGAAATGTGGAAATGTTATGTTTCCTTCATGCATGTTTTATATGATACAATTATGTTATGGTTCTTTGGAATTGTTACGATGACGGGTGGTTTCGTGATAAACAAAAGGCAGGTGAGCCCGATATAGATCTCCAATGCATTGGGTAACGTGAAGGGGTTAAACGTTATGGTTTCTCCGAAGAGAATTAGGGAATATATTTTGATGGGTATTCCAAACGTAACCAAGAGGGTTACTCCCTACGCAAGAATGTTATGAATGCTTCAAGTTACCATTATGTCTTATGATTTCCATGATTTATTAATGATTTGATGAGGTATGTAAAAGTGCTTATGTTTTATGAGTAAATTATGATTTCATTGATTATTATGTATACATGTACTCATGTTTCCTTTCCATATTTTCATATCCCTTACTGAGCTTTTTATGCTCATCCCATGTTTTTGAAATTATTTTCACAGGTCAAGGGAATGGTACATGATGTAATGATACTGTCAAGGAAGTGTCAAGAAAGAATCCATGTTTTCTGTTAAATATGTTTCCATTGATGGAAAAAATGAATATTATCTTTTATATAACCACTTTGTTTAAATATAGAATTTAATTCAAGTTTTATGATCTAATTCTCAAAAACTCTAAACCTAAAAGGATCATCAATGTGTAATCTTGTAATAACTCATGATTAAGTAAGGTTTAAGGCTGGGGCATTATAGTTGGTATCAAAGGTCGGTTTAGATAACTTTAGGATTTATAATTATATTAAATTATTATCCAAATTTTTTTTATGGTCAAATTGAAATGATATAGTATTTTAAGATTACCATGTTGCTTCTCCTATGATATTTCTGTGTTAAGAATGGTTTTTCGTAGAGGAAACCGAAGATATTTTCTAGGAAGGCATACAGAGGGAAATGACGTTTTAAATCAGTTTCCTGAGATGGTTAGAATCAAAACTAAACTGTTTGTTGCAGTGATGGACCAGTTGACTCAGGTGAAAAATGTTGGTTGTTTTTATTGATGATATTTTGGTGTTTTCTAAAAGTAAAGAGGAGAATTAAAGACATTTAAGATTTATTTTTAAAACCATTAAAGAACAGAAATTGTATGGGAAATTCAGCAAGTGTGAGTTTTGGTTACAACAAATTTCTTTCCTTGGTCAAATTATTTCTAAAGATGGGATAATTGTTGATCCTGCAAAAAAAAGGTTGTTGAAGAATGGCCAAGACCCACAAATGTAACTGAGATTTGTAGTTTCCTTGGTTTGGCGGGCTATTACCGAAGGTTTGTTAGAAATTTTTCCCAGTTATCTAGTCCAATGACTAAGCTAACTCGAAAGGGTCTTAAGTTTATCTGGACAAAAGAATGTGATGATTGTTTTCAGGAACTGAAAAGAAGATTGGTGAATTCTCTAGTTTTGGCACTACCTTCCAGGAATGGGGAGTTTGTTATCTACAGTGATGCTTCATTGAATGGACTTGGTTGCGTCTTAATGCAGAATGATCAGGTAATTGATTATGCTTAACGACAGTTGAAAACTCATGAGGTAAATTACCCTACACAAGATTTGGAATTAGCTGCTTATGTTTTCGCTTTAAAAATTTGGCGGCATCATTAGTATGGAGTAAAATGTGACATATATACTGATCAAAAAAGTTTAAAGTATATATTCACTCAGAAATAATTGAACATGAGACAGAGCAGATGGCTGGAATTAATCAAGGATTATGATTGTACAATTCATTACCATCCAGGAAAAGAAAATAATGTGGCTGATTCATTGAGTTGAAAAAGTAATGCATCATTAACAATGTTGTGTTTGGAACGTGATCCATTGGTTAAGGATTTGATGAATTTTGGAATAGAAGTTTTTGGTGCAGGATGTTCGTCTATTTTTTTCAGGTATCAGTGAAATATTCTCTATCAGACAGAATCAAGAAAGCACAGAAGCAAGATAGTGAGTTGCAGAAAAAGGTAGAGCTGGTTTAGAAGGCTAAGTTGCCTGAATTCAAAATTGATAATGATTGTGTTTTGAGATTTGGGTAGAGATTGGGTGTGCCTTGTGATTCACAGTTGAAGAGAGAGTTTTTATGTGAAGCTCATATTTCTCCATTTTCAGTTCATCCAGGTAGTACTAAGATGTATAGAGATCTACGGGAGTATTACTGGTGGGATGGAACAAAAAGAGATATTGCTAATTTTACTATGAAGTGTTTGACATGTCAATAGGTTAAAGAAGAGGCTCAGTTACTGAAAGGAATACTTCAGACTTTACCAGTTCTAGAGTAGAAATGGGATAATATATCCATGGACTTTTTTGTGGGATTAACAAAGACATCTCGAGGTAATAATGCAATATTGGTTATTGTTGATCGCTTGACCAAATCTACTCATTTCCTTGCTATACGAGATACTTTTTCCCTAGATCAAGTTTCCCATTTGTATCTTAAAGAGATATTTAGGTTACATGGATTTCTTATGTCCATTGTATCTGACCGTGATCACAGGTTCACTTCTAACTTTTGGAAAGGCCTTTAGAAGTCATTGGGTACTGAATTAAATTTTAGTACGGCTTTTCATCAGCAATCAGATGGGCAGTCATAACGAAGAATTCGGACTTTGGAGGATATTCTATGTGCTTGTTCGATGAATTATGAGGGATGTTGGGAACAAAATCATTCTTTGGTTTAGTTTTCATATAATAACAGTTTTCATTCTAGTATACAGATGGCACCATTTGTGGCGTTATATGGGAAGAGGTGTCGAACTCTAGCTTTTTGGGATGAAGTGGGTGAAAGGAAGCTGATGGGACCAGAATTGGTAGAAGAGTTGGCAGAAAAAGTACAGCTGATACAGAAACACATAAGAATAGCTCAGAGCAGGTGGAAGAGTTATGGAGACAATAGGAGGAAGGATATCTCTTTTGAGGTAGGTGATCATGTTTTTCTCAAAGTCTCATCATTGAAAAGTGCGATGTGATTTGGTAAGAAAGGAAAGCTGAGTCCAAGGTTCATTGAACCATATGAAATTCTGGAGAGAGTAGGATCAGTTGCATACCGAGTGGATTTACCTCTGTGTTTGTCTCAGGTACATAATGTTTTTCATGTTTCAATTTTAAGTAAGTACATGCCAGATCCAACTCATGTTTTGAGCCCATATGTAGTTCGGCTAGAAGAGAACCTATCTTATGAGGAACAACCGGTCTAGATTCTTGACCACAGGGAAGAAGTGTTACAGAATAGGGTGATTCATCAGGTAAAGGTTTTTTTGGAAAGACCACATGATTGAAGTTGTAACATGGGAATCTGAAAATGCTATGAGGGATAAATACCCCCACTTATTCGATAAGAAAATAAATTGTGGGGACACAATTTTCTAAATGGGGGAAGGATGTAACATCCCAAGTAAGTAATGAATAATATATATTTTTATCTATGTCTATTTATGAATTAGACAATGTTTTAGAGGCCTAAATGAGAATAAAATCAATCTTAAGCATGGAATACACTAATATTTTTAAAAAATTGTTTTACTGCCTTTTGATGGAAAACCATTTTTTAATCAAACATTTGACAATTTTATAATCTCTATTTTTCAGAATAAACATATTATTTATTATTGGGACATTGAAATTTACATTGGATAAATTTTTGGTATTTTTTTGACAATGTTCATTTTTTAATGAATAGTGAAAAATACTGCAATTTACATCAAAACTGCTTTTTCATATAATTTAATTATATGGTTAGATTATTTTTTTAATTGGTATTAAAGTGTAATATGAATATATTTTTACCATTTAATCCAATGGTGGTCATTATGATTAATTTCACTTTGGAATTGGGCATAAACTAATGCAAAACTTTTCATATATGTTGTTTCAAAAAAACCCGCTATTTGTTTTGACAACGGGAATTATTTTTAATTAATTTTTGCAATTTATATGTTTGGAATTTGGTAAAATGGATTCAATATTTGGAATCAGATGGTCCGAATTATGTAATTAATACTCTTTTATTTTTGGACATTATGAATAGTAACGACGGAAATTATCTTTAATTATCTTCATTAATGAGTAATCGGGTGGTTAAGGATAATAAAATAATATCACAATAATTAAAAATGACACCAATATGTGTCCTAATGATACTGGCTGTCTCATGACCGACCATGGGATGCCTTCTTCCAAACATGGGGATCCCATGGAATCACTTTTGTGGGAAAGTGACTTTTTATCTTTTTATTTTTTTTAAAGAAAGCTAAATATAACAAATAATGTATCACCTGAGAAAAACTTTTTTAATTTTTTCTACATAAATTTTAATTTGGACTATAAATATTCATTGGAAAGATAATAATATTTTCTACATCATAGTATTTGTTTCATAATTTTTAGACATTAAATAAATTAAATTATATATGATATCATGATGATGCAGTGATTACCTCATTAATAAAGGATTTAAATAAAATGAAAAGATAATGTTAACAATATAATATACACTTGTAAAAGTGTTATTGGATGAGTATATTTCTAATATTTATCACCTTATCCTCTAAATACATCAATGTGGGACCTTTAAAATTCGAAACGCATTTGAAAATAAAGTAACATTTTTTAACTTTGCAAGAGTTCCCCTCTTCTCCTCTTATAAAAGGCCCCCACCTCTACAACCTTACCCACACCTATCAAGCATTTGGATCAGCAAAACCCTGCCCATTTTGTCTCTCCACATCTCTCTATTACTACTAGAAGCCTCACTTTGGGCAGAAGTCTTCATAAGGAATCCTTTAAACTCAAATCAAAAGGAGTTACTAGTTTTAAAGGTTGTGTTTTCTCTTGTGTTCTTTTGTTTTATTTTTCTTTCCAACCCTCTAAAATCTTTTTATTCATTTCTTTTGTAACAACACCAGTATCTTAAATATACTAGGATGTTTTTATGGGAAGGATTATAGATACACCCACACACACCTACATCTAATGGTTAAAGAACATACTGTTTCCGTGGATGGTGAATTTCTACCTCACGAAACGAGGATTGTTCAACACTCATATAACACCTTCAAAGGTGGCCATTAAGATGTCACTATTTTTATATATGATATATAATATTTTTATGTTTTACTTAATCTTCTGTATTTTTCATTTATGGCATAATTTTATGGTTTCCATTATGGGTAAATGCGATATCTTCGTTTTAGGAAGTGCAGACTACCGCCCCCTCAAAGTGATTTGATTCGTTAATACCATATGTGGTACATATAAAGGAAGGATTTAATGATATTATATATGATACCATACAGGAATTATAATACTATTATTTATCATTATGTTTTAATTCCAATAATGTATGATATAAAAATGAAATTAGCGTTCATGCGTACGTACGGCTTACCGTCTCCATGAACGGTGCATTTAATTTCTTATCCCCAAATGTAATGTACTATTATAAGTACATATATATAATCGATATATATGATTTTTGTTACATCTAAATGATGAATATAATTCTGTAATTAAAATATAAATATCTCTCATTTATTTTTAATTCCATTAATATGACATAGAAATGAAAGTAGCGTTCATGCGTACGTACGGCTTACCGTCTCCATGAACGGTGCATTTCATTTCTTACCTCTGAATGATTATGAAATATTATAAATACTTGTATATTCTGGATATATATGATATATATGATATCCAAATCATGAATATCATTCTGGATATAATGAACCATTGACCATAGGAACAACATGTAATTTTAAGAAGTCCACTTTCGACTTAAGAACCAAATATCGACAAAACAAACATTATGAACTTAAATGATTACATAATGTTTATAAACATGGAAATAAGTGATATAAAAGGAATAATAATATTGAAAAAGGTTCTTAAGAAAGTATAAATTAACTTTAAATTATTATTCAGGAGATTAAAGAGCAATCGAGTCACGTCGGACACGAGGTATGGTACTTCGTCTCAATCTCCTTTCATTGAGGCATATTTTGTTTTATACACAACTTTCTTTTATATGGTGTATAAACCCATTTGAATTTTACATTTTTTCAAAAGAAATATTTTTATTCGAAGCGTTTACTAAATGACAAAAGGATGGTTTTTTTTGTCGTACGTATGCGGTGACAATGACTTTTCCGCTACCGTGACCATTATTTGAGTTTCGGATTCCTCTACAAGCAATACCTTTTTTTTAAAATGAAAAATAAATACCATGTTTTAATTTCATTTTATTTTGGTATTGAAAGTGGTTTTCATAATTTTTTTATTATATCAATGTGTTGTATTGATATCTTGTGATTGAAAAGTGGAAATGTTATGTTTCCTTCATGCATGTTTTCTATGATACTATTGTGTTATGGTTCATGGGAATTGTTATAATGAAAGGTGGTTCCGTGATAAAATAAGGTCGAGTGAGCCTGATATAGCTCTCTAATGCATTGGGTAACGTGAAGTGGTTAAACATTAAGGTTTCTCCGAAGAGATTTAGGGAATATATTGTGATGGGTATTCCAAACATAACCAAGAGGGTTACTCCCTACGTAAGAATGTTATGAATGCCTCAAGTTACCTTTATGTCTTATGATTTCCATGATTTATTCATTATTTTATGAGGTATGCTAATGTGATTATGTTTTATGAGTAAAGTATGATTTCATTGATTCTTTTGTATATATGTACTCATATTTCCTTTCCATATTTTCATATCCCTTATTGAGATTTTATGCTCATCCAAAGTTTTTTAAAATGATTTTCACAGGTCAAGGGAAAGGTACATGATGTGATTATAGTTTCATGGAAGTGTTAAGAAAGAATCCATGTTTTATATTAAATATGTTTCCATTGATGGGAAAAATGAATACTATCTTTTATGTAACCACTTTTTTAAATGTAGAATGTAATGCGAGTTTTATGATCTAATTCTCTAAAAATATAAACCTGAAAATATCCTCAATGTGTAATCTTGTAATAACTCAATATTAAGTAAGGTTTAAGGATGGGGCCTTATATGGGGTGCTATATTTTCATAGAACTATTGGATTTATCGATCAGACCACTAGAATTGATGTCCACCTTACACTTCATATTCCTATGGAACCCCTGAGATTTTTAATATCCATTTCATCTTTGAGGGCATATCAGAAAATTTCCTCATATCTATCAAAGACACAGATCACTAGGGATTTCTGTAGGCTATGTTTTAGCCCACAAAAGAAGCATTCAACCTTGCATTCAGGGGTAACGACAAATCTGGATGCATATCGTGCAAGCCTTGTGATGTTTGCTGTATATACTCTGATGGATTCATCATATTTTTTCATGAGGGAAAGGAAGTCCCTTTCCATATTATGTCAGAGGGTACATGAAAAATATTTATTGAAAAACATCATCTAGAAATCCTTCCATTCCAACACCTCGATCTCCTCCTCAGGCTTTTTATTTTTTATCAATATCCACCATTGATCAACATAACACATCATATAATAAGTATCCATAAGGACCTTATATTTTTTAGATCATTGAAGTATGGAGAAGATATTTTCAATGGATTTTATCCTTTTCATGATGATTGATGGTTCAGATGATTCATTAAATGTAGGAGGTCTTTTTCTCATAAATCTTTCAATTGTGACTTTATCTTTCTTTGGGGGCTAGGGGGTTGAACGTTCTTCTTGTACCATTTTTTATTCAAATAATGAGTTAACTAAGAGTGTATCATGACAATATTCGTGATTATGGATCCCATCGGATTGGGTGTCTCATTAGAACAGTTTTCACCTTGATCTTCGCATCAGCTGTCAGCCCGAGTCCTCCTATTACCAGACATTGGATGGAATAAAAAAAATGTTGTGGGTAACACATAAAGGGTAATCCAATAACAAAAATTGATTTATTATAAATTAAATTTATTTCATAAAATAATTAATATATATGCTTCAATCTATGTTATCCATGACCAACTTCCCAACATTAATTCATAGGCATATTTCATTCCCTTAACAATAGTTCAAGCTGAGTTTGTGAATTTACCAAAGCATATTTCCAGGGAGTGTTAAAACGAAGAGTACATCATGGCCCATTGTTGGGTACTAGGATTCCTCGAGTAATGCTCAAAACATCTTGTCATATTTTTCACTCCTAGGTACATCTATGCCAGAGCCACCTCTACCTGCTCGTATCCAAACAAGAATGTATTTTCTAGATAACCCACATACTCATTACTCACCAAAATTTACGGGTTTTTTATTATACTTATTCTTATCTCTGTCATTAAATGGGGTTTTCTAATCCTAATCCCAAAAATACAAAACCTATCCTATGATACCAACTATAACAACTCTAGTTTTTATTTCAAACATAAACATAAATTATTACATTAAAACATCAATTCATATAATGTACAAGATAGGGAGTTTTGGTGTCATTGGGTATTATGATCATTACATAATGAATTAAAACATGAAACACCATATCTTTATTGAAAACATCCTTTACATGACCACTACATTACCTTGTACATAACATTGAATGGGATAACCTGAGTACATGCATAAGAAAAGGGTGAGCAATAATGCCACTATGGGATCAAATAAGGCATAACATGAAAAATAAAATACATGTTAATAAATAGGCATATAAATGGATAATAACAGAAACATGAACATAATATCACGATATAACATGATTATTGTGACAAGGAAATGTGACAACAACACTTAACATAGTATTAGCATGAGCCAAGCCTTGTTGAACATGGAGAATGAGTAAACCCACATTTCACTTGAATTACAATTATTGAAACCTAATTGAACTTAAATTATCATGATTAATCCCTCATTTTACATTATTTATCATTATATTAATCGTTACCCAATGCATTGGAGTGCTATCAGGGTGCACCCTTATTTAACTTTTCATTTCATGCATAAGTGTCCCACATGGATCACACCACATGGAGTCATTCATCATCATCATTTTTCTAACAATAAAGTAATTTGGAATACATACATGATACTATATAAACTATATGTAAATGTGAGTAAAGGTGAATATCCATGATAGAGAAATAAACATGGTATTCACTACACAATGTCTTTGGCATGAAAAATCAAGATGCAATTTCGGCATCATGATAAAGTGACATAAAAATTCATAAAAATGGAAGATGAGAGAGAAATAGGTGTCTCATAATTTGTAAATGAAATTTAAATTAAGGGGTTTATATAGATACATTTCCCCATAAATTTAATGGAATTTCGATTCTATATAAAAAAAATTTCTTGAGTGTAAACGAGTAGAGAGAAATTCCTTACAGAATTTCAGCGTGGTAATGAGTATACATGGAAGGAATCAATGTGGGAGAGAGGATTATATCATCATTCTAACATAATGTGGATAATATATGGGAGGTTATAACTAATACAAAAACATTTATAATTTAAAATAAAAGGTCCCAAAAATATTAATAAACATAGATAACGTGGGAAAAAAAGAAATCCCTTACATGGAAGTGTGATACACCAATGGATTTAGAGAGGCTTCAGGGAAGCTTATTAGGAGCTTGGGGAACCATGGTGGATTATAGATAGAGGAGGGAATATGTTTTAATAACTTTGAAGGCATTGAGGGAAGAGTAACTGGTATCTTGTGTGGGTTTATTTTAGAAAACAGAGGGAATTATTTATTATTTAGGTTTGGGACACCCCATAATAAACTAATTAAAACAATAAGCCAACACATGGGTTATTACCATGGTATTTTCCAAATGGGATTGGAAAAAATTATTTTATAAGGAAAATTCCTGAAAATATTAAAATAATATTGTTGATTATGTGGAGGTTAGTCACACTCTCAAGAAAAGTTATTTAACAAGCTATAATATTTTAAATGACTTCGAGGGTCCACTAAATATTTACAATATAAATCAAAATAACCTAAAATCACATTATTGTAATGGAAAACATATATTGGCCGAAAATAATGTGTATATTATTTGACTACATCACTATTTGGTCACTAATAAGTCATAAAACCAAATATATATTTATACTATATTTAATATTTACCCAAAATTTCGACTGTCTAAGAAATTTATTGAAAATTATAAATTGGAAAATTATGATGTCCTGATTAAAAAATATAATATTAATTTTATGAAATTAATTTTTAAATATCTGAATTTTATTATTTTAAAAAAAATAGACATTTATAAAAAATTCATGTGTTTTGACAAAAACATCTTTCTACCCTTCATAAAAATTAAAAATGTATTCCTAAAAATTATATGATCAGTTATACATGATAAAAAGTAATTTAGTTTTAATATATAATTAAATTATTATTCAAAAATAATATAATTCATAGATATATATTTCATAAAATTATATTTTTTCATTAAAATCTATTTACAGTGTAACAATAATAAAATTAATGTATATTCTCTACACAATAATAATGTACATAATAATAGTACTAGTATATCATTACATAACCCCTTATAACACCTGCATAAGATCAAAGGGTATGGTGTGTGATGGTGAAAGACTCTTTGGGAGGATTATATAACATCGTTCATGTGGAAATCCTAATCAACATCGACCTCTCCCATAGGAATTTCTGTTCAAGATTAACGTGTCGATGATCATCTTCGTCATGGTCAAGAGTGAATCCCAGGGACCCCACATCCTTTGTGATCTCTGAGAAATGGTCTTCATACGGGGAAAGTATACTGGTTGAGGCCATAACTTCTTTTTTCCATGTAAATTAGATATTTTAATTCCCAATAATTATACTAATCATGTTATCATTGTTCAATAACTATATTAACAACAATAATTATTATTAATGGTATTTTAGAATCCAAAAACATAAAACCAAATAAGTTATATTTTATATTACAAATTTACATAAAAATATATTAAATTATATCAAGAGGAATTTACATTGTTGAATGTTTGGGTCGTTATAGGTATATTGTTAGAAGATCCTTGTTTAAAGGATCAAAAATATTGTTTGTCATGTTTCTATCAAGATATATATTTTATTATAGAAAATATTTTCCTATTTAATTTTATGTACAAAATTTGTAACTTTTTTATCTACCATTATCTAAATGGATATACCATATGTTCAATATGATCTGTCCCTAGCTATGATGATATTCCATTAGAACAACTATATTTACAAGTGTCCTACATATATCCTTAGTAGATATACGATGGGAATATCTACCACTGATGTTATATACCACTAATGTGATCTTCCAAAATATAATTCTACCAATAGTGGAATATATCATAAACACATCGATGATCAAAACTGATCTACTAGTTGACTATTTTACCTCTATTCTGTGCTACTGTTCACTGATGATACATAAAAGATGAGTTTCTGACAGAACATATCATTAGCAAGTTATAATCTACCTTCAAAACCCATATACTTCCAATATAATCTACTACTATAACTAATATACCACCATTGAAAATATACCTTTAGATTAGATCGTCTTTTTAGTGATCTACCACAGTAATGTTATTGTTACTATACAAAATCATATTTGAATTCATTTCCTCCAATGGAATGATAATGTAACTAATTATAGTCACATGCATATGGATTTAAAAAATTAATCATAAACTAATCCATTAATTATTTTTCTAAAAATATCATACCACTGCTAATTTTTTAATTAGTATTAGGATCCAATGCATAAATGGATATGTATCTGTATAAATTATACAAAACTACCTCGTGTGGGGTGGGGGACTGACAGAATCTAGTAAAATTAATCCATTGATAGGGAACACAACCTTTCTTTCAATTAATTAGTATAAATACAAACCCACATATATGTTAAAGGATTCTTTACATTTTTTGGTAGAAAACATAAGAAAATTTTATACCTTCATAATATTTTATCAGGCTAGATATTTTTAGAAACCTATTAATTCTCATTTAAATGATTGATTCAGGGACTTGTAAACATATAATGATATATATATTTAGAAATATAAATTTCTACTACTAATATTCATTAGGTCATTATTTTTATGAATTACATTTGAGATGTGTTTTTTTACTCTTTTTGTCTTTAAAACATATGCTCATTTACCTAAATGTAAAGTGATTGACACACACTCTCTCTCAAATTTCGTAAACAATTTTCCCTAAATTATTTTTAGATGATATAATATGTGACCTATTAATATTTTATATAATGTATTATGTTGGAATAGGATTTATTTACCGACAACATTGTGTGGTGATGGTTTTGAAACTTGATCCATGTTGTGGATAATGTTTATTGATAAATTTTATAGTAGTGGGTGATTTTCATGTTGAGGAAATTGTGTATCATTATTATACCAAAATCCATGTATTAGATCAATGTTAAGTTATTAGTTTTATTTATTATATTTTAATGTTACATATTTTATTTATTTTAAAATCTATATCAGATCTATAATTTAGTAGTTAGTTCTATTTTTTGTAATTTCTATAGTTTTCTATCATGAAAATTTTTCCAAAGTTGAAATGAAGTCAATGATTATTTTAAAACATCCTTGATCCCACAGAGAGAAGTTTTTTTGTTAAAAAATTATATTTATGTTATTTTTATTAAATAACTACATTAATTTAATTTCATTATTTTACTTTTAGTTGGGTTTTAATCAAAAATTTATTGGGAACTTAATCACCACCTTGAGTAACTCACTATGAATATGAACCCCATTTTGTGATATCACATAGTTATTAATTAATTGACACCCACATAAATATTATATATTTATACTATTTTAATATTGTTATCCTTTTTGTAACTAGTTATTTCACTGAAGGACACATGTTTTTTTAATGTTTTTAAGGTTCATGAAGTAAATTATTTTTATCCTTAAATGGAATAATATCATAAAATAATTTATCTATAGTAGAAATTTTATGGAAAAAACTACTTTTGATTTTACAAGACACTTCTATATCCCATGAGGTCACACATAAATTCCCATATACATTTTAAAAACATGAGAAGCCTCCTCCATCATGGAATCCCTCAAAGATAGATGATTTATATTACTAGAATACATGTTTATGTACTTCCCTCTGCCCATGTAATCCATTGATAATAATAACTAGACACATTAAAAAAAATTCTAATACTTATCCTTATAAATGAAAAGGACCATTGGAATATAATAAATCATGAATTCCCTTGATAATTATCGCAACCTATTATTTGGTAACTAGTGAAGCCTTACAAACCCCAAGACACTAATATTCTATATGTTATGTTGAATCTTCATGTTTATCATGCATTTGGTTAGCTTCGTTATGTCTTATTAATGAACCAAAATTTATTATTGACTATAGATCTAGTGTAAGTACTTACACATTATAACTAAATCAATGTACTCAATTATCTATTTACACATCCTTACATAGATAAAAACATACATGAGTAAGGACCATTCATCTTTAAACTGAGATTAATCATAATCCCACATTCACCCAATTTATATTTTATATTTAAATTACCATGTATTATATTGTGTAATTACCATGCCTAACCCTTTTTTAGACCCTTTCTATATGTAGTCCATTCTTCATGAAATTTATCATATTAAAATTGGTTCTATTCATTAAACCCTTACCATTTTGATATAACTTCCCTTTATAAATAATCATAATTGTCACTATATTCATCTTAGATATGTTAACATAAAAATGAAATTCATTAGTACTATATGATTGACTATAAAAGAAGTTTCATTTCATCTGGACATATAAAAGAAAAATATTCAGCTCAGTGGCCATGTATCAATGAACATAAATTCACCAAAATGTACCATCTCATATGAACATAAATGGTACAATATTTCTTATTAAAAGAAATTATACACTGATATTTTTTCATTTCTATAAACATTGTAAATAGGATTCCCTTTTCAAATGGATTTGAAATAGATCTTAACAACAACATGATTTGGCAATATTTTTTATCTCAAAAATATATATAAATATAATCATTGATTCACACATATGATCACACTGGTTAATTTTCATAACCAACCACCTTCTGAAAAAATGATATCGATATTAATACTAGGAATAAATTATTCAATAAATCATAAATATTTAATAAATTCTAAAATTTGGAAATAAAAATCATCATGAGTTCAGATAAATAAACATAATTTAGATCATGTAGTGAATTTTGAATCATTATTATTTTATCCAAATGACCATTGAAATTATGTTGGTGGTCCATTTAATGAAATAAAAGAAAATGAAAATAAACATAAAAACCCCTCATGAATTTATATATTACAAAAATTAATTAAACATTTGTTAATACCTCATAGAGTGTAAGAGATCTAGTGACTGAAATAGTATACATATATTTCATGTATATGGAATGGTGGAATACTGAAATATATTTGATACTAGTTGTGGCCCAATCGAAACAAGAAAAAGGATATCATCAATTAGGATAAACATGGACCGTATACCTAAACTAATATGAATCATTATGTTTGATCAAAATGGTGTGATATTTTGTTTTTTAATTGTATGATTATTTGATATATTCTTCAGCGAGGGAACATTGTATTCCAATGTTTTCAATTATATTGAACCAAGATGAATAATGATTCCACTAAAAACAACATAATAAATTATTTTTCTATAATAAATATTTTCATTCAAATACTACATCATATGAACTGTCCATAATTATAGTCATCTCTCAATTAATAATTAAAAATGTCTTATTTTTTAAATTTTTAGCTATTTTTTATTTATTGAGTATGAGATTTTTTACTATTATTGAATTATAATCTTTCTAATGGATTACATTTAATTTTAATATTTGAATTCAGCCCATAAAATATTCATCTCTTTATTGGAATTAGTTAATGTATTATGGTAAATGATTAAAAATAAATGTTTTTTTTCTCTCATTTGAATTTATAGAATTTATTATGAACCGTTATTAAAATATAATATCCAATAGACATAGCTTACAACTATAAGTGAAATTTACAATGAGATACTTAAAAAAAGTAGATATATATATATATATATAATTAATACAAGGAATTGGTTGGAATACATTTTATATAACACATGTTGGATGAAATAATAAAGTGTTTGATATTGATTCTTATAGAATATATTCTGAAATATATAAATAGTTATTTTTATAAATTTATAAATTTTTGTGTGAATTTTATTGAATATTTATGAATTTTGAAAAATGGTATCATAGAAAATGAGTCATGGTTTTTATAATTTTTAAGATAATTTGAGAAGGAAGATGAATAAATCCTTTAATACCTTTTTTAATGTGTAAATTTATTTCATGGAGGACATGTATGAAATCAAGAAAATAAATGTTATTTTTACCACTATAATGTTAATCTAGAAAATTATTTCTTTTTCATTTCAACCCAATTAATTTTTTATTGAGGAAAAATATCCAAATACCATTTCATTTGTTCACATAATAATTATTCCTTTTGATAATGATATGAAATTTAACATCAATGATCCTACTGAACAATAATTATCTTCACAATTTGATTTCCATTAAATAAAGAATCAAAAAAATGAAGAATTATAAAAAATATGTTGATTTGGTTATGTATATCGTATCATGTTATATTACATGTAAAATATGAAATTTGAATTAAAAGATTAATCTTTCATTATATTAATGTTGAATCATAGGGAATGATTCTATTATATATTCTAAAATGTAATTAAATTTATATTGAGATACAAAAACATTGAGGAAATCATATGGTGATGTGAAATTTACAAAAATAATAAAGAAAATATTCATTAATAAAAGTATAAGTCTTTAATATAAGAATAATAAATCAAAAAGATTTGTTGGGATAATATTTATGATTACAAAAATATCATTGAATAATTACATGTGATTATCAAAAAATTTCCAAAAACGGGGGGAAAATAATATAATTAAATAATCTAAATTCTGTAGTGATATATAACTCATAATGGAATTAGAGGAGATACATAAAAAAATATTTTTTTATAGATATAATAAAAAATTAAAATATTGTGGCAAATTATTCCAAGACTAGTATATGAAAAAATATTATAATGGTGGATTGATGTATGTGATTGAATTGTGAAAACATCATAAGTAAAAAAATAATGTGTTTAATATCAATATCAACAGGGATTTAGAAGAATAAATAATCAATTATTTCATTAATAATCACTATTAATGGATAAAATAAATTGTAGAGACCAAGTGATAGGTCATTAGGATGACTCAAAACAAACAATAATGAGAAGGAGTTAATGATTAAATAATTGAATTGGAATTATGGATCACATAATGTATTGAAAAAGTAAGAAAGAATAATGGTGATCGTATACATAATTTACTATATATTTTATGAGAAAAATGTTTTTTAATTATGTTATAGTTGGTATGGGGATTGGATAATGAAATTTCATATTGGGTGATTAAAATCGTCATTTCCTCACTCTCAAAATGATTACTTTAGATAAAAGAATACAGTAAAAACAAAAAAATGAAAAAAATATAAAAATGAAACTTAAATTATTTTTTATTATATTATAATGAAAGGGAGAAGTCCATATATATGTTAAACACAATATAGATAGTTAATGGACCTCTAGGAACTATAAATTTGGATGATATATATGTGATCATGAAATTTATATTCAAGGAAACATACTTTTTTATTATGGATATAGAAAAAATCTTTGACTTTCATATAATGGATAGAAAAGAATACATTATGAAAGAAAAAAATTTATAACATAAACAAACTCTATGTGTCATGAAAAAGATGAAATAATGAAAAAGGATACAATGTTTCATGTAGACGAGGATGCATCACATATAATGGTGAATGAAGAATAAAAACCCATAATTGATGTACAACAACAATCACTGATAAAATAAAGCAGTTGATATCTTTTCAGTGATAGAAATTATTTTAAATGAATTAAATTTAAAATTTTTATGGATCCATTATAATGGATGAAATTGAAATATGAATGAAAATAATGATCTTGTGATAAAAAAATACCGGAAATAATGTGTCACAATCATTTGAAATTCTGTATGGAAAAAAATAAATATTTTCCATGATAAGGAAATGATAAGGGAAAATATGTAGTCGAATCATATTTAATGGTTCATAATGGTATTTTTTGTAATATTGTATTAACAAATTAATTATTTGATTTTTGACTAATAATATTATTTAACAAGAGGATTTGTAATATCAGGGTAAAAATAAAATAATTGTGATTAATGGATTTCACAAGGAAGAGAATCAAAACCCAGTAAGTGCATTATAGTTTATGTTATATAGATAAAATATGAATTAAAATAATATTTCGAGTAAATTACAAGGGAAATTAAGAAAAAATAACTGTTATTTATATTTGGGGAACTTATGTTTTCTAATTATATCTTGAACCATACTTATGAAAAGACTCATCCATATGATATTTTGAAAAAATTAATGATCTCTCAAAAGGAAATGAGACTAAATGATATTTAATTGAAGAAGTTGTAAGAATTTTTACTTGTTGGTATTTTTCTCAAATATCACCGACTTCCACCGATTTAAATGCTATTATGTATTTTTGATTAATTACTATAGTTAGATGGCGTGACTTTTAGTGATGAATCAAAAACTTATTTGGTGTAACTACATTGCAGAACATTTTAAAATTAATGTTTTTTAGTTATAAAATAATAAAATTTTAGATAAATAAAATAATGAAGTTAATAATTATAAATTTTAATGATCATGTGGAAAAAACATCACAATTAAATATTTTTTTATTTTTGTAATTCCTAAAAACATATTTTTTAATTGATGAGGAAAGATAATTATTAATATTATTTGGAGAATTCTCCTTACAAAATACATACCATGTTAAGCCTTAAAAGAAAATTTACATGACATCTAAAAACCAAATATTATTAATGAATAAATAAGTAAAAAACCATAAATTAGAAATTGCATGGGAATATGTAAATAATGAAATATATTTTTATCTTAGAAAATAAAATTTTCAGTATTAATAATGATTAAAACTATGTGGTTTTTGAATCGAATGGTAAAAAATTAATATTTAAGTAATTTTATTAAAATATAAATCATAAAATTTCTTTTTCAAATGTCATATCCAAATTGTTAAAACCCAATATACTTTAATTAAATAATATTATTAAAATTATCTATAAATTATTAATGAAATTCAAAAATAAATAGGATTCAATTTAAGAAAATATTGTGTAGTATATAGGGATAATGATAATATAACGAAATCATGAATATTGTTTATTTTGAGATAATATTAATAATAGTATATAGGTTATAGATTTTTTATGAAATTAAAAAATAATATATAAACTATTCTATGTCATCTAAAATAAAAATGAAGAGAATGATGTCTCCATAGAAAAAAATTTATTATCTCATGTTGTTTATAAAATGATTTATGTGATTCACTATAGATGATATTTGCATTTTTTTATAGAACAATATAATGATAAAATATAGAATAATAAAACAAGATAGAATATTTTTTGGAAATATGGAATTAATGTTATTGGAATAAAGATTATTTTTTAGAAAACATTTAATTGAAATTGAATCATGATTCAATGAAACAAAAATTTATTATTTAATTTGTGGTAACTTTTTTATAATATATATAGAAGATAAATTAATTTTAATTAATAGATTAAATATTATTATGTACCAGTTTGAAATAAAATTCCAAACATCATCAAATGTGTGAAATAGAATGTAAAACAATATTTCATAATAGTGATTATAAATAATAAGTATTTATTAATCAGAAATATTTTATTCCCATTTATATTGTTGAGAACAAAATTATTTACTTGATGAATGAACTTCATGGATAAGAGAGAGTACGATTATATTGGGATTGAAGAAATGAGCAACAATGGAAAAATCAAAGATACTAATAAATAATAGTTGATTATAATATAAATATATTAAAAATATAACAATAAAAGTTTGTTGGATTTAATTAAATGGAATATATAATATAAAAAGGATAAACTTATTTTAAATATAAATAGTTTTCATGTTTCATAAGGACAATTTAAAAAATATCAACAACTGAGGATTTAACCATCATACATGGTTTACATATGAAACCTGGAAAGGAAAATAAAGGTGTTTCTATATTTAAATACATTAAGAATGTACTGAAATGATTTATCATAAAAGATAAATTATTTATAATGACACTTATTACTATATTAATTTAGGTTGAATAATATGATTATGGAAAATTAATTAACATCTTATATTTTTTAGAAATAATTACAAGTCTATCATACCTCACATCTTATAGACTATAAATTGTCTTTTTAGTGTGTGATCTAATGAGTTTCGAAATTTATTTAATGGAAATCCATACCACTAAATACAATATATTATTATGGTATATTAAAATACATATTTGGGTATGGATATTTTTCTAGTGAATGAAATAGAATGATTTATTTGGATAAACACTCTTAAATTTAGTTGGTTCAATAGATGGTTAAAATATAACTTTTGGTGTTACATTCACGTTTAGAAAATTATATATACAATGTATAAGAAACACTAAATATTGAGTTCAATTTATGTTTATATAATTGGAATATATTTTAATTTTTTTGTGATTATTATAGCTATTATGGATGACACACCAATGTAATTTTTTTGGATTTTAGTAATTTGTCATTTTTGTAACTGAATTTAAATATTCATGTGAAATAAATCATAGAGAAAATAAAGAGTATAATTTCATGAAGATATAATTCTAGATAAAAAATAATTTTATTATATATTAATTTGGGAACTAATTTTTTAAATTTGAGTGTGTTTTTTGTAATGTGAATGTTTCAGCATTAGGATTGTGACACTATTCAAGTAATATTTTTGGATTCATAGACAGTGAGTATGAAATAACCCATGATAGATGATTTTTTAATGATGTTCACACACTCATTATATCTGGTGGATAATAATTAATTTTCAATGATTTCAATATCTTTATCCCAGTTCTCAAATTCTTATCAACATGGATCATAGGAAAAGAGTTTTAAAATATTCATAAACATATGTATAAAAAACATATAATAGATTGGTGTCAAAAAGTAAATAAATCTCCTACATCTTCCCATTGGTGACTAGAATGATGGATCAAGTGTAAAATCTCAATATTCCACTAAAATTAGTATAATTTATTTCTACAATATACTTACTCAATTATTGATAAATATATCAATAGGTTTCCAAAATTATCTATGTTAATCTATAGTTATTTATTGAATATTAAAAATCATGTATTAGAACTGTTAAATTTTGGAAATTATATTGGTAATCTTCATATTTTAAATTAAAAAAAATATGAAAACATGAAATACTCAATATGATCAATAAAATATAAAAAATTCATTACAACATTATGATATAACCAAAGTCATTACAACATATTATTTTCATGAACTATATATCTTTAATATAAGAATACAAATAATTATATAATTTCTAGTAATGAAATGAAGTGAGTATATAACCACTTATACATGTATTGAATAAATATTTTGTAGCATAAAAATGTCAAATATGAAATTATTAATTATCATGTATTCAAATACAATATAACATTTATAGAAACCCCTAATTGAAATACAATCACACATAGTTAGCATAGTTATCCAAAAAGGAATGACCATATATTGTGACATTATACCCATAAATTATTGACATTGCAAAACCCCATGAAAAAATAATCATGTAATTTTCATGTACTCTTTCTGATTTTAAAATATTTTACTAGTTATCGTTAATTTTCCATCATAATAACACTAGATAAAATATATCTTATCCATTATCATATTTATAAAAAATAAAATAAGAAAAAAAATTATATCTAATGAAATTATATTATTATAAAACTATCTGTGTGAATATTTAAATATGAGAGTTTTCTTGAAAAATCATCATTATAGTGAATGATTATTTTTTGGGTTCACCAAACCTCAGTGTAGATTTAATTTCTTCATTGATCATGTATTATATGATATCTTCTCTAGATCTCATTTTTTAATTCATAAATCACATCAACACCAAATTTTATTAAAGATCCCTAAAAATAATCAAAAAAAAATTGAAATAATTATAAATACATTTACCTTTAAAACAAAGTTTCATCAACAAACCACCACTTATATTTATAGAAGAGAAATATTTTCTTCACTACATCACCAAGAATCAACTCCCCATGTACCATGAGTCACTACCCAATTATTATATCTCATAAAATATTTTAAAATTTTAATAAGAATGTTGAACAATATGAAAGAAAAATAATAATTATATTATTTAATTTGGGTTTTTAGAGAGAATACGCTCCCTGTAAAATTTAAAATTCCTCGATGTTATTATTCATTAATATATCCACCAAGATATCCACTTCCCACAACATTAATAAAAATACCTTCATTTTATGATAATTATTTTAAACCATAACATTGATTTAGTATTTGATTTCAATATTATCAACAACATGTTTTACTTTAGATTCACAAAAAAAGTCATTTTTATAAAACCCATTCATCAATGATTATGAAATATACATACTCATATATTTTATTTATGAAATAATTCATATTATTTTAGTTTTTTCAAATGTTGTAAAAGAAAATTTGTCAGTTATTATATATAATATGAAGGAGTATTTGGTTTTGTAATCCTATAAATCACACAATTCCCATGTAAATAGTACCCCTCAAATAACATTACTTCTAAACTCTATAATCTTTATCCTAATCTACATGAAATGAAAATAAATATGGAATGAAATGATTTTATCATATCTCAAGAAAAAATTGAATGTTTCATTAACATATTTGAAGAATATATTCGATTCTAAAAAAATGTAACCCTTTGTATTTCTTTGTGATGAATTTTAAATTATAAAAACATGTAAATGATTTAGATTATACATTTTCATGTTATGAAATACTATGATAATATTTGGAAAAAATTTTACCCACATAATATTCATCTTTATCATTCATTAACATAGTCTCATTTTAAATAGTATTTTACACCCTCTCTTTATTATTCTATTCTAAGTATCTCTATAAATATAAAAAATTCACATTTGTTGTCTAAAAAATATTTTACCTACAATTTTAATGATTTAATGACCAATAATGTATTCTTTGACACCGATAATAAAAAATTTAAAATTACTTTTTGTCTGGAAATCATTTTCCAATAAAGAATTCACTTATATTATCAAGATAATAAATTCAATGAAAAATATATTAACAATGAGTGAGATTTTTTCCAATTAATTGATATTACTTTGTCTATCCACTGAATATTTCATTAAATTATGATTTTAACATTTCTATCATTTTTTGTTATATTGTATGTTGGGATCTTTGTCTTATATTTCATTCTGTAAATTATATACTCAAGTACTATAAGCATCCTGAATAAAAAAATTTAGTAGTTCATTGTAAATATAATCCTTGTGTTCTATACGATCTTGACCCTCTTTGGACTTATCTCGGGTGCTATTTCATGTCCTTTTTGTTTTTTACATATGTATTTATTATTGGAATTTTGACTTAGGGTTGTGTTTGGGTTATGTCTAAAGAAAATTTCACAAAAGGGAATCTGCACGGATGGTGCATGGTTTGTAGAAACTGTGCGGTTATCTAATAAGAACTATTCAGTCTCTTCTAATTTGAGACAGTAGCTTCATCACGGTTAATGAAAAGTTTGGGAGTCCATGTGAAGAGATCATGTAAGGTGCCACTTAATGTAGTTCCTAATGCACGGTATGTGCATGGTTTTACTAACTATAAAACTAAACCATGTTCGAGTCTACAGTGAGATCCTATAATAGTGGATCTCACTTATTTTAAATATTTAATTACTTGTTTACCTCTTATGAATAACTAACTTAATATTATTTTATAAAGGGTAATGGATGATTTTCCCATTTAATCAGAGGGATTCCAAAGAAAAATAATCTCCATTTGTCTATATTGAATGTCAGAATCGAATATCCACTCTTCTACGGATATATGGATGTCATCCTAATGCCTTTTTAATTCATTTACCTCCATTTACATCATCCATCAGTTGGTGATATCATATGTTATCATGGATTTAAACATATGTGGTGATCCCTATATCTAGAATTGGATATCTTTATCTTGTTAGATTTTGTCTTCATCTCCTGATTTTTTAGGGATTTAGATCTGGAACTCATATCTACGATGTTGTAATACTCAGATTTTGGGTATTTTCATTGTGTGAACGCCCATAAACAAATTGAGTTTGGTGGTATCAATCTAATTCCTAAATTCATGGATTTTATATGTATATTTAAAATTTTATGATTGCAATAATCCTTTAGCAATAAATTATCTTGAATTGGGTTAATTAGATTGACCAATTGATTTATCTATGCTTTGTTGAAATAGGTGATTAACCGTATAATTAATCCTGAGACTAAGATGTTGTGATATTAGATAATTAATTTGAGGAAATTTATCATAATATGTTGGGTTTGTAATCTAGATGATTACATAGTAGATTAATAATGGGATATTAAAATGGATAAGTTGAAATAATTAATTATTGATTAATTATGTGACTTCGATAATATTATCTAGATAATTAATTGTGGGATTATTTAAGGGAAGTAGATATTAGAATGAGATAATTACTTCTGAAAAATTAAATATATAATATGAAATATGATATTTATTAATTAATTGATGACTTATTTAATCATTTTAAGTACTCTTTTAACTATTCACATAACTAATGGAATGGATGTGTTTAACATATTGTATAATTAGTAATGAGATTAATGTCGATAATAAATTGATAAGTTAATTATGTGATCCATAATTAGACCATGTTCATTTGAAAATGTGAAGTACAAATTGTAAAATGGCCATCATACATATAAGTAATGAGAATGGGAACATTGTTATTCTAAATTGAGAAGTATACATGGTAATATTTTCATTATACTTATGCGTAGAGAGAATGGGAAAATGGTCATTCAATTGGGTAGTAATCAATGTAGTATAGTCATATTTCTTTTGTTTTTGATATTGGTAACTTTGCAATGTGGATTGTTGTATGAAATTAATGAATGGAAATAATTGACCTTCGAGTTGTAGACTCACCCGATAATATTTAAATCTTTTCCATTAGAAAAATTAGGTACGGAAATATCAGAAACCCTCTAAATACTTTTAGGTTTTGTAGGAAGTAGGTATTGAGATATGATATTAACTATGGAGAACATCGGTCTCCAGTACGAGATAAAACTAGTATTGGGGTATGAGTCTCCTTATGATCCGTAGACTTAATATAGATAGATAAGAATAAATTACAGTGTCATACATAGTTATTTAGGAATTATATTAATTTCTTATACATCATTATACATTATCATTTTACATGAATGGATTTAGACACCGTTTGTGGTGGAAATCTGAGTTGTACACAGACCCTATGTGGGATACCTAATTAGTAGACAAATAGAGTATATTATTTCTGGACATGATATGGGAAAAGGCCCTAGGATGGATTTCAGATTACTAATGGACCATAGATAAGGGTAGAAAACACGGTTCATACCATTCTCATGGATTCATAGAGTCATTATTTTCTATTTCATTATAGACACTTGACACTTATATTGGAAAATAATATTTTTACATTCATTTGAATGTTGTATTTTCTGTTTGGTTATCATGTGACATTAGTATTCTTCTAGTAATACATGCATATGTGTTTGTTTGTTTATTTCCATGGATGTTTTACTTTGATAAATGAGGTTATAGTATCTCCATAACTATCTTACCAGACCCTTTTTGCTAGTTGACAGCCTCTAGAATACATGGAGGCATGCCTAAGGTCATGTGGAAAACCGTCCTGGGGCACTGTTGTGTGTAACCTGGGTCGGGACCATATATAGTGGTATCAGAGTTCTGGTTTTCATTCTTTAATTTTTTCATAAAATTTTCAGAAATGTAGTTAGGATTGTAAGAAGATTCCAAGTTTGGTAATGATTATGTGCATTGGAGTTTCAAACCCATGTGCGGGGAGTACCCGAGTACATGGGGTGGGATTGTTGTTGTTGTCAGTTTCTTTTATTGATGAATATTATTTCACCTTTTTTGATGTACTTGTGGTGTGATGTGATTATTAATTCTCAAAATTATTGAATATTAATTTGTGTTTACAAATGTAATGAGATTTGAGTCATCGTGCATTATTCATAGAACGTATAATATTTTTAGAACATGCATAATATTAGGAAGGCATGGAGAAACTGGTTATGGGTAAGTTGTTAAACTTGAAAATTTTCATTTTTTATGACATTAAATTGAAAAAATCTATGTAATATGAATTGAAAAATGTTTAAAATGTTTGTAAAATGAGAATAATGGGGTTTCTTAATGTAAAAGATGATTATTATAGTTTTTTTACCCTTGTTAACCAAAACCTAAGACTGTGATGGTTAAGGGTACTGACAGTGCCTCAGTTTGACCATATGGTGAGATTTGGTGGAAAACACTTGTTGTGTCTTATTGTTATTGCTTATTATGAAAATTTTATAAGGATGTGTTATGAGAACTAAGATGTGTCTAAGTCATTTTTGAGAGTATTCCTCCATAAATCTTATTGAGAGGACGGCCGAGGGGCATTCCTAGGAATGATTTTCTAGTTTGGAATCTTGAGGCACCGATTTTTCCAGCAGAAGGTGTAGGTGATAAGTTTTAAGAGAACATTTATCACTCCATACAATTCATGGAATGAGTCCCAGGTCATGTTGTGAAATGTATTTTTGATTTGAAAAAGGAGTTTTATTTGTATCCCCCTCTAACCATTAAGGGAGAGGGTGGAGCTGAGTGAGATGAATTTCGGGTTGAGTCCATATAAAGAATACTATAACATATGGATAATCTATTTGAGCGGATGGGAATGTTGGATTATTTTATTCTACAATGGTGAGTAGAGCACAGGTGGGACAATCTGGATCGAACTAGAAAGACTAAAAGTATGTTTTGGGAGGACATATTTGATAGGTTTATGGTGCACTACTATCCAATGATGTTGAGACAAGACATATATTATGAGTTAATACATCTGAAACTGGGGAGTATGTTGGTGACGAACTATGTTGGACACTACACATATCTATAATTCATTATCCAAAGGTAACTGGAGATGAGGTAGGTGCGGTGAAACATTTTTAGGATGGACATAAGTGTGATATTATGTACCATATGAATATCTTTAGGATGATGAAGTTTATAGATGTGGTCGATCATGCTCTCATAGTTGAAGGGAAACTAAGGGAGGCTTCTAGTGTTGGGAAAGTAGTTGTTACTAGACAATTATGAAGTGATAAATCAGAGACCAAGAGACATTGTTATGAAAACATAATCCAAGTAAGTGTGAATCATTGTATATAAACAAGAGGGTCGATTAGATAAGACAATACTAAGGAGATGTTTCATTAGTTTGGTAGGCTGGGACACTATCATTGACATTATTCCTGACCACCAGAAGAGTGTCGATCCTGCAACATTATGGGGAATCTATTAATGGTTTTCAGGTCTTAGAAATAGTTGGTTTCTAAAGGAGTATATTGGTAGTGTAAATGTATGGAATTAGGATCATATACACCATATTTAGATGGATGTTAGAGTTCTACATGTAATGGAGGTAGAGGTAGTGGATGTGGTACTTATGGGTAGGAGAGCCTACATCAATATAGTAGTGATTCTTATGTGTGTCAGATAGTATCACAATGACGAGGGGCATCACCATTACAAGATGTATAACTGATAATTATGGATAGAAAGAATATACCATCGATGGTTAGATGTAGTATTATATTAGGATCTACTATAGCTAGTTCCTCGTTTGATATGGGTTCCTATAATTCTGTTATATATACAAAACATGTCGAGGTTTTGAGCCTGACTGTAGATTTAGTGAGTGGGGTAATGACTACAGATACACCGTTGGGAGGGAGGTCGACATATATTTTCATATGCAAGGGATGTTCACTAGAGATTATGGAATATTGTTTTCTATGTGATCTCTATATTCTCAATTTGACATGATTTAACCTGATTACGGTTATGAACTATATAGTTGGATAAGATTTTGTGTCGATTAACACAAGTTGAACAAAATGAATATAAAGAACCAATATCTTCTTCCTCTTATTGATGATATATTTGAAAAATTTGAGGGAGAATCTATGTTCTAAAAGACTACATTGAGATCAACGTATCATCATTTGAGAGTACAAACATTAACAAATTGAAGACTGATTTCAGAATTATGTGTATCATTTTTGAATTTTTCATAATGTCATTTGGGTTTATAAATGCACTAGTAGTGTTTATGGATATGATAAACATGATCTTTCATATGTATCTATATTTTTTCGTGTTAGTGTCTATGGATGAAATCATTGTGTACTCTAGGATGCATGATGGCCATTACCAACATCATTACATCATCCTGAGTACACTAATAGGGCATCATTATTTTGCAAAGCTATATAAGTGTTAATTTTTTAATGACGAAGTACACTTCTTGGGGCACATCATCATGGATGAAGGTGTTTCAGTGGTCCCATAGAAGGTTTGGGCAGTGGATTCTTGGCAGTTTCCCAAAAATGATTTTGATATATAAAGCTTCCTAGAATTATTTTGATATTACTGTAGGTTCATCAATGACTTTTCCCATTTAGAAGTGCGGAATTCGATCATGAACAAAAAGGGAGTAATGTTTGAATGGTCAAGGGCTTGTGAGACATATTTTTAGGGGTTGAAGAGGCACTTATCATCAAAAAGTTTTTTGATTCTACATGATTTAGGTAAGTAGTATATGGATTATTGTGACGCTTTTGGGCTCAAACAAAGAGCTACTTTGAAGCACAGATATTGAGTTGTGGTGTATGATACATGGAAGTGGAGGAGTCATGAATATAGTTACCCTACACATAACCATTGGTTCAAAGTTGTGGTTTTTTCTATTATGTGTTGGTGAAACTATCTTTTGGGAGAAAATTTTATAGTTTATACATATCACATGATCTTAATGTATATATTTTCATAAAGGGATTCAAATCTTTAGTAGTAGCTATGGGAAGAGTATATACAGTGTTTTGATTTTAAACTAGAATATATGAATGAGAATGGAAATAGTGCAGTTGATGCCATAAAAATAAAACTCAGACTCAGATGGTTCAGGATTTGTTATTATATTGGAAGATGATGACCATACTGGATAAACTTCAAGTAGAGGTTCATGAGAGTTAGGACCAAATTACTCTGGTTTTAGTTGTAGTGGATTATATGTTTTTTATAAGGATCAAGGACAAATAGTATGAGGATATAGAGTTTTTATCATTTATTGAAGGATTTGGAGATGGGAAGACACATTTGGACTCAATTTATATATGAGTATGAGATCATATATGTGAAGAATAATTTTTTTACCTATGATTATATGAGAGGAGGTCATGTGGTAATTTCATGCCCTGAAAAGTGTGGTTCATCCACGTTTAAAAAAAATGTACTGTGAACTATGATGAAAGTTTTGGTGGCTAAACATGAAAAGGGAGGTAGCATGGTTTCTGAAAAAATGCTTCCCCTATCAGCTGGTGAAGGCAGGGCATCAATAACATGGTGGTTTAAAAAAATATATTCAATTATTGAACGGAATGGGACAATATAAATATTGATTTTTTGATAAGTCTCCCAAATATTTTTAGGAAGAATGATTTGGTTTGGTTCATTGTGCATAGACTGAAAATTTTAGCATAATGTTTTTCCTGTAGGGGAAACTAGTATAGAAAATCAATTGAGGGAACTATACGTTTGGTAGATAGACTATCATTATAAAGTGTTAAAAATATAGATTCATACCGTGATTCATGATTTACTTCACACTTCTATAAGGGAATGAAAAAATTTATTGCCACACACGTATTATTTATTATTTCATTACACCCATAGGAAGATCTGTTATCAGAATGTACTATACTAGTGCTTGAAGATATGTTGCAGGGATGTGTTCTTAACTGTGGTTGAACTATGGAAAATAACTTTACTATAGTTGAGTTTTTCTATTACAACATTTATCAGGAAACTATAGAGATGGAACCAAATGAGGCTGTTTATGGTAGGATATGTAGATCACCACAATTCTAGATAGAGGTTGGTGAGTTCGAGTTTCTTGGACCATGTTTCATGCATGAGACATCAGAGCAATTACAGTGGATTCAAAAATGTATGGAAATTAATTAGAGTAGACAGAATTTGTATGTTGATAGATGGAGATGACCCCAAGAGTTTATATAGGGTGATATTACATTCCGTTGGGCGTCTCATAGGTTGCATCATCATGGGATATGGAAGCAGTGAATGTTAGTGCCCATGTTTGTTGGACCCTTCAAGATAGTCGAGAGAATATGGCCGGTGGAGTACTGGTTGGCTCTTCCAAAAAGATATAGTGTTACGAATGATGTTTTCCATGTATCATAACATTGGTAATATCACCCCATCCCATATCATGGGATCCATATGGATGATTTTGACCTTGAGATAGAAGTTACCATTTCAGGATAATCTGATAGCTATGTTGGATGGTAGTGAGAATGTATTGTGGGGAATGACCATGATGATAGTTTGTGTGTTCTAGAAACATGGGCATGTACAAAAGGAAACATAGGAATGAGAAGAAGATATGAGGGCTCATTGGTCGGAACATTTTGGATTATAATATTATAAATGCATTGAAGTGCAGACGAAGGACGAGTGGTTATATGGTGGCAAGGTTGTAAGATCCTTACCTTTTCTAGAGTTTTCAGGGGTTCAATTTTAGGTAATTTTTGGTTTTTCAGAAGTACCTTTGATGGGAGTTGAGAATTGGGGTTAATATGAGTGAATTGAAATAAAATATTAGATTAATGGGGCTTTGTATAGGTGTGGCACAATTTTTTCAAATGATTGAGATTTCTAAGAAAATCCATATTTTCATTTTCCATTTGTGAAAGTAGCCTTGTCATGGTAAATGAATGGTTTTGGAGGCCATGAAAAGAGACCATGAAAGGCCCCCTTGTATTAGTGGCTAAGACATGGTTAGTGCATAGTTTTATTTTCCATGAAACTAAACTATGTGTGCGTCTATAGTGAGATCCAAAAATTGTGGATCTCGTTGATTTTAAACTTTTAATGACATGTTTCAATACTATTGTGTCCCTAGTTAGTATTTTTCATTCCAAAGGGTACAGAAATGTTCTACCATTGACTTAGAGGTTTTCGATATCCATACGAACTCTTTTATTCGATATTGAAATCCAGAATTTAAGATCCTCTCTTATTCTGGTATGTGGAATTCATCACAATACTTGCTCAGTTTATTCTCATCTCCTTCCCTTATACATTGGTAGAGGATATCCTATGTTTTCATAGATCTAGACCAACGTTTTGAGATCTAGATCTAGGATTTTAAATCTATATCTAGTTTAATTTTATCTATATATCGTAATCATTATTTATGGATTTAAATCCTGAACTATTATCATTGTCATTGCTCAACATGGATTTTAGGGATTTCAATTGAGGGAACGACTGTCAATGAAATGAGGTGGGTTGTCTAAATAGAATTCACATAGTCATGGATTTGATATGTATGTGTAAAATTTTATAATTTTGGGCATAACATATAAATTTATTTTCTTGTATTGGGTTAATTATATTGACTAATTGATTTATTGATGTTTTTTTAAATAAGTGATTAATTGGGGAATTGTCTTGAGACTTTGGGTCTCCCCTACTATGTGATTAATTTGAGGAAATTGATTATAACTCATATGGGTTTAAATATAAATTATTAATTGGGGATTAATTATGAAATATTGAAATGGATATGTTGAGATAATTAATTGGAGATTAATTATGTTCCATTAATAATATGACATAAATAAATAACAGGGGGATTAATTTGGGAAAGATGATATTATAATTAGATAATTAATTTTGGAAAATTAATTATTAAATATGAATTGTGATATTAATTAATTAATTGATGTGTTAATTAATGGTTTGGAGAATTTAGTTAATTTTTGAGTTAACTAATGGAATGGATGTGTTAAACTATTTTTTTAATTTGTAATGAGATTGGGGTGGACAATTAATTGATAAATTAATTCTGTGAAAAATAATGGGATCATGGGAATTATAAATTGAGAAGTGAAAATGGTTACACGGTCATCATACTTATGAGTAATGGTAATGAGAACATTGTTATTCTATATTTATAATTATACATGGTAACACGTTCATTATACTTATGTGTAAAGATAATTTGAACATGGTCATTATACTCAGAATTAAGCATTGTACAATGTTTGTCTTACATACATTTTTGATATATTTTATCATCAAAATGTGGCATATAAATGTGAATTTAAAGAATTGAAATAGTGGAACTTTGAGTTATGGACCCACATGAGAATATTTTGAACTCCGACGGGAGGTGAATCAAGTACTGATATATCATATAACCTTTTAATACTATGAGATATAATAAAATGTATGTATTCGGATATGATATTACATATGGAACACTTTGGGCTATGACACGAGATGAAGCTATATTAGGGTACAGTTCTCCTTAGGAATGCTGGAGTTAATGCAGTTAGATAAGAATAAATGTCAGTGTAATCAATATTTATTTATTCTTTGAAATTAATTCATATGGAACTCTATACACTCTATTTAGACTAGACTAGATTTAGACACCATTGGTGGTGTCCTACTAAATTTTACCAACACCCTATTTGGGATTCATGATCAGTACCCGAATAGATTATATTTTTGCAGGAAATAATAAGAGAATAGTCCCTAAGATAGATATCTAATATGGTATAGATATTGGATGAGGGGACCATACATTGTTCAGAACTTGTTTAGGAAGTCGTAGTGTCTTTTTTTTTCAGATTCATTATAATCACTTTTCATATATATTTACATATAATGTTATCTCTTTCAGTTGACTATTGTATTTCTTGTTCAGTTGTCTTCTGAAAAGTGAATTATTCTTTATATATATGATTCTGTGTTTACTTTTTTACTCTCATAAATGAGGGTATAACATCCCCATGACCAACTAACCAGACCCTCGTTCCAAGTCAGCAACCTCTAGCATCTAGGGAGGCACTTTTCAAGTAATGTGGTGAACCATCTTGGGGCAACATCATGTGGTACCCAGGATAGGATGTTTTATGTTCTAACTTTTTGAAGAGAAAATTTACATCCATTAGGAATATATTAAACATTTTTGAGAGATCACTAAATAAAAATCCTGAATAATTCAAATCCTTGTGATTTTTTGAACAATACTTATGAAATTATATACCCTAAATTTGAGTGAAACCCACATATATGTGACATGTATTTTTACAGGTTACTTCTCTTTAATTGTTATGGTTATTTTCAAAAAAAAATTACATTTAACAAGTTGAACCCATTTCCATATGTCATTTTTCTCATTTAAAATTATCTAATTTTCTACAAAAGAAATATAATCATTATATAGTTATTATTGTTTGGTATTTGGTATATCAACATATCAATGTATGCATTCATGATTGGAACTCATTAGGAAGATTTTAATTTTAACTCTACTACTACTATCTCTGAGGTAATAATTCTTATCATTGGAAATTAGAGGAACCTGAGGAACACCACCACATAGTGAAGCTACATTTAAGGTAAATTAAATGTTTTTATTTTAATAATATTTTACAGTGTCCATCATGGATTAAGTACTTAAATAAAAAAATTTATTATTTTATACTATGTAGAATATATCTATAGATAATTTTTTAGTCTTTAATAATTTCGTGGAGTTAAGGAGGTGGTTGTAGTAGAAAAAATGTAACTATTACAATCTCACCAGATTTTCAGAGGAAAAACATTTGGGGATGTCCTGCTGATTCATTCTATAGGTTGGTATAGTCCTTAATGAGGTACCCAATAAGTAACATGGTTGCTAGAGAATATAAAATACATATCATTTATACTGAATTAGTATAATATTAAATGGAAAATAATGTTATCATAAAGGTGGTTTCATTATTCCATCATCATTGCTCAATAATTTATCCAATAGATATTAGAGTGGAGGACTCATATATTTCTCTATATTCCTCCCGTTCATCTATATTTATTATTAGGGGATTGAGATGTATTTTTTTTTAAATAAAAATAGATTTAAATTTTATTTATTTCATTATTCCTCAATGTAAATCATTATTTTCTTTTATATGTATTTTGTATGGATTTGAGATATTATTTTATCATGGAATTCTGAAAAAACTATGATAGTGGTATTTTAAAATTCGGAAAATAGTTGGTTTCCTTGTTTTTTATATTATGTTTTTTATAAGTTGCTTTGCTGTATATTTATATTCATCTAAATGTTATAATTAAATTCTAATAGAAATTCTGTATTTTTTATGTATGTTTTGATGCATTATTTGAGTTCATTTAACATTATTATGTGAATTTTTATTTTGTGGATGCTACACCATGATTTTTATCAAAATTATCTATTATTGAAAAAAAATCATTCAATGTTCTATAAAATATAATTGGATTATATGTAATTTATATGTAATTTTCATATTTTTATCGTATTATGGACATGGATTATTGTAACGCCACAACCCTAGAAGCCTATATTCGGTGCATTATTAAGTATCATTGGCATGATCACAAAAGATCATGTATCGAATGACCGATTAGTTTAGTAGCCTTGTAAGTACTAGATACATTCATAAGGTTTACATTACATCATAAAATGAAAAACTACAACAACATTGTTCCAATAGATAACACATAGATCCCATAGACTATCCTTGCAGTTCAGTCATAATATACTTCTTCTCATCCTGGGAAAAATAAAACATAGAAAGGGGTGAGTACAGATGCTCATTAAGGATAAAAATATAGCGGAAATATTCATAAATAAGCAAAAACATTTAAGGAAATTTATAGAACTAAAAAAGAATCATTTTCAACAATAACTTAACTATAATAAAGAAAATATAAATCAAAATAATTCCATTTACTTACTCACATGAATATTCTACTAGATGTATAACCATATGCAATATCAATAGCCAAATTCATAATGATGGAATGCATAATGCCAGACTTTCATAACCACAAAGTCAAGGCCTTGTGTGAAGACTACAAATAAGATTTTGTCAAGGACTTATGCTAAGAAATTATTTTGTCTCATGAGACCTACCAATGCATCGAGGAGCTATAGTGTGCTCCACCCATCACTTACTAAGTCCAATGCATTCCTCATATGAAAAGGTTTAAATATAACATAAATATTTTATTAGAACTATCATACGAAATGTCAATACATTTTCTATAAACCATGAATGGTTTAAAAATAAAACATCCATAGTCAAACATTTCACAAAACCTTTAATACAATATGGAAGTTTTTTATCATAGTAAATCAACTTCAAATAAGATTTAAATCCATCAAAGGATGTCGACATAGATAAAATAAAAACATATTTTTGAGAAATATCTCTCTCTATTTTGAAATCATTTAAAAGTCATTTAATTATAATAGAATGAATTTATTTTGAAAATATTATTATAAGATTGTAAGGTAAGCTTCGACGATGTTATAACGACAGAAAATAGCCACACCTACCGTATAAGTTAAAAAACATTCTTACCTTAATTTTGTCGAAATGTCATAATGTACCTTGTTTGGAAAACGGCGTATAGATTCCATTATAAACATATTATAAATTTCAAACAAGGGTATAAATGACTTTAAACCATAGTCTATAAAATATTTAGAATTTTTTTGAAATACATTTTTTAGAAACCTGGATGTGGATGATAAAAAGGTCTTAGTACATATTTACGTAAAAACAACCTCGGATAATAAAGAGATTGTGAAATTGAGCCTTACCTTGAACTTTTCCTTGGTCATGGGTAGGTTAGCCTCATGTATTATGGTGAAATAATTTTTATTATATTATACGAGAATCATATCCATTAATATGATATCATATATAATCTTTTAACATTGCTCTGTTAATAATATCTTAGTATTATTGTCATTTCGGGTGTTAACAAATCCTTCTTCCTTTATATTATTTGTTATGTGATTCATATATGTTATGGATGGGATCTATCATATTTATACCCAGAATGATATCAAGTCATTAAACATTTTGTTTAATCTTAAAATTAAAATTAGTCTTGAATGGATACAATGGGTAATGAATCTCATCACGTTCGTGGAGATGGTAATCCGTAAGTACGTACGAGCAACACTATCATTACTTTGATATTAAAAGAATATATAATAGGATGGTATATCATATATAAAGAATCATTTCCATGCTATATTTATTATTTACATCAATTACACATCATTATTATACCCACCCAAATAATAATGTATTGAATAACAATTACACCACGACATGGAGACGGTAAGTCTTACGTACGCATGTATGGTGAGATGTCATTAAAAGGATGGATAGAATAATGAATTTGGTTGTAAAATACTTAATAATAACAAGATATATAGAAGATACTAGATTTATTATTTTATAATGGAAATAACAAAGAAGGAGGAAGTGGATGAAGAAAATAACTTGAAAGAGGTGATGAAATATTTACCTCTTCTTCGGGTTCTTCCTTTTGATTTGATCAAAAGTGTTCCATAGGTCAGTTTTGTGGCAAAAGGAAGGAATATACTATTAAGGGAGGACAGTTGAGAGGTTATATTATAATCGTTTGGCCATGCCAAATGGATTTGAAGGTGTGAATTAGAGAGAAGGAGGAGTGCCCTTTTATAAGAGGGGTGATGGGAACCATAGGAAAAGCTAGAAATAATATATTATAACAAATTAATTTTCGGTTTATAATGAATCCAAAATATATTATTTAAAATATAAGGTGGGTATGGGTATATAATCTCTCTAACAATAGGTTTTATACAGGTTTGGGTCAGTATATTAAGCTTATCTTTTATATTAAACTATTAGTTAAATAGTATGACATTTACAATGTCTCATTGTATTTTTATATTATATGGTATATAAACATAATATATACTTCCAAGAGAACAACAAATGGTTAAATAATGATACAAATATCTTTATATAATTCTTTTGGCTGACCCATATATTTTTTTGAATAGAATATCAATTAATAATATAATATTTTTTTTAAACTCTATTATGTCAATTTTGACACTATTTGGTATTTTGTTTTTTCTAAATTCATAACAGCATTATTACTTCAAAAAGAATTCATATAACTAACCCTAAAAGGTCATATTAGCCTATAAAATTACAGTTATTTTAAAAAATCTCAAATTACATTTATTTGGATATTTGTAATACCAATTATTTTATTATTTCATTAATTTGGTAATTAATGCATCGTCATTGTGTAATAAATAAATTGAATCATATAAAGTCAAAAAAATATAAATAAAATTTCATTATGTAGAAAATAGTTCTATCTTTCTAATAAATATTTATAGTACAATTTATCTTTTGTGTAAATCTATATTAAAAATATTTTATTTATTAAACTTTGATTTTAACTCTTTTAACTCTTCATTGAATTAAATAATAATAATTGACATAATCTAATACAAGTGGACCAAAAAGGTTCATATATTATTAAAAATTTTGTTTTAAGTCGAATTATACTTATCCAATAGAATTAGAACATGTTTTAAGGTAAAAAATAAAATCATTTTTACCCTTAATTACCCTATTTACTTTTAACTGTCGTAAATAAAAGTAAAAAGTTATTATTCATCAAAAATTATTTTAATCTTATTGAACCACATTTTACATACTGATATCAACCGTGTCTCTAAGATTTTTGAAATTCAATTCATAGAAGCGGTAAAATTATGTTTTATGTAAATTTGCAAATACTCATTGGAGGTGGGTAAAAGACAGTAAAAAGTTCAATAAAATTTTCATATATCTAAAATTATAATAAAATTACTCCAATGAATAAAATTGAACATATATTGGTATTATGATTCTATTATGACCAAAAATAAATTTAAATAAAATAAATTATTATTTAAATAAAAATTCGGTTTTAAACTATTACTCAGTGTTTTTCACATTTCATCAAAAATTGAAATTTTTCAGAAAAATACCAATAATTCACCCTATGATAATTTTGATATTCCGAATAAAAAAATGAAGTACATTTTGAATGATAAAATCTATAAATTTTGAAAAAGTGGGTATTACTATTCATAATGGCTAGTTTTATTGGTTGTGGTGTGTTAGAACTTGGAGTTGCGTACAACATGCACTATTGTATTATTCAAAGAGAAGTGTATCGTAGAAACTTGAGGTGTTACATTCTACCCTCCTATAAATATTTTAGACCTCAAAATTTATATAGTATTATTGTGTAAAAAGACTTTGGTGTTTCTTCATCATAAGTTTGTTAGGTTCCCCCATTGCCTATTGTTTCTTTTGTTTTCTCCAAAGAACATTTACTAGACGAGTCATCCAGTTTCTCATCACTTGTTCTATTATATCAATAACTTTGATAGGATCTTCGAAATAAGGCATATCAGGGTAAAGTTCTAATTCCTCATAGGTGAGTACATGCATTGGTTCAGGCATGTATTTTCTCAACAGTGATATGTGGAACACACTTTGTACTTTAGAGAGACTTGGTGGCATTGCCAAACGGTGAATTATAGCTTCAGTTTGTTCTATAATTTTTAAAGGACTGATGTACCTGGGACTCAATTTTCTCTTCTTACTGAAACGGATAACACCCTTCCCTGGAGATACCTTCAAGAAAACATGATCTTCAAACTGAAATTCCAAATCCTTCCTTCGATTATCTACATAACTCTTCTTCCTACTTTGAAATTCTTTGATGTGGGTTTGAATTACCTTCAATTTTTCAATCATATCCTCCTCATGTTTTAGGCCTATGAGTTTTCTTTCACGAACATCATCCCAACAGGTTGGTGTGCGACATCTATTTTCGTATAACACTTCATATGGTGCCATCTGAATACTTAAATGGAAGCTATTGATATAGGAAAATTATACCATTGGTAAATATAGTTCCCACATTCCTTGATAGTCAAGTGAGAATGATCTCAACATGTCTTTTAAGGTTTGAATAGTCTGTTCTGATTGTCCATCAGTTTGACAGTGGTAGGCAGTTCTCAAACGAAATTCAGTATCCAGGTCTTTCTGAAGACTTTTCCATAATCTTTATGTAAAACGGGGATCAAGATGAGAAAAAATCAATAGTGGTACACCATGAAGTCTACAACATCATTAATATATAGTCTTTCTAGATGTTCAATTGCTAAATAATATCTTATAGCACGGAAATGTGCTTACTTGGTAAGACAATAAAAAATGACCCATATTGTATCATTCCTTCTTGGATTATTTGGTAGTCCCATGACAAAGTCAATAAAAATAGTATCCCATTTCTACTCAGGTATAGGAAGAGGTTGCATGAATCCTCTAGGCTATTGCCTTCTAGCATTCACATGTTTACAAACAATACATCTTGATACAAAATCAGCAATCTCCCTCTTCATGTTTCCCAACCAAACATGTTCTTTCAAATCTCTATACATTTTGGTGCTCCGATGGTGTATAGAGATATTGGAACTATGAGCATCATCCAAAAACTCCAATTTTAGATCAGGTATATTAGGAACACAAAGGATCTTCCCAAATTTCAAAATTCCATCTTCATATACGAAGTCACTCAATCACCTTTTATTCACAATCTTCTTTTGAAAATCTTCATCACCTGTCTGGGAACTCTTTATCCTTTCTAATAAATATTTTTTGGTAAACATTTTAAAAATTATTGATGATCCACCTTCCATGGTTATTCCCATATCCATCATTACTAGATCATTGAGAATAGGATCCATTTCAACTCTCATCTTTTTAAAAAATCCATGATCTCTTCTGCTCAAAGAATCTTCCACCTTATTTACCTTCCATGGGTGGTAATGTATCGTGCAATAATAATAATTGATTAGTTCATGCCATCATCCTTTCCTCATGTTCATTTCATTCTGTGATAAAATATACATTAAAATGTTATGATCATTATAAATCTCACATTTTTTAACAATTGAGATAATGTCTCCATATCATCAAAGAAAATATTTTAGCTACTAACTCAAGATCATGAGTATTATAGTTTTTCTCATTAATTTTTAGTTTTCTTGATACATAGGAAATAACCTTATCATTATAAATAAGGATAAAACCATGTCCATTCATTGATGCATCACTATAAATAACTAATCCATCATTCCCCGATGGTATAGTTAATATAGAAGAATTCACTAATCTTCTCTTCAGTTCTTCAAAACATTCCTCAGACTCTTTTTTCCAGACAAATTTAACCCGTTTACATGTGAACTTGGTTAATGGGTTAGCCAAATGATCAAAATTCTAGATGAAACCCTGATAATAACTTGCTAAACCAATAAACTACATACCTCGGTTATACTCATTGGTGTTGTCCATTCTTGGATTGCCTTGTACTTTGAAGGATCAATAGGTATTCCATCCTTAGAGACAATATGGCCATGAAATGAAATCTCATGAATCCATAATTCATGCTTGATAAACATACCATATAATTCATGGCTTATAAGAGTCTTTAGTATAATGCGCAAGTGATTTTCATGATCTTCATAGCTTTTAGTGTATACAATGATGTCATGAATAAATATCAATACAAAGTAGTCACGATATTCCTTGAAAACTCTATTCATTAGATCCATGAAGATAGATTGTGCATTATTCAATCCAAATTGCATTATTGTAAACTCGCAATGACCGTACCTAGTTCAAGATGATGTTTTTAGAATGCCTTCCTTCTTCACACACAACTGATGATATTTAGATTGAAGGCCAATCATTGAAAAGTATTTAGCTCCAAGAAATTGGTCGAATAAATCATCAATGCGAGTTAGGGGATACTTGTTCTTTATTGTTATAACATCGATCTCCCTGTAGTCAACGCACAAAATCAATGATACATCATTCTTCTTAAGAAAATGAAATGGGGATCCCCTTGGAGAATCAATAGGGAGAATAAATCCCTCATTACATAATTACTCTAGTTGTTTCTTTAGTTCCACTAATTCCACAATGCCTATTCTATAAGGGGTCTTCGATATGGGCCTTGAACCAGAAATTAAATAAATGGAAAACTCAATTTATTGTTCTGGAGGATGTCTAGGTAAATCTTCTAGAAACACATGAACATATTCTTTCATAATAGGAACATCCTAGATTTGAACATTCCTTTCCTCACTAATAGTTATTTCAATCTATTCCACCCTAATAATTTAATTTCGTTGAGCTACTGGGGGTGGATCTCGATAAGAATTAGGTGGCGATGATTCTGCTCTAAATATAATGTGTTCTTCATCATCACAATCAAAAATAGTAACCTCCTTTTCTTAAAATAAATTTTTGCATCATGGTCTGAAAGCCAATCCATACTGAGGATTATATCCAATTCAATCATGGGTACGATGATGATATCAGTTGATAAAAAAAATCTATATGCCCTAATGGGGACTGATTCACAAAACATTCTTACAATGATACTTTCCTTAGGTATTTTGAATGGAAAATCCCTTGATAAATCAAACTGAAAATATCAAATTTTCTTAGCAAACTGGGATGATATGAAACAATGTGATGATCTTGAATTAATTAAAGCATTGGTTAAACTTGAGGAAACCATTAAATTACCTGCCACTACATCTTTTGGATCTTCAACCTCAGCAGTACTAATAGCATAAGCTTGGCCTTGATCCCTTATCCTTTTCTGAGGTAAGTTCCCTTGATTCTTAAGATATTCATTTCCATAATGGACCCTTTCTCTATAATTGTAGCATTCATCATCGACAGCCTCTTTCTTCCCCTTGAAATCACGAGCATGGTGGCCTTTTTCACCATAGTGGTAATAAACTTCTATTCTCTTCTGGAAAGTACCAGGGAATTTCTTCCAACATTCACTGCTGGATGGATATTCATCTTTTCCCTTCATCCCCTTTTTTCCATTTCCAAAGTCTTCATCAGATCTCTTCTTATCATGTTTTCCTTAAAATCATAAGACGTAGACAATTCTTTTTCTATCTTGATTGTACAGGAGAAAATATCCTTGTTCTATGAGAAGGATTGTGAGACTATTGATCTATTGAGAAATGGTTTTTTCCCATTAATGAAACGATCAATATTACTTCTTGGGTTACGTATATAATCTTTATCATTCCTCGCTATCCTTGTAAAGTTAGCTTCACACTTTGCGACATTCTCATCCTCCATTCGCCTTAGACTCAAAAATTGCCTTTCCATATCTGCTCGATGGTCATGATAAAAGAATTTTTCTATGAAAATTTCTTTAAACTCATTCCATTCCATATTTGATACTTCCTCATCTTCCTTTATGTTCTGAATCAATGACCACAACTGATCAACATCTCCAGTGAGGTGGTAAACAACCATGAAAACTTTTTCCCTTTTTCTACTCCCCAATCCATAGAATATTTTCTCTACGGAATTTATCCATTGCTCAGCTACTAGTGGATTTGTACCCCCATTGAATGTTGGTTTCTATTCCCTCATGAAGTGATCTAATAGTGATCCTTCAGGCTATGGATCAGGGTGCTCCATATGGGTAATGTTATTGTTTATAACCTCAGTGAGTTGTCCCAGTATGGTTGATTAGCTGATCAACACCAGTTTCACCACCAGATCCACTATAATGATCTTTAGCAAGATGAAAATCCCTACATAGTGCTTTTGCATTGATACAGTTCCCATTCCATCCACTGCGTTCCATTTCTAAACGTTGTCATAAAGTAGATTAATTTATGAATCAAAATATATAATTCAAAACTTGTAAAACACATAACATAAATTGAACAGTTTATGGATATAATACATAATCATCAAATTGGTCTATTGGAGGAAAAATATACTAAAAAATTCTTCATAATGGTTTGTAAAGAAAATGTGAATTATCCTATGCATATCCCTCAGGAGTGTCGTAACCAAGAGTGTAGCAAGGCCCGTTGTCGTGCACTAGTTCTTGTTAAAGTCTAGCTCAAAGTAGTTTTTTCGGCTTTTACCCCCAGGTACATCTATGTCAGAGCTGCCTCTACCTACTCGTATCTAGAATGGGATGTATTTCTTGGAAAAAATCACCAAATCTCTACAATAACAAAATTCTAGGAAGGACTTTTATATTAATCCTCAATGTCTTTCTATGGGTTATGTTCTCCAATCAGAGTATATGTAACTCTACTTTCCAAGGTCTGTACCAAAATTCCTTTGATAACAACTGTAACGCCCCGACTCTAGAAGCCCATAGTCAGGTCATTATTATATATCATAGACATGATCAAAAAAGATATTGTCTCGAAATATCGATTAGTTTAGTATCATTGGAAGTACTATATACATTCATAAGGTTTACATTTCATCATAAAATAGAAAACTACAACAACATTTTTTCCATAGACAACCCTGAGATCCCATAGACAATCCCTACAGGTCAATCATAATATACTTCTTCTCTTCTTGGGAAAAATAAAACATAGAAAGGGTGATCTTGGATGCTCAATAAGGATTACAATAAGTGGAAACATTCATAAATAAGAATAAACATTTAAGGAGATGTATTGAAATAAAACAAAAGCCTTTTCAACATAAACTTATTCATAACATGTAAAATTTAAATCAAGATAATTGCATTTATATAAACACATGGATATTATACTAGTCCAATAATCACATGCAATATCAATAGCCACACTCATAATGATGGAATGCATAATTCCAGACTTTCATAAACACAAAGTCAAGGCCTTGTTCCAAGAATACAAATAAGATTTGGTCAAGGGCTTATGCCAATACACTAGTATGCCTCTTGAGACCTACCAATGCATCAAGGATCTATAGAAGGCTCATCCCATCACATAATAAGTCCAATGAATTTCTCATATGAAAATGATTAAACATTTCATAAACATTCATATTAGAACTAGCATAGAACATGTCAATAATTTATCCATAAACCATGAATGGTTTAAAAATAACACATCCATAGTGAAACATATCCCAAAGCCATAAATACAATATGGATGTTTTGTATCATAATAAATCAACTTCAAATAACAATGAAATCCATCAAAGGATGTTGATATATATAAAATCAAAATATTTTTTTGAGAAATATATCTTTCTATTTTTAAATAATTTAAAAGTCTTATAATTAAAAAAGAAAACATTTATTTTGAAAATGGTCTTATAAGATTGTATGGGAAGCTTAGAAGCTGTTATAATGGTGTAGAATAGTTGCACCAGCCGTGTAAGTTAAAAAACATTCTTACCTAATTTTTTCAAAAGGGCATAAAGTACGTTGTTTGGAAAAGACATAAATATTCATTTATAACCATCTTATAAATGTAAAAACAGGTAAAAATAAATTTAAACCATTGTCTATAAAACTGTATGAATGTATTTTAAATACATTTTTAAGAAACAAGGATGTGGATGATAAATATGTCCCAGTAGATACTTATGTAAAAACAACCTTGGATAATAAAGAGATTGTTAAATTAACCCTTACCTTGTAATTTTCCTTGGTCGAGTGTAGGGTAACCTTTGGTATAATGTTGAAATAATTGTTATTAAATTATAAAATAATCATATAAATGAATATGATATCATATATGATCTTTTAACATTGTTTTGTTAATAATATCTAAGTTTTATCGTCGTTTAGGGTGTTAACGGATTCGTTTTCCATTATATTCATTATTATGTGAGTTATTTTTTTTATGGATGGAACATATCTTATTCATTCCCAGAATTATATCATGTATTTTAAAATTATGTTTAATAGTCAAATGAAAATTAATTTTGAATGGATACGATGGGGAATTAATCTCATCACGTTCGTGGAGATGGTAATCTGTACATACGCATGAGCGACAATATCATTCTTTTGACATAAAAGTAATATATAATAAGATGTTATATTATATATAAATAATAATTATCATGCTATATTTATTATTTACATAAATTAAACATCATTATTATAACCACCAAAATAATAATGTATTGAATAACAATTACACCACGACGTGGTGAAGGTAAGTCGTACGTACGCACATATGGTGACCTGTCATTCAAAGGATTGATAGAATAATGAAAATGGTTGTACCATTTTTATAATAACATCATATTATATAGAAGATAATAGAGTTATTATTTTAGAATGAAAATAACAAAGGAAGAGGGTGTGGAAGAAGAAAGTAACCTGAAAGAGGTGATGAAATATTTACCTCTTCTTCGGGTTCTTCATTTTGATTTGATCGAAAGGGCTCCTTATGTTGGATTTCTGACAAAAAATATACCTCTAAGATAAATATAGGATATTTTAGAGGGTAGTTAGGTAGGGTTAGGCTGATCCAAATGTCTTTGAAGGTGTGAATGAGATATAAGGGACAGTGCCTTTTTATAAGAGGGGTGAGGGGCACGATAGGAAAAGCTAGACATATTATTTTATAATAAAATCCTTTTCGGATTATATTGGCCCAAAAATTTATTATTTAAATGATGATATGTGGAATGGTTAAACACCACTCAACCAATACGTTTTAAACAGGTTTGGGTCACTATATTAACCTCAACTTTTAGAATTAACTCTTAGTTAAATAGTTTGACATTTACCATTTCTCTTTGTATTTTTAAATTATATGGTTAATAAACATACTATATACTTCTAATAGAACCCCAAGTGGTTGCTTAATGATATAAATATCATTATATATGTATTTTGGTGAATCGATAGATTTTTAGGAATAGAATATCAATTATTAATATAATATATTTTTTAAAAAACTCTTTTATCTCATCTTTGACACTATTTGGTATTTTTTTGCTAAATTCATAACAGCATTATTACTTGAAAATATATTCATATAAACAACTATAACCTGTCATATTAATCTATAAAAATAGTGTAATTCATACAAATTCTCAAATTACATTTATTTAGATATTTATAATATCAATTATTTTAATATTTTATTAATTAGCTAATTACAGCATCATCATTGTGTCATAAATAAATTAATTTATATAAAGTCTAAAAAAATACCATTTTATAGGATATTGTTTTATATTTCTAATTAATTTTAATAGTTGAATTTATCTTATGTGTAACTCAATATTAAAAATGTTTTAGTAATTAAATTTTGATTTTAACTCTTTTTAACACTTCTTTGAATTAAATAATAATAAATTTTCTAATCTAATCCATGTAGAGAAATTAGGTTCATATTTTATTTATAAGGTTTTTTTGGTAGAATTGTACTTATTTAATAGAATTAAGACATGTGTTAAGGTAATAATAATATCATTTTTACCCTTAATTACAATATTTACTTTTATGTGTTGTAAAAAAAGTAAAAAAGTTCATTTTCACCAAAAATTATTTTCATCTTTTTGAACCACATTTTACTTACTAATATAAATAATTTCTCTTGGATTGTTGAAATTCAACTCACAAAAGTGGTAAAATTATGTTTTATGTAAATTTCCAAATAGTCCTAGTAGGTGGGTAAAAGACGGTAAAAAGTTCAATAGAATTTTTATATGTATAAATTTTTTATAAACTGAATCCAATGAATTATATTGAACTTATATAGGTATTATGTATTTATTTTGACCTAAAATATATTTAAATAAAATAAATAATTATTTAAATAATAATTCGGTTTTAAACTATAACTTAGTTTTTTCACTATTGATCAATAATTGAAAGTTTTCAGAAAAATACCCAAAATTTACCCTAGGCTAATTTCGATATTCCAAATACAAAAATCATGTCTATTTTGAAAGATAAATTTTATAAAATTTTAAAAAGTGGATATTGCTACTCATAACTTCTAGTTTGATTGGTTGTGGTGTGTTTGAATTCAAAGTTGTGTACAACATACGAAATTATATTATTAAAAGAGAAGTGTACCATGTAATCTTGGGGTGTTACAATTATGGATGGTCCAGGCTTGGTATGCCATTACTGATCCCAAGAAATATTTTTTAAGGTGATAAATCGTTGTTTAATGAATGTAGTTATTGAATTTATTACAATATATTAGGATTCAAATAGTATATGAGCCGATATAGAGATATGTTTGTGCGATTGATGCTAGAATGAACCACTTTTAGTTCATATGTCTAAGGATAGAATATGGAAATTAATTTCTCTCATTTTGGATCCTAAATGAGTAGTCCCTTGATCATTTTTAATTGGATACCTATGTTATCAATAGGAATTGAATTGATAGAGTAATTTAGTATCCAATGGTTATAAATATGGAGATAATTGTTTGACATCAATTCCCATCGTATGTGATGGGATATGGTGGATAGAGGTGATGGTCTTTAGAAATAAAATAAGACCATGGGGTTATCCATAAGATGTAACCAATTCTTTTAGATTAGGGAAATGTTATAAAAGATTTATAAAATCAAGTAGTTGGATTATATGTTCTAATAAGGCTAAACTAGTGACAAAATAATAGATTTATAGGTTCTAATCAAGGTTTAAGAAAATAATGTGGTGGTGATCGACCTTATAACCTACCAATATATTATGGGTGGTTGCAAACACGAAAATAGGCTTATTGAATTAATCAACTAGGTTCTTATCAATTTTTTAGTACTAAACTAATAATAAGATTTTATTAAGTTTACTCCCTCTGATAGGTATGTATCTCAATCATATCCAAAGTTTTTTGAGTAATGGATTGTTTAAATACTCTACTAGTAATTTCATATGATGATTCAAATGATTATTATTGTATAGATATGACTGAATTAGTGGAAAATATTTTACGATAGATATGATGAGATGAGTGATATTAACTAACATCTATTAAGAGGTGACATCATGATATGTTGTACATGAGGGGTGATGGGTTTTGAATATGAGTTTTTATTAAGGTTGAGAATCGCAAATGATTGTATTCTTATTTTCCATTATTATTGATTTTAAATGATACCATATTTTTACACATTTCACATATAGGGTCTAATCCTTTAATAGTGATCATTTTTTGGGCATCTATGGTATTTATTCATCCATAATAAACAAGAGTTGGTTAAAAATCCTGATTTTATACTTAATATTATTTTAGTAATATTTATTTTCTTATAACCAATTTTCCATTATCCTATTATAAAAATAATGATAACCCTTTCATATTATTCATTATTTAGAAATTGTGTGGACAAATTTAGAAAAAAAATTATGATAATTAGTATAACATGATAACCATGGAACTATTTCATTATTACTGATATAATGTTCAACGATATTACATGGTACCCTAAAACCCAAATATCCATTAATTATTATTAAGGTTACGTATTTTATTTAATCATAATTTAATGGTTTATAAGTTCTGAAAACCTATTACCCATTACCTCAATGATAGAGGATGAAATATTGAATATTTCTATATTTGATTATATAAGATAAATTTTTATTAATATTTGTTTCAATGTCATGACAACACATACAAAATTTAATTTTTTAAGGGGCAGATATTACTTCTTCCCCACAATATCGAGGATTGTTGATTTCCGACTCACCATCAAATTATATGATGACTAGTTAGAAATATTTTTCATCATTTTAATCTGGGGATAACTTAGTCAACATCACATTGATTTAGGGGTGGTAAGGATTGATTCAACACTGCCGTCTATTTTGGAGAATACTTGTTCAATATTTCCTTTTTGGATGATGGGTTCTAGTAGAATGCCTATTGTTTTTATGATGTGAGATATCTATTTTTCTATGATTAATCAAATCAAGGATCATATTATTAGGTTATTTGGGTTGTAAATTAATAAATATTATATTATTATGATTATTAATGAAAACTTGTTCACCTATGGATACTATTGGGTGGTGATAACCCATTAATAGAAACACAAATTATTTGGAAGGATATAATATTCACCTTTGTTGTCTTGTTTGATGTTCTCAAAATCACTTATTCTCCTTAGTATAGTGTAAAAAAATCATATGTTGTTTATGTCGGTGATGACCCATTCAAATAATATTATTATAATATTTGATTACCTATTCAACTATGTTATTCCTATTACTGGTGTGTATATTTCAATTATGCACATTTTTAGTGAGGAGATATATTATTCACCATGTGATTATGCACATAGTGCAGTAGAACATATCCAATTCCAATAAAGGAAAATGAATGATTGATTTTATGATCTTGGTACATTTTTTGTACCCAATAATTAAAAAAATTATACATGATAATTATTTTTCATTTATTTCAATATGTACATGACTGCACATATGTTCAGTTTTTATAAGGGGGCTAATAGTGGTTTCCCATTTTGGAATTACTTTTAAACACTTTATTTGATTTTTAATGGATGTTAGGAAATTATGGTTATCATATTAATCACACTGAAACCCATAATAACAAGCATGAGCTAAAGGATGTTGGCACAAATATGAAGCCATGTATAAATCATTGATAATGGTAGTAGTGGAAACTCATTATAGTAATATATATTGTTTATTTTTTCATTTTATGTAACCCTTAAATTATGTAATTTTTTATGGTATATATGACTGTGTGATTTAATGTTAATTATATAATATAGTATGCATTGTATTTAATCATTGGTATACTGTCATTTGTTACTATATTTGTTGTATACTAATGTTTATCTATGATATATTTCTATTTTATATCTATAATTTATTTTAATTAAAAAATTATCCTTTATATATAGTTTTACATTAACCTCAACCATATTTCGTAACATATTATATATGAGTAGTTGAGCATGATTTCATATAACTACTATCTAGGAAAACAATAATGTCAACAAGGATATAGATGATACAATGTGGTATCAATGCCTTTGTTATATTTTTACCATTTCATATATTATATATGGATATTAAATTGCCCCAGATATTATTTGGGAAAAATATTTATCCCTAAAAAATAAAATTATTGATGGAAATCCATCTTTACAGGGAGTAGGAATAGATATTTAAATAGTTAATTTTTATAGTTCGTTTGATTTAAATTCTTATAATGATTTTGGTTATTATTTATGGGTTTTACACAACATATAGTGAGGTAACATGAATGGATTGATGAATTATATTTTGAATATAGTTACATATGTCATTTTTATTCATGTGTGTTATCATATGACTCATTTTGATGAATCCAAAGAGGGGCTGTTAGTTTATGCATACAAAAATTTCTTATTAACTATTTTTCATAAATCCATTATTGTTGAAATTATATTAAGTAGTTATAGATATTTGATTACATTATTTGAATCAAACAATTCTAGATTTATATTATGTTTATTTTCAAGAATATGATGATTTTTACCATTTTTTATATTAGTTTTTTTATATACATGTTTTTGATTAAATCATTTGGTTGGGGGATATGATGCATGTGTTACTTCAAGATATTTGAAATTGGTATGTGAGTTTTATAAAATATGATATGATGTTTATGGGATATAATTGTAATAATAAACTAGATATATTAGATAGGTTGAGATAAAACTCATAATTGTTTTCATTTGATGATGTGAATTAGACAATAATGACAATCTCATTTTATTTCAAAAATAGGTATTCATTTTTTGAGTATCTATAGAGATTGTGGTGTTAACCCATAAAAATGATTCCATTATGGATTTTGAACATGGGATGTTTACATAGATGGTATTCACCAAACATAAGATATTTTTTATTAGAGGATTAGATAACAAATATGTGATGTCTTATGTTTGTCCAGAGAATAATTTTAGGGTGATACATCAGTCATGGGAAGTAAATATGTTTTTTGGGTTGTCTAGAAAATGAATTATGTGTTAGAGTGTGTGATTTATTTGAAGAACATTTAATTTATTTTTAAATGTACTATGGAGGACTTTCATGAGGTTTAACTTATGTGGTAATATTATTTGATTGATAATAGTTTCTATTGGGATCCTCTTTAATTTAGGTTGTGAGTACTTAAATTCATAGAGAATAAAAATGATACAAAACGTGGTTTATATATTATTTTGTCTATAGTGTCCCAATCATATAATTGTACAGAATTTTTAGATATTAGAGAGGTGATTTTGGTTGTAGAAAACAAGCACGACATGATGATGGTTTTTTTTTGAAAAAATATATTCGATAATAGGATGGAGTAATGTGGGTCATGTGAATTAAAAAGTTAAGGTAATATTTATGATTGAAAATGTAATGTGATTATTACATAGTCACCTTCTTAGTATGTAGGTAATGATTAACTGGGACATGTGTTCAGACTCATAGATCTATACGGGGTTTATGACATTGAAATCTACCAATTCATTTTGGTGTGGTCTTGGAGTCCATTTTTTTAATTGAATACCTATATATTTTTCTTAAAATAATATTTTCGTTCGGTGGATGGTCATATTTTTAGTGAAATTAGACTTGAGAATACATTTGGGAATATAATTAAGGAAACATTTACTAGTGGTAATAGTAAAGGTAGTTTTCCATACAAACCATTTTAGAATTATTGTTGTATAAGTTGTTGTTTCTCTGATCGAGGGATGGTATAGATATAATAGTGTGAACCTACAAATTTTTTACACCCACTAACAAGTTCTTATAAAGGGCATACTTTTTTGAAATAAAAGATTATAATGATAAAAAGTAAAATCATTGATATCTGGGCCTTCTCCATTTAGACATTGGTTTTTAGTAATCACTATATCATTAAAATTATATAGTGTTATCATAGAGTACAATGATGGTCATAAACAATTCACAAAGGCTCATAGTATGGGTTTTCATAATACAACAACAGGTTATCTTGTGTGCAAGAATGAAGAATGATGAATGTTGAGTAGTTAATGTATTTTGATAAAAAAAGGGAAATTCTATGGAGTATATCTCACAAATATAGTTTTCATGGTGGAACTCTCATTTTTATAGAATTATAGAATTTTTTAGAGTGATATATTGGATAAAAAAACCATGTAGTCATTTAAGATATGATTAATGATGATCATTTGAGCTATTATGTTTAGTAATTAACCACACATGGGATTTAATGAGATTACTTGTGTATTTATTGAGTTGGATTTTGTTGTTACTTATGACATATTTTTAAAATTTTGATATTAAAGAAAATATTCATACTAGAAGAGAAGACTCATGTAAGAGATAATTGAATATTCTATATTTGTTCTGATAAATATAATGTTTTGTTCTATGTGAATAGTGGTTTAATATATTATTTTGATGAAAGATATAATCAGTTGATGTTTGTAGTTAGTAATATATTGAATCATTAAGGATTGCAGAGTTTACAATATAATGGTTATTTCTATTTTTTTGAATTGTGTGTTATATTTATTTTTGGGGGATATTGGGGAAAAATTATAACAATTGGACTACAACAAGAATGACCATGTATATTTACAAATATATTAATCAATATGTATCATCCATGGAGTAATCAACGTGTATTAATAAATAAATTATTGGTTTCTATATATTATACATCATTAAAGGGTTGTTTGTGTTATCAATCAAACAATAAATAGTTAGTATCTAGATACACGTAGCTTATATAATAGTTCTGTGATTTTAATATATTTATAAGATATGAATGATTAATTTTTCATAAGATGATAATTCCAATGTTTTTGAGTTTGTAATGAAATTTTTTTGGTTCATACAAATAATGTTTCATGGATCTAAATCGCATGTAAATTTTATAATTTAGAATTTTATTTATATATCGAGGCTCTTTTCATACATTAAATCATGAAATTAAATGTATAATTGAGTAAATTTAGTAATTAAATACATATAATCTGTTTTTATAAGATTTAAAATTTTCTTGATGTTCTTTAGTTGTAATATAGGATACTTGGTACTCACAATCATACCACTGAATAGTAGATGGAGAAATGAGTTGGAATATACAACATGAATTGAAAATTATGGGTCCTTGATATTCTACCATCTACTTTGATATACACTATATTTTTTCGGTTGAAGTCCACTAGGTACCCATTGGGCCCAACTAATATTATATTATAGGGGTATAAGAATAACAATTTACAATCTATTTGTATACCCCTTCATTGGTTAGTGTTGTAGTAAACAAAATTTTGATTGGAGAAAAACATTACCTCCCTACCAACCTTCGATTATTCTCAAATAATTATTTGTGATTTGGGGTATATTGTTTCATTGATTTAAGAAAATTCTTCCACTAATTATTTCATATCTAACCTATCTTTTTTATAATTCAATGTTGGATTTATTTACTCTAGTTTTATGATGTAATTTATTTTAATAATGTAGAAGTAAATCAAACATGATTATGATTACATATATCATTGATTTATAATGATGATGAATAATTAACACACTATGATTCAAATATTTTCGTGGTCGGTAACACAAAATATTTTGTTTGGTTTTGGGTTTGTTATGTTTTAGGTTATGTTATTCAAATAACTCCAATGTAGAATTTGTGATTTTTCACAGAAATGGATTGGTTGTATCTTGATTCTATAAAATTTAATATGTTATGAATTCATTTTAAATGGAGTCTCGAACACAAGATAATTTATTTTTATGAAGCATTGTCCAATTTAAAGATTAATGGATTCATATTACGGTTTGTTTATGTCTATGTGTGATTTAGTGGTTATAATTGGGTATTTATTGAATGGTTATCTATATTTTTTAGGATGGAGGACTGTAATTTTAAATAATTATATGTGGTTAAATAAATTGTATAAATTATTAATTGGGGTAAGTAGTTTTAAGTTAATAATGATGAAACCAATGGGTGTTATTATTTTTTATGTAAGACATATTAAATATATTGTAGTGGTTGGGTTACTTTATGTAATACATTAAACACATATCCATTTGTAACTAGATATAATATTGGTGTGGCTTTCGAATAAAATTGGAGTCCATTGAGGCTTTCCAACAATATAATAAGTATTTAGTGATATAAAAATGTCTATTTTATAGATATTAATTCATATATTAATGATGTCACTAGGTGGATATTTTGAATTCAATAGAAATTATTGGACGAGGGAAGTACATGGGGATGAATAATGGTTTTGTATTGAGACCATTTCATATTCTAATAGGAGTCAACGGAATGTTATAGTGAATATTATATTTGGGGTAGACTATAGATAAAACCGACCATTGATGTGCCATTTTTTGTGTTTTAGTATATAATATATCAGTGATGAACCTTTTGGGTTATTACCAATTTAGATCAATGTAATGATAAAATAATGAGTTTATGGGATAAATTAACAAAAGTTTTGTGAAATCAAGAGCAATGACCCACTAAGGGTTATTTATCACATTTTTTTTGCATTTTAGGCATCAGCCTCTTGATCTATGAATTATGATTTTGTGTCACGACCTATAAGGGGTTTTCAGAGTAATTTGTTAATATTTTTAATGGGATTAGTTTGATTTTGTAATCCCTAATGAATGGATTGACACATAATATATTTTTTAAAAAGTCATTGATATTATCTGTGGGATTGAATTTTTTTATTCAAACATATTAAGCTTAAGGTGTGTTGTGTTATAAATTATTATCGATATTTTTGTGGGATGGTGGTTATGATTGTTGTTTGAATTCCAAAATTTTTTTTATTATGACTACATAAATTACCAGAGTAAAGTACATTGTTTAATCCAACTATTTGTGTAATAATTAGGTTTTAAGAGACATGTATTCCACTAAAATTTATAGTATGCATCCAAAATTAATGATGGATTATTTATCCTAGATCAGTATAAGATAATAATTTTCTATTTTGTGATAACATATCATTTTAGTTTTATGTCATCCAATTCACTCTGGCATTAAATATTAATAATGACTTTTTCAATTCTTCTTTAATCAATAATAAGTGATAATTTATTAAATTATGTTGTTCATTATGATGATAATACATTCACTAATGCATGAGGTCATGGTTATGGCTATAAAAATAAACCATTTCATTTTTATGAGTATTAATGACGAAATCACATTTTCCCTTGGGATTTATGATGACATGACCTTTGATTAATTATTTTATTTGTTTGGTGAAAACCCATACACCAATATTTACTGTTACTAATGATAACCCATCTACTCTTACATTTTTTATTGGTGGAATTGACCCAATGAAAACTATCTAGATGATTGTTAATAACATATTCACCATTTTGTTATTAGATTCTTGATGTATTGAACTTCAATATAGTTATATGTTATTAGAGATACAAAATACACTATTGCATGGTTTAGGAGTATTGATGGACTCTTCCTAATTGTATTAGTGATTTGTTATTACATGTCATAGTTTCCTTATTTTATTATTATTGATCACCATTTTATTGTGTTTTGTAGATTTTGATTATATATTATTAACCAAAATTCATCATATCTCTAATTATAGAATTACCATGTTTAGTTTCAGTGATAATCTATTTTCCCATTTTGTAATTATTTTTGGTGATATAAACACTGGTGGTTATTGTATAATGAAAAGATGACCCATTTAATAATAATAATGTTGCATGTAGTGAATAAAAATTAATGGATAATATAAATTATTATGATATCCCAATCATTTATGATTCACAGTAAGGTTATGAATAGTTTTAAATGAAAGTTGTATTAATTTCATTACAATATGTTCTTTATGTTGGTACCAATATAAAGATAAAAAAGGTTGATACGAGTGTGTTAACAACTGTGAATGTAGTATCAAAAAAAGTGGATGGATGTTTAAATCATCGAATGGGTTTGGTTATTATACATTATGGGACACTCTTATTGATATAATTTATATTTAAGAACACTTTCAAAATATGAAAAACGATTATTTAGCTTACATATCTATTTAACAAGGTTAATATCCATTTAATGAAGTGGATAAATCAATACATTAAACTAATGATGTAATAAATGTAAATTATTCTATTCTTATCTTTTGAGGGAACGTGTATGTGAATTTATGGAATCTATAATTTTTATTTGGGTGATTGTATTACTATGGAGATTATCATTTTCCATTGCGGATTTGATCTACGCTCTCATCATGAACTTAATTATTTTTAATAATAAATGATTGGTGCTACTCGTCTATCACTAGTGGAAGATGAATTTTAATTTTTAATAAATTTTGATAAATAGGATGCATTTTATAGTTATTAATATGTCATATATTACCCATACTTATTAACAATAATAGGAAATAATCCAATCCACAGTCATCAACATATTGATGTACATCACTAACATGTCACTGATAGATAAGTTTATACCACTGACCCATTGAATGATGATGTGTGACATCATCATCTAATTACCATTAGATTTTTAATTTTTCCCATTAAATTTAGAAGGCCGATGATATGTTAGTTCACAATTTGGTCCATGATATAGATGTCTGATATATACCTACATTAGAAATTATTATCAAAATAGTTGTGTTCTATTTAGTAAGGCATATAAGACATTTTATGTTCAGGTGATATAAACCATTTTTGTTTACATGGATCATCAAATATTCACTAAATAATTTTTTTATTACAAAGGGTTGTGGTATTGTATTTAGAGTTTTAATAATGTGATTATTTTCCAAAAGAGAGTCCTATATTTTTTCTCAAATGGTGGATTCTCAAAATTAGGGGGATACATTATTTAATATATTCTAAAGGAAAATACATGTTCTAGATAGTAATAAATATGAGATAAATAATTGGATTTATTATTCCCATTATCATGTGAATATATAATAAAATTGGGTTATGTGAGTTTTCTTATTGAACGTGTCATGAAAATCGAGATTCCATTAAAAAGGAATATGTAAAATATGATTTTATGGACTTTTCCTTTTCCGAAATGATGATATGATCTTTTGATACCATAGGGAAATATTATTGTAATTAAACTAGATAGATAATACGGTATGATGAGGTTTATTTAAGATGTTATAATTAAAATTATGTAACTTAATTTGAGGAAATTCATTTAATTTAATTAGAAAAATAGTAGAGAACTAATATGTCTGTAGATGGTGAATGTGGTTGAAATGGTTACATCACTTTTAAAATTAAAAATTAATATGGTTATGTATTTTCTACTGATATATTAATGGTTATTTTAGGGTTTATTCTTAGATGAAACAATGATATTTAATATATGAACATATAGTCTTTATATATGATATATACATTATTAATAAGAAAAATATTTGCATGATTCCTCTTTTTGGAGTGATAAAATTGAAACATGGTTGGGTATAATCATTATATGGGGTTCACATATGCCAATATTAGGGTGTGACACTCCCATATATATCTTTTCATGGAGGATAAAATTTATATTCAATAATACATGGGTTCTCGACATATGGAACAACAAACTTGTGGTGTTAGAAACATTTCATTTAAAGATAGGAGCTACGATTTAAATAGTTATTATATGATACCTCATATTGATGATGCAGTGTTAGATATATACATGGTTTGTGAATTAAATAAATTCTATTTTCATATGTATCACTAAAATTAAATGTTTTCACAAATAGTTCATTATACTAATTTTAATAAAACTTAGTGAAAAATGATCTTTGACATTTTTAATTTAGGTTTCTTTATATGAAACTATTTTTGTAGAATCAGTTTTGATATAAAAGTACTAAAATCATAATTATTTGTTAACTGGAGGCATATGGGTATATATATTTTGGTGATAAAAGTAGATATATATTCATCAACTTTGGTGGTCATGTTAGTTGAAAGGTGATGTTATATTGTACATCTACCGTGCTTTCGATAAAATAGAAAAATTACACTACATAGGTCAGTGAGTTGGGTTCATAATTCCATTCTCCCCATTCATTTGATCAGTTTTAATGTCTACTTTTTTATTCTATCATAAAATTCATGGGTTTTTTATCATTATTGAGTGACTATAAATTCCACTAGTAGAATCAGATTCTTTGGAAATGAAAAAGATCATACTCAATGGAAAAAAGATACACACTATCGATCTAGAAAAGACATTGGAATGAAATATAAGAATCCAAAAGGACCCTTAAACCAATATGTATATAGGAGATATCATTGAAAAACATATAATTTCTCTAGAGATATGTTTTCATAAAATATATTATTTTTCTATGTTAATTCCTCATTATCAATATGATGAAATAATATTTTTAGGTTTTCATAGAATGAATAGTGTATGTCTGTGGAATTGATGATTATAATGTGATTATCTTAGATCATTCAATGGATATTTGTGAGAGTCAATTATTATTAAAAAAATTAGATTTTTAATAATTGAATTATTTTTCTCCATATGTCGATACATTTTCATTTTTTATCTTCAATGCATACAGGAAGTGTTTACAAGTTATACATTACATACTGCTCAAATGGCTTCAAAAAACAAATTATTATTTGTCCACAGTATTAAAAAATGTTAGGGATAACTTGATCATATAAATATCTAATTTAAATCAATATTTTATTAAGAATGTTAATGATAGTATTAAAAGTACTAGAGTCTTACATTATATAATTATGACATTACAGACAACAAAATAGAATATCACTATAAATTTTTATCTTTTAAAAATTAATAGGCATCCAATATTTTGAATTTAACTATTCTAAACTAATAAGAATCCCAATAGATTTTACACACCTATACACATACATTTAAACATAGTAAATGGAAGAGAGATCACCACTCTGATATTAGATGGATTTATAGAAAATAATGAAGAAATGAAAAATTAAATACTTTTTTATTACATTATATTACATGAAATTTAATTTCAAATACCAATCAATAATAACCATGAACAAGAAGTTTAAATTTTTTAGTGATTAATTATATATTCATATTATTCTAAAAAATATTCATTGTCACAAATAATTATGTTTACATCAGATCCATTAGAAAAAATATAGAAAACAATCGAATTCAAAATTATATTAATGAAACATAAGAATGGTTGAGCTTATATTCTCAATATAGGGAAACATTACAGATAATAATTGAGGATCAGAAGTGGTAAAGATAATATCATTTGTGTATAAGAACATAATTTCGGTCCATGAACATTGAATTGGTTGATAATTATAAAATTATTAAGAATGAATAATATTTAATTATTTCTTATGTATATTATTCTAAAAAATAAATATACCATCATAAAATGAGTACATTGAAAATAATATGATATTTCACATACATAAGTTGAGAAATATTAACCTAGTGGATCATTAACCACAATAATGACTCAAAAAACATTGTTTATATAGAATAATGTTCATTATTCCCATAAAATAATGGATCATGAATCACAATCCATCCTACCAATATTATGTAACAAATTATATTAATTTACCCTTTTAGGGGTATATAATTTCGATCCCAATTATTACATAATGGAAACTATATATATGTGTGAAAAGAGAACATGAAAACTAAATTATTTAAAATTTTTATAATTGAACCCTAAAAAAGTAAGGTTTTAATGAAAAATTATGAAGAGTATTTCATAATCTATCAAAATAAATTAGGTTGATGGTAGATTATGGACATGCCCATGGTGTGACATAAGGATCATTAATGGATGTTCGACGAATTTGTTTAAGGATTATTGGATAAATGAAAATGGGTAAAATAAAAAAGAATTAATTTTAAAAATCAATAATAAATTATGTTTGTGAATGAATTTAAAATAAAATATATGTATCCTTTTTATAGATGAATGGTTTTAAGGGTCAATGAATGTGTTCATATAGAAAATAATAAAAAGATAATTTTAAAAAAATTAAGAAACCAATATACGAAATGAATGAATATTTCATTATTTTTTTCTAATATAATGTAAAAATGTCATAAAAATAGAACTATTTTTTTTAATAATAGATATAGACATCTATAAAATTATCCAATGAATACTGACACATAATAGGAATATTCCAAATAGAAAAAAAGATGCAGGGTCTATTTTAAAAGCATGAATGAAATTGGAAAAACTATTTACCATAAATAATGAAATTAATGGTGGGAATGAAATACCCCCACAATTAAAATTTATTAAAATTTTTTCTTTTCTTGAAATAAATGATAAACTAATTTTCCCTAGATATAATTATATTCAAAAAATCATATTTAAAACTTGATATTAGAAACAAACCTTTACCTTCTTTCCCATCTTTAAAATACACTTTAACTACCTATATAAAGTCATAACCATAACAATTAGTTGTTTTAGAATAATTCTAAAATAAATTATCTTATCTTAATTATTTAAAAATAATTTAGTATAAATAAATTTTTGGTAATATATTATTTTCATCATTAAAAGATTATAATTTCTTAGTTTTTTCATAATTTTTTTAATAGAGATGTTTGTACTCATTATAAAGGTGAAATGTAACAATTAATTTTATTTTATTTTATTATAATATAATGTTTATAATTTTGTATCATGTTATAATATTATCTCATCATATTTATAGTTATGAATAAAAAATAAAATTCATAACAATCTCTTTTGGGTAATTTATAATGAACGTAAAAGTTGTATATTAATAATAAGTTGCATACTAGTAGTGTTATAACCTCATCATATGGAAATTATTATTTACTCATTAATATTAAATAATACTATAACTTATTTATCAATAATAATCCATGATAAAAAAATTCTATCATTGGTCATGTATGTGGTTTTACCAACAACTACAGGAACATGACATATTATATAGGTGAGTACGGTTGTGAGTGTCATTTGGTTGTAAGTATATCAATTTTAAAGAAGTATAATGATGTTATTTATATGTTATTAAGGTGATTTATATGATTTTTTGAGATATAGATGAGGATTATAATAAAGAAAAAACTTGGGATATGGTATTATGCATGTAGAGGATTTGATTATTCTTATGAATGACCTATTGAAAATGGATAAACAAGGGAACATCTTGTCACCACATGATGTCAAATATTTAATAAGGATCCGGTAGAATGATAATATGAAGGGAATAAAAAATATTTTTAAAGATTTATTTGTTTAAGAGTTGGTGGATTCGAGCTCCTTTTATAGATTAAAATGATGTATATTCCTTCATAAACATTAGTTTGGTAGACACTATGAATAAAAAAATATGTAAAGTAATTTGGGTAATGAAATGATTCTAATAATTTTTTTATTATATTAATATATGAAAAATGATTTTTAGAGGTCAATAACCCATGTATTATTAGAAAAATTCATTCTATGATAGATTACGTTTTTATGTCAATTTTAAAAGTGTTTAATTTTTTCCATTGGTAATTAATTTTTAATAATAATATAAATGAATTATATTACTAAATTGTTTTATGATGATTCTGAATATTTACACCATTTAATGTAATTAATGTCTTAAATAGGATAATTATTCATTTTTTCTTTGAAACCTGTGTTTTTTATAAATATATATTCATGAAAAAAAAAATTTATTAGTATTTGGTTCTTATTCTTAATTATTAAAATTAAAAATCCTTTGAATGTAAATATATTTATTTATAGAATTAAAAATAATATTATAGTACTTATTTTAAATATAACATTTTATTTTTTATATAAATTATACAATTTTTATTATAATCAATTTCATTATGTGATAAAATTAAATTTTAATATAAGCATAAAAAATCATGAAAACCATTCTTAAAAATATGAAATCAAAATGAATAAAATGAACTTTGCCATATTATATTCTAATTAATTGATATCAGTTAAATTATAATTTATTTCATTTTATTTATTAATAATATTTTCAGTAAATTTATACATTTATAATTTTTTTTATTAATATAGAATTATTAATACATCTAGAAAATGTGTTATTTGGAAAATATGATTTTTATATTAATTAATACAAATAAAAGATCATGGAATTTATGTATTTATATTTCATAATATTAGTTTTATTTATTCTATGATTTAAAAATTAATCATTGAAGTTTTTAAATATAGCACATCAATATATAATAATAATAATTTATAATGCCATGAATAATTTTATAATAAAATATATTAATTAATTTTTTATATTTGATTCATTTTGGGTTAATTTTTTCATTATATTATTTTCAATTATTAAAAAACTATAGTATACGTATTCAATACATTAATACAAAATTGACATATTATTAAATAATATTACTCAAATTGTCATATATTTAATGACTGTAAAAAAAAATTTATTCTTATATGTATCCACACATTACAATTATATTTCATCCTATTAATTTACATATCTATTGAAATGAATATTATATTTCTAATTATCAGACTTTTCTAAATTGATTTTTTTGGTCTTATGACCTTCAGAGAATACCATGATGATAAATATTATATCTAATTTTTTAATACATTCGCATTTATTTCACTTGTACTTTTCATAAGGTTAATTTTTCTTTTATCAAAATAATGTATTAGTTTTTTTTCATGATGTAATTTTCAGAGTTCATTTTATATTTATGTTACATGTTAACCAATTTGTGAAATATATTATAGTTTTAAAGTAAATTCCATAATAAAATCAAGGGATTTTACACTCTACACCATATGGGATATTTGTCCACCAAAATTTAATTACTATTTTGGGAAAATGATATCATGATTTTTGTCATATTACCTCTTTTTGATCTAATGCCTCTTCCTCAAATACATTTTTCCTCAATAACAAATTTAAAAAACGAGTATTCTTGTTTTAGTGTATATTATCTCTATGATCTATGATTTCAACCCTATTTTCATTATAATGAGATCTATGTCCAATAGTAAAACCATTCATTTCAATTCATATCATATATAATGTATTCACATTTTCAATATTTATACATGGTAAATATCATAATCATTGTTGATGATAAAATGATATTTTTGTTTATAAGATAACTCTCCCGTATGATTGAATATTTCAAAAGGACTAATGTGAAATTGGATTAACTTCCACTTGATTACAAATATCATTAAAATAATAAATGAATATAATTGGAGGTATACTATATCATTAATATGTAACACTTTATCTTGTCGTTTGTTCTCAATATATATCTTCTACAAAATTTAAATGTAATAATTTTTCCACTGAATAATTTGGATATTTTTTATCATCTACTAAGAATGTTTTGGTCCTAACAACTTGAACTCTAGTATTTCTCACCAAAATTATAGAATTATACCCCATTTCCCATACAGATATACATACGGTAGAATTTTATTTACATAATGTAAACTTTTTTTGTATGAAAATTTTACACCAGAACATTTTTTATCTCAACCTCCCAAGGAATCCCTAAAATATGATCTAAGAATATCATCAAGGGTATCAATGGTCCTTCATAATGGGTAATATGTATCTGGATGTTATGGGATAAAACGAAATAGATCAATATTCAATGCCTATATATTATTTTTACAATATTTAATAGAAATATTCATATCAAAATATAATACAATGGAATTTGGTTCAACTTTTTTTCCTTTAAACTTCACTTATGTTTGTTTCAATAGATTATTTGGGAGAAAAATATTCTCTCATATGATTAAGATTAAAAAATTCATATGGTGATTAAATAAAACACAAATAGAAATATAGACCATGGTATTTTATGATATTTGTTTCACAAAATTCATGGTGATGTTATCTATTTTTCATATTATAATGGTTAATGGTTTCATCATAACCAATAATTTTTTAATTCATCAAATGCTTACTATCATACTAAGAGTCACGATGTATAATTTGAAATATCAAACTTTATGACAACCCTCCCAAAATTCTCCTTGAGATCATTATAAATTTTATCACTTCCAAGATCTATATAATATGATTAGGTATATCCATTATAAAATATTAAATTTTTTTATTGATAGATAACACAACCATTCTTGAATTTTCTGTTTCATTATTTTTAATGGTTATGTATAAAATATTCACTAACATATATTGTACCATGATATTTTTCTTTCATTCTTCCTTTATATTCACATATATGGATGGTTGAGCCTTTTATATAAAAAAATAAAGAATTTTCTCATTTCAAATGTAATTTTTTTGTACACAATTTTCAAATAAATGTGTATTGAAACATTGCTAGTATTATCCTTCGATATGGTACCATGATTCATTTTAATTGTCCTATGAAAATCATTTTTCACCTTCCTAGGATGGAAATATATCTAGTATTAAAAATACATGATTAACGAAAACCAAATTATTTGTATAATTATTGAATCCTAAATTATAAAAATATAAATTTTATTCTAATTATAAATTTATATTTAAGTTAACTTGGTGTTTTTTTAAAAATCTATAGGTTTATAGTCATTATAAACCTTATTAAATTGATAACAACGGCAATTCGAGATTGATGAGATAATTTTACATTTGATTGGGATTTTTTTAGGCAGATGAGTGGGTGTCGGGTTATTCTAAATATGTTTTATTTATTCATAAGAGATGGAATTTTGTTTCTTAAATAACAATTCAATGTAGTTGAGTGAGAAATGGAAAAGGAAATACTTCATAAAAATATAAAAACATTTTATGTAAATATATGTCCATCAATGTGTAAGAATCATATACTTATATATAGATAAGAATATTTACTTGTATAGGGATCAGGTTTTGTGTGTGTAAATATCATGTAGGTGTTTCATAAAAAACATGATGGTTCTTTTTAAACCTAACGTTCACATGGATTATGCTACATTTCTATGATCTATTTATCATACTATGGGTACGCATGAATAAGTATTCATAAGGTGTGGTAATAATATTCTTTCCATTGAGTTGATATACTTAATATAATGATGATGTTTCTGAGATATATTTATATTGACATGTGTGTAAATTAAATGATAATCAAGATGATCTTATATGAGTAAAACATCAAATGATAAAAGTTATTAAACCAAATCCATGTTGATGTCTCTCTTGGACCCGCATTTTATATTTATATTTTGATAACTGTTATATTTTTTCATGAATTATTTTCATTTATTATAGATATTATTTCAATAACTTTCCTTATAACAATTGTTACTCTGATATTTTAATCATTTATTTTTCAAAAAATTTGTAAATTATATAACTGGACATGAGTGAAAATTTTGATATGTGTGGAAATAAATATAAGAGAACATTTTAAAATGAATGGAATTGATGGTTGGTGGAAAATTAAATGACTACATATAGAAAAATCATTTTAATTTATGATTATAATATAATCAACTATATGAAGAAAAAACCTGAGACCTAGAAGATATTGTTAAAATTTAGATAAATGTTTAATTTTCCACATGACTAGATTCATAAAACAAAAGAAATAATTTCATTCATGTATATGAGATGTTTCTTTTATCTATTTAACTGAACAAATTAATAATTTCATTTTAACTTATGCAAATAGATATATGATAATATAGAAAAGACTAATTTTTCTAACCATTTGATTGAATACACTTTAAAATCTAATAACTTGTATATTGACAATCTATTTTACTATACATTGAAAAACAGATCCACAGGATGCTGAAGCCAATAAACTGTAGGAGGAAAATTGGTACTACTACATGGTATGACTTATTTTTTGGATTGACATATTATGACCTAACAAATCATTCTTAAAAGTTGTTTCTTTTATGATTATCTATTTTTCTAATTTTATACATTTTGATTTACTAAATTTTAGTGGTGAGGGTTTTCATAAGAAAAATTATTACTAAAATTGTTATCAGATATTTTTAATACTATTGAATTTTATTTTGAATACTTAGGTGAATTATGTAATTCTCATCACAATGGTCTCATAAATGTTTCTTAGAATGTAACAACTTCAAAATATTATATCCCATAGTTTGTATTTACATAATTAAAAAATAATAGACACAATGGATATAATCCAAAATTAATGTTCAATATAGTATCATTCAATAACCAGATACATACACTGCACCCATTAAAATTGGGAGAAATATATAAAACAAAATAAATAAAAAATTATAATCATTGAAACTGGTCTAAATATTTCATATTCATTTCCTGGGAAAATGAGACAAATAATTGGTGAGCTTAAATTCAGAGTATGTGTTGTTTAAGAATAAATCTATATTAAGTAAATAAGCAGCAATCAATATGTAAATTGAAATTATGGAATAAAAATTAGGTTACATCAATAACATACCCACATAATGAATCTATAGATAATATGAGAATATAATAATTTCATGGATAATTACAACTAAATTCATAATAAATAAATTACATAATTTTGTACATCATCATATCAGAAATCATGATATCCATATTGTCAACGACCTATCCAAATAGATTTAAAATATGGTTAGGAAAATACATATTTAACAATTTTTCTTTCCTAATTTGTTATAAGAGAACTATTAATGGATTAATGTGATATAAAATTTTAGTCTTCACCCATAAATTCTTGTCCAATTCATTAAAATTATGTTAAATTATCAATTAAATTCATAATAATATGATTTAAAATCAAATATTTGTATTGTTGAGTGAATAATAAATATTTATATTTTCTCAATCAGTGAAATAACTGGCAAAAGAAAACCATAAATGTTGAAATGGTATATGGGTTAAGAAATAATGATATCTTTTATATAAAAAAAATAGAAATTTAAGGGAAATATATTTTCCATTAAAACATTATTATTAGAAGGTAACTCATTTAAGAGAGATTGAATGATTACAAAATTATTAATAGGATTAGAGATTACCATATATTTTTTTAGAAAAGTATATTTTATTTTAAAATATAGTCATTTAAATTGAAAATGAATATAAAATCAAAAAAATTAAATAATTTTTCATAAACTATATTCTTAGTGAAATTATTTAAATTGTGTATAATAATTTAAACAATATTAAATGAATAAAGTGGCGTTGAAATTCATTAATGTTGTATATATAAAATATATAATTCTTTTTTCATTTTTTGTAATGAAACGTGAAAATAAACAATTCAAAAAACATTATAATGATTAAATTAAAAATATTAGAAGTCAATGTTAATGTAAAATAGAATTTTTGTAAATAAAATGTATTTTTTAAAGAATTTTGAAAAATATGGACATTAATGAAAAATATACTTTAGGAAAGGAAGAAATAAGATAAGAATTACTTTTAATTGTTTCACTGTATGTTTCAAGATTAAGAATGATAAAAGGATAAAAGATAATTTTAAAAAGAAACAAATATACAATTTATTAGAATATATGTGGACATAATTAATGATATGTTATAATAATACTCTATGGAAAAGAAGGGATATCAAGAAAAATGATATTGTAAAATAAATTATATCATCATTAGTAAAATTCATATTCGAAACACTTGAATCATTATGCATGAAATGTAATGTCAATTTATATTGATTAATATATATTCATGCGAAATACCTCATCGATGTATTATAAAATCCACATAAAAAATAGTTTCATATTATTTAATTTGTCTCAATGTAATGAAATTTGACACAAAATACCATTAAAATATCATGTAATTGAAGTGATAATTAATAAATAATGGGATAACATATATCAAATGTATATAAAAATAAAATAATTATAAAAAAATTTAATACAATTAGTGTTAATCATAAAGATATTCTTACCATATTAAGGATTATGGAGAAACAATTTAACCTAATGGAAATAAATGGAGTTATGAAACATCTTACAACTTCAGAAATTTTAGTAAAATAATAAAGGTTGAATTAATTAGTATTGATCATGAAAAGAAATAACTTATAAAGGATTAATAATTTAACTTTTAAATAGGTATTATAAATATAATATGAATTAACTTGGTGTATAACATTAAATAAAATTCTCAATGAAAGAAAATTGTGATGGAATCCCTTACGTCCCATTTCCCCTTAGTTATATGTGATTCAACATAAAAAATAATGGTTTTCATAATGTTTTTAAGTTAATATAAATCAAATTAATACGTATAATATCATATATAAATCTTTTATGACATATTATGTACTCATTATTAATAATAATTTATTATTGTCTTACTTTTTTGGTTCAAATCCTTTATTTTCTCATGCATTGTTAATGAAAGATATTTGGGTCATTTTTGATTGATTATTATTAAATAATATAAATATTGTTAATAAAGATATAAATATCATACATATACATGGAATACATATTTATTACCATCCACATAATGCGTAAATGAATAACATATCACCTTGCTTCAAGGAGGTGGTAGTCCAAACATTCACCTGACCGACATTATTATTCTTCAATATATTGGAAGGTAATAACGTATATATTAAATAATTATTCCAACAGAATATTATTTTCATGAATATAATATTTATTCATTCACTCCATCATTATAAAAATATATATAAATTGGTTGTGAATAATGAATTACACCCCACATGTAGACGATAGGACATAAACATGAGGGATGTTTTCACTTTCCATATGATAAAAAAGAGATGGAATCTAGTTGTATCATAATAATGATAACATAATAATAAGTTTATAATATTGTATGTATTGTTTTAAGAATATTAATATATATTTATAGAAATTTGAAGAGCTTTTAAGGTTGAAAGAGTCTGTAATATGATTACATATTATTTGTAACAATGCCATTATATATTTTCTTAAGAGACCTAAGGATGTACTTTTAGGGTGACCAGAACCTATAAAACACAGAAACAGATTTGAAGAATATTTTATTAGGACCTTATTGAGACAATCATATATATATGTGGTATGTATAAAAGATGATATGTGGTGTCTTTTATATGAACGAATAGGACACATGTAATTAACAAAAAAAATGAAATATAATAATTTCAATTTTATGGGAGAGTTGAACAATGTGGCCATAAATTCAAATATATGATATTATATGGTTTCAATACCTTCATGAAATATTATTTTTACTTATTTAATGGGTATTTTAAGTGTCCTTATTTTTTTAACCCCTTTCATAAAAAAATGAACCATAGTTGTGGTAACTACCTTTTCAATATTAAAGAGCTATACTATTCTCTAAAGGATACTAATTATCTCAAAAAAGATCAATATATATAATATTTGAAATTTTATGATTTTAATTATCATGTTATCATATTTTAATGTTTTTTATTTTTGTTAATAATATATATTTTCATAAAGTACATATAATGTCATTTTTGACACTATTCATTTCATTCGACTTTATAGAAATTAATAATTATATATTATTTCAAATATACACATTTAAAACATCACTAATATGCAGTATATATCATTAAAATTATAGTTTCCCTATAAATCGTGGACGAAATATTAGTTTTAGTTTTTCTAAAATATTTTATTTTATGTTTTTCTTAATTGATCATATATTGTGTTAGCATTGAATATGAATTTATGAAAATCATTCCCTCTAGAAAATGATAAACATATTTCAGTGAAAAAAAATATTTAAAAAATATATTTTACGCTCTCGTATAAAATATTATTATCATTATGGGGAAATATAAAATAAATATATATTAATATAGGTAAATTTTGTATTCTACTCTAATGAAAATAATATAAATTTCATTGCCATGTTAAAAGAGATAAAATGAATTATATTAAATTTTTTATGGATAAAGAGTAATTAGTTACACCTAATTTTATAATTTCATGTGTTGGTTTTATTATTAAAATATTAAATATTTATTACTAACCTTAATTACTCAATTTACCTTTTATCGTTGTGAGAAACTTTACCAGGATAAATATTCATAATGTCTAAAAATGGGGGTCATATTTAAAAAAACATAACATCATTATTTTTTTTATTGAATACATTCTTTGGGATTCAATTTCAAGTAATTTAAGAAATTAATTAAATATAAAAACAAAAATTCGAAGAAAATTAGTTATTTAGAAAAATAAATTTTAACGAAAACTAATTTTATATTTCAAAATCAATAATAAACTTAATTATATCAAATATAATTGTATTATTAATAATAAAATATAACTAATTTTAAATTGGCCCCATATTTATAAAATTTTTCATTTTAAATGATTGAAAGAAAAAATACAATTTTCAAAAAAAATATTTATTTTTCATTATTCACAGGAAAATCATCATTTTTAAAAATATCATAAAACATCAATATAATATAATTTTTACATGATAATTAAAAAAATTATATCATTTTATAATATATAATTGAAAAATTATTTATAAATTAATTATAATATTGACTCATAAAAATAAATAAATTTTTTTTGAAGAGAAAGTATTTTGAGGAACAAAATGTCAATATAACAAATTGAGTGCTAATTTTATAATAATTGTAAAATAATTTTGTACTGAGTAGGAAATTTATATTTATATACATATATATATATCATAATACATTTCATACTATTTATACTAACCAATTTAATATAATGGTCATTATTGTCACATTAAAATAAAAATATTTTGTGGTATGTTTAAACATACTATAGCACATTTTATATGTCATCCAAAAACGATTTTATTTTTAATATTATGGTGTTATATTATCCCCCTACAATTAATCATTTCATTTTCAAATAATTTTATGTGAAAATTGAGATGCATAATCTCTAACCAGACCAAACACCAAAAGAATATACAAACTTGTTAATGAAATGATTAAGCCAATTAGAATCAATCCCCCTAAACAATGTACAGGGAAAATAATTTACCAATGTTTCAAGATCATCCTTTAATATATCTTCATAATGATATGAAAAATTTCCCCATGACTGCATGTGTTACACATTATAAATATTCCCCATGTAGAAGCCTCTAACTAATATTTAGTCCCACTTGCCAATCCACTAACATTTCTCTGTAGTAGTGTCCATTCTGGGTAATATTCCCATTATATGATCAATATCTTCTTATGTCACCTAAATCTCTTTAACGTACTACACCATTTCCTCACCCGAGTGCATGTGTAGTGCCAAATTTTCCAGAACCATAGCTTCATGTCAATGATATCTTTTGGGATTTCATAGCACACACTGCTATCCTAGAGGATGTAGAACCTCCTTCATCTGTGAATCCTCTATTTAGAGAAGACTCTCCCAATGATAATACTTAGCCATATATTTTACATATCCTTGAGGAGTATCCACAGCTTCTAATGTATCCTCAGCATGTGAACCCTCCATAATGTTCATTTTGGTCCCTATATATCCTATTTTTTGATCGCACGTGTCTCCATACACTATCTGGGGATCTAGATCCTAGGATTTACCAACCTTTTTGGATGACCATGACTTAGTTAGCGATTTTAAATATGAGTAGTCATTTTTCAGTTCATTTTCATCTTCTTAGAGACAATCCCGCTCCTTGGATACATATTTTCTTTGCTTCCCTTCTTCCTTATTGGATGGTGCAAACCATTATCATACCCTATGGTTTCATGATTAGAATTTCCTTCTACGTGAATATTGATGTCGTCTACCCCTATATCATCACTCAGACTATTAAATAAATTGCTCATGTTGAGAAAAGATATAGTCTTTATGGAATTCATCTAACTGCTGGCAATGTGCCTTGGATACTCCCACTCTTGAACATCCTTATAATTTCCCTCCCCAATTAGAAGAAGTACCCCTATAGTGTTGTTACTATTTATTGAATGAAAAACCATAACATAGGTATAAGATTTTGAGATTACAACATCCTTAAAATTTTAAAATACTAGCCCAAACATAACCTATATGAATTTTTTCATTATCCATGGGGCCTCTGAGATCCTACCACTGGCGATTAAAAACATCCTCAACTTTTGGGTAACCCATAATACTCTTTTCATGAACCCACTTTTCCTTGGATATTCTCCCTAAATTTTCCTAGAGTTTATTTCTCCATCACTCCTATACTGGATCCAATGGAAAGGAGTTTTTCACTACCACTGAAGTCGATTTCTATCTCCCCCCCTAAGCACCTACTGACTAACATTCCGTGAACCATCTTCTTACATAATAGACAAAAATCAATACTTTACTCAAAGAAAATAATTTGATTCCATCAGAATTACTCCCCAACCTTATGCAAAACAAGATCAACCATACCTATAGAGACTTCTACCTCTACTCAAATATTAGGGGATATATGATGAATCATAGACCTTGTTATACTATCCAATCATGTGTATCATCCTACCATATTTCCCATCATTTTTCAAATTGATATATTTTTAAATGGTATTCGATGTTTCGGGAGGCTGTCCAAAATTTCTATTATTGTGGTATAGCGACACGACCTCTACTTACGATAATATTACATCATTATAAATACAAATAATATAATATAATTACACCATGATTATCTAGATGGTTAGTTTCTTAGGAAAAAGTTAACCTTACATATTTTTTACAACTTAAAACATAAACATATATTTAATTCATCCATCGCTAGGTTATTTTTTATACTTGATCTCCCATTAGTACATTTAGTCACTTAAGGATATACATAAAAATGGGTGATCTGAAATCCCAGTAATATGATAGATATGGTGAATATAGCATGGTGTGATCAAAATCATAACACCATCATCAAAATCATGATAGTAAACATTAATAAAAGACATGAAAAGTGGAAATGCATAAAAATGAAAATTTATGTTATAAGGGTTATCTACCACAAATTGTTTTGAACAATTCGAGAATCATGTTAACAAATCATTTCAATTTTATTAATTAGATTCATCCCTTTACCCAATTCATTGGAGGGCTAAATAATTCTGGGCACACCCATCACATCATAACATTCATTTTGCGTTATATAATTCAGGGCACACCCGTCACTTCTTAAAATTATCGTTATCATTAATTCCACTTAGCACATATAACAGAATTGAACATTAATAACCCATGTAAAGGATTAGATTTTATATCATAATAATACCTTCATTAATTTTGGTTTCAAAAAATAATGTGGGAATAACATACTTGCTACAACAACCATCAAACTTGAGTGATAATTATAATGTATGTTTTTTAAAGAAGAGATATTTTGGAAAACATTTATCTGACATAAACACTAGTGGAAAACATTTATATTCCACAAAATTTAATATAATTAAGAAAAAATTATTTTTATGTGGTGACCATACCAAAAATGTTGTGAAAGAGGAATAACTCAAAGAAAGAAAGTTGGGTTCGATAATTTCCCCTAACCTTGTATCGGAATGGTTACTTAACATTAATGTCTAGTATAACCACATTATATTCATTACTAAACAATAAAATAACGGTTTTTACATGAATATGGTAAATTATGGTTTCATTATGTTATATTATAGGCCATTGGATGTGTTATAGGGTTTAAATCAATTATTCATGAATGTTGTTTTTATGGTTTTCTTGATAGTTCACATGTATTCTTAAATGAAGGTTCTTATAGAACATGGGTAAAAATACTGAAATTATATTACCTGTTATTAATGATATTTATAGATTTTTAATTATCTTACAATGAATTATGTTATACACCATGTGGATGAATCGTTAATTATAATTTAATTATGATCATTTGGTTTAATCTGGGAGATTTTTCAATCACAACGAACTTTTTTTGGTTAATCATTTTATAATATGTACACAATATAGTTATAGAACATGAAATAGGACATAATACAAATTAAATAATCATTTTCAGTCCTAAAAAATGGTTTCATGGCCAGACCTAATTGAGATAAAGGATATTGAATAGATTTCGTTCTTAAAGGTGATAAATTAACACCTCACGCACAACGTTTTCCTTTCTAAAATAAGAATATGGTAATATTTTAGTTGGATGATATAATATCCCAGAAGTATCATAAAATTCTATTATATGTATTATATGGGAATTGCCATACCATGTTGATAAATATAGGTGGGAATATAGTGTAACATCCTAGGTAAATAAATAATATTACATTTTTAGATTTATTTACATTTGTGAATAAATTATTAATATTACTTTAAATGGGATGCTATGTTCGATGGCGTACCCAATACGCAACAACGAGTTTCATTGAAATCTTACGATGCACACTAATAATATAATAATATTATTGTAAATGGTAGTAAACTCCTAGTCGATGTAATGGAGGGAATGAATAGAACTAACTAAAAAGTGATAATAAATTTTTGTGAAATGTTTTACATTTATCCAATAAATCCTAGAGGCTTGAAATGAAAATGAATTCAATTTTACGAATAAATATTCTAATATTTTATAAAATGGCTGATTAACCGCCTTTTGATGGAGAACCCTTTTTAAATCAAATTTTTTTCACTTTTATATGTTATATATTACAAAATAAAACCCTTATTTATAATAAATACATCAAAATTTACTTTTTGTAAATATTTGTTATTTTCCGATAAAGATAATTTTTAGTGACAAATGCTGTATTTTAATTCAAAAACTCCTTTTCATCTAATTTATTTATATTGTTAGATTATATTTTAAATTTTGTTTATTGAGTAAATAAAATATATTTTTACCATTTAATCCAATGGTGGTAATTTGAATTAATTTCACTTTGAAATTAAACATAAACCAGTGTCAATCTTTTAATAGATATTGTTTCTTAAATACACCCTATTTGTTTTGATAGTGGGAATTGATTATAAAATTGATTAATGAAACTTATATGTTTTGAATGTGTAAAAATTTATATCATTTTTAAATTTGGAATATCAGAAATATCTTAGGGTGAATTTTTTTTATTTTTCTGACATATGTACATTTTTAATGAATAGTGAAAAATACTGCATTTTAATTCAAAACTTCCCTTTAACCAAAATTATTTATATAGTTAGATTTTTATTTATATTTTAATTGGTTTTAAGGTGTAATTTAATTATATTTTTATCATTTAATACAATTTTGGTCATTGTATGTAATTTAACGTTTATATTGGATGTAAAAACAAATCAATCTTTTGATAGATTTTACATCTTAAAAACCCGTATTTGGTTTTGACTACAGAAATTATTTTAAATTATTTACTACAATTTCGTTGATTGGAATTTGATAAAATGGATTCCATATTTTGAAATAGAAGGTCCAAATTTTGTAATTAATACTCTGTTGTTTTCGGACCTTATGAATTGTAACGACGATAATTATCTTTAATTATCGTGTTTAATTAGTAATCATGTAGTTAAGAGTAATAAAATAATATAATAAAAATATAAAATGGCCCCAAAATGTGTCTTAATTATATTTTTTGTGTCATGTAAGAAAAGTTTAGGCCTTGTGCCAACCATGGGACCCCATTTAATCACTTTATTGTGATAGTGACTTTTTATCATATTTTTTAAAGAAAGGAAATATAAAAATGATTTGTATATCCTATGTTAAACAATTTTAATTTCATTTACATAACTTCTATATTTGACTATAAATATTTATTGGAAATATAAAAATATTTTATACATGATCGTAATTTTTTTATAATTTTAGGACATTAAATAAATATATTTATTTATGACACTGTGATGATGCAGTGATTACCTCATTAATGAATGATTTAAATAAAATGAAATGATAAGGTCAAATCTAAGACATGCACTTATCAAATAATTATTGTATGTGTGGATTTAAAACCCTTATCAACTTATCCTAGAAATATATAATTTTTGGACCTTTAAAATCCAAAAATCATTTTTATAATAAATTAACATTTAATGACTTTCCCAGAGTACCCCTCCTCCTTATAAAAGTCCCCCACATTTACCCACTTACCCCCACCTATCATGCCCCTGTATCCTTTAACCTCTTCTCATATTGTCTCCCCACAACCCTGTATTACTCCTAGAAGCCTCACTTTTGGCAGAAGTCATCCCACGGAAGCCTTTGGCTCAAATCAAAAAGTGTTACCCGATTTAGAGGTAATGTTTTCTCTCAAGTTTATTTCTACTATTTTCAATCATCACTCCCCCTAAAATTATTATTATTTTATTCCATAAAAACACCAGTATCCTCAATATAATAGGATCTTTTTTATGATAATGACTTGATTTAAACTAACACACACCTCTATATAATGGTTAAAGAACATTCTGTTTCTGTGGGTAGCGAATTACTGCCTCACGAAATGATGATTGTTTAATCATATTTTAACACCTCTCATGGTGTCCATTATGGTATAACTATATTTATATATAATATATATTATATTATTTCCCCACTATGATTCTTTATAATATTTTTAAAACATACCTTTATGTTTTTCATGTTGTGCAAATGCGATAATTTCATATGAGGAAGCGTGGACTTCCGCCCCCTCAAGTGATGTGACTCGTTCATGCAATACATGGAATGTATAAAGAATGAAATTAATGTACATATGTAACCTATATAAAATATATATTATACTGAAATTATAATATATATATATATATATATCTCATTTATTTTTAATTCCATTAATTTAACAAAGATATGAAAATAGCGTTCATGCGTACGAACGACCTTCCCTCTCCATGAACAGTGAATTTCATTTCTTTTATCTCCAAGTGTTATGGAATATTATAAAATGAATATAAACTGCATATATATTATATTTAAATCATTAATACTATTATGGAGATGATTTAATTATAACTACATGGACAATTCTTTTTCAAACAATGTTCGTTTTTGACTCATGAACCAAACATCAACAAAAAATATGTGATATGAACTCACATAATTAACTAATTATTATAACATTATAATATGTGATATTAATTGAATAATAAACATTAAAGGAGTTCATTAAGAGATTATAAATTTACAAAAGTTTATTATTCAGGAATATAAAGAAACAAACAAGACAAGTCGGACTTAAGGTAATGGATCATACCTCTCTTTCTTTTTAAGTACTCTATTTTATGTCATTCCTTTTAAGCTCATATTTCTTATATTGAGGGATGTTATTTTATATTAATCTAACTGTAATGATTGTGTTCATATTATGAGATACCCTATTACATCTCATCAATTCATTTTTTGATGTTTTAAGTGGCGATGTTAGGCTGTCGAATTTTCATATGGGATTTCTTATCTCACTTTTATTTACGTGAGATTTATATTGTTCACCAATTATTTATGGCATGTGGTGTATTGTGTACTACCGATTGATATATATTATCATGATTCTATTTATATTCATTGTTTTTTGTAATTCATTTGGTGGTAATTATCTTTTGTTCATACGACTCAATTGATTACAATGAGGTAAGGGGTTTTTATCTCACATTTCGTTCCCGTGAGATTCATGCTAGATTTTCCACTATTTCCTTCAGTGTGGTGTATGTACTTCCCATTATTTTATTATTTGTGTAATATAAATTAACATATCGGTATTTACATCTTCATTTTATTGTCCTTCTTTCATGTGGTGTACATTTCGAAAGTTACTAAAATCGGTAAGGGAACCATTCACCCTCCTCTTTCTAAAAGTCTTCTTTTTGGTTAGGTCTTTTAATTTAAATATTTATATGTTGGAATATGTTTGTATATATCCTTATTGCTGTGAATATTATATCCAAGTGATTAGATACCCTTTTTATCTCTCATTATCTCATTTTCTGAATTTTTAATTGATGTTATTAGGCTGTCAAATTTATGTAAGGGAACTTCATAACCCAATTTCAATTCTTTGTGTTAAACCTATACTTCTTGGGTATGTTGTGATATGAATATATGTGTATGACCTTTTATTTTTTTACACTTAATATCCACTTATATTGGGTGAATTTATATTTTTCCCACATATTTTTCTAATTGATTTATTCTTAATAAAAGGATACCGTCTTTGTAAGGGACTTCATCTCAATCTCCTTTCATTGAGGCATATTTTATTTTATGCACACAATTATTTTATACGGTATATAAACCCCTTATACTTTTACATTTATTCAAAAGGAATCTCTATATATGAATCATTTTACAAAATGACAAAATGAATGTTTTGTCTTACGTATGCGGCGACAATGACTTCTCCACCGTTGTGACCATTATTTCAGTTTCGGCTTCCTCTACAATCCATAACTTCATTTAAGTTAAAAATAAATACCATGTTTTAATTTTTTTTTATTTTGGTATTGAAAATGGTTTTGATAATGTATTGATTATATCAATGTGTTGTATTGATATCTTGTGATTGAAATGTGGAAATGTTTTGTTTCCTTTACGCATGTTTTATGTGATACGATTATGTTATAGTTCTTTGGAATTGTTTATGAAGATGGGTGGTTCCATGATAAACTAAGGGTGGATGAGCCCGTGATAGATCTCCAATTAATTTGGTAATGCGAAGGAGTTAATCTCTAAGGTTTCTCCCAAGAGATTTAGGGAATATACTGTGATGGGTATTCCAAACGTAACCATGAGGGTTACTCCCTACGTAAGAATGTTATGAATACCTCAAGTTACCTTTATGTCTAATGATTTCAATGAGTTATACATAAATATTATTATTTCATAAGGTATTATATGATTCAATGATATGGTTTCATTGATTTTTATTTAATGGAAGGTTAATGTTTCCTTTCATTATACTATAACCCTTACTGAGATTTTTATACTCATCCCATGTTTTTGAAATGTTTTTCACAGGTTATAAGGAAGTGTAAGAGAAATGAAGTATTAAATAATATTTATATCAAGAAAAAAACTCTGGTTTTATTTAAGGTTTTTTATTTTTGTGAGAAATCATTTATATTAGTAGTGTCTACTTTGTAATCCGTTGAGATGTAATAGTTAGGTCCTAATTCTCTAAAACTCTAAACCTGAGAAGATCCTCAATGTGAATTATTAACTTAATTAATGATTAAGAAACGTTTTAAGGTTTGGTCTTTATAGTTCGTATCAGAGGTTGGTTTATATAACATTAGAGGTTAGGGTATTCTTTAAGCATAAGGGGCATTACCATAATGGTATGGATTTCAGAAAGAGTAATAGTGTTTAGATAAATTGAATGAGTAAGTATATCTTAGTGTTTATCTTCTTCATTAGTACATGATGATTTTGTTGATATACTCACACTAAAATTTTTGGTTTAGTAAATTGATGGATCTAGCAGGCACCAAAGTGACAACGGGTTTGAAGGAAAGTGTGGTTGTTCTATGATTAAGATAATAGATGAAATGGGGGATTCAATGAGAAATATCATGGTTATTATAAACCAACTATTAGGAGTCATGATTAACCACTTGAACCTTGGTGAGTTCTCTAATGCATCATGTACGAGAGAACCATATCTATGTGGAAGTTCATGTAATAATTATAAAGGTAACCATTAGGGTTTATATGATACTTACTTTTGAGGTAATTGTGTGTTACTATATGTTATGATTGAAAATGAAAGGCTTGTGGTAAACTTGAGGATAAATTATTTTATGGTTGTTTTTGAAGATTTTATCTCTTTTAGGGAATGTTTTAAGAATTATATAATTTTGGAAAAAGAAAAAAATGCAGACCGTGTGACAACCCTTCATGTCGGACAAAGGTGCAGGAATCGAACCCATAACCAAAGTACGACTGGTATTTATTGCCTACCACTGGACTACGTGAAGTCCTTGGTTAGTGTGACTTATTCTTTTTAGTTAAATGGTTGTATTAATCATGAATAAGTGGATTTTTGGTTATATATGGAAATGATTGACCTATCATGGAGGATATGTGATTGGGTTAATTACATTTCAATATGAGACTTCAAGAGAAATTGATGTTATTTGGAGATAAATGTTAAGATTTACCTTGGAAGACTATAAGATTAAATCCTTCATAGATTTTGGATTCAATCATAGTTTGGATTATTTTGAAAAATTTTATGGATAGCTATTTATTGAATGGTCTTTGATGATCTTTTGGTTTTGTTGGACAAGTTTTGGATATTAAGAGTAGTTTTTATTTTTTTGTAAAATATTATCCTTTTTGGGAATTATCTAATCTTGTACTAACCTTTTTGGTTTTGATTAAGGTATAAAGACATGGAAAATATATAGTTCTATTTTTTGAGTTAGGTGATTCTCTCAAAGTCGGTTATAGCGCTCTTAATGTGAACAATTCATCTTGAATACTCATCGTTTAGAGAAAATATGAGTTTGTGTTAGAAATCTAGTGAAAGTTAAAAGTCTACATGACAAGTATGTATGTTTCCTTATATTTCAGTTATGCTCATAAATAAATTCCTCAATAAAATGTAACTTAAAACAAAAACATTGTCTGTTAACTTTTCCAACTGGGAAATCAAATACTATTAACCCATTACAAGTTTGTGATTTTCTGGTGGCTAACTTTCTCATAAAAAAGTTTTCTATCACTCTCGATCAGAACATGATGGTTTTTTCTCCTCCATATCCATGTTTTCATGGAATCTTAGTATGGGTTATTTCACTTGACATTTGTGATTTTCTTTCCTTCTTTTAAAACGATAGTTTAATTGACTCCATTTCCGATGTGGGGCTTCCAATGATGTTTCCGTGCCCAATTTTAAAATGAAAAGGACGCAATTCCCAAAATGGGGGAAGGATGTAACATCTCAGGTAAATAAAGAACATTAAATTTTCATATTTATTAATATCTGTGAAAAAATATAAATATTACTTTAAAGGGGACGCTATGTTCGATGGCGTACCCAATACGCAACAACGAGTTTCTTTCAAATCTTATGATGCACACTAATAATATAATAATATTATTGTAAATGGTAGTAAACTCCAAGACGATGTAATGGCGGGAATGAACAGAACTAACTAAAAAGTGACTATATATTTTTGTAAAATATTATCCATTTATCCAATAAATGTTAGAGGCTTGAAATGCAAATGAATCCACTATTATGAATAAATATTCTAATATTCTTTAAAAGGCGGATTAACCACCTTTTGATGGAGAACCATTTTTAAATCTACTTTTTGTCACTTTTTTATGTTATATTTGACAAAATATATTCCTTCTTTAGAATCAAGACATCAAAATTTACTTTGTGTAAATTTTTGTTATTTTTTGATAAAGATAATTTTTAGTGAAAAATGTTGTATTTTAATTCAAAACCTCATTTTAATCGAATTTATTTATATAGTTATATTATATTTTTAATTGGTTTTAAAGTGTAATGAAAATATATTTATACAATTTAATCTAATGGTGGTCATTTTAATTAATTTCAATTAGAAATTGGACATAAACAAGAGTCAATATTTTACTAGATATTGTTTCTTAAAAACACGGTATTTGTTTTGACAACAGGAATTGATTATAAAATTGATTAATGCAACTTATATGTTTTGAATTTGGTAAAATTGATATCATTTTTTAATTTTTAATATAAAATAAATATTAGGGTGAATATTTGGTATTTTTCTGACAAATGTTCATTTTTAATGAATAGTGAAAAATGCTGCATTTTAATTCAAAATTGCCTTTCATCCAATTTATTTATATAGTTAGATTGTAAATTTCATTGGATTTAAGGTTTAATTAGATAATTTTTTTATCATTTAATTCAAATTTGGTCATTGTATGTAATTTCACTTTTATATTTTATGTAAAAACAAATCAATCTTTTAATAGATTATACATCATAAAAACTCGTCTTTGGTTTTGACAACAGAAATAATTTTAAATTAATTACTGCAATTTCATTGTTAGTAATTTGATAAAATGGATCCCATATTTGTAATCAGAAGGTCCAAATTATAAAATTATGACTCTTTTGTTTCTGGACCTTATGAATTGTAACACCAATAATTATCTGTAATTATCGTGTTTAATTAGTAATCGGGTAGTTAGGGGTAAAAAATAATATCATAAAAATATAAAAAGATCCCAACATGTTTCCTAATTCTATTGGTAGTGTCATGGCCGACCATGGGATGCCTTTTTCCAACCTTGGGACCCCATGGAATCTCTTTAGTGTGATAGTGACTTTTTATCATATTTTTTTTAAAAGAAACGAAATATAACAAACGTTTTTATATACTAAGTAAATCCATTTTAATTTCATTTACATAAATGATATCTTTGAAAATAAATAGTAATTGGAAATATAAAAATATTACCTATTTGATGGAAATTTCTTTATAATTTTTAGACATTAAATAAATAAATTTATTTATTACACCGTGATGATGAAGTGATTACCTCAGTAATGAACGATTTAAATAAAATGAAATGATAATGTAAAATATAATACATAAACTTGTAAAAAAACTATTTTATGGGTGGATATATAACCTTTATCACCTTATCCTCTAAATATATAATTATGGGACCTTTAAAATCCAAAAATCATTTTTATAATAATGTAACATTTTATGACTTTCCAAGAGTGCCCCTCCTCCCTCTTATAAAATGCCCCCACCTCTACCCGCTTACCCACACCTCTCAAGCCCTTGGATCATCCAACATATGCTCTTATTATCTCCCCAAATACCTATATTACTCCTTGGAGCCTCACATTTTTCAGAATTCTTCCCAATGAAGCATTTGGCTCGAATCAAAAAGAGTTACCCGATTTAGAGGTAATGTCTTCTCTCGAGCTTGTTTCTTTTATTTTCCTTCTTCACTCCCCAAATATTATTATTATTTGATTACATAAAAACACCAAAATCATCAATATAGTAGGATTTTTTTATGAGAAATATTATATTTACACTTACACAGTCATTCGTTTAATGGTTAAAGAACATACTGTTTCTGTGGGTGGCGAATTACTTCCTCACAAAACGATGATTGTTCAATCTTTTATTAACACCTATAATGGGGGCCATTATGATTTAAATGTATTTATATATGATATATATTATATTATTTCCCCTATATGATTCTGTATTTTATATTTAAAACATAAATTTAGGCTTTTCATGTTTTAAAAATGTGATAATTTCATATGAGGAAGTGTGGACTACTGCCCCCTCAAGTGATGTGACTCGTTCATGAAATACATGGAATGTATAAAGAATGAAATCAATGTAAGTATGTGACCTCTATAATGTATATATTATAATATAATTATTATATATATATATATCTCATTTATTTTTAATTCCATTAATATTACAATGAAATGAAAGTACTGTTCATGAGTACATTCGACCTACCGTCTCCATGATCGTTGAATTTCATTTGTTTTTATCTCCAAATGTTATGTAATAGTATAAAATTAATATATACTGGATATATATTATATTTAAATCATTAATAATATTCTGGAGATGATCTAATTATAACTACATGGCCAATTCAATTCAAACAAAGTTCGTTTTTGACTCATGTACCAAACATCGAAAAAAAGATCTGATATGAACTCACATAATTAACTAATTATTATAAAATTATAATATGTGATACTGATTGAATAATAAATTTTAAAGTAGGTCCTTAAGAAATTACAAATTTACAAAAGTTTATTATTCACGAATATAATGAAACCAACAAGACAATTAGGACTTGAGTTAAGGGATCCAACCTCTCTCTTTCTTTTTAAGTACTCTCTTTTATGTCATTCCTTTTAAGCTCATATTTCTTATGATTGGGGATTTTATTTTATATTCATCTTACTGTAATTTTTGTTTTCATATGATTAGAGACCCTATTTTATCTCATCAATCCATTTTGGGAAGTTTTATGTGGCGATGTTAGGCTGCCAAATTTTTATAGGGGATTTCTTATCTCACTTTTCATTATGTGAGATTTCCATTGTTCGACACATATTTATGGCATGTGGTGTATTTTTTAATTCCAATTGATATATATTATCATGATTATATTTATATTCATGGTGTTCTGTAATTTATTTGGTGGTTATTATTTTTTGTTCATATGACACAATTGATTACAACAAGGTAAAGGGTTTTTATCTCATTTTTTGTTCCCGTGAGATTCTTTCTACATTTGCCACTATTTCCTTTTGTGTGGTGTATGTAATTACCATGATTTTATTCTTTGTGAAATATAAATTAACTTATGGGTATTTACATAATCATTGTATGACCCTTCTTTCATGGGGTGTACATTTCGAAAGTTACCCAAATCGGTAAGGGAACCTTTTACCCATCTCATTCTAAAAGACTTATTTTTTGGATAGGTCTTTTAATTTACATATTATGATGTTGGGATATGTTCTTATACATCCTTATTTGTGTAAATTTTATCTCCAGGTGATGAGATACCCTTTTTATCTCTCGGTATCTCATTTTCTGAATTTTAATGTGGTGTCGTTCGGCTCTTGAATTTCCATAAGAGAACATCTTAACCCAGTTTAAATTCTTTGGGTTAAACCTATACTTCTTGATTATTTCATGCTATGAATATATTTTGATGACCTATGATTTTATTACACTTAATAGCCACATATATTGGGTGTATTTATGTTTGTCACAGATATTTATGTAATTGATTTATCCTTAATCTAAAGATACCATCATTGTAAGGGACTTCGTCTCAATCTCATTTCCTTGAGGCATATTTTGTTTTAAACACAACATTATTTTATATGGTGTATAAACCCCTTTGAATTTTAATTTTATTCAAAAGTAATCTTTTTATACGAAGTGTTTTACTAAATGACAAGAGGAATGTTTTGTCTTACGTATGCAGCGACAACAATTTCTCCGCCGTCGTGACCATTATTTTAGTTTCTGCTTCCTCTACATGCCATAAAATCATTTAAATGAAAAATCAATACCATGTCTTAATTTTCATTTATTTTGGTATTGAAAATGGTTTTGATAATGTTTTTATTATATCAATGTGTTGTATAGATATCTTGTGACTGAAATGTGGAAATGTTATGTTTCTTTTATGCATGTTTTATGTGATACGATTATGTTATAGATCATGGGAATTGTTTATGATGATGGGTGGTTCAATGATAAACTAACGGAGGGTGAGCCCGTGATAGCTCTCCAATACATTGGGTAATGCGAAGAAGTTTAACGGTATGATTTCTCCAAAGAGATTTAGAGAATATACTATGATGGGTATTCCAAAGATAACCATGAGGGTTACAACCTACATAAGAATGTAATAAAATCATCAAGTTGCCTTTATGTATTATTATTTCTATGAGTATACATAAATATTATCATTTCAGAATGAATTTTATGATTCAAAGTTATGGTTTCATTGATTTTTATTTATTGGCGGGTAATTGTTTCCTTTCATTATGTTATAACCCATACTGAGCTTTTTATGCTCATCCCATGTTTTTGAAATGTTTTTCATTGGTTATAACGAAGGGTTACAGAAAGGAAGTATTCAAAAATATTTATATCAAGAAAATAACTCTTGTTTTATTTATGTTTTTTTTGTTGTTGTGAAAAATCATTTATAGAAGTAGCGTCTACTTTCTAATCCTTTGAGATGTAATAGTTATGTCCAAATTCTATAAAAATCTAAACCTAAAAATATACTCAATGAGAATTATTAATTTCATTCAAGATTATGTAATGTTATAATGTCGGGTCCTTATATATAGAAAGTAAAAATCATGGAATTGAAGGAAAATTAAAGGAAATGATAGAGATGAATTACCTCTTGAGTTATCCTCTTGAGATCCTACTCAAGGCACCTTGGAAAGGTCATTTAATGAGACGAAAATCCCTTGGGTGTTTTTTATGGGATATTAGAGATATTTGGTAAGTTTCTATACAAGACATGAAGCTTGGGAAGTGTGAGGAAATGGGGGTGTGAATGGTGGTATTTATAGTGGAGGGGAGAAGTGTTTTCATAATATTTTAATCATTAGTTTATTGATTTCCACCATGATAAGTAATTATGATGATTGCATGACTAGTAATATTTAATAGGTCATGTGAGTTATCGATATGGGATCTTATATAACTTTTTATTTCAAAAATATAGGGTTTAATATATAATTTAATTATATGGTAAATTATTGAATTTTACTATTCACACAAAATTCAAGTATTTCAGAAAAATCCCAAAAATTAACCCTATCCATTTTTCAATGTACAAAATCTAAAAATGAAGTCATTTTTTTCAAAATAATTTCATAAATATTATTATTTAAATTTTTAATTAAAATCATATTTTATTTGAAAATATGGGTTTTAAAACATTTTTTTACTCATTCCAAAACATAGGTACATTAAGATTTCACATAAATCAAAAATATATAATATCATTGGTGAGGTTGATATTAATAAATGTATATTACTATTCATAAGGGTGAAATTTATATTTATAATGGTATTTAACTATTCCCCCAAAATTATTTTTGTTCTATTATACTCCAAACATTATACTAATCACAACCGTGTATGTTAGATTTTCAAAATTCAAAACATTAAAGTGGAAAAATCAAATTTATTGATCAAATTTTATTTTTTATCATGATATTGGCCTCCTTGGGTTTTAATAATGTTTTAATTATCACAAATCATGTACATCGTGTAAATTTTTAGAGATGGTTGGTTTCATTATGCTTTAACTAATCTTACCAAAATATTAATTCCTATAAATTATATATGGGTATTATAAATGATATTTAATTTCTTCTAAAATGAATTAATTTTTTTAATGATCATGACTAATTAGTTTTGTGAATATTAATGGTTAATTTTAAAAATTGAAATTTATCTAGGTTTGAGAAACTGTGAGTTTGCCATCATTTCTGGTTTTCTGGCAAAGGGCCCAGACACTGTGAAACAGACACCATAACCCATCCACTATGGCCCAAACACCATGACCCAGACACTGTGACCCAGAAACTGTGACCCTAACACCAGGACCCATACATCGTGACCAGTTTCAAATCTCATGAAGTATGTGACACATGATTCTACTACCATCACTATGACATCGTTCGATGTTTGGAAAAGGACCAAACACCATGATCCTAACACAAAATCATGAGATACCAATTTTTGATCTCAATGAAACTATGAAACCATGACTGTATCTTTGAACAATGTCCATGAAGAAGACAACATTTTCTGGGGACACTGTTTCTAAGTGATTCTTATTCTATACTGATTGTGACACCGTTCTTTAAACTATTTTTTCATTTTCACTTTAATTTCTAATGGTCATATTTTAGTAATTTAGAGGAACTGACATAATTAATGTTTCTTGGTTTACATGTCACCAGACAGTACAAGGTATGAGGTGCATAATACATGAATCATGATGGATCCAATGTGTGCTGTCAGACATAAAAAGGATGATAAACCATGATGATGAAACACAATGTAGTAGAGCATCAGACGCGCATGATTTTTTATAAGAGAAATAATACATGCAACAAGATAAATCTGAAGATCACATGAAACATTCCTGAATCCAAAGGATGGAATACCATAGATCATATCGAAAAACATCTTCGCAAAAACAACTACACGATGAACATGATCAAGTATCTAAATGGAAGACAGAGCACCAAACATAGGATACTCAGTTATTTACAAGAGGACTCAATACATTGATTTGCTTCATCCAACAAGTACAGATCATCATAGAATAACACTCAGATCACCTCTAACCTTATCTCGTCATCTTCTCCATGTGGTGTACTTTTTTTTAGAGTACTGTTTGTGTCTATATTAAAACACACATTGTCTCTTAAAATAAATCGAATGATACATTATATCATTCCTCTCAAATCTTTTAACATTTTTTCACTCCCATAGATATGTTTAGAAGAGGTATTTGTGTGACCTCGTAGTTTATACCCACAATAAACTGTGGGAGAGGACATGTGACCTGAACAGTCTAATGTATTGTTGTTTACCCCGATCCATGGTGTGGATCAATGTTTATAATAAAAAGTGCATGGTGGTAGGTGATCAACAAGTGGAGTGGATTAGGTTTCACCATTAGACTGAACAACTTAATTATCCATTTTTTTTTTGTTTAATTTATTTTTTCCTGGTTTTACTGTATATATCAGAAATAAAAAGATTTTACATTGACATTTTGTCATGTATAGAAGTTAAAATTGAATTGCCTTTTTATAATAGCTTCAAAATTAGTATAAAAATCTCATATTAATATAACTGGGAATTATTCTATCTCTTGAGATGATATTTTATTGGACAAACTTTTATAACTGTATTACCTTGATTGATTTGGCTGTAATTATTTATATTTGGGATTGTTTTTAATAAAAAATTTGAACAAATTCTTTTTATACATAATCAATATACCCCCATCCTCCTGAGTACTCTACTCCGGACAACATTTTCTATTAGAGATATTTTTATTCCAGGTATGTCACAATTTTTAAAACTATTAAACTATTATTATAGTTGTACTTTAATGTTCTATAAATTTCTATTAATTCTAAATTTGTAGGTCTTTTAATGTAAATTTTTATTAAAGATATTAGATTGGATGGGGCTGCAAAAAACAGAACGCCATTTATTAATGGAACTAATTATTCCAAATGGAAAATTAAAATAAAAATGCATTTAGAAAATATGGGCTTTGAAATTTGGACTTCCATTAAAGATGAGTATAAGATTCCTGATACAGATAGAATTACATTTGATGACCCAACCATTATTTCTTAAAAAAACAATTACAAATCTATAAATTATTTATATAGATATTTATGATATGTGTAATTTAATAGAATATTTTCTGGTAAAACTACCCATGAAATTTAGGATACCTTGTTAGTTTCACAAGAAGGAAATTCTAGTATGAATGAAATGAGACTCAATAGATATACTTTTAAATTTTATAACCTTTAAATGATTCCTGATAATCCTATTTTTGACATGTATCTTTGTTTGAATGAAGTTATCAACACAATGATTTCTTTTAGAAGATAATTTTTTTCCTAAGAACTATTTATGAGGATTCTAATATGCCTACCAAATATATGGAGAGGAACCTCTGTCTTTATTAGACTATCTTGTGACATCAACAAATTTCCTGTCAAAGAACTCATTGGGAATATAATGATGTTAGATGTGGAACTTAATGTCAACAAGGGAGAAGAGGATCAACCCAAAGAAAATTTGTTGCATTCATGACTACCACCTCTAAACACAAAGAAACATAGAAACTACAGGTCTCTGTAGAATGTACAAACAACGAACAATCATCACCTGACAGGGATGAGGAGACTGCTCTATTAGCCAAAAGTTTTATGAAATTTTACAAAAGGATGGAATTATTCATAAATGCTAACTTTAAAGGAATACATGATCAAAGGGGAAGTTGGAAGAAATATTGGAAAATAATTTACAAGTCTGATGAGTTAGTATGATAATAATGAATGAAAAATGTACATATAATATCAGACTATCCTAAGCTCAAGTATAAAATAAAAAACGAGTACAATGAAAGAACGTATAAAAAGACAGTGAAATAATCAAGGAGTAATTATGATGACTGTTCAAGTGACTTGGAATCTTCACATGATGAATAGTCTTACGAAGCCAATATGTGTTTTGTGAGAAACAAATATGAGGTAACACTAGAATTTATTGAAAAAAATGCTTATTATTCTGAAGATGAAAGTGATTTTGAAAATATTCTAAATAAGAAATGTCTCAGTACTGCAATATGATTGAAGAAACAAGTAATTAACATAAAGATAAATACAATTATTTTAATAAACAACATGATATTACCTCAACTATTAAATTTGAACATTCTATATAAAGAGAGAAAAATATTCAATTGCTCCAATAAAAACAAAGAACTAAGGACTTATATTGAGCAATTGAAAAGGGACATTGAAAGGTTTACTAAGGGTAAAGATAAATTGGTTAACATTCTAAGTAAATAGATTTCCCCTAAATACACTACAATTATTGGCTATCAATATGGAATAAGAACTTATGAAAAACAATTTTTGTTTATAAATCTAAATCATTCTGATGTACTCCTAGTTCTATAAACCATTATGCTAGTTCTTATTATGATACACTCTCTATGGTTTCAAGCTTTTTTAGACCAAATATTGATTATTTTTCAAATACATTACAAAATTTTTATTGGAACCCTATTAAGAAAATGATGGTTCCTAAAGAATTTGTTACTAATATTACAATACCCAATCTGATATGGGTTCCAAAATATGATTTTATTTGACTATTTTTTGAGAAAATTGTTTAAGGAGCTCTTGTAAAATATTTTAGTACATGTACATAGGGTGTTCCATACACATGATAGGGGACCATTCATTCTTTAATGAAACAATTAAAATTGATGGTCGACATTCCACCATTGGTGACAAATCCAAAAGAAAACTCATTGGCTGTAGCCAAATCAGTATCTCTAACTATGCCTTAATTTCCAATGTAGTTTTTTATGGACTAAAATATAGTCAACATAGTATATCACAACAATATTTTGATAGATTTTATGTTAAATTTTAAAATGATGCTCGTAATTTTTTTATAATCAAAATGATTTAGTATTTTTTTCATTGAGAAATGAAAATGTATACTATGTTAACATACAATATTTAGTTTCTCCAAAATAATGATGCTTAACTATATTTCAAAAAGAGTCTTGGATTTGGCATAAAAGGCCAGGACAGTGCAATATTCACTCCCTTATAAAGCTGACTAGAAATAGTTTAATCAAAGACATACCAAAACTTGATTTCCCAAATGATAAAGCATGAAATCTTTCTCAAAATAAAAAGAAACCCAAAAATTCCTTCAAACATAAGAAAGAATTGTCAACTTCTCAACATCTCGGGTTGGTTCACATGGATTTTATTGGACCATCTAAAGTTTATAGATTAAATTGGAAGCACTATGTTTATGTTATGTTAGATGACTTCTCTACATATAAATGGACTTTAGTTTTTTCTCACAAAGGTTAATTATGTTTTCATTTCATCAAACATGTGAAAATAGTATAAAATCATAGTGGACATATAATTAAATCATTAAGAAGTGATCGTGGCTGTGAGTTTGAAAATCAATATTTTGAATCCTATTTCTCACAAAATGGCTATAGGGAAAACTTATCTACTCCTAGAACACCTCATCAAAATGGAGTTACAGAAATATGAAATAGGACTTACATGAAATTTCAAGAACCATTATTAGTGAATATGACATGCCTATTTATTTTTTTAGGTGAATATGTAAATACAACATGGTATATTATTTATAGAGTCTTGATTAGACTCATTCTTAAAATAACACCATAGGATTTATGGAATAATAGAAACCCCAATGTAAGATACTTAAATGTTTTAGGTTGCAAAGATTATGTCCATAAAACTAAGAATAATCTTGAAATGTTTTCATCAAAGAGTGATGAAGGTATTTTTCTAGGATATTCAATCTCTATTAAATACTATTGAATGTTTAACAAAAGAACTAAATGTGTTTCGAAATATTTCTATGTCAAGTTTGATGAGATAGATCCATATGAGAATAAGACCACTCTAGAGAAATTGGAGGATGATATACCAAATCAGGACATCGTTGCTAAATCTTATAACCATCTTAAAAACGAATCTATGAAAACTTTTAGTTTTGGAAAATCTTCAGATTCAAATCTTAATGAACCCGAACCTGTTGATGAACCTAAAATCACTAGCCCCTCTTTTTCTCGACCAATTAGAACACATACAAACCATCATTTAGATGTAGTTTTAAGATATTTAGATAAAGGAAGTCAAACATGATCTTCTTTTAGAAACCCGGATTATCATCATGTTTTATTGTCATAAAATGAACCTAATACTCATTAATGGTGTTATCAATGATGAATTTTGGGTCATGTATATACAAGAAGAACATAATTGTTTTGAAAGAAACAATGTTTGGAAACATATTGACAAACCCAAAGAAACAATTACTATAGGCACTAAATGGGTGTTAAATAAATATGGTAGATGAACCTAATAATATAGTTAGAAATGAGGCCAGATTGGTTTCACCAGGCTATAGTTAAGAAGAATCAATTGACTATTAGAATACAACTCCACTAGAACGTAGACATGTAGCCATCAGAATCCTACATGTTATGCTGAAGATAAGAATTTCAAACTATATCTAATGAATTTCAAGAGTGCATTCTTAAATGGGTATATAGTTGAGGATGTATTTGTTGAACAACCCCCTTGTTTCACAAACCCTCATATTCCAAATCTTGTTTTCAAATTTTGTAAATAATGTTATGGTTTAAAATATGCTCTCTAAGCTTGGTATAATAGATTATATATATTTCTTTTTTATGAAGATTTTAAAAAATGTATAGGTGATCTTACCCTATTTATAAAATGAATTTACATTGATGTTTTGGTTGTTCAAATTAATGTACATGATATTATTTTTTTATTTTCCAAAAAAATCATTATGTATTTAATTTTATAAGATGATGCATAAATAATTTGAAATGAGATTAATGGGTGAACTTAATGTATTTATTAGACTTAAAATCTATCAAAATAATGATGGTATTATTTTAAACTAAGTAAAATACACTAATGATATTTTAAAACGTTTTGGCTTGGATTACACTAAAAGTAGTGATATTAAAATGAGTAATACATGTAAGTTGGATCTTAAAGAAGATAGAAAATATTTTGATCAAACCACTAACATAGGAATTATTAGAATCTCACTCTACATAACTTCTAGATGGCCTGACATTATGTTTAGAATGTGTATGTCAGCTCATTTTCAATGAATAACTAAGGAATCACATTTAAATGCTTTTAATAGGGTTTTCAAATACCTTAAAGCTACAACAAATCTAGCACTGGTCTACACTAGAGGACATTAATTCATGTTATTTAGTTATTCTGATGTTTATTTCAGTGGTTGAAAGTTAGATAGGAAAATAACCTTAGGAACATGTATCCTTTTAGGCAAGTATCTTACATCTTGGTACATTAAGAAACAAAACATTGTTTCCTTATCTATTACGAAGGGTGAATACATCCATGCCAATAGTTTTTGTGGAAAAACAATTGTTGGTAAAACACACATTACTAGATTGTGAATATCAATTCAAGAATGTACCTAGAAATTGTGATAATAAAAGTGCTATTAACATCTCAAAAAATTATGTTTTACACTCTAAGACAAAACATATTGATTTAAGACATCACTTCTTGAGGGAACATTATCAAAAAGGTGATATCACTTATGAATCTATTATAATGAAATATGAGCTTGATCATATATTCACCAAATCATTAAATTCCAAATGAATATATTACATCATACAAAAATTAGGAATGATAAATCTTTAGTTGAAAGTGTACAGTTTCACCACTTATTTTTTCACAGTTTATGGTTTCTCGAGTCACTATCTTAGAAGTACTATCTCACTCTCATTGTCCTGAAATTCATTAACTTAAATTTTCTATTCCATGTTTATGATCTTATTGTTACTGTCTCTAACATATTGTCTTGCACTTACTGTCTCATGTATTATGGTTGCCCTGTGTGGAGACACACTGTAAATATGACACTGTGAGAACCTATTCTAGTCTCACCACGACAACCAATTCTAGTCTCTCTATAATTACACCTTTTAATTTTTCTTTATTTTATTACCCGAATCACTGAGTTAATTATTTACCCCACAATTTTGAAATTGCGATGCTAGATATCCATAAATGATAAAAATGAAATATGTTTCTCTATTTTCTTCACTATGTCTCTCTTTTCTCAAAACTAAAACCATTAATTCTTAAACTATAATACCTCCTTCAAATATATCTCTATCTTGAACCTCTCATTGAATTCCAAGGATAAAGATCCCATATTCACCAAATCTTGATAAGCGCGAACTTCAGAAAAAAATGAAAATATCCTTGAAGGTTGCACCAGAAGGACCACTGAACACAAATCAATTTAATAGAATAGTTGTACTATAAAAGGAATTATGTCTTAAGTGGTTTCTATCAAGAAAGTCCTTAGTTATTAATGTAATTAAAGAACATTGATTGATAGATTGGTTCACAAAGGATACAAGTCTAATTTTGTTGATGATTATTGCCCAGTTCTATCAATTTGTCCTGTTTTCATTTGATACTGAAGACAATTTTGTTTTGAGAATCCATATTAATAGAAAAATATGCACATTTTCCTCGAGGTTATGGGATTATTTCATTGGGATACCTCATTAGGAAACATTTGTGGACTACAATAGAGTTCTTCTCTACCTGGTGATGTTTTAGTTTTAGAAGAGGCCTTGGGATTCTTAACATGGAAAAAAAATAAAGAGAAGAGCAATTACTGCTGAGTAAGATGGTGAATCAAGATTACTATTTATGTTTATTCATAATATAACTAGTAAAGAAAAGGATATTTTTCTACCCTCATGTATTAATACCCATTTTCAATAAATCTTATGATGAATTGACACATGATAAACCTATGAATGTGTCATACACTTCATATGTTTGAGTTGATAAATACAACCTCAAAGTCATCCTGTTTGATCAACTGAAGGTTAATCTCATAAATTTTTTATTCCAAAGGGTTTTTTGGAATTAATAAAGAATTCATCAAGGTCTGTGAATTTTGTATCTCAAATGATACATTCAAAAAAATGAAAATCTATCTAAATCTATAGTGAATGGATTGGGTAGACGATTATGATAGGTTATAAGAAAATATTAATCCAATTGAGCATCATTCAAAACGAATGAACATTTCAACTCTTGTTTTTTAACGTGATGAAATTGTTGACTATCTTGTTGAAGAGGAAGAAGAAGCATTTGTTGCACCTACTATAGGAACATTCCTCGATAATGAAGGCAGTGGACCTATTCCATAAGATATTGTTGGTAAGGAAGCACATGATCTAGAATGATGTATTATTCTAGAAGTAGAATAAACTTATTGAAAAAAACCTATAGTTAATGGAGGAGAATAAGTTGTTCCCATGGATCCTTTAGAAGATGAATGTTCTCTCGATAAAGAAGTTCTGGTTGAAATCTTTTAGAAGTACAAGATAATTATGATGTAATCCTATATGATGAGAAATAAATACAGTAGTCCTTCTACCTGGCTAGAAAAAAGGGTGAGAGTATTGGAGGAGGTCTTTTAGAACCAGATCAAGGAACTAAATATTTTAGTCCTCTGATAGATGCACATGATGAAGTGGAGAAACACCCTAGTCTAGAAAGTGTTGAAGTTCCTAATATAGTTGATCAAATCACTATGGATACATGGTATCATATTCTTTTCTAATTAGATATGGATGAATCCCAAGAAGCCTCGGTTAATGGAATATAAATGTATATTGTGTTTTAATTGAAACCATTTTCTTATCAAGAAGTAATCTCTGCAAAGAAACCTGATCCTGTCTCAGCTCTTGTTCTAGAACCATCAAAAGAATTGCATCCTTTTATGAGTCATAATGATTTGAATGCCATTAGAGATACATTATTGGGTGGAGTTGAAAAGCTTAGGAACACTCAAACTAGTCCTTTAACAATCCTATGTGACATGGATATTTCTTTGATATTAGACAAGATATTTTCATAGATTCAGAAAAAAATTCTTCACGAAATTAATGTTGTCAGAATTTAGAAAAAACAGCAATGTGATGAATTGAAATATCTCAGTGAAATTGTTGAAGATATAAAAAAATTATATCAATTATGAAAGTCACCTACTGATCATCCTATTAAGGATTTTAGTGGTTAGATTCCATAATAAGTTTTCTCTCTGATTCAACCATAAATTACTTCACTAGCAGACAAAGTTGCTAAAAGAAACACGAAAATATTCCAAGAGATGCATGAGCTTGTTATCGGTCTCAAAAAACTAATTATTATGTATATGGGATGTGTACAGAATGTTATAAATCTACCAATATCCCTCACTTCAGCTGTTATAGCCTCTAGTGCCTCTAGAAATTCATCTCAAGTCTTTGATAGATATCTGCTCAGAACTGTTATTAATGAGGTGCTTCAGTCTATGATAAATGGATTTGACAAAGAGACTATGTCTATGGTTGTCAATAATATGGTCAGGTTACTTGATTTGGTAAGTATTCACTCAAATATTTCAAATGATGATCAGTGATAAATTTCTACGATATTGGATTTCTAATTTTATAGGATTTTCTCTAATCATGATATGGCCAGTCATTTCATATATTTTGTAGAGAATTTTAAAATCTATCCTATTACTCAAGCTTTCATGACTCAAGTTTAAAAGATAAAACAATTTTACACCTTTATTGAATAAGTTCATGGAGAACAAATATGACTTTTTGGATGTAATGCATTAAGGTGGTGAGATTATTACTGACTTCATTCAGTTGTGGATGCCTTATCTTCATGTGTAGATAACTATTATTTTTGTCTTCTACAGTAGCACCCTTGAATCCTTGTTTACATCCTTCCTCATCCACTTCCTTTTCATCAACCTCAATATATGTATCTCATGCACTGAGTTAGATCTAACCTATTATCCTTGACAAAAACTTGTCTTTGTCTTCCACCAAACCAACATTATCACCTTCTATTTTTACGGACTACCTCTTCCTTCTCTGATAGCTATCTACCTTCTACTTCTGCTCATGTGGCATCTTATGATGTAGCTTCCAAGGGAAATGAAATGACCACTCGTGAAAAAGAACGATGAAAATTTTATATTGATAGGGATATTTTATATTTTTTCCCTTCTTCATGTACTACCACATCTTTTTCATCTAATGTAATGTGAACTGTTTCTCTCTATTCTCTTATTTATTTTCATTCTTTTTTATTGTATTTTTTTATACTTCCAAAATGGGGGGAACATAACACTATGAACAAACTAGGAACATACATGATTTTCTATCATCGTGAAGTGGGATATTGATTGCCTCCTCTTGTTTTAAACATTTGTTAATGATCACAAATCACGTACATCCTACAAATCTATAGAGATGGTTGGTTTCTTTATTCACTAAATAAACCTACCAATGATCTTAATTCCAATAAATCAAGTTCCATTATTGTAAATTATATTTAATTTGGGTTTCAATGAATTTATTTTATGAATGATAAAATCTAATTAATTCTGTGAATATTATTGCTTATGTCTGTATACAAATATTTGGATAAGTCTGAGAAACCGTGAGTTTAACACCGGTTCTAGTTTTCTAGAAAAGGACCCAGACATCGTGACCTATACACCATGACCCATACACCATGACCCATACACCATTACTCATACATAGTGACCCAAACATGGTGACCTAGACATTGTGACCCAGACACTGTGACCCATACACTGTGATGAGTTTTAGATCTCATGATGTCGTTGACAGCAGTTTTATACTACCATAACTAAGACATTGTCCGATGTTTGGAAAAGTACCATACATCGTGATTCTAACATGTAATCGTGTGCTACTAGTTCCTTTTTTCAATGCAACTGCGTCATCCTGATTGTCCCACTGCTCAAATACAAGAAGTGGACAACATTTTTTGGTGACACCATTTCCAAGTGATACCATTTCTAAATAGATGGTGACACCATTCTGTAATATATATTTTTCATTTTCAATTTAATTTCTAACGATCATATTTGATTCATTTAAAGCCACTAAAATAATTAGTGTTTCTTTTAAGACATTTCAATAAAAAGTATGAGGTATGAGATGAATAATACATGCATCATGTCGGCTCCAACATCTGTACTTGTGCTTAAAAAGGATGATAAACTGAGATGCATAAACACACTATAGTAGGGATGTTGACAAGAAATCATTTTTAGAGGAGAACCAATACACACAACAAGATAAATCATAAGAACACACGAAGCTTTCTCAAATCCAATGGCTGGACTGCCATAGATTAAATCCAAAATCATCTTCACAATACCAACCCCATGAAGAACACAAGCTAATATCTAACTGGAAGCCATATAACTAGACTTACGATACACTATTTTTCATAAGGGGACTCCATAAATGATTCTTACATATCCTACATGTTCATATCATCATATAATAACACTCATAGAACTTCTATACTAATCTCACCATCTTTTCTTTATTGTGTACTATTTTTAGCTTTCGAGTAGTGTGTGCGTGTAATTATTAAAAAACTCACTATCTCTTTCAATATAATAAAGGATAGAAGATATAATTCCTCTCATATATTTTTAAATTTTTTACTCCTAAGGATATGTATGGAATAGGTCCTTGTGTGACCTTTTAGTTTATGCCAACAAAGAACATCGGAAGAGGTCGTTCGACTAGTACATTCTTTTGAACTATTGTATATCACAATCTAGGATGTGGATAAAATTATATTAATATAAACTACTTATTGGTAGGTGATAACCATGTGGAGTGGATTAGTTCACAAATTTATACTGAACCACTTGTTTATCCACTATTTTGTTTAATTTAGTTTTTCTCTATCTTACTATATATTTTAGAAAACAACAGATTTTTCAATGATATTAAATATTGGATAGAATTCATAAGTATCTTTACTTATTAGAATAACATTAAAAGTAGTATCAGTAACTCATATTGATATTACTGAGATGCAATCAATATCTTGAGATGTTATTTGAACTATCAAACATTTATAACTGTATTACCTTGATTTAATGGGATGTATTTATTTTTATTGGGGAATTATTTTAAGAAAACATTTAAACAGATATTATTTATAGATATTCAATTCACCTCCCACATGATTACTATTCCCCGACCAATAAATTATATTCCATTGTGATTCCTAAGGTGAATATTCTATAAGGAATAATTATATGATGTTATTTCCATTTATAAAACATTGGGTTGTTACATTCCCCCCCCCCCCCCCCATGTATTTTCACCATAGAAATTTTGTTCTAAAAAAAATAGGTGAGGGTACATTTCCTTCATCACCTCCTCTGGTTCCCAAGTAGCTTCTTAAAACTTATGCTTCCTCCACAACACTATGAATTGTGGGTTTTCCTTGTTGAGTAAAACCTTATCTCTCTGGCCAAGAATCTTTACAGGATTCTCCTCATATGATATATCATCTTCCAACTATACCACCTTTGAGTTCAATACATGTGAGTGATCTGGAATGCAAATCATCCGGAGTGATACGTGAAAAACATCATGAAAATGATCCATATTTAGTGTAAGTTCATGATGATAGGCCAAAACGCTAATATTATCAAGAATCTCAATGGGGCCAATGTACCACGGGGTTAACATCCCTTTATTTATAACCCGCATGAACCTATTCCATGGTGATATTTGAAAAAATACATTATCTCCAACATTGAAATCCAAGTCCCAACGTCTGTTATGAATGTAGATCATTTGAAAACTCTGAGATTCATTGATGTGTTTCTGAATGACTTGAACCTTCTTTGTTATCCCTTGTACAATATCAGGTCCAAGTAGCTTTCTTCCTCCAACTTCATCCAATTAGGTTTAAATTCTACATCCCCTTCCATACGAAAGTTATATGTGGATCCATCTTAATACTCAAGTGGAAGTTAATGTTGTATGAGAACTCATACATTGGGATACGGTGATCCCATCCACCATTGAATTAAAAATAATAGGATCTTATCATGTCTTCAAGTGTCTGAATAGTTATTTCAGTTTGGCCATTAGTTTTGGGGTGATGGGACGTGCTAAAATTCAATTAAGTACTCAAGGTATGTTGAAGACTTCTCCAGATTTTATATGTGAATCTTGGATCACGGTCAAAGAAAAACAAGAGAGGAACACCATGTAGTCTTACCTCTTCCTTCACATATATCATTTCATTTTGGTTAAGAGATAGATCTTCCTGAATAGCAATAAAATGGGAAGCCTTTGTGTGTCGGTCAACCACAACCACGAACACATTATTCTCTTTTTACGTCTTCGAGAGATGTGTGATAATTTTTCTAGTAAAATTATCCCATTAACACTTGCGTATAAGCAATGGCTGCATCAAATATTTGGTCTTTTATCACTTTGATTTGACTTATTTACATACCAAGAACCTTGATATATATTCTATAATCTCCTTCTTCATGTTATCCCTCCATAAGTGTTCTTAGAGATCATAGTAAATCCTGGTTCTCCCTTTATGGAGAAAGAATGTGGTTATATGTTCATTTTCAAAGAGCTCCTCTATCCTAGAATATGAAGGCATAAAAATCCATTTTGCAAACATAATCACACAATCATCATCGATATTGAAATCTTATAGCTTCCCTTCCTTGACTGCATTCATCTTTTTCTGTAACTCCAGATCATCCCTTTGTGCCTCTATAATGATCTATTGGATTTATAGTTTCATATTCATTTGGGAAAGGTAAGATGTATTCCCTTCCCTTATAGTTACAAAATACATCCTTTGAATATCCTTGAATGTAGGGTCTTTCTCAGTCTGCATCATGGATAGAGTAGCATGTACTTTTCTTCATAGAGCATCAACAACCTGGTTCGCCTTTTTAAGATGATAGTGAAAAGGGAAATAATAATCCTTGATTAGCTCTAACCATCGCCTTCGATGAATGTTGAGATATTTTTGGCGAATATATACAATACTCGTTTTTGGTCGGTGTATATTTTACCTTTCTCACCATAAAGGTAGATCCAGCAAATTTTCAAGGAAAAATCAGGGCTACCAAATCTAGATTATGTGTTGGGTAGTTCTAGTCATGGATCTTCAACTGTAGTGAGGTGTAGGTTATCATATTATCATTTTTCATGAGTACACAACCCAAGGATTTCTTTGAAGCATCAATATATATCACAAAACATTCTCTACTTTTCAATAGTGTAGGTACAGGTGCAGTGATCAACCTTCTTTTTAAATCCTTGAAGCTTCCCCCACATTCTTCCATCCATGAAAACTTTACCCCATTCCATGTTAACATATTTATTGAGCTTTACAGCCATGAAAAAATCCTCACAAAACATCGGTAGTACCACGCTAATCCAAAATACTTCATATTTATATGAAACTAGATGTCCTTGGTCATTCCTCAATTACTATTGTTTTTTAGGGGTCTATAGAAATTCCTTCACTTTTGATCACATTTCACATGAATGTGATTTGGATCAACCCAAATTAACACTTTCGGAACATTGCGTACAACTTCTCCTTTCACAATGTATCCAACTCAAGTAATAGGTGTTCTTCATGTTATTTCTTTATCTTAGAGTAGATAAGAATATAATTTTAAAAAACTACCACAAATTTGTTGAGGTAATTCCTAAATACTCTTTTCCTCAAATTAATGATGATTGTATCGTTATTAGTAAGTCTAAAAGATATCAAAAGAAATTCCTAGTTCTCATACCATGTAGAGAAGCCAGTATTCTCGATATCTTCCTTCATTACCTTTACCTGATGATATCCAAAATGAAGATCCACCTTTGGGAAGTGCTGATATCCTCTTAACTAATCAAACAAGTAATCAATATGTGGAAGATGATACTTGTTCTTTATGCTGATCTTGTTGAGTTCAAAATAATTTATACACATCTTCATTGTTCTATCCTTCTTCTTCACAAAGAGCACTGTCACATTCCGGGGGAATTTCAGGTAACTCTTTGAGAAATAAATCATTTTATTCCCTAATAATGTGTATTAATGGAAGGTTAGAACATTACATTGACTCAACCATTTAAGAGAGGTATGATTTTTAATAGGGTATCAACGCCCACACCATTGAATAATTTTCAAAGGTGATTCTTGATCTTCCTTGAATTTTTATAGGATCATGGGATGGTTTTTAATTGGAAATGATATTCCTTTTTTCTGATAGTTTATATGTGCTATATATACTGAGTGCAATTCCATTCCCATTATACCGTCGAATTCCACCAAGGTATGTATTACTATATTTGATGGAAGAATATTCCTATATATTCCAATAGTATTAGAGTCAAATACTTGGGATGATATGATTACACTGCTTAGAGTTTTTATAGATATTTATACTTCATTATTTAGAGGATTCTATTAAATATTTATATAAAACTTGCAATATATAATGCAATGTTTAGAACTAGAATCAAATAAGCCTTTTTCCATTATTGAGAGAATAGTATGTGTACCTTGTATGACTTCATATTCTGGCTTCACATCCATAGTAGTTATGGATTAATCCTTCCCTTGTGCCTTTGGCTTTGGGGGATGCTAATGTTTATTACCCTCATGGAATCAAGGTTTAGTACACTGGTATGCATATTTCGTTTTCTCCCTATAGTTATATCATTGAACCATGGGTGGTTATCTCTTTTCTTCCACAACATTCACCTTTTCGTTCATGTCTTTTAGACACTCTTGGACATGGTGGATGTCTTTCCCACACATGAAGAAGTACCGTCTCCCTTTGAGGTAGTTCCCATGATGTTACATCCCACATTTTTGGCATGTGGGTTATTGAGTTTTCTTCCCACATTATAATTATATCCTCCATCTTTGAATTCCATATTTTTTTCTTATCACCATTTCCTTGGGACCATTCTCCAAACTCTATCATTAATTTAAGAACACATTGATCAAAATCTTCATAACTCCCACATTTATGAATTGATAGATCCGTTTGAAGGTGGGGTTTTAATCTAAAAAATAATCTACAAATTTTCCATCATTGTTGATAAAAAACTGAAGCGTACCATGAAATAATTTTGTAATTCAATTTAGTGGATGTGATAGATTATATTTAATTTTTCATGAGCTCTATGAATTCTCTCTCCATCTTAGTATAAAGATTTCATGGGAAATACATTCTAAGAAACACGATCTTAATTTCTTCCCATTCCATCTCTCCAATTTACTCCCTTGTCTATGTGTTCTTAATCAAATACCACTATTGATATACCTCTCCATCTAGGTGATAAATTTCTAGTGTAAACATCTCCATCTTTGAACAGTTTAGAACAGAAAAGATCTTTTTCAGGGAGTTGATCCAATGTTATATGACATGTTCTTCAGAATATCCACAAAAATTTGGTGGTCATTGACGTATAAAAAACTTCATATCAAGTAGATACCTATTTTTTAAAGGATGGCGTTCCCCATAATTTTGGTTATTCTTCGTAACCTGAGATAGTTGGGTAAGAATTTCCATGCTATTTTTAACTCCACCTCTCAAATCATTGGGGATGTCATTCAGGAAATCATTTCATTGTTCCTCACATGAGTTGTTTTCCTGTTTTCTCAAGTTTCCCACCTTCTTTATAAAAACTATTAAAGGTTAGAGGAACACATAAGTCAAAAAGTCGTGGATAATAAACATATTCATTTTTAAAATTTGAACTAAAAGACTAACTTATTGGATCCCTATATAAATCATCATTTGTGCATATTTGTTCTTATTCTCATACTAGAGGTTTTCTCAAGGGTTCACTAATCCTAAATTTAAAATTAACTAATTCTTGCCTCTAATACCAACTATAGTGACCCGAACATTTAATACATTACTATTATTTCATTATAAATATAAATATTATTATATTATTACATCCTGAGCATCTTGAGGTTTAGTTTTTTGGGAAAAAATAAACCAAAATGACTTTTACAACATCATACATAATCGTTTATTTAATTCCTTCTTCTCTAGATTCTTATTGTCACTTGAACTCTCCTTAGAACATGTAGTCACAAAAAGATATACATAAGAAAGGGGTGATCTAAAATCATAGTAAGATGATAGATGAGATCAAAAAGCCATGGGGTGAGAATAATCATAACATCATTATCAAAATTATCAGAGGAATCTTAAATAATAAACTTTAAATGTGGCAATGCATAGAAATAAAATAGTGTGTTTTAGTGGAAATTGAACACACATAGCTATAAAAAATTATAGAATCATGTTAACGAATCATTTCCCTTTTACTCAAGATATTAATACCATTACCCAATGCATTGGAGAGTTGTATTATTCCAGGTGCACCAGACACATTATAACATTCATTTTGCACTATATAATTTTAGACACACCTGTCACGTCATAACATTATCATTATCATGCATGCCACGTAGAAAATATATAAAAAATGAACGTAAATTACCAATGTAAATAAATGTGTTTTTCCTCATAAGAATACATTCATAATCATTTGTTTCTAAAAAGAATGTGGAAAAAGATAATTGATACAATAACCTCCAACCATGAGTGAGAATTAAAAGTTATGTTTTTTAAAAAAAATGTTCTTTTTTAAACATTTATTTGACATAAACTACATTGGGAAAAAATTATATCCCAAAAAATGTTATATAATGATGATAAAAATATTTTTAATGTGTGACTATACCAAAAATAGAGTGAAAGTGGAAGAACTAGAAAAATTAATGTTGGGTTCGAGAATTTCCCCTTGCCTTGTATCTGAATTCTTCTTTCACATTAATGTCCTATATAACAACATTATATTCATTAATTAACTTCTAAAAAACCTTTTTTAGAAGAATATAGTTCATTATGGTTTCATTAAGTTATTTTATATTCCTTTTTTATGAGTTATAGAGTTTAAATTCATTGTTCGGGAATGTTTGTTATATGGTTTTCCTGAACAGTACACCCGTATTCATAAATTGATGTTCATGTAGAACGTGGGTAAACATAAAGAACTAATATTACATGTTATTAATAAAATTGCTGGAGGTTAAATTATTTTATATTGAGTTATATTATATACCATGTGGATGAATCATTACTTAATATTTAAAGATGATCGTTTGGGTTAATTTATGTGATTTTTCGACCACAAATAACTTGTTTTGTATAATCATTTAGTAATATTTATACAAGTCAGATAAAGAACATGAAATATTATATAATACATATAAAATTATATGTTTCAACCATAAATTTTTTTTCATGAACATACCTGAAGGTGGTAATGGAAATGGGAAACATGTCGTTCTTAAAGGGGATAAATTAACACCTCATGAACAATGTTTTCCTTTCTAAAGTAAAAAAAGTGGATAAGTGATTTAAATGATATAATATCCAATTATTATAATAATATTTCATTAAATTTATGATTTTGCAGTTACCATACAATTTGGATGATGATTAGTGTTGATAGAGAAATAAAGGAACATAAAATTGAAGGGAAAAATGGAAATGAGTGAGTGGAATTGCCTCTTGAGTTATCCTATTTAGATCATACATAAGGAAAAGTGGATTTTTATTTTAATGATACCAAAAGATAATGGGAGTGGGGAGGGTCTAGAGAAGATATTTACGTAGATATTAGGCATGTATTGGAGATTGAGAGGTGTGTGTAAATGAGTGTGTGATGGGTGTTATTTATGGTGGATGATAGAGGGGTTTTCTTTGTATTTTTAACATTAGATTATTAATTTCCACCAAGATAAGAAGTAGTGCTGATTACCTGAACAAGTATAATAAATAAGTAATGTGAGTTTGATATTTGGGTTGTGACATCACTTTTGATGACATGAATTGTGGGTTTAAATTATGATGTATTTATATGGTAAATTAATGTATTTTACTATTCACTGAAAATTCAAGTCTTTAAGAGAAATATATAAAATTCACCAAAACCATTTTTCAACATGTAAAAAAGAAAAACAATGTCCATTTTCCAAAAATAATTTACAAAATACGATTAATTTATTTTTTTTACTTAAAATCATAATTTACTTAGAAATTATAGTTTTCAAAACATTTGTTTTCTTATTCCAAAGCATAGGTACACTGTGAATTCACTTAAATCCGACTTATATATGATCATAGTTGAGGTTAATATTCATAATAATATATTAATATTCAAATGTGTAAAATTAGTATTCATAAAGGTCAATTACAATTCACCAAAAATTATGTCGGTTTTGTTAGACTACAAACATCTTACTGATCGTAACCATGAATGTTAGATTTTAAAAATTCAAAACATAGAAGTGGAAAAATTATGTTTACTGATAAAGTTGTATTTAGTATAAAGATATGTAATTTATTTTCCTAATGTGATAATACTATAATGTATAATTATAAGAAGTGATATCCATTTATTGGACATTGGGTCATTACATGGGGTATCACATTTCATATGAATATCGAAGGACCACCTAATAAGAGAGAACCTTAATATATTTTAGGTCTAGGGGGAAATCTACCACAACATATTTAGTTAGATATTAATTTAAAATAAAATCATGATGAGATTTCTATACATTATTACCACTATTTCACGATCTTGTAAGTCCCAAAAACCAACAACATGTTTTTCCGAATATGTGTACAAAAAAATACTCCACATAAATGTGTTACCAAGAATTTATATTATTATTGGGAAAGGGATATATAAGGATGATTTGAAAGAAAACAAATATGATTCAAAACATGATATAATTATTGGTATGTTAATACATACATAAGTTGGGGCAAACTAATTACCAATTACTAACTGAGATTGATACATAATGTCACATACATGACATATTTTAAAGGTATTTTTTATTTAATTTACATTATTGCTTTTTTTGGGGGTTTTCAATGCATTTTTGAAGGAAATGGTGGGTTTCCATAATTTGGGTCAACTCGAGAGCCCATTTCCAGTTTTGACAATAAATTTTGTTTGTTTAATAACTCCCACGTTTTTCAACATTTTTAACTCATTCAACTTCCAAAATGACCTTAATTTAACTATTAAAACCACCAATGAATTTTGGCCCCCTTAAAAATCCATTTGCATCTTGGATTTGGGTGATCAAGTTGGGTATTGGGCCAACCCGAAAGCCCATTTCCAGTTTTAAATTTGTTTTGTAATTATTTCATAAAATATTCAATTTGTATTCTTTTTCGGTGATTCCACCTCTCACCGTCTCCCACTGTACCTGGCCGCACCCCCAGCTTCGTTTCCCCCTCTTTGGAGATCGCATCTGTCGTGAATTAGGGCCTAACTTCTCTGGTTTCTAAAAACGTCCAGTTTTCTCAAGTAAGTGACTATCCTTCTAGTTCTCTCCTTTTCCTTGAGATTTATCTTTTTTTTTCTTGAATCCCCAAATGTCCAGAAGCTAGGGCTTCGTACCTAGGGTTTAATTTTGGGTTTCATGGTTCAATCCTCTGGTTTTAGGTTTGATATCACTTCCTTGTGGCGTGGTGGTCGTGCGGTTGAAGTTCCGCGAGGATTTGCGGTTCTTGAATCTTTTGGTAGGTGATTCCATTGTGTGTGCAATTTTTTGGGAATTTGCTTGCTGTGTTGAGGGTGAATTAATGCTTATTGAATTTTAATGTTTCTGTAAAAATTTGTTTTAGTTTCATTTACAATGCAAATGAATTGTATGTTACAATTTTTGGTGAAATTGAGGGTTTTTCATGCAAGTCTTTTATTGGTTCATTTTGGGATGAACTCTAATTACATAGTTGATTTTATTGAACTGTATTAGGAATTAAAATAATGTTTTAAATATTTATTATTTTTGGTTGTGGCTGCAAAAGTTTGTTTAAATTGTGTTTGAGAAGCAAATGGGCATTAAGTGCCATGTTGGTGTGAAAATGGTGGTTTTTAAAATATATAATTTCTTGGTTCACATTGGGCTGCCCCATAACTGAATTTTTTGTTTTATTAAATTGTGTTGAACTGAAATTTTGTTTTTATGACTTACAAGTGTTCACATACTATGAAAAGTGGATATTTTAAAGAGTTTTGGGTGCAAAACAATGTGATGTTTTGAGAGGTTGTTTTATTGAAGATCAAAATATTTTATTGACTATTTCAAATGATATAAAATGTGTGTAGCTACTGTACTATTTGCAAGTTACCAGTAGTGATACTTTACATGAAAAAGTATGTGTGTTGTTTGCTGAAATTGTTTGAGCACAAAAGGGGGAATCCCGGGTACTTAGGTGGGCGGATATGTACTAGTACGGCTAGTGGATCGGATGGGTTGTGTCCCTGTTTCACTGAGCAAATGGAAAACGACAACACTAACTGAACTATGTGGATGTTATTTGGGGACCACTAGGTTATGGGTTTGTTCCCTACTAGTGGCTCGTGCACGGGAAAGGATTGTGACTTGGATACTTTACACCGAGGTACGAGGTACATAGGGCCCGAGACTATCTAGTTGCCTAGGGGTGTTCCCAATTTTTGTGCTCATTAGAATTGTAGTATTTACCCTTGTTGTGGGATCTTTTGGCAGTAGTTTACAGTAGCTCACATGTTTATTTAATGTGTTATCATTCTGAAATTCTTGGATTGAAAACTGTTTTCATTTGAAAGTTGCTTTTCTTGAATTTTTTAACATTGTTTCACCTTGTGTGTTAAAATTGCTAGTTTTGTTCCCATTGTATTGCATCCTCTTTGGAATCTTCTGGTGGTATCCTATTGGGCTTAGGCTCACACCCTACTTACACCCCTTGGGTGTAAGTAGACCTGCTCATGCATGACTCAGGTAAAGGGAAGGCTAAGGGTGATGGCGGTTCGGGATGTTAGTCCCCATCGTTGGGGCGGAGTTGCGGGGACGGCTTGCGGGTGATGATCCCCTTGTCGTGTGGAGTCCATGGGGATGTCTTTATGTTGTCATTATTTGTATTTGGACCACTTGTAGTGTCTTTAAACATATGTATTCAGATCTGGTTTTGTTAAGAATGGTTTAGCATGGAAATTTCAGATTCTTATTATTGATTGTTTTATTTGTTTTATGCTTTCATACTCGGGTAAATCGTTCCCAAATCATATTGTTTTATACCCGGGCACTTGTGCCAGCCCGTGGGGATAGGGAATGCCCTTCGGGCCTTGCCACGGGCCAGGTTTGGTGCCGTTAATGGTGGCGACCAGATCCGGTTCGTGACAAAATGGTATCAGAGGAGGTTAATGTTTTTGGGTTATATTGTTATTTTGACATGAGTCGGGATAGACAGGAGCTAGGACTGTCGGGGCTCGGGGTATTGGTTGTGAGTAGGGTGCCTGGCCCGCACCTCTCATGGCAGACCTTGAGTCACCAGAGGATGTTGGAATTTACTGATTTACTTCACTTCCAGGTGAGACGTGTGGGCTGCAGACCACATGTGGACATCAGGCAGATGTGGAGTAGTTGTTTCTTTTATTACAAGAATGTGTTTAGTTTGTTTATATTTGATGTATTTGATTACAATTTTCAGAATTGTGGTATTGACTATTTGTTTTGTGACTGTTGCATTTTGTAGCAACATGCCTCCCCGGAAAGCTCCCACGCACCCACAGGAGGAAGCTGGAGAGAGTTCTCCCACGCCGATTGATCAGAGGCTAGTCGAGGCCGTGGTCCGGGCTGTCCAGGCTCTAGGATATGGACCAGCTCCAGCTCCAGCTCCTGTTAGAGAGGATTATACTGGTCCTAAAAAGGACAAGGCCCAGGAGTTCTTGAAAAATAAGCCTCCAACCTTCCGAGGCAGCTCAGAACCCCAGGAAGCAGAAGAATGGCTCGAGAAGATCGAGCGTATGTTTGAGTTCCTGGAAACACCCGAGGAGCTCAGGGTGAAGTGTGCCTCCTTTCTGTTGGAGGGTCCCAGCCGTAAATGGTGGGAGTCAGTGCTTCAGTCTGGGAAGAATGAGCAGATGCACTGGGGAGATTTCAAGGCTGTCTTCAATGAACAGTATTGCCCTGAGGTGTTGGCTTATGCCAGGTCTAGAGAGTTCATGGAACTTGTTCAGGGGAATCTATCTGTGATGGAGTATGCCAACCGTTTCGCTGAATTGGTTCGATATGCTCCAGAAATTGTCTCTAATGAACAAGCGAAGGCCCAGAGGTTTGAGAAAGGCTTGCGACCAGAGATATACTCACAGGTGTTCTTGTTTAAGCTGAGGACCTATGCTGAAGTTGTTGATCGGGCGTGCATGGTGGAGATTGATAGGAAAGGCAGGGCTGGTTTCTATGGTTCAGTATCAGCAGTGGGTAGTGGCAGCTCCTCAGAGAAGAAAAGGAAGCGGGAGGATCATGTGAAGAGAGGAGGGGGCAGTTCAGGCCACTCTTCCAGGCAGTTTTCTTCCGCGGCTTCTGATGCGAGATCGGTCGTGTGCCACCAATGTGGGAGGCATGGGCATATCCGACCAGCATGTCCTCTTCCTCCGAAGCCTTGTTACCAGTGTGGAGGTATAGGGCATTTGCAGCGCTTCTGCGGTGTGGCACGTCCACTCCCAAGTGGGGCAGGGTCAGTGGCTTCAAAAGGAGTGCCAGCACAGTCCGAGCCGTCGAGGACTGGGGGATCTCGATTTGGTGGTCGTGGTGGTAGGGCTGGATCATCTTCTGGGCAGAGCCAGTTCAGGGCACAACCACATACTAGTGGTCGTCCTCAGGCAGATACTGGACATCTCCATGCAGTGGATCAGTCACCAGTAGGATCAGAGGTGGGACCGTCGACAGTTCGAGGTACCGTTCTGATCGCATCTTCTATAGCTACTGCTCTTTTTGATACTGGTGCCTCTGTTTCATTCATTTCTGGACATTTTGTGGAGATGCTGAATTTGCCAACTTAGTTGATGTCTTTTGCGATGGAGTTGGTGACACCATTGGGAAAGAAGAAGGAGCAGGGCCTGAGGTGCCCCTCATGTGCACTTTCTGTGTCAGGGGTCGAGATGGAGTGGGACCTCTTGGTCTTAGATATGGACCTTTTTGATGTCATACTTGGGATGGATTGGCTAGTAAACTTCCAGGCACACATCGATTGCTACAGACGGCGGGTGAGTTTCACATCACCTGATGGGAGTCGTCAGGTTTTTCATGGAGAATGGGATCCACGATCAAGTCGCGCAGGGCCTCCACTCCCAGAGTTGGGAAGTTTTATCTTCCAGTTATCTTCGATTGTGCTAGAGGATGGTCTTTCCCCTGAAGGTGCACTACCTCATGTAGTGAATGAGTTTCCCGAGGTATTCCCTGATGATTTTTCTGGTTTGCCCCCAGAGCGTGATGTGGAGTTTTCGATTGATCTGGCGCCGGGAACACAGCCGATATCTCTTCCCTCCTATCGCATGGCCCCCACCGAGTTGAGGGAATTAAAGATACAGCTGGACGACTTAGAATCCAAAGGATTCATTCGCCCGAGCGTCTCTCCTTGGGCCGCTCCTGTGTTGTTTGCCAAAAAGGCTGATGGATCCCTCCGGTTGTGCGTTGACTACCGGAAGCTGAATAAGGTAACAATTAAAAACAAATACCCTTTGCCCAGAATAGATGATTTGTTTGATCAGTTGAAGGGGGCAAAGTGGTTCTCAAAGATAGACCTGCGTTCAGGGTATCATCAACTCAGGGTGAAGGAGTCAGATATCCCCAAGACAGCCTTCCGAAGCAGGTATGGCCACTTTGAGTATTTGGTCATGCCCTTCGGATTGACCAATGCTCCAGCGGTATTTATGGCACTAATGAATAGGGTGTTCCATCAGTATCTCGATTCCTTTGTTGTGGTGTTCGTGGATGATATTCTGGTATACTCTAGCTCTTAGGAGGAACACGAACATCACTTGAGGATCGTTTTAGGTACATTACGGGATCACCGCCTCTATGCAAAGTTGTCAAAGTGCACCTTCTGGATCAGAGAGGTGAGATTTCTAGGGCATGTGATCTCAGAGCACGGAGTTTCAGTGGACCCTGAGAAAATTAGTGCGGTTATGTCATGGGAGCAGCCGAAGAATGTGTTCGAGATCAGGAGTTTCCTTGGCCTGGCTGGTTACTACAGGCGATTTGTTCGGGATTTCTCTCGGCTTGCATCACCAATGACTGCGCTCACCCGGAAAGGGGTGAAGTTTGTATGGGGTCCAGAATGTCAAGCATCATTCGAGGAGCTGAAGAGACGGTTGACTACCGCCCCTGTGCTGAATTTGCCTGAGGCCGGGAAGGGTTATGTGGTTTATTGTGATGCTTCAGGTATGGGTCTTGGGTGCGTGCTTATGCAGGATGATCACGTGGTGGCTTATGGCTCTCGCCAACTCCGACCACATGAAAAGAACTACCCTACCCATGACTTGGATTTGGCAGCGGTGATGCATGCTTTGAAGACATGGCGTCACTATCTCTTTGGCGAGAAGATTGTGGTCTACTCTGATCACAAAAGCTTGGCTTATATCTTCACGCAGAAGGACCTCAACTTGAGGCAACGTCGCTGGATCGAGTACTTGCAGGGGTTCGACTTTGACATTGTCTATACCCCAGGAAAGGGTAATGTGGTGGCCGACGCTTTGAGCAGAAGAGTTCCAGTGCAGGCTTTGAGGAAGTCTAGTGATGAGTGGACATTGATGGGGCTCTTTTCTCAAATGCATGTGGAGGCTAGGGAACACAGTGGAGGGGCATTCTTGGCGAGTGTCCAGTTGACTCCTTCTCTGTTGGAGTTGATTCAGCGGGAACAACCTAGTGATGAGCTTTGCCAGCGATCTAGGCAGTTTCTTCATGGTGGGGAGACATCCTCTGATTGGTCGTCGTCTCCCGAGGGCATCTTGTGCTTCAAGGGCCGTTCAGTAGTACCGTTATCTCTACGGAAGTCAGTGATGCATGATAGCCACCAGTCTCAGTGGGCTGTCCATCCAGGTGCCACTAAGATGTATTATGATGTCCGTCGGCATTTTTGGTGGCCTGGTATGAGACGAGACATAGCAGACTTTGTTTCGAGATGCTACACATGCCAGCAGGTGAAAGCAGAGCACCAAAGGCCCTCCGGTTTGCTCCAGCCATTACCCATTCCTACCTGGAAGTGGGACGAGGTTGCCATGGACTTCATTGTTGGCTTACCTCGTACACCTCGGGGTACCAATTCCATTTGGGTGGTGATTGATCGTCTGACCAAATCAGCCCACTTCATTCCGATCAGAGATACATCTAAAGTGGATGAGTTGGGCCATTTGTATCTTCAAGAGGTGGTGAGACTCCATGGTGTACCATCAGCTATTGTCTCGGATAGAGACCCCCGCTTCACTTCTCGATTTTGGGAAGGCCTTCAGAAGGCCTTGGGCTCTCAGATTAAGATGAGCACGTCGTACCACCCTCAGACGGATGGTCAGACAGAGCGGGCGAATCAGATTTTGGAGGACATGCTTCGTGCATGTGTCTTGGACTTTGGAGGTTCTTGGGATATCCATTTGGGATTGGTTGAGTTTGCTTATAATAATAGTTACCAATCCTCAATTCGAATGGCCCCTTTTGAGGCGCTCTATGGTCGGCCATGTCGGTCCCCCCTATGTTGGGCTGAGGTAGGAGAGACTTCACTATTGGGGCCGAGCCTTGTGCAGGAGACTTCTGAGAAGGTCAAATTGATCAGGAAGCGCTTATTGACAGCTCAGAGTCGTCATAAATCTTATGCTGATCGGAGGCGTCGAGACCTAGAGTTTACTGTGGGTGATAGGGTATTCTTAAAAGTGGCCCCTCGTTTGGGCCATCGTCGATTGGGGAAGCAAGGTAAGTTAATGCCACGGTATGTCGGGCCCTTTGAGATCACCGAGCGTATTGGAATGATGGCATACAGGTTGGCCTTACCTTCTCAGCTGACGTCCATCCATGATGTCTTCCACGTCTCTCAATTGAAGAAATACAACCCGGATCCGTCCCATGTGTTGAATTGGGAAGAATTGGAGATAGAGCCTGACTTGTCTGTTGTTGAGAGGCCAGTAAAAATTGTGGACTCCCAAGAGAAGATACTTCGAGGGAAGTCTATTCCATTAGTTCGGGTTCTATGGCGGCATGGGAATGATACACATGAGACTTGGGAGCGAAAGTCATGGGTCGAGGAAGAGTACCCATTCTTGTTTACCAACCAAGAATCATGTTGACTTTCCGGGGCGGAAAGTCCTTCATGGTGGGGAGAATTGTCACATACATGACATATTTTAAAGGTATTTTTTATTTAATTTACATTATTGCTTTTTTGGGGGGTTTTCAATGCATTTTTGAAGGAAATGGTGGGTTTCCATAATTTGGGTCAACTCGAGAGCCCATTTCCAGTTTTGACAATAAATTTTGTTTGTTTAATAACTCCCACGTTTTTCAACATTTTTAACTCATTCAACTTCCAAAATGACCTTAATTTAACTATTAAAACCACCAATGAATTTTGGCCCCCTTAAAAATTCATTTGCATCTTGGATTTGGGTGATCAAGTTGGGTATTGGGCCAACCCGAAAGCCCATTTCCAGTTTTAAATTTGTTTTGTAATTATTTCATAAAATATTCAATTTTTATTCTTTTTCGGTGATTCCACCTCTCACCTTCTCCCACTGTACCTGGCCGCACCCCCAGCTTCGTTTCCCCCTCTTTGGAGATCGCATCTGTCGTGAATTAGGGCCTAACTTCTCTGGTTTCTAAAAACGTCCAGTTTTCTCAAGTAAGTGACTATCCTTCTAGTTCTCTCCTTTTCCTTGAGATTTATCTTTTTTTTTCTTGAATCCCCAAATGTCCAGAAGCTAGGGCTTCGTACCTAGGGTTTCATTTTGGGTTTCATGGTTCAATCCTCTGGTTTTAGGTTTGATATCACTTCCTTGTGGCGCGGTGGTCGTGCGGTTGAAGTTCCGCACTAGGATTTGCGGTTCTTGAATCTTTTGGTAGGTGATTCCATTGTGTGTGCAATTTTTTGGGAATTTGCTTGCTGTGTTGAGGGTGAATTAATGCTTATTGAATTTTAATGTTTCTGTAAAAAAAAATTTTAGTTTCATTTACAATGAAAATGAATTGTATGTTACAATTTTTGGTGAGATTGAGGGTTTTTCATGCAAGTCTTTTATTGGTTCATTTTGGGATGAACTCTAATTACATAGTTGATTTTATTGAACTGTATTAGGAATTAAAATAATGTTTTAAATATTTATTATTTTTGGTTGTGGCTGCAAAAGTTTGTTTAAATTGTGTTTGAGAAGCAAATGGGCATTAAGTGCCATGTTGGTGTGAAAATGGTGGTTTTTAAAATATATAATTTCTTGGTTCACATTGGGCTGCCCCATAACTGAATTTTTTGTTTTATTAAATTGTGTTGAACTGAAATTTTGTTTTTATGACTTACAAGTGTTCACATACTATGAAAAGTGGATATTTTAAAGAGTTTTGGGTGCAAAACAATGTGATGTTTTGAGAGGTTGTTTTATTGAAGATCAAAATATTTTATTGACTATTTCAAATGATATAAAATGTGTGTAGCTACTGTACTATTTGCTTGTGACCAGTAGTGATACATTACATGAAAAAGTATGTGTGTTGTTTGCTGAAATTGTTTGAGCACAAAAGGGGGAATCCCGGGTACTTAGGTGGGCGGATATGTACTAGTACGGCTAGTGGATCGGATGGGTTGTGTCCCTGTTTCACTGAGCAAATGGAAAACGACAACACTAACTGAACTATGTGGATGTTATTTGGGGACCACTAGGTTATGGGTTTGTTCCCTACTAGTGGCTCGTGCACGGGAAAGGATTGTGACTTGGATACTTTACACCGAGGTACGAGGTACATAGGGCCCGAGACTATCTAGCTGCCTAGGGGTGTTCCCAATTTTTGTGCTCATTAGAATTGTAGTATTTACCCTTGTTGTGGGATCTTTTGGCAGTAGTTTACAGTAGCTCACATGTTTATTTAATGTGTTATCATTCTGAAATTCTTGGATTGAAAACTGTTTTCATTTGAAAGTTGCTTTTCTTGAATTTTTTAACATTGTTTCACCTTGTGTGTTAAAATTTGCTAGTTTTGTTCCCATTGTATTGCATCCTCTTTGGAATCTTCTGGTGGTATCCTATTGGGCTTAGGCTCACACCCTACTTACACCCCTTGGGTGTAAGTAGACCTGCTCATGCATGACTCAGGTAAAGGGAAGGCTAAGGGTGATGGCGGTTCGGGATGTTAGTCCCCATCGTTGGGGCGGAGTTGCGGGGACGGCTTGCGGGTGATGATCCCCTTGTCGTGTGGAGTCCATGGGGATGTCTTTATGTTGTCATTATTTGTATTTGGACCACTTGTAGTGTCTTTAAACATATGTATTCAGATCTGGTTTTGTTAAGAATGGTTTAGCATGGAAATTTCAGATTCTTATTATTGATTGTTTTATTTGTTTTATGCTTTCATACTCGGGTAAATCGTTCCCAAATCATATTGTTTTATACCCGGGCACTTGTGCCAGCCCGTGGGGATAGGGAATGCCCTTCGGGCCTTGCCACGGGCCAGGTTTGGTGCCGTTAATGGTGGCGACCAGATCCGGTTCGTGACACATAACATGTTCTTGATAATTTGAATGACCACAGAAACATAAATTTCATATTGTTGAAAAGGAAATAAATTCATAGAAAATGTTTATAATATGATTATTTTTTATTCAATATCATTTTCCAAGAGTTTATTAATTACTTTGACATCTAGACATAGATCAAAATGAAATAAATTGACATGAAAAGTATAATCTCAACCCTTAATCAATTTCTGAAAAATTATTGTTCTTTATCCAATATATTCTTATTTATGATTAAATTTTGATTCCTAAAGAACTAAAATACACATAAAAAGGATCATATAATCCATGAAATGAAAACATGAAATTTATCATTTCATTATATTTTAAAAAAAACATAAACATTTACCACAAGTTAAGATAATATACTAAATGAGTAATCCATCATATTACGAAATAATAGATTATACATGAAAATATTCACAATAATAGAAAAGGGTCAACCTATATATTTCAAAAAATAAATAACACTACATCCTATGTATCCTCAATAAAATCAATAATAAAAATTGTTTCTACAGAAATAGTTATCTCATTTATCATAACACAAATTCCCAAAATTTATTTATACCCTTACCAAATAATCATTCATTCCAAACGATATATGAAACCTAAAGGTTGAAAACAATAAAACCGAATAAAACATACTAAATAAATTTCATTAATCTCCACTATAAAAAACTATATATTCATATAATGAATTTAACAATTTGAAAATATCATTAATTAAATATAGATGATAACAGAAAATGAAATCTATAGCATTACCAAAAATTTATAAGTAATATAATATTTTCGATGAATCAATTATTGACAGTCAAAATTATCAATATATCAGTATCGTGTATGCAACAATTAACTTAACATCATGTAATATTACAACCCAAAGAGATATTGAAACATTAATAAATTGTTTTTCCTCAAACCTAGTAAATTTTCAATTCAACTAAAAATATCCAAAATATTTTATCCTATTTTATTCATTCCAAAATAAACATAATCATAATCTATCAAAACTATTAAGTAAAAAATGCATACTAATAAGGAAATCACATAAGAAGTTATAGGTTTTATAACTTTTTCCCCATTAAATTTATAGATAAAGCCCCTTGGAGTTACCAAATGTGAAGAGATGTCACCCTGCATGTGGTTTGTTGATTTTTTATATAAATTATATTATAATTCCAATAATGTTTCCAAAAATATGTTGACCATATTCAATAATAACATTTATCATAAATTCAATTTATAACTACTAATGTGTTTCGTACATCAATGTTTTTATGAAAAATAAAATAATCTTAATTGACTACAATCATAAAAATATGAATGATCATAATGACCCAAATGGTTATAAAAAATATTAATCATTTTTTCAAAATGTATAAATGAATTATTCCTCAAATAAACCTCTCACTATAATAGTGGTTAAAAAAATCTATAAAATATACAACAAAAAAATATTAAAACTCAATAAATGTAACTAATGTACATTCATCATATAAATACACAGAATGGGCATCTATGTATTTCAACATGTAGTCTTCCATATACTTATTAACCCATGATTGTATCTAAAAATAATGAACATTGATAATGTAAATCATAAACCCTGTGTTATTGGGAAATATATTAAAAATCTATTATATGGTTATATTCTAAAATATATTTTTCCCTAAATCTATTTCCTAAGGATTATATTAAAATACCAATGATATAATCATTAGTAACCACAACTATAGTTACCTTTATCTAGTATCCTCTTTATTACATTAGCATATATACAAGGAACTTAATCCCAAATTACTTGTCAGGTATTTAGTATTGTAGAACTAGGTATATTCCTAATATCCATTTTACATTGGGAATAAAATATAAATCATTAAAAAATAAAATTCATGACATCCTTTTAATACATTCAAATATATATACATCTTATAATGGGAATGTAAAAAACAAATACGGGTGATATAAAATTCTTAGTAAGGGTTGATTTCAATTTATTCTATTAAGATTAAATATGTAATAACTAGTATAAAAAGTGTAATAACTAGAGACACATTCCTTTTTTTCAATTACATGAGAAATAATTTTATCCAAGGATAATATCAATGATGTAATAACATGTACAAAAATAACTATATTATCATAAAATTAAATTAATAATGTTGGATATATTGATCTCATACATCATTCTATCTCTATCATCAAATCCTTATCCTATGACATTTTTTTATTATGTATCCCAACACACCAAAAAACCCATAAGTAATTTTGGATAACTAAATTGTCTCATTAGACCTATCAATTAAATTATGTGAAATTTAATTATAATATCCACATGTAACATGATGTCAAAATTATTTCTCATATATTTAATGATAAATATTGTAGATAAAATAATCCAATATCAACAAATACATAGAATGAATATAGAATATGAAAAATATATATTTCATTTCTAAATCAAAATAAATTCCATGCCATGGAAAATTTTTAGAATGATATATAGGGTTGTTAATACTCAGATCCATGATATAATGAGTTTAGATGATTTATAGAAATATAAGATCCAATGAATATTGGTCACATGATATTCAATATTTCAAGATAAAATATATGACTACCTAATTTTTCATGATATTTGAGATGACCATAAATTCATTATAAAATTATAATATGTTGTAAAATTATGTATTTTAACAAATTCATTAAAATTATGATAAAAATATTAAATATATTTTATTAAAAATATTTCCTTTTAAAATCCTTGAAATGTTTTAGAGTAAGATAAATTGAAAAAAATAGCTATGATGGTAGTGGAAATTTTTGACTCTATATGTCTTAAACAAATTCATTTTAACATTTGTTTAATGAATGACTAGAAACCATTTGGATAATAATAAAACCATTTTTTAAAAAAATTATATAAATTTGACGATAACATAAAATTTCTATTTGGTAAAAAAGGACTTCTTTGAAACAATTTTAAAAAATATGGGCATGAAATAAAAATATACCTAATCAAAAAGATAAATAAAATTATTTTATCTTCGTAATGTTTATATTCTTCGTTAATGTTAAAATAATTGGAAATTTTGTATGAAAATATAGAATATTCTTTAAATATAATGTGTATTATAAAGTATATGGAGTTTATGAATGTTATAATATATGATTCCATGAATAAAAATTAGAGTAATAGAAAAAATTAAATTTTAAAATAATTTATTACCCCATTAGTAACATTCTAATTAAAACCCCTTGAATGATTAAACATGAAATGAAATATTAATAATCATGAATAAATAGATATTCATGTTAAATAACCTAATGGGTTGGTATATACGTGATATAAAATTAAACAGGAGCATAATACCGAATATATCTAAATGATGATGAAATTTATAAGAAATCCAATACAAATATCGTATAATATGAGTGACAATTAATTATTTATTTTATTATGTGTATCAAACTTAAATCCACCAAATTTTTTAAAATAAATCATAATGTAAATATATATATTTACATGAATATTTTGAGTATATATAAGATAATTCTTATATTATAAACCCCAATATTCATGACCCGTCTTAGTGGGGCTCACGCCGTGACTCCACAATCCCCCCTCCAATTGGCTAGGGGTTGGTGACTAGAACCAAGTCATCATATCACAATCATGGGAGGAATTTCATGAATACCTATATGCACAAACCCATCTCCATCCTCCAAAAATATATAAATTTAAAAACCATAAGTAAACAATTCATGTGTACCACAGTATCCCAAAAAAATAGAATGACAAGAATGTATGTGGGTAAAGTAAACTTCGTTAGAATAGAATCCCACCAAAAAGAGTCTGTAAACCACATGTCCTACCAGTAACAAAGGTACTAGAACTATAGTTTTTATTAGTAAGAACACCTTGACTTTACTGATCCCATAATGATTCCTCTGGTCTTGGTCCACCTAGGAATCCATCAAAACATTTCCCATCTACACAAGAAACAACATGGGAGGGAAAATCCCATGCAGTGGTTAGTATAACAATACTCATTATGAAAAACCAAAATCAAAAATTAATTTAAAAAAGGGATGTAATGTTCGATCTACACAAGTATATGTCTACATCACATATATATGAATATCCACATATACTAAAACGATGACACCCCATATGGACATATGTCACAACTACCACATACTAAAACTAGTGATTTTGTTAGATGATTCCACAAATCACTCATATTAGAGAACCAAATCTTATGTCATCTAGCACTGGTGATCTACATCAATGAATTATTGTTCTTCGGGAACTTTCATTGGAGTGATATGCTAACATAAATGAATATAGATATGACACATAGATGAGGATCACAGCCAGGGTCATGGGGTGATATCGGCCACTCAATTGGGATTAACCTGCCAGGTAGAGAATTGATTCACTATAATGTTTGTTAGATCAATACTGAAAACTATATGTATGGAATGAAGAATTAATAGAGGGTACCGCTCCCAGCCACTTAGGGGATTTCATAACTCTACGAAATAATTCATTCTAAAGGGATAATAGAACTATGATTATGTACTGATTCACACATACCATCAGGGAAAATGGTAAAGGGAACAAACTTTATCAAAAAATTTACATGATACGGAGGATAGGATAATCAATCAACTTATAAGGGGGTACATGGCATGTTGTAGTTTCACACAATGTTTCCCTTAACCCTAGGTACTTCCTATGTAGAGTATCATATGCCTTTATAATAGGATGTATAAAATATTGGTACATGGTTGTTAGAAAGAATCACACAAGGTGACCATTCATCTGAGGTCTATATGTGTGCTCTATAAGTGTTACATTACATGGTATCAACCCGTATAACCATTTCCATGTACTTGTATACAGAGTATTCTATGTAATTGGTTCAAGCCATGCCATGTGGTGTAGTACATTCCATATCGGTAACCCTTTTCCTCCACCCTATGTTCATGTACTTTCCATGTAAACATTGAGTGGTTCAATAATGAACACAATCCATTTAGAAGGGGCTGCATTTCGTGTGTTCAGGATTTTCATGAATGTCCTCTTACTCCTCTCTCTCTCTCACCATATCTGATCATCATGTTCCACTCTATTTTTCTCTTTTCCTCAAAACTCATTATTGATGTTCATCTCACCACCAAAACACCAAAACGAGGGATTACATGCCTTCTCAGAAAACCAATTTAATCAATTACAATACATTTCTCTTAAAGAAAGATTTGTCCCAGATCACTTGAATTTATCTTTTATCAACCTTGTTTCCCTATATTAGGTTGTCACGATGATGGATCTTCAATTTTGTATTGTTTCACCATGAAATTAAGTCGCAATGATCATTGATTTAAAAACCATTGATGAAAAAATAACATGTTGACAAATTAATGGATATAAAAAGCACAATGAAAAAATCTAAGGAACGAACCTCAGATAATGTCCATTTATAGCATTGATAAATTCCTATAAGAATGATAAGCAATCAAAATAATAATCTATATAATAAAATCCCATAAATCAGATAATGTATGACCAATAATAAAAGGAACGATATACCTATAGATCAACATTTTTGTCATTTGATCCACGTTGATCATTCCATTCAAGAACATGGAATTAAATATGAAATAATGCATCCTAAAAGGGAATTGGATTTCTTATTTTTTAAGATCGATTTCTACTAGAAGGAACCTTCAAAATGGTATTTTTTATCTTCAATTAATATTTCCATCATCACCAATCGAGATAAATCATTTTTTTTCTCCTTTAGATCCTCCAAGGAATTATAAAATTATTTTCTTATGCATGGATCACTTCCTAAATGTTTAATTTATATCAATATTGCGGATTTTTCACTGAAATGATGAATTGGAAAAAATAAAATAAAATCTCAATTTATTGTATTCATTAATAAGCCCAAATAATATATTTCAAATTTGACATGTGACAAGTAATGATATGTCATAAATAGGGTAATGCTGCTACTATCAACGCAATAGTTCCCAATGATTTTTGATCTGAGAACTAGATTAAAATATAATCCACCTTTTATGGAAAACCATAAACCACATGCTATTTAATATTTTAAAATTTTTCAAAAAAAATTATGGGAACAATGGGTCTCATAATTGCATACTATCGTATTGAATGGTCTTGAATTTATTCAATATGACATTTAAAAACTATAATAAAAAAATAGGGACATTCAATTCTCACAAACATGGGGATTTAAATCTATTAAAATCTAAAACAATGGCTACACAAAAATATGTGGATTTTTTGAACGAATATAACCCACTCACTCTCATGTACTCTCCTATATATTCTCATACAGAGACCAAACACACAACAAAGGGATGTCCCTCTAATGAATAATCCTCTCCTATTTTTCCTTGATCTATATTGGGTACTCCGAAAATTACACTCCATCCTCGATGTTCATCTTGCCCCAGTCGATGATCTGAGATTTGTCTTGATCGTACCTCCTCAGTTGTAACATGTGAAAGACATCATGCATCATGTCCAACTGTGGGGGTGTGGCTACTTAGTGTACCACCTCTCAAATTATACATAGTATCCAAAAAAATGGCAGATAAACCTCAAAAATAACTTATACTTTTGGGCAAATGTCCATAATCTGGGTCGCGGTGACACATATAGGAACATGTTGTATCCTTTATGGAACTCAAAATTCATCTATAACCTGTTAGAATATGAATTTTGATGGATCTGTGTATTCTGATATACTCAGGGATAATCTACACATTCTATGGAGTATCTCACAACAACTCTAATCCCATGAGTGCTGACACTCATGGGTCTGTTGAATAAATTTGTGACATGTAGGGACACACAGACCAAGCCTCTAATAATGCCATACCAATGGTGTAATTGTATTTGTTTTTTATGGTAACTCCACCAGTGGATGGTGATACTACCGACTACTATCAATTTCCAAAAAGAAGTCATATATCGTGTCCTATAGAACATAAATGGTCCATTGCATATGACCATCTTATTATGGGTAAAACAATGTGGTCAATCATAATAAGGCCCCAAGCACCTCATGTAATTCCTTCCATAACCAGGATGTAAATTGATCATCACGATATAAATAAATCTTTTTTGTGACTCCATGGAGTCAAATTATCTCATGAAATAAGAGGCATCCCATGATCTCTACATAACTCTACTTTCAAATATCATTATAATTGGCTGACATGGGGAGTTGATAAATTAATCCATATATAGAATAATGTCTCATAGGAATACAAAGAAAACATTTCAAAATGTCCATCCTTAAATCATCACACATCCATTACGACACCTAAAGTGGTTTATCTAAACCTATGGAGACTATTGATTATCCTTTACATGCAAAAAAAATAAGTCATTGAGAAAGTATCTTTACAACACTCTTCTCCATCCTTCGAAAAAAACTGACATCAGAGGTCTAGGTACATATTCGACACACCGGGATGTATCACTAAAACAAGATGAATAAAACTCCATCAAAATCTCCTTCTATAACATAACTAGTGCTACTGTACATCATATGAAACGAATGATGAGCTCCCCACCTTTGGAATATCCATTAGAATCATTACCTAAGTACATATGAACATATAGTTCCTTGAAATTGATAACCCCAATATTCCCCCCCCCCCGAATCTCAATAAGTGTTGAGGGGTAATAACCATCAACTAGATGTAAGATGGTCTTTCTACATCCACAAAAGAGAACTATAATAAGGCCATCTTTATTAACACATCATTCGTCTATTTTAAACTATATCTTCTCCTAAGAGAATATTCCACCATGCTCCCCATCACAAAAGTATATATAGTCTCATTATCAGGGAACTTGAGTAACTCTAACCATCACCATTTTCTCATGTTCAGATACTTCTGAGATAATATATAAGTCAGATTCATTTGATTGGAGTATATGATAAGCTACTCACACATTATGTAGTGTCATAAACTCTTCAATTCAATTAAAACTATTGTTAACCCAATATCATGGGGTTATCAGTTTTACTCATCTTTTCACAATTGGATTGAACCATAGGAAAGAGTTTCTTGCATATGCATCTAGAATGGAAAAATCTAACTTCAATATGAATCACAGAACAGATCATACTAGACACCAACCTACTATATTATCATGATCAGAGCACTCATAAAACTCTACATCAATTGTGGAAACGATTGTTGTCGCTTCTCTTTCCACAGAGAAGGTTGAACCTTTAGAGTCAAAGCTATCATATGTGATGATATCCTATAGAAATTTGATATGAATCCCTGATAATGCCTTGCTAGTCTGAGGAAGCTTCACTCCCCGGTAACGTTCTTATGTGTCTCTTGGGCAAAAATACCTCAACCTTGGTCAGGTTCACAAAAACTATATATGATGAGATGTTTTCCCACAAGAAGTGGACTATATGAATCCAGAACTAGCACATATATATTTTCCCATATATCCAGTGCTCCAAGATTACGTCCAGAAACATCGGTAAGTGTCTCACCAACCCCAACTCAGATACCTAGTACATAATCACATCACATATGTAGACTACCATGAATAGGTCCAAGTGAGGATAAAAAATCATGTTCATGAGTCCCATGAACACTGTTGGATTTTTCATCACTCCAAAGGGCTTCACTGTGTAATCATATTGAACATAACAACATATAAAATCCATCACTTGTATATCCCCATCTTGTAATCACAATTAGTGATAGATTAATATGATGTCAACCTTTGAGAACCATCGTTCCCCCTCTCAAATGGTCAATGAGGTTGACGATCCTTGGTGGTTGATACTTCTTATTTATGGTCACCTAGTTCAGGTACCTGTTTTCCATACACAACCTCAAGATCATGTGTTCTATTTTGTTTTAAAAAATAGTTTCTACCCAGGGTGAAAAATTATGTATCACAAAGCCGTCCCTCATAAATTACTCTAATTACACAGTCAGCTCATGATGCTCTATGGGAGCAACCCGATATGTTGCTGCATATTTTATTTCCATCTTGGGGGTAAATCAATGAAAAATAATATCTCTAAGTGGGAAAGTAATCTTACAACATCTATATGAAATTATTTATTATACTCCACATCCATTTTTGGAAACAAAAATCTCCTAATTTATTTTGCACCAACATTCGGGCTGGCCAACTGATGAGTAACTAAATCCGTCTTCCAATGCATGAGTCCATCCTATGACACATGGGATTCATATTCATAGAAAAAGGAAAATCGAGTTCCATCAATGCAAACACAACACAACATTTTTCTAAAATAGTAACCTACTCACGAACTGTAGATAACCAATTAATACCAAGAATGGAGTCCTAAGTCCTTGAAAATCCCACCAAGACATTCCAATCAAATCACTCACCTTCACGAGTCTGGTCACACTATCAGAAAAGATGTACGATCATCGAGTCTTCTCTAGTATGTGTCTCCAAGTGTATGAGTTAGGTAAATGATTCAACTTGGATATATAAGTCAGGAATATGATATGCGGTGATAATGGAATGATTTTCACCTATTAATATCAATACAACAAAAAATTATAAAATATATAGATCATAAACCAAATATTTCCTAGATCTTCCAGGTCATATTCCTTGATATCATGTCATTGTCCCCACCCCTATCCTTCATCTTCTTAATCATTCCTTGGACCTCTTGTGGTTGCTGGTGGAAATTAGTCGAAACAATGTCAACCGCCTACTGCTCTGCCAGTTCCTCAACAACAACTACCACCCTATAAATCCACCTGATCCTGTCATTTTTATTTCCTTGATGCTCCATCCAGAGTCTCTCTATCTACAACATGGAGGTTCTTACAATATCGAGTGATATATGTGCTTATGTCACATGATTAGCACTACCTCTCTCTAGCCTGATATGACCCAACCAATGATCCCAAAACATCAAAATCTATATTCTTGGAACTCTTCAAACATCTCCCATGTCCAGGTATATGGCATTAACATTGGCTCCCTACTAATTATGTCCCTACTTCTTCTCATCCACTATTTAATATCACTAACTCTATCTACTTTGAAAATAATCATTCAACCACCGAATCCTGATCAAGTGCCCCAGCATAATTTGGAATGTATATAAAGATAATAATGGATTGGAAGTTTCTATGAAGACTTCACTCAATATTCTGATCCCTAAATTACTAAACTCTTACCTTATCCATCAGGTACTTGGAATGGTTGATGGACCTTAATGAATAATCAGACATTGCCATTCTACCTTTCTAGAGCAGAACAAGCTCTTGTATATGCACAACTCTTAGTGTTACTGGTGACATTTCCTCTCTAAATAGATGCTCAAATTGTTTCCCTCATGGAGTCACTTCATTTTGAGTATGTATGGATAAACTACACCATCCCCCTACTGATATTTGTAGAAATCTCACCACTAGAAACACCATATGATCTATAGTGTGTGAACATGGAAGAAAACTCATGTCACCACCTAAATCCAGTCCTCAGCCACCTAATGGTCAGGCTCCCCACGAAACCTGATGGCTTGTTGTCTCTTAAACTCATAGTCTGTGATCAGTCTATGATTCATTTTTGACTAGTACAATGGGTACCACATGCCTCTCAACCCATGGTATTATAGATGGTTAACTACCTAAAGGTGACATTAGAGGAACTGGTCCTTGTATTGAAGCATTGTCCCTGAGGGGGTCATTCTCATGATAAAGATCTTAAATCCTAACTGGTATGTGTCATCGAGCCACACATAAACAAACAAGATGTAACATAGTCAATGAGTACATCTAGATATCTGACTTAAGATGTACATAAAAAGTAGAACCCATCACTATATGATTCATGTACCATTACTTTTTCCTCAAACTAGTGGTCACTTGTTGTGTGTCCAAAATATGGTTATAAGAGTCTTGGTATACAGATATGTATGCCACCCACACCAACACTAGATTCCCTGTCCTGAAATCAGAAAATGAAAAACCTAACACTATTTCTCCAATGTGATCTCACGAACTCCCATAAATAATATACTACTAAATATCCTCTAAGACGACTTTATCACGACCCATCCTAGTAGGTCCTATGTCACAACTCCCTAAGAACACCTAAATTTGAAAGGGGCTGGTTACTAGAACTGAGTAGGATATCACTACATGAGACACATATCTTATTTCCTTGTACACACACACTCATCTACAATTCCAATAAATGATGAAATGTAAAAAACACATTGTAAACAATGAATTCATACCACTATATACCAACAAATAGAGTATGACAAGAATGTATGAAATTAGTGTAAACCAGGATAGACTATAATCCCAACAAAAATATTATGTACACCACAGGTCCATCCTCTAAAAAAGGTACTAAGTCCGTTATCTATATATGTAAGAACAACTTGACATTCTTGATCTAACAAAGCTTCATCCAGTCATGGTCCTCCTAGGACACCATCAAAAGATCTCCTGTCATCACAAGACATTACATGTGTGGGAATTTCCCAAGAAAGTATAAGTATAACAATACTCACTAGGACACCTCAAAACCACAAAGAAATATAACAAATGAAAATACAGACAACTCTACATAAGTATACTTATATAGTACAAATAAGAATATCCAGACATACTCAATACTAGACACGGATTCTGGATGTAATTCGCAGCTACCTCTTACAAATAGAAAAAATTTGGCTTGATGAATACTTGAATCACTCATCTTGTAGAACACACTCTTTATTCTGAGAGCACTAGTGATGTCTGTTTGGATGTATTATTCCTCAAGAACAATCATCAAAGAGATACATTGACAGATCTCAAGAGAGATACGATACATTGATTAGGATAGAAACTAGGGACAGGGGGTGATACGTACAAATAAATATTAATTATCCTTATTTGTAGAATATGAAAACCTTGATAATTTTGTCACATTAATACCAAATAATATACCTAGGGGAGAAAGAATGAATAGAGTATCTCACACCACGCTCTCAGGGGGTTCCATATCTCTATCCAGGAAGTCTTGTTGAAGTGATCATAGTCCTATGAGTAGGAAATGATTTGAACCTAGATTTAGGGAAAAAATAAATGAAATAACCATAACAAATCTTGTCAATGATACCATGCACTAAAGAATTTGGACATGTAGAATGGGTATACACAGTGTCTTGTAGGGTCAAACGCCATATCCCTTAACACCAGGGACATCCCATGTACAATAGGAAATGTTTTTAGATCATGTTGTATAGAAGATATGTTCACTACATGTATAAGGAGTCACTCACAATTTCCTTCTCTCTTTAGTCCACCAATCTCATATGGATATGTTCCAGAACATAGTGTCAACCCTTGTAACTTTTCCCAAGTACGAATAGATGGGGTAATCCATAAAACTAGTCCAATTCATGGTTTGTGGGGTATAACATGCCATGTAGGAAACCCATGTTCTCCACCCTAGGTCTGTGTACATTCCATGAACATGCTGAGAGGTCCAACGATGAACACATGCCATGTAGATGGGGATACATGTTGCATGTTCAATATTTTCCATAAATATCTCTTCTACCTCCCACTAACCTTGAATAATCCTCAGGTTCTTCTCTGGAACTCGTTTTTTATTGAAACTAATCATTGAGGTTTTTCTCACCACAATAAAAACCAAACATGGGGTTTCAGGATTTCAATTAGACTAAAAGGCCAATTAAATAAATCTGACAAATTTCACCAGAAGAACAATTTCTCCCAAATCACTTTGATTCATCCATCATCATCATCTTCACTAATCCATTCGATTTTCTTGATGTTGTATCTTTAGTTTTAGATAGCCTCTCCAAGAAATAAAGGAACACCTAAAATTCACTGAAGTCCCTTTAAATAACAATGGGTGCATAAATCAATATTGGGAGATAAAATTCACAAGGAACAAATCTAAGGAACAAACCTCAATTGTTAGTAGTTTTTGGAAATAATATTTTACTTTAAGAGAGATTATAAATTTAACAGTAATATCTATAATAAAACCTAGTAAATCCCAAAATGTATAACCCATCCAATAAGGAACGATCAAACCACGTATCAAATTGTTTGATGATTAGTCTACATTTTTCGTTTTAGTTGTCGTTGGTGAAGAAATCATAAATAAGTCTTCCTACCTAGGAATTGGATTGATCAATATTGAAGATCGATTTCTACTAACCCGGGATCCCTTTTTAAATTTAAATTAAATAAAAAAGAATAATTTTGTTATTAAATCATTGAAACAAGAATATTAAATTAAATTATAAATTTATTTTCTTCATTAAATTTGATTGAAATTTTTTTAACAATTGACCAATGCATTCCAATGTTATGTCATGCCAATGGAAAAGCCACTGCTCTAAACACGATGGTGCCATTAGATTTTAATTTGGGAAAATATTTTGATGTTATACTATTTTTTTTGAATATCATGTGTGAATGATATGTATTATTATAATACTTTTCTCAAAAAAAATTCTAGCACTATGTTCCCCAATGTATCATGTCATCGCAAAACTTTTCCTTGAATATAATCTATATAATATTTAAAAAATGTGAAAAAATCTAGCACATTACACCAATGAACATAAATTGACTTATGAATCCTCTTACCAAAAGGTGTATTTCAATTCAAATACCATTGGATTAAATAATTTTAATTGAATCATTAAATACCATAATATACGATTTATTCTTGATAAATCATGTAAAAGTGCAGTATAACCAACATATAAATAAAATAATAGCAAAAATTAAAAAATCCCTCATGAAAAAAAATCGCGACGGAATACCTCAACTCACATTTCCACTATCATAAACATAATTTAACATCAGGATTAATGGTTTTAAACATGTTCCTTATTTATACTATAACAATATTAATTTTTATAATATCATATATGGTCCTCTTATTACATCTTATCTCCCATTTACCATTACTCTTTCATTATTATAATTGGTTTGGAAGTTAACTACTTTATTGTCTCATGCTTGTTTTCCCCAAATATCATGGTTATATTATGTTGATTATGGTTCCATAATACTTATAATATTAATAATGAAATAAATATAATATAAATCTAACCCTATTACCATTCATATACTGACCAAATGAAAAACAGATCACATTGCTTTGTGGAGGTGATAATCCATACATACACACAAGTGATGTTATCATTTTAATAAGGATTAGATAAAAATATGGAATATAAAATAATATAATAAAATGAGACTATATATTTTCAAAGTATTATATATATTAATTACTTTCATCATTATAACCATCCATGTATATGTGATGATAAATGCAATATACTGCATTGTGGTTATAGTTAGTCGTATGTATATATGAGAGATGTTTTCATATTTCATTTGTTAGAAAATAGATGGAAAATGGGTTTACCATATTAATAATAAAATATGTATATTTATAATACTATAGATATTAAAAAATGATGGTTACATCATCGTTATATAAATTATTGGAAAATGAAATTTCAACGAGTTTGTCATGATAATTACCTCTTATTCAAAAGGCCTCCGCTATATATTTTCTTAAGGGACATAAGGCAGTTATTATAGAAATTAAATAACATTAAAGAACATGTAAAGATATTTTTATAAGTTAATTTTAAATATTCTAATTAGATAATAGGATTTTCTAGGGTATATAATAGATGATAGATGATTCGTTTTTATAGTAACCGAAAGGAAACAAATGGAAAATATAATATTATTTAAATGTAATAAATTTATTTTAAATTTATGGTGGAAAAATATGGAGACATTTTTAAATTTAATAACTAATTTGGTAGAAATATATTCTTTCAAAAATGATTTTATCGGTTTATGGGGTATTTTATGACTTCTTTTGTTTGATCACTTCAGTAATCAATTTTAACATTTACCATAATAAAAAATTATTCCATATTCAAGGGTTATATATTTATATATAAGGTTGTAATTTGACCATAAATGGACAAGGGGTAAAATTTTAGACAATTTATGTCTAAAAAATGAATAATTAATTATTTTAGGATTTGTAAATACTTTAATAAAATAATATTTTTCATATGATATTAATTAGGTAAATTTGGACACTATTTATTTAATTCGACATTATATAGATCGTGGAAAATGTTTGTTTTAAATATATATTTTAAAATATCTATTATATTTTATATTTGTATATAATTTTCAGGTTCTATAATAACTCACCCAAAATTATATTATTCATATTTCTCTTAAAATAATTTATTGAACTATTCTATTGAATGAATAATTATGTTGTCAGCATTGAATTAGAATCTATTCTAATTAATCCCTCGTAAAAATTTACAAATAAATTACCATCATAAAATTAAAGAAAATATGTTTAGTAAAATATTTTATATATTTTTTCATAACGTATTATGATCCTTATATAAAAAAATAAAACTATGAGGAAAATATTTTAGAATTTCCTTTACGTAAAATAATATAAATGAAATCACCAAGGTCAAATAAAACCAAGATGTCAAATATTATAATTTGGAATAGTTATAGAAAAAAAAATTTATAAAATGAAATAAATACTAACTATGGGTTGAATTTTAATTCTTTATCTCATTATTTTAATTTGTTTTCATCCAATTTTCTCATTACCATTGTGATAAATGTTACCACAATTATTACCCCAAATTCCTAAATAATAAAGGAACCTATTTACCAAATTTTATCCACCTAATTGAAAACAAAGAATCTATATTTCATGATTCAATTTCAATAATGGGAATATATTAATTTTTGACAAAAACACTATTCGTAACAAAAAAATATCATTTAAAAAAATATTTTTGGAATAATTTTTTTATTAAAATCTAAACCAAAATATTACATCCAATAAATATAACTGGATTATTATTTACATAATAAAAACTAAAATATTTTCAATTTTATTTAATGTAACTTTTTAAATTCCTAAATGAAAATAATTTTTTTTATAAAAACATTATTTATATTATTTACTAAAAGATTTAACATATTAGAAAAATAAAAAAAATTCACTCTAATACAGTTTTGAATAAATTAATAAATAAATTTTATCAATATTTGATATAATATTTATAAAATTAATTTAAATTGAATGATTAAATTTTTCATAGAAATAAAAAAACATTTGGAAGAAAACAGATTTTTTAGAATTAATTGTATCTTACTAAAAATTGGGTTCATTTTTTTGAAGAATTACTCGATAAATTTATATGTACTTTTTATTATATATATATCATAATATGTATAATCCTACTCAGACCCATCAAGTTAATATATTTGTTGTAAGGGTCATAATTATTTTATAATATTTTATGGTTAATTTAAGCTCACGGGTGCTTGTTATATAGACAATTAATAATAGTATTCTTCTAAAACCATATGATATTATAAATAAAACCATGAGATTAAAATTCTAATTTTTTATAATTTTAATATATTTACTTCCCTAGTTTATGGGGGGATTTCAATTATTTTTAATTCTAGTTAATATGGATAGATAGATAATAAAATTTTACATTAATTTAAAAGTATTTTTAGTTCAATGAGTACTCTGTGAGATTTTCTAGATAATTATTTTATGTTGAAAATAGTTTTGTTGTCATTTCCTAATAGATGGATTGCTAAAAAGGAAGAAATTTATTGAAGATATATTTTCAATGTGTATTATTTAAATTAATATATTGGATGTTTATTACTATAATAATTGTAATTCAAAAATATTTCCCATGAGGAAAATTAAAAAAAAGGTATGTCATTAAAATAAAAAATTAATGCTGACATACACTCTTATTATATTTAACTTAAAATATGTGATGGTACAAAATTGTATACGTTTCAAATGGAATAATAAATAAATTCTACTCATGGCCAATAAATGAAATTACCCAAATAATTTTGAGGAAAATAATTATAATAATTCTAGTGAATTTAATTCTAATGAATTTTGTGATAATGATAAAATTAATCCTATCTTCCTAATACTCATGAATTAGATGAATTATAAAAAATTATAATAAAATAGAGAAAAAATTCTCTGGATTTAGTTACACTTTGGATTATGATTTGAGTAATTAATCATGTAATGGAAAAGAATCAACAACTATATATTTAATGCCTTTAGTAAAACATGTTTGTGAATATTATACATTTTCTTGTTATGAGTCTAGTTTTAAATCGTGTAATGATTTTTTGTATTATTATATTTAATGTCTCAATCATATTGATAACAATATTAAAATGTTACTCAAAATTATTTTGATAAATCTAGTTGAACTTCATATTGAATATGATAAATTGAAAAGAACATCGACATGGTAAAATAACATTTAATGTGATTATCTATGAATTATTGACCATGAAAAATGTTATACATATTACTTATCACTCAAAATATGAATAATCCTAAAAAAATAAATATTATAATGGTTTATAAGAAAATGATAAATATAAAAAAGAAATTAAATTGAAATTTTTTAATATTTTCATTTCAGTTGAAGAATGAAAAATATATTCTAAAATTATGATTTATAAAAATAATAATATAAAATTGGTCTTGATAGTATTATATTCTAGAAAATATTTATCATCCCTTATTTGAAATTATTTTGATTGTAATATTTTCAAATGTATCTCGGTTTATGTGTCATATGAAATGAAATTAAGAAATTGATTTGGAAATATGATTTCCAATGACTCATTGCTTCAAAATTGTTTTTATTTCTATATAATATCATTCAAAATTACCATTGAACATATTTTTGAAATCTATATAAATTCAAAAAAGTTCATATACTTATATAAGGAGACCCTTTTTTCATGGGTATAAGATAAGTATTAAAAATAATCTATGGGAAACATGTTTCCAAAGCATAAAGAAGATATATGGCTTCTAAATAGTGGATTCGTAGGACATATGATTGGCGATATATATTAATTTTTATAATTTCATCAATGTAATGGTGATTTGATTATATTTAGTAATAATTTAAAAGCTCGGGTAAAAGTTTTTATAAAATTTAAATTTCTATATTCAGTGGTAATTCTAATAGATTTCATTATTTATTTTGTTAAAAACAATTCAATAATAATATAATAATTTTTAACTAATATATTGATATGAAATTGGAATGTGGTAATTTTATTTTCTTCAATGAAGAATCAGTATTATTTTATGAAAAAACATAGGAAAAACTTTGATCAATTAAATTTAAAGAGTTAAATGAATAAAATGTTAAATGAGAAAATTATTTACTATCTGATAATATTTTATTGCATTCGATATTTTGTAATTTTAATAATAGGTTGTTACAAAAAATTTCAAAACAGATTTTTCTGAATTACATGAGTATATATGGAAAATAACCAATGTATGTCATTCATTAATAAAATGTTTAAATCAAATATAGAAATTCAGGTCAATACATGAGGTAAAATCCTAAATAATCCTTTATCATTAAGTTCTAGATTTATTTTTCACAATAACAACAAATAAATGTGGGGGGAAATGGTTTAGTCTATTATTTTAGATGATATAATTTATTATCGTGGACTTATTTTTTTCCATAGAAATATGACACAATGTATATTTTTTTATATTTTAAAATGGTTCAAAATGGAAAACAATTTATTGATTTTATTAATTATAACTCTACAGGATGTGTGTAATTAGTTAATTATTAGAAACTTTTGATAAAGGTAGTAGCTATAATAATAATTTTTCATTCCCTTAGGATCCTAAAAAATGGTGTCAAAGACAAGAAAAATAGGACTTCTCTATATATGATTATAGAAATTTTTATTGAGTATATTTTTCCATTATACATTTCGGATGAAGTAGTAAACTCATATTATGTTATTTCCAATATACTATTATTTAGATCAATCTTAATGAAACAATTTAAATAATTTAACGGAAAGAAGCAAAAAATATATATATTAATGTATATGGATTTCATGTTTATATTCCTAAAAAAAATATTAAATATAAAATTTTATTAAAAATAAAATGATAGTATTATTTTATTATATTTTAATTTTATTAAGGAATATAGAGTTTATTAAAAAAATAAATTAGTAGTTGATGAATTATTTCTTATTAACTTTTATGAATATTATTTTACAGAAAGAACATCTGATTTCGAAAAATTTTTGGATGAAATTTGATTATTTAAATCTGTATATCCCAATAATTTAAAATTTGATTCCTCGATAGGGATAGACTATTTTTCTCAGGAAGAAATTTATAAGTACATAATGATAATATGTTTGACAACATAATTGATTATATGTCTGCCGATGATTAAAACTAAATCTCATAGATAATTTTTTACACTAATCAATCATTAATATCTATTTTAGAGCCTAATATTATTGATGATTCATTATTTTCTTCCAAAATAGATTATTGAAATTTGTGAATAATTATATCATCTTGATCGAATTAACATTCATAAGTTATTTAAACTCTCTAAGAATCAATAAATAAATGGGAAAATGGTTATATAGAATTATGTTCTATTCATTGGGTAAACGAAATAAAAACAATACAATATTAGTTACATATGGTTACAATCATTAATAAATAATTCATTTTATATAATCATTCCCCAAATAATACAATTATAATATATAATATGCATTGGAATATAGATCACATTGTCAAATTAAAATTATTGATATGAATGTGATAAGTAAATTTTTAAATGGATATGTTTCATAAAATGATTATTTAGAAAAATATTTGAGAAATTAAAGTCAATATATTTTAAATCAGTAGTTGAACCATTTAATGTATATTTATGGTCTAAAATAAACTCCTTGATCTTTTCATGAGGTGAATTCATAGTTTATTTTTTATATTTGATTTGAAGAGTGAATAAGTAATCTAATGATATTTTTCATTATAAAATCATCTAATAATTTAAATATTTATATATAAGTTGTTGATATTATATTTGGATCCTCGATATATTTATGATCAAATGAATTTTAAAATTTAATGCCTATTGATATTGACATATATCTTATAAGTGAAAATAATTTATTTTTTGGTATAAAAATTATTTAAAGGACTGATTCTATTATTTAGTCCATAATAATATGGTAAATAGATGGTAATTTTTTCCATAATGATTGTAATTTATCAAATGTCTAATGATTTATTCATCTAAAATAAATTATGATGAATCATAAAAATATATTAATAATATGGTGTTTAGAATAATAGGTGGGGGATTTTATTATTTTAAATAATCTATAACAAATTTGTTTTTCTTAATTTTTTGATGTGAAATATTCTAATATAACAAAAATGAAAGACATGTAACAAAATATAAATAAAAAACTAGGCTTGTTAAAAAATATATAAACCTGAAATTAATTTTTTTGTTATAATATTCAATTGAACTAAATAATTTTCCAGATCACATTTTGTTAGTTTAAAATATTATTAACAAATAATAATATTATGCGTAACATTATTTCTAAATTTTTAGTTTTATTTATTTATAAGAAAGAAATTAGTGGCATTATCATCTATTGATGGTGATTTTATTTCTAATGTATGCTATTTTTTATAGTAATTTATTATAAATAAAATTTATTTCATTTGATTTTTTTGAGAATATTAATATTTATTTCAATAATAATTCTATAATTTCTATCTCAAAAAATCATTTCCAACACAATATAACTAATCACAGTTATGTGAGATATCACATTCTAAGGGATCTTGTTCCAAAAAGGGATGACTAATTTGAAATCTATTTCTTTTAAAGATCAATATAATTTCATTCTTACTAAACTGATGGATTTTTCCAAGGTAGATAATATAATTTTCAAACATTGTATATAGGAAAAAAATTCATATAATATGTGTAGTGGTGTTAAAAATCAGTTATTCATATTACAATATTATTCAATAATAGTTCAAATATATTTAACTCATTGAAAATCATAATATGAAATTCTATGAAAATATTAATCTATTTTAATAGATCTATGTGGATTTTGAAATATTTTTTCCAAATGAATTTATATTATCATAAAAAAAATTAAATTTTTATCTGTGAAAATTATTTTTTGAAAATATATTAATTTAGGGGATTCCATGTTATTTGTTTGATGCAATATTTAAGCTTGTATAATTTCCACTAATCATTTAATGTGAGCATTACATATTCAATTTTACTTTAAAGGGTATGTTTTATTCCTAATAATAATATTCTTTCTTAGGGGAGCATATCTAATTATAGAGGAATAATCTATTTATCTTCTTGATAACATTATATAATTTGGAGTAATTTAGTAATATATATTTTTTGGTATATATCAATTAGAAATAATGTTGAATTATATCATTAATATAGTCTTCATATATTTCTTTATAATTATAACTTATCCAATCATTACTCTTTATTTCCCACATTTTTTATATCCCGACATTATTCTCTCTATCATGAAATATAGATACTTTATTATTATATATTTCATTAAAAATTGAAAATTTCTGGAACTTAACATCATTTAGAAAATGGAAATATTCGAAACCTAAGAAGGATAAAAATTATGAAAAGATAATAACAAACCATTATTGAAAAATCATCGGAAATAAAAAATCAATTTTAGAAAGAAGAAAATTCATGTAACCATACGATGAAAAATTTACCAACCTTCTTGCATAAAATAAAAGTGACCAAACATATAGTGTTGGAATTGTTCATATAGTTGAACTAACCACATGCTCAAATATCTTGTGAGCATTAGATTGAGATATTAAAAAAATTAATTAATGAACAACCCTAATGATGAAACTAGATGGACCATAATATAAAAACCCTTAATTTTTCCAAAATTTGGCTAATTCACATATTAAAAAAACAATGAAACAGACATTAATAACCAGATCGTGTAAATATAGAGAAATCATTTGACTATATATTCAAAATAAATGAATGTATAAGGAAAATATTTTCAAACCTCAATGTAGGACATAGAATATGTATCAATCTACCAAGTGTAATTAGTTGTGCATTAAGGGATGTCTCTCAAAGATAGTTCTTTATCAAAATTTATACATATGATTTATTACATATTATTTTTAAGGGTTTTTTTTATATAATTATTTTTTAAATACAAGTAAATTATTTCAAAACAGATGAATATAATTTGTAGGAAAGATATGTATTGATAAACTAATATCGCGTAGGTTAAATATATGACCCTTTTTTCTTGAAAAAATGAGTTTCAAATTCAAATTAATGTTTTTTTTTCATATTTTCAAAAATTTAGTATTTGAGTATTCATATTATACTTATCGTTATTTTTAATAATATTTTAGTTCTTTAATTATAAGTATAATGACTTCAACTTTATTTCTTATATATATTATAAATTATCAATGTAATTATTTAAATTCTATTTTTATATATACATTTAAGGATGGAGTCACATATTCCTTTTAGAGGTATGAACAGTATTGGGCTTTATTCATTGATTTATTATGCATGGGAGAAATCTATATTTTTAGTTCAAAAAAATAATAAAATAATGGGCTTTTAAAAATTATATAAATTTACTATGTGATACACTGTGGCGATAAATTTCTACTCATTGATGAAATTTAGTAATTTGATCAATTTTCTATTAGAGTGAGACTTGTTTCTTTGACACTCAGAATCCCTCATGTTCTTTTGGTTTTTGTAGTCCATACTTCATCCTATTAATATATATAGTCAATTATAATGGGTTATACTCACCATAATAGGTTATCGATAGATTAAATAACCACATACAAAGGTTATTGGCTCAACCATAATGGATAACTGTAAATGGGAATAATATTTCATTATTCCAATAAAATTGAAGGGATTGGTTAAACCTCTACATAAAAACACAACTGCTAGGATTACCACCATTTTTGTAAATAGTGGGGGTGAATATGTTATTCCATTAGGCATGTAATTGTTTTCATGTGTTGTCCCTATAGGGTTTTAAAAAGGTAGTTATAAAGGGTTGTGTCTCCCTAAGAAGTACATATATTACGTAGTGAGTGGGTAACATATACATATTTATTTTATAGGGTTCAATAATAGAGTAGGGTCATCTATATATGAATTAGTATAAAAAACTATATTCATTTCGCATTTTGATTTTATTACTTTAAAATTAATTTTATAAGTCATTATTATAAAAATATAAATCTCTCACCCTTTTAACCATTCAACAATTATAATGATAACCTACCAATTTAAATGATGTTATGAATTTTATTATTAAGGATCATATTTTTTTGATGTTTTATAATGATATATCTTATAAATTTATTTTGACATCCATGAAATGAGTGTTGAAGTAGAATCTCATGGTTTTAAAAATAAAATTTCTTTGAAAATTCTGTTTCTATCTTGGAGTAAAATTTCTCACTCACATCAACAAATCTATTAATTCTTTCATGTTTCTAAAGCATTATTATTTGAGCTACTAAGTAATTTTCAAGTGTAGCTGTGTTGTGAGATCAATTTGATGAATCAATGGCTCTATATGTTTTTTAAATTAAAGAACTAATTAATTTTAATTTAATTAGTAAAATATTTTAATTATTATAAATTATTTTTGAGGTTTTACTTGATTTTAAAATAATATTATATAGATATTTTGAGAAAAAAATGGAACGATATTTACTTTTATATTTAAAGTCAATTATTATATATTGATAGCATTTTAGAGATCATAGTTTATATTTGTGAGTATAATTGAATACGGAAAATTGAGGGATTGCGTTTTACAATTAATTTAAATGTACAATCAACAATGTTGTTATTGAAAATGAATGAATACAAATAAATAATTTTTTTTTACAATTGTGATGTATATAAAGAGAGGTTGAAGTGATATATTATGTGGGTTACTAAATATTTAATATATTGTTGATAAATATAGTGCATGCATAAGAGATAATAATGATAATCTTCATTTATTTCAATCTAAATCTCGTTTATCATGGATTATCAGGGGATTATATGAAGTTAAAATCTAGTGGCTCTAAATTATTTCATCATGAATTTAATAGTTATTTTAAAGTATTTAAAAGCTTATTAAGTGGTTCATTATCTACAAAAGTTGAAAAAACTAAATCTCTATATAATATTTCACATTATAAATCCATATTTTTCATGGTGAATATTTCAAACATCATATTCTAGTTTTAGTATATAGTTTCATACTTTAACACTATGACAAATATGTAATATTTTATACTATTTTTTCCTATGGAGAATATATAATCAGTGTTTGGGGAAGCTGGCACAATCATGATAAAGAGTTCATTTCCCATGAAGGCTCTAAACCATTTCAAAATTCTCAAGATCATTATATTATTATTTATAATATACATGAGTGTTTTTGAAAGTCTACATTTTGAGTCAATAAATGATTAATAGGTGGAAAATTATGAATTAAATAAGATGTTAATTAAAGAACCCGATCATGATAGATTCATCCCCACTTTTGGGAGCATTAGATGAAGCAAAGTACCACAGACAAGTATTAGTAAGATATTTATATTTTAATGTCAATCATGTGATATGAATTGAAAATCTAGATTATAGTAATAAAAGTGTAGTCCCAAAATATGATCGAAATTTATCATTCTTTGATGAATTGAATAATTTCTTATATTCACTTCATTGTATTGGTGGATATAATTTATTTATTTATTTGAATTCCACCCACTTATGGGAATTTTCTAGTGAACATATAAGATAAAATAAATATGAAGAATGATCATAAATAAAAAAAATATTCTAATATCATTGTTAGGTAACTTATAAAAATAATATTTAGAACATTTATCGAAAAAATACATTTGAGGGAATATTTAATGTTTTTATAGTGGTAATATAAAATCAAAGGAAACCAAATAATTTATTTATAGAGGAAATATTGAAGAAATCAATATTTTTTTGGAATAAAAATATAATTAATATTTTATATTGTAAAATAATGTCATGAGAAATGTAAATTTTTTGGTAGAAAACACTAATACTTTATAAGTATGATTACACTCATTTGGAATTTTTTAGATATGTTTGATCATAATATATAAGCTCTAGATGATATGGAGTATCTTTTCATTAATAAATATTTTAAAATTATCGTAGCTAGAGAAATGAAATATATCAATTCCTCTATGAAAAATAGAAAATATTAAATGACTTTTGGAGAAATGATAATGTTTAAAATCAAAGTGTGTTCTCATAATAAATATTCACCTATCTCGTAAAATTAAGATGATTAAGGATAATATCAAAAATTATTTCCTCCTATTTTATATAAATATAGGAATTAAAATATTATGGAGATGGAATATCTTCATAATGAAACTACAAATGAAATGGAATTTTTTTCTTTTAAATTAACAATGTAATGAAAAAGAACCATATTATAATTATAAAGAATATTAGAAATCATAATAAATGAATTGAAATAAAATTTTAGAAGATTCATCAATAGATTGAAGATGAAATCAGTTATTTTTTAGATTAAAGATATTAAATCTAATGTGATATAAATTAACAGTTGGCCACCTATATTATATGAATTATAAAATTAATTTTAGTGATTAATTTACAAATTTAAAGGAACATTTTAGGAAAATAATTAAAAAATCAGACAATGGTGAAGATTATTATATATCTATTGAGTTGGAACACTTGTTGACGGATTACCAAAGGAATTTTTTTTAAAAGAATATAATTATTAAGAACTAAACGAAAAATACTTTTATGTGGAAAAATATTTTAACCGAAGTGTAAAATTATTTTTAAGTGATATAAGGTGGTATTTTTAAGATATTTCGGAAAAATGGTTGTAGTATATTAATAATGATAATATTTCAATTCATTTAGAATATAGTTTTTTAGTGAATGAAATTTTTTCTTAGAAATAATCTATGAGACATATGGTAGAAAAAAAGACAATTAAGTTAAATATTTATTTCAATCATTATACTAAATTCATAGATGAATCATTCATATATTATTTGAAAAGCATCACAACATATCATGTAAAATAAATACCTGAAAATATTATTATAATTAATTTTAGAATAGAATTTATTTTAAACTCCAAATATAGTTCAGATTATACTAATAAAAATATATGATAAAATTAACCCATATTTAAAGTACAGATAAAAACCCAAGAGTCATTTTTTACTCTTAAATCGACAAAAATTCATATCCAAAATGTATAATAAGACTATAATTTAGGAAAATTTTACTGGATTAAAATTTTAGAACCAAGGTGATTCCAGATGAATGGGAATTTATAATGTTGTGAACTATTTCGAAATAAATATTACTCCTGTTAGTAAAATATTTCATCACCATTTATAAGGAATAATTCACAAGGAATTCATTCAGATGATAGAAATTCTGATTCCCATAGATAAATTTGATTGGAGGAAATACTCTTCCATCATTCTAACACAAAATAAATTTTACTATCTCAGTGATATGTGTGGCATATTTGAGATATAGGTTCTATGTATAGTTACAAGTATGACAATAATACCATGAAATGATTTTAATTTTGAGAAATTAAAAGGTATTCATAGGGTCATGGAATAAAAATATTGTCTAGTAGAAATCCAATTAATGAATAAAAAATTCTTTGTTCAATGTTCATAATAATTGGTTCCCTTCCAACATCACATGTTAAATAATGATTTAAAAAAAATAGAAACATAGTAGAACCACAGTCACAATTCATAACTATTCTTCTATAAATTCAATGGGATCCTATCTAATAAAACTATAATGAAAACACATTATCAATTTTTTTTATGTGGAAGGTATGAATCATAATCAGATGACTATAATTCATCTCTATGTTAATTATTGTCAATGTATTTTTAGGATGTATAAATTCATCATGAAAATCAAAAAGTATTAAAAGATCATAAAAAATGAAAAAGAAAAAATTTTAAAATTTTAAAATTTTTAGATAAAAATAAATTTTATTATCTCTGCTAAAAAATGACTGAATGATTTGAAAAATGTGGGTTGGTCCTATTTCTTAGTGAATGTTATTGAAAATTTAAATCATGATATTTTTATATAGCTCTTAAATTTGAAATAGATTGCAATATTTTTTTGGAACATCTGGTTATTGGAGGTTAACTAAAAAAGAGTATGAAATTTCCCAATCTCTCCACCCATCCAATGTATTTGGATTGAAATATTTTTTATGATCATGTTGTACAAAGACTATAAAAGTTGATTTAAATTTAAAAAAATTCATTTAGTAATTTTTAGGAATGAAAATGTGATGTTTTAAAAGAACGTATTAATAGAAACAGATATTATTAATTTTTTTGGGACAAGTTGAATATTATTTAGGATTATTCATTAAGAAGATTATAACTAAAAATGAAATTTTATTTATATATAATTAATTTCAAATATATCTTAGAATACGTGGAATTAAAAATTAAATCAACATATATTTTAATTCCAAATAAAATTGTATTATAAAAAAAGAAAAAATTCATTATTGAGATTAGTAAAAAAATTACTTCAAAATAATTGTTTAGTTTTTTTAGAGTCAATATGTTATTACTACATTTTGTATTAAGAACTAATATATTTTTAAATTTTAGTGACATTTTTATGTATAAAATATTTTGTAAAAAAATAATGGAATTTTATGTACTTAAATATTTCTAGAAGTTCATGCTTTATGAATATCATAAATGTAATTCAAGGAATGTATGAAATGATTGAATTTGAGTGGTTAATTAGGCTATAACAATCTACCAGTATATTATTTCTGTGTGATAATGATTGGATACATGTTATTTTGATGTGTTTTTTTCTTAATATATATGTGTACTAGCCAAATTTTGAAGTGTTTTTTGAGGTCATGATTTAATTAATTGAAGTTGTTCATGATTAGAATTTTTAAAATTTGATTATATAATAAGTAATATTTATGTAAAAAATAAATATATTTTAGTTGGATTAGAATTTTGTTGAGTATTATGATCAAAATCATGTTTCAGAACATAATAAATTAAGTAAAAAAATTTAAATTTGGAATATAATGGGAAACAATTATGAATTTGTAAAATCATAAAGAATAAATAATATAGATAACAAAACAACTCTTCAATCATAGGTTAAACCATGAATAGTGGTTAAAGATATTAAGAATGATGTGTGAGTAAAATAAATTCCTGATGATTTGAACAAAATTGAAAATAAGTCCACATTAAATTCAATTAAATGATTGATAAACAAAATTCTGCTTGTCAAAAAATTGGTTTGTATAAAATAATTGATTGAAAATCGATTTGTGACTTGAAATTGAGTACTATTTATAAAATGAAATTAAAAAAAATGGAATTCATATACATTAAAGGAACAATTTATCATGTACCCAATGCTGAAAAAATTAGTTTGTATTTAATTATGCTTTTACATGTCCACTATAAATTGTTTCGAAGGTGTCTGAAAGAATATTTTTTGGATGGCCATAATGAGGAATATATTATTATTGAAATACAAGATTGTATTATTTATAATGTTTATGACTGCATTTTATACCAAGTGAGAATGATATTTTATGCCTTGAATCATTTCCTTATATTATGGAAATCAATTTTTTTTTGTTTTCAGATGTAAATCATTTTCACTAAATGTAATTTTAGTTGTAATTATTTTTATTTATGAGACATCAAATGGAAAAATTCATATCATAGTTTAATATTTTCATATAATTTTTTCCAGAGACCTTGAGTTTATTTATATGAATATTTCTAGGGAAATGAAATTATAGATTTTCATGGATTGAGGGTGTGCATTGTTAAAAGGATTATTACATCTATATTTTCTCATCTTTATACCATTATATATTGTAAATAACTCTTATCAAGGACCATTAGGGAATTATAATGAATTATATTTAGATAGGGTTGGTTAAATAAAGGAATCTTACAATTGTTTCCTGGAGGGATTTAATTAAGCATGAAGATATGGGTGGTCATGGAAATAAGGATATAAGGATCTTCATTTATGGGATCATTGAATAGTTTACATGGAATATATTAACTAACCTTGATCCCTCATGTGATGTTCTTTATAAAAGATTTAAATTTTAGGTTTTATAGAATTATCTTCACTATATTTTTTTCTCATTGTGAACCTAAATTAATCATTCATTTAACGACATTATGTATAACATAAGGACATCAGTGAGAAAAAATTCTGTATTGAATTGCTTGAGGTCTCTATGGTTTAAAAATATTCTCAAAATATACATCATTGTTCTATGAGACACTATGAAAATGTGTAATTTTTAATTTTTCTTATAGTTTAACAACAACGAAGAAATTTTCACGGTTAATATTAGAGAGGATATTCTAAATTATATCTTTATGGACATTGAAACATTGGTTTGGAGTCCTAATATATATGGACGGTTCATTATTAAGGATTTCTATGTTATGGAATGTAAGAGGTCAACTCTTATCCATGTGTGGAAGAGTAAATTCAATGTCCCTTCTCTGAATCCAGTAAGATTTATCACATGTTTGAGGAATAATAGGAATTGGTTTCCCACCTATGATCAGTTTGGGAGGGGTGGAAAATAAATTTCACTATTCTATAATGTGTCTTTGTATGATGAGGAATATTTACAACTCATCTTTTTGGACTACTATCTTGCATATGATATTTAGAGGTATATTTTTAATATATTTTTAATTCAGTTAACTTCTAATCTATAGCTCATGAAACTCTTGGAGGAGTGTATCTCGACTAAGAAAAGTATGAAGGTTGGGAACATATTTCTTATTTCAATAACTACAGTGTTTGGAGGTATATGGCGAGCAATAAATGCATCTTCTTTGGAAAACTCACCACCGTCTGTTAGTAAAATAAGATTTTAAATCCACAGAGAAATTTATGAATCCTTAAATGTGAAGACAAGGGCCATAAATAACAAAATTAAAGAATTATTAACATTGTGAACTTTGGGTGTTATGGGCAGTTCAAGTAAATTGTTTGTTCTCAAGTCAGTACGATGTATTATACTGATTAATTCATGGGTTGAATTCAACATTGATGATAATACATATATCCTATCAGGGTCTTCCTGGTGTGGTGGTGTTTTCCACACCAATAGAGGAATTATAAAAGGATTCATGTACCATTATATTGTCATTGTATCTTATGATGAATCTTATTAGTGATCTATGATATATTCCATTATGCATGATGACCACCCAAATATAAATCACTAATGGGTTGAACCGGATTCTGAGAATTCAATGAGGGATTTAAAATATAGTACTACATATGTTCCTTGGTGGATACATATTTATTTGATTGATTTCATGGGTTAGGATAGGTAAAAAACAATGAATGTATCACATATCTATGGGGAATAAAAATCAACTGTCAGATGCCTTGTGAAAGAGAAAAATCATGGAAATGAGTTCAATGTATTCCTTTAGTGTACCATATTCTTATACAAAACTCATAGAGGATTATATGAAGGGAACTATCTACTCCTGTATTTTTAAATCTTCTTCTATTGTATGATATTTCTTGTTTTTATTATATTATATATATATATTAGGGGATTGACTTTTCTCATATCTTGTATACTTTTCATATATATAATACAAAAAAAATAATATTTTTCCACTAGAAAATTATATCAATGAGTAATAGAAAATGTTTTGAATAAATGATTCTAGAGAGATTCCAAATAGGTAGTAATTATAATCAATTAGATTGAGGATGGGAGTATAAGGATGGTGCAATAAAAGGAATTTGATATAATCATTATAAGTTTATACATTGGGGATGCTTTATGGATTTACATATCCAATTTAGTTTCACATGGTTATCATTTTATGATTCTCCTAGTAGAGGAAAATATGCTTCAAATAAAGAGGTTCTTATGATATGTTAAAGGTATAAAAAATTGTAACATTGTAAAAACTTTTATTAGGGATCTAGGGTCATTTATATTTTATGATATATGTTGGGTTGGATATTTTACAGATAATATATCCACACTTGGTTGGGTTTGAAGGTTCTGGGCACAGTGGAAGCTCATGTGTGGATGTGCCCACTAGGATTTTTGTCATTAGAAATGATCAATCAAAGATCAATACAATGATAAATGTTAGACTCCACAGATTGATTCACAGAAATAGACAAAGAAGAAGAAAGGTCTCAGAACCACAATAGTGGATCGTCAGAGATTGATTATAATTAATTCAATTAATTAAAAAGAATTACCTTTTGGGAGTTCTATCTTCGTTGATATTCTTGATCACGTTCTGATGTTTATGAAAATAAATAAATGTGTTACGCATTTTATTTATTTCATTAACACTTTTAAATACCCCATGTCGAATCATTAATTCCTTGACTTGCTCCCATGCTGATTATAATAAATATGTTTTAATAAAATGATATTTCCTGAAAATCCTGATTGGAAAAACTACACGGTTTGTAATCATAAATACCCGGAGTGTACTTTTGTATCATTAAAAACTACATGGCTTGTAATCATTAATACACGGCATGTTCTTGTTTTTCAAAATAAAAACTACACGAAGTGTAATAATTAATACATGATGTGTACTTGTTTTCATTTTATTCTTCCTCCAAAATTAAAACAATTTATGCATCCTTGAATAATCATTAAACCATATAGTGTAAAAATCTTAATTCTGCTTGAGATACTTGGATACACTTAGTGTGAGACCCTCTAGGCCTTTTACTGGTTGGCATTAGGTGGGTTTGCCTAAAGTCCATGATTAATGTCTAGCAACGGGTCAAGGCAACCATGTGAAATAAGTTAACACTAAATTGACATGTCACCTCATACGAACGATTAATGTGTAATTTAATCCCTTTGTCTCAATATCTTATCAAGTAGGATTCATGGAAGTTTCATAAACCTATATGCTTGACCTGTTGTTCATTTAATACCTCAAATAAACTCATCATTTCCCCATAGCCATGGGTTTTCATGGGATAATTTTATTTCAATCAAATGGCCAAGATATTAACTTCCATAAATGGAAAGGACACTTCATTCCTCGACTTATCCATTAACAACATGTCACTCATGACGCACCCAACGTACCCTACTTCTCGCAAACTATCTGCGTGACAGGTTTCATCAATAAATCTAAGTGCGTGAGTAATTACATAAGTTAATGATAATATTCAAGTCTAAGGACCATTACACATGCTCATAGATAGTAATTTTTGATGACACCAAGACAAGAGGAATTACTACTAGCGGGTCTATTCTCGTAATCTCCTATCTTGGAGATTACCAAGTGTGAACTCCATGAGAGAGAGTCTCATCTTCTTACGAGTACTCGCACACGACGGCCTGTTTACTATGTGTACTATCATAGTATGTCATCAAACCATAGAAAATTATTTCATAATATTGTTATAGAATTTCATGGTTCTCATCATAGCGGGGATCTTCGATGACGTTATTAATGGAACAGATATTCCAGGACATTATCATATTATAGTCATACAGAACAATGAATAATATATAATAAGTGTTCATTCATGTAATCAATGTAAAAAACAGTTGGTTCTCAGGACACCAACCTTAACTAACTCCCACTTGGACTAGATCCAACTGCCCATGGATTTTAGTCCGTTGGACCTTACATGATGATCATGTTTCTCCTGAGTCAAGGCTTTAGAAAAGGGGTCCACCACGTTGTCTTCTATGAAAATACTGCTCACTGCAACTTCAACTCTCTGAGAAAAATCCCTCAAGAGATGATACTTCCAAAGTATGTGCTTTGTCTACTGATGTGACATTTGATCTTTTGAAAGTGCCACCGCTGCAGTATTATCACAATAGAGTGTGATATGATATTTATTTCTAGGTACTACATCTAGCTCTTAGATTAAGTTTTGCATCCATACTTCTTCTTTAGCCACTTCATAAGATACAATATACTAGGACTCTACTATAGAACTTGCGACCACACTTTCCTTTGACCTCTTCCAGCTCACTGAACCTCTATTCAAACTGAATATGAATCCAGTCTGTGACTTCCTGTCATCTTGATCAGTCTGGAAACTAGCATCTACATATCCTATGTTGACTAGTTGCACATCTCCTCCATAAACTAGTAAACAGATCCTCCGTATGCCTTAGATACTTAAATATTGCCTTGACTACCATCCAATGGCGGTCTCCTAGATCAGCATGATAGCTGCCTACCACACTCAATGTGTAAGAAAAATCATGCCTTGTACATAGAATATCATACATGACTGACCAAATCGTGAATGCGTATAGGATCCTTGCCATTTTATTTCATTCCTCATGTGTCTAAGGACACATTTTCTTAGAAAGATAAATTCCATGTGACACTGGAAACAATCCCCTCTTGGATTGTTCCATACTAAATCTCATCAATATCTTTTCAATGTATGAACATTGACTCAGGCCCAACATTCTCTTGGATTTATCATGATTGATCTTGACACCAAGAATATATGTTTCCTCTCCCAAGGCTATCATGGAGAATCATTTATCTAACCATGCATTAACTGTATGTAAGATAGGTACTTCATTTAAAATTATTAATATTACATCAACATACAATATTAGTAAAATGGCTGCACATCCACTAATCCTTTTTGAGACACAAGGCTCAAATTTGTTCTTAATAAATCAAAATTATATTATGGATTCATCAAAATTAATGTTACATGACATTGATGCATGATTTAATCCATAAATGGATTTTTAAAAATTTCATACCATGTTGGAATCCTTTGGAGTCACAAACACTTCATGTTGTGTCATGTAGTCATATTCCTGGAGGTTCCAGTTAAGGAATTATGTTTTGATATCCATTTTCCAAATTTCATATTCATGGTAAGTAGCAATGGCCAATAAGATTCTGATGTATTTCAGCATAGAAACTGTTGAAATGGTTTCATTATAGTCATTTCCATGACGATGTCTAAAACATTTTGCAAACAGTCAAGCCTTATAGGTTCTGACTTTACCCTCCATGTCTAGTTTCTTCCTAAATACCAATTTATTACCAACAGGCTTTACATAAACTAGAGTATCTACCAAAATCCCGACTTAGTTTTGGTACATGGAGTCCATTTCAGAATTCATGGATTCTTGCCACTAGGTAGTGTCTGTGCCTTCAACTTCTTCCATATAGGTAAGAAGATCATCATTTTCAACCAATAATGAGTCACCATCCTTAGTGACAAGAAATCCATATCATTCTGGTTCTCTCACCTCTCTAGTTCTCTTATGTAGTTCTTGTGTCTCTAGAACAGATTGTTCTTCCACGGGGATTTGCGGAATCTGTTCTTATACCGACTTCTGTATATCTTGAGCCTCAAATTCATCGAAGTCTATCTCTCTCCCACTATCACTTTTGGATATGTGCTCCCCCTCAAGGAATATGGCGTGTCTAGACACTATAACCATTTTGATGAGGGTTTTTATAGGTAATATCCCATTTTTCCCTTGCGATATCCTACAAAGATACACATTGTGCCTCGGGGTACAAGTTTGTTACCTGGAGAGGCCTTAACGATTTATTGTTACCCCAAACATGTAAACTGTATAACATGGATTTACGTCCACTCCATAACTCATATGAAATACCATTTCTCGATTTAGTTGGTACTTATTTTAGTATGTGTGCTTCTGTTTGTAATGCATATCCCCAAAAAGATAATGGAAGACTCGCATGACTCGTCATTGATCTCATCATGTCCAATAGGGTGGGATTCCTCCTTTCACTTACACCATTCCACTAAGTTGTGTTAGGAGGACTGAGTTGAGATAAAATCACAAACTCCCATAGGAAATCAATGAATTCATGATTAAGATATTATCCTCCACTATCGGAGCGGATTTTCTTAATCTTCATACCAAACTGGTTCTCAACATCATTCTTGTATTCTTTGAACAGATCATAAAAATATAACTTATACCTCATTATGTAAATATATCTATATCTACTAAAATAATCAGTAAAAGTTATGAAGTACGAGAACCCACCCCTGGATTCAACTAAAAATGGTCCACACATATCGGTGTGAAATAGTTCTAGAATCTCTTTATCCCATTCACCTTTCCCACTAAATGGGACTTGGGTCATTTTTCCTTGTAGACATGCATGACATACACCAATTGGTTTTACTTAGAAAGAATCTAAATATCCATATTGATGTAATTCTGTCAAACGTTTCTCATTGACATGACCTAGCCGGTGATACCAAAGTTGGGTGTGGAATGACTCATGTAAATTAACATTTTCATCGATTTCCATTACATGGTTTGTGTATTCTAAATCATAAAGGATGTTATAAAAATGTGCCATACGAAAATAAATTCTATCTTTATAAAAGTAGAATCAACCACTTCAAAACTTGAAGATGAATCCATCAGTATCTAATCTGGATACTGGAATAATGTTTTTGGTTACAAAGGGTACATAATAACATTCTTTCAAAACCAAGACCATCCCAGTTGGCATTGTGAGGTGGTAGTCCCCAATAGCTACAACAGAAAGTCTGGATCAGTTGGGTGCTCATAGATCTACCTCCCCACAATCAATCTACTTGAATTTACTTGGTTCTTATATTTGGATACATATGTCAGCACTACAAGCTATATTTAAAAGCCAATTTGTAGAAACTGATAGATTGCACTCAATGAAAAATGCACCTAAAGATTCCCCTTGCTTCCTTGGCTGGGTGAAGTTTTTCATCCAGTGGGCCTTCTTGCCACATGCAATACAAACATCATCCTTTTCTCTTTTCTCACCTTTGATCTACCTTTTCAGGGAAGGAATTGAAGAAGCTTTGGGCTTAAATCTCTTTGTATTCTCTTTCCTTTTATTCACCATGAGGATAGAAGGCCTTTCATTCTTCATGTAATTATCCACTTGGTGAATGAGGATAAGAAGATCAGACAGAGACTTCTCAATGTTATTAATGTTGAAATTCACAATAATGTTTGAGAAGCTCTGGGGGGTGATGCAAGAATGAGATCGGTACCCAGTTCTCCAATGATTTTAAACCCCAGAACCTCCAAGAACTCAATGTAACCAATGAGCTTTACTACCTGAGGACCATCTAGGGAACCCTCTCTAAGATTTCTCTCGAATAGAGCCTTGAAGATCTCATACATTTCTTAACTTGCTCTCTCCTGCTATAGACCACATAGGTGCTCGAGCATACTATAGGAATCCATATCTTCATGATACTTCATGAGCTCACTAGACATTGATGATAGCATCAAATATTGAATGTCAAATGCATCGTTCAATTGTTGATCATAGACTAGTAAATCATCATCACTTACCCCTTGGGCGGGCGAATCAAGAAGTGGGGACTCCAGCATGTAAAACATTCATTCATGGCTTAGGATAACCCTAATGCTCTTAAACCATTCCTGAAAGTTGATGTCGGTTAGAATATTTTCTTTATCCAGAATTAATTATTGAGAAAATGTGGTTGATGGGTTTTTCATATTGATTCTACAAATTAAAAGAGTAAATTCATCAGTACATTCTTGATTACATTTTATGAGAAATAATAATTTTTATTAAGTCTCCCACTATTTTATCATGTCCCAATGGTCCTCACCATTGCACTTGGAATGTCTAGTTGCATTGAAATTCTAGTGGCAAGGACCCATATTCCCCTTCGCATAGCCCCAGCAAGGGTTGGTCAAGTTATTAGAAGATATTTAGCTAGAAAGGTCTTTTCTAACTGTGAGATTACAGTTCCTTGATATGTTGAGTGGACTCCCTAATCCTGAAATCCTGACTTGTATTTCCTCAACTATTGCCGCCAATATTACACCAAGTCTAGTAAGGGTTACTCCTCTTGACGTAATATGGTTAACTCAACCGGAAACCTTTCATAACGGCTTCATTTATAAAAGTGTGTGTCCTAACAAGGGTTGGTCAACACACATAATCTTATTGATTATTTCCCTTAATCATCTAACAAGAGGCTTAGTCTTACTTAATATGGTATTGAGGGCTTTTAATATTTTATTCTTAGTTTAGCATTATCACATTCTTGTTAATATTAAGTGCTTCTTTCTTATGTGATTAACCATGTTCTGTTATTTTTTACGAATATTCTGGTTTTTATTTTATTCCATCTATGCATGATTGATCATTTTATTAACTAGGTGATCACAACAACACATACATAATAAATAAACCATGCAATCTGACATAAATAAAATAAGATGTCATGATCATGAGCTTCTATTGGTTATCTTATCTAGCGGTTTGATAAGCTAACCCTGACCTAGGGAAAAACACCTTGAACCGATGGTTCATGTTTTGCAGCTCCCACCTGTCCACCTTTGTATCTTTTTGGGTTGGTTTCGCCTCATATTCGGGTTTTGAACCGTCTCCTCTGGCTTGGGAGATCCTCTATTCCATGGGTTTTACATAAAAAAACCATGTTCACACATTCTCTATATTTTATTGGAAGAAAGCTCACATGCCAACAAATTTAAATTAAAAAAATTTAAATGAAACCATACACACATACAATGGGTCTTTGTTCTAGCTCATGATCATCCATAGTATGAAACAACATTTACACATATTTAGCATTAAAATTCATTTAATAGTTATATTTATCCAAGATAAGCAGCGCTTGAATTCAATTAATTATGATCTTATAATTAATTAATTCATTATATTAAATTCTTTTCTGAATTTCCTTGAGATTCTTTTCATCCACATTCCTTGTACGGGCCTTTGTACTTTGGAGGAAACCTGGTGAAATTCCATTTCTGGAAATTACATGGAATGTAGTTTATATTTACATGGCATGTATTTTTTTCACCCTTTATCGAAAGTACATGCTGGGGGATTTAGTGTGTTTTCTCGACTTTGGAAATTTTTGAGTACACAACATGTAGATTAATCTGACAAGGCATGTACATCCTTGTTATGTGGTTACCCGCCTGGTAATCTCATGTACGCGAAACACGGCTTATCCTTGTACACGGTTTTACATGGTCAAGATCTTAACACATGGTGTGTTGATTAAACATACACGCCGTGTATTCTAGTTCAAAGTGTCGTTCATTTTTGGGCAACATGGTGTAATAAAACTCATGTATACTCAATTCACATGGCATGGTTTGCCAGACCAGTACTAGTTCGTCGAACCTAAGTACACAGTGTGTAGTTTTTATTACATGCCCTCTATTCCCGTGTTCTGCATAAGCAAAAGAGAGTCTCCTTCAGATGACTTCATTCCTCTTATTTTAAAAAAAAATTAAAATTAAAAATTTGTTTCTATGATGTGAATCGAGAAACGAAGAAAGAGGAAAAGATCTTGTTCATTCAGTTTTTATAAAATGATTTGAATTGAATCAAATATAAATTCATAAATTATCAATGGAAATTAAGAAACTATAATCAATGTTGTAACTGCCCTCTGAAACCAATTGAAGGTTCTGAGAGCAGCTGATGCTCATGGTTGGATGTGCCCACATGGCATTTTTTCATTAGCAATGATCAATCCGAGAACAATAAGACGATAAATGCTAGTATCCCCAGATCGATTCACAGAAATAAACAAAGAAGAATAGAGGTCCCATAACCACAATAGTGGATCATCACATGTTGATTATAAATAAATTAATTAATTAAAAAGATGTACCTTTTGGGTGTTCTTTATTCGTTGATATTCTTGATCACGTTCTGATGTGATTCGTCGTTGCATCATAGGATACAAGTGTAGACTTCCTCTAGTGGTGATCCACACGTGCAACTCGTATCTCTGGATGTCACCAAAGGAGTCTCTGGGAGCTACCGTGGATAAAACTTTTCATGCATTGTACGCTTTAGATCATCTTGATCTGATGGAAGTGGATCTCTCTCGGTCTTGAGAATGCTCTTGGAGGACGGATTTCATTCGGTTTTGAGAGAATTATCCAGAATTGTTGTTCAAAACGATTCTCTTGAGTGTCAAAAGAGTTGGGGTTGTGAGGATATTTATAATATGGTTTGAGGTTGTAGAGTTATGAAAAAAATAAACGTGTTACGCATTTTATTTATTTCATTAAATATTATGAAAACATCATAGTCGAGTCAATAATTCCATGATATGCGCCCACACTGATTATAATAAATATCATTTAATAAAACAATATTTCATCAAAATCCCAACTTGAAATACTACATGGAGTGTAATCATAAATACACGGCATGTACTTGTTTTTCACTAAAAACTACATGGCGTGTAATAATTAATACACGGTGTGTACTTGTTTTTCAAAATAAAAACTACCCAGCGTGTAATCATTAATACACGACGTGTACTTTTTTTCATTTTATTCACCCTCAAACATCAAAATGATTTAGGATTCCTTGAATATTTATTAAACCACTTAAGGGAAGAATCATTATTCTACTTGAGAAACATGGATACACTTAGTGTGTGACCCTCTAGGCCTCTTTCATGTTGGCATTAGGTAGGCTTGGCTAATGTCCATGATTAATGTCTAGTAGTGGGTCAAGGCACCCAAGAGAAATAAGTAGATTCCGCATTGACGTGTCACCTCATATGGACACTTACTATGTAATTTAAACCCTTTGTCTCAATATCTTATAATGAAGGTTTCATGAAAGTGTCATAAACCTATATCCTTGACTGGTCGTTCCTTGACTACCTGAAAAAAACTCATCATTTCACCATGGAAATAGAATTTCTTGCTACAGTTCCATTTCAATCAAAGGGCTGGGATATTAACATTGATAAATGGAAGGGACAAATCCTTCCTCGACTATTCCATTACCAACATGTCACTCATGATGCACCCAACATACCCCACTTCCCACCAACTGTCTGCGAGATAGTTTTTGTCAGTAAATCTATGTACGTGAGTCATTAGATGATTTAATGATAATCTTCTAGTCTAGGGTCTATTAAACACACTTGTAAATATTAATGTATGATTACACCATGACATGCGGAATTATTACTAGCGGGTCTGTTCTCATAATCTCCTATCTTAGAGATTACCAAGTGCGAACTCCATGAGAGAGAGTCTCGTCTTATTACTAGTTCTCACACATGATGGTCTGTATACTATCAGTCCTATCATAGTATGTCATCCATCCATAGAACATTATTTAAGAATATCGTTATAGCATTTCAAGGTTCTCATCATTGCAGGGATCTTCAATGACCATATTAATGCAATAGATATTCAAGGAAATTATTATATTCTTGTCATACAGCACAATGAACAAAATATAATAAGGGTACATTCATGTAATCAAAGTAAAAAATAGTTGGTTCTCAGGACACCAACCCTAAAAGGGTTTTCTTTATCATTTAGTGTTGTGTGTAAAAATATAGTAAGAAGTAAAAATTTATGTAATTTATCATAGTCTAAAAAAAGTATATCAACATCCCCCATGCATATATATTGGTTTGCTAGATGATTATACAATTTATATATACTGTAAATAAAGATAATATGACAATAATGATTATTTGTGACCTTCAAAGTGATACTAATTTATCTCAATTTACAATGTCGTATTTTATTTCTAAAAATTGAAATTGTTTTTCATATATTTAAGAAAACATGATAAATAGAGGTACTAGAAATTATTATATCTTTACAAATAATAAAATTAAAGATATCATCACAAATCCATGAAAAGTGATATATTCTATATACTAAATATGATATATATGTTCATTTCTATCCTCTCACAAAAATATTATGGTAAAACACACCCCCACATTGATTTGGATCTAATTAAAAAATGGTGTATAACCACGACAGATGTCATTATCAATGTGTGATATAATTATTTAACAATTGTCAAGTGATCAATTTATTATAATTAGCATCAGTAAATAAGATTACAGGAGGTGTTATTTTAATGTGAGATTTGATGTACGTTGGACTCCTCATGTGTCAATCATGTTTTAATGATCACAAATCTCTTTATTATTAATTAATCTCGATCTTCATTGCACATATTTCTAATGCTCTTCAATCTCAATAATAGCTACACATCATATTTTTATAATAACAAAGATTATGGATGTTAATTACTCTCTTTATTATTTACAAGTCTTATGCATGATCACAATTCTCACATATATTATCACACCATTATATTTATTTACTTTCTAATGATTAACCGTAATCCATATTATGCATATCACTGTCTTAGTCCAAATATAGATATTTATCTAAGGACTCACCATGACCAGACACTGTGACAAGACACCGTGACCTAGACACCGTGACCAGACACCGTGACCCAGACACCGTGACCAGAAACAATGACCAGACACTGTGACCAGACACCGTGACCAGACACCGTGACCAGACACCGTGACCAGACACCGTGACCAGACACCGTGACCAGACACCGTGACCTGACACCGTGAAGTACTCACTGTGAACCAGTCACTGTGACCACTCACCGTGAAGGACACACCTTGAATTTCATACCGTGAACCACATACCGTGAAGAAGACACCGTACCCATAATCACTATGACACTGTTTCTTATGTTTTTGTCAATATTATTTAAATAATGCTAACGGTCATATTTGTTGTTTTTATTCCAATTAATGTTATTTAATGATAGTTTTTGGCATGTCAAGAAACCCTAGAAAAGGGAATCATTCCTACTTCCAGAACTCGTGGAATATAAGAAAGACTGAGATGTAGTACATGTGCAAGAAGGAAGAAGCAATAAGAAACAACACGAAGAACATACATACATCCGAGTGCACTGTTCTGAAAAAGAAGAAAAATCCTGAACAAGAAGGAGATTGCAAGACCTTAAAAGAACTCTCATGAGTGAAATCTAATACTGCTGAAGAACACATGACGAATAAAGGGATCTTTCTCACTCCTGAAGAAGAAAATCTGAACTATGACACTCTGTTTTTCAATAGAAAAACCAGAGAAGGACTTAGAAGAAATCCTGATAAATCCAACGAGTCCAGATCTACATTGATAATCACTACAGATTTCTAAACTCCCATCTATATTCTCTATGTTATTTATTTATTAACTTTCGAGAAGTGTGGTGTAATCTTTATATCTTTACACACACTATCTCTTGCTCTGAACTAGAGGATATCAAAATCCTCACTCAAATTCTATTTACATCTGTTTACCCACGTCAATTGTAGAATAGGTCCTTGTGTCACCTGGTCTTTGTTTTTTCTCCCACGAAAAAACAGTGGTAGAGGTCCCTGCGTGGCATGGACAGTTTTGTAAAACTGTTGTTAACCCCGATCTAGGGTGTGGATAACATTTATATATATTTAACAGGACTAATTCTCAGCTTGAGACTAAACCTCTTGTTACATCTACTGAGCATATTTTATTTAAGTTTAACATATAATACATATATCTTATTTATTCTACTGCTATTACTTTGAAATAAAAAACTATTTTAAAGCAACATCGATAGATAAATTAGGAAGTGTTTACACTTATTGTAAATCAATAGGTTAGCTTCAAAAGTTAGTTTTATATTGTGGTTAAATTCACTGAGACTTAATCAATCTTTGAGAAGCTAAGTGAACATTTACAATCTTTATAAATTCACTACAGTTCAAATTATTCTATAAATCGGGGAATTTTAACTAGACAATATTTTAGCAGAAATTTTAATTGGAACTCAATTCACCCCCCTCTTGAGTGACCACTCCGACCAACATTTTGTATCAAATGTTTAGTTTTTGTTCAATGATTTTTGAAATACTATTTTTTTCAACTGTGATTTTAGTTTCATCTTTAAAGATGATAAATTTCTATTAGATCTAAATATTTATATCTTTAATTATCTTTCTAAAATCTAGTTATGGATAATAGACTAGAGGGTGCTGCTACTAACATGCCACCTTTCTTAAATGGTACAAACTATGCTCAGTGGAAACTTAAAATGAAAATTCATTTTGAAAGCATAGGTTTTGATATTTTTACTACTATAGAATCAGAATATAAACTTCCCACTACTTCTAGATCAACTTGGGATGAAACTACAAAGACTGCTTACAATAATAATTGTAAATCCATGAATGCCATGTACTGTGCTTTCAGAGATGAAGAGTTTAACAGAATTTCTGCTTGTAAAACTACTTTTGAAATTTGTGATACTTTGGGTGTTTCTCATGAAGGAACAACCAATGTTAAAGAAATGATATTAAATACTTATACTATTAAATATGATAATTTTAAAATTAAAATTGATGAACCCATTTATGATATGTATCTTAGGTTTAATGAGATAGTTTATACATTTAATTCACTTGGAAAGGCTATTCCAGCAAAGGAACTAATTATGAGGATTCTGAGATGTTTATCAAACTGATGGAGAGGCACATCTGTTTCATTTAGAGAGTCATGTGACATTGCTGCTCTACCTATCAAATAACTCATTTGTAATCTTATGATGTATGAGGAATAACTCAATGTGAATCAAGAGGAAGATAATAAACCTAAGAGGAAATCAGAGGCTTTCAAGACTACTGCTTCAATGAGCAAGGACAAAGATAAAGTACAACTACCCACTGACATTTCAACCAGTGAAAATTCAGACTCTGATAGTGATGCTGAAATGGCTCAGATAGCCATAACGTTTAAGAAATTTTATAGGAAGAATATGTTCTTCAAAAAATAGAATTACAAAGGAAAGTATGAAAATAAGGGACATTGGAAGAGGGATTGGAAAAATCTTGATAAAAGTGATGAAGTTGTTTGTTATGAGTGAAAAAGTGAAGGACATATTAAAGCAGACTGCCCAATGCTCAAATTCAAGAGAAAATATGATTACAAGGACAGTAAGTACAAAAAGGCTATGAAGGATACTTGGAGCGCTTCTGAGGATAGCTCCAGTGAATCTGAAGCTTCTAAGACTGAAACCAGAAATAAGGCAAACAAGTGTTTTATGACAAATACATCTGAGGAAAATTGCTTAAAGAGCTACTGTAGAAAGACTTGGTACTTGGACAGTGGATGTTCAAGACATATGTCAGGAGACTTCTCATTATTTAAAAGCTTAGTCAGAATTGATGGAGGCATTTTCACCTTTGGTGATAATTCTAAAGGGAAAATCATTGGCTTAGGCCAGATTGGTAACACTAACTCAGTATTAATTTCTAATGTTTTATTCGTTGATGGACTTAAATATAATCTGTTAATTATTTCTCAGTTATGTGATTATGGTTTTAACGTTAAATTTGAAAATGATTCTTGCAATGTTTTTAATTCTAAAAATGATTTAGTATTTTCTACCCTGCGAAATGAAAATGTTTGTGCTGTTGATTTAAATTCTTTAGCCATGAAAAATATTACTTGTTTAAATTCTTTTCATAAGGATTCATGGCTTTGGAAGAGAAGATTATGACACTTCATTATACACTCACTTAGATAACTTACTTAGAAGAACTTAGTGAGAGACCTACCCAAACTTGAGTTTCCAAATGACATAGTTTGTAATCCCTGTCAAAAGGAAAAGCAACACAAAATCTCTTTCAAACCAAAGAAATAAGTTTCAACTTCCCAACCTCCGGAGTTGGTTCACATGGATTTGTTTAGACCATAATGATTTTCTAGATTAAATGGGAATCACTATTTCTATGTCTTAGTAGATGACTTTTCTAGATATACTTGTGTATACTTCTTAGCTCACAAAAGTGAAGCTTGTTCTTACTTTGATAAATACTCCAAATATGTATAGAGCCTTAGTGGACTTGAGATTACAACAATAAGAAGTGATCATGGCCATGAGTATGAGAATCATGAATTTGAATCCTATTTCTCACATAATGGCTATAGTCATAACGTTTCTGCCCCTAGGACACCTCATCAAAATGGTGTTGTAGAAAGGAGGAATAGAACCCTACAAGAAATTTCCAGAACCATGATTAATGAATATGACCTGCCAATTTATTTTTGGGATGAAGCTGTTAATACACCTTGTTATATTATCAATAGAGTCTTGATTAGACCTGTTCTGAAGAGGACCCCTTATGAGTTGTGAAACCATAGGAATCCTAAGGTTAACAACTTCAGAGTCTTTGGCTGCAAAGTCATTATTCTTAATACCAAAGATAATCTTGAAAAGTTTTCATCCAAGAGTGATGATGGAATTTTCCTAAATTACTCTATTTCTATTAAATCTTATAGAGTTTTCAATAAAATAACCAAGTGTGTGGAAGAATCTGTTCACATCATGTTTGATGAAACTGATCCACATGAGCCTAAAACTTCTCTTGAAAATCTTGAAGAAGATTTATCTATTATAGACCTTAATGACAAATCAAATGAACCTGCTATAAAGACAACCAGTTCTGGAAATTTTCCAGATCCTGCTTCTATTGATTCCCAACCTGTTGGTGAAACTGATGTTTCTACTCATACCTTTACTAGATCAACTAGAATTATAAAGAATCATCCTTTAGATGCTGTTGTAGGAAATCATGATAGAGGGACACTGACTAGAGCTTCTCTTAGAAATCAGGTTGAACATCAAGCCTTCTTATCATAGCTTGAACCTAAAAACACTGATGATGCTATTAATGATGAATTTTGGGTAATTTCTATGCAAGAAGAACTCAATCAGTTTGAAAGAAATAATATTTGGAATCTTGTTGGAAGACCTAAGGACACATTCACAATAGGCACAAAATGGTTATTTAGAAATAAAGTAGATGAATCCGGAAACATAGTTAGAAATAAAGCTAGATTAGTTGCACAAGGCTACAGTCAAGAAGAAGGTATTGTCTATGAGGGGACTTTTGCTCCAGTAGCCAGAATAGATGCTATTGGGATTTTACTTGCTTATTCTGCACATCTAAGTTTCAAACTATATCAAATGGATGTCAAGATTGAATTCATAAATGGATATATTGTTGAGGATGTTTTTGTTGAACAACCACCTAGATTTTCAAACCCTCATTTTCCAAATCATATTATCAATCTATCAAAATCTTTATATGGTTTAAAGAAAGCTCCAAGATCTTGGTATGATAGATTAAGTAATTTTCTAATTTCTAAAGGTTTTACAAAAGGAATAGCTGATTCTACTCTGTTTATAAAATGAATTTCTAAATATGTTTTAATTTGTACAAATTTATGTAGATGATATTATCATTGGATCTTCAAAAACTACATTATGTACTTATTTTTCTAAAATGATGCAAAATGAATTTGAAATGAGTTTAATGGGTGAACTTAAATTCTTTCTTGGTTTCCAAATCCTTCAAAATGATAATGGAATTATTTTAACTCAAAGTAAATATAGTAGGGATCTTTTAAAACTTTTTGGATTGGAGAGCACAAAAAGTAGTGACACTCCCATGAGTACCACTTGTAAGATGGATCTTGATGAAAATGGTAATATGTTGATCAAGCCACTTACAAGGGAAAGATTGGAAGTCTACTCTACCTGACTACTAGTCGTCCTGATATTATGTTTAGTGTGTGTATATGTGCTCGTTTTCAAGAAAAACCTAAAGAGTCACATTTAAATGTTGTAAAGAGAATTTTCAAATACCTCAAGAATACTCCCAATTTAGGACTGTTCTATCCCAAAGGACAATCATTTGAATTAGTTAGTTATTCTGATGCTAACTTTGCTGGATGTAAGCTAGATAAAAAAATCACCTCTATAACATGTCACCTTTTAGTAAAGTCACTAGTATCATGGTGTAGTATGAAACAAAATTTTGTTGCATTATCAACTGCAGAAGCTAAATATATAGCTGCTGAAAGTTGTTGTGCAAAAATTTTGTGGATGAAACACACATTACTAGACTATGGATATCAATTCAGACATGTCTCAATAAATTGTGACAACACAAGTTCTATTAATATTTCTAAGAATCATGTTTCTAATTCTAGGACAAAACATATTGATGTAAGACATCACATTTTGAGGGATCATTATCAAAAAGGTGATATCACTTTTGAATTCATTGGTACAAAATATCAACTTGCTGATATATTCACTAAACCATTAAATTCTGTAAGATTAGACTACATCATTCATGATCTTGGTATGATTAATCATAAATGAATATGTTACTGATTTTAATGTTTAATACTTTACTGTACTTTACTTTATGCTTTCATACTTACTGTTTCCATGTTATTGTTTTATGCTCACGGTCTGACAACTCACTATCTCACCGTGACTATATAAAATGCTCACTGTCTCACCATGATGACTACAAACTGTCTCACCATGATGACTAGTTTTCTGTCTCACCATAATGCCTACACACGGTCTCACCGTGAGAATTATGTTTATTTTTTTTAACCTGTATCGCGGTAATTTTTATTTCACCACTATTTGATTTCCTACATTTTTGTTTTTATGACGTTTGACATTCCCAAATGATAAAACATAAGGGTTTCATTCGATTCCTTACCCGAACTCTCTCCTGATCCTTTTCTTCCCTCTCGCCCTAACCTTTAGTGAATGCAAAGGATAAAGCATCCATCCTCACCCTCGTCTGAGAAGCACCTATCTAAGAAACAAAAGAGGATACCGAGGATAGATCCCGAAGGACCTCTAAACCCAAACCTAGTAAGTCGTACAGTTGTACACGAAAAAGTGGTTTGACCTGAATGGATTCTATCAAGTAGATCTTTAGTTTTTAAAGACTTAAGAGAACAAGGATGTATTGAATTGTTCAATGGATAGAATATACTGATTCACCCAACTCTTGTATATCAATTCTATCAGTATGTGAAGTTTTCTTTTGAGTTTGGAGAAAGATTTATGGTGACTAGCTGGATCGATGTTAAGAAGTTCTCTTTCTCTTCAAGGTTGTGGGCTGCATGCCTAAGAATTTCACATGAAGGAATTTGTGAAGATTACCAGAGATACCCTCCTACAAAAACCGACATATTTAACCTAGAGATTGCTTTGGAAAGTCTAACTAGAAATGGAACCAAGTGAAGTGCCATAGCTGCTAAACTAGATGGAGAGACAAGACTTCTGTTTAAGTTTGTTCAAAATTTGGTTAGCCCAAGAAAAGGGGATTTTTCTATGATGAAGTATCAGGATGTGTTCCTGATTCACCTGTGGAAGAATGGCCATAAGATCAATCTGTGTAGGTATGTTATCAACCATATCTGTAAGCTGATCATAGTAACATCCAAATCCACCTCCCTGTTTTACTCAAGGATGATTTCAGCTATATTAGTTTCAAAAGGGATGGTTGGACCGAATGAAGAAAAGTTAGAGGACCTTGATTTCTGCCTATCCATGCCTATCATCAGAAGGATGAAGATAATCTGGAATCCCTGGATGAAGAAATGGGTTGAGTATAGTGATCAACTGTATAAAAGGTTTAATCTTGTTGACTATCAAAGAATTCCTAAGAACATAGGTGATCCAGTTTTGGAACCAGATGAAGTGGCTGAGTATTTAGAAGAAGAAGAACAAGAAGAAGTAACAGCTGAAGTACCAACTAGATAAGATCCTATAATACTTCCAATGGAAACAGTTCCGGTTGAAGAGGAAAGGGTTGTTGGCCCGGATGTTATCCCTGCTGAAATACCTCAAGGAGAAGAAGTTGTTGTTGAAAAGGAAAGGACTAAGTATCCTTTAGTTGTTCTTCATGATGAAGAAGCTCATCCCAATTCTGCAAGGAAATTGGTTTTTCCTATTTTAGAACAGCAATCAACCTTAGAGGAAGATCTTGTTTAAGAGACTCCTTCTGTTCAAAAAGAATCAAGTCTGTAAGCTTATCCAGTGGAACAATCGATTCCTGAGACTATTCCATCTGCTGAAGAAAGAATGGAAATTTCCTTTCAGCTGGCAAGGAAAGAGTTTGTTGAAGATATTAGGGATGATATTGTGGATCTTTTCCATGTACTTGAAACTCATGAATCTGGAAGGGAAGCACAAGTTGAGGGGGAGGAACCTCAAAATCTTGATATTGTAGAAGCTGGATCTTCTGAAGCTTGTCAACCTTCTATCAATTTTTTATGTGCAATCTCTGTATGAGTTCCCAAGATTTTATGATGTGAATGAGTCACAACAAGTAACTGCAAATGGATTGGATATTTCTTCTCTGTTTCAACTGAAGTCCTTAGCTCATTCAGAACTAGAACCAGAGCCCCAACCTCAATCTGAATCAGAATATGAGTCTGAATATGACTTTGAACCTCAACCAGAATCTGATCCTATACCTTTACCTACATCCTTACATAAGATTTAATACTTTGTGACCAAAGATGATTTGAAAGTTTTTGGAGAGACTTTGTTAGCTGGAGTTGAGAAAATTCTCTCCACTCAACCTCTCCCAGTGACTCAGTTATGTCAGGAAGATTCAGCAATTCTCTTGGAAAATATTATCTTGAATATTCAACCAAGGATGATCCAATAAATTAAATATGCCAGAGTAGAGAATAAGCTGCTGAGTGATAATGTTGACAATCTGAAAAGTATGATAACAAGTCTGTAGAATATGTTATCTTTGAGATCAGAGCCCGCTCCTGTTTCTGCCCCTACACCTGTTGCTGTTTCTACTGAGTCTTCTGATTCCCTCCATGCTAGAGAGATTGTGTCTAAATTTTATCCATACATACTATCTTTTGATGAAAATATTGGAAAAAGGCACACCAAGATGTTGGAACAGATGAGAGAGAACGTGGAAAATCTGATTAAGCTTACAGATGAATACACTGGATGTCTGCAAAAAGTTCTGAAACAGCTCAAAGTTCTAACCGAAGCTTTCGAGGCTTCACCAGTTTCTTGCAAGACCTCCACACCTTCTTTGGATGATTCTATGCGGAGATCCATAATAATGGAAGATTTTCAGAATGCCTTTAGTGGCTTGGATCTATCTTCTTTGTCAGAAGTTATTAAAAATAGTGATAGAGCATTGGACTTGGTTGGGATTCATTCTAAGATTGCCAATGATGCTCAACAAGTGATCTCCAAGAAAATAGATTTGTATCATTCTCGGATTTTCTCTAAAATTGATATGACAGATCACTTTATATATCTTTTGGAAAATTTGAGAATCCCTCTAATTACTCAAGATTTAAAAGCTCGAGTTCAGAAACTTTTAGAGTTCACCAGATTGTTGGAAAGATTTCTGGAAAATAAGGATGATTTTGAAAAGGCTATGCAGTATGGTGGTGAAATCATTACTGATTTCATAAATCTTTTGAAGCCATATCTTCTTGTGCAGAGTACTGTTATAGTTGCTCCAGCTGCTTCACCCCTTAGACCTAGACTACATGCCTTAGCCTCAACTGCCATGAAAGTTAGTCAAGCTCTTTCTCAGATGTGGTCAGTCATTCTTGACCAACCACATCCTAGATCTTCTACTGATCTTAATTTTTCTCCATCTGTTTTTGAAGGTCTACCCTTACCCTCATTGTATACCACATTTATGCCTTCTTCTACATCAGCACCGGTTCTTACTGCTGATAAAGGAAAAGACAAGATGGATCCCTGAAGAGTTCGAGGACTGTTTTACTTTTTGATGGGATGTCTTTTGTTGTTTCATGTTTTATTGGATTCTGAACCCTTTGTTTACTGCCAAATGCAATTTTTCATTTCATTATCTCTACTTTTTGATAATCCTAAAAGGGGGAGAACAACTACATGTGTTAGTTCTATAATATTATAAATGGTGAAACAAAACTACAAGTATCAGTTCTATAATATTTTTTATGCTAGTTATAGTAATTTTCATTTAATTTATATTCTGCCTATATATGATTTGTGATCATCAAAAAGGGGGAGATTGTTGGACTCCTCATGTGTTAATCATATTTTAATGATCACAAATCTCTTTACTGTTAATTAATCTTGATCTTCATTGCACATCTTCCTAAGGATCTTAAATCTCAATAATAGCTACACATCATATTTTTATAATAACAAAGCTTATAGATGTTAATTACTCTTTTTATTATTTACAAGTCTTATGCATGATCAAAATTCTCACATATATTATCACACCTTTATATTTATGATTCACATTCGCCTACTTTCGAATGATTAACCTTAATCCATATTCTGTATATCACTCTCTTAGTCCAAATACATATATTTGTCTAAGGACTCACTGTGAAGGACTCACCGTGAAGGACTCAATGTGACCTGACACCGTGAACAGACACCGTGACCCAGACACTGTGACCAGACACCGTGACCCAGACAATGTGACTAGACACTGTGACTTGACACCATGACCAGACACTGTGACCCGACACCATGACCAGACACCGTGACCAGACACCATGAAGCACTCATAGTGAACCAGACACTGTGACCACTCACCGTGAAGGACACACTGTGAAGTTCATACTGTGAACCACATATCGTAATGAAGACACCATTTCCATTATCACTGTGATATCGTTTCTTAAGTTTTTGTCAATATTATTTAAATAATGCTAATGGTCATATTTGTTGTTTTTAATGCAATTAATGTTATTTAAGGATAGTTGATGGCATGTTAGGAAACCGTAGAAAAGGGAATCATTACTACTACCAGAACTCGTTGAATATATGAAAGACTGAGATGCAGTACACATGCAAGAAGGATCAAGCAATAAGCAACAAGCAACAACACAAAGAACATATGTACATCCGAGTGCATTGTGCTGAACAAGAAGAACAATGCTGAACAAGAAGGAGACTTCAAGACCTTAAAAGAACTATCCTGAGGTAAATCTAATACTGCTGAAGAACACACGACGAATCAAGAGATCTTTATCACTCCTGAAGAAGACAAGCTGAACTACGACACTCTGTTTTTCAACAAAAAAACCAGATAATGGCTCAGAAGCATTCCTGCTGAATCCAACGAGTCCAGATCTACATTGATAATTACTAGAGATTTCTAAACTCTCATCTATCATCTCTATGTGGTTTATTTATTAGCTTTCAAGTAGTGTGGTGTACTCTGTATATCTTTAAACACACTGTCTCCTGCACTGAACTGGAGGATATCAAAATCCTCACTCAAATTCTCTTTACTTCTGTTTACCCACGTCAACTGTGGAAGAGGTCCTTGTGTGACCTAGTCTTTGTTTTGTCTCCCACAAATAACAGTGGTAGAGGTCCCTACGTGGCCTAGATAGTTTTGTCAAACTGTTGTTAACCCCGATCTAGGGTGTGGATAAAATTTATATATATTTAAGAGGACTAAGTCTCTGCTTGAGACTGAACCACTTGTTATATCTGTTGTGAATATTTTATTTAAGTTTAAAGTATACTAAATATATCTTATTTATTCTGCTTCTATTACATTAAAATACAAAACCATTTTGAAGAAACTTTGATAGTTAAAATAGCAAGTTTTTACACTTATTGTAAATCAATAGGTTAGCTTCAAAAGTTAGTTTGATCTTGTGGTTAAATTAACTGAGACCTAATAAATCTTTGAGAAGCTAAGTGAACATTTTTAATCTGTATAAATTCACTACAGTTTAACTTATTCTATAAATCGGGGGATTTTAACTAGACAATATTTTAACAGAAATTTTAATGGGAACTCAATTCACCCCCCTCTTGAGTGTCCACTCCGACAAACAATGTATTATTTTATGGGAGTTTATGTATTTCAAATTTTCCATATTTCTTAACAGGGAGATATGGATTTCTCTTATAAAAATAACATTATATTGGCGGGTGATTCCAAAAACATCTCATTAAATATATTCTATGATTTTCTATAGAAATAATTTTTGATTAGTTTTTAATAGATATGAGTTTATCATGGATGATTAGAAATATATTTTTAATAAATTAAAATGATGGGATGAATGTTATATTATATATATTGATGAATTATTGTAATTTGATTTTTTTTTCACCATTTATAATGTTCTAAAAAGATGTATTTCTATTTTATGATATAATTTTTCATTTTATTTGGATACATTTGAGTTTTTTTAGATGGAAAAACTTTTTCTGAAATATTTTTGGATGAGAAAGATATATTGTTCTAATGTTTCATAAATGTAAATATGTTCATTCTAAGTGATAAATTGAAGATAAATATCTGTATAATCCTAAATTAAAGTGTTTTATGACCATGAATCCAATATTGATTAACTAACATATTCTATGATGTAAACAATGAGTGATGATTCATTGAAATTGTGTAGGTGCTCCATAAACCTAAAAAATTTGTTACATTAACATATTGTATCTATCCTGTAAACATGTAAGGATTCAATGTAAAAATGAATTTTTAATATCAACGATATATGTTAAAATAGTTTATTATGTATGAATGGATATTACTATGTAATAGTAGATCATTTTTGTTGGTTTTAAAGCTAATTTGTGTGATGTTATAAGATGGTTTCAATTAAATATTTGTTATTAAATGTTAAAGAACATATATAATTCTAAAGCATAACATTGATGAGTAAATACATGTTCCCAAAATGGGATATAATTTACTTCAAGTGATATTTTTTAATTATTTAATAATTCACATATATATTTCATGTTTTCAGATTTTCTATATAAAACTGTCTGTAAATCTTAGGGGTGTGTCTAATTATGTATGATATATATATATATACATATTAATTCAAGACTCTTTTGTGATGAGGCATTATTGTTTTATATTTCAAATAATACTGATCGTCTAAAAATGTGTTTATTATAATGGTGTTTTGAATGGGATAGTATTTGAGCATCTGGAAATATTTTTTAGTGTTGTCATTTTAGGAGAATATATTGAAGAAATTTTCATCAACATTATTTTAGTGAGGAATAAGTGATGGGTTTTATTTTAATTCAATAATTAACTATTTAATAATTATTTCAAATAATGATAAAGGAGAGAAAATATTATAGAATTCCATTTTTTTAGATAAAAATAATGAATAAGGGTATAAGAGGGACTTTTATAAATACATGTTATTTTTAATACGTTATAAAATTCATGAGATCATGGTTAATATATTTGAAACTATGATAATATATTATATTGAGGGACAATGTTATATGAATTTTTGGAAACAAAAATCAATAATTCTATGTTAGGAATTCAATTATTGGAATACAATAAACTCTTTTTTTAAAAAAATTTAAAAGATATATAGTGATACAGGTGAGAGACCATATGAATTTTTAAATATTAATGTTTTTGAGAAAAAAATTAGTGAGATGGAATGAGATGGATAACATTTTTATATATCATTGTATACATCTAGTTGATCGTGATCCATTAGTGGATCATCAGATATTTAGATCATAGATTTTTTCTATATTAAAATTATTCAGAAGTGTATAATTGATGTTGAATATTTAGTCTTCTTTCTACGAAGGATATGAATCTATAGTTTCTAAAAAAACATTTTATCAGTTTAATGTATATCATTTTGGTTATATATTCTTTATCGAGAGAGTATAACAATAAATAATCTAGTGAAACTCTATAAAGGTGATATAAACATCTACACTGAAGTGGTAACAATTCGAGCTATTGATTATTATAATGAAGAATCAACTATTTGGATAACTAACAAGTAATGAAAATGAATAATTTTCCCACGTAGGGGTTTGACATTATAAAAATCACCATCATTATTGATCCATTATATTCCATATAAGTTATTGAAAATTAATTATTATATCTATGTGAATCAAATATTAATATTATTTAGATGTTAATTTACTTAAGAATTAAATTTTAACCTCTAGTCTCCAATAATTCAGCCCCCATTTTGTGGTATCATCCGACGAAGGGATAATTGGTGATTATTTTTCACTGGTAAATGTTTTTGTTTGAAATATATAATTTTTATGTAAATATAACTTATTATATAATTCATAAAATCATTATTAGAGATTTAATGGATATATTTAGTCTTAGGAAAATAGATATAAAATATATAAAGGATAATTCCAGGGATAAATATCATAACATTCTCAGAGCATAAAAAATGTAAAAAATTCCATCTATAAAGAATAAAGAAAATTATAAAATGGTGGTTGGGACCTTGATAAATATGAGAATCAAATAACTAATTCATAATAAATATTTAAATGACAAGTAAAATTTAGGGTGATATTTTGAATATCAATGAATAATTGTAGAAATTGTAGTGTGAATTAAGAATGGAATTAACAATTTAAGATTTTTGTTTCCACATTAATTCTAAAAATATAACATAATTTGGAAATTTTTTTATTCCCAATACAATGAATAAGTAAAAAATATTATGTGATAAATATTTAATTCATTACAAAATTTACTAGAAAAAAGGACTAAATAATCATCAAATGATGCTACAAAAATATGATATTTTTTGAGTAAATATAAAAACGTTTATGAATAATAATGAATTACATGGTCACTGTTATAGAATCCAATTATGTAATTTTATTGATAAACTGAATAATTTAATTAATCATGTGGAAAGGTCATTGAAAAATAAATTTTTGAAGAAGATATTTGAGAACAAAATGATTTGGATGACCTACTAGATGATGATCATAAATATCATATATAAAAAATTAAAAACTTGACAAAGAATTAAAATATATGGTGGAGTAATAAAATAATAGAATAAAATGATATAATGAGTTAGAAATATGAGATATATTCTTCATGAATAGAAAAAAGAAATAATCATGATATATATTGAAGATAATATGATGTTAAAATATTTTCAGGATATATTTTTAATTAATAAATAATAATTATTAGGAAAAATCCATTTATCCTTTTAATTATAATAACATAATTATTTTGAATGAAGATTTTATAAAATCTGTTGATTTTAATGATGAATAATCTAAATCAATATAAATTCCATGAATATATGTTTTGTTTAAATGTGCACATGAGAAATTTGACTGTAATTATATTTACACTATCATTTTAAATTCGAACACAATATTTACCATAAAATGGATTATAAAGAAAATGAAAAAACTCTCTCTTATTATTATAATAAATAATTTAATTTTGATGACTTATAAGTTCCAAACCATCAAATGTAGGGCCAAATTCTTCCACGAGAATAAAATTCAATATGGTGGTAAAGGATTATTTTTTATAAACTATGGGGAATCTTGTTCAATTGGTATTCTTGGGGTTGTGTAGTGTTTGGTCACAAATATGACACATTTTGGTACAAAATTTCACTACCAATTGTAATGCATGAAGTTATGGGTATTAATTTGGAAGAGGGGAATTCTGGTTATAACTAATAACAAGTTGTGAATAAAAATATTTGTAATATTACATCAAATAATATAATTTAGTGGGTTAGGGATATGTGAACCAAATGCGATCAACACAGTCAAAATATTGATATTTAAATGACTGTATCACTAATAATGGTTTCAAACACTGTGAAATAAAATGGATATCAAAAATCTAATGATGAAAAATTAATTCTAAATGAATTTTCATTCAATACATGAAGAATCGATATCATATGGATTATTGATATTGAGTTATCTATCCACATGGTTTGTTTTTTTAATATTATTAAAAACATTGAGAAACATGAATGTTGAGAATTAACCATTGGTAGTGATGATCCTTGAAAATCAAGGGTATATACTATATTGAAATAGTTGTATAAAATATGATATTAAATGATTTTTTAACGTAAAACCTAGTACATGATCATTTTATTATTATTAAGATATGTTTAGAGAAGAATGATGTTAATTTCATGATAAATTCATGTGTTATTAAAATATATAGTTATTAATTCATCATGAATAATGGGAAAAATAAAAAATGGTAATCTACTTATAGTTGGTGATCTACTTGACTTCTATCATGGGGATAAAAAAGATGAAAGCATTCTATTCCACATGAGGCTGGGTAATCATTAGTAGAGAAAATATATAACTACTTAAAAACAAGATATTGTAAGATACATTCCCAATATAAAAATATTATATCATTCTAATTTTTGAATATGATCTAATATATTGATGATTCAAATATCACACCAAGAGGATTATATTCTCTATATTGAAACATAGAAATTAATTCATATTAATTTTTGTGTTCTAATTAATCTAAATTATATAAGTGTAATTTTATATTTCATTTTATTTATTGATTAATTTTGGTGAATGAAAATTATGATGTTCATATATAAAAATTCTCAAAATGTTGAGATAATTAATATTTTATAGAGAAACGTTGAAAATGTATTCAATAAATCCATCAGGAAATAGATATTTAACAGTGGGAGTGAATTAATATTTGGGGTTTTTGAATGATATCAATGGAAAAAATTTAATTAATAATCAATCAATAACCAATATAATATCATATTGAATAGTGTTGTAGATTGATTGAATATAATCAATGTTCAGATGTATTGAAATGTTATCACTAAAAATAATGTGTCAAAACTTTTTTGATAGAGTCTTGGAATAATTTTATATAAATAATGAATTTATTACTTATGTGACCAGAAAAAAGTTAAACAATATATGATACAGGGTTTATTAAGGATCTATCTATCATGTACTTTAGTGTTTTTGTTTTCCATTATTATAAAATATAAAAACAATATAATTATAATGTTCGAAGAGAAATTGTATCGAAGAATATATATAGATATATATGTATTGGTACTATGTATAAGTGTTCGAATAAGCGGATACAAATCATGTTTTGTTTGATAATTTTATAATATGTAATAATCATACAAATTATGATGTTTTTATTGATAAATACGAGTCCTCTCAATATAGAACCAAGATGAATTTTGAAAAAAATTGTAGAATAAGAAAAATGTTAGTATAATGTTGTTTATCTGGCTATTGATCAATATATTATTGATGAGGTTGTTTATATTCAATATTTTAGATAATAATGGGTGAAAAGAAAAGCAGATATATATAATATAGTTATAAACCATGGGAAATAGTGAAAAAAATAATAAGACCAGAAATTGAAAACAAAAATAAAGATGTATGTACGTTGAAACATGAAAAGAGGATAATGTCATTGATCATACTATGTGAGAAAATGATATGAATGATGAGATGAATCAAATTTAAAATAAATAAATTTGGGATTCAGTGGAATGTCCAAAATTCATAAATTTGATAGGTGGAGAATTGATGTTTAGAAATAAATTTAGTGATAGGAGTTTTATGATATGAAATAAGAAAAATATACTAGGTAAATGATATAATAATATGGAAGGAATATATATAAATAAGCCCTTTTAACGTTACAATGAAGTGAATCAATTAAAATTGTTTTGTACTAGTTTGACATATGTTAAATAAAATGTATCAAATTAACACCAAAATAGAATCCTTGAATGTTGATTTATTGAAGAAGTCTTTATTGATCAAATAATTGGACTAATTAATGATTATAATATATTTTTGGTGTATAAAGATAGAAATTAATATTATCACTCAAAATAGGATCTTAGATAATGTAATAAAAAAATTATGGGGGATAAATTAAGTTTTTTAATTTACTATAGGAAATGATGAAAATAATATTTTTATCAAATAAATTTCAATGTGTAGAATAATAATTATAGTTTAGGTTGATGAAATTATATTTTCTATTGACCAAGATTGAATTTTTAATGTACTTTCTAGGAAAATGTATGATCAATACATGATAATCACTAATGGAAAATTATATTAGTTTATATAATTATTTTCTATCAAGGATCCAAATTTAATTTATTTTTCAAATGAAGAATGTACCAAATAACTGGTAAAATTTTACTAAATAGAACTATCAAAATATATCTCAATAATAATGCTATTTATATCTAAATTTTTTAGGGAAGGGATAAAAAAAGTTCAACCAAAATAAAATTAAATGATTCCTTTCATTCTTGATGTATTTCAAAACATCAAGAACTATAAGTTCCATTGTTGTTTTTATTCTACACCAATTTTCAATGTGAACCAAGGGAGTCACATATTCCTACAAAAATTATGTTTTGAGTGTAATTTCCCAGAATATCCCTATAACTTTTTTAAATTTATATGGAATTATTTTGAGACTAGGTGATGAGAAGACATATGATTTTAAGGCATGAGGTTCCAAGAATTTAATTTTGAACATTTTTTAGATCACTTAAATAAACATGTGAGAAAGTTTTCATTTCTTTTGAATTGGTGCTTAGATTGAAAATATGAGGGCACTGTTGTTCTCAGAACATCATGATTCTCTTAGAAAGGACTTAACTTCGGCCGCAAAGGGTCTTATTGAAAAGTTAATTTGCATACATTTTTTAAATTAAAAAAATAACATAGAAAATTTTATTTTATATTCATTTCCACTTTTGAGCGACGGACATCTGTGTTGTGGTGCAGTGAACAGTAGACAATGAGGCACCTTAAATGAGGATTGTTAATTGATCATTGGGAAAGCGTAACTACTACACTATTTCATAAATTTAATAGAGTACCAAAAGCATTGCGACATGTTTATTTTTATTAAACAATCGCCTTGGAGAGCTATGAATAAAACACTAAAAATTCTCTAAGGTACTAATGGTAGAATACTTATCCAACAAAGAACAATTAACATCAAAGAAACCCTTGCCAACATTGAATGATGGAGTATTAGAGCACGGGAAAAAATATTTTTGAGAATGTGATAAGATCCGGGAATTAACAAATGGTGAAGAACGACAGTAGGTCGTTGGTCCACAATGACTTTGATCATCATCCATATCCTACAAAATATATGATTACAGGAATGGATTGCTTGGTTCTTTAATTGCATATTCATTATTCTAAAATAACGAATGTGGATCAACCCCCAAACAGGTTGATCAGTAGATCGGGTGTTATTGCAGGAGGTTTCATTCCTTCAAGTTTTTCATGGTGATTGATGATTTCTTTTTAAAACTGTGATCTCATACTTCCCATGTTTCAAACATCTAATGCAAAGGGCATGGTATAACATGAACTAGTCCGAAGCCCCTCCACCTTATTCTTTCTTCATGGAAAAATTCTCATAATGGTTCCAAGGAGAGTAAGAGTCTGTCACAGTGAAGGTGGCATCCATACGGTTATATAGACATAGGCGGTTCAAGAAATAGTCCACCGGAGTAACTCTGGTGGCCCAAACAAGGAATTGACGGCACACTTGTTCTGGTGGTGGACCGCTATAGTGAAGAGGTACGACATTGACCAGCACTAGATGGAGGGGTGACTTGCGTCCAAGCCGCTCATGAATGTTGGCTAAAAGTGGTCTATCAACTGCATGCATGAGTCCAACTGGCTGGAAGTGTCGGCCACATGTTTCAAGCCACAGTCGCGTCTACAGCGTTGGATGAAACTGCCCCACGTCGACTGCAATGCCAGATGGGAGTCGAACGTGGCATCATATCGGGCGACGGAGTCGTCCAACTCTGGTGGACTGGGAAGAATAGTGTGGTGGACCCACATCCCATGACCCAATCGACCGATCCTAGGCTGGTCCATGAACAGTTTGGGTCATCAGACTAGGGTTGGGATGGGGGACCCAGGGTCGGGTCAATCCTACCAGGTTGGACCAACCCTGAACATTATCAACCCATTTTTTGATAAAACATCAATAACTATTATACCATGCACCCAATTGACATGCCATCTATGGAATGGTGACCCTTACAACAAGGCGGTCCGCATGAGATACTATATGTGAGTTTTGGGAGACGCTATCATACAGAAGGGTTGGATTGAACTCGAATCGAATTGGATTGTTTGACTGAAAATGATCATATCTTACAGACCGAGGAATAAGTTCGACGCGTCCTCTCTTTCGTTGGTACCCTAACGAAGAAACGGTCCATTGGGTTACTCTATGTGGAACATCCTGGTGGTTGATGTTCAACTAATGGAATTAAGAGAAGATCTTACCAGAATCAAGAGTACTGTGTACGGGAATCTAGTGGCTGGTTATGACCTAAGAATGGGAGCGACCCTTCGTGGATCAGCATGAGAGTGACCCCTTGTAGATCAGCAGTAGAGAGACCCTCCTTTGATAGCATAAGAGTGTCCCTTCATGGATCAGCAGTAGCTAGACCCATTGTGGATTAGCATGGGATTGACCCTTCATGGCTTAGTGTGATAGTGGCCCTTGATGGATTAGAATGAAAGAGAAACTTTGTGGATCATTAGTAGATCCCCCCTTATTGGATCATCATTAGAGACTCTCAATAAAATAAGATGATCATTTTTTATGACTAATCATCAATACTTTTTTCTACATTTTTTATAGAGAATGTGATTTGTGTCATTTTCTTCATGGTTTACATTGAGATCTTGCATTCTGGTATTTTTCTATTGTGGATTTTTGTCAGACCCAAGTTGGTCTCATGGTCCTTACTGAATATTGATATATTCACCCTTGCACATGCTTCACCCACACCTATTGGGTCTTGTACAGATGATAGACATCTTGGACTAGGGATTTGGGGAGCCAGGGCTAGACAAAGCTCAGAGGTGGATCGATAGACGTGGTGTACTACTGCAACTCTAGATAGTGATCATTACAGAACCTTCTCGTAGGATCCTTTATAGAAGAACTCTAGATCTGATACTTATTTTTATGTAAATTATTTTCAAGTGGGATTGTATTCTGGCTCATTTTACATTCTGTAGTACATGTACTTGTTTTTTCTTCCAGTTTTAACATACATTCCATAGTATGGGATGCATGTGTGTGTAAATTTTGAATTTCAATTCCTTCCATTTTTTGGATACGAAATTTTGATTCTAGTCACCAACCCCTGATTTTTGGAAGTCTAGCATGGGGTAGTCCTGGACTAGGCCCTAAGGGATAGGTCGTGACAATGTGGTATTAGAGGGTAGTCAGTTCAACCAGAAGAACTAAGAGACAATATTTTCGATGTGACGAATAGTGTTATGTATCTTGAGTTTCTATTTCAGTCTAGGGAGTCCAATGTAGGTGTGGAGGATGATGTATCAATACACCAGTACCCTAAATTATATTTTTAAACTTAGTACAAGAAGACACGACTTACATATGTTTTGTTAATTTTTTTCTCTTGATCTCTTTTGAGTCATCTCACCGGGTATAACTTATTGACCTTGGGGTAACTGTTTCCCTACAGGATGCCTCCTCGAAGATAGCTAGCTAGAATTATAGTTAGAGATTTTAATGATTTCCCTAAAAGTGATAATGCATTGGTACATGTACCACATACATAGATAGAACTTTTTGGTGGTGTACCATCAGCACCACAACCAGTAGAGTAGTTGTTGCTACAAGCCCAAAAAGCGGATAGTGCACACCATCTGAGTGCACTCCCTGAGTTACAGTGACCGATGACTCAAGGGTTTTGAGGGGAGACAGATACTGAGAAATATAAGAATTTGCTGCAGGTCGTTATGTGGGTTTTTTTCTTGTTAGATACACATACAGACAGGATTTTGGTACTAGCCACTAGCCTTTTCCAGGGCACGATATGAAGATGATGGAACATGAAACTCTGAACAAATGATGATGTGACCCTTTCCTGGATGGACATTGAGATACTCTTCATAGCTGAGATTATACTAGAGACACTATGCTCAATGCATATTTAGGAGCTACTGCACCTACAGTAGGGAATCCTAATTGTGGCCTAGTACTCGGTGAGATTTACCGACCTCTCCCACAACTCCACTAACATGGTATGAGACATGTTCCTTATTTCTTAGACCATTGAGAAAGTAATATGAAAAGAGATCAAGGTCTCAATGGATTCACCCCCCATCCTAACACATGATACAATGCTAGAGCATGATATATTGGTGGAGAGATTCTTATACGAACATGCACTGATGTAGAGATCCACCACCATATGATAGGTGGATGAGGAATTTGCAAGTGGTAGTAGGTAGATGACGTAGAGGCCCAAATGGAAAAGACCTTCCAAAGGAAAACCACAGGATGTAGGGTTGGAGGCAAAAATCTCATGTGGGAGTGAAGGTTAGCTAAGGGATATATTTCTTTATTCGTCTATTGGGCATGGAAATTTGGCTAATGACTGCACGACCCAACACATAGATGATCAGAAAACAGTCGAGGGACCTACAAGGAAGAGGTAGAGGTTTGTGTGAGGAGTTCCGTAGGGAGCTGGACATGGTAGGGGAGTATGGAGATCCACATTTGGTGGAGAGAAGTTAAAGGAACAACCTTAACCTCCCACAAGTGGTCCCCCATGGACTCAGGGAGCCGGAAAATAGGGGTGAGCTCTACTTCAGGCAGAGGAGGCCTATGAACACGGTTCTTCGTAAATGATTAGAGGCATGATAAATGTTCATTACATCATAGATTGAGTTCTTATAAGAATAGTTTCTAGTCACTATTTATAATCCATGGACCTAGTTCGAGGGTTAGATATTATAGTGGAGTTGTGGGATCGATCCTTACTATTAGAGACTCCTAGGAGAGGGGATTTGATGATTACACACTAGTTTCAATAGTGGGAGCTTACTCTAGGATGTAAGATATTAGTTTGGTATTTCCTAGTAGTAGTGTTGAAGCCATATGAAATCATCATGGGTTTAGAATAATTATCTAAAATTTATACTTAGATTGATTATTTTTGGCTTAATGTGTGGTATGTCCATGAGTATGGGACCAGTTTCTCCTTCACTGATCAGAATGAAACCTCTTCACCATAGAATATACTATCTCAGAGAAGGGTATAGCCGATCACTCACTTGTTAACTATCCTCGCCCATAGTTCAGTGTGGGAGAGGAGTACGAGATATCTTATAATGTTGGAAGACTATGAGGATGTCTTTCCTGAGAATGTCCTGGGACTACCTCCTCAAATGTATACAGACTTATGCATTAACCTAAAACCAGGGATGACATTAATAACCACACCTACATATAATATGGCTCCCTCCGAGCTCTGGGAGGTGATTGTATACTTAGTGTACTTGCAAATGAAGGGGTTCGTAAAACCCAGTGTTTCTCCATGGGTAGCCCCTGTGTTTTTTACATTAAGGCATATGGGGGATTGATACTACGCATGTACTTCCAGTGCCTAAACTATTTTACCATAAATAACAAGTATCAACTTATGAGTATCGATGAACACTTTGATTAGCTAAAGGGAGTGAGGTGTTTCTCAATGATCGACCTCAGATCAGGTTATCATCAGTTTTAGGTACATGATGGGGACCTTCCAAAGACAACCTTTAGATGTCAGTACATTCACTATGAGTTTTTGGTGATTCCTCTTGGAATTACCAATTCCTCAGTGATGTCCATGAGACTCATGAACTATACATTCTGGACATTCCATGATTGTTTCGTGGTAGAATTCATTGATGACATCTTGGTGTACTCAGCATTGGAGTAGGAGCACACTACACAGCTTTAGATAGTTTTAGATACACTTTGAGAGAACCATATTTATAGTAAATTATCAAAGTTCCAGTACTAGAGTCGGGAGGTCTACTTTCTAGGACATGTCTTTTTAAGGCTAGAGTTGTAGTGGATCTGATAAAGATAGATGCATTTCTTCATTGGGTGACACCAAAGAGTGTGGATAAGGTGTAGAGCTACTGGGGGTTGGCTAAGTACTACTAGAAAATCTTAACCATATTTTACAATATAGAAACACACTTTTTAATTTTTTTCATAGACTGGATAGCCCATTGTATTGATGTAGAGGTGCAAGTAGAGTTTCTATGAACTAATGTGGAGACTGACGAGTACACCCATCATGAGCCTTTACAATTTGGGTGTTGGGTTTGTAGTCTTAAGAGATTCATTAGAAACTAGAATAGGATGTGTCTTAAAGAATGAGAGAGTAGTGATATCCTACGGTACATGGAAGCAGAGGTAAAAATAGAAAATCTACGCAACCTAAGACCTTGAGTTAGCAGAAGTGGTATTTTCCTTGATGATGTGGTGGAACTACTTAATGGGTTAACAGTTTACCATCTACTCTGACCATAAGAGTATCATGTATATATTCTCAAATATGTAATTGAACATTATTCAACAGATATGGATGGAGTTACTCTAGAAATATGACTTTGATAAAGTCAATACTTTTAGAATGTGGAACATGGTGGCAGACACGCTTAGTAGGAGGTCTTGTTTACAACTGCTGAGCAAGGTGACGAAGCAGCTAGTCATGATGCATATATTATTCAAGGATGAGGATGGACCAGCTTACCTTCAGTCAATGATAGTCATTCCCTGACTCATATAGTGAGACAAGAATACATAACTTTTGGATGTTGACTGTGAAGCCCAACGGGCCCATATAACCTAACAACAGGCTCCAGATGGATTTTCGATTGGTGGGGGGTACATCATCCTATTTATAGGAAATACTGTTTTACCAAGGATGTAACAGGATGAGATGTTGAGAGAGTTCCATACATCCTCTTTTGTGTTACATCCTATTGTGGTGAAGTAGTACCAGGACCTCTAACATCAATACTGGTGGTTGGGGATAAAGAAAGAGGTGGAAGAGTTTGTTTCATGATGCCTCACTTTTCAGCTAGTGAAAGACGAGTATCATGTCTCTTCCATCATGAAACAGCCACGTGAGTTACCATAGTGGCAGTGGGAAGGTATCTACATTGAATTTTTTATGGGGATACCATGGTCATCTAGGGGCCAGGACTCTATCTGTGTGATCGTTGACTGACTCACCTAGTCAGCTCACTTCTTCCCCATCTAGAACTAGGGATCAGTTGTGTGAATAGGGAGCCTTTGTCCCCAAGAGATAGTACAACTTCATTGGGTGCCATGAAATATCATATTAGACTTTGATGCTTTCTTTAAATCCCAGTTTTGGATGCGGTTGATAGAGGCATTTTGGGATCATTTGTTCTTGGGAATAACATTTTCTCCCCAGATAAGTGGTTAGATGAAGCAGGTCATATAGACTTTTTCAGATAGTGGTGTTGTGTACTAAATTTTGGCCGAAGATGGGAGGACCACCTACCACCAGTGGAGTTTGTGTACAAAAATAGTTATCACTCCACCAATGGAATGGCACCATTTGAAGAATTGTACTGGTAGCCAGTCAGATCACCTTTATGTAAGAAAAACCCAGGGGAGTCATTATTCATGGGTCCAGAGTTAGTGCAGAACACCTCTCAGAAGGTTAAGATCATCCAAGAGTAGATGAGGACCACACAGAGTAGATAAAATCCATATGCCTATGTGATTTGGAGACCCCACGAGTTTGAGAATAGAGAAAGTGTTTTCCATTGGGTCTCACCTCGATGGGGATTTCAGAGATTTTATTGGGGAAGTAAGTTATCGTTGTGGTTCATCAGACCTTTAACAAATAATATAAGTGTTCTTGAGGTGTCATACTACCTAGCTCTTCCCCCACATATGAACCAAGAGTGCGATGCTTTTCATGTGCCTTGTTTGAGGTGGTACGTGCATGATATGATGCATATCTTCGTCTAGGGTGTGATGGAAATTGATGATGGGGGGATTATTACGGAGTTCCTTGTAAAGATAGAGGATTGATAGGCGTGGGTCCTTTGAGGATAGATGATTACTCTCACATGCATACCATGGATGGACATGAACTTTCAGGCTAGTACATGGTAGCATGAGGCTCAGATTTGTGATTAATGGCCCCATTTTCTTGATAGGTCATTATTTTTGCATTCCATGATGTAAATCCATAAGGTGTGGATAATGCAATGTCCCTTAATTTACGTGATTTTTTTAAAATTATATGGAATTATTTGGAGACCATGTGCTGAGAGGGCATGTTATTCCGAGGCCTATGATGCCCGAAATGTAATTTTGAACTTTTATTTAGTTCACATAAATAATCGTGTGAGAGGGTTTTTCCATGTTTTGAACTGGTACTCAGATAAGAAAAATATGTGAACTATTGAACTAATAATACCAGTATTCTACCAGAAATAATGTAACATCGACCGAAATGGTCAGATGAAAAAGTAATTTTTAGGACATTTTTGGAAAATTATAAAATATCTTAGAAAAAATTATTTTATTTTTTTCTCACTATTGACCGGTGGATGGCAGTGCTATGGTGCAGTGATGAGGTGATGATAAGGCACATTAAATGAAGATCATTAATGGCTTGTTGTGAAAGCATAATTGCTAAGTTGTTTCTTATATGGAACAATGTAACAATGCAATGTCTAAGCATATCAGAAAGACTATGACAAAATTCTTTTTATTAAATTAATGCATATGAGGGTTGAAAATGAAACCCTAGGGATTATCTGATGAACCAATGGAATGATTAATCTCTAATTAAGAACAAAGAATGTCTGATTAACCCTCACTGATGGCCAACACTGGAGGATCTTAGCATGGTAAAAACTCTCATGGAGAACGATATTGGATCTGGGAATTGACGAGCAGTGAAACCCGATAGTGTATCATGGGTTGAAGATGATATAGATCATCATCCGTCACCTGTGGAAGATCTGAATCCGGGTAGGGATTTTTTTGTGCTTGAATTCTACGTGCTTTATTCAAAAACAACGAACAGAGATCAACCAATGAACAAGTTGATCCGCGAATTGGGTGTTCTTATGGGATAATGCATACCTTGGGGTTTTTTACATGGATTGTTGATAGCTTGATTGAACTGTGATCATGAACCTCCCATGATTTAAATTTCTAACGTCGAGGCCATGAGCTGAAATGATCAACACTCGATCCCTCTGCCTTGAGATTTATATGTGGAAAAATTATCGAAATGGTGTCAAGGCAAGTTTGAGGCCATCGTAGTGACTGTGGTAGCCCTATGGTCTCATAGGAGTAGACAATTCAAAAAACGGACCACCAAAGGAACTCAGTTAGAATACAAATTGAAGCATCAGAGTGCTAGCGATGACGGCTATTGTGGGCAGAGGGAGGTGGCACGCTCATCAGTGTGTCGCAACTGCGGATGGTTATGGCCAGCCATCTATGGCTGTGTGGATGTATGGAACCGACCATCACCACGTTGAGGGGCGGCCCAAGTATTGGCTTCTTGGATGAGTAGGTGTCACGTCGTATGTATATCGCATACAAGAGTCCAGTCAGTCGCATGGCACAAGCTACGATCGCTTGAACGTAGCGGAAGAAACTGCCTGACATCACCATGGGGAATTCCAGGAGACGAATGGGGCATCTATCCACATCCCGACAAGGTGAAGAACAAGTCATCCTTGGGTGTAATGTGCATTACAATGGGCTCACAACATAACAGACCAAACCTAGGTTAGGCCAGTGTGCGGGTCTGGTCGGAGGACCTGGGTAGTGTCGGCAGGCCGAGGTTGGTTCAGTGGACCCCGAGTGTGGTCGGGTTGGTGGAGCACATGCCATGTCTGGTCGTGTCGGGTCGGTTCTTCCATGTTTGACTATATTCGAACCCAACCGACCGCTTTTTGGATAAAGGTCTATAACTAACATACAGGGCATCCAATTTACATGTCATCTGCAGCACAAGGACCCATGTGAGGAGGTGATCCTTCTAAGATAATAAATGTCAGTTTTGGATGATTTTTTTAAGCCGAGTTGGATCGAAATTGTATATAACCGGGACCTTTTTACAAAAATTCATATATCATGAAAACCAAGTGTCCCTTCTACGTGTCGTCTATTGCGTTGGGACCCTTACAACGAGACAATCCAATAGGTTACTCTATGTGGGACATCATTGAGGTTTAGGTAGACTGATGACGTGAAGAGAATATCCTTCTATAATCAAGCATGCTATGTGCTGGAATCCAGTGGATGTTTGTGACGTGAAGCATGAGGGAGACCCACTATGAATAAACATGAGATTGACCCTTCGTGGATCAATAGTAGAGCGACCGTCCGTAGATCAGCATTAGAGCGACCATTCATGGATCAGTAGATCAGAAACCCTTCCTGGAACTTCATTATAGAGACCCTTCTTAAATCATCATGAGAGCGACCCTTCGACGATCAACAAGAGAGAGAACCTTTGTGTATATGCACCAGATAGACCCTTACTGGATAAAAAAAGATCCCCACAATAGAATTAGATTATTTATCTTTACGACTAATAATAAATAGTTATTTACTTAAGTTATTATCGGTGTGATCTATGTCTTTTACTTTTTTATTTACATTAAGATATTTCATTGTGGTATTTTCCCTTTTTGGATTAATGTGATACTTGACTTGGACTCCGGTTCGCTACTGATTATTACTGTACTCACCCTTGTATTTTCTTCGACCTCACTTGTTGTGTCTTGTTCATGCAACAGAAAACTTTTACTTGGAATTTTTCAGAGCCATGGCCATATTGTGCTTAGAAGTGGATTGATGGATGTGGTGTGATGTAGTGACATCTAACAATGTGTTATACCTACCATTTAGGTAAGATCCATGGTGGACAACCTCTAGAGCTCCTACTTCATTTGTTGTACTTTTCTTTCAATGTTTCTTTTATTCTATCCCATTTTACATTCTTTGGAAATTGTACTTGTTATTGGTTCTAGTTTCATCCTACTTTTCATGGTATGGGCTGCATGTGTGTGTAAAGGTTAAGAAGAAATGCCTTCCCTTTTTGGGATATTCCTTTTCGGAGCTAGTCACCAGTCCCTGGCTTATGGAATGTGGGCTTGGGGTAGTCATGACATGGGACCCAGGGGACGGGTAGTGACATTGAGATATAACAATTTTATTATTGTTTATAAGCTATAATACTAATTTAGTACAGATATAAGGTTGCATGGATTGACTAATATATATTTGGTAGGTGATTTAAAGGTAAAATACCCAAATATAGTTTTCCATTCTTTAATTATGAGGTCAATGATAGTTGTTATCGTGTGATGGAGAAATCCAGGACACATAGCACAAGTATGTTAGATTATGAGCTAGCCGCTCATTCACGTACACAAGTTTTGTGGATGATTGAATAGTTAGAGAATATGAGAGTAAAAATTGGTTGAACAATGAATATATTTAATGAAAAACTATTTCTATCTAAAACCATTTCTTTATTATAAATAGAAACATATGGACATATGTTTCTATTTTATTATGGATAACCTAATTAATGTAGTTATAATGATTATATATATTACAACATAGAATCAAATTGGATAAATATTTAAAAAATACAATCCAATAGAGGGGTTTCAGGTAGAAACTCTATGTTTATTCCCATCCTCTAACTATAAGGCATTAGAAAACTACTCCCCCAATATAATTTTAATTGTGTTGACAATGGGGGGGAATATTTCCAGAACTCATTATAAATGTGGGATATTATTCTGTTCATTAGATCATTGATTGTATTTATGTTTTTATAATTAAAAAAACTAATAAGATGACTAATTAAAAATTTAAAAAATCTAATAGGTATTATCACTATTTTTTATTATTAGTTTTATTTATTAGTCTTAATAAATTGAAAACTTTTCAATTTTATTTACATTTATCATTATTCATATTTTACTGTTATCTTTAGGTTTTTAAAAAAAACATTGATTTAGGTAGAAATTGAATTGATTTTTATATAATTTATCTTGTCTTTAATTTGTTATCATATGGGTTTATTATAGAAAACTTAAGAATTATTACATCATCATATTTCACTGTGTAAAATATCATTAAATGTCATGTTATGTTTTTTTTGTAACATGTTCTATAAGTTTGATATGGTTTTCTTAGTCAAAATAAATTGTCTTAGAGCATAAAATATCAATTTTACAAGATTTTTGTTCATCCCACATTACCAATTCACTTAGGAAAATAACCCACAAATCAAATTTAGGTAGCCATATCTCCCACAAAGACAACATACATATCAACCCGCAGCAGATTTTCGAAAAACGAATACCTTTTTTATTTAAATAATAACATTTTCTAAAAAACTCCAAATAATATCAATATTATTTTTGAAAATATAAATAATTTATCAAAATTTATTCATAATAAATAATGTTATGATTTAAAGCATATAATTATCCAAATTAGGCTATATTTCACTATATGATTTTATTTTGAATTAAACAGTTCTCGAGTTAGGTTTTTTTATATTAAATTGAAAATAAATTGAACTATATAAATCCAATTATGATTATTATTAATTATATATAATGAAAATAAAAGTATATAAATAATAATAATTTTGATCAAAATTTAATTATTATTTTTTGAAGATTTATTTTATGTCTTGAATTTATATTTCATGATGTTTATTGATTTCAAAATTTAGATACGTCATTTTTTTTATAAGTAAAGAATTCACTTATGTATTTAATAACCTATGCAATGAACCCATGTAAATAACTTATGTAAATAAAATACTACAATCCAATAAAAAATTTACAACATAATTCATTGATGTAATTCCACAATGTGTTTTAACCTAAATGGTTTTTTGAATATCAATATGATTTTGTAAAATATGGAAATATAACATGTCTAACATAATATTGAAATTTATATATGCAAAATGATTATCATAAAAATTTATGCTATATCATTAATTATATAATTATTCATTTATTTTATATAACTGATGAAAATAGTTGTTTATGTATTTTAAGGATGATTATAGCATGATTGACATTAGATTTATCTTGAATTAATGTTCAAAAAATATTTGAATTAGAATATTCAAATTAAAATTGGAAGAAATTCAATGGGTTGTTTTGATTATTATCATAGAGTATTTTAAGAATAGTAATTCTCATTATTTAGTTTTATTATAATTATTGAAATTTTGTTCCACCATATAGTAATTATTTATTTTTGAATATATCAATTTTGAATTATAGATAACTTATTTTTCATATCTAGAATATTTAGAAAAGAATCATTACCTGGGAAGTTAAATGTGCAAGTAACATTTGGTTGTTGCAAAAGGAAAAAAGTAGTGAATTTAATGTTAGATAGATACTTGGAAAATTGAACTCTATATAAATAGTGTGAATATATTATGTGGATATTTCATGAGGTTGAGTATTTTCTTGAACAGTACAATTACATCCTATTTTTCTACTGATAAATATATCTTCATGATGAAATAAGACCATTTGATCCTTCACTTCTAGTGAATTAATTGCTACCTAAACTCTCATTCTATAAAAAATTCATCTCCTTTTACTTTCTATACTTCTTCAAATTATTTTTATTTTTGTGTGATTACAAAGGGTTATACACACAATTAAATTTCCAGATTGAGGTTTGTGACACACCAAAAAAATAGCATTATGTTGTGCCTCAAAGGAAATACACATGATCTTTATGGTGTGAATATAGGTTGAAAAGGCATATCATTTTGGTTATATAGCTTTAGGTGGAAAATGATTCATAATTGGAATGGGATACTATGTTGGAAAAATTCGTTGAAAATTTCTATTATAATAGTCATATTGGGTTCCATCTCACCCAATTTGTGATAGGGCAAACAAAAGACTATAATAACATATATGTGAACCTATATAGAAATATCCTATTTTTTATTTTATTTTTTATGTTTCAATTAATTTAATAAATCATATATAAACATTACATTAATTAATTATTTTCTAAAAAAAATCTATTTCACCCCTATTGGAAATATTTTCATAATAACTTCTGATCATAAATTCATATCATAGGATGATCTATATCATTATTTTTAATTTCTACTAAAAACTTCCTAACATTTTGAGGAAATTTTCTATTTAAAATTCTTTGAACTCATTCAATTGATTGATGGATACATAACAAATCACACTATTTTGGTGGTAATAATTATGGATATTGGATATCCAAAATGAAGTCCTTTTAAAGAAACATAACATTATTAATTGGAAAATTGGGTAGAAGACATACAAGGTACCTAAAGGTGAACTTGAATCAAGAATTAGAAATTATCCAGTAAATTGTTTTTATAATTTCTTGGTAATTACTATATTTTAATTTTTTAGCAATTAATATTATTTATTGCCATTATTTATCATAAAACAATTATATTATCATCTGAAAAATTCTATATGTTCATCATTTCGTCATGAATAAACTTATCAAAACTAATTTTATTGTGTTAAGATATGAATAATTTGATTTTTAAAATGGTAGAATATAAAAGTATAAATAAAATGTTACATATACATACTAGTATTGTAAATGGTAAAATTTCTATCATAGAAAAATTATAGAATGATGTTTTCGTTGAAAGAGATCTCAAAAAATTACTATGAATTGGAATTCTAAAAAATAGTTATATCTAAAAGTTATAATATTTTGAAATATAGGCTTGATGGCCATATTTTGATCACTATATTAATTATTGTTGAAGCATCAAAAGAAATTTTAATAAGAGAATTGATTTTAAGGAAAATTTATTTACTAAATCTTCAAATTTTGAGTTACAAAGAAGTGAAAATAAATTAAACTAATTTGTTACAATATTTCTATATATAATGATGAAATAATACCCAATTAGAATCAAGTAGACTATCCTAAGGATGACCATAAAGATAAAAAGAATGTTAATTTCATATTTAGTGATGCTCATGTTTAAATTTTTTATGAGTGTAGGAAAACGGGGAACATGATGACTGATATATCATTAATAAAGAAGGAAAAAAAATAAAATTATTTAATAAATTAATGATAAGAAGGAAATGGAATTAGGTTGTAGATGAACTAAATATTAATGCAATGCAAAATAATCTTTTTATAAAATGTTATTACAAACTAGTGTTTAATAAATTCATCAAATAATGTTATTGATTCTTAATATAATTCAACCATTGAATTTGAATTTGAATACCCTGCATTTAGTGACATTAAAAATAATTTAATATAAAAGAACATAAATTTGATGAAAATTTATTTACTCTATATAGTAATCTTATGGGAAAAAATTAGTATTTTCTTGAGGAGATTTAAATCTGATGAACTTTATACAAGATGAAAAAAGAAGGCGACTTCAGATTGATAAATTTCATATTAACAAATAAAAAATTATTTGGATTGAAAAAAAATATAAAAGTTTTTTATCTTACGTGAATATATCCTGATGTTGAAATATGGAATTTTTATAATATTCATATGTAAAATTAAAAACTCAATAAGGATTATAATATTTAATGTAATATTTATCTATTTTAGTTAAATGATGATAAAACATTGATAAAATTATGAGTTACAATAAAGTGAATAAAATGATATTTGGTAATCTAAATGATAATATTTTTCCTAAAATATACAAGGAATTTTTTAGTTGAAGCAATAAATAAGGTTTATCTACTAGGAAATGATTCAGAATCCTTATGAAAGGTATGTTTTCCGATGAGGGTTATTAGATATTTTTTTAATATCTTAGATATAATATAAATTTTATTTCTAAATAATAATCTTTATGGTATTGGATAAAAATTTCTTTGAAATCTATTTTTGTTCCTCAAAATTCATATTCTTGTCTCATCATGTCCAAATTATTAAGGGTAAATAATTCAAATAATATTTTTTAACAATATATAAATTCTGAGCAAAAATAAATTATGTTGAGTACATGGATAGTTGATTATAAAAAGACACAATGGGTTATATCTAAAACATTATATCCTTTAATCAATTTGATGGATGTAATTTTACCTTTAGTGATAATTCAAAAGTAATAGGAAATGGTTTTTGTGAGGATCGAATTTCAAATTTTGTTATCATTTTTAAATAAAAACTTGATAAAGTGATGAAAAATAACTTTATAACTATATATTAACTAAGTGATAATAGAGTATTTGTATAATTTTAAAATGAAAAATAATTTTTTATTATAAAGTCCGTTTGATTTATGAAATTTTAAAAGTTTATATTTATTAAATTATTTTTCTAGAATTGAATGATAAAATTTTAAATTACTAAATGTTATACAAAAAGATAAATTTTTAAAGAATATGAGGATGGGACGTAGTAAATATTTTATTATGTACATGTTATCAAATAAAAAATTTCTTTTATATACACTAGAACTGAACAAAAATAAATAAATTTATTTGTGACACTTTTTTAAATGGAAAACAATAAAAAATAGTATTAATTTAGTAAAATAAATAAAAATAATAATTAAGGCCTTTTGATCACATTAAATTTTATTTGTGTTTTCTTATTATGTTTTATATTCTGTGTGGTAAAAGATATAATTCTGTTATTATGGATTATATTACATGATATACGTGCGTTTACTTTATTACACTAAAGTACACAAATTTAGCTATGTTTACCACATTTATTAAAGAAGTTAAAAATGATAAATGACACTTCATTAAATAAATATTAAAGGATAATGGTGGAGAATTTAAAAATATATAATTTATAATGTTTTGTGAAGAAAATATGTATTTTCAAAATAATTTTTAATACTATAACATTAAAAATGGTCTAGTCGAATGTAAAAATTGAAATCATCAATATATGGATTAGTCTATGATAAATGACATTATATTACCTAATTAATTTTGTAATGATGCTATGAATAATTTTCTTATGTTTTTAACAAGAATATTTTTGAAAACCTTGTTGAAAATGACACCTAATGATATTTTAAATGTTATAAAACCCAAAATTGGATATTTTGTAGTATTTGTATAGAATTTGGAATGGAAGAAAACCTTAAATTTTATAATTTATAGTTTTTGGTGAAATGTTTTTATTATTAATACTAATGTAAATGATTGATAAAATTGATAAAAAATATTATCATTATATTTTCATAGGATATTTAGATAATAGTAAAAATTAATAATATAAACTAACATAACAAAGTTTTTTTAATAATCAATTCAGGTAGTGTTTGGGGAATGATACTTCAATAAAAACGTTAATTGTAGATATATACTTGAGGAAAAATTAAGATAGATTAATTTGGAGGAAGTTAAACCACAATATAATGATTCAAATATTTGTGGGGATAATGTTTCTTATCAATCATAATCTATTCATGAACAATCATTGAATAATCATTAAGATCATCACATGGATATTATTACTCATAATTTTCAATGATAATTTAGAACTATAAAATATGTTTTGAATTTTTTCTTATCGTGATTTTATTTATTATAATGTACGAAAAATATTTATAAAGATTTAAATGATTCTATTTGGATTTTTTCAATGATAGATGAATTAAATCATATTAATAAAAATAATGTGTGTAATGTAGTTCTTCAAGAATGTAGTTATGATTCAATTAGAAAAAAATAATTCATTAGTAATAATCTTTATAAGTTGTGAAATGAAGCTAAAATGAAAGATGTTAGCTACTCAAGGTTATTATAAAGAGATAGGCCTGGATTTGGATGAATATTTTCAATCTGTTTCTGTGTTAGTATCTATTAACATATTATTGGACTATACTACATTTGATGGAAAAATATTATATCAAATGTATTTCAAAACCTCTTTTCTAAATGGTAATTTTTTAAAAGAATTACTTGTTAGACATCACCATGTTTTGAAAATAAAAAGAATCATGATCTTGATTCTAAACTATATATTGATTTATATGCTTTAAAACAAGATCCCTGATCTTGGTATGAATGGTTATATTGTTTTTCTTGAAAAAAAAATTAGAAAGGAATGGTTGATCCTACATTGTTAATTATGAAATACTCTAATTATATTTTTCGTGTAGGTTTTTTTATGATATTATATTTTAATGATCTTATCCAAATATTTTTAATAAATTTTTATAATTGATGAAATTTAAAATTTATATGAGTGTAATAGATGAATTTAAATTCATCTTTGGATAACTAATTTCTAAAAAAATTACTTTATTTTCCCAAATCAAAACATTTTGCTGAAGCATTTTCTAAGAGACATCGCATAGAATATTCTAAAAGTTAAAATACTCCAATTATCACTACTTTTAAGTATGTTTTAGATAAATATAGAAAATGTATTGATGATAATACCTATAGGTTAGTCATCATATGTTTATAATATTTATCTAATTCTATGCCATATTATATATTTTTAGTTTGTATGTCTGGTAAATATCAAAGGGTGCATAAGGAATGTAACCTCCAATATGTTAATAAGATTACTAAATATGTCCAATGGTATTTAAATACTATTTTGTTATGCCCTGAAATAACTAATGATAATATGATTAGATTATATGAGTCTAATTTTGTAGGATTTAATGTAAAAGGGGGAGGACTTCGAGTGTGTTCCATGTTCTATGTAAATAAATCGTTTCATGGGCTTCAAGGAAAAGAGATTTGGATTAAGTTTTATCATATGAATCAATAAGTATTACTAATTCATCATGATGAGCTCAATATTTGTAGTTTAATTAATTAAACTCTGATTTTATTTTCATATGTGATTTCGATATTTTATTCAAATAATTCTTCATTATCTATTTCAAAATTTCTCTTAAAACACGTTAGGACTAAGCACATTGATGTTATGTTTAATTTTTATATATATCATTTTCAAAAAAGAATTATTAGTCTATAATTTAGATCTATAGAAAATAAAATAGCTAATATCATTACTAAACCAATAAAATTTAATAATTTTTATAAAATCATGTTTGAACGTTGTGTGATTGATATTTAAATTTTTATTTATATGTCATGAATTTATAAGGTGATTCTTTTGGTAATATTATGAAATTTTAATATTTAAATGAATTCAATGAAATAAGAAATATAATTTTAATATAAATATAACTTATTTTATATACATATTTTTGTGTTACATTAATATTTTATGAGTTCACCTTAATAATAATATATTCCGGCATAAAATCTAAAATTTTATTTTAAAATATATTTAGAATATGTAGTTATTTTTTTATATTTAATTGAAAACTTTTAAAATTATACTCGATGTATCATGGATAATTTTAACATATTTTGATAAATTGATGGATTTATAGTGGTTTCATCACATATTTTGTTATTAAATTTTATGAAAATATTATATTATGTGTACATTCATTTTATAGAGAGTTCTTCTTTAGACAAAATTATTTCTTATAATTATTTCTTATCTTTTTTATTATTTCAAAATGGGATATATGTATTTGAAATGATATTTTATTTTTTAAATATCAAAAATTTGGATAATGTTCACTTCCTCATTGAACCAATTAATTTTTTGATAATTAGAATATATTAAATTAGGATAAAATATAATTTTGAAAATATTTATATGTATTGTTTTTAGCTTCTTATTATTTCTAATATTTAGAATCCATTATACAATGAAGACATTACATTCCATATTCTCATTCACATTTGTCTTAATTTTTTGTTATGATTTTTCTGAAACATTAAAATTAATTATGGTGGAATTTAATTTTTTTCACATATAATTCATTTTTTCAATATTTTTTTCAACTTATGTGCTTATTAAAGAAAATATATCTTTATTTGAACATATTATTTCTTTGTGTAATATATCATCAAATTCCATGTTTTTATTTCTCATAACATGCTCTATATGATCCATATAGTTGTTCAATGCTAAATACATTTCTTGGAACCTAATTATATAAAATTTATGAGAAATTTAATTTTTACATGAATGAAATTCATATATCCAAGTCTCCAATATAGCCAATTGATGTGGCCAAATATCTGACCTTGCCAATTTAATATTCACCACATACCCATGTTTCTATAATCGATTACCTTAGGTATTTGCATCACAACATGGGCCAAATAACACTAAATTGATTGATTCATACATAATTGGAATTAAAAAATAAATTACTAACTGTTATTAGATGAAATTATGTTATGAATCAATATATATCATGTTACATCCATCATTTTATGTCACTACATGTTTTTAATCTCAATTCTACAGTTGTTAATAATTGTTTTTCAATAATATTATATTAATAATTTGAGATAAAGTAGTTAAATTAATGTAACTATTGATTCTATATATACCTAAATAAATTATATAAATATAATTTAAAAAGTTATATAGAAAATTATTCTATTTTAAAAATATTATATATGTCTAGAATTTGTATGTGAAGCTATTTACATATTTCTGAATCTTGATACATCAAATATTTTATAAATGATTAATTATCAGGAATTGATAATCACATGAGTGATTCACAGAAATTAATACCTTAACTAAATACCATAAATAAATACACTAAATAAATTTCCCAATGTAATTAAACTCTGAAATTCCCCTAATTGGTTTTACCGATGTGGTTCTATGAATTTTTCAAGATATTTTCATACAAAAAGTAATCCATATTTTACATAATACATTAAATTTTCTATATTATAAATATAAATTATAAACAATATTTGTCTTTAATTATTTTTAAAATTACCCATTATTTATTTTAAATCGCTTATTATAGTTTTTATGCTGTTTTGAGGACTTTAATATGATTTATATGGGAGTTAACACGAATCAATATTAATGGTGAAATTATGGGAATTAGAATATTCAAAATCAAATCTGATTAACTCATATAGTTAATCAAGATTATTATTAATGACTATTATAAGGATATTAATTATTGTTATTTACAATAGTATTACATTTCATAATGAGTTAAATAGTATTGTTTTTTGTTTTTTATGGATATCAAGGGAAAATTAAGGATATTTTTTCATTTATTAAATATTTACACATGTTTATTAACCTAGAAAATTTATATGAACATTTAAAAATTTGTTTTATGTAAAATTAAAATTATATTTGGATTTATAGTTTCAATTCTACTATGAAAATGGGAATGATATATACATTGAGTATATAGAACGAGTGAAAGAGATTTGATATTGAGGATATTATAAATGTGTATTACTACAACATTATTTTGGTGATCAATTGTTTCTTATCGATGGACAAAAAATATTATATCCTTTTCTTTTGGGGAATTACATGATGCCTCAAATCTCAATTTTTGAAGAATTTATATAGTTATATGGTTTTTACTTATTCATATTCTTCATATATTAGGTAAATTAAAAAGTGTTGTACTACTAATTAAAAGGTAGGATTGAGGGTTATGACTCCCCAACAAAATTCAGGAATTGGATTCTATTACCTATTACAAAAAAGATGGTTTTTTAGTCTGTTCTTCTAGGTTGAATATTATAGGTTAATTTTTTATTAATAATAATGGGGAAAAGGATTTTTCATTAGGTTATTACTCCATGTAGGAAAAATTAATTTCTATATTCAATTATAGTGGTTATAGTTGGTTCTATCTCTCTATGTTCATGATAGGGTTGAAGAGTATAATAGGACCATTTAAAGAAAACCCATTATAAAAATATCATGTTTTATTTTTCTTTTAATTCAAATGAACCTACTTTAATAATTATCTTACAACATTGAAATTCATTATTAAATTTTTTAAAAATGCCAATTCACCCCCTCTTGGGTATACATCAATCATATTTCAAAATTAACATATACGAAAATAGATAAATGATAATTATCTTGTCTATAAATAATGATAAATGTGGGTTTTTTTTGAAAGTCAAAATGGATATATGATTTGAGTTGTAGTTTATATAAGTCACTATGCCACACTTTCATGAAACTGAGATACGAAATTCTTTCAAAAACATATCTTTATCAGATCATGTGTTGAACGACAAATCATATAAGCGTAGTGAAAAGATTTTATAATTCTATAAATTTTCATATATTTTGAATTGATCTAAGATTATCTTGGATCATTTGAAGGATGTTGATAATAAATAAAAAAGTTATATTGAAGTGTTTATGGAGTTGATGATGATTTCATTATTGGTATTAATGTTTTTCAACATGAATGTAGATCTTAAATGAGTATTTGAGGTTGATTATATTTTTTTCATTTATTTTGTTTTTTTATCAATTTTTTTTGAAATCCCTAAGCTATATTATATAATTTCTCTATATTATTTTAGGATAGAGTAGTGTTCTGTAATCATCAAGACAGTAGAGATGAGTGCTATATGGAAAACAATGGGCTATGTAATATTCAATGAAAGTTCTTTGTAACCATTAATCAAGCACTGTGTAAGGATCATATACTCTTATAAAATCAAGACATACTCTTATGTAAGTAGTACATAGTAGATATATAAACATCATGTAGGTTATGCATTAACATTAGGTTGGTGCAACAAAAACATGAAATTCAATGATGTAAATATGGTTTTCATTACATAGACATGATATTTATATACATCATAATTATCATAAGATGGGATTTAGATACATAATTTTTTATATTAATTTTTTGTCCATTTATATGATTTCTATTATTTATTTAGGATGAATATAGGAATTTACAAGGGAAAAAATAAATAAATGTTACAGTTCCCTAGAAGTTATTCTAAGGGTAAAACATCAAAAATAAAATGGTGTTAATGCTTATTCATATAAGATTTCGATAATAGTGGACACTTTATATACCTATTTATTGTTATATGTTGATTCATCCTAAAAATGAATTTTTCGATTGTATTTATATCTAATTAATAATAAAACCCTTATATTAAATATTGAATGATTTTAATTATTCTTTTCTATTATGCAGTTATAATAATAACTCTCATATTGGTAAACTGTTATTATATATAAATATCAGATGTGTGTTGATTTATATAATATTTAATTTTTTAGAGTTTTTGTGGAATGATATATGCTTGAATATTGTAGTGCTCAATTTCATTTTAGTAAGGATGAATAGAGTTGTATTCCTGCAATCTAAGTTTTCTATTTTCTAAGAATTATTCAACATATAAATTCAGGATAAAAAAGATTATAGAATGTGTTTTGGTAGATATTTCATGCAATAGGAAGGGAATAAATTGTATTAGTCTATAAACATATAGTTAAAAAATTTATAAAATTTATTTTATATTTATTTATGTCAATTTGATTGAAGAATATTAGACAAAGGTTGTTCATGTTATATGAATATTTTGAACCAAAATGAGAGAATTCATCCAAATAAGGAAACCATTTAATTAAACAAATTCTATATTTATAAATAATCCTTCTCTAGTGGTTACATGATGATTAAAATGGTGCGATTAAAAAAATAATGAAGACGTTGTTATAGAAATTACAGTGAGTAGTATAGTGACTGAAACCAATGATCAGAGATCATTATCTATATCTAGTTGAGATCATTCTATCAATGCATCATATGCGTTTAATATCAATAAATAGCACTATGTCGTGATCGATATGATTTGAGTAGTTATAAATTAGTATTCAAAATGATATAAATAGTGGATATTCATATGTTTTTACTGAGGAACTCAATCCCCAAAGTGATCTTTTAAATTATATTTACATATTATCTATTAATTGCGAAACATAATTTAATTAGGTTTCTCTGTAGTTGCATATTGTTAATATATGCCAATGTTATATACCTATAAACTCGTTTTTATTATAGAGAATAATACATCATTAAAGACAAAAACCAATCATCGAAAACTATAAATTTCCACGGATTATGATGAACCATTTAAAAATATCTATGTTCGTTGTTCCTTTATTTCAAAAATTTTCAATTGGGGAGTAAATTCTACATTTGTTTTAATAAAATGGTAATAGGATGAAAATTTTAATTTCATTAAGTTTAAAATTATAAAAATTTGTCTCCAATGATTTTCCCCCTTCTCAGAAGATCAATATGATCCTCGGAACCTCATATATATCAAATATTTCACTATAGAGATAATTACACAAAATATTTAATGAAATACATTCTATTACTAGCTATAAAAAATTAATATGATATTTTTCATGTAAAATCAATTAATTTGATGTATAAACTTGATCCATGTCATTATTCATTAGAAAACATTTCAGTAACTTCATTAATACAACACTATATATCATATAACCTTTAATAACTAATGATAAACTAATTATAAATAAAATAAACAATGCTTTATTATAATCATTTACATTTTTTCTCACTCATCTATTTATGGGAACTTAACTCCCTAGTTATTTAACATATTTACTGTATTTGATATCTGTGAAAAATTATTCCCAAATAGTTTATTGTATCCAGGTCACCCACAAAAATAATGGATAACTGTTTTAGTGGATGGGCTATGACATTATTTAACAACCACTTTGTTTAATGGATTCACATATATACCATCACATTTTATTAAAAAACCCATTAATTAATTTTCATGGAGAAAAAAAGCATACATTAAAAATTTATCATTTAATTTCTCCATTTTAATGTTATATAACATAATAAAAATATAATATTCATACACTTTCACTATACAATATTATATTTGACTGTCTTCAAAAAATACCACCCAAAATATTTCATTGTTGTCACTAAAGAATATATTTATTATATAATTGATAAAAAATCGGGAATTTGTAAGCCCTAATGGTATCATTTTTAATTCATAGTTCCCACATATTTCGAAGACATATATAGGCGATATGACTTCACCTTTCACATATAATTGAATATATCTAGATCAATGGATAGTATTTGAGAAATATTGACATCAACTTAGTTGACTGAGAAAGTAATGAATATGAGATAGATAATATTTTCCATGAGCGAGAACTTATTATAATCATTCAAGAAAATGTAGAGGAAATGAAAATTTTCATATTCCCTAACAGAGATAATGGGTGCACCCCATGGGGAATCATTCTAGCATATGTAATCCATATTATAATTTTCTAGGTTTTTAACCTATAATTTCCATAATTCAATTTGATCCAATATATAAAAAATATTTAATATAATATTAACCCTAGGAATAAGTTTAATTGAAAACAAAAACATTATAATTTAGCGGAGAACCAAAAAATTCAACATAAAAAATAAAAATATATTTTTGTACAATAGATAGATCAAAAAGGTTTAGTTTATCACTAATCCATTGAGTTAAATAACCATTATTACTGTTTATTAAGGAACATTAATTAATATAACATAATAATAATGTTCCTAGTTAGACTTGATGTGATTAATGGTCAATTTATTATCTAAGATATTAAATATGACTTCCATATATAGAAATTTTATATATGGTTTTTATTTATAGAGCCTAAAAATGCCTAATATAAATTAAAAATCATCAAATTTTATAATTATAAATTTTTAGGATGATATTCCTAATAAACCTATATGAGAGATTATTTATATAATTAAGATAACATTATCACAAAACTGGGATTATTCACTTATTATCCTGTATCTAATAATAATGGTGGTGATTTGATGATTATAAAAATTTTATGTTACAAATGAGGGGGTTAATATAGAATTAAATAAGATATTAATATGTATGGAGTAAAGGATATGTCTATCCTTCGACACATCATTTTCGTGTCCCACTTCCACATTAGTCATAATATATGTTTTCCAATATTCCCTTGGATTATGAGTTTATTCACTTCAATTGTGACAATTATCCCTTGGATTGGATCAGTAATGAATGAAATTCCTAGACTCGTTATGATTTTTGAATTTGAGTGTGTATATGTTATTTTACTAATTATTATTTTCCTCACATTATTTTTATTTTCTCATTACCTCTTATTGTATATATCATTATTCATGGTCTACTGTTCTTCTTTAATATAACATCCTAACACATTGTAACCTTTTTCTCATGGTCTTTCATCATTATTTAAATACATGAAAAATAACATTCTTCTGCCCATGTACATTATCTCATGGGTTTTGTTGAAACTCAATTTTTCAATTGGTTACCCCAAAACCACATGAAAATGGGATTCAAAAGTCTTAAATTCAAAATTGAGGGAATATCAAAAAAAATTATCATATATTCATGAGTTTTTTATGGATAATGCTTTTTACAGAATTAATTTCAAGACACTGCTGAAGTTTTTGTTCAATATTTCTGATTTCATGATAAAAAATGGCTAATAATATGAAAATCAAATGTTATTTTCTACAAATGTAACAATAATACATTTATATTTTATTTATATGTTTATTTTTATATATTGTTATTTCTTTGATAGTTTTCATTATACGGAACACCAATTTTTTATTATCCTTGATAGACAATTAATTATAATTATTTAGATGTGACCATTATAACCTAGTTATTAAATTTGTAGAAAAAATGGTAGAACAAAATTTATAATAAATTTATTATTTTTTAATATAATGAAAATTTATTTATTAATTCATATGCACTGAAATTTTAATAAAGACTTTTTTATTTATAAAAAATATGTTTTCTTAAAAAAAAATCATTTTGTTCAAAAACAATATATCTAATTTCTTCTAAATTTTTAAATTTTAACTTAGTGAATTAATATAATATTACCAAATAAAATGTCATGATAAAATTAGGGTGACTATTTATAACTTTTTGAAAAAGATGAATGTTTTTTAAATTGTAGAAATTATAAATATTTACAAAAAAGCTATAATTTTATTGATACACATTTAAAAAGATACCTTATAATTTATTTTGATTCAAAAATTTAATAAATTTATTTTGATGAAATAAATTCCAATAAATTTCACTCTAACTAATATTACACTTTATTTTTTCATGGAAACATTTTTATATATAACAGGAATTATTCTTTAAAATTGTTTTTTCTTGCATTTTACTGGGTTTATTATAAATTAATTTAACCAACTTATAGAAATAAAATTTAATAAAATGGATTTATTATTTAGAATAAAAATATGAATTTTTTATTATGATTCTAATTTCCTATTTTGTAAATATGATTAATAATAGTGAAATAAACTTCAGTTATAATGATAAGAGTTAAAATATTATAAATTAGTTAAAACCAAAATAATAAGTGTTATAATGACCTAAAACTAGTACTAAAATTTTCATATTCTTATATGAAAGATATATATTCTAATATTCAAATTTTATTCGTTTGGAAGAATTTTTACCCTGTAAGAATTTAATATATTTTCATCTTTTGAAAATATCTGATTATTTTCTCTCCTCTTTTATAATTGAATAGACCCTCTACTCTATTCTCACCTATTTATGTTCTTTATATCTTAGAAAACACCAACCCAAGTCATTTATTAAAATACCTACAAATTTATTAGACTTCTTGGTGTGATCATAATACAATCCATTCATTGCTAAAGTTATAATCCAATGGAGGATTATTAATGAATATGTATAACTCTTAAATGAGAATATTAGTTTTTATTTCATATTCCTTGAACAGTAGGACTATTTTATCCCTAATATCTTAATTAATATATTATAATAAATATATTTGTAGGTTATTATTATGATGTAACAAACATTTTTTAAATTATTTCTATTATAAGTGAAATAAATTTACACCTCATGTGTATGTTTGGTCTACTGCCTTAACATATCAATGTTTTTTTAATATTATTCATTCATGTATGGTGAATATGATGTATTTAATGTTTATATATTATATTTATGACATAATTATTCATCCATAACATTTCAATATCTCCCAAATTCATACTTCTTCATTAGTTGTAAAATGATAACACTGTTAGTTTGTATGTGTTGACAGACAACTTCACAATGTGAGGATATTCATTTTTTTTCTCCCTATAATCTTTTCTTATTTAATATAGATTTGAAAAATAAATATGATACAAATGATGAAGTATTTATTATGTATTATTAAATTTTTATTTATTCATATTAAATTTCAACATTTTGAAATTGATAACATCCCATGTGCATACGTATGATATATTGTTTCCATGAAGTATTGTATTTCATTTTCCATTACTACATTTTTGGATTGAATATAAAATATTATATAAATAAGAAATATTAAATACTTTAATGGTTATTATTTTGGATATATTAAAACCATGAATGAGGTGGATGTACTAATTCAATCATACTAAAATAACCAATAAAAATATACCATTTTTTCCATAATATTTTTTTTAGAAATAAAATTGTTATAAAATTGTTATTTAAAATTATTATATAATAATAAATATAAATTTAAGATTTATTATATCACTATAAGATATATAAAATATATTAATATTGATTATGTCGGAAATATTAATGCATATAAAGCATAATAATACATAAAAGAAAATACTTATGCCATAATATAAAATTTTCCTTGATTTTGAAGAAAAATTTCCATTCAGAAAATTTATAACAGTATTATCTTCTAAAAACCATTAATTTTATTTTCCCATGGTTGTTAATGTAATTTTCATATAATTTTACCATTATACTCTCATTGATACATAAAATAGTCAACGAATTTTTTTATGATAAACTAACTAGATTTCCCCTTGGTGAAGAATAATTTTTAACAATGGTAGTATCTTAATTAAAATTATCTCATGAATATGATTAAGTTTATAAAATGAAATAGTTTGTAATTTCCTACCATTATGTTATATATAATATTTATAATAAATATTTTTGTCATTTTTTAATGACATGTTTTTACCAAAATGCGCGAAAATAATCATTATTTTATGTTATAACTCAATAATATATTTTCCTACTATATAGAATACATTTTTTTATAATTATTCCTTTATATATTTCTATTATAATTTTAAAATATTTTTTTTACTCATATTTTAAATATTTATACATTAAAAATGTGTATTCATTTTGAAAATGATATTTTACACAAGTAATGTTTAAATGGTAATTTAATAATATATTAATATATTAAAATAATCATTTTTGGTAATTATTCATCAATGGGGAAATCATTAAATGTTTCTACCTTTAACATTTACCCAAATACTTATTTGGGGAGATGATGAAATATTTACAAAACTTATTTTCTATTTTACATAATAATCTATAATGAAATGAGAATTTTTTTAATGATCATGATGAATATATAGGAATATATTCTTGTTATGTGATTAGTGTGTCTCTTATATAACTATAACAAAATGTGTAAGGATATCTAATAAGATAGTTATGATATCCATGTACATGATTATGAATATATTTTTTTTATTTTGATTCTAGAGTATGGTATCCTCATGACATTCTCCCAGTAAAAAGGTATAACAAGATTGGGAATAGTTATGTTAACATATTGATGTGTGAGTGTGATTTATATTAGTAATTCCAAAACTTTTATGAGTACACATGATTAGAAATAACTATTATCACTATGTTATTATTTCCACTGATTATGATGCCAAATGCACGTGTTATGACTGTTGATTACATCTTTGATACCATTATTGATCATGTTTCTAGATAAGAATTGATTATAGAGTATCTTAACTATGGTTTTTTGGTTATATATATTTTATGGTGGCAACATGAACAATATTTTGTTAACATACCCTTATTATTGTCTTTATCACTCTATTGATTAATAACTCCCATGTTTAACCTTTCTACGAATATGTGATCACAATTTATTATATTTTCCTTCCCTATGTGTTGATTGAAGTTACAAATTATAATTTGTCTAAAATATTTCATTATTCAATGAAATTTATCTACAATTATGTTTTTTAGGTCAATAATATCTTTATGTATCAATCCTCTAATGAAACTAAAACATTATGGTTCTTGAGGATGTTTACTTAAGAGATATATTTAATATTATTCTAAATGATATAAATTCAATATATGTTATTTTATAGTTTTTATTAATTCATTGATAAGATATTTTTGGAGATTTTGTTACAATAAATATATTAGAATAACTATAAAAACCAATTTTAGAACAAAATATATTAATTATTGACCTAATGTTCTATATTCTATTAATATTGTTTCATGATATAAGACATATCATGAATTATTTTATATTTATTTCTAACTATGTTAATTATTGTTCAATATTTAAGTAACATATTTTTTGTTTTAGTCAATGGTTTGACCAGAAGAAATATTTATAATAATGAATGTGATTGGAAATTCAATAACAATCCTCATCTGAAACAAAATGAATATAGGGAAAGGATACAATATCTGGTGTCTATGATCACTCAACTCTTCCAATTTTTGAATAATAACTTTAACCATGTTGATATTCAGAATGTTAGAGTAAAGTAAAAACATTCCCTTTACAAAATTATGAAATAATTTCCACCCTCTTTTTTATGGATATTATGATCCACATGTTTCGTAGAAATGGATAATTGTGATGGAGGTTATATTTTTCATTCAATATTTATTTGACCATGAGGATTTTATCTCAGGATAATATTGATTGGAAGGTGAGGGTGATCAATTATGGTCTTTTTCAAATACATGAGATAATAGGATAAAATAACATCTATGTAATCATTGGAGTTTAAGATGGTAGTTCACAATAAATACATTCCCCAAAGACTTTTTGCTAATATAGAAATGAAATTTCTAGTGTTGAAATAGATGGATCAAAAATCCATTTGTATTTACGAATAAAAATTTAAATCTCATTCATGGTATGCTTAAAATGTTATAAATGGCCATGAGAGAAAACATTGTTAAGTATTAAGAAGTCTCAAACCATGTACTTTCAATGTGTTAGTCAATAGAGGATTCTGTAACGATTATGTAACCATAAAATAAGCATTGACGGAATAAATAGAGCATGGGAACTCAAATAATTCTTCTTGGGTAATCCCAAGAAGTGAATAATGATTCTTCATGAAATCTATAATTGAAAATACTATGGGATAATAAATTTCACATCACATATATGAAAAAACTTTAGGGGAAAGAATTATAGAAATTTTAGGAAATTGACTGTAAAATTCTTCTATTGTGGAAATCTTATCCATTGGGAAGTTCATTATTGATGTGGAATATATGGTTCACCAAATGTAATAAGGATAAGATGGAATTAACCATTAAGTTAACTATTTCAAAATCATGTGGATTCGTAATTGTGAGAATAGATCCTCTAATCCTTGTGCTAATGATGATGTCAATATTCAACAATAACAATAGATGAAAAATAATAGGAAATCATTTTCTATCAAAACTGATGTAGGTTTAGAGAATTATATATTAAACGGTACATATACCATTTACTCAAAAACTAATTTTTTTTATTTATGAACAACCTTATCTTTTATATTTTAAAAATATTCTGTCATTATCACATCGCCACATAAATAATTAAATGTTGAGTTATAAATAAGCATACTTAATGGAAGAATGATCACATATAAATTATATAACTATAATATGAGGGATGTTTGGGGAGATTTTGATTATTTTAAATCATGTTAGTATCACTCATTTTTAATTTCATGAGTTTTGGTAATAGATTTTTAATGTCTATATAAATGGAAAAACAATTTTTTAGAAAGGTATATCATGATTTATATTAAAATTAAACTACGATATTATGTCGGAGAAAAGATTAATATGAACATCTAATGGGAATTACATACATGAACGTGATTCATCTACAACATATATAGAATGACCCCAAATGAGTTGTAGGAATGAAGAAATGGCTCTTGAAGAATCATAATAACGGAATAATATTCCCTAGTGGGTCACCCTTTTGTTCAACAGTTCATTTTTATGATGAATTATGGGTAATTATGTCTTTTAAATTTTTATTATGAACATAACAAGTTCACCACCATGAACGTGATTCATCTACAACATATTTATTAATTATATGATTGACCTCATGCAGATCGATAAATTTATAAAATTCACCTTCATTAATATATTATTAATTGATGGTTATAAAGAACGATATACAAAATATATCCTTTTATATGATATTTTATCATTATTAATTTACAGCAATTCATGTTAGACATATCATCTCCCCCATTTCTATTCTGAATTTTATGAATAGAGTCAATCAATATTACCTCAATCATTTTTTGGATGTCATAATATTATATTTGAATATACTACTAAATAAAGTAAGATCATGATTAATATTTTAAGATTATGCTACTAACCCCAAGGAGGTAAGAAAATTAAGATATAGTTGATGAGGTGGATTTTTTGTTTATAATATTTCATTCAAGGTCCATATCATCTCAAGTATGGATATATCGCTGAATACTTTTATGTAATATGTTATTTTAAAATAGCCTTCACCAATCATGGTACCGATTATCCTTGGTTTTGTTATGACGGTTTGATATCACCAACACATTATGTTTGTTATTTCAGGTCTATCAAATACTTTATCAATGTTTTCATGGAAATTATATATGTTTCATTTGATAGATGCATGTTTTGAAAGTTCCAATTTTAAAAAAAGATTGTTCGTCAATACACCGGTTTTTATACTATAATATAATGTTATAAGATTTCTGGTCTATATTCCAAAATATAATATTAGAGCAGGATGAATCATCATAAATAATAAAACGGTAATATACTATGGATTTCATAAATTGGAAATTCATGAGAAGATATAACCAACAAATGGTTTGGATGAGGAAGAATAATTTTTCCATTGAATGTTTATATGAATTATATTTTTGAAAAATTGTGATATATATATATATGTTTCAGACACTTTCACAAGGGAGCGCTCATGAATCCGCTCATGGTTTCATATGTTGTACAATCTATTTCTCTGCATTTCCACTTTAAAATGGTGAATATCATTCATCAATTTCAACAATGATGACTATAACTTAATAGAAATGAGATGATGGGATGCCAGTTCCACCTTCAATGTATTTCTCCTTAAAACAACTTTTCTATTCTCGGTCTCCCTCATAAAATTATGTTGCGTTCATTGAATGCATTCCATGTTCCATCTATTTTTTGGGCACCTATTATTTACACTGCCTCTCTCTGGGGATTTTTATCTTTTCATGATAGGAAAACAACCTCCATTATATATAATAGTCACATTCTTAATCGTTGGCTTGTTTGGATGCTTCGATCATTGGTCACCTATAATATTCCTTTTGGCTGGGCCTCTCATGTGAGGAATCAAAAGTAAAAAAACCAAATAATTTCATGTTGTTCGTGATGTAATGACACTATGGGAGTGAATACACCAAGGTTTTTTAACTAGGAAATCCCATGTTTTTATAAGGTACCTGACGATATGGCCATATATCTTATAAGAATTTCTCCGTAGGAATTCCATTTTTATCTTGTAGTGTGTATTGTGGATTATGTAACATTATCTATATCATGTGGAGATAGATAAAAATGTTTGTTTGAAATAGATCATGACATATGTATAACATCTAATGGAGTGGAAAATGGGCATCTAAGAAAGACCAAGAGAGGTTGATCAAGGAGATGTGTCCTTATGAGGAAATATTTCACACTAGAAGTGTTAAGAAATGTATGGGAATGCCCTTTAGAGAAAAAACCAGTATGGTGGGATCAAATTTCCCATAGAGGAGGAACAAGGAGGTATGGATATAACACCCCATGGAGAAGGAATTTGGATTGATATATCTAACACCCAATGGAGGTAGAACTGGGATGATACGTCTTTATGAAATAGCACCATTATTTACTATTGTTATGTATTGAATATTAGATATTCATCTTTTGTGACCTATTTAGAAGAATGTTTTCAAAAAATATGTAGTTTGATTCTGTAGTTTAAGGTCGGGTAACATGACCAATCCATATAGTTTAACTTCCTACTGTAATGAATCTTGTGTCATGAAAGGATTATCATGGAGTGATGATATGGGAATTAATCATGAAATATTCCTATCACAAGAGTATTTTACTTGGTTGTAGTCTATCTTGGGATTACTCATTGATATTCTAGGAAAATTCTAGGTTAAGTGATGATGTGAATTGGGTTTACATGTGGGTGATTACCTAAGGAACCAAAGAATATTTTACCACCGGGTGGGGGCATGATATGTAACATCCAAGACCCAGATGACACTGAATAGAGCCCCAATCACTATTGTTTTCATGGACTCAACCGCTTCCACCCATCTGCCAGAGTCTTCCCACTAGCATTGAGGGCCTAGTGTTTGCGTGTGGGGAGAATCTGCCCTCCTATGAGAGTGTAATGTAGTATGAGAAACCATATAGATAAAATAAAAAAATTATAATAATAAGAGGAAAATTAATACGTATAAGTAATCCATAACAGCACCAAAAGAAAACTCATATACAATAATGATCATGTCATGCTTCTACAAAACATCCAAAAAAGTAAACAATCATCAGTAAAATTCTTGAATTAAATTATCTAAACTAAAAAAATCTAAAAATACCATGAATACCATCATATTAGTATTGTGATCCCCTACTACTATGCATGGAACATAGTCATGAATCGAACTATTGCTTCTTTCCTTGATACCAACCAAAATCTGAATACATTGTCTGGGAACACAATGGTAGCCTGAACATCGAGTTAGATACAATCCTAGTAAGTCACCATCCAAAGAGTCAATTACAGGCCTTTAGTGTTCAATACAATATAAAGTAGTGTGAAATATATATAATATTGAATGAGTAGATAAATAAAAATTTTCATTGGAATTTATAATTTAAAACAAGTGAGACAATATAGACCAATAAGGCTCCTTGAAAAACCTGGGACAATCTCTTGTAAAAAGTATACTAAATGAAAAATGAAATAATTACTACATCCATGTCATATAAATGGAATATCACATCATTCATAGACTTATTGTATAATTTTTAGCTCATAATAAACACAACCAATTTGTATTAACTTGAATTATCACATATAATATGACCAATATGTATAATAATGAATGTCACATTTAACACATAGATGCCATATATACAAAACATTTAGTCCCCTTAGTGATGGATCTATGGTATAGTGGACCAAGTAATACTCATCTTGACTAAGGAGCATCACAAAGGAATATATATTACGCTTGAATTGTTTTATGAGGGGCTTGTCAAGAGACCATGTACCTTACGATCCCATCCAAACAATATCCAAGGGGTGTCAGGGCCCATGTAATCCCATATAATCATAATCTAATGATCAAATAGATCCAAGACATTCTTTAACACTATCATTACCTATGGTGTAGAACACCAATGAAATCTAATTAAAATCATTCATAATTTAATTCAATTACCATTTCATACCATGAGTTTTACCACTAATATAACCAACTTATAAGTAATATATTAAATTTAATCAATCAAAAAACATCATGTTTACATAGTTCAATGGAGTAAAACCATCTAATAGTAAAAAAATATAATTAAATTTATCTATTAACATGATTTCTCTAACTGGTAAACCACAAAATCACCCCATAGATCGTTTAACAATGATATAGGAAAATTAAATTCACATATAACAAGCCATGGGTGGCCTTGGTTGGGTGACACCCTCAATCATGTCTAAAATATCTAAATTAAATCCATAACATGTTTCATTTCATTTATTCCAGTGATTCAATTATTTTTTTGGGTCATACAGGAAAGTCTGATGAGCAGCATAATGAAAACTAGATTGATAAAACACCACAACATTATGTATAAGTAAAGACTGTATACCATAGGTTTATAATTGTTTAAAAATATATTATCATCTCATTATTAGACTCAATTATGGAGAATAATAATGAAGGGATTATGACCATAAACACAGATAAAATTAGCTTGAACCAAAATAGTGCATATAATACCAAGAATAATGTAGAACATTGCAAAATGACTTCAGTACTCACTTCTACATATCCAACATGAATAAAAACAATTTATTCTGAGATCATATTGAGAAATAGAATCAATGTCTAAAATTTATCACAACATGGATTTTTCCAATAGCTATTATCCAACAAAGTAGATGAAATAAAATGAAATTATGTTTTAACATTAAGTTCAGAAAACAGGTAATTTTCATAATTTTTCATGTGCCTACATGTTTGCCAAACCATGTGACAACTTCTCTCCACCTACTTCTGTAAGGGGGCACCAGCATGGTCATTGTTCATGATTTGAATAACCATGCACCAATTACCTGATTTTTCTAAAAAACTTGTTTTTATGAGGTGAACAATCCCCAAACACCAAGAAAACACATGTGATCAATTTTTTTACTCAAAAATCTCTATAAAGATGCATTTAAACATAAAACAAAAAGATTTGTAACTCAGACAAAAAACCATAGATCTTTCAATCAACCCCCCTTAAACGAAGTTTCCCCTAAATTACCTTATTAAGGGTGGTCAAGATTCATCTTTGAATAACATTTTCCAATGGGCATATATGATGGGATCCCAATACTATGTCTAATCCTATAAATGGACATACTGTGATTCCAGATTTATAATTTGACCTGACCGTCCACCGAGAACCGTTGTGATCCTATCAACGATATGAATAATATGATCCTAAAAGAATGTGTCAATCTTTAACTCCACATATTCAAGATGTCATGCATGGCCTAACACATCTAAGGTAACATATACTGATAAGTTACTAGCCCGAATCTCCCTAGAATCTCAAATAGACTAACATATAATGCTGAAATTGTACCTTGTCTACTGAACCTTCCATGTCCCATCCAATGTGAGATATTAAAGAAGACTTGATCGCCAAACATGAACCCTAATGGTCATATATGGTTGTTAGTGTATGTTTTCGGTCAATAAAATGTAGTATCCATCTGCTTTATGATAATCTGTACCTGCTCATAGGTCTCATGTATGATATGTAATCCCTATGTAGTTTCATCACAATATTTATCAAGTGTAGGTGCAATAAAGATGTAATATCATATAAATCATCATGTGGCTCCATCTATATCATTTATGGATATCTTCTATTGCTGGTTAACAAAAAAAATTGATATTCCTCTCACAATAACACCCTTAATATAGGATGCATTCTGGATTCCTATTCTCATCCACTTATTTTATATACACTGATTGGAAATCAGTGGGTTATATATTGTTCTCAGAAGCACCTGTATATCATGTTCCCTTTGAAAAATCATCCAGAAATGAGATGTAAACTATGTGTAACTATCATTGATTATAGCTCACAAAACACTGGAATACCTAATATCGTGCTAATATACTACTTCCAAATAACTTCTACACATAGAGTATCCATTATCGATAAGAAATGGGAAACCATCTTGATCTAGTTAACAAGAACCCACCCAACATCGCATCCTTGAGGCAACCTTTCTAAACCAGTAATGAAATACATCACGACATCAACCTATTTACATTTAGAAATGTAAAATGTCTATAAAATTATTTCATGATTTTGATGTTCATCCTTTACCGACTGACAAGTGGAACATCTCATAAAAAACTAGCTACCTCTCTTTTCATACATGCCAACATGTACTGGTGGTTTAATTCACTATACATTTTAGTAAAGTAGAGATCCACATCCCAAATTGTAGGCATGAAACTCCCAAATAATCTCTTCAGGTATGTATCTTGGATCCAATAAATATACATGGATAAACATTATCTCATCCCCTCCAACAGTCCAACAAGGAGGTGGGTCTGCATCGACCACACTCTCCCACACGACTAAGTCATCAAACTCCAATAGTTGCATCATCCTTTATCTATCATGTTGGTAAGAGGCCACAACTAATTGGTGATAAATGATTCTTTCCCTAACGGTTATACACCTCCAAGTTTATCTCATTGAAATAGTTCATAAGCTTCTACTTGTTAATGGCCTCATGATGTTCATGTATCTGATTCCACCTACTATGTGCATCCACCAATGTATTTCCCTTACTATTATTTTAGGAATACATAATGCCAAAAGACTATAGGTACTCAACATAACCTCATTTACTAAACTTCATATCACACATTTTATATATGTACTTGAGGTTTTTTGGTCTCTGTACACCATAAAAAGAACTCTTAGTCAATAATGTCTCTAACTGTTGAAATCATGAAAAACTATAGAAGACTCAAGATCATCCATTGGGTAATTCATCTCATGTGAACTCAACTACAAATACCTATATGCCCTCACTCTATACCAAGGTATCATAACTACTCCTAGATAGATACCAGATGTGTCGCAATATATTGTATGATTCTTCCAAGATCTGGAAGAATCAAAACTTTTGATGAAGTAAATCTCCCCTTCACCTACAGAAAGGATGTCACATTGGTATCTGTCTATGAAAACATCAATACCTTTATAGTCAATCAAATTAGTAGTCCTACTAGGCATGTGAATTCTTATATGGAACACCATTAATATCTATCTAGCACCAAGAAACATGAAATGTTAATTATATTATTGGGATGTCCCTTAAAAACTGGAAAACTCGCATTCTTTGGGTATAATGATACTTTTATATATGATATAATATGACCTAGGAAGATAGTATTACCCATCCTGAAGTGGAACGTTTTTTGATGAGTATATAAATGATGCTCTCTAAATTTGTAAAAAATTATCTCAATATGTTCCACTTTCTGTTATTGATTTTGATAATACACCAAAAAATCACCCAAAAAAATTCCCTACAAGAAAATCTAGAAAAATATGGATGACTAATATAATTAGCCCCAGGAAAATCACTAGTGAATTCATGAGACTAAAGGAAATAATAAGATACATGTATAGAACATTAATATAACAAAAAGTTGTATATGGTATGTGATTAGGTAAAACATCCACCTGATCTTATCATTGTATGAAATCAATTTTTAAGAACACCTATGTTCCTCGAAGCTGGTCAAAGGATCATCTATCCATGAAAAGTGATATAAGAACATAACTGTCAGATGATTCAATTTCCAATAATCAACACATAGCCAGATGGCAGCATGAGAATTTTTTCAAAAAGGACTATTGAACACTACAAAGAAGTGTTGGGTCATTTAAACCCATTTTCCTCCAAAACCTCTAGGTAACTATAGAGATAAAGAAAGTCTATTATGTCCTTCCTGTATGAATTAATGGCTACCCGTGAAACTCTATACACTAGTTTGGCGAAGAACTCAACCTTTCTCTCATAAGATAAACCAAAAAAATATTATGGAAAACATCCAAGAAACTATCAACCACTGGATTTTAATCATGTTATCTCTCTCTAGTGATCCAGATATAAGCTTGAAATATAGGCTATCATTCCACCCAACCCATGATGATGTGGTCTAGGTCATCTCTCTTTCACATCACATTCACATATGTGATTATAAAAATTTCACTATTGTTATTTTAACATCACCCTATGGTGATAGAAATTAATGTTGGATCAATAAGACAATAGTCATTCCATATCGAGAATGATTTCAAGCATATTCATCCCATGGAAAAAAATTATACACTGTGACACCCACAAACCACAAGGGGAACTCCCTACACTAACACACATCCTCAATTCCATTCCCCAGAAGTCATTAAATTATCATAAAACCCTCTTAAAACTCAATTTAAATCCCAATTATCTCTACAAAATGTGCATATTAGAAACTATGTGATGCACCTATATCAAATCAAGAAGACACAAGAGTATAGGATAGTCAGATTGTACCACTCATAGTAGAGGGTTCGTCAATCTTCTCCTCAGGTGTAATATGTAATGAATATATTTTTCCTAAAATACATCCAATTAACACAACCTCACTATCCAGAGTAGGCCTAATCTATTTTTCTGGGGTAATGCGTGCTTGTCTACCTCATCCACAACCACCACCACCTCATCCTGATTGATTGGTGCTTCTCTAGATCCCTCACTGATGTGTACTAGTGAAACATTATCCCAAACATGGAGTCAGAGATATCCCCTAACACTCACTACTCTAGGGAGCTTCCTACATAAATGTCTCACCTTTCCTATCATTCCATAATCTCGAAAGGCGAATAGATTTTGATCATATTTCTTTATCACATATCATTGTCTTCCAAATTGATAAAAAAAAATACACTATTATCTCTCAGATCCATGTTGATACTCATATCATAGGTAGCCTAAAAACATATTTTTCTTCCAAATTATGTAACTAATGGATATAGAGACAACACTATTCTTATGTAAGGACTGATAAACCCTCATGATGTGCTATGTAATCAACACCTAATTCACAATTCTTGTAATAGTCATCAACCTGAACAGACAGACCTAAAATCAAACATCATTTTAGAGTTCTTCTCTGAGTCATATCTCCCTATATAACATAAAGTTATCTTACATCTATTAAAAATACTACAACTCTTTAAAGATTATCATGTACTCCAAAAAAATCATGGATACCTTCTTCATTCTCATGAACTCACTTGCCCGCAATTTCCTCAATGTTTTTGTGAAAAAGTAGTTGTAAAACCTAGTTGGGAAGACATATCAAACCATATCTCAAAACCTTTCATCCCATTAAAAAATACCCTATATACTTTATTCCCCTATAATAATATATATTGGGAAGTTCACAACCCTTTCAAAAGGTGTCTCTAGATTCATGAAGATCGATAGCATAATCACAAGACAAAAATAATCACCATGTGGACCTCAATCACCTGAAAATGTGTGAGGATATTACTTCTGGAACATATGTGATAGCATACCCTTTGAATAGGACAAATCATGTGCTCCCTGAAAAGTCTACATGATGAAGAAAACCTCTTCATGAAACTCTTCATGACCACATTTTTCTAGTAAAATAGATTGTCTCACATCTGAAACTATTTAAGGATCAACCAATATCCCATCGACCACCTCCTCTAATGCATATTAATTTCCACCATTTTGGTGTACGACTAGAAGATTTAATAGTGTCATGGGATTAAAATACCAAATTTGCACCATTGAAAAGAATATTAACAATTTTCATAGTTAAGAGAATGCGACATGTCAAAAACATCCTATAACTAGGTCATAGTAGATACCCCCATGTGTAATTTAGCGATCGGGACCACCTGACCCCTCTTAATGGGGTAGAATCCACTAAACTCTCCATTAAACATTTCCTCCCATTAATTAGAGCTAATTTATTATGCCAATGTGGTACTGTTAATTGTGCCAACAATTAATTATGCAAACCATTTAATTTGATAAAATTAAATTATCAAGAATGGTATTCTTAGTTTTTGCTGGAATTAGAGGGGAGAACCTTTTGGAGGATTATTCTCTCCAATGAAGAATGTGTTCTCCAATGAAGAATGTGCACTCCAATGAAGAATGCTCACGCTAAAGAGGAACATCTTCAACGACACTGAACAGATGATTGAGGAAACAATGACGTCATCGACGTCCGTATATTCCCAGCGACTTTGTCTCTTTCATCAGAACCTCTGTCGAAAATATCTGAGGAAAGGGGTTTAGTTGTGTATGATTTTATATTCCCATATTCATCCCTTCTAAAATAAAAAATGTGGATCAAATCTCTAACTAGTTGATCTGCATATGATTTATTTTGCGGGATTGGGAATAATCATTGCAGAAGGCTGTAGTGTTTGACGTTCTTCATTCAAGATTTTGTTGAGCTGCATTGCACCGCTCTAACGGGAGGGTGCATGACAAAAAAACATGGACCGACGCCTTCATCGTTCTTCATGAATGGTGTGTTCTTTGTGATGGAGGAAGGCGACATTGTGCCACAACGACGAATGAAGAGCGGCTGACCGAACTGTCCATCAGTGAAGGCGCGATGCACAACCGCACCGCATGGAGTGGAAGGCGAGCCATTTGGCTGGCTTCGATGGACCATCGCACCGCTCCAGCCATGACGGTCCTCGGTTTCCCCACCACACCACACCACTATGCCGAACTGTGGCCTCACTGCCGCATCGCCACCTGTGGCCCTACGCGCCACCCTGCGGCCTCGCCGCCAAGCGGCCTCGCCACCGCCCCATGGCCTCACTACCCCGCGGCCCTCTGCCCCGCCCTAAATCCACTGCCACCCCCAAAACTCCCATGGCCTTCTTGGCCTCCATGACCTCCGTTCCGCCCCTCGCCACCTAGGCTGGGTCGCCTAACGTGGGCCGGGCCAGACCCAGCGGGTCTAGACGGGTCGGCCGAGGTCAGGTCCGTCTGACTGGGTCGGACCGGACTAAAACCTACTTCAACCCATTTACGCACTTTTGGCCATACAATTAGCACCAGAGGTCTGTTTTACAAACCCTTTATGGTTCCAGAAACCCTAGAGTGATATATTACCTTTGGTAAACCCCACATGATATTTGGATAAAGCGGTGATACAGTCGTTTTGGATCGATCACGACTATAACCGGGTCATCGACACTAAAAAGATTATAATTTACCGACCATGTGTCTGATTGGGGCATTGTATGTTGTGTTGAGACCCCTAAGACTTGGCAGTCCTTTGGGATACTATCTTGTGGGACTTCGTGGCAGTTGGTGTGTGGACTAGTGGCTTGAAGAGTGGACCCTTCTAGAGATGAGCAAGCTTAGTGTGGGAACCCAGTAGCTGGTTGTGACGTGAAGAATGAATAGTGATACATTGTGAGTCAGCACCTTGATATACTATACAGATAAGCACTGACCTATCATGTGTCAGTCGGCACCGTGCAATCCGGTGTGGGTCTGCACTGAGTGGGCCTGTGTGGGTCAGCACCTAGCGATCCTATGTGGGTCACCACTGAACAATCATGTGTGGGCCAGCAACAAAGCCTATTAACAAAGTATGTTGAATTAGTAGTTACATTTAATCATCTCTACTATTTTACTAATGTTATTCCTAGTGTGAGCTGAGTCCGTACCTGAGCGGTACTTTCCTTTGTTGTATTACATTGGTGGAATTCTTCTTTGTCGCGTACCTGAGTGGTACTTACCATCATGGTATTCCTTCCTTTGTGGAACATTTTAGGTCTGGGATTTTGAGATGGACTCTATATTTCTTCATGATTGATATGGGTATACATGATAAATTATGTATATGTATGGGCATATACCTAATTAGGGTTGTCAGTGGATTTCAGGCCTTTTGGTTTATCCTTTGTGGATTTTTTGAGACCTTTAGGGTCTCAGGGTCCCTAATGAATATTGTTATACTCACCCCTACATGGGCTATTCCCACACCTTGTTGTGTTTAGTGCAGATGATGGACTGCAGTGATCGAGGCTGAAGGTAATCAGACTAGACGGTTTTCAGAGGTGGACCATACGGCGTGTCGGTACGCATAAATAAAGGGCGAACATATTGTGATGAGGAGGTGATCTGTACCTACCCTTCAGGTTGAAATTCTAGAGGATGACCCAGTAGATGTCTTTCTTTTTTTCAATTGTATTGTATTTTAGTTGTACATATACCTTTATATTTGGGTTTTTATCCTGAACCCTTTTACTTTCAGCACTCTTTTTTCTATATAGTTGACTTGTGTTCGTATCTTGTTGTGTACATGGTTTTGTGTATGTTTTCAAGTTATAAAGGCAATGGCTTCCCAGTTTTTGGGAATACGCCTTCAGTGCTATTTGCCAGCCCCAAGACAATGGAAGGCGGGATTGGGGTAGTCATAGCATGGGCCTCGGGGAATGGGTCGTGACAAATTGGCATCAGTGGAGTCGGTTCTACAGTTGAACATAGGAATCTGATCATTCTTTTTAATGGAAATAGTGTTATGTGAAGTGAGTGTGGTTATCAGTTTAGGGAATCTGGTGTTGGTGTGGTGGACAACATATCCATACACCAGGACCTTGACATCTGATTTCCAACTCAGTGCACGAAAACACTTATTGCGTGTATTTTTTAAAAAGTTTTCTTGGTAATATTGTTGATACAGGTCACGAGATATAACATTTTGGCCATGGCTCACTAGTTTGTTTTCAGGATGCCTCCATGCAGACAGATAGCTGGGGTACCGGATATAGTATGCACTGATAGCCCACCGAATGATGAGGCCTCGGTGTAGGGCCCTCTTCTTGTAGAGGCACTAGTGGAGGCACTAGTGATACCATTACCCGATGGGCCACTAATGCCACCAGCCCCAGTAGCAGAGGGTGCACGCTTTTTGAGTGCATTGCACAAGTTACAGAGCAAGAGACCACCCAGGTTCAGAAAAGTGATGGACCCATAGGCGTCTGAGGATTGGATAGAGGTTGTGGTGAGAGTTTTCCAACTGGTAGGGAAACCATCTTATCTCATGGTGATCCTTACAGCAAGCCTTTTATAGGAAGCAGCAGGAAGTTGGTAGAGCATGATCCTCCAGCTTCACAACGAGGTGACCCTTTTCTAGGCCGACTTCAAGAGCCTATTTCGGGTAGAGTTTGTTCCAGCGACACTTCTCACAGTGTACATACATGGGCTACTTCATATGCAACAGGGTAGCATGACTGTGGCTCAGTACTCAGCGAGGATCACTGACCTCTCATGCTACACCACTGATATGGTATGGGGCGCATTCTTCAGGGCCCAAACCTTCGATAAGGGACTCCGGCAAGAGATCAGGGCTTTGATGATTTCTTTTAGCATCTCGATGCAGGCAGGGGTGTTAGAGAGCGCCCTTTTAGTGGAGTTTTTCCTTGCTGTGCAGTCACCAGCAGCGAGACCCACCACCAATCGTCATGTAGTAATGTCTTTTGTAGCTGGAAGCAGACAGATGTCGTAGAGGTCCAAGGGGACAAAACCTACATGTGGATGACCGCAAGATTCAGGGTCAGTCATGAGGGGCACCCGAGGCAAATCTAGTAATGCCAGGAGTGAGAAGTGTTACACAAATAGTGGGAAGGGTCACATGGCTCGTGACTGTTCGACCCACCATACAGATGATCAGCAAATGATCGAAGGACCGCCAAGGCAGAGACATAGGTTCGACTAAGGAGGTCTGTAGGGAGAAGGCGGACGTGGACGGGGAGCTGGCCGTGTAGTTGTCGTTTAGTGACGATTAGAGATGTTGCCACCACCACCACTAGGTAGTCCACCCCTACCACATGGAGTAGGAGGATATGGGTGAGATCAGCTCCAGGCAGCTAGGGCCTACAATCACGGTGATCCGCAGAAGATACGTGGTACGATATATTTCTACTCTACCTTTTCTGTAGTACATATATGCATAGTTTCTAGTCATTATTTTATTTCCACTGCCCACATTTGGAGCACAGAGATTCTGACATTGTTGTTGGCTCGATCTTTATGGCTAGAGACTCTCAAGAGAGTGGATTCGATGATTACACACTCGTGCTGGTAGTGAGAGCTTACTTTGGGAGGCGAGAGATTTGTATGGGATCTCCTAGTAGCATCATTGAGGATTTACAAGTTCATCATGGGTATGGACTAGTTATCTGCAGTCCATGTTCAAATCGACTATATTAGGCATAAAGTGTGGTGTGTCCACCCGGATGGGACTAGGTTTACCGTTACCATTGAGAAGGGAGCCTTTGTAGCATAGCATGGACATACCTGAAGGAGAGTGCAGCTGATCACTCATTAGTTGTCAAGACTTACCTTGGAATAGTTAATGTGGAGAGTCTGATTTATCTTGTAGTGGTGGACCATTATGTGGATGTCATCCCTGATGATTTTATGGGTCATCTTCCTCGCAGAGAGGTGGAATTTTACATTGACTTATACCCCGGGATGGAACATATATCTACATCAGTATATTGGACGGCTCCTACGGAGCTTCATGAGCTGCAGGTATAGTTGGAGGACTTACATGGGAAAGGGTTCATTTAGTCTAGTGTTTCTCCTCGGGCTGCCCTGATTATGTTCGCCAAGAAGGAGGATGGGAGTCTGAGACTTTGTGTTGTCTACCGGGGCCTGAACCTGGTGACTGTGAAGAACATGTACCTACTTCCGAGGATTGATTCCCTCTTTGATTAACTACAGGGAGCATGGTGGTTCTCGAAGATAGACCTCAGAGTAGCCTATCCCCAGCTAAGAGTAAGAGATGAGGATGTACAGAAGAAAGATTGCAGTTGTCATTATTGCCACTGCGAGTTATTGTTTATGCCATTCGGTGTAACCAATGCTCCAACAGTGTTCATGGGACTCAGGAAACGGATATTTCGTCCATACATTGATCTCTTTGTATTATTATTCATCGACAACATTTTGATCTACTCGGCTACTAAGGAGGATCATGCCTACCATCTGCATGTAGTACTGGACACACTCTGAGAGAACCAGCTTTATGGTAAGCTCTCGAAGTGCCAGTTCTGTATCCAAGAGGTTTTCTTTCTGGGAAAAGTCATATCGGAGGCCAGAGTTGCAGTGGATCCAGCGAAGATTGAGGTAGTATTTCTTAGGAATACCCAAGAGTGTGATAGATGTATAGGGTTTTCCAGGTTTGGCTGGATACTACCAGTGATTTATGACAGACTTCCCTAGAGTAGCAGCACCACTATCTGTGTTGACGAATAAGGGGCAACCCTTCGCGTTGTCGAAGAAATGCTAGTGGAATTTTCAGGCTCTGAGGCAGAGGCGTACTAGTGCCCCCATCTTGATGATATCGGGGGAGGGTGTAGGGTGCATAGTCTAATGCAACACATCAGGGACCAGACTCGGATGTGTCCTAATTTAGGAACGAGCAGTGATAGCATATGGTTCTTGGAAGCTGATACAGCATGTGTAGAACTATGCTACCCAGTACTTGTAGTTAGTAGCAGTTGTCTTCGCCTTGAATATGTGGCAACATTAGTTGATGGGAAAGCATATTGCGGTGTACTATGATCACAAGAGTCTCAGGAATTTATTATCTCACAAAGACATGAACCTGAGACTGAAACGTTGGCATGAGGTCCTCCAAGACTATGAATTTAAGATAATATATACTCCTGGGAATGGGAACGTTGTAGAAGATGCACTCAGCAGAAGGTCTAGTATAAAACTTCAAGGTGATGAAACTAAGCATTTGGATGCTTTGCAGATATCCATTGTGGATCAATATGGAGTAGTTTTTCTTCAATCTATTTCAATCACTCCCCAAATTCTTCTGTGAGTTGGGGAGGTGCAACATTGGGGTGCTGACTGTGAGGCTGGACATGCTCAAATATCCATAGGGCAAGAACCTGGTGGATTTTCTAATGGTGGGGTGCACGTCAGAGGATATACCATGGTACCAGTGTAGCTTTGGGAGGATGTGATGAGGGAGTTCGACACATTCCCTCTTACAGTACATCCAGGAGTGGAGATGATGTACCAGGATCTCCAACGACAACACTGGTGGCTGGGTATGACGAAAGAAGTAGCAGAGTTTCTCTCTCACTGCCTTACTTGTCAGCAAGTGATGGTGGGGAATCATCTACCTACAGGCTTGGTTCATCTTTTAGAGGTCCTAGATTGGAAGTGGGATGGTATATCCATGGTCTTTGTCATAAGACATCCACGTACATCTAGAGGTTATGATTTTATTTGGGTGATTGTCTACCGACTCACCAAGTCGGCCCACTTCCTTCCGAATAGAGAGTAGGGTTTAGTAGAAAACATGGGATGCCTCTATGTGCAAGAGATTTGTATCTACATGGAGTACCCTGAATGATTGCCTCTAATCGTGATGCACGTTTTAAATCCTTTCTATGTAAGGGGTTGTAGAAGGCTTTTGAGACACAACATCATTTGAGCACTGCCTTCATTCCGCTGACGGATGGCCAGTACGGGAGGACCATTCATACCCTTCAGGACATGTTGGTTGCTTGCATCCTTGACTTAGGTCACAAAAGGGAAAATACCTTTCCTTTTATGGAGTTTTTATACAACAAGAACTATCTCTAAAACATTGGGATGGAACCATTTGAGGCATTGTACCTGCGACCTTGCAGATCACCTTTGTGTGGGAATGACCTAGGGGAGTCAGCACTAGTTGAACCAGAGATTGTAATGGCTACCATAGAGAATGTGCAGATCATCCAGAAGAAGATGAAGAGTGCACATAGTAGGTATATGTATTATAACGACAAGATATGGAGACCTCTAGATTTCGAGGATGGTGATGACGTCTTTCTACGGGTCTCACCCCGATGAGGTTTGCAGCGATTAGGCCGAGGTGGAATGTTATCTCTGAGATTCATCAGACCTTTTCAGGTCCTCAATAGAGTTTTTGAGGTGGCATACCGCATATCTCTTCCACCTAAATTGCACCGTGTGCACGGAATCTTCCACGTATCCCACCTGAAAAGTTACATGAACGAACCTTCTCACATCATTGACCACTGTGAGATAGACGTCGATGATGGGGAGACTTTTTCGGAGGTTCCAGTGGAGATTGAGGATCGATAGGAGAAATTCATTAATGATTGGTAGATACCTCTAGTTTGTATTTGCAGACAGCATGGGAACCACCAAGAGAGCATATTGGATCAGGAGGCTCAGATGCGTGCTCAGTACCCCCACGTGTTCCCTTAGTATCAGTTGTGTATTATGAGGACGAAAAACCCTGATGTGGAGAGAATATAAAGACCTGAACATTCAATTTAATTTTTTTAAATAAATTGGAATTTTACGAGTCTGTGAATATTGACGGCGCATGATTATAAGGCCCAGTGTTCCCCGAAATAATTTCTAAACTCTTTTCGCAGGTACATTTAGTAAACGTACAAGCAGGTTTTTCTAACATTTGAACCGCTACGTGGAATTGAAATCTGAGGGTACCGTTAAACTCGCAGCACTGATATTATTTTATAGAGGCATTCACCTTGACCGTAGTGGGTCAAGGGTGAATTTTAGTTTTTGTTTTATTTGTTAAATAATGAAATAAATAAAAATGTTAAAAATTTAATTTTATTTTTTGAAACCCCTCATCATTGGTTATGGTGGTGTGGACCACCTGATCCGAAACCTCCCATGTGGATGTCTAGAGGTGGGATCATCCTGAACTAACGACCATGTTGAATTTAGGGTCGGGGACCACCTGACCACTCTTAATGGGTGAGAAACCTCTCAATGCCCCATTAATGCATTCTTCCCATTAATTTGAGCCAATTAATTATCCAACGTGGTACAATTAATTGTTCCAACAATTAATTATGCCAAACTTTTAATTTGATAAACTTATTTTAACAAGGGGCTATTTTCACTCTTTAGTGGAATTGGGAGAGGAGAACCTTTTGAAGTATCATTCTCTCCAATGAAGAATGTGTTCTCTAATGAATAACACACTTCCTAATGAAGAACACTCATGCTGACAGGGAACATTTTCAATGACAACGAACCAATGATCACGGAAATTCTGTTGTCACCGACATCCATCTATTCCCAATGACTTTGTCTCTTTCCTCATGAGCTTCGTCGACAAATACCTGAATTAGAAGTTTAGTTGTGTATGATTTTATATTCCCATGTTCTTCGATTCTAAAATAAAAAACACATATCAACTTTCTAACTAGTTGATCTGGGTATGATTTCTTTTGTGGGTTTGGGAATAATCATTGTGGGAGCATGTAGGGTTTGACATTCATCATTCAAGATTTTGTTGACCTTCTTGCTACCACTCTAATGCAGAGGGTGGGGGCAAAAAAAAGGCCCGACCCCACCAAAGTTCCTCTTGAATTGTGTGTTCTTATCGATGGACGAAGGAGGATTTGTGCCATGATGATGAAAAGAGTGTTGTAGGCCAAACCGGCCACTGGTGAAGGTGCGACGCGTGTTGTGTTTTATGGAGAGGACGGCTGGCCATCAGGCCAGCTATGCTAGACCACCGCACAGTGACCACCCACCCGCACCGCGGCTGCCCCGCTACGCCCTGGCTGCCCTGCCAGCTGCGGCCTCCGACCCACCGCGCTCCACCTCACTGTCCAGCAGCCTTGCTGCCCTGTGGCCCTCCGCGCCGCCCAACGACCCTCTACTGCCTCCACTACCCAGTGGCCTTGCCGCCCTGCAGCCCTCCGCGCCACCCTTGTCGGGCCTCCTAGCACGGGACGGGCCACCCATCATAGTTCAGCCTGCCCAATGCGGGTCAATCCTAACCCACCGGGTTTGGATGGGTCGCCCCAAACCAGGTCGTCCCAGGCCTGGTTGGGCCTGGTCATTCTGACTAGGTTGGACCGGACCCAAACCCACTTCGACCCCTTATTCTCTTTTGGCCATAACTTTGGCACCAGACGTCTGTTTGATGAACCGTCTGGGCACTGAAAACCCTAGAGTGAGACGTTCCCTTTGGTATACCTATCATGAGGTTTGAATAATGTTGGGATAAGGTCGGGTTGGATCAATCACAAATCCAACCACGCCCTCTGGACTAAAAGGCTAATAACATATAGAACATGCATCTGATTGATTCTCCATCTGTTTTGTTGAGACCCCTAAAATGTGGTGGTACATTGGATTACATAATAGTGGGAATTCGTGGATACTTGAGTATCAACCAGTGTCTTGAGGATCGGACACTCCCGGAGATGATAAGAATAGTGCGGGAACCTGGTAACTGGCTGTGACGTGAAGAATGAATAGCGATTCTGTGTGGGTCAGCACCTAGATATCCTGTGTGGTTCAACACCAAGAGATCTTATGTGTTTCATCACTATGTGATCCTCTATGGGTCAACACTAAGCTATCCTGTGTGGCTCAGCACCTAGCGATCCTATGTGGGTCTGCACCGAGCGATCCTGTGTGGGTCAGCAGTAGAGCTTCTTAACAGAGTAAGATGAATTAGTAGTTACATATAATCATATATATTACTGTACTTATGTTATACCTTGTGTGATATGAGTATGTACTTGATCATTACTTTCCTTTGTGTTAATACCTTTGTGGTATTCTTCTGTGTGGAATACCTGAGTGATACTTACCATCGTGTTACTTCTTCCTTTGTAAAACAGTTGAGCTTTGGGATTTTGAGTTGGACTCTATGTTTCCTCATGATTCAGATGGTAATACATGATATCATAGGTATATGAATGGTAATATACCTAAGTAGTTTTTTTAGTTGATTTCATGCCTTGTGATTTATCCTCTGTGGATTTTGTGAGACCTTGAGGGTTTCAGGGTCCCTACTGAGTATTGTTATACTCTCCCATGCACGGGCTATGCCCGTACCTTGTTGTGTTTGGTGTAGACGATGGATAGTGCTGATCGAGACTGAGGAAAATAGGACTAGATGGTGCCAAAAGGTGGACCATATGGTGTGTCGGGATGTAGAGGTGACATACGGATGTGGAGTGCATAGGGGGCGATCTGTACCCACCCTTCATGAAGAAATTCTGGAGGATGACCCACTAGCTGTCATTCTTTTTCTTCAATTGTATTGTCTTTTATATGTACATGTACCTTTATAGTAGGGCTTATATCCCATCCCCTTTTACTTTCAACACTTTTTATTCCATATAGTTGACTTATGATTGTATCTTATTGTGTTCTTGGTTGTGTGTGTGTTTACAGGTTATAAAGGCACTGCCTTCCCAATTTTAGAGAATACACCGTCGGTGCTAGTCGCCAAATCCTAGCCTATGGAAGGCGGGCTTGGGGTAGTCCCAGAACGGCCCCTGAGGAATAGGTCTTGACAACCTCTCACGAAGGAGGTTTGCGAAGGCAGTGTGCTTCACGGAATAACAGCTTTGCAGAAGCTAATCTAGCTTCGTTGAAGTTGCAAGCTCTGCGTTGGTTTAGTGAGATTCACGAAGAAGCCTCTCTACGATGACTTGAGCTATGTGATGGACTAATCATTGTGAAGGAATGAGCTTCTTGAAAATTACGGAGCTTCGCGAAGGGTTGTTTGAGATTTACAAAATTGGGAGCCTCACCAAGTAGGGTGTTTTGCGAAGGTGTCTCCAAAGTGTGTTGCCTAGTGTTCAGTGGAAAAAGGGTATTCATCAGTTGATGAAATTTGGATATCAATAGTGAATATATATTCAGTTGATGATACATTCATTAGTGGAAATGGAAAGACCTATAGTTCTATAAACTGTGAGTGGTTATTATGAAGAAGTAGTGAGCTCACTTCAGTTGAGAGAGTAATGAGTTCTCAAATTATGAGTGGTTGTAAACCAAGAGGGGGAGTGAGTCCGCTTAAAAATTATAAACTGCAGTACACTTATAGTAGAATTGGTACATCGGCACACAACCAGTGTATTCTCTGTTGACGTAGCCCAGTGAGGGTGAACCATGTAAAAATCAGTGTGTCCTATGCATGAATTACGGTTTATTCACTCTGTATTGGGAAGAACAGAGAAGAAGTTTATGTCTAACAATAAAATAAGATCAAAAGGGGAATTTGTTTTAATCTGTCATACCCTGATCCTCCACCCCTCTCAAGGTATCTTGAATAGTTTACCTAACAACCACAATATGACTAACCATGTACAAACCCTTCCAAATATCTCTTTACGAACAACATGTTCTCCCACAATGGCTTTCACCATCATTTTCACAGTATCCTCATACTTTGTGGCTCCTGGAGCCTTATTTCCTACCCCACATTGTCATTAGTCACTATGTGACCTTTCCTACACATTTTATACTAATTGTTTGGCCTACATGTTTTTCTCAAAAATGTGGTTTTCAAGATAAAAACAAGCCACAAACACACCAGAAACACATGTGATCAATTTGGGTTCACAAAGAGGGTTCCTACAAAACCTAGTTAGTTTTGAATCAAATCTTCCTTAGTTTATAATGTATTGAGAATTAAAACTAATTGGAGGCCCAACTGATTTTTCGAGATAATCCAGATGTCAGGATTTCCGCTAACCATTAAGCCCATGTGAGCCATGGTCCATGTGTGAAATAAGTTGAATAATTATATTTAAGAATAAAATGATCCACATTTTTTTTGTTGAGGGATACTGAATTCCAAATATAACAAGAGAGGGTGAGATTTAGCACACACATTCTCATTTATTTTGTAAAAAAGTATAGTCACATCTAATGATCTATCTATCTATGACATATACATGCAAGGAGAAGCAATAGTTCATCCTTTAATAAGAAATAAAATGGCTTACTCAATGAGGGATTCCTAGAGGATCTCATTCAATGTGATTAATACATGGAGTGTCATGTAAATATGGAATATGGTTAGTGGGGATTACACATGGAAACTTACTGGTATGGAAATTTGGTGCAACATGTTGGGAGGAGGTGGCATCCTACTATGATTGTACTTATGTAATCCAAAATCCATAACATTGGGTAAGTCCATTGATTTCCTCATGGGATGAAGAAGTTTTCTGGTATTTTATAAATGTCATACTACTATGTCATGGAACATTGTAGTTTTATGTCTTGATCCTCAAATGTGGGTGGACTCCTGCCATACCATCCATAATCCTAGGGCTTATGTGGTTTACAATAATTCACCACTAGGGGGATTGGATTTGGAACTACTAGGGTATATTGAAGGGAGGAGTGGCAATGCAAGGGATACATGTTATAATCCATATACTAATAAGAAATAGGCTTCCTGAAACATAGGTTAAGAAGAAAAAGGTACTTCAATAGATATATAGAGGCATAGGGGAGATCTAGAAAGAAACCATGAAAATATTGTGGACATTATAAGAGTGATTTATGAAAAATTTGTGTTCAATTGTTTTATTTTCAGGAAAAAAATTTCTGATAATGGAACCATTTCACTAGGGAAAACAAAATAGGTAAAGTGAATTAGTTCAAAAAAGATCTAGAGTTTCAATAATGGTTAGGATTGTGTTAAATTATATGCATTTTAGAAGTCCAATTTATTTTAAGATGACTTGAGACAGTATAACTCAACCAGGGACTATGTCAAGTTTAGGCCCACAATAGAAATATTTTTCAAGATTCTATACCTATAATGATCCAAATTATGTGATATCATGGAAGATCAGTTTTATGAATAATAGAGAGATTATAAATTATTATGAGAGAATAACTGAAGAAGTGGTTTTATTTTTATTTATATCTGAATTTTTTGTTTGTGGGTGGCTGAAAATTTGGGCAAGAAAATACCTTTTGCATAGTTGTGCCCTTTTTTATAGATCATTGGGTGTGAAAGATGTCATACATGACATCATATATCTTGAAAAAATATGGGCGTATCACGAAACCTTAATTTATATAATATATCACATCTTTCTTTTTTTGGTTGTCTTGTTAATCCTTTCATCCTTGTAGGATGAATCATAAAATCTGGTATCTTTTAGTTCCTATGATCTTTCAGCATATATAGGTTTCTTTCACACAACTATGGAATATTTCACACACCTCCCTCATAAATTATAGAAAGGTATTTTGTGGTTGGACTATTTTTGGTATTCCCTAAAATGTATTTTCATCTTTAATGGAATTTTTAGTTCTATCAAATTCCCCCCACCCAATCTGATAATCATAAATGAAAAAACAATAGGATTTCAGGTTCTGAGCGAAGCTCCGAAGAGAGATGATTATTCCCGTAGGTGCATGAAGAATATTTTATAGGGAAATAAATACTATTCCATGCATGTTCAAGGAGATCTTCTACACCAATAAATATTATATTATTCCCTCTATTTGGTACGTAGAATTTTTACGTGATATGCTATTAATATTATGTGTGTATGTCAAGATTTTTTTCAAAAAGATGCGATTTCTCGACTAATTTTATGTAGTCTCTCTCTTTCTAACATCTGATTCTGCAAACAAACAATCTTCTTTCACAAATAATTCCACAGATGTTCACAACATATTTTTTTTCATGTGAAAAAAAATCTTTCATAAGTGCACCACTCTTATCCTCTTTAGACTCATCTGAAATGATCATCCTACAAAACCCAGATTTTTTTAAAGTTTTATATACTACATGAAGACCCAAAATGGATATAAATCCTCATATATGATAGTCTCTGAGGATAATCATTAAAAATGTGTTTCTTTTGGTCATGTTTGACAAAGGCTTAGAAGAATTTTCAACTTGATATCTACCTTTCACTATGGAATTTAAGGATGGGGTGAGCTCAAAATCCGAACATTAGAGGTTAACATGACGTGATTATTTTTCACCTAGATGATGATAAAAATTTATGTATTATCATTCTTCATTATCATATTTCTTGGATCAAGGGGATATGGTTATCTATTCCCTTAACGGGTGGACAATGATGATCACAAGGGAGGAGCCAAAGGAAGATGAATTCCCCACCCATTACACCCCCATTTTTTCAATGTAGTATGCAGGATAATATTTTGGAATGATAAAAATAATGTGACCTATGATTTGGAGGGAAACATTTTAAATTAAGGGTCTTGGGAGTACTAGGAACACTACACATTAAATGAGTACATCACTGAGCTAATCCATGTAAGGTTGTCCGAGGTAGTGTGAATGTCACCGATCAACTTATATCATCAAGAAGAGTTGTTGTCTGATCTCCTCAGGTGATGGTACCAAGATATGGAAAAATTTCGTATTCATCACAGGGATTTCATAATCATTTTGTATGGCATCCACTGCATTAGTGGTGCACCACAAGATGGGTTCAAGTATGATGAGTACCTTTCATCAGAGAAAACCTGGAATGGGAGTCAATAACCATCTCTTCCCACAAAACACCTACCACTAGTTCTAATAGAAAAGTTTAATCATGCTTACATATTCTAAAGGTACATTCTGTTCATGGAATGGTTTTATATGTTTCATAAAAAATAATAAAAAATGAGAATTCCATGGAGGGAAAAATTATTACTGATGGAAATGCATAGAAGACTTATTGGATCATATTGGGTGATTTTAGAGGAGGGTCAGTTTCAGAAATGGGGGTATAAAATGTTGCTGTTTTGGGATCCATGAGCCCATTACACGTTGTTTCCTACAGTATTCTAATGTGGTAGGATTATTCCAGTCAAGTACAAAAGGATGGGCATATTCCTGGGTACACTGGTGTTGGAGGCAATTTTGGTGGCCGGTAATAAAGTCAACATGGGGAACCTTTGTTAACTCAGATCAACAGACTAATTGAAAATGTGGAAAGGAGAGGCATGATGAGTAGGATATTTGGGATGTTATAGTATTTACATGTTTGGGTAATAGTTCACCTCAGGTGTTATGAGTTCTCTAACTCCATCAGCTTCCCAAATGTCAGTCTGATCTCATCTCTTGTCAGCATTTCCAGGGTCCGACTGATAATTCTTGATGATGGAGGAATCATGTTTCGGGAAACATTATCATGTGAATTTAAACATACAACCATTGTAAACCAAAATTGTCTTGATTATGGAAAAACAATAATGTAAATGAAGAAAATGGAGTACATGCAGAGTATCAAGGGTACTAGTGGGGAAGATATCGATGATTGTGGGGGAAATCCAATGAGGAAGAGTCTAGTGATGATGAGTGACCTCACGATCTAGATCCCATCATGATCAAGAGGACTCTAGAGTGGGACCTTAGTATTGAAATTATTTTTTCGTTCCTTGAGTACAAGGTTTCACATCAAGAAGATCCAAAATACCTCAGGTTTATGGCTGCTGATGAAAATTGTATAGTTTGGAACATAGCATGGTGTCACATACAATGTTTCATCCCCCATACCTAGGAATCATACCTATTGAGGCTTATGGGTTCCCTTCACTACACTATCTATAACCTGGGCACTAGATAGGTGAATGACCACGGTGTCAACATATCGATCCTTGACATTCATGCTTATATAGTTCACAAAGGAATATTTCATTTATTGTTTTATTGGAACCAATATGGATCTAAATATATTTGGATGCTCAAAGAAGTATATCAAGAAATATATCATGTATATGATAAAATAAAAAATATTAATCCTTTTATAATTCTCAGTTAGAGTTTTCTAACCAACTATGGTCTTCACTAGTAGAGACCGAAATGAAAATGAGCAATGAGATATCTCAGGTAGCTTGGATTCAGGTTTAGTGGACCTGATTGAAGACTTGGGATTATGAGCATTGTCCTATAGTAGATGAGGAGTTATTGGATCTAGATTGGTTGGAGAAGGATCTCTCTGACACACCCTATAGTTTTTCAGAGCTATATCAATCAGTAGATTGAGTATAACCATAGGGGAAATTATTCTTGGACTCGAGAGTGGATAAGTTATGTAGAAGTCCCTCACCAATACCATAGCTTTATTGGTTAATCAATTCACATGCATAGAGATATTTTCATTTTTATTATCTTAATTACTTCAATTAAATCACATTTCTGAAACAAATAATGACCAATACCAAAGATAAGGTGGTTCACGATCAATTTGATAAACAATGGATGACCATATGATTTATCATTTTTATTATAGTTTCAAATTACCATTAAAAACTCAAGGATTTTTACGTTTGATTGACCAATGATTGAGTTTGGGTTGACAGAGGATGTAGCTAGAGAAGCGGGATCTCCGAACAGATGACACGCATTTGAAACATGTTTTACTAAAAGAATGGTGTAAAACAAGGAAAGTTTAATTTTACCTAAACAAAGAAGAATAGAGATTGTGAATCCTGATGCTCAAAATTTTTAACACTAGGTTGTGAAATAATGGTGAAGGGTTTTTGTTGAACATGATTAAAAAACAACACACATATAACATAGCTGGTGAATGGGGATGAACAAATTGAGTTTTTTCCACTTACCATATTTTAAATTTGTGACCTATCTCAAAATGTCAAACAATGTCTTTTGGGACATTGACCTAATACGGTAGGTGATATTTTTCCAGAAACATTATCCTTTGTGATTCCTTTAAAACATAAAGGAAGATGATGTTCCAAATAAATGGAACATAAGGCATGGAAATGAAGTGGGGAAATGCTAAAATGGATTCTGATACTCTTGGAATTATGGAACTATGTCTTAGAGAGCATTTGGGTGGTCGTATCTATCTGTAGAAAGGTGATATTCATCTTCAGAGGGAATGACATATTGAATGCTGAGTGACAGCTAAAAACATGATTAATGGTGGAGATGATCAACACTATTTGAGATGGTCTCTTAAGTGAGGGACTAAGATTCCTTTTTGTTTTACATCATGAAATGATAAATAGCTAAAAACATGAACATAGTAGAGAAGATCAACACCAAAGGCTATGATATCTCGGTTTAGGTACTAATATTACTTTTTATTTTATACCATGCAATAGGAATAATAGACATTCAATTTAACATAATACATTATGTACATTAGTATCATAATTTAACATCATATGGTGGTGATGGTTCATGGAATAGTTTAACATCCTCTGATGAAGATGCATCTCACACATTAATGTCATGTGAACGAAATGTTTCACATCATTTAAGATCAAATGGAATGAACCATGGATGTATTTTAAGGCAATAGTACACAATATGAAGATATAATCTTCGTTTAAGTTCCAAACATTTAGACCAAGTGGTTCCATAAAGGGTTCAACATAGAAAAAGTAAGTGTTAACACAACAAGAATGATATAAGGTGGAGGAAAGCATGCCATGTCAAATGTAAGGGCCATGTTATAACATATTAATGTTATACATCATGGACCATAAGGAAAACAAGTGTGCCTCTAAAGAGACTTGTGTTGAACAATGAGTGATAACCCAATGTCATTGGAGGGTATAAGGAACCCTTCTCCACAAAATTACTCAAAAAAAGTACCTAGATTAAATATCATTAAAACATTGATTTAAATTTCCCATGGTGGGTAGGTGAATGGGTTATACCCAATATAAAATGTCTACACAATACTATGTATCCCATGATAATTGCAATCAAGACACATGTAATTCTGAAGGCATGATACAGAAGAAAAATAATTATGGTTGGGGGTACCCTTTTGTATGAGAGTATTAAATCTTATCTTACAAAGATACGAGAAATCATGGATTTATATAGTGTAACTATATTGTTTAAAATCATGTTGTGTGAATATTTCTTCCTCATATCAGGATATGATGGAATCTTGACCAACTTATGGTTCAAGGTAATTGAATGTGGGTAATGCAAAATATTTGGCATGTGGGACATTTTAGGATGATTACCCAACATTTAATGGATCTATGAGATGAATCAATATGTGGGAATAGAGATAATATCTCAATATCACGATATATACCATGATAATAAGGATCATTCCACACATTGTTCTGATGGAGAATAGAGACAGTTTAATTTCGTACGGTCAGGATAGTGGGAAGTGGGGAATTAAAGAATGTTTGTAATGTTCAAATGATAATACATGTAGTTAATGAACCAAGGAGGCTCTACCTTATATGAAATAATCTTTAATCATGAGTAATACATTTTACTGTCATGCGGTTTTGGCCATGAAAATCATTTTAGACTCAGGCTACATGGACTAGTGGATATCTATTTGAGTTCATGATGTATTCACTTTAAATTCGTTTAATAAAATATTTCTTCTGTGAAGCTAAGGTGGTATAAACATATATGAATTCAAAATTAATCATTGTACCAGTTAATTATTAGGTAGAAAATGGGCATGGTCTAGATTCAAAATGCTTTGACTAAGTCCAGAGGGCCAAATAGTGGTTGAAAGTTTATATGGTCAAGAAAATGAGAAGTCTATGCATCACTACGTATCCCATAAGGATGGGAATCAAGACTCATGTTGTTATTAAAACATGGGGTGGAATTATATAGGCTCCTATATGGGAGATTCTCTTTGATGATTAATTTTAACGCATCCCATTATTTTCATGGAACATCCAATGATTAGGCATGGGATATTTTTTTACAATAAATTACTCATCATATGAGTAATACAAATTTGATATTGGGTAGATTCATAGTTTAATTTCATTAATTTAGTATTTTAGGACTTGTATTTTAAAATCATTGAATTCATACTATAGGGGATTCAAATAGTTTATGTCCATAATTCTAGTACCTACTATAGATATTTTCAGGATGTTTTTCATGGAAAATGGGATGAATATTTGTTTAAAAACATAATTATTTGACCAATGGGTCTCTTTAATTAATGACATAGAGTTTAGACTCTCAGGAGAGGGTTCTCACGAGAATATTTGTAGTGCAGTGTCATGAAAAGCTCAATATGAATGGTGGATGTGGTGACTCAACAAAATAGAACACATTCATGAGAAGAATTTTTATACATATTAGATTCAAAATTCTAGTACATGGGTTTCTTAGTTTTTTTGTGTTCGGACCATATAGTGTGGTGTTCACAAATAGATATGTGTACTGGGAAGGATGGAAAACACCTGTCTGGATGGGGGGAAATGATTCTCTATTCAATAATATATATTCCTAAGAGGAATCAAAAACATTTTAGAATTGTAATTCCAGAGTTCAAATCATAGTTGAAGGTCATGGATTTTAGGCATAAGTATCCCCTTCATGTGTAGTATGGATTAAGAAACTTGTCGTATGTGGGGGAGTGGTGCACTCTCCATCCATAGTGATCAAAGAATATGATCCATTAGATTATAACTTATGAATGATGTAAGTTCATACCCGTTGTCCTTAAAAATTGATGGGATCTTTCCAGGTATCATCTATATTTTAATATCTAGTATCATGTTACCATGGATAAAGGATCAGAAGTTAACATTCCTGTGAATTCCCTCTCTATCTTGTTATAGTTCCTCCCTAGATTGTGAAAGGCATGGATAATGTTCTATTTGAGGTCATCTATCGTAGTATGATGGAATTGTGTAATTTTATATACCATCTACTATTTATAAACAAGTGATAAAGGTGATTGAAACTAAAATTTAATGGCATTTACTTTTTCTGTTCCATTTCCCATGGACCATGGGGTCACCTAGGTGGAATTGCGAGTCATCTTCTGATAATTCCAGAGGTTTTTGTGATGAACATTTGGCCAAATATTCTTATTAGGCCCCACCATCATCTATAGAATGTTATATTGGGTCTTATTGAGTTCCCATATCTTCCATTTTATTATGTGATATGTTAGGATGTATGGTTGGACTAGATGTTTTGCATTCTGTACATCATCTTCATCTAAGAATAACGGACGTGTGTACCGTTTGCTGGGAATGTCTTATGGAACCTATAATTAAATGGATGATGTGGGAGCTCATGAATCCAATCATGTATTGGTAAATGTATTCTTTTAAAGGAATCACTTTTTTTTCACATTGTTATGAAATCTGTCGTGCTCAGAATAAACATGTACTAGAGAGCTATTACTAGTGGATATGGTCCCACAACATTCATTCCCCATGCTGCAAATGAAAATTGATAATAGGTGGTGTAGAGGTTATTTGGTGGTCGATGAACAATATTTTCATGGATATTACCCTCTTGATATCTCTTGAAATACTAAATATAGTGATATAACATAGTGGGGGAAGAAGTAGACCAACCTCCAAATCTAGTGGTGAAGCATCAGTCCAGCATGATGGGCACCATTAGACCTATCGTGAGAATCTGACTTAACATGGGGAATATCCATTCTATGTATTTAATATAGAATAATTCCATGATAACCACATATAAATAGAGGGAATTCATTGTTAATCCTTCTATGGATGGTGAAATACACTTCACACCAATTTATTTTCTCATGTTCAGCTTAGTCAAGCAGTATAACTCCACGATAAAGATACTATCCAAATGGAATTGTCCAATCAGTGTCTTCGCCTACTATGGTGGATCCTAGAGGTATTGATAAGGAAGAACTGGTAATCATCTAGTTAATTTTTATTCAACTTTATAATCATGAATGGTTTGAATGATAAATCTCTGATGCTCAATGTCAATGACCATGTCATTTTGATTAGGCTCTACAAGAGATGAGGATGAACTATCCAGGGTTTTGGCTCAACCATTCTATGACTAAGGGACATGAATTGATTATGGATTTGAAGGGAACTGGTTCAATATATAGTGATTTATCCACTTTATAGGTATGCTATATTTTCTTCATAATGATGTAATCAAAATTGATCTATCTGATGACTACCTCCGAGACTCCCTTCGCATGAAGAGGTGGGAAATCAATCTCTTGTTCCAGCTCAAGACTAGTAATGATAAAATGATAATATACCTTAGTATTGTTTCATCAATCTAATAACATGAATGAGTTGGGTACGAAAACATTTGATAGTGTAATGATGATGATCCATAGTCCAACTCTATTTATATTGGGGTTGTTGATCCTTCTACTTGTCGGTCATGAAGAGGTGCCATAAAAATGAATGTTCCATCATTGTGTGTCCCAATACATGGATATGATATCAAAATTTAGTAAATAAACATCTATATACAATTATTACAAGGCCAGGTGGATGGCTAGGATGTCTGTTAAAACATGAAATTTGATGGAAATCTGTGTAACATACCCAATGTTGAAGTATTGAAGGATCACTCCCCAGTGTGCCAACCATTCTTTTAGAATTAGACGATTATGGGTATACATTACCAGATCCACCTAGGACACTAGTTTCCACTCCTGGTTCCATAAATAATGTTATTACTTTTTCACTATAACAAACTATTGTAAGAAATATCCTCTTGATATGAGAGTATGTGGATTCCATTTCGATGATCATTTGACTGAGATTTTATAAACTGTACACTCTTCCCTCGCTGTTCTTTTGGGAGAGAAGGGTTCCTATGGTTCATTCCATAGTTTTCACATAGAGGACAAGAGACTTCCTTGAGATGGGAGGCATTCAAACTAGAGTTTTTAAATGATACTTCTTGATTTCCTCAAAGGAGGTCTATAACTCTTCATCTCACTAGTATATGGTAACTTTTTTCATCATCATGTAGATATGATTACATGTACAAGCCACATTCATGAAGAACCTACTTATATTGACAATGTGGATATGAATGACTTGGAGATCTTATAGGTTGCTCAATGAAAGAATATGGATGATGTATTTGATATTTATAGGTATGATTTTGATGCCTATATAACTGAAAAATAAAACAAGGAATTTCATAGAGGTAACATTGAAGAAACACTTCAGGGGGTTCTTCTTCAAATGTTAGGGGAGAAGGAATGTGAAGAAATTCTAAATATATATGAGATGCTCCCGAATACAGAATTATTTGAACACCATATCATCCATGTAGTGTTCCACTAGAATCTTTATGATAATTATGAATATGTGTCACATGTTACGATCATATGTGGTGTCTACATTTTTTAGGCTTAAGGGAATCACCGGATAGCTAAAAAGTCCCTTGTAGTGATCTGAAATTTGTAGTCTTTATATATTTGGGGACATCAAGATATGATTGTACCCATGATGTCCATCCATAAAGGAAATTGAATCAAACATGGATATCTAATTGATCAACAACTCGTTCATTGGAAGGGAATGAGATCCTTCTTATGATGACGAATGATTTCCCAAATACTGATAAAAAAATATGATCTTCCAAATATTCTTCACTACCAGGTTGGTATTAGCTATCCATTTTGGGGTACTATACTTCCCTGATGAATTTTCATTGATAATCATATCACACATGGAATCAACCATAATACTATTAGAGGGATGCATTGTCCTGGGAGGATGATTGAATGGGTTCTGGATAACTAAGAGACCAAGATAATGGATAAAAACATGATCGTCTTTTCTTAGAATCTAGTCATAACTCTAGGAAAAGACATTGTGATTCTTCTTTAGAAAATGTACATACTATTGCTGATACACTATAGATGTGGATGTGTTGTTCAGCATTGACCTCAAGTATACCACAATTCCATGGATCACCTAAATCAACAAATCGATGATGGTGTATTCATGCTCTTCAAATGTGGGAGGATCATGTTCCAGACCCACCTTATTTTCTAAGGTAGGTGTATTAGTTGTTGGAGTTAAATTCAGGTCAACTCCTTTGGTGGGAACACCATACCCATCATGGGTGGATATAGAAACATCATTATTGGGATCATGCTCTTTTGAAACCATTTTAATAGAAGCTGTTGATCCAATTCTATCAGGAATTCTATTGTGGGGTCCATACATAATATCCTTGAAATGGTGGCAAATTCAATTTTTTATTCAAAAATAGTCATCTGAATATCTAGGAGGGATATGAACTGGTGTTCATGGCGTGAACATCAAGGTACATTAGAGGTGTTGGGGATTATTTTTTTACCCCATAATAAAATAGGTATGAGTATGATGTATTCTATGGATGATCATTCCATTTATGGGTTTGAGTATAAATTCTCTAAAAAATACAAATATGCTTCCCATATCTATGGTAATGGACTCCATCCAATAAATCAGGATAATAAATTCATAATCTATGACTTTCCACGGCCTATCCATAGTGGTTTCACATTCAAAATCATTGGTTTAAATTGTTTTACCTCTATCTACGAATATATGATATATTGATAGAAGTATTAAAAGTTGTCTAATGGCGGTGAATCACTGTGATGTACAAATACTCGATTGTTAAGTGAGTTGTTTAAGAACTAGCGATACTAGGAAGATACTGATTCATAAATATGAACCTAGGCCCTACCTAGTATCATGTTATAGGTGGTATCCTATAAGGCTATCATGAATTATGTAATTTCTATCAATCCTAAATAAATGGGACTATAGACAAGTCATATGACATGATTTTTTCTCTGTCTTATCATAACCCTAAATATTCAGGCCATATGAACTCAAATATTTTTCATTCAATCTCTCCTTATGAAGCATCTGGGGTAGAATTAACATGACCTCAGAGATTATTTCTACCATGAAATGGTGGATCTCAATACTGTTAAACTGGTCTATGATGTAAAATGGGTATATGATTCCATATACAATGGAACCCACATAATTTTTGTAGAATTAGATGATGGCCTAGAATTCCTTTTTCTTAATCTCAAAGGAGTAACAAGTGTCTGTAGCCAATAATACTACTTTAAACAAGATAGATATTTCAATGGATGTTGTGAGGGCCTTAAAATTTTCCTTAGAAAAGATGCAGTCCTTATGGATTGAGATCCATTTAGGTGTTTTTGATAGGTTCTTTAGAATATTTAAATTCCCTGATAGATGGATATGTATTCCCCTAAGGATTCGTTATTTGGATGGTTGTATAATGGTTTATGCTATTTAAACCATTGTCTTCTGGATGCTGCTGTAAATATCTATCTTTTTATCAGCTAACTCACCTAGAACCAGTATTGGTGGACTATAAGATCCTGGAGACCATGCCTTGGATTGACTCAGCTAATCATGGTTCTATCACTAGTTTTAATCTTTGTCCATTTACATGGTCAACTGTGACAATTTATCTATAGAAGCATCCTTGGAAGACTATTTATGCTAATCTCTACACATGACTTGCTTCCTATTATTAATAACATACATGGCTCGACATGAGCTGTTGTCCGGATAATTTTGATGATGTTAATTTCCTTGAACATTCATTCAATGACTACATCCATATACATATGGAATATTTTTAGGGAATTCCTCATCTTTAGGCAGTGTGAAGTTGCCTACCTACTCGATGGTGTTCATAGGGTCATACTGTAGGTCATCGTTAGATGGTTCTTCCAATACCAATTAGATCCATGAAATGATAACCACTAATAAAAGAATGTATTATCTAATTATGATAGATGATTTCAACACCATTGGGTCTCTAATTTTCAATGCACCATCAATTCATTCTCTTTTAATAAATACATGTCATGTTATAGATACAAATGAAATGACCAGAGGAAGAGGGGAAAACATATGAGGTTCAAGCCTAAATTTTTTTTACATATGATGCCATATGTGAAATATATTTCTCCTCACGACAACCAGTAATCATACAAAACATTCCAATAGATGGAGACCAACATCCATTCAGTTGACCCTCACTATCACCATCATCCATGATAATAATATGTTCCATCTACTATGGGAAGATACCAAACATGACTGAACCATTATCCATTTAATCCTAAAGCTAATACATTAAAACATATAATTCAACGATGGTATGTCCATGGATCCCACGGTATAGGAATTTGTCAGGGTGGTTAGGTCATTCATCTTTATAAGGACTCTTGCAATCTAGTAGATTCATCTGTCATTGATCCAAAAAATAATGGAAATATCTCATGACATCTGAATCATTAAATGAAAAGATGCAGTTCCTTCTCAACAAAAATATAACTATAGGATCATAAAAATGATGATGGATTGGAGCCTAATGAGAGGATAGGGCCACATTTTCCCATCATGGAGGCTGCACATGGAGAGGTGGTTCTTGATGATGTCGTGATGGATGAAGTTGTGCTGGTATTTTTGTGATATGTGAGGCTGAAACAAGTTCGGCTAGTTCCCTATGTTAGGCACATCAGGTAGAGGGGACAAAAATTATAGCATCTTAGGGGACATAGTTTGTACATTGTTGGTAGTTTGTACCTTGGTAGACCATCTAGTGGTAGCTATAATATTCAATGGTAATGACTATTTTTCCTACTTTAAAGATTCCACCAAACATTGGTACTTGTTAGAAAATTCTCATATCGCATCTGTGAAATTCTGAGTGATGGGGGAGGGAACTATATCAATCTTTCCATTCCACTGTGAACACAATTTGTAGTTTTTTTTGATTTATTGGCATATCAAGTTGTTACCTAAGGACTTTCAACATAGAAAAAATTTCTATTTCTTGCTAATCAGGTAGTTGTCTGAACCTTATAAAGTCATCAATTCATTTAATGCATGTGGTGTTCGGGAACTGATAGTGGAATCATCTTAAATGGTCCTCCCAACCTAGGATGGAACCAAAGGATTACTGGCTATACAAAAACAATGGAGTCCCTTCTAATGACTGAATAAAAAATCATATCTTAGCAGCCTCCTACTAGTATATGGTTCAAAAAAAATTTCTCGATGGTGTGATGATGTGGTTCAAATGATGAAGTGGGTCACCCATCCCATTAAATGGGCCAATTCTAGGGTTCTAAAAATTTGGGGGTACTCTCATTTTTTCCACCCATTTTTCTATGGCTTTCGGTTAGCTTGGATCACAATATGTTGTGTCTCTACAGCCTAATGATGACTTGTGGGATGCACTATTAAATTGTCTTGGTGAGGTTTCATGTCAGGATGCGGGTATCTAAACACCATTGTTTTGAAATTCTCATAAATCCAATAAGAAAGCAAGTATACTTGCAGATCAGCATGAGATGGATCCCATAGAGGATAATCACATTTCCAAGGAGGGTTCAACTACTCATACCGAAATAAATTTTTCATATTCAACATCATCTAATCTATCCAGACCAGCAGGATCATCAATCACAATTGGGGGACCATGCCATGGAATAAATACTAATGCCTAGTGGAGGATAAATGGAATCCCATCTGGCAGTATTATAATCTATGAAATTTATGGCCATGTAATCAATGAGTTGCTTCTTATATTCTGCAAGATTCAAGATTTAAAATCATATAGTGGGATATATATCTATTTTCAATGCATCCTTGGATAAATTAAAGTGGCCAACCTTATCCTTATCCTTGATGATGTTCATATGGGGAATTAATGCTTCATTGGATGGATCCCCAATGCTGAGAAAATACCTTTACTGATGGGTAATGACACCTGTGTAAGGATCCACCTGGGGCTAACCTTCACCAGGTAGTGAGATATCCCAATAAAACTCTATTTTGGTGACCCTGTCCCCATGTAATATGAGGAAAACCATTTTAACTATGGAAATACCTAGAGAATACCATTCCTTGTCAATAAGAAGGTCTTACACTCTCATGATTGGGATGATTAGGAGTGCAACATTCTATTCCCAACCCCTGATATGCACATGTGATTATTCATCTTCCATGATTCAAAGGAGAAAATGATTATATTCACACATCTCTATTGAAGGGTCTGATTGTACCCATGAGACATAGGGTGTTGAACATCTTGGATCATGGTCAACTCAAACATTCAGCACTATTAATCAATTTTAGTGATTCACTCTTGAATTCTTTTGTCAATCGATTGATGATTGTGGTGTTGGATGAACATTTCCCACATAGTTTTGGGTTAACAAATGGCATGTATTGTTATGAGGGACTCTAGAATGTCTATGATGCTATTCTAATTTGGGAAAAAGACCATTTATAACTGATCAACACCCAGATTCTCCCATAGGATTTCTTTCCCAATGGAATGGATGTATAATTGATCAACCCAATCATTTATCGACAATGGATGAGAAACATGTCGTCACATTGGGGTAGATCGATTCAATGGTTGTTTATCTAGTTGAAGATACAATATATGATTCAACATTATAATTCATGCTCGACTGTACATCAAGAAGAAAAAAATGCATCGTCATGTTCTCATAGGATTGGGTATTCTCCACTACCTCATGAGGGATGGAGGTGGTTCTCATATGTGGAAAAAAGGTAGCTCACTGTCTGGTGGTGTCTTCACAGACAATAAAAGATCTCCATTATCTTAATTAAAACGAGAGAGGAGTACTATCTATGTTGAATATAGATTTAATATGATCCCCTAGAAGAGGGAAAACCCATCCTCCACCCCCATGTACTTGCAGAGGGATCTCTGGATCCTATCGACTTCACCATCTAGGATGGATAATATCACCTATTTTAATTTATCACCAAACTATTCAAATCAATGTGAGGACTCCATTATCATGTCTTATATGTCCTCAGATTCAAATAGATTTACTTAGATGATGAATTCATATATAAATTTCCGAAATTCCAATGGTGATAATGATTGTTTTCTATTCCAGCCTAGTATGGTTCATTGGTTTATGATAATTCCTCTACAGCATTAGATCCTCTATACTCATGGTGGTGATATAGGGAGGGCCTCTTCTTTGGTTAGTTGGAATATAGGGAATGCCTCTTTTTCAAATGTTTTTAGATCTTGGAGGACCTCCACATTGACTTGGGAAGGAGTGGGTAGGACATCTACTATGGTTGTAGATGTGGTGGGGACGAAATTCTCTTTAGTCATCAGGACCATGCGGAGAACCTCCATGTTGACCAGTTGGTGAATGAAGAGGTCCATCATAATGGTCAAAATTGTCCTGGGTATGAACTCTATGTTATGGAGTGGAAATATGGAGAACATATTCATGGTAGTTTCTGATATAATAATGACGACTTATTCATTGATCATTGGGAATATGTGGAAGACCTCCATGGTGAACATCTAAATATTTGTGAGGTAATTCACACTGATTAGATACAACACAGGGATGACCTTCAGGTTTCCTGGTTTCGATAGCATGGGGATGACCTCTATAATTATTTTTTATGAATAGGGGAGAACCTCCACCTTTTTTGGTGTTGGATTAGGGAGAAACTCTATATTAGAAGGTAATGGATCAATGGGGACCTTCTAGTTTATTTTCAAAGTCGGGAGGACCTCCTCTTGGGTAGTGGACCATATGGTGAGGACCACTGAACATAGACTCATTATCATAGGTCTACCGTAATAGTTGCCGGTTGAACAAGAAAATTATAGAGTTAACCCATCTTACCTTTCAAGGTGCATGAGGTCACAACCCCAACATGGAAAAGATGGATCCCTACTTTTCTATTGCAAGGATCCACCAAAATGCACTAGTGGTGGTAGGGGACACTAGAGCTATATAATATGATTACACTTTCAATGAATTCTCTTCAGCATGAAAAAACGATTGCGTTTAGCATTATAGAATAACACAAATAGAGAAGTGGTAATGTACACCTATTATCCAGCTAGACCGACCAATTACTATAGGTGAAAATATGTCTTAGTGGGATCCCTTCATTCTATCTGTTGAGTTGTATTCACAATCGGAATGACCTGGGAATCACTTACCCCATGAGATTATGGTAAATATTCATAGGATAATTCCATGGATCGGATATTGAAGTTACTATTTATTTTAAAAGGGGGTGATCGTCCCTACATATCCCTTGGGGTAATGGTGTCAGTGAGGTGTTGACACCTCCAGGTCCAACCAGGCATGTCCCTTGTGGTAATGACCTCCACATTTTCATACCATCATTTGAGAATGTCCATAACCCTCAGATAAATGATCTCTAAGGGTGATATGGGTTATGGTATCCTAGAATCCATAATCATAGAAGACGCCATAGCGAAGGTGGAGTCGTGGATAATTTTTTCTTCATTTCTTCTCCATCTCCACCACCTGTGGGTGTTTGGAAGGCTCTTTATAGTAATTGGGATATTGTAAAGATATTTTATTCAACAATATATATTAGTAAAAGGAAATTAAATCCTAATTCCCTAGTGTCATCCAATTTTCCATGGATTTAGAGAGAATTTCACTGACAATGTAACATTTTGAAGATTGGACAATGTTTACTGCAACCATTTTTAGTGAATTCCATGTTGGTCCCACCACATCCATTGTGGGATCTTATTAAAAATGTATGAATTTGGTGACATGATAATATACTGATGTACTAAATGCTATTACTCCATGGGTTGAGGATAAGATTCTCACATCAGGATATCCATTTCTATTTGTGTTTCTTTTTTAGGGCATGCCCTCACATTCGTACATGGGTGTGCACAGTGGTTTCTTTGTTTCCCAAAATTCTATTTTTTTCGAAAGAGTTTATCTTTAATCACTTTAAACACAGTTTTTTAATAGATCTAATTGGGATTTTAGGATTTCAATTCATCCATCCATGGATTCCTCCTAGAATTCATCAACTATTCTGGGTATCCCACATAAATTTCAGTCATGTTCATGGAACATATTCGTGGTGTCATATCATGGTGGATTCAGATTAATTAAAATGCTTTTGACTATTCATTTTGATTCCTACTTGACAATTTAGCAACCTTCAACCAGAAGAGTAGTCATGATGAGAATCACCATCATGTCTGGATGATAGAAGAAATGGTCACAAATATTCTTCCTCTTGGGTGGGTATCTCTTGTGAGTAATCATATTCTAAGAACCAATGTAATATCATGTTGATCACGTGGTAATGATGCTGGTGGTGGGAATCCTAAAAGATTATTTTCATAGGGAATATCTTTCTTTTCATGATGTAACTGACCTCAATGGGATATATCTTCCATGTATATCGCCACGCTCATCCCATGATTAGCTTATAGAATATATTTGGGAATATCTAACATGTTATGAATTATATGTAGATGGATCAAGATGTCTAGTTGAGAAGGATTTTTCCATGTTTTTAACATCATGTGGATATGGAAATAGTATTATTACGACGCCCCGAAGAGGAAGATCAAAGTGATGTTTCCTTAAAAGGAAAGATGTAAAACATAAAGAATTTACCAATGGATAGAAATTCGACATGTAGGTGAAACTAAGATTCTTTGATCTGACATCCTATTGCAGTGGATGTAGTATGCATGGATCTAATGGTCCCTCATAGATTTAACACAATAGAGAGGCTGAAAAAGGATGTTATGTCCTTAAGAGGGACCACCTAAATTTACCATTTGTCATTATTGAACCATATAAGGGTATAATACATACCATATTTGGGGATAGTGTTCAAAACCTACATTTATCGATAAATCTATTTAAGGTTGTGTAATTGGACTGATCCATGTAGTTTAGCATCATGTAGTAAATATGGTTGTGTCTCAAAAAGAGTGTTTAAATGTGATGGTTTGGTGATTACTTGTGAATTCTTCCCTTTTCAAGTTGATATCTATTTGATGGAGTAAGTGTGTTACTTACGCATTGAGATTCATGAGTGCTACTAGGGGAAGTATAGATGTGAATGTGGCTTACACATAAGAGATCCCCTAGGGACTAGTAAGAAAATTAGTCTCTAGGTGGGGGAAAGTTCTTACCAAGGATGTTTCCTTGAGAGAAATGTGGTAGAAATGGACATTGAGTCCGGACCTCATGTCGGATTTCTACATATCACATTTTTGTGTAATTAAATCCCCCATATATCATAATTAAATCATGGATACACCAAATTTTAATCCCAATTGAATGGTTGGGATCATGAAGATGTAATTATTTCTCCTAACATCTATGCCCAAGTGATCCATTACTGTTTGTAGAGAAAATCAAGTAGAAGATATGGAGATCATATCATCCACTTTTTATAATAGATTATGTTTATTGGAGCCTAAAGGGAATGGGAGAGGGGGACCTCTAGCACCCATCTACTATGCTATTTTGGTTACTAGGATTGTCAAATATGCGGATCTATTTTGCTATAATCTAAGAAGGATAAGAGGAACAAGAGTTTTTTGTACCCATGTAAATACTATGGCTTACTCAATGAGGAATTCTTAGAGGATCTCTTTCCATGTGAGCCAGAAATGGAGTGTAATGTAATATTATTATAGGTTAAATAGGGCATACCCATGGAAGCATCCCGATATAGAATGTATGTGCTCCACGGTGAGAGGATATGGAATCCCATGCTGAGTGTACATGGGGCTTCCTATGTCCATCAAATATGGTAAGGCCATGGTCATACGTCATGTGTTGAGGGAGTTATTTTTATATTTTATGGTGTTCTAATAGGACATTGAAGTAATAATTTTTACATCATGAAGATCAGATGTCAGAGGAATCACTCCTTACCCTCAATACCCATATGGTTTATGTGACTAACTATCATGTTATATTGGGAGGGGAATGGAATTATCATAGCCATAGTACAATGATTGAGGAGTGTTTGTTGATGTGGTCTATGTTACAGTCCATATTTGGGGAATCAATATGATATATGGTACCTCTTCTAAGAATCCTATGCTACAGAAATAGATTCACTAAAAGAAAAGGGTACATAACACTAGGAACTATGAAATTGTTGCACGCAATTATTGATTTTTTGGAAAAATATTTGAATATAAGGGATGGGGTTTGGGTGAAAATGTTATGCAAGAATAGTGCTCTACCACATGGTAAGTCCTTAGGGAAAAAGGGAGTGGGTGTGCCCATGATTAAGAGTTTCTCTCAAGGTCAACGATGAAAAAAAGTAGTCCCATTTTGAGCACATGACTTTCATTACGAAGAGTTGGGTGAGGATTAGTCAACTGGGGGCCAAGTCACCTTTTGACCCATCTGAGGCCTATAATGAAAGATTCTATACCTTGGGTATTCTATATAATGTAATGTCATGGATGATTTTTTTTACACACAACAGAGTGATGATTTTTCTACAAGATATCATCATTATAGAATGGGGGCCTTATATTTATTAATGAAATGAGTTGTGATGGAAGAGGAAGGCCCCTAAATGTGGTTGTGGCCTTTTTCATGGAAAATTGAGAACACAATATGTAGGCCCTCACAAAGTCTTTGGCACACAACTGAGGGTGTTTTACAAAACAATCTTTTCTAGATCACAATACATTTTTCTAGCATGCAGATTCAATAGACAACCTTTTATAATTTGTGGATGAGAGGGAAAATATTATTTCCATTATAGAATATGATATTTTCATGAGGATTAGCCCCTTATAAGAAACTATGTAATTTTTCACGTACCCCATCATCGATCCTATAATGGTCCTATAAGGTTGGATGCATTCCTAGTTTTCCCAAAACTAACCATTTCCATCATCGATGGGGAATTTAGAACCAAGAATATATATATCATAAAATATTTAGGAATATATTAACATTGAAATATTTTAATCAACACCAAATGAAAATATATGGTTTTAACTATTTAACACACCACAAGCAATGGAATATAAAAACTGTTTATTTGGTTATAAAATACCATCTTTATTTATCATATTAATGGTACAAAGAAAAAAAATATTTTTTTATTTATAGAATATGGATATAAAAATCATATGTAATGGGGGAATATCATTTCAATAAATGATGAATGTTAAACCATTAATCCATGTGAGAATAAATGAGGAACAAAAAAATTATGCTGAAGTGTTGATTATTATGAGAAATGATCCCATTTTTAACTATGATTTTGATTGAATTATTAGATTCTGGAACATAGAATGAGTAATGGTTGACATTGTTACATCATAAAATATTCCATGTTTTTTGAAACATTTATTTAATTAATTTTTATTTTTGAGAAATATTAATTGGAAATAGTTTTTATAAGGATAAACATCCCAAAATGGGGTTTGGGGATGGTTTGAAAGGCATGGGTAATGAACTGGGGGTCTTAAAAGCCAGTGGACGAGTTCATATGGACCTCTTCCAGATGAAACATACTATTGAATCCCATTAACACTATTAAATATGGATTTCACGATGTGAAAATTATATATTATGTTGATCTAGTGGTTTTAAGACATGAAAATAGAGTTAGGATTCAGTGACTGATTAAGCACAACATAACACGTGTTTTCAAGATCTGTCACAAGGTTTCCTATCCCATAGAAGGAATTTTTCCCAAATAATCATGTCGTGAAACAATGATATATATGCCATGAATAACCCAGGGGAGGCTTTTTAGTGGATTTAAAATGAAATTATTTTTCTGAAAACCCCACATTTCATTCCCTATAATTCCAAATTTTGTTAGGACATGAATCAAGAGAAATTCTGTACAATAGATCAATTGATCTTGGTACTTCACGAATTGATGTTTTGTTCATTTTGGTGGATTACTCACGATAACACTTAGATTTTGGGACCACCATATTTTCCTAGTTTTCTTATAAATTTCCTCTATTTGTTAATCATGGATAGATTACAATAATACTAGTCAAATTGAATTTCCACTAGATGATGTTAAATTTTTCTAAGGATGATGATAATTTTGGTTGTCATGGTCAGATGTTATTATGTATTAATGAATATGTATAATTTATCTAAGTTTACAAGAAGGTATGTAACCCAATTTAGTTACAATAGTGTGCTAATTTTGATTATATTAAATTAGACATTTTTTCTACATGAAATGGAATTTAATGGGTTTGATGTCAGATAAATGTGATAAACCATAATAGGGTTTTTTAGTCAGTGTTCCACCTCGGTGGTGACATATATTGTTAATTTTTTCATGTATTTATATCATCTTAAAGTTATTAATTTTTTTAATATTCATTTTAATATTTTTAATTAATTATAAATTATTATTTTTTGTACTTTGGATTGAGACAAAAATCTGAAGTGATCAATGATGGCTAAATCGATGTGGATGCCTTGGACAATGTTGCTAAGATTTTGTTGGATGTGATTTGAAACTGTTTGATTTTTCTCATCTCATGAACCCTTACCTTTAGTATTATGCACGTTTATTAGATTGATATATGGGGTTTCTATGTTGGGTGAATGAACCTTAATTTATCATGAGTTATTAATATCATGAAATTCTTTAGTAATCAGGTAGATATTAAAGAAAGGAACATTGATAATGAAAATGTACAATGTTCCATGGGATATGTTGGACCATAAAGCAATTCCTTATTTGTAGCCACATATGAACAAGGCATGGTCACTAATGTGTTCTATAAACTACATAAAAACCGTGGTTTTTATTTTCATGACACATAAGTCCTATATCCTAGAAGGTAATTTTTTGTTGATCCCTTGTGTTGATTCTATGATTCAGGTTGATAAAAAATTATATGTTTATATGTATACCTATTATTTCATGATTTGTAACCTGTACAAGAAAAATCATTAAAACATTCTTGATAATAGTCAAATACATTTCTAAAATGATGTATGGAGACCCATTATTTTATATGGTATTCTTACGCATTAGAATTATGCTTCTTAGGATATGACACTACATATGTATGAATAATATGATTCCACTAGTGAATTTTGATATGTTTGGTATATTCTTCACTCTTTAAGTTCTATGGATAGTCCCTAATTGATAGGTAGACCAATCATTTCTCAATATCCCTCTGGGGGAATGTTCAGATGTAACATGTATCATGATGATGAGAGTAAGATACAGAATGGGTGATGATGACTTTGTGTGACATTAATTGTGTACATAATGGTCTATGTCACCTATCCCATTGGTGATTAATGATCTTAATAATATTTTTCAAATGAACTTATCGATAGAATCATTGAATGATGACCTAGTTTGGTCATACCTAAATAGATTGGGAATATTATTCTATATAAACAGATGGTGTATAATTTCATAGTGTGGTTTGACATTGAGAGATAAGGCCTTTACTACTTTTGAGATTGATGGATGGGTCATGGGGGCCCAATGTGGCCAAGCCTGTGACTCTCATCATTGATAATGGATGTTTTTTTACTTATAATATTTGTTTTCATTGTATTTCAACATTGTAATGAAGAATATATGTGTATGGTTTTATGATAGCTATGTAGCACATGGCCTCTAGATAGATTATTGTTTTCTTCTTTTGTGTGTTCGGTGACATTACTCCATTATTCACATTTATGAATTTCATTTTTTATATTCAATTGAGATTATCACATACACATTCACTATAAGTTAAATTTTTGTTACTAAAACACATTGGCGGTGTCCTTCTGAGTTCACCATCCATAAGGGGGTGATTGCAACTCAAAAGGACACTACCAATGTGGTTATTACTCAAGAGGAAAATGGTGTGAACCACAAGGGAGTTGAATGATTGGGAATTTTATGCATGGTTGAGAGCCTTATGGATGGTGGAAGTTGTTAATGAACAAACTGGTTGGGGATAATACTTAATTTTATTAATTCTTTAGATAGGATGTAGAATCAATTTAATGATACCTATATGTCTTAGGGAATTGTTCATAGTGGAATCACGCGGATTTAGTTTCTAAGAAGTGTGTTATTTTTACGTATTTGGATGGAATGTACTTAATTTTTTGTCCATTTTAACCTGGGTGTAGTGTTTTGTAAATCCATTAAACATTATGTTTTTGGAATGATGGTGGTGAATAAAATTAGTTAGGAACATTCATTTATTATGGCCTTTCCCTAGGTTATATAGGTCGATTATACTCATCGGTTTGTCTCAATATTAAGAATGAGGTTATATTATAGAAATTTAACAAGTGTTTTGGGGTTAAAATATTTGATGGTTAAAACCTAGTTTAATCACATGCTTCATTTGATGGGTCATGGGAAGAAAGTTTTCATGTCATGTTTTGGTTGGTGAATCCTCATTCAATCACATGATTTAGGGGGTGAAACCTATGATGAAATGTTATGAGGGTTCATTTTAATGGGAAAAGTTTTTTAAATTCATGTAAAGGGTTCTTGTAATGAATTTCCCAATAGACACACCATGCTTGTATTTTTAGGTGAAATAATGTATTGTGGTAGGATTGTTTTCAGGTCTGTTAGTTACATGATCATGCATTTCAGAGAATATTGGATAGAAGAGGTTTAATTAGTATTATTTATTGGTTTTGAACATAATAGTGGTGATCCATTTCCAGAACCTCATATGGATTTTGGTTAGCAGGTTCATATCCAATGGTTTTGAATATTCGGTAGACTATTCCTAGGATTTAGAGAACCATTGTTGGGGAATAAATCTAATAAATTAGAGGCTTATGGTTGTAAAACCATCAGTTTTGATAACTTATCATAATTTAAACTATTAATTCCATATGTTATTTGTGTCATCAGAACCATCACATTATTCTTACAGATTATAACGAGCTCTTAGAATGAATTCTAGTCTCCATCCCAGCATTTGAGCATTAAGAAAATTATGGACCTTATTTTGAAAGAATGACCTATATGTAGTGAGTTTTACCTCAAGGAAGTAATGTAGATAAATACTTCTCTTCCATGATCAGGAAGTATGGGGGAATGATTCTCAAAAAACAATAAATTCTCAAGGATGATAATTGATATGGATGGGATATTTTAATGGAATACATCCATACATGTTACACATTTCATGGGATGTTTAAAGAATTCATTTTTTGAGAATATTTTTTTGATATAAAAGAATCAAAACATGGATTGGTAATTTAGAATGTCCTATAAGGGTCTTTTGGAATGGGTTTTAGGGCATGGGTGACGAACTGGGTCCCCAAGAGGGCACAAAAGGAGTGTCCATAGACCTAGAACAATAGATGAGTGTAAAAAAATACCATTGACATCATGATTTGGTTCATCACAATGTAAAGAGGATTTATATAGTGGGTCAAGAGGGTTTAAGATTGGAAAATATTCCTGGTAGTAGTTATAAAGATATTAAGACATTATACATATTATCACATCACGACTCATGTTTTTCAGTCCCTGATAAGGTTTTTTCTTAAACCACATGGCCTGAAATCATGATTCATTACATGAAAGAATCCTAGATTGTTTAATAAATTATATAAATTTATGTTGTTGATTTGAAAACCCCTCTATTAATTCTAGACAAATACATATGATGTTTTAAAGAGAATGAATGTTTTTTCTATTAGGGTGATCTTGTGATCATGATCCTTCATCAATTGTAGAGTAAATTGAGGAAACATATTTCACTTAGAGATTCATAGATCACATGGTCCCAATATGGTCCTAGTTATCATCTAAATTTCATATTATTATTGATCACATGATGATTTAGATATGAGAAATCAAATGGAAATTCCATATGACAAAAAAGACTTTTTATATGGTTGAAGGGACTTTTGAAATGTGTAAGGAGAGAATATTCCTTATTTAAGAACACATTCCACTAAATGATGTTTTATAGAAGGTACTTCACAAGCTTAAATTCATTGTGATTTTATAATATATTTAGAGTATATTTTTTTGTGTTTTAGTTTTCATGTTAAGTGGATTTCATTAGGTAGGTGTCTAATTAATGTGACAAACCATATATTGGTGGTTTTTTGTTGTTTCATCTATCTAGTGGAATCTGGTACGTGTTATATCATACATTCCATTCTATCATTTTTTTATAATAATTGTTTAATTAATTTTAATTTAGTTATAATTAATTATTTTCATTAATTTTCCATGAGTTTTAAACTCATTAAAATAGATGGAAGACGAATTATCTTAGATTACTAGTACAATATACATGGGATTTTCGTTGATGGTAAGTGACTCCATCTGAGTTAAATGGTCCCATAAACCCAAATGTTGATATTATGCAAAATTATTTGAATTTTATATGATTTTTTCTACATTGGGAGAATGACCATTAATTCATATAATATTATGAAAAAAATCATTTTCTAGTTATTCCATAACTACTTAAATAAACATGCCTAATAAAATTTGGCATTATGACAAGGTCCATGTTGTACCCTCATGAACTATCTATTTGTTATCACAATTTTCATTGTGTAAAAGAAAATTTGTTCCTTGAACTGTGTGGACACATTGGGGTGGGTCTTTGTTCAACATAAGACATAGATCCTATAAGACCATATTTGATGTCTGATCAAATTTATTTCTAAAATCACTCTAAAAGACATTTCATGGTCTATTGATATGTATACATGTTTTACCTTTATGTGGTAACTATGTTGGAATATTGTTTTAAAAAATGATTGATAGTGATCATATTAGTTAATGTTAACATAGTATAGATAGATATTTTATGGCATGGAGTACTTATGTGTGAGAATAATATTTTATGATCGATGACAAACTATATGTTTGAATAATTTGATTCCAATGTTTCATTATGATAATCATTGTATGTTATTTTATATTGTTTTATTTTGAATAATACCTATGAGATAGGTGGAACCATTATGGATCAGTATCCATAGAGGGGAATAAATTTCATATACTATATGTGATTTGATGGAAGTATCAAGATAGATGATTGGGAATAATGGAATTGTGTGGCCCAAACAGGTTACACAATGTTCTATTTTACCAAACTCATAATGTGATGGGGGAAATGATAATCTCTATGATCTAACCCCAGACATAGAAATGAAAATAAGTCCCCTTGTGTTGTCAAATGTGGAGGCCAAAGTCGTGTGCGACTATTTTATGTGATGGGGGTGATGGACTTAGGATGTCTGACCTGATGTTATATTTCATACACTACTAATTAGAGATAGTGATGGTGCATGATAACCTAGTGTAGTGTGACCTTTGATTATTATCATTTTTAATTTATTTATTTTAAAAATTAAATAAATAATTTATTCATTCTAAATGGACATGTTTGAGGTATTCTCAGGGGTCTGGGGAGTCTTGGTAAGAACATTACCACACGAAACATGGTTATTTATTTCATTTATGTAATTTGTTATATTATTCAATGATGTATGATTATTTATTTCTTCCTTACATTCATCTAATCTTATCCCATTCACATTGAATTCATATTATAGTTTTTTCAGTAGACCACAGTTTTGGTGTCCTAATGAGTTTCACACACACCCTACTTAGGAATCCATGTGTCTTGGGTATATGAGAAACCCTCCCTTGTTGCATATAATGTTTTTATTGAATCCAAAATTGGTAATTTAATAGGACATCCCAATAGTAGTTGTATTATAGGATTACGTGAGGCTTGGTGTTGTAGATAATCATTATACTTCTGTAACTTCTATTATTTGAATATGTGATTGTCCGGTTGAGAGATTATATATTGTTAGTTTTTGTAGCTTGTGAGTTTGTTCTTTCTTCTTTTTTTTATAATTATTTTATTTTATTTTTATTTTTTACACTTCTTGTATGTTATTATAGTTTTGTTGTTTATTTGTTTTACATACTCTTCTTGAGGGTATATATTTGAACCCTAGAATTAAACAATTGAAAATGTGATGTTTTCGTGTGTGTTTTTCCAATCCGCTATCGGTTGATCCAGATATTTGGAGTCCAATTTATCTTATAGTGAATGAGGTTTTTTTGAAGGTGTGTCATTTACCAATGTATGGAAACAGATTTTTTAAATATGGTTTTCGGATACAAATTTTAAAATGATGGTTCTCCAAGCCTAACATTTATTGTATATGGTGAAGACATGAAATTCATTGATGTTGGTTTTTTGGGGAGATGTGGTGCTTCATGAAGGAATTTGTTGTTGTTATGTATTTATGATTTTTAAATGAGGTTTGATGAAATTGTATGGGTTGTGATGGGATAATGGTAATATATGCGACTACAAGAAGCTTCGTGAACATAATTATTTAACTGATGCTCTGTGAATAAAACGATATTCACAAAATTGAATAATTGATGTTTGTGAAAAAATATTGGGAGATTGAATGCTTCTGAAAAATACATTGTCTATAAATAGGTGAAAACACACATCATTTTATGTATGGAGAGAAATTCGAAAATATTTGATCACTCAAAATGTTTTATGGATTAAATATTCATTAATTATGTATGCTTTGTGAACTAAATCATCATGAAAAGTATGGTTAAAAACTAGTCGATACATAAGAATTTTGGGAAATGTAGTTTTCAATGACGGAGACCTTAATGAGAGTTTGGTGTTCCATGATGGTTGGGAGACTCACAATTTCCTGAAAATTTGAGATAGTATATTTGTTTATGATGTATGAAATATCTTTAAAACATAAATGGGGTTTTAAAAGGAAACAAACTTCATGAGAAGTAATATATATCATCTTGTTTTAGTGAATAGTTATTTTATGTTCATAATATAAAGAGATTGATGATATAATAGTCTCATTCTAATTAGGTATAAGGACATAAATTAACAATATATTGAAAAATAATTCATTTCTATATACTAAGTAACAGTTATCCAAAGTCAGTGAATAAGGGAGGGTTGATATAAATGGTCTGAGGGAGGTAGTTTGTTGTTAATAAAATTAATGTCAAGGAATTGTTCCCAGAATATAGAGAACATGTCCAAGAAATGTTATCCACAATACATAGTGAATCTTATTGGATTTAAGTATGACCAATGAACTCTTAATTTATTCTCTTTGGAATATTCCTTAGTGGTGAACCATGTAAAAAATCTATGTTGTGTTTCTATTCCATCATCTAAGTGTTTTGTGACTCCAGGATTTCATCATACTTGTTTAACAGGTTCCTACCGACAATTGGACAAGATCTCTCTCATTTTAAGAAAATTTTCACACCCTGATTCACCCCTCCCCTATCAGGGTGTTTTAGGGTCCTACATAAGATATCCGATCTTTCACAACCCATCCCAGAGGAGCTCATGTTGGGACTACCCCAGGCCTGCCTCCAATAAGAAAATAGATAGTGACTAGCACTAAGTGGGAATATCCCTAAAATGGGAGGCATCTGACTAATATACTTGTACACACACAACTCCAAGCCAAAAATTCTGAAATGTAAAGTCACTAAGTAAAAAATTAATGAAACCCACTATATACAAAAACAAGAGCACAACCATGAATGAAATAGAATATAAATAGGGGTGAAACAACCCCATAAAAAAGAGTGGTAACCACAAGACAAACCATTAAGGAAAGAAGTGTTGGGACTACAATATGAACCGTAGGCGAACACTTCATATTTATGGACTCTCTAAACAACACCTGGTCCTGATCCACCTATTAATCCATCAATGGGTCAATCATCTCCATATACAAGAAATGTGCAAGAGAATCTCAAGTATGAATGTGTATAAAAATAAAATGTAGGACACCTCAAATCCATAAATAGAATACAAAAAATAATATACCATCAAGGAAATATGAAAAACGAAAATACCACAAAGTAAATATTTGTTAGCTTGAAATATATATATCCATAGTATATATAACAAGAATATATAGTAGTAATAATGATATATACCACACCATTAACAATTAATAACCAACTACCAGCATCATGATTCTAATCAAAGAACGCTCTTCTGGGAGATCTTACTCCTCGATCCATGATGTCATGGGAGACACTCATGAAGAGTTATAACAAACTTGGTCCCTTCCCAAATGAGATCATATTAGTAAATTCATATTGTGATATCAAAATGATGGGATCCTTAAATAACATTTTAGGGAATACCATAAAACCATTCTAGATCGATTCGTAATGTAGGGGATCACTCCTACTCACACTAGGGATTCCACAGACCCTATTGATGTAGCCCACTAGTTGTACAATCATTTAACTACTGAAGGAGGTTGCGTGATTCCAAATGCTCCACTAAGGGTGATAGAGGATCACACGGTAGTCCTATAGGGTGATGTATACCTTTATTTGGGACACATCCTTTAAGGAAGATTACAATCCATTTATGTGGAAGTAATACAATAAAAAACCCTCAAGGGAATGACTAAGGAAAAAACTATCAACCAATAGTAGTCTAATATAAAAAATAAATAATTATTTCAAAAGGACCATGTAATCATCAAGAACCCGACACCATATACAACTCTTCAAATAGACCAATTGTTTGAAAGTTATCACGGATTAAAGTTTGGAAGAAGGTGGTCACAAGGTTATGGACTGACTATAAGGTCCGTCCATTGACCATGCAAGTTAACCACCATAGTCAGCCACTAAATTTATTCAAATAAATGGTCAACAGACGAATGATAGATCTGTAAAATCACTACATGGTTGACTATGACAAGGAAACTTGAGATTTCATGGCAGTTGACTACCACGGTCGACCATGAAACATCCCAGGGTCAACAAGAGGTCCGAACTAAATTTGGTATGGTCTGCTAGCCCAACCTAGAATGATCATTCTGGGCCATCCTAGGATACTCCACCTATGCCCAACCCATCTCCCCTGGTCTGGGCTACTCGCGCACAAGCGTCCTAGGTCGTTTCATGCAACCTGTGTGGTTGGGTCCTTTTCCCCATGAGGCCACTCTTGGCGACTGCTACCACTCTACATGGTCACCCTTCCACATCATGTGGTCACCCGACTGTATCTTTTTCCCTCACCATGACCCACTCCCACACTATGTCCCATGGAGTGTTGTCACTGTCGGTACTGGTCTCCACCACCTCATCTTCTGTGAGCCACTGTTGTTCCTCTGATGTCCATATCTCAATATGGTCATAGATCATGGTTCCTCAAGTCCTTATCTACATAAATCTGGTGACTATATTCATTTTTCCACTAATCTGGGGGTCTGATAACATTCAATTACTTATGTGATGTTGATTCATAACCACGGGGGGTCCGATGGGGAAGAATGCAAATAACAGATGAGGAAAATGAAAAATAATTATTGTTCATCATCAATTTCTAGGAATTCAAGTACAACTATCAAGGGTGGGGAATTTGGGTAAGATATATCCCAATAACCGTCAAATGTGTTTTTTCCCACTAGATGATCTAACCTTAGATCAATCTACTCATTGATTCATTCACGTTCATCATATAAAATTAGGAACGAGGAAACAATAATAAAATATACAAAAAATCCATACCACAATTCATATCTGATTATTATAATGGATAATTTCACAATCATCATCATCAACATGATTCTTTCGAATTGGTTGTGCATCAATCATTGATCCACTATAAGTCACTGTTTGTCGAAATAGATCTTCTCCATATCTCAAATGAATTATAGGGTCAAGGTGAAAACCCTGAATTCCTAAAAAAATGATAAATAAAAATAATCATCACTGATTTAAAAAAAATAAATTATGTTATAATGATTAAATCATATTTTATTTTTTCCACAAAAGAAATTCCCCATCCCAAGTGATATTATGCCTAAGAGACAGACCACATTTTGAAATAAACGGTGGTTTCACATTTCAAATATGAGTCACCATTCATGAGTTATTAGGATTTAAATAAATAAAATAATTTTGTTTAATAATTTTATTTAGGGATACATCCTTTGGGAATTTTTCTATATATGACTCACACGGAAAAAATTTAGGATGAACATAGTGTAAATATTCCATTATTAGCATAACAGTTCCCTCAGATTTTTGATTCTAGCACCTATTTAATAGTTATTATAATTTTATTGGATAACCAAGTGTGTGATATTATATATTTTAAAAAAAAACTATTTTGGGCACACCAATACTCAGAATCAAAGTCCACATCAACACCTATTATTGAAATAAATCAATTTAAATTCAAGAAAAATAAATGGGAATGTACGAGATTTTAAATTCTCCCCATCCTGGTTATTTATGTCCCAAAAATCAGAAAAAATGTCCACTCAATCACCTAAGGGTACTGAGTAAGAAACTGATTCTCCTGCTCTAATGTGCTATCTTGGAGATTTTGTATGCCATGAAGGAATGAACACTAAAGGAATCAACCACCCATGAAGGATCCTCCCAACTCTCGCCAAATCCAATCACACAATCATTGAGTTTTTCATATAGAACCTGAATGGTCCTCCTTAAATCCATTCCACAACATGTATGTAAAGAAATAATCTCAATCTAAAACTATCATCAATGGAACTCCATGGAGTCTAACTATCTCTTTCACATATAGGTATCCATATCTCTAAAATAAAATCATCTCACAGATATCTATGAATTGGGACAACTTGGTGAGTATTTCAACAATCATCCAGATGGAACCATGTCCCCAAGACATATGTGGTAAAACCATCATGAAGTCAATTAATATCCCATTCGACATCTATTTTGGTACCTCAATGGGTTGAGGCAAACACCGAAGAACATGGTTCTTAGCCTTTACTTACTGAAATGTGAGGCATTAATAGACAAATATGGAAACTCACTTCTTCAACCCTGGCCCCCAAATATGATGTTGAAGCTCTTGATATATATTCACCCCACATAGATGTACCATTACTGTTGAATTATGGAACTCCATCAAATGTACTCCCATAATTTCATTGGAATAACTTTTCTATCTATGAAAATCATAATGTTTTCCCCACCATTAAAATTTTTATCAGTAGAACGCCCGGTGTAAAACTGATCATGTAGGGTCAAACAGTCAGTTTCCTAAATGCATGCCTCATAGGATCGTTGAAATAGTGGAGGGGAAAAAATGGGCTATACGTATGCTGCTCCATCTCCATAATTGATGGATATATATAATGAGTCTAACTTCATTGATTCCTCATTGAGAAACTGCAAACTAGATCTTCTTCTAATATAATCTTCCCCCACATTCATCTTTATAAGAGTATAGAGATTCACAAGTCATGTTTCTAGAGTAAATATAGACATCCCCTCTATCTCAAGTTAAAATTCATCTAAGAGAAGTTATATATCAGACTCTTGTGATCAGATAACACGATAAACCACCCTCTCATTAGGTAGTGTCCCAACATTTTCTATATGAAAACTAACACCTCATGTTCATGATCCTGGATTCTGTAGTTAGACTCATTTGGTATCAACACATGAAAAACATAGGAAATCACCACATTCCCCTACACCATGACACAACAATTCCAAATCCTGGATGAATCACAAAACATCATGTACTTGACGCCTTCCCTGAGTAACTTCAGGATGGATGTTCTCATCATCCAATGCATCAGCTTCTGGATTTACTTATATCACTTATCTATCCATGTGAAAGGTACCCCGTTCGTGTCCAATATATCAGTGTGATTCTAATATAGATAATTTAGAAAAAACCACTGATAGTACCTAGCGAATCCATGGAATAATTGTACCCTGGGAACACTCTAGGGTGGAACCAAAGAAAGCACTACCTCAACCATCCTTGGATCAAATACTACTCCAGCCTATGAGATAAAGTGTCCTAAGAAATGGACCACATGAATTGATAACTAAAAATTTAATAAATTCCCATATATTTGGTGCTCTAAGAGTGTTTCCAGGACCATCCTCATGTGTATCACATGCTCCATCTAATACATTGAGTACACTACGATGTCATTGGTGAAGACCATCATGAAATAGTCTATGTAATCCCAAAATAGCTATTTCATGAGTCTAATGAAAAATGCTAAGGTGTTCATCACACCAAATAGAATCACTATGTACTCATAGTGATGGTAACAACACCTGATGTTCGTCTTCAATATATCCTCATAACTTACTCACAATTGGTGATAACCTAATCTGAGGTTAATCTTCGAGAACCATCATGCCCCTTTCAAGTAATCAAAGAATATGTTGATCCTATGTAGTGGATAATTTTTCTAAATGGACACTTCATTCAAGTGTCAGTAATCCACACATAACATCATGTTCCCATCTTACATCATGGAAAAAATGGGGCTTTCTGGGTGAAACACTAGGTCTCTAGAATACCTTCCTATAAAGGTCCTCCAACCACACAGTTAACTTGCAATGATCTACGGGTTCCATTTGATATGAAGGTGTAGATTTTAGTATCATTATGGGGTGTTGGTCAATTTATAATCCCATATACATGGGGCGTATAATGGGAGCATAATAAAGAATTAAATCCTTATAATCTACCACCAATTTATGAAATTGGGGACTAATATCATCCAATACCCTGCAGATGTGGATAGAAAACTGATGTGTAATCAGTAGCACCCTCTTATGTAAGATTCCATTCAACACATAATGTGCTACATTTTATCATGAAATGGAAAACACAGTTTCATCAATACAGACACATCGCACTCGACATATATAATAGTCAATCTATGAATGAACTGTGGATAATCAGTCCATACCATGAATGGCATTTTAATTCCTCTACACTGCTACCAAGAGATACCAACGGAACCTATCCCCTCCAAAAGTCAAGTGACAGTGTCGAATCTAGTGTGTGATCATAGAGTCACCAACTATTGTATTCTCTATGAATAAGGTTCGATTCAATGTTTCTACAGGTATCTTTGAGATCCTAACATGGTTCATTGAAAGAAAAAGAATGAATAACACCTTTTTCTATACAATCTAAATCTTTGGTTGAAATGTCACAGATCCAACCTTGAATCATCCCAGGAGAGTTTGTGTCATATGCCTCCATTTCCTACAACTGTACTCATCCCTCTCCACAATCTCCCAATGCCTAGTGTAGGCCACATGACGGTTGTGGTCGTAATATTTCAAACCTCTTCCACCTCATGTTTCTATACCAACTACTCTTTCAAATCCGTAATCCTATGGATAAGATTTCTCTAGTCAATTCCTTTTTAATGGTAGTTCCACGACTATCTCCCAACCATTTGTACGAAGGGATAGAAAATCTCATTCCATATGTTCCTACCCACTGCATTTATAACACCTTTTTTTCTATGATGATTTGAGCCACTATAGGAGCCGTTCATATTTGACCATGAGTCCTGGGGTTATCCCCAGATGCGCCTAACCCGCTTCGATGCCTACGACTCCCATTAGCCACCTGCTAACGAGGTCTCAGCTACCTTGTTCCCGCTGCTACTTCCCAAGGATAATATCTACTCATCAAGAAAACTCTCCACTATCATGGATCATCCAAGTACCCTAGAATAAGTTGTAATGCTTAGGGATACCATAGATGCCTTGATGTCCTGGCATAGTTGCTACTTGATGGTTCGAGGTTTGAAGAGCAGGTCTAACACCATTTCCTTTGAGTGGAATGAAATATATGAAAACCTTAGTGAATACTCTTCCTTAGTCATACTACCCTACTGTAGATGCAGTAGCTCCATTTTTCCAAACGTATTAAAAAATGTCCATATTGAAATTCTCCTTGAAGAGACACTCAATGTCTATCTATAAAAGGGTTATATCATTGGGAGGCTAAATCACCAAGATCCCCAATGACCCAGAGGCTCCCTAAAGAATACTCACAATGACTACTACCATTTGTCCATCATGCATCGTCACAAGGTGGAAAACACGAGTGACTGCCTATAGAAGATCCTTGGCCAACTGTCGGTCCAGATCACCCTGAAACATGGGAGGTCACTAACACTGAAACTCATGTAACATGGTCATTCTGTATGCATCCACTTCAAGTAATGTTAGTAGTAGCTAATTCATGATAGGTGGTAGTATATCTAGAAAAACCACATGGAGTTGCTATCTCTGGTACAATCCCATGTACATTGTTGTAAAACATAGATATTTTTCTGAAATATTTTCTTTAAATTATTTTTATTATTCAGTTGATTGTGTAGTACGTGATCGTGAGTTTAAACAAACCAAAAAACACCATAATTATAAAATTACTATTATAGCCTAGCCATTACGTTAGTTGGAATATGTATAACTATCTTATGAAAATTCATTGTGAATATATTTTTAATCAATTATTTATGAAAAATATAAATCAATTAGATATTTTTATTATTAACTGAAATACTTTTGGTAAAACAATTAATGAGATATATATATATATCTTATATAATAAATAAAATTTTATTGGTATTCATCCAATGTATATTTAAGTCATAGGTTATGAATAAACCCTATTTGATGTATAAAAACCTGTTTTTTAAAGTTACTTTAACACCTTTGAATGGTAAACCACCTTCAAATTAAGATTTTGACATATTAATAATTATTAAATAAATACATAAACATTTTGATTTTTATGAAGGAGATAAATAATTAAATTTTATAATTTTTTGATATTTTTCTGACAACTTTCATGTTTCCAAATATAGTAAAAATACAAAAAAATAAAGATAAATTTTTTTTCAACAAAATAATTTATATGGTTAAATAATAATATTAAGGGGTTTAAAAGTATAAATAGAATATATTTATATCATTAAATATAATTTATGTCACTACCATTTATTCTACATTGAATTGATATGTCAAAATATTTCCAACTTTTGCAATGTTTTATGTATTAAAAACCCAACTCTTTCATTCCAAAAATGGGATTGTGTTTAAATTAATTACTATAATGACTGTATATTGAATTTCTATAAATGGAATCCATATTTGGAGTCAGTATTTCCATATTATGTTAATAAGAAACTTCTGTTTTTTGGGTGTTATGAATAGTAAATTTGGTAGTTATTATTATCACCATGGTTGAAGGTAAATTGGTTAATAAAAGGTAATAAATTATTATAAAATTAAAAAAACTCCTATAAAAATTTTATTGTATGACTAAATTAGACATTTATTATCTATGTGTCGAAATTTAATCAGTCCATGTCCACTTTCCAATGAATATGACACTAATTTTATTAAAATCAATGATTGTTACCAAATGTCACACTTTCTTTTTCTAATAGTATATTAATTTTTAATATATAGAAAACCATGAGATAATATTGACTATAGATAGTATCTACATATCTAAAATAATTACCTACATCATATAAATTTATTTATAATATTACGAAATTAAATAATTACCATTAAGGATAACACAGTAGTGACACAAATATTATTTTATTAGTAGAAATATCAAATTAATGATTTTATAAATTTTAAAATAAACATAATATGAATTAATTAAGTTTATACATTGATTTTAAAGTTGATTATGTGATTTTATGGAGTATAATCATTATTTTGGATCAAAGTTGTTTTATTTTTGGTTTTAATTTAAAATCAAGGAAATGAATAGTGTTAAAATTGAAAATTGATTCTTAATCAGAATAAAATTTTATTAAATTATTTAAGTCATAAAAATACTTAAAAATTAAAAATGATAATTATAAGGACTAAAATTTCCAAAAATATATCCATTTATGGTTAATTAACACTATATAAGTAAATATTTATAACAGATAAATATTTTGAATGTTCTAACCATAATTAAAAAATAAATAGATTAAAAAAGTATAAATCAAACTTATATGGTCTATAATAAAAGGAAAATTTATATAATTTATATTGGTTGAGAGTATTTCGACCCATTATCGTCATATTTTCAGAATAATACACTTTGGAATCCTTTTATTTTAAAATGTAATTTATATTAATTTAACTGTTTTTGTATTTTCGAAGGTTCGCCTCCCCTATCTTATAAAAGAGAACTCTCTTTCCCTTTTAATCACACCTCTAAATCCATTTTTTATTGGCCAAAACCTACCCATTTACTCCCACATCTTCCATCACATTACCCTAGAATCAACACTTTAGAATAAAAAGAAATATTAATTGGGCATTTCCTTCAAAACAAAATTGATTCTCGGAAAAGTGGTAATTGTTTTATCACTTCTTTCAAAATTCATGTCTTCATATACTTCCTCATATTATGTTGATGCCATACTAAAGTAATAAATCTAGTATCCTTTACATATTGATATGTTATTATAATAATGGTAGAATCTTATACCTTATTTTATCCATCCTACAGATAACAATATCACATTGCATACGTATGTACGGCTTACCATATCCATGTCGCGGTGTAATCTATTATTCATCATTACATGTTTTGGATCAGTATAATAATGGATAAAATAGAAATAAATAATGAATATAACCTGATTGAATTTCTATATAATTAATATACTATCTAATTCCATACCATTTAACCATTAATGTGATTGATATCGTCTCTCGTCTGTACGTATGACTTAGTATATCCCCGTCGTGGAAAGATTCATTCTCTACTTTAACGATTCATGAATGATTATGAAGATTTATTGATGAGTAAAAATAATAATTATGAACATATTCTCATTATAAATAGGAATATAATACATCCTAATAATAAAAAACATGACTTAAATAGAAAAAATGAATGAGATTATGAAGAAGTTAACACCCAAAATATTGGAAATATTGAAACACTGTAAACACAATTATTTACTAGGATCATATATGATATCATAAATATTAATAAGGATATGTTATAACATAATAACATACATTAACAATTATACAGTAGTATTAGATACATGAAAAGTATATCCGCCCTATGGTAAGGGATAATTTTTCAATCTCATTATTATCCAATATAGTTTATACTTAAGTATTTATTATGGTATATGGATCATCCACGTCAATTTTTTGTGTAATATATAATTTTATTTTTATTCATCTAAAATTTTTTAAAATAAATTTTACCCAATGGTAAATTTTTAAAAACTAATATGAATAGAATCTTTCGGCGTTTTTTGATATGAGGTACCTTTTGACTTTTCTGATAAAAGTATAGCGAGAATGTTTTTTTATACCGCATAAATAAATTTTTACACCGTAATAACACCATCTTTCCTGGAAGATTCATTTACGTGGTTTCATGTGTATTATCAACTAAGTTCTTTTATTTTAAAATTTCATGCCCTTTTGAGGAATGACAACATTTTTTAGGGAAGAAAGGATATATTCCTCAGGAAAAATGTTCAAGAATTTTATCAAAAAATTTTTCTATCATAGATGACGCTCTATAAATAGGGTCATGTTTATATCATTATTATTAATTCTATTTAATTTTTTTAATGATGGAATGATATTTTATTAGGATTATGTTATAAAAGAATGATGTTTAAGAAACCCATTTTCCTTCTTCGGTTATGCTACGATGAATGCTTTAGGTTTGTGTGGCACATGTAAGAATTATATCATTATGAGTTTGGTGCGATATATATTTCCCTCCAATGTATTTGGTAAATATTTATATCTCCTTATATATACATGGTTGGAATGGAGGTTAAATCTGGTTTAGCAATACCGGGTTGGAACGACAAATAAACATAGTTTAGTAATAGAATTTGTCTGCTATGATGGGTGTGGCTATGAGACATGGATGATATGGAAATGATATTATATGATTTTATGTATGTCAAAAAACATCATGTCTTATGTTATGACTTTTGGGATTATTTCTATTAATTCTTATGAACTTTTATCCCTTGACATGATATCAAGATATTTCATATACCAAATAATATTTTAAAATGTTATTCTCTAATGTCCTATGATTATGATATGATTTCTATTTACCTTGTATACCCATACTAACTATTAATGTTGACCCTTTCAAATTTTTCATTTACCTTGGTCTTGAAGAAGGGTATTAAGTAAGCTATGTTCGAAAGAAGTCTTTTTATTACGAAATAAGTGGGAGACAACGTATATGGTTTATGAACCATTGGTTTATGATTCCTAGTTTCTAAATTCACTATACCTACATGGTCAATACATGGATTTATTTTATGTTTTAATGAATGTAATTCGATTTTGTATTAATATCAATGTATGTAATATTTGGGTCATTAGAGTTGGTATTGGGGGAAAGGTATAGTTAGCCTTTGGAAAATAGGATAAGAAAGCCTTAGTAAGAACCCTAAGGATTTGTATAAATATAGGTTACAATCCTAATGTTTTATAAATGACCATGAATAACCTAGGATAAAATATAATGTTTCCAAAATTGGTATTTTATGAATGACTATCTGCTTCTACAAATATGAATAGTGTTTCACATACTATTCATCATGGTTTCAGTAAATTGTTGGAACCAGAAGGAACCACATTATTAAAGAATGTGATGTGAAATAAAATGACAATACCCATTGAAAAAAAAATTGTAGGAGTTTCAATGAAAAATATTTTATCCAGGATCACACAAATTTATTAATATAAGAATCACACCAGACATACAAATAAGCAAATGTGGGAGAAACATTCAATTGAGTCCTTTAGGAGGTAGATCCAGCTTCATTCAGTGGGTCATATGATCTATTAGTGTCTGAACGATGGATCAGTACCACTGAATATATATTTTTAGTTATACAATGTTCTAAAAATTGTAAATTCATCTCAATAGCCTATCAGTTTGAGGGTGAATCTGGTCAATGGTGGAATCATATTAAGAATACAAGGCAGAGAAATTATCTTGAGTCTATGGAATGGGACGAGTTTGGGAACTAATTTTTCAATAAGTACATTACATGTATTCTTAGAAGAAATATGGATTTGGATTTACTTGAACTTATGAAAATGGATGAGGAATATGTTGGTACCTATGAAGTAAATTTTAGAAGACATTAAAGGTATGCTTCTAGAATTATTATCAAACCTGAGAGTAAAATTGATCAAATCTATATTTCCATTAAACTAAGTCTTTTAATGGAATTATCCATAACAAAGATTAAAATCTTTGAAATAATCATTCTATGTTCACTCAATGTCAATATTGATATTGTAGTAACCCATCAGTCCTATGTATTTTATATGAAGAGAAAAATGTAATTCAAAGGAAAATCTAAAGACCACACTGACAAAAAGATATGTTTCCCCTCAAGATCAATGTATAGAGAGAAACATGGACAAAATTATCTTAAAGGTAATAGTAAGTATTTTATGTGTGTAAAATAATGTCACCAGGAATTTGAATGCCAAAGTTATGGGAAAAATATGTCTAAGGATGCACACAAAGAAACAGCTACACAGAATGAAACATATACACATCAATGCTATACGTGAAAGGAAATGGGGTATTATACAGATCAATTCCCTAATCCAAGGTTTATTGATTATGATCAATCCCAACAAACTAATAAGGCCCAAGTGATAGTAAAGTCACATAAAATCACTATCGGTGACATAGTTTATGACAGTGATGTGGTTAAAGGTACACATGCTGTCCACTCTAAAGTAATAAATGGTATATTTGATTCTAGATCCACCCACCCTTTTATTTTGGGAAAATTTTATAAGGGTATCACCATATTACCTCATCAATTAGATGTTGGGTTAGCTGTTATTACTCTTAATGAAATAATAGTTGCAACAAAAGATTATAATTCTTCTTCAATTGAAGGTTGTACGAATGTGATAGCTATGAATCTAGGGATCCTTCCTATATTGTAGTTTTATATGATTCTCATCATTGTTTTACTTTCTCTATATAGATCACATATCAATTTTCATGGAAGGGAAGTCACATTTTATATTATAGATTAATTTAAGATCATATATAGATCCAAAGATGGATAAAATCTTTCTGAGAAAATTTCATCCATATTATGGTATTTGATTCCTATAAATTAAGTTAATTTATCTCGAATGATTGGGGACAACCTCAAAATTAATAATTCCCAAATTTTATGGGATTTGGTTCATGTATTTATAAAGTAGTTTTCTGGCCATCCTTCAAATCATGATGTTTAGTTTTCAATAGAACTCATACTGGGTGGTTTTCCTATTTCAAAGTCACTGTATAGAATGTCCTTAATTGAGTTGTAGTAATTGAAGAAGAAGCTCCAAAAGTATCATGTTAAGGTATACATATGCCCTAATGTGTCACCATGGGGCCACTTGTTTGGTTTGTTAAAAATAAATACGAATCAATGATTCTCTCCATTGACTATCAAGAACATAACATGGTCAATATGAAGAAAAAATATCCTCTTTCCCACATTGATTACTTATCCAAAAAACTATGTGGAGATTGATAATTTTATAATATTGATATATGTTCAAGATATAATCAATTAAGGGTCATGAAAAATGATCTACTAAATACGACATTCTGTACAAGCTGTGGACAATATGAATTTATAGTGATGCCTTTTGTTATTACTAATTCTCCATTATATCTTCATAGATGTAATGAATAGATTATTTAGAGACTATCTTGATCAGTTTTTGAAGTCTCTATAGATGATATTCATAATTATTTGAAGATTAAAGAATAAAATGACGACTATTAGAAATTTTATCTAACTTTATTCACACTCAAATTTACCTAAGTGAAGATGGTATAACGGTCCTTGTAGTCTAGCTTGGGTTGTCGAATCCGCAAAGACCTAAGAAGTAACCTATAGACACGGACATTCTAAGGACTTTTTTGGCTATGAAGTGGCCAACATTGGATTATTTTAGATGGGTTTAAAGGATATCTAATATATTTAATATAATTCAAATTAAGGTAATGAGTTGATCATAGGTTATCACTTGGGGTGGATTGGATGAATTCTTTTTTTAATGATTTCAATTTCATATATTTGATATGGGTTCATTTAAGAAGATCAAACGAAATCATGACTTACTAGTTAAAAGACTACATAACCTAATACTAATCACCTATACACTTGAAGGATCAGTGTTTTGAGCACTCCAATGTAAAGGTTCATATTAGCACTTGAAATGTGTGACCTTAAATTCAATAAGGATGAAGAGGTTTGAAAATCAACAAATAAAAATATTATTTACAAGAAGTGATTAGCCATTAATGGAGTGAGAAATAAAATCCATTCAAGACCCTTTCTACTCCTTTGGATCAACCCATAAAATAGTTATCCCTCTATTGATGACATGTCTTCAATGGAAGCGGGAAGTAGACTTACGAGGGTGGAATTGTAGAATTAAAAACAACAACAAAAATCGATCACTCCACTGTTGTGTCAAAAATATCACAAAGTATGGCGTGAATAAATTCCCACCGTGAACCAACTATATCAAAGTGATATGTATAAGAACAGAATAAGAGTAAAGGAATAATTTTTATAAATGAAATAAGGTGTATTAAACAACTTACATGATAAAGAAATGCGATTACAAACACAAAGTGGCAGCATAAAACTACAATGAAACCAAGCACCAAATATCCTCAACTACTCCACCAAAAATTCCTTAAAAAATAATTTTTGAAGCATTGTATTGAGCATCTAATATTCCAATTTTCCTCAATAATTTTTTGTAGGCCATATGTTGGTGGAATGTTGAGGGAGAGTTGATATTTCCAACCTTGACCCGAGGTGGCAACCAACTTTCTTCCGCCAAATAGATGTGCCTGGAAGACCTTTTAGATGGTGGAATTGGAGTGGGTCATAGATAACGACAATGAAACTACGGATGTGCACTAACCGTTTGTAAATTTTCAGCCCAAAATAGTTATGGTTAACAAGATATGTGTAAAATGGTGGGTTGTTTTTCTAGGCCGCAGAATCTGGCCCAGAATTTTATCTTCAACATGGGCTACCTGAATAACCAATGTCGTTTCCAAAGTACCATTAGCTCATGAAAAATGATTTTTTAATCTATATTTCTTATATCATCCCATGAAATTTGGGCTTCGGTGGGCCTGTATGATGGGCCACACATGCTCATTAGTGGGCTTGTGTCCAATCTGCCTTCTTCAAATTTGATTGCATGAAATCCCATTTTGGTGGTCTTCCAATGTGAGTCTTCCAACACTTTACAAGTATGAATTGTTCCCAATATAATTAGAAAGCTGAAAATTAAATATGAAAATAAAATCAAGATCATTGGGTACTTTAAATGATGTTAAAAGATGTACTACATAATAGTGCATTTTAAGAAGGAATTACAATCCTAATATAAAATGATGTTCAAAGTGTAAAATGCACTAAAATTGTGTTTATGAATAATGAAGAACGTGAATATTATATATATTAAAAATTAATATTAGACTCATTTATTGGATAATCACACACATAACTTTAGGTTTTCTACTCCCCACCAAAATATATCTCAACAACATGAAATTCGAATTCCCTTTTCCGAAACAATTTTAATACACTATGATCACGCAAAACCCTTATACCAAACAATCATGAAACCCATAAAAATATTTTAATACAAGATATTTTCATAAGAAAATACCAATCCCAAGCCTATTACTTTGTTCATATTAATCGCCATATTTCAGCCAATATCAATTAAGAGTGATGATGTGTTGTGTATCACATTAGACATCGGGGTTCATCTTTATTCGAGAGGGAAATGATGGAAGCTCTATGTGGAATCAAATTTCAATATAAATATGTGTATTAAAATAACATTATTGTATTTTTTTATTTTTATTTTTTATTATTTTTGCAATTTTTCTATGTTAATTGAAATTGTACTCAAAAGAGGCAACCCCTGTAGTGAGACATTGTTGATGACTCCCAGGCTTAAAGACCTTAGGGCACCAAGTGAAGCCCACATACTCAGGCATCATCTTGAGTTTACTCAATCAAAAACAAAATCAAATTACCAAAAATAGAGATAAAATTACTTACTATGGGCCAGAAAACTATGGAGTCACGATCCCTAAGTGCTGAATGCCATGCATTATGTCATTTCATTGCTTTACATGAAAAAGTTTAGTTTATTGAATACACATATTAAAACTAAAATTACTACCAAACCTATGCTATTTATTTTGGGGACCCCATTAACTCAAACTAGTACCCCACTATCCAAAGGACGTGCATTGTGATCTTTTTTTATTTGGATGAAAATATAAATGATAAAATATCACATTGTACAACCACACTTTCCAAAATCAGTGCTCAAGAAATTATACAAGGATTAAAATTAGAATCCTGGAAAGCTAAATTATTTTATATTCAATTTCAAAGTGTGCAATTTGTATTACCGTGTTCAAAGTTGAAGGAAGTTTTCCTTCCATTTACACATTGTTTTTTTTTCAAATCATTCATCATTTTTTTACAAAAAAGCAAAAAAATTTATTTCATCACCCCCCCCCCCAACATAAAATAAAATTTCCCCCAGTGTTTGAAGAAAATAAAATTTAAAAGGAGTAAAGGCAGATAAGGGAAGATCAAAAAGGAAATTGAAATATAATGATCATGGAATGAAGTCATCTGGTGGTTGAAGTTGAAGTTCTTGCAACTCCAATTTAGTCCATTGATATCCATGTCACTTATATAGTTCCCAACTGGAAAAAGAAAAAAACAATATATATATATATATATTAATTAAAATAAAATTATATATATAGAAATTATAAAATAAGGAAGAACAATAAGTTGTAGGTCCGTGGTAAGCGTGTGGCCCTATCTCCCATCGGTCCGGGTTCGAGTCATTGCGGCTTCGACGGTCGTGACTAGGTTTTCCCCACAACCTATGATGTGGAATTTTATTATTATTATTATTATCTATTTTTTAACCTATAAACACATAAAAAATGAACTGATGATACATTGTATGTTTTTTAATTTCTGAGTAAGGTATTACTCAAGGATAACACAACATGACACGGATGAACATGTCGCTTCTTTTTCATACCCATCCATACTCATAATAGAAGAAGATGACAAAAATTTATTTATTTTAAATATTAAAATGATTCAATAATCCTATTTAAAATAAAATTTGATTAAAACAATAAAATGATTGGAAATTTGAAAACCATGGGTTGTCTCCCATGTAGCGCTTTATTTAACATCGTTAGCCCGACATGAACCCCGCAACATACCCAATACCAAATCTCAAAATTTTCATATACCACATGTTTCACCAATTCAACTTTTTTGAGATTGTTTCTATGTTTATAATTTGTTTCATTAACAAACCTATGTTCTAAAATGAGTGGTTAAATCCAAGGAATATCAGAAATGGTGGATCTAGTTTCCTTTCTAGTTTTGACTAAGACATCAATAATCATTCCAACATGTTCTTTTTCAATAGAAGCATTAAATCCAAATGAAAGGTCATGGTTATACCCTATTATGGGATACTTGTGTGGGTAAGGAAGTATAATAATTTTGATCTTGGTTTGGACAGGACATTCAAAAAAAGGTTGATATTTTAAATCCAACTTAGTTTCTTGACCTAAATTTATCAAAAAAATTGGTTCTTTTTGAATAGAAGATTCAACTACTAAATTGTAATGATTAGTTTAAGGTCTGTATATAGACTCAATTTTTTGTGATTCCTCCCGATGTTTTAATGATTGGTGATTCTGAAAAATCATCAATAGAGCTATAATAGGGGCACTCAATCCACGATGTCCAATTTTCCCCTTTTGAATCAAACAAATAAATTTCCTCTTGATTTAAAGACACTTCAATAATTTCTTTTTCAAATTCATCCATCTCAAATGCAATGGTTGGTTCTTCAATAAATACATGAGAGGTTTGTGGAATAAAAGAGTCTTCTTTCAAAAACGGGGAAAAGATAACATGAGTGGGAAAGGGTTCCATAACAATCTTAATGTTTTGTAGTTCAAATATCAATGATGAAACCTCAAAATTAATTATCTCCATTTGTTAACAAGAATTGTTATGTAATGGATTTGGATTAGGATGGATAAGGGGTTGATCCAAATGGTAAATTCCAGGTGGATAATTATATTGCAGGAATTGCACAGGAGGGTGTTCAGATTGGCCTTCTTGGTAGTGGAACTCATTATAGGAAGGAATGTTTTTTGGGGCATAGGAGTTAAAATTTTATGGCTAAATAAGTTGTTGATTATCCCAAAAATATAAACTAGTATGGTCATTATACAACACACTTGGTGCGTATAGCATCCCAGACATTTCTTAGATTACTATTACATAATTTCAAAGATAAAAACATAATAGTATTACAAATAGAGGATCCAAAGGTTTAGTTTCTTGGGAAAACTAGGACCAACATAACAAATACAACATCAAGAATAAACATTCATTTAATTTCTTCTTCTATAGCTTCTTATCGGCACTTGTCCTCTCCTTTGTACATGTAGCCACATAATGATATACATCAAAAGGGGAAAGATAAAATCCCAGTAAGAGGATAGATAAGAGAAATATATCATGGGGTGAGCATAATCGTAACATAGTCAAAATATCATGAACATGAGAGGAGCATAAATAATTGACTTGAAATGTGGTAATACATAAAAATGAAATATCATGTCATAGTGGTTAACTACAACACATAATTTTGAACAAACATAGCATCTTATTCACACATCATTTCACATTTACTCATGAGATGCATCACTTTACCCAATGCATTGGAGCGCTGTATAATTCCGGGCACACCCATCACATTTAAACATTCATATTGCGGTATATAATTCTGGGTGCACCCATCACATCATAACATTATCATTTATAATGCTTTCCACAATGAACATATAACATAAATGAACCCATGAAAATTAATGGCTTTCATCTCATAATAACATATTCATAAGCTTTGGGTTCCCAAAATAAAGAGGGAATGACATACATGTTACAAGAACCATTAACTTTGAGTGAGAAGTAAAAGGAGTGTTCTTAAAAGAAGAGTTATTTTGGAAAACATTTTTTTGGACATAAAAACCAGTGAAAGACATGAATATCCATGAAAATGAAATCCAATTATGTGCAATTGATCTTGGAGGAGTAACCATATAAAACATGGAGTGAAAGAGGGAGAACCCGCAGGAAGAAAATTGGGTTCGAGATTTCCCCTTACCCTGTATCTGAATGATTACTTCTCTTTAATGTCCAGTATAATGACATTAAATTCATTAATTCGAAATCCAGAACCATGTGTAAATTAATAGGGTTCATTCTGGTTTCATTATGTCATATTAGTATCCTTTGTATGACTTATAGAGTTTAAAAACATTATTCGGGGATGTTCGTTTTTGTGGGTTTTCTTGGGTGGTTCACTTGTATTCGTAAATTGAAGTTCAGGTAGAACATGAGTAAACATACAGAAACGATATTACATGTTATTAATGATATTTCAGGAGATTTAATTATTTTATAATTAATTATATTATATCCATGTGTATGAATCGTTTGGTAAGAATCAAACGAAGATTGGGTGGGTTAATTTTAGCGGTTTTTCGATAACAATGAACTTGTTTTAATTTATCCATTATTAATATGTTCATAAGTCAGTTACAGAAATTTAAATAAGAAAAATACATATTAAATATTCTTGTTCAACCATAAAAATGGTTTCATGACCAGATCTGATGGTAGAAATGGAAGAAGAGAGCATGTCGTTCTTGAAGGTGATAAATTAACACCTCAAGAACAACGTTCTCTTTAATAAAATAAAAGGAAGATGGAAAGGGGGTGGAGTAATATAACATCACATTAGAATCATAAAATTAGATTATATGTATAATAATAGAGTTAAAATACAATATGGATGAAGATAGGTGAGGATAGATCAAGAAATGACCTTGAACATGAAAGAAAATTAAAGGAGAAAGGGAGAGAAATTTCCTCTTAAATATTCCTCTTGCGATCCTCATTAAGGAAGATAGTATTGGTCTTTTGTGAGACCAGAAGCTTTTGTACGTGGGGGACATGCTAGGGAAGATTTTTGGGCAGAGTTTAGAGATATCTTGGAGCTTGAGAGGTGTGAGGAAAAGAGGGAGTGAATGGTGGATTTTATAGTGGAGGGGAGAGGGGTTTCCTTAATATAAATTTCATTAGTTTATTATTTCCCCACAAGTCATAGAAGAGTGAGTCTTGAATGAACACAAATAGTAATTTTATAATGTAATCCCAAACCAAATGGGCTTACATCAGCAGATCATCATCGATGACTCAATTAATACATTATTTAGCATTTATTGTGAATTATCGGATTCAACTATTAATCAAAAATTCATCTATCTCAGAAAAATACCAAAAATTTACCCCATCCATTTTTCGACAGGTAGAATCCAAAAATGAAGTCCATTTTTCAAAATTAATTTTATAATTATTATTAATTTAAAATTTAATAAAAATCATAATTTACTTTAAAACAATTTTTAAGATTAAAACTGATTTTATAGTGCTTTCAAAAATTACGTAGTGTCTTAGAAAATTTTCTAAAAACAATAAGACATTGATTCAATAATTTAAGAATACATTTTACCAAGTTAAATATTATTTTAAATTAATTTATTAATTATAATTAACTATTTATGACTTACAAAATACCCAAATGTTTGCTAAGGTCAAATTGTCACTTTCTAAGATGCCTAAATTTTATTTTATTATATATAGGTAATTTTACTATTTTATTGGATGATTTAATATTCATAAGGGTCATATTAATATTCATAAGGGTATGTTACTATTCATAAGGGTAGGCCACTATTCACTAAAAATCATTTTTTTTTCATTAGACTCCAAAAATCATCTTGAACACAACCGTGTATGTCGGATTTTCAATATTCAAAACATAGAAGTGAACAACTTATGTTTAAAGGTAACTTATCACTTAGTAGTTCATTATTTTTTGTTTTCATGTTATTTTATAACATAAATATAATAAGGGAATTTTCCATTGAAAAACATTGGGTCGTTACATTCCTCCCCCATTAAGGAATTGAGCCTCTGAAATTTTACTTTACACAAATAGGTGAGGGTACTTCTCTTTCATTGCCTCTTTTGGTTCCCATGATTTTTCCTCAAACTTATGGTTCCTCCTAAACACTTTGACAAGATGAGTTGTCTTGATGCGTAGAACCTTATCTCTCCGATCTGGAATCTTTAATGGATACTCCTTATAGGAGTGATCATCTTCCAGTTGCACCACCTCTGAGTTCAGTACATATGAGGGGTCTGGTATGTACTTCCTCAGTAGTGATACATTAAACACATCATGATCTTGATCCATATTTGGTGGATGTTCTAGAAGATAGGCCACGACTCCTATATGGTCAAGGATCTCAAAGGGGTGAATATACATTGGGCTTAGCTTCCCTTTCTTCCCGAATCACATGACTCCCTTCCATGGAGAAATTATAAGGAAGACTTTATCTCCAACATCGAACTCCAAGTCCCTTCAACGATTGTCAGCATAGCTATTTTACCGACATTGAGCAGGTTTGATGTGTTTCTGGATGACTTGAACCTTCTCTGTCATCTCTTGAAAAAAGATCGGGACCATGTAGCTTTCATTCGCCAACTTCATCCCAACAAGTTGGAGTTCTACATCGCTTTCCATATAGAGCTTCATACGGAGCCATCTGAATACTCGAGTGGAAGCTATTGTTGTATGAGAACTCAACCAATGGGAGAGGCTGATCCCAACCACCTTTGAATTCAAGATAGAAGGCTCTTATCACATCTTCAAGCGTCTGAATAGTCCTTTCAGACTGGCCATCAGTTTGGGGGTGGTAGGCCATGATGAAATTTAATTCACTACTCAAATCATGTTGAGGGCTCTTCCAGAACATAGATGTGAACCATGGATCACGGTCAGAGACAATTGACTATGGAACACCGTGGAGTCTCACAACTTCCTTCACATATATCTTTGCAAGTTGTTCAAGAGAGAGGTCTTCCCGAATAGCGATAACATGGGCAGTCTTGGTGAGTCAGTCAACCACAACCCATATCGCATTATTTTCCCTTTGACTTCTTCGGGAGACCCATGACAAAGTCCATAGTAACATTTTCTCATTTCCACATGGGTATAGGCAATGGAGGCATCATACCCTTGGACTATTGTTTCTCAGCTTTAACTTGCTGACATACCAAGCACCGTGATATATATTCCGCAATTTCCTTCTTCATGTTATCCGACCAGAAGTGTTCATGGAGATCACGGTACATCTTGGTACTCCCAGGATGGATAGAGAACAGTGAGCTATGTGCATTATCCAATATCTCATTCTTTATCCTGGGTGATGAAGGCACACAAAGCCGCATTCCAAACCGAATCACACCATCATCGTCGATATGGAACTCTTGCTGCTTCCCTTACTTTACTGCATTCACCCTCTTTTGTATCTCCACATCATCCGTTTGTGATTATTTAATCTTCTCTCGGATGGATGGTTGTGCAATAATTTGGTCAAGGTATTATGTATCCCCTTCCCTTATGATTTAAAAATTAATTCTTTGCATATCCATGAAGATAGGGTCTTTCTCAACCCGCAACATGTTTACAGTAGCAGGTTTTTTTGCTTAGAGAATCATCTACCTTGTTTGCCTTTCCAGGATGATAGTGAATATAGAAATCATAATCCTTGATTAGCTCTAACCATCTCCTTTGATGCATGATGAGTTCCTTTTTTGAATATATACTTTAGGCTCTTATGGTCGGTGTATATGTCACACTTCTCGCCATAAAGGTAGTGTCGCCAGATTTTCGAGGTAAAAAACATAGCTTCCAGCTCTAGGTCATGCGTCGGGTGGTTCTGCTCATGGATCTTCATCTGTCGTGAGGTGTAGGCTATCACATTATCATTTTGCATGAGTACGAAACCCCAGCCTTTCTTTGAAGAATCACTGTATATCACAAAACATTCTCCACTTTTTGGTAGTGTGAGTACAGGTGCAGTGATCAGCCTTCTCTTTAGCTCCTTGAATCTTCCCTCACATTCTTCCATCCAGACTTACTTTACCCCTTTCCTTGTTATCTTAGTCAGCGGGCTTGACAATCGTGAGATGTTTCTCACTAAACGTCGGTAGTACCCAGCTTATCTAAGAAAACTACGGATTTCTGTGACACTAGAGGGCCTGGCCCATTCCTCAATTGCCTTTTTCTTTGAAGGATCCAAAGAAATTCCCTCACTTGTGATCACATTCCCAAAGGACATGACTTGATTCATCCAAAAGTCACACTTTCTGAACTTGTCTTAGAAATTCTCCTTTCTCAATGTCGCTAACAGAAGTCTTAGATGTTCTTCATGTTCTTCCTTTCTCTTGGTGTAGATTATAATATCATCATTAAACACTACCACAAATTTGTCGAGGTATTGTCTAAAGACTATATTCATCAAATCCATGAAGATTTCAGGGGCATTAGTAAGTCTGAAGGGCATCACCAAAAACTCATAGTGCCCATACCTTGTAAGGAAGGCAGTCTTCTAAATATCTTACTTCTTCACCATTACCTGATGATATCCAGAATGAAGACCCACCATTGAGAAGTATTGACCTCCTCTTAATGGGTCGAACAAGTCAAAACTCCTTGGGAGAGGATACTTGTTCTTTATGGTGATCTTGTTGAGTTCCCGATAATCGATACATAGTCGCATGGTTCCATCCTTCTTCTTCACAAAGAGCACTGGTGCACCCCAAGGTGATGCACTAGGGCATATGAACCCTTTGTCCAAATTCTTATACAACTGCTTCTTTAACTCCTTCGGTTCGATATGATCCATCCTATAGGGACACTTTGAGATAGGAGTAGCTCCAGGTATGAGTTCAATTGAGAACTCTACATCACGATCCGGGGGAATTCCAGGTAAATCTTCGGGAAATACATCGTTGTATTCCCTCACGATGGGCATTTCCTCCAGGTTTGAACATTCCTTCGACTCAACCATTTGGGTGAGGTATGCTTCTTCATAGGGAATCAACACCCACACCATTGAAAGGATTTTTCATACGCTATTCATGATATTTCTTGCATATGTAGAGGAGCATGGGATGGTTTGGAATATGAAAAGATATTTCCTTTTCCCGACAGTTGATATGTGCTCTATATAATGAGAGACAATCTATTCCCATTATAGCATCAAATTCCACCAAGGGATGTATTACGAGATTTTCCGAAGGAATATTCCCACATAAAACAACATGAGAAGAGTCAAACACTTGGGTTGAAATGATTGCACCACTTGGTGTTTTTACAGACATCTCTACTTCAAGGTTTCGGGGCTTCGATTCTATAGTTCTATCATGCATGCAAGATATAAAGGAAAGCGTATAACCATAATCAAATAAGAGTTTTTCCATTATTGAGTCAATAGGAAGTGTACCTTGTACGACTTCATTATAATGTTCCACCTCCACAGAAGTGATGGAATTAGCCTTCCCTTGTTCCTTTGGCTTTGGTGGCTGCTGACACTGATTACCCTCGAGAGCTCGAGGTTTAGTTCACTGGTTTGCATAGTGTCCCAGCTCTTTACAGTTGTAGCATTGAACCATGGGTGGTTCCCTCCATTCATCGGCTACATTCTCCTTCCTTTTCATATCTTTTCGCCACTCTGGAGCACGGTGTCCTTATTTCCCACACTTGAAGCATTTCCCCATCCCTTTGAGGCACTTCCCATGATGCAACATTCCACATTTTTTTCATGTGGGTCATTGATTTTTCTTCCCACCATTATCAGTAGATCCACCAGCTTGAAACTCAATCTTTCATTTCTTATCCCCATATCCATTGGACCATTCTCCAAACTCCATCTCCACATTGAGATCACACCGAACAACTTCTTTATAACTCCCAAAGTATAAAATTTCAAGAGCCTTCCGAAGGTGTGGTTTTAATCCACTAAGGAATCTATCAATTAGCCTATCATTGTTGATAACAAAGCATGAAGCGTACCTTGCATGCCTTTTGAAATTCGATTCATAGGTTGTGACAGATTTTCCTTCTTTTTTATTGATCTCTATGAATTCTCTCTCCATTATCGTGTGAAGAGTTCGTGGGAAGTACTTATTAAGAAACATTATCTTAAAGTCTTCCCATTCCATCTCTTCAATTTCCTCCCTTGGCTTGGTGTTCTTAATCAAAGACCACCATTGATCAGCTTCTCCATCTAGATGATAAACAGATAGAGTCACCTTCTCCATCTTAGAACAGTGAAGAACAGAAAAGATCTTCTATATGGAGTTGACCCACTGTTCCACAACTACTGGATTAGAAGATCCATAAAATGTCGGTGGTCGTTGCAGCATAAAACATTCAATAGCCCGTTTTGCCCTATTTGGTGAAGGAGGAAATTCCCCATTATTATAGTTATTATTAATAACCTGAGATAATTGGGTAAGCATCGCTGTGAAGTTTTTAACTCCACCTCCCAAATCATTGGGGATGTCATTCGGGCAGTTGTTTCATTGGACCTCACATGAGTTATTGGCCTGATTTCTCTGTGTTCCCACCATTTTCTAAAATAGAAAAGGATAGAATAAAACACAGGTAAACAAGTAATGAATAACTTATTTATTTAAACAATTTATACCAAAAACATAACATATGGGATCCCTATGTAAATATTCTTGTGCGCATGTTTTTACTTAGTCTCATACTAGAGGTTTTCTCTAGGGATCACTAATCCTAATTCCCCAATTAACTAAACCTTGCCTCTGATACAAACTATAGAATCCTGGCCTTTTATTACATTACTATTACATCATTTCAGAGATAAAAATCATAATAGTATTAAAATTACATGATCCAAATGTTTAGTGTCTTTGGAAAACTAGGACCATACATAACAAATACAACATCAAGCATAAAAATTCATTTAATTTCTTCTTCTATAGCTTCTTATTGGCACATGTCCTCTCCTTAGTACATGTAGCCACCTGAGGATATACATCAAAAGGGGTGATCTAAAAGCCCAGTAAGTGGATAGATAAGTGCAATATATCATGGGGTGAGCATAATCATAACATAGACAAAAGATCATGAACATGAGAGGAGAATAAATAATAGACTTGAAATGTGGCAATGCATAAAAATGAAACATCATGTCATAGTGGTTAACTACCACACATACTTATGAAACAAGCTAGAATCTTGTTCACACATCCTTTTAAATTTACAAATAATATTAATCACTTTACCCAATGCATTGGAGTGCTGTATAATTCCGGGTGCACCCGTCACATTTAAACATTCATATTACACTATATAATTCTGGGCGCACCCGTCACATCATAACATTATCATTTATCATGCTTTCCACAATGAAAATATAACATAAATGAACCCATGAAAAGGAATGGGTTTCATCTCATAATAACATATTCATAAGCTTTGGGATCCCAAAAGAAAAATGGAATAACATACATGTTACAAGAACCATTCACTTTGAGTGAGAAGTAAAAGGGGTGTTTCTAAAAGAAGAGTTCTTTTGGAAAACATTTTTTTGGACATTAAAACCAGTGAAAAACATTTATATCCCAGAAAATTAAAACCGATGATTTAAAAATGATATATGATGAGTAAGCATATAAAAAATGGAGTTAAAGAGGGAGAACCCGCAGGAAGAAAATTGGGTTTTTGATTTCCCCTTACCTTGTATCTGAATGCTTCCTTCTCTTTAATGTCTAGTATAATGACATTATATTCATTAATTAGAAATCCAAAACCATGTTTAAATTAATAGGGTTCATTCTGGTTTAATTATTTCTTATTATGTTCCTTTGGATGACTTATAGTGTTTAAAAACATTGTTCAGGGATGTTCGTTTTTGTGGGTTTTCTTGGGTGGTTCACTTGTATTCTTAAATTTATGTTCAGGTAGAACATGAGTAAACATCCAGAAATGATATTAAATGTTATTAATGATATTAAAAGAGCTTTAATGATTTTATAATGAATTATATTAGATCCATGTGGATGAATAATTAGATAAGAATCAAACGAAGATTGTGTGGGTTAATTTGAGCGGTTTTTCGATCACAAAGAACTTTTTTTAATTTATTGATTAGTAATATGTTCATAAGTAAGTTATAGAACATTAAATAGGACAAAATACATATAAAATATTCTTGTTAAACCATAAAAGTAGTTTCATTACCAGATCTAAAGGTAGAAATGGGAGATAAAAGCATGTCGTTTCTGAAGGTGATAAATTAACACCGCATGAACAACTGACTCTTTAATAAAATAAAAGGAAGAGGGAAAGGGGGTGGGGTGATATAATATCCCATTATAATCATAAAATTATATTATATGTATAATAATGGAGTTACAATACAATATGGATTAATATATGTGAGTAGAGATCCAGAAATGAACTTGAACTTGAAAGGAAATTAAAGGAGAAGAGGCAGAGAAATTACCTCTTAAATCTTCCTCTTGAGATCCTCTTTAAGGAAGTTAATCATGGTATTTTGATGAGACCAGAAGATTTTGGACGTGGGGGAGGTTCTATGGAAGATTTTTGGGTAGAGTTTAGAGAAGGGTTTGAGCTTTAGAGGTGTGAGGAAAAGAGGGAGTGAAGGGTGGTTTTATAGTGGAGGGGAGAGGGGTTTTCTTAATATAAAATTCATTAGTTTATTATTTCCCCACAAGACAAGGAATAGTGAGTCTTGAAAGACCAAGAATAGAAATTTTATAATTTAATCCCAAACCAAGTGGGCTAACATCAGTAGAGCATCATTGATGAATCAATTAATACATTATTTAGTATTTACTGTGAATTATCAGATTCAACTATTCATCAAAAATTCATGTATCGCAGAAAAATCCCAAACATTTACCCCAATAATTTTTCTATGTGTAGAATCCAAAAATAAATTACATTTTTTAAAAATAATTTTCTAAATATTATTAATTTAATATTTAATTAAACTCATAATTTACTTAAAAAAACTGTTTTTAAGATTAAAACTGATTTTAAAGTGCTTTCAAAAATTACGTAGTGTCATAGAAAATTATCTAAAAACTATAAGACATTAATTCAATAATCTTATTATACATTTTAGGGAATTAAATATTCTATTAAATTAATTAATTAATTATAATTATTTATTTATGACTTACAAAATACCAAAATGTTTACTAAGGTCAAATTGTCAGTTTCTAAGATAGATAAATTTTATTTTATTATACATAGGTAATGTTACTCTTTTGTTGTATGATTTACTATTAATAAGGGTCATATTAATATTCATAAGGTTATGATACTATTCATAAGGGTATGTCACTATTCACCAAAAATTATTTTTGTTTTATTAGACTCCAAAAATCATCTTGAACACAACTGTGTATGTCAGATTTTCAAAATTCAAAACATAGAAGTGAAAAACTTATGTTTAAAGGTCACTTATCACTTATTAGTTCAATATTTTGTGTTTTCATGTTATTTTATGATAGAAATATTTGGAGGTAATTTTCCATTGAAAAACATTGGGTCGTTACAGTGCGAGGTATTCAATGTAGGGAGAGGTTCCCCGTATTTGGAATTTTCCAAAAGGGATTTCTATAGTAGTGAAATTAGGGATGAAAAAAGATATGTGGGGTGAGAAATGGAAGGTAGTGACTAATATAATAAACATAGGTCCCCAAAAATGGTTCCAAAATTTTATTCATGCTCAAATTTACCCAAAATAAGTAGGTATAATGGTACTTTTAGTCTAGCTTGGGTTGTCGAATCCTCAGAGACCTAAGAAGTAACCTATAGACACGCACATTATAATGATTGTTTTTTGCTATGAAGTGGACAACATGGGTTGATTTTAGATGGGGTTAAAGGACCACTAACATATTTATGTAAATTCAAATTAATGTAATGAGTTGATCCTAGGTTATCACTCGGGGTGGATTGGATGAATTTATTTTTTTAATGATTTCAATTTCTTATATTTGTGATGGGTTCATTTAAATATATCAAAAAATAAATAACTTACTAGTTTAATTCCTAAAAAATAATACTAATCACCTATAAACTTGAAGGATAAAATTTTTGAGCACTCAACGGTAAAGGTTCATATTAGTATTTGAAATGTGTGACCGAAAATTCAATAAGGATGTTGAGGTTCTAAAATCATCAAATAAAAATCTCATTTAAAAGATGTTATTAACCATTAATGGATTGAGAAATAACATCCAATATAGACCCTTGAAACTACCTTGGATCAACTCATCATATATTTATCCCTCCATTAATGACATTTCTTCAATGGAATCGGGGAGTAGACTAAAGAGGGTGGAATTTAAGAAGTAAAAACAACAACAAAAATCGATCTCTCCATCGTTACGTGATAAATATCACAAAGTATGGTGTGAATAAATTCACACCATGAAACAATGGTATGAAAATGAAATGTAGAAGAATATAATAAGAGTAAAGGACGATTTTTTTTAAGAAAATGAGGTGTATTAAACAACTTACATGATAAAGAAATGCGATTACAAACACAAAGAGGCAGGAAAACACTACAATGAAACAAAGCACCAAAGATCCTAATCTCCTCCACGAAAACTGCATTAAATAAACATTTTTTAAGCCTTGGGTAGATACTCCAATATTCCATGTCTCCTAAATTAATTTTGGTAGGCCATAGGGGGGTGGAATGTTGACGAAGAGTTAGTTTTTCCACCCTTGACCCGAGGTGGCAGCCAACATGACTTCACCAAACAGATGCGCTGGGAAGACCTTATAGATTGACGAATTCGAGTTGGACATAGAAGAAAAAAAATTAACCTCTGTATATCCCCTACACCTATGTAACGATTCAGCCCAAATCATTTATGGTTATAGATATATGTGTAAAATGGTGGGCTGTTTTTCTTGGCCACAGAATCTGGCCCAGAATTTTATCTTCAACTTGGGCCGCCTGAATAACCAAAATAAAGGACGAATTAGCATTGGGTAATAAATAATTATTTTTTCATCTATATTTCTTATATCATCCCATGATATTTCGGCTTCATTGGGCATGTATGATGGGTCCCACATGCTCATCCGTGGGCTTGTATCCAATCTGCTTTCTCCAAAATTGTTTGCATGAAATCCCATTTTGGTGGTCTTCCAATGTGAATCTTCAAATACTCTACAAGGGTTAATTATTCCCAATATAATTAGAAAACTGAAAATTAAATATGAAAATAAAATCATGATCATTGGTTACTTTAAATTATGTTAAAATATGTACCACATAATAATGCATTTTAAGAAAGAATTACAATCATAATGTGAAATGATTTTCAAAGTGTAAAATGCACTAAAATAGTATTTATGAATAATAAAGAACATGAATATTATATATATTAACAATTAATATTACCCTCATTTAATTTCGAATCATAACTCCCTATGAAATAATAAGTATTATGAATAAATTTACCATGTGTGAATATTGGGATCAGAAAGTTTCATTTTTTTGGTCACATAATCTCAAGATATAAGATATATGTTGAACAATAAAAAACATGAGTTGTAGAAAATTGGCTGATTCCAAGAACGGTAACTGATATACAATGTATTCACTGTTAGGATAGATATTATTGACGTTTTGGGAAATATTTTTCAACATTTTCTAATACACTCCCAAAGTTCACTCGTAAAGGAGTTATGTTCCTATAGAAATAAGAACATGACGATAATTTCACGGAGCTAAAAATAAAATTATTCAATGAACTTCTTCTCTAAATCCTGTATAGTGGAGAAATTTTTTTGATCTACCATGATGCATCAATGAAGGGGAATGGATTTTTTCTTGTGCAATATGATATAGTGACTACTTATTCCTCTTGTTAGATTAGAACCCATGAGAAATACCTCCCAATTCATGATTTGGGGTTATCTTTGGTAATCATTTCATTAAAGATATGGAGACTTTATAATTATGAAAAAAGGTGCATTAGTTATACTTGTCATAAAATTTTAATGAAATGTTTCACTCAAAAAGAGATCAATAATCACCAAAGAATATGGTTGCAGTTGTTTAATGATTAAGACTTCTTAATACAATAACACCCATGGAAATAAAAAATGGTGGAATATTCTTTGAGTAGACATTACCATTCTTGCATATCCATGATGAGGATCACAAAAGATCAATTATTTTTGGATTTTAAAAAATATGGATCATGAATTTTTAAATTTAAGGGTGAAATATTATCATTCTCAATTGAATTCTCAACAATAAATAAAAGTAGAGATTAAGGAGGTGAAGAAGAAATATATAGAGCTACAATATAAGGTGATAAATGTTCATGAATTCATCCATTACTGTGATGAAATAATAAGTCTCATGAATCAGGTTTGTATTCCACCCATGCCATAGTTATTGAAGGATCTATGGGATGAGGATCATATATCTTCATTCTCTTTTCACCCTAGAAGAACAAAGATTTACAATGACCTAAGAGTATTTATACTAGGATGGAAAGAAAATATAGGTCGTCGAATATGTATCTTGATGCCTAGTTTGTTAGTTAGTTAAGGATGAGAGACAGAAGTATACGAGGATGTTACAACCATAACCCATACTTGAATGGAAATGGGAAAACAAAACTATGGACTTTGTCATTGAAATTTCCAGAACATCCAAGGTAAATAATGCTATATGGGTTATAGTTAATCATATTATGAATTTAACACACTTCATTACTATTAGATACTAATTTTCTCTTAATAAAAGTTTTGGTTATATGTAAATAAAGGGGTAAATTATCATGGAGTTATACTTTCCATTAAATCTGATCGGTATCAAGGGTTTACTTTGATCTTCTCAAGAATATTTTAGCATGATCTGGATTTAGTGTTATGTTTCAGAACTACTTATCATCCTCAGATATATTGTCAGTCTGAGAGGAAAATTCAAACTCTGGATGGCAGGTTGAGAGATTGCTCTTTAGATTTCAAAGGTGGTTGAGATCCACACCTACCTTTGGTGGAATTATCTTAAAAAAATAAATTTTACTCCAATATTCAGATGGAACCTTATGAATCCCTCTATGTGAAGTAGTGTAGAACTCCAACATGTTGGGATGAAGTGGGGGAAAACGGTATTATGAGAAAATATTATCGATTAAATGGAAGAAAAGGTCATATATATTCAACAACACATAAGAGTAACTTAGTTTAAAAAAAGTTATGCTGACCACTGAAGAAAAGATTTGGAGTTTAAAGTTGGTGATGAGGATTTTTAAAAAATATATCTCTGGAAGAGAGTAATGAGATTCGGATAAAAGGTAAAGTTGAACACTTGGTATATCAGTCTTTTTTAAATTTTTTATTGTTTTGGGAAGGTAGCATACAAATTGGTGCTTCAACTAAATCTCTCTCAATTTTATGATGTGTTCTATATATCTAACATGAGAATTTACATACCTAATCATTTACATGTACTAAACATATAAGTCATACCTGTAGAGTAAGATATTTCTTATGAAGAACAGCTAAGAGAGATTCAAGATCGTTGCGAGAAAGTTCTACGAAACAATACCACTCACTTGGTGACATAATTATGGAAGAACGACCAATTTGAATAAGATTCATGGGAACATGAATGTATAATAAGGTAAATTATTTTTCATCTATTAATTTCCAATTGATGAATTTTGAGGGTGAAATTTAGTTTAAGGAGGGAAAAATGTAACACCTGTACATTTTTATGAAATATTTTCTTTAAATAATTTCTATTCTTCTGTAACATCCATTTCACAAAATTTTGAATTTAAGAAAATGAAAAATGTACCTAGAATAAAATTATCATTATATCATAATACATATGTTAGTAGTAATATGTATTACTAACTTCTAAAAATTCCTTGTGAATTCATTGGCTATCAATTATTTATGAAAAATATAAAACAATTAGATATTTTAATTATTTATTGAATTACTTTTGGTAAAAAATTGAAATAAATATATATAAATATATATTATGTACTTAAGAAAATATTTTTTGTATTCATCAAATGGATATTTTAGTCAATGAGCATGAATAATCCCTATTTTATATATAAAACCCATTTTTAATTAGTAATTTTATGCCATTGAATGGAGATCCCCTTTCAAATTAATATTTTGAAAAATTACTAATTTTTATATGACAAAATAAACATGTTATTTTGATGATAGATATAAAAATTTAATTTTCATGAATTTCTCATATTCTTTTGATAACATTCAATTTTTTATGAATAGTTAAAATACAAAATATTTTAATAGAATGAAACTTTTTTCATCAAAATAATTTTTATTGTTAAATTATAATAATTAATGGTATTAAATTTTATATTTAATATATTTTAATCATTTAATATAATTTTTGTCATTATATTTAATTTTTCATTGAATTCATATGTAAAAATATTTGAATATTCTACAATGTTTTAACTTTTATAAACATTATTTCTCATTCAAAAAATGGGATTGATTTTAAATTAAATAATTAAACATCTATGTTTTAATTAATAATAATGTAATACAATATTTTTAATATGTAGGTCCAAATTATTTTAGTAGTCTACCTTTATTTCTGGACGTTATGAATAGTATCATTGGTAATTATTTTCATTACATTGGTTGAAGGTAAATCGGGTAATTAAACATAAACATAATATTATAAAATTACCATAACACCTATCAAAATTATATTAGATGACTAAATTAGACCATTATAATATATGTGTCGAAATGTAATCACATAATTTCCACATTCCCATAAATATGACATTCATTTCATTAAAATCAATTAATGTGACAAAATGTCACACTTTCATTTTATAAAAGTATATTAATTTGAATATATGTATAACCAAGAGACAATATAGACTATAGATAGACTTATAGAAGATAAAATAATAACACACATCATATAAATATTTTCAAAATTATTAGAAATTAAATAATTATCATTATGGATGACACAATATTGATGCGTAAATTATTTTATTCATAAAAATACCAGATAAATGATTTTAAAAATAATAACTTAAAGATAATATAATTTATTTAAGGATATATATGTATTTTATAGGTGATAATGAAGTTTTTTGAGTATATTAAATGTTTGTTTTAAGTTATCTTCTATCTCGATTTTATATAAAATCAAGGAAATAAATAGTGTCATAATTGACACTATTGACATTTTAGAAACACCAGACATTATTAAATTATTTAAAAATTATAAAAATATATAAAAATTACAAAGTAATAATTATAATATCTAAATTTTTTTAAAGTATCTAGTTATGGTTAATTAACAACATATATGTTAATATTTATAGCCATTAAAATTTTATAATGTTATTACCACAATTAAAATTATATAGATTATAAAAAGGATAAATCATAATTATAAGGATTAAAATAAAATTAAGACTTGCCTAAATTTTATAGGATTATAGTATTTCTAACCTTCATTATCTAATCTTATATATAATATACATTGGAGGAATTTAAATTTAAAAATTAATTGATATTAATTTTGTAGTTTTGGTATTTCTAATGGTGCCCATCCCCTTTCATATAAAAGGCATGATCTCCTACACTTTTAATGACACCTCTAAAGACAATTATCCTTGTCCAAAACATACCAATATCCTCTCTCAACTTCCACGAATTTATCCTAGAGGCCAAAAATTGGGCATAAAGCTATCTTAATAAAGCCTTTTGTGAAAAAACAAAAGGTGGTACTCGAAAAAGAGGTAATTGTTTTATCACATCATTCAAAATCTATTTCTTCTTATACGTCCTCTTATTATATTGTTTCTATAATAATGTAATATGTAGTGTATCTTATACATTCATATATGTTACCATAGTTAAGTAAAAACCTTATACCTCCATTTATCCATCATAAAAATAACAATATCACCATCTGTGTGTACGTACAACTTACTGTATCCATGCCATGGTGTAATCTATTATTCATCAATAATTAATTTTGATGAGTGTAATGATTGGTATATGGAATTAAATAATGATTATAACTTGATTATTAGTCTATGTAATTTATATACAATACAATTCCAAACCATTTAACCATCAAAGAGAATGATATCGTCACTTATGAATAAATACGACATATCGTCTCAACGACTCATGATATTCATTATCCATATTAATAATTCATGAATAATTATAGAATATATATTATCAGTAAAAATAATAATTATTTAAATAATTTCTATCTATACATGAATAAAATACATCTTAATTATAACAAACATAACTTACATGGAAAAAATATGAATGAGAAAATGAATCAGTTAACACTCGAAATAATAGAAATATTTGAACCATATTAACAAAATTATATAATAGGATAATATATGATATAATAGATAATAATATAGTTAGGGAATAATTTAATAACTTGTTTTAACCATTATACATGAGGTTTATATACATACAAAATATATCAGACCTATGGTAATGGATAATTTTTCAACATCATTATTTGTTAAGATAGTTTATACATATTTATATACTGGGTTTTATTTATCATCGACATCCACATTTCCTATAATATTTAATATCATTTTTATTCATCTAAAATTTCATAAAGTTGGTTTTATACACTGGTAAATTTCTAATAAATGGTATGAATGGAATCTTTTTTCATTTTTTAAAATGAGTAATATTTTCAATTTTCAGGAAAAAGAACGAGAAAAGTTTTTTTATATGGAATGAATAGATTTTTACATCTTCATAATGTACTATTTCCAGTAAGATTTATTTACACCGTTTCAAGATTATTTTCAACTACATTATTTTCTTTTATAATTTCATGGAATTTTGAGAATTTGAAAAAAAAATTAAGAAGAAATGATATTTTCCTCAAGAAATATGTTAATGAGTTTTATCAAAATTATTTTCCATATAAGATAACAATATTTAAATAGGATTATGTTTCAATCCCTATTATCACTATAATATGATTTTATTAATGATGTAATGATATTTTACATGGATTATTTTCTGATAAAATGATGATTAATAGACCCATTTTATTTCTTATGTTACGCTGTGATGAATGATTTATGTTTTTGTGAAACATGTAAGAATGATTTCATTATGAGATAATTGGGACATATATCTCTCTATAATTCATTGGTTAATGATTTATAGCACCTGTGATAGAAATGTATAGATTGCAAATCAAATTTGTTTCTGTAATACAGGGCTGGAACACAATGTTATCCCAATTCAGTAATGGACATTGACTGTTATGGTGGCTTTTCTATGAACCTGGTCTAATATGAAAATTATATTCTATGCATATATGTATTCTAAAAAATTTCATGTCTTATGTTATTACTTTTGGGATTATATCCATTAATTCTTATGAACATTTATTCAATGACATCATATCATGATATTTCATTTGTAGGATATGATTTTAAAATGTTATGTTCTAATGTCTTATGATTATGATATGATTGATATTTCACTTGTATACTCTTACCGAGAATTTATCTCATCCATTAAAAATATTATTTCCCCAAGTCATGAAGAATATTATTATGTATAATATGTCAAAAAGAATTCTAGTTATGGAGAAATAAGTTAGAGAAAATGAGGATGTTTTACAATCCAATTGTTTATGATTCCCTATTTCCAAAGAAACTATACCTATATGATCCTATCATGGTTTATAATATGTTTTAATTAATATAATTCAATTTTTAATTAATTTAAATGTGTGTAGTGTATGGTTTGTAATATATTCCTCATCTGTAGGTGGATATTTCTTAGGATCATATAGTTGAATCTTGTATGGATATCTATGATGAGGCATAATGTAATAAAATATGATATACCACGATCAATACAGTATATTTGGAAAGTAGAATCCTGAATTACATGGAAACCATAACCTCTCTTATATGATGTATGTACCATTATTTTTCTCTACACCCAATGTTTTCATGTATCGAGTCAATAAGTAGGTAAATAAAGTTGTGTTGTATGGATACATCACTCGCTACACCAACACTAGAGTCCATGTCCTAAATCCATATATGAAACACTTAACATTGTTTACCTAAACTATCCTCACAGACTCCCGATCCAAAAGTAGATATGACCTCCTCTGATACCACTCCATCACAACCTGTCCCAGAGGATCTTGTGAGGTGACCACCCTAATCCGCCCTCCAATAGGATAAAGGCTACTGACTGTCACGGAGTAGGAATATCACAAAAATTTGTGTCATTATCATAATGTTCCTATATGCATGCTCACATTTCCTAGCCACAAATGCATTAATGTAAAATCACTATGAAAAAAATTCATAAAAACAATTATATCCCATAATAAAAGTTCAGTAATGAAATAACTAGATTGTAAATATGGAAAAATCATGCCAACAAAAAGACTATGTAATAACATGTATAACATGTAATGAAATAGGTATTGGGACTAATGTCTGAACCATAGGGGTATACCTCATCTATCTAGACTCGCTAAGAACTGATTAGTGTTGGTCTACCTGGGACTCAGTTAAAGTGTTGTTATTTTTTATATGGCACAACATGGGAATGAAAATACCATAAAAGGGTAAGTATAATAATACATAGTAGGACACCCCGAAACCCTAAATGAAATACCACAAAAGGCAAACCATGATAGAAGATATCAAAAAGAAAATACCAATCATCTACACATAGGTATATGTCTACATTACATATAACAAGAATATCTAGATATACTAAACAGAGACACAACTTCACCAGGCAGTCTTAACCATCTACCAGCCATAGAATTCCGGTCAAAGACATGTCATTTTGAGAGAGTCACTTCTTGATCCATGATTTCATCAGAGACACCCACAAAGAGTTCTATCTCATATGGTCCCTACCCAAATGTGATCATATTAGTCATGAAATATTATGATACCACAAAGAGGGTATCCTACTGAAATAGGTAGGTGGATAACACTATCCCATTCTAGAACAATTTGAAACATTAGGGATCATGCCCCGTCACACTAGATGATACCACTAATGCTACCCCTGTAGGCCACTAGGTGGAGGGTCAATTCCCTTCCCATGGAAGTTATGTGATTATATAGACTCAAATATGGGTGATTGAGGATCCCACTCCAATCCCAGAGAGGGATGCCAAACAATATTGGGGACTTATACTCTATATGGGATTAAAATATGTGATATGGATGCTATATGACATTAAACCCTCAAGCTAATGACCAATGGAAACACTCTCAACTGATAACTGTCCCCGATAAAAACTGACAACATTATATCAGAATGACTATATCAGTGTTAGGATCCTAACAGAATATAATTCTCGTGATGTAGATGAACAATTTTAATGTTATAACAGTTTGATGTTTCGAAGTAGGGGGTCACTGGGCCATGGACCGACAGCACAGTCGGTCCAATAACCATGGTGGTCAACCATACGGCCTACTCGGGTCAAACCGATATCTGACAAAGGTCCTACCTGGATTTATCTCATTCTAATAGGCTGACATAGCCTGCTCCATCTAGGACAACCATGATCACTCCACATGGCCTTATCCTGCACTTCAAAAGTCTTTCTCATCCACTGGTCTAGCCCACTTGCTTTTGGTCCTTTTGTGCAATCGCAAGCGGACCGACATGTTGTGTCTTCCACTCTACATGGTGGCCTGAGAAGATCACCACCACTCCACACATCCGATCAGCAACATCCCTCATCAACGTTCATGGTTCCACCATGCGCCAATGCTGATACTGATAGTTCATGTCTCTACCACCTCCACGTTCATAAGCCATCATTATTCTTCCAATTCCCATATCACAAAATAGTCATAGATTCAGGTTCCTCATGTCCTGGTCTACACCGATCAATCCTTTGATGTCAGTTTGCCTCCAATTGTGGTGTTCAATCTATTTCAATGCCTCCCAGAAAATCAAGAAATGACCACAGGTGTTTGATAGTGAATAATAATAAGAATAAAGGGAAAATACACGAGAACTAATTTTCATAATTTTTATCCAAGAGTTTTTGGCCAATGATTTGGGGTGGGGAATTAGGGATTGATAACATTTGATATCCCAAAAAAAGTGTCTCATCCCACAAGACGATCAAACCATAGATCAATTTGTTCTTTGATTGTTTCTTGTTCATCATAGATAATCAAAAGTAGGGAAAATATCACAAATAAACTAACTACCAACATCAAATTTGATCAGTAACTGATAATGAGTCATTACACTGTCATAGTCATTGGAGAGAATCCTTCAATTTAGATGTGTGTCAATTAACAATCTACAATCCATCTATTTTTATAGAGAGAGTTCTTCCCCACATCATAGAATAATTTAATGGATATCATTATATCCTCTAAATATTGAAAAATAATTAGTAAAAAAACGATGTTGCATAAAAATAATGTATATTTAAATTATTTAATGATGATAATAACCTTTCTTAGTTTTTTTCCACAGAATTCATGCTTTGAACATTGTTATTTCCATCGAATAAAATTCAAAACATTATGAACTCACTAATGTTCTAGAATTACCAATCCATGTCACCATTCATGTGTAATTAGAATTTCAAAAAATAAAATAATTTTATTTAATAATTTTATTTGTTTTTGCGTCATTTGTGAGATTTTCTATAGATGTACCACAATAACTAATGGTAGGTCAAACCATGGGTAACGCTTTAATTTCGAGTTAATCAGTTCCCTCAAATTTCTATTTTGGAACCTATTTAATAGGTATTCTACTTTTTTAGGAGAACCTCTCACTTGTGCTATTAGAATTTTAGTATTTCTCAAATAATGGTTCTCGGAACATGAGACCTCATAATCCGACACTAACTCAGCACCTACTCTAAAATCAATCCATATAATTTCGATAAATATTCCATGGAAAAGATTAGATGTTACATTAGAAGTAAAGTTATTGGGGAAACCATTTTCTTCAATTATTTTGAATAATTAAGTAAATGTCAGGGGTGTTCCATATTGTTATAGAAGTAACATCCATATTCTGATGAATAGAATGAGATCTCATATGCCATATATAGGAATAGAATTTATCTGTTCCACATCTTAAAGGATTATGGAATGTTATGCGAAAAGGATTTCTATGAATTAAACATAATGGAATATTCCTGATGTATATAACAATGTAAAAAATGATATTATTGCAGAACTATCTAATCAAATATGTTTTAAGATGATGTGTTTCACTAATACCAAGTCCATGTGTGTGAAACGACCAAAGATATATAATGGAAAATATAAAGAGAAGAAAAAAACATTAGGTTATGAATAATCTTTTTGATGATCTAAAAATGAATCCATATAAAAATGTAGATATTATATTTAATCGCATTAATAATTTTTTTGTATCTTTTCACATATTTTGGGAATTAATTAAGGATATTGACATTGAGAAGAAAATATTGAGAAGGCTCCCATATCTATACAATCCAAAAGTGTTAGCCCTTGAGAAACGTTATTTGTCTTTGCTTTCTATTTATGGTACTATAAGAAGTTTGTTGGTGTATAAAATTTTAGTCATGCTATAAGATGAAACGATTCTAGTATGGAAATTGAATTCAAAGCCGCAAAAAGCCATGATGTCTCCATGGATAGTGAGGATGAACATGATGTTGATGAAAAAAATTTCTATATTTTCAATAGTTTCAATACATAAAAAGGGATATTTATATAAAATATTATATTGTGTTTCATTAATTTTGGTAATATAGGGAACATTGTCACTTGATGACTAAAGAGATTCAATGATGTAGAAACTATACCAATAATCTTATAGATGCCTTAGATGTGGTTGCCTCAAAAGGGAGACATAAAATGAGGAATGAAATTAATCAGAAATATATTTGTTACAATGAAGCTTATGCTAAAAAGGAATTTCTGGAGGAGATAGAAAAAGTGATTAAACCTAACATTGAAGATTCCACGATGGATACAATTAAAAATTAATGATTGAAAAAATTGAATATATTAATTCAAATGCATTTGTAGATATCAAGGTGGATCATGAGGGTGAATATTGATGATCTTAACTGTCAACCCAAGAAAAATAGAATGATGGGATTTTTATTAAAAGAATCATCAGAATATGAATATTGGGATGATGCATAGATTGATTGAATGGAAGTTGAAGAAGAAGAACACCTAACAACTTCTGAATGATTGGAAGTGGTTGTAGAGTTTAAACTCAGGATTTAAGAGTGGGAAAATGCAATCAATGACCTTACAAGAACACTAGAATAAAAAAGATAATGTTGTTGATGTATATGAATAAGAAGTTATTAATTTAATGAGTAAATTGGAATCTGAATCACAACCAAGTGAAACAAAGAAGAAATTATAGTTTGAAATATTCATAGATGTTGAACTTTTTGAAAGATCTATTCATTGATAAAAAAGAGTATAGAAAATATTGAATGATGAAAAATCAACATTTTGGAAAAAACGTGTAATTATATATGCTATAAATACACCAATGGATGGAAATGGGATGATTCTATGTAAATGGAAGTAGAAAGGTAGACATATCACAAGGCACCTGATGCCATAACAGAAACTGCTTTGATCAAAATATAGAAGAGAGTAATAAATAAAACTCGAATATCCCTGGAGTATCATAGAAAAAATACATTTACGAAATAATGGTACATGTTTAGGAATGGATTTGAGAATATATTTCCTCTTATAAAATGTTAATTACGTGGTTTTTTGGGACATACCACATATTATAGTTATGTGGAAAGGATCTATCTGAAAGGGGAAGCACTAGGAAGTCAAAAGAGTGGAGTGAGACCGTATTCTTTAATTTTTTTTCTATGGATACGATTTTAAATATTCTATTATTTTCAATACATCTATTCATTGTAGTGAGAGTAATTATAGGAACAATAACAACATAACTCCAAGATATTTCAATACCAGTCATCCCAGCTTAATTACCCTTGATAATATTTATTCTCTTTTTCATGAAGAATATGAATATGATAAACCCACTCACATTAACAAGATATTGGATAGGTTATCTTTGAAATCCAATTAATCATGTGTTTAATTAAAGGAAATGAATATTATTGAGAAATCTATCCGAGTATAAATAACTCTTAATGCTATAAAACATAGTATCGCAAGGATTTGTTATTTTAAATTCTCATCCCGCATGATATGAAATATAATTTTTTGTAGAAATGTTAAGAAAATGGTTGATGGAATAGTGATATATAAAATTAATGGTTCATTAAATATCAATTAATTTGGAAATATATAATTTGAAAATGATGAAATAATTAAAATTGATGTTCACTACCTGGAATACTCACTTCATAATCTACTGAGTGTGAGTCAACTCTCTCACTCAGGACTAGTAGTGAAATTTAATAAGAATGGGTTCACTATCAAATGTAAGACATATAATTATCTCATGATAGGTTGATGGATAGATAGAACACTATTTATTTTTGATAATTAAGATAACATAAATATCATAATTATTTAGGAGGAAATATTTTGTAAATTGAAGTTCATCTGAATGATCAAAAGACCATTGAAACCAATTCTAATTAAATGATTATTGTCAACATTTCCAATGTGAATCATGATAAATAAAATACATGTGATAATTCCATGTGAGGAATAATGGGTTAGAATTTATATCAGGTGAAGGAAAAGGGTATTGAATATAAATGATCTAGTCCACACAATTATGGGTGGTCCAATATACATTTCTAGTACTTATGAAGACATGTACATTATTAATTTATTTAATGATTATAGTATAATGGATTCTAATATGTTTATTTAGTGTTAACATATACCACTTAACTACATGAAGAGATATCATTAATATGTTGAGAATAAAATATTCCACACATTCAATATATTATGATCTAAATTAGAAATAGAGTATACATCTTTTGAATTTAAAAAATACCTCAAAAAATGGGATCAGTCATAAAGTGTATTTAATGAAAAAAACATTACCAAATTTTGTTTATGAACACAATAATTAATAGGATAATTTCATGGAAATAACTATGACGATTGATATTCTTTATTCTTGCCATTATTAGAAAGAGGTTATTCAAGTTGTGGTCTACATTGGAAATCAAATAGGGCTATATATATGAGAAGAAAAGACACCGTATGAAATATGTAATGGAAAGAATAACTCACTAAATAATTTTTTTTCTTAGGATGTATATTTATCATCCAAATTAATGATGGAAATCATGGAATGTATTGCGAGGTTGTAGATGAAGGAATGTTCTATTGATATACAATGAAGAGTAACACCTCAAAATGAAACAATAATCATCTTATAATGTTTTTGGAGATAAATCATGTCCAAATAATTGAGGATAAAACTATAAATTATCAACAGGATCTCATATATTGATTTGATTAAAGATGATGATGAAATTGGACAATGGAACATTTCAAAAATAGAAATTTTGGAAGGCTTTCCAAACAATTTGGAAATTCAAAATTTAAACGATTTACATGTAGATTCAGAAGAGGAAACCATTCCAAAAGAAGCTCTTCCATTACATCATAGGATAAATATAAGAATATATGTTGGTCTATATAATATCATTGGTGATTAGAATATTCCTACACTGATATGGAAAATAAGTAATGAATTACAATTCTCTATCATATGAAATGTGAAACCAATCTCATTTTATGAAGTATTGATGGATGAGTACGTGGTTTAGTCCATGAATGAAGAAATAGATCATCTTGATATAAAAAGGAACTGGATCTTGTTATGAGACAATAAAATAGAAATGTGATTGTAAAAAGTGAATTTCTAAAAATAAATTTTATGATCATAGATATGTGATCAAAAATTAAGAATTATTAATGTCTCAAGGAAATGTTCATATTTAAGACATTCATGTTAATTAAAATTTTACTCTAGTATCTTTAATAGAGTATATTAGGACTTATCAAGTTATAGAGATTCCAGGATGGTAAAAATCACATCAGATGGATTTTAGAATGGAATTCCTACATGGTTTTCTAAAATAATAAGTCTATCTTGAACAACTAAGAAGATTTATGATATGAAATAAATAAACAATTATCTATAGATTAAATAATTCTCTCTATGGTGTAAATAATGCACCAAGAGCTTGGTATTATGAAATGTATTCTTAACTGATGAAGAATCAATTTTGATGAGGATGTATCATCCATAATCTCTAAGTGAAAAATTCCTAGGAAGATCCATTTATAGTTCTCTTGTATATTGATGATATAATATTTGGTATATGTATACTGGGATCAGTGGAATAATTTCATAATCACCAAGAATCAGAATTTGATATGTGGTTGATTGGTGAACTCACATACTTCTTAGGACTATATGTGATTCAATATATGTAATATACCTAAACTTCTTAATAAAACTATGAATTATTGATTTTTATGGAATTCATCATGCATGATTCCAAACTAGTGTTGACCCTAATTGTAGATGGGACAAAAACCAAACAACACATTGAAGTTAAATATATGGATTCCACCTTGTACAATTGTATCTATTGGAGCCAAAATATTGGACAAAAAGAACAAAGAAAAAAGAGGCCTCGCACCCTTCCTCGCGAAGCCCTAGTGAAAAGCCCCCTGCCTTTGCAGCTGCCGCGAAGCACCAGAGGCGGTAACCCTCCATGAATGGCTTGACCTTTGCAACCTGCGGCGAAGTTGAGGAGGTGGTACCTCTCCGCGAATCCGGTTGACTTCCGCCACCCGCCGCGGAGCCACCGAGGCCCCCTCCGTGCCGCATGAGATCTGCTTCATGGCGCGCCTTGCCTATAAATACCGAGCTCCCCCTTAGCTCTCTGGATGGACAATCTGAACTTTTGGCTTCTCAACTCCCAAACCACGAATACATCTTCGCTCTGGGAATCATGAGCTCTGCGAGGTATTTTTTCTTCGCAAGAGGTCTTCGACTTGTCTCGTTTTGAGCCCCTCTTATGAGAGGGATTCCCTTCGCGAATCCTAAGGGCATTCGCGAAGGAAGGGGATTCCCAAGGGAACACGGGCAGTCACTGAGCATTTATTCTTCACGAAACACCCATCCAATAACCGTTATCCACATGACAAGGTAGGGTCACTGTACTTCGTGAGGTACACTGCTTCGCGAGGCACCTCTACTTCACGAGGCGGTGCTCCGCGAACACCTTTCCACATCACGAAGAACCTCCCACTCGCACCTATGCCCCATGCTAAGGCCAAGGTACTCCACTTCGCAAAGCACACCCCTTTGAAAGTTCTCTCCACTATGCAAAGAAACCAATCTCCTCAAGGCCCCTTCATGTGGACCCATTTTCTTGACAATTCATGTTCCTATGCGACCCTCCAGGTTTTCCCGATGTGACTTCAAAGTCCCCTAGAATACACCACTCGTAGCATTGCTTTTCCTAATTCTTCTTTGAATAGGCATGATAACAACTATTTATTCTTCACATGGCCATGCTAACGTGGACCCCTCGATGGTTCGCTCTTCAACCCCACATTCCCATGGCCTTGCCGATGCCTTCTCTCCCACAAGGGGTAGAGGGTGCCTGTCATGTATGCTATAGGCGTGTGGCGCAAACCCACCTCATCTGAGCTGCAGGACGTAAAAATGCCAAACACCTCGTCCTCAGCACATGACTTTAAACTGTGACCTGACCCCGTGCCTCGCATGCAGGGTCCCCCCAGCTTGGAAAATCTTTACGGCGTTCGTCTCCACGGGAATGGAATCACCCTCACATGGGATGATATCCTCCCTCTCAGAGTGGAGTTTATCCATGGGGGAAGGGATGCCTCAGAGCGTAATCCCCAAGCCTCTCATACGGAAGGTAGCACCCATGCACCTCTGTACTCACCCACTGCCAAGGGTAACAAAGGGCGTGATAGGGAACAAGGAACCTCCCATATTTGGTCCCAAATCCCTCTCCCTCCACGCTTTTCCGAACATTGGGCCTCCATCCTAGAGTAAGTCCCATCACCATGGGCCACCTAATGCATAAGCCCCTCTTCACTTCTCACAGACGCACCCTTCGCGACGTGATCGTCAGCTCTCTACTTCCTCTTGTTTCTCACACCGTGCATGACTCACGCGGGCATTGAGTAAGAATCGACCATGGAAATGCCCTAGTCAAGCATGAAGTTATACTATATGCCCTCGTCCAGCATGACGTTAAATTGTATACCCTCATCCATCATTAGGTTAAACTACATAACTCTATCTCGTATGACATTAAATTGTAAATCCATTTGAACTACGAGGTGTTTGATCCATGTCAAGGAATGGTACGTAGGAAGCCTCTACGAGGTTCAAGCCCACCGCCCGTCACTTATTCACATTAGGGTTCACCCTCATCCCGCATGATTTTAAACTGCATTCTAGTCCAGCGGTAAGCCATTGTGACTATAACGAACTATGAGGACTTTGATCCATGTCAAGGCATGGTACATAGGAAGCATCATGAGGTTCAAGCCCACCACCAGTGGACTCATGGGTTAACCTTCATGTCAGTTCGCTAACGAAAACCACCACCTAAACTATGTGGCCTTAGACCCAGGTCAAGGCATGGTACGTAGGAAGCCTCTCTGAGGTTCAAGCTTGTCACCTATCATAACAAGGACCTTTCTCACGTCGTTTCTCCGACACCCACATCCTTCTAGAACAACATGGGCTTTGATCCATGTCAAGGAATGGTACATAAGAAGCCTCCCTAAGGTTCATGTACAATAATCATTGGCCCTGACCGTCTCTGTGTCAGTGTGCCAGGCCCCCATTTTAATTAGAGCTACGAGGTCTTTGATCCATGCCAATGCATGGTACGTAGGAATCCTTACTGAGGATCAAGCCCACCATCCACCAGGGATAAGGTCCTTCTTCAAGTCGTTTCTCTGACACGTCCCCATCCCGCATAATGTTAAACTGCATCCCAACCCGGTGGTAAGCCGTTGTCACACTGCCATCCAGTTGTTCTGATACCCCTTCGTGTCAGTATAACAACCCATTTTCTTGAACTACGTGGACTTTGATCTATGTCAAGGAATGGTACGTAGGAAGCCTCACGAGGTGCAATCCCACCACCCATTAGGCCAAGGTTATTTTCATAACGGTTTACCAGTGCTCAACCTGAACTACGTGGTCTTCGATCCATGTTAAGGCATGGTACGTAGGAAGCCTCACGAGGTTCAATCCCACGACCACCTGGTCATTCCGACTATATTCACATTGGTTTTTCCAACACCTTGGGATCATAGAGTGTAAGCATGTCACATAAATAACTTATTTTAAAGTTATTTTTAATTTATTTTCCATTCATGCTTTTTTTGGGGGGTTTCCAAAGGTTTTATGGAGAATATGTGAGTTTTCAAGAATTGGGCCAAACCGTGAGCCCAATTCCAGATTTCAAAATAAATTTTTGTTTCTTTTATAACTTTTTCATTTTTTAATATTTTTCAGTAATTCCAACTTATAAATGTACTACCCTGATATATTAACACCACATTTAACTTTGGGGCCTTTATAAATCCATAATCATGAGGGATTTGGGTTTTTATTTGAGAATTGGGCCAACCCAAAAGCCCATTTTCCAGTTTTAAATTGTTTTTTAATTTTTAATATATTATTTATTATAATGAATTTGTTAGTGATTCCACCTCCCCCTCGACCCTAAGTTGCCCAGGCGCCCTCCCATTCATTTCCCCCCTTTTTGGAGCTCGTTTTCATTGCATTGTAGTGCTGAAATTCTTAGGGCTTCAAAAATCGGGCATATTTAAGGAGGTAAGTTATTTACATCATAAATATCTCAATTATTAATATTTTTCTCCCATTCTAGTTCATATATGATCTCATAATCCCTATTAGAACATTCCATGAATGGTTGGACGTTTTTAAATTCAGATTCTGGTGGATTGTGAGTCGTTTTCTTCAAGATTATTTTTGGTTTGTGTTTCTCTCTTCAATTCTTTCCTTCTCTTTAGGGTTTCCTCCCACTTTCATAAATTTATAGAGTGTCCATATATTAGGTTTCATACCTAGGGTTTGATTTGAAGTATTTTTGGTGAAATATTAGGATTTAGGGTTTGTTTTCACATCCCTGTGGTGCGGCGGAGGTGCGGTTGAGGTTTCTCACCAAGATTCAAGTGTTTTGACTCAAAAGGTAGGTGGTTCCATGTGTAAACAATTAGTGATGAGATAGATTGATGTATTTAGCCATTTTTCATATTCCTCATATGTTGGGTGGGGTGCGAAAACTGTTTATGATTGATTTGGTTATGTGCTAAATTTTATAGTCACTTTTAAAATGAAATTGGGTGTTTTCATGTGTAACTCATGGGGTTTTATTTGGGTGTGGATTATAACTTATGAAATTGGTTCATTAAATATTGGTTGGCCTGCCAATTCTGGTTTAGTAATCTAATATTGTCATGTGGTTCTAAAAAGAAGGGTTTTGAATAGGTTTGATGTGTAAAACATTGTTATACTTCTTGAGGTCATTTTAGGAAAATGTGTGTTTTCATTTGTATCTTTTGTGGTATTATTCAAGGTTATTTTATAACACCTGAATGTGTTTTTATAAATGTATCTAGGACGTATAATTCTAATTTTGATAGTAATTGGTATGGTTTTGGACTTAAATGGTGGTTTTTAAATGGTTTTTGGGTGCAAGACATAGTTACACCCCTTGAGTTGTTTTTTGAAAATTGTGAATATTTTGTTTGGTTAAAAAAAGTGGATAAAAGAGTGTATATGTACTGTTTTGGGGGGTGTGATCACCTAATATGAGTTTTTGCAAGGTATGGTGGTTATTTAAGATTTCAAATATTTTTTTTGAATGTTTTATAAAGTGCAGAAATGTTTTAGAAAATGGGAAGAGAGCTGCAAAACATGGTTGTGGGCTGTTTTTTGTGAGTGTGTTGTGAAAATTGAATTTTGTTGATTAAAGTGGTATTATATGTTATTTGAGTGGGCTGTTATGTGAGTTATAATGTTTTTTAATGGTTTATAAAAATTGTTTAAAGGATTTGTGGAAGTGTCCATGTAATGTGAAGAGTGTTGTGGGCTATTTTTGTATGAGTTGGATTTTAAAATCAATTTGAATGAAAAGTGTACTTTTATGACTTGTGTGGTATACATGTGGTATGTTTGGTGATTTTTTGATATGGAAATGATATTTTCATGTGGAAAGTATATATCTTGACTTGTTGAACTTGTTTGAGCACAAAGGGAAAACCCGAGTATCTAGGTGGGTGGACGTGTACTAGTATGCTAGTGAATCTGTGAGGTTTGGCCTCAGTTTCACATAGCAAGATTGACGCTTACAACTCTTACTAAACTATGATGATGATTATTGGGGACCACTAGGTTATGGGTATGTTCCCTACTAGTGGCTCGAGTGAGAGAATGGATATTTGTGATGGTTACTCTCACCGAGATACGAGGTACCTAGGACCCATAGCTAGCTAGTGCCTAGGGGTTATTTCCCATTGCTTGTGCTCACTGGATACATTGTTATTACCGTCGGTATACGGTATGAGAGGCTGGAAAATTTAGTAGCTATGGTATTTATTTTAAATGTTTTTTTCTTTAAATTAGCCCACCTAAAAACTGTTTTTATTTAATGTGGCATCTTTTAGAAATTTTAACTAGCATCTCATGTCTTTGAAAACTTGCATGATTTTCGCCATTAAATGTTTATAACATGGAATCTATTAGTGGTGGTATCCTATTGGGCTTTGGCTCACACCCTACTTACACCCTTGGGTGTAAGTAGACTTGGTTATTTTTTGTTGTCACAGGTTCGGTACAGTTTTTTTGTTCCAGTGGTTCGGGTTTCTAGCAGGTCCTTGGTAGTGAAGTCTTGTGGAGATAGCATAAGGGTGGTGCCCCTTGACAAAAGGGTTCCTGGGCTGTCCTTATTTGTTTTTTACCTTTGTAATGGTCTTTAAATGTAGTTTTAACTTATGTAATTCAGTTCTGAAATTTTGTAAAAGATGGTTTTAGTTGAAAAATCTAGATGTGTTTTATTGAGTTTTTTTTGTTGTTTAATGTATATAAAATCGGGTAAATCGTTCCCAATTATCATTTTATGATGCCCGGGCACTTGTGCCAGCCCATGGGGATCGGGAACGCCCTTCGGGCCTTTTCATGGGCTGGGTTTGGTGTCAATTTTGGCGGCAACCAGATTTGGTTCGTGACAAAGCCCCACACATTTATCCTGAACTACGTGGACTTTGATTCCCTTCCATGAGGATATGTAGGAAGTCTCTTCGAGACTCAAGCCCATCACCACCACCATCTCCACGACGGCTCCATTTCATTCCTCTGTCACTCCATGAAATTATCCATCATCCATATGGATTCTTACCTGAGCCACCACATCCCGGTGAGATCATGCCACCCCATCCCCTCCACATAATTTGGGAAGCCACCCACAGTCTGGCTGTGATATCGGCATTCCCTCAAGGCGGATTCCTCGATCTGATCCACTCCATCTAGTGTTCTGATCCGGTCAATCCATCTCCGCTGGACGATAAACTTGCGGCATACCCTGTGCTAAACATGGGAAGCTGAGGAAAACCTCAGATATATTCCTAGGGCATATGATTCCCCATGCTCGATGTGGGATTCCTCGGGCTTCCGCACCCTCGAGAAGCCCTATAATAAGGGACAAAAGACAGACACACCTATTCCCTAGCATTCAGACATGTTACTGATTCCTCGACGTGACTACTCCCCTGACTGAAGGTTGCTACCCTGACCGGACCCTTTGGAATGTCCTGAAAGAAGTAGTGTAATTAACCGGCGTCCACTGAAACATGGCAATAGGAAGAGTTTCAGGAACAATGTAATAAATCTATGAGGGAGACCCAGACATGGTGACGAGTTCTGAGGAGGAATCCACGGAAGGATGAGCCAATATCCCATTATCCCGATTTCAATCATGGAGCAGACATCCCTTAATAAAGAGCAGATGCCGCCCACCTTTGGGAAGCGGGAATGCAGGGCAACAAAAAATATGCACCTGTCGCGCCCCAGTGGACGGACGTGCGCGCCCCAACGAAGGTGTTGGAAATAGTATCATTAGAATTTTTTTATATTTAATAGAAAAATGACCAGATATCTTCCATGTAACATGTTTAGCTTCACTATTTCAATGTAATCTAATGGAATTGAACATTGTAGAAGATAAAATAATTCTGAGGTACATTCAAGGTACACTCAACTTTGGATAATTATTCATAGTATTAATATAAAAAAATATATATTCATTTTTTATGCCCACTGAGATGGAGATTTGGTGGATTTAATGGCCACAGGTGGTGGTGCATTATTCATTGGAAAACATTGTGTTGAATGGTGGAGTAAGAAACAAGATATTTCATTCATAGTACTATTGATTCATATTATATATCAATGAAAAAATGATTCACTAATATATTATGGTGGAATAAATAACATACTAATATTTATGTTGATATAATATAGTCGATTGTGATACACATTGACCAAAAGGGTGTGACAAATATTATGAAAATATTTTATTCAAAACACTCATACCAATATATTGAGATCATATAAAACTTTATCAACGAAAAAGTTTAAGAAAATATGATTAAAATAGATAATATTGGAAGAAATTTTTAAGAAGTTGACATTCTAGTTAATCCATTGGAATAAATGATATTCTACAAATATCGGTCGATCTATAGGGGTTAACCACCTCCTATTGCATGAGGATATTATGTTTAAATCTCATCTATGAATCATTAATAACTATTTTAATATATTTTTGTTTGAGATGTATGTATATGATTCACATATGATCTAGGGGGAGTTTTTTATCACAAAACATTAAAATAATGGATCATTGGGGTATCTTACTATAGGGTAGATATGTGAAATTCAATGAGTCATAGTTTCACAGGATTGGGAAGCAGTCTATAGCATCATGTAAATACATCATTCAAATATTGTTTTATTCACCGATATTTTCTTACATATACATAAAGTGATGGATTTTCTCTTTTAGGCCTATCATGTTTTTGATCGAGGATGGTTCAATATTGATTTTTTCAACATATTTCCAACAAACTAATAGGGGGTGTTTTTAGGAACCAATGATTTTCATAGATTATAGAGGGGTGTTTTTATGTTTTTGTTTTCAATTCACTCTATGATGGTTATGAAATTTTCAAGGTATGTTTTCATATGGAATAAGAGGTTTCAATTTTTAATATTGAATCATTTCCCAATGTTTTTCATCTTTTTGTAGCTCTAAAATAGGAGGAAGGAGCATCCATCCCAAAATGTGGTTTTCCATGGATGAATCCTCATATATATGGTAAAATAAGAGAATCATGAATATTAGAGATTCACAAAAAAATAGATCTTTATGAATGAATCTGGTGTTAAATATTTTTTATGCTTTGTGAAATAATATTCTTGAAAATTGAAGATTTTTGACGATATGACACCAATATATGAAAATATGTTAATCTTAATGAATAAAATAATTTTACTCACACTTTATAAAGAAAATAATCATCGAGAACATGAATATAATAGTTTAATGAAAGATTCATGGTAAGCATGAATTTTTCTAGAATATATATATTCTTTAAATATGTGTTAACAAACGTCATTTGATGTATGGATTTAATTATTATTAGGTTTAATTGAACTAATTTCATTAAGGTCAAATAATATTGTGAACCAAACACAATTCATGATCTGAATAAACATGAAAAGTATGGTTAAAATTGATTCATAAAGACACATTTTTGAAATGAGAGTTTCATAAATACCCAGAGGATCATGATTGTTTGGGGTTTCTCCATGGTTGGGAGATTCATTAAAGTTGGGAGCATCATGGATGTATCTCGATTCATGAGGGGTGAAGTATATTAGAAACATAAATTAGTTTTCGTGATGGGTAGGATCATCACTAATAATTGTCTTTTGAATATGGTTTAAGTGAATAGTGCTTTCAAGTGCATCAATCTCATGAATTTGATTCAAGAATTTTCTATGGGTAATTTTTACAACAACTTAAATTCTAAATATATTGAAGCAACCTCTGTGTAATTTTTTTTTGTAAAATATCACTCGATGAAATATGAAATTGGGGATTTGATGATAGTGATCCATGGTAGGCAGAGTGTTATTAATTAAATTCTTTTTAATATAGTGTTCTAGGCCCAATGTTAACATTACTGAACTATTTTAACCAAAATACTTGTGTAAGATTACATGATTTATGTATGAACAATGAAATGATTTCATATTCTCCCTGTACTTTCATCTTGGTTGTGAACTATGTAATACTATTGTGTTTTGTTTTTATTTTCTCATTTAGGTGTTTGATAAATTCATGAATCCATCTAACATGATTAATAGGTTCCATCCTATATAGAGAAAGATCGATATCCTTCGAATAGAAGTTTGACACTCAAGTTCACCACTCACCTCTTAGGGTGTTCTAGTGTACTATAATATAATATCCATGTGGTTACACTAAAAAACCTCAGTGTTAGTTAGAAGCCATTAGTGTATGTAGATGTGACCATATGATTATGTGGAATTATAATTCACACCAAATGATTCAGGTGTGGATGTTAAAATATATGTCACATCAATAACTGATCTAAGGAAGGATATATTGGGTGAAAGAAATATTTCACCATTCTTTATTTATTATAAATGAAAAAACATATACATTATTCTGAAATAGTATTTCAAGTGGGAAATAACTAAATGTGGTATTACCAAGTGTGTATCTGAATGATAGATATGTTTGTAAGTTAACGACATGAGATATAAATCTAAGGAGATGTTATAACCATTACCCATACCATAATTAAAATTGTAAAATATCACTAGGGATTATATCATCAGAATAACTAAAATATATAAATGGGACAATGTTATTTAGTTAATAATTAGGATACATACAAAATAAATATATCAAATTGATTTTATAATATGTTTTCCCCTTGATCTAATTACTCATATATGCATTATTTAAGTGGTGATATTTTATAGAGTAGCACTCTCAATTATATATGATCAATATCTAAGCTTTACTATGAAGTTCTAGACTCATCTATAACCTGATCTTGATATAGATTTTATTTTGAGAACAATAAATCATCATTATAAAAAAAATTATTTTTATAAGAACCATAAAACTCTATAAGATATGTTGAGAACAATCTATATAGATTTCATTAGTGATTGCGATAAACATATTCCATTGGTGAATTTTTTCATACAACAATAACATTCTCTCAAGAATTCAGTTGGATCTTAATAATGAAATCTATGGAAGGAAGAAAATAAATCCTATATTTTATGTTGATGTTGGAGAAAAATATCTATCAGGACTAAAGCTGGATAAGGAAATAATAGATATGGTTATATCAATTCACCAGTTCATTCATATTTTTCAGTTTTGAGAAAATTATATATTTAAAATCATCGATGAGATTAATTATTCAATATTAGTGGCCATGAACTTATTTAAATACCTCCTTGGAATAAGATCATTTTATTTTGAATGAATGCAAATATGAGCCTCATAAATATAGGTAACATAAAAATTATATATTAAAAAAATATAGTTATATATTGTTTGTAACTTCCACAAAGTCTATTTCATATTCATGATGGTTTTTATATACCTATCTTAAGGTTGTAAATACATGATCCATCAAATATATTGAACTCAATGGTTGTACCACTGAATCATGATCTCATTTATTAGTAAAAACGAATTGAGATTCTCGATTAAATAATGAATATTATTTAGAATAGGATCACTCACATCATTAATTATTTAGGATGAGACCATAAATTTTAGGGAGATACATGGAATCCATAGGACGTGATGAGAGAGAATTATCCTCAATTGTTTTTAGCTGGATAATTCAAATTTTAATGAAATATTTTTACAATAGGGTAGAATGAAAAATCATAAAACATTTGGGTATGTTTCATTTTAAATAATTATCATTTTATATAGTTTGTTTACACACAAAAACAATTGTAATCTAAACCATGATATAATATTCAATATTTTCATTTAAATGCTATTATTAGAATATTTAACTTAACATGGATTTATGGATAGTAACAAAAAAAATTATAATGGTTTTATTTAATGGAAATATAATTATTAGTGAATAAGAAAGAAATTTTCAATAAAGTAAATTTTATTCTTCAAAAAAGGTTTCTTTATAAATGGGTTTTATTGACTTTTTGAATAGAACTATAAAAATTCAAAAAAAAAATTAGAAATTTTATTAGATTAAATGAATTTATGTTTTTCAAATCTTCATGTGAATTTTCTCTTTGGGTGAAATTTTTTGATTCTTCTGAAAATGATTATATTTAGGTTCATATTAGAAAATACCATTTTTATCCAAATTACAATTCATTACAATATATTTAAAATGTAAAAATATATATTGGATTTATTTTTGATTTACATGAGTTTTTATATATTAAACATAATCCAGTTAATACTATACTAATGAACAATACACCATAATTTTGAATGAAGAAATTTTTAATAGAAAATCCATCTTTATGGAAAATTGTTTTTTATGATGTTTAATTAGTTTGAATTAAAATTATTACCATATATATTAATAAATTGACTTTGGAAAAATAGAATACATATATGAAAAAAAACATGTAAAAATTTAGAAATGTGACCAGTTTCACTTTTTTAGCAATAAAAGTGACTTCAGTAAAAAAATTCAGTTACCACTATAAATGTTTAAAAGTGATGAAAATAATTAAACTAAAAATTTAAGGTTTTAAATATCCTAAATATTTTTCTTATAAATATTAGATAGTAATGTATTCTCCCTATATCATATTATATTCTAATATGAGTAATTTGAAACATGTTTCTTTAGTACAACATTAACATATTTAAATACTATGAAATATTCATCGTTTGTTATCTCCCTCAAATATACAAGGACACCCCAACTCCTCCCTTTTCCAAAAATAACGAGCCTTTTTGATCTATGGAGAAAATTAAAAATAAATAATTAAAACACTAATTGAAATATTATTGTTAGTATTTTTATCAGAATATTCCATTATCAAGGATTATCTTATAATCCAATGGATGTTTCTAAACGAATATTTATAACTCTTAACGGGGTTCATTGAATGATATTTCTTCTTGCAACATATATATAAATGTTTTAAGCATTATAAAATGTTCAATATAGTATAATAAATGTACTATGATATTATTATAATGATGTAACAATAATTTTCAAATTTCATTTAATCAAATGGGAAATAAAAGTATCGCTCAGGAATATTAGTTGAATATTGCCTCCACATAAATATATGATTCTTTTACTAGCATCAAAATTAATGGGTATTTATTATAATGATTTAATGTTAACATATGATATTGTTGAAATTATTATTCTAATATAATTATATTATATAATCTACCTTATTAACTTCACATCCATTGGAAAATGATAACACTACTCATGAATATGTGAGGACTGTCACTTCAGCAAAGTGATAAATTTTGTTTTTCAGTTAAACTATAAATGGATGGATATAAGGATATACTTAATGAATATATATGACATATCTAATATTATAATGTTTCCATAATTATTATTTTTTATTTATCTTCTTTTCCATCCATTCATCAAATAGTGGAAACATCACATAATCATATGTAAAAACTACCATCTCCACGAGGTGATGTAATTAATTTTTCATCCCCAGAATATATTAGAGAATATGATGGATAAATATGATACTTATTTCATTATTAATATTATTGATACTAGGAAACCATGACTTATGTTAATTTATCAAAACCATTAAATTGAAACATGGGTGTAAAACTGATCATTTTTCTTCAGAATGTTTTATTAAATGAAAGATTTATTAATAAAAAGGAAATATTAAGTAATAAATGAATAAAAATTAATTTTTTGTTAATAAATATTGTTTTATAATATATATATATTTAATATATATTTATTATAAAGGATATTTGAATGGGTATGAAGCATGAGAGGACATGAGGTAAGAAATTATTGTCATAATCTCATTTCATTTTGCGATTTTCATTGAAAAATTTTCATTAAAAGAATATATATTGATGATTAAAATTAAACCCTATATATTTAATTATCTCTGTGATATTTAATTAATTTTCATGAAATTTTACTATTTTCTCAATATAGTAATTTAATTGATTTGGAAAATTATATTTGGAATAACCCACTTTAATATTCCATTGGTTGGGAATCATTTTATAACATGTCCATATTTCCTTTAAAATTTCATACTTTTTTATTATATTTTTTATTTATTGATGAAATTAATCATCATCCATATTTAAATTTTTAGAAAAGCTGATATAATGAAATATAGTTTTATTTTCTAAATACTTTCTTTTTTACCAAATGTGGTAATATACTCATCATTTTAACATATACAATATGAATAACATTTACCTCTATCACGAATACAATTTATGTGAATTCTTTGATTAAATTTTTACATAGTTCATTTAGTGAGAATTTTATTTTATAATTTTATTGAATTTAAATTTATTTAATATATTACTTTAAAATAAAATTTAATTTTCATAAAAAATGTTCTACTGATCCATTAAAAGTATTTTAATCAAATAAAACACCCATTAATGTAGCATATGCTTCACTAGGAACATGATAAAAATATAACGTCCATTTTCATTTTTGTTATGGTTATCGATTATGATAATGAAATATTGATTATTCATATATTCATTTTCGTGAATTATTTATTATTGAATGATGAATTTCTTCCAGGACATGTGGTATACATATAAATGTATTATGATTAGTTAATGGTTGGGTTAATTATTTACTTCTATCATTTTTGGTGATGTTATATTTTTACATAATTTGATAATAATTATAATCATATACATGATTTTGAATGACATTTTTTACAATTTTATGTCAGAGTATGATTTATTAAAGTGATGTTCAAAAGATTATTTGAGGATATGATTGTTTGTGTTTTTGTGAAAATATTATTTAATTATCATGATTTAATATATCCATGGTGAAAATAATAATTTTATACAGATAATGAAGGAATTTTTTGGTTGAAAGTATATAAAATAGGAAATATATAGATGGAAAACAATTAAACTAAAACTATAACTCATAAATAATATTTTTTGTGTAAAATATCAATTTCTAGTTTTAAATACATGTTCTTAATGGTTAATTTTTAAATGGTTCAATACTATAAATATATTCTATTTCCTCATAAAGATTCATAAAGAGTACATAAATTACAAATAATCATATCCTTTGTATGTATCATACCATATGTGCAGTTAAAACTACATGTTGTGCTCTATGTAATTATGGATACAACACAAAAATATCCAATTTTAAGGATTATTTCATATAGGTGAAACTATTATATAGCCCATGAGAACTTTTTTATTATATATATTGGATGTTTAATCATGGAAATCATGCACTCGTTAATTTGTTAAAATATTAGTGTGTTTTTCATTACATAGAGTTACAACTGGTTTTCACTTACGTTTTCCCACTCTATTCGTAAAAAACGTTAACCCACATAGAATAAAAATTGGTGTGGAAAAAAATATATCAATTAATATGAAATTATTTTTCATGAATATTAATTTTGAATAAAATCAATAAAAATCTCTTACAAAATGGTGTAGTGTCATTGGAGATTAATAAAATAATCATAATATTCTAAAATATATTCAAAATCCCCTTGAAATGTATTTTTTACATAATATCATTAAGAAACATTAAATATAATAATCTCATTCATAACATAGAAAAATGAAACTTTAGAAATAGTGATATCATATTCGCAATAGTGGTAATCATTTGAGATATAAATGAATGATCATAAGTGTGAATAAGAAAATATTAACATAATTTAGGTATATGAACACAGTGTTAAGAGATAATACAAAAATAAACTGGAATAAAAATCATAAATTCATTATTACTTATTATAGAATAACACAATACACGAGTCATCTAATTAAAATTTTATTGATGAACAAATGAAAATAGCACAAGCATAAGATTCAAAAATAGAAGAAAGTGGATCTAGGAGAACATTCTTGCATCCAATAAATAAATTTTATTATTAAACACATTCCTATCACTAATAACAAACATGATTATAGTTCACAATACTTGCTCCAAAAATTTGATAACGATATTGAAAACATTGAAAAATAAATTAGATGGATATATATTTCAAGTACCACCCACCATATAATGAAAACCATTCATATATATGAAAAAGATAAAATTAAACAATTCCCTCTCTAGACATTAAAAAATTAACCCATGGAAAATGAATGTATGATCAATAATGTACCAATAGAATATTTAACATGATATACATCGAAATAAAATGGATGGTTTTAATGATCCTGACCCTAAAACCCATGAATATGTGGTTACTTTCTCACATGTTCATTATATATAAGTGATCACATCCGAAAGGATCTAGTGATTTACTAGTTTTAGAAAATTATATTCTTACATAATGATAACATCACAATTGAAACACGAAAAAATATTTAATTTTATTTTTGAAAATATGATCATTACCAATTTCATATCTTGAAATGTCAATCATAATACACTTATTATCACCCTGGGGAAAGGATACATAACAAAAGTATTATATTAGATGTCTAATAAACATATTTTCATTGAAGATGAAGTCATTTATAAATAAGAAATTATCAATATGAGCAGGAAAATATATATAAACATGTGAAATTTGATAAATACCATGATAATAAATAACATTATGTATTGAATAAATTATGATCAAATAATACTATATAAAATGTCACATGAGAATGAAAAATACACATTGATATCATAACTACAAAGATAATCATATGGGAATCAACTTAAAACTTCATAATTATTGAATGAATAATTCTATACATCATAAATATATTGTCATATCCTAGTCCCAATATATATTATGTGAATGGGTACTGCCTCAGAAAAATACATAAGAGAGTTTTTCTCATCAGACATATTGATGCATCAAAGGAGATATAATGGGAACTAACCCTTAAAATATTAGTTCAATTCATTTCTCAAATGAAATGGGTGAAATAAATCAAAAAATAACATTCATATTCTAAAATATGGACATAGAATTAAAATAATTTCTCAAATTTATAGTTATAATCAGAAACCATCCTGAATAATATGGTCAATGTTTTTAAAATAGTACAACCCCATTCACATTATCAAATAAAATCCATATAAATAATAAGGATAATATATTTTCAAAATATCTCCATTATATCACCATTAAAATAATATTTTTTTGATTATTAATAGATAAAATAAAATAACTTCATTAAACACATTTCTAAAGAAAAATATCCCTTTAACATGGAATATAACCTCTTATGAATATAAAAATTCCTTTAATATTAAGAAAAACATTTTCTTTGAAAATTTTCTCTGTTTCGTGTAATGGGAACCTAAAATAAATGGGTTGTCATGACGTTAAAAATTTTTACCATGCCGATTACATTTAAACAAAAATTCCTTTTATCATATTTTGTAAAAATTCAAAATGAAACTCATTCAAAAAATGATGGGTACATTAATTTTATCCCATTTTTTAATATAATTTATCATAATATAATTAATAAATATATGGTTATTACTTCTTATATTCATTATAAAAATTATGAAAATATTTATATTGACGAAAATGACCCCAATTCGAGTAGAACAATAATGTATAATTTAAATTAAATCATTATTTCAGAATATTGAGTACATTGAGAGTGTAAACTGAAGGAAAAAAATTAATTTAAAAAAATTATAAAGTATGTGAAAAATTTATTGAGATGATATAAAAATATTGATTAATTTTTATAATTGAGACTTATACAAAAACAATCCAAAATAATTATATGTTTATGAAATAAACCCATTCCTCGTGATCAAATTCCATCATATTATTCTTATTTGGACAAAAAATAAATATACGTTTTATTATAAATTGTATAAAGAAAAATACTCATATATATATATATATATTATACCTTTTACTTATAACCATATATAATATTTTTATTTACTATTCTTAGTTAAAATCAATGGTTCATTTAATAATAACGTTTCTTTTATGGTATGTCCTGGTTTGGATGTTTTAGTCCTCAAACATTTATCATGGTGCTATAATATATAGAATATTAATCATATAAATTTCATATATACTAAAAATATATTTATTTAATTGCATCAATTAAATTTATACATTGAAAAATGAGTTACATCATTCATAAAGATGGTAGGCCGTTTGTACGTATGAATGTCACATTCAATTTTTGATGAATAGGAATAAATTAATGTTATATAGTAATTAATATTTAAAAATTCATTAATATATCAAATATATATATATATATATATATTAAATAAACTTATCTTTAGTACCACCCATGTCATAATAAAAAAGATAATCATATCACATTACATCATGGTGGTGGTAGTCCAAATGTACACATGGGTGACATTGTTATTTTCCAATGGATTGGTAGTAAGAAGTTATATACGATATTATAATTATTTATGTTTAATTTCCTCATGAATATAAAATAATATTTATATATATATATATATATGCATAGACACTAAATCAATCATTATATATATATGTGATATGTAAGATTTTAACATGAATGTAATAAGTTCATGATGTTGAAATCCTGTTTACACATGATCAACAGGTTAGTTCCCCATTTTATTGAATATGGGAAAAGTATAGGATATTAAATTATAAATTTATAATCATATTATATGGCATATAAATTTTTATTACTATTTTATCATCGTTGTAGATGAATTTATGGGGGTAGAAGAATAAATTGAATGAAGATACATGGTAAAATACTATACCTCCTATTCTAAGAAAAACATTAGGTTTATACCTATGACTTATTAAGATGGAATCATAACCATATAATGGAGTATAGTAAATGAGTAAGTATATAAGGAAGGTATTGGGGGATGTATTGACCAAAAGAAAAGGACTTTGAGTTGTGATAAGGAGAGGAGATCTGGTAATATTTAATAAGATGGGGTGGAGAATTGCATGGAAAATCCCTAAAGGAATAGAAAATTATAAATAAATTATTATTTAAAATTCCTAGAAATATAAATATATTTAATTTAATTATAGAATATTTTTTAAATATCTACAAAAAATAGGATTTTCATTAATTTAATGTGAAAAATTACACTTCTATATTTGTTAAATTCCCCTGATTAAACAGTTTTAACCTTAACTACAATAATTAATTTGTTTTTACTATTTTTCACTATTATTTATGAAAAATAATTAAGGGAAAATATTAATATAAAATTAATTATTCTATTTTTTAATAAGTAATCTATTTTTAAAAATAAAATTCACTGAAAACGTGGAAATAACTTTAATATTATACTTATAAGCATAATGAAAATTTGTTTTTCTAAAAAAAATTCTTATGTAAAAATGTTTTTATAAAAACATAAAATATAATTTTTTTCCTATGATATAAATTGTATTAATAATAAAATTAGATAACAATTTTTTCATTTGAAATGATTTTTAAAGAATATAGAAACTTTTAAATTGATTAAAGGAAATTGTTTTTTATGAGAATTTATTAATTATCACTATTCATGAAAAAATTTATCCTTTTTAGAATTTTTTTAAGTTACACATAAATAAAGTTTAAAATATGATTTTGAAAATTCCTTTTATTTATTCAAATACATTTTCAAAAATTGGAATAAATTATTTTAAAATAAGTGTTAAAAATATAACAAAACCTGTTTTTCTTTAAATATATAGTTTTAATCAAAAAACATGTTTAATTGTTTACCCATTTCCCAAAAATATATTAGATGAATTAAAGAAATCATTCGATAACAAATAAATTAATTTCCTTAAACTGATTCAGAAATAGAGATTAATTTATTAAAAAAAGGCATTTTTCCCATAAAATTTTTTTTATTGAAAAATAATAATTCCATATTCAAATGGTTTATATTTATATATCTAATAAATAGATCAGTAATGAATTTAGTCTATACTTCTATAAAACATATAGTTTTCATAATTTTAATATTTCTATTCCTAACTAACTAATTAACAGTTAGTTTATAATTGTATAAAATATTTATGTCTATTTAGACAAGGGGTTTGGTGTATCACAATATATTAAATTGGATAAATGTATTTAAAAATAAATATATTGTAGAGTATCAATTTTATAAATTATTATGTCCTACAAAAAAGATTCCAAATTAAATTTCATTTATCTCGCCTCATGAAAATATGTTGTTGTCCTTTATCATAATTTCTTCAGGTTCCAACATCACTTATTTAATCATTTCATTTCTCTAAATCCCTTTTACTATCCGAGGCTTTTAATTCCTCAATAGTTGTTATATAGTTTCTAGAATATCTATAGTAATATCGCATTATGTTAGATAATGTTCTAATAATATTTATTTATAGGTGAGAACATGCATTGGATCGGGCATGTACTTCCTTATCAATGGTTGATAAAACACAACATGTAATTTATAGAAACTATTTGGCATTTCCAAATTCTATGACACACATCTAATTCATTAAAATATTTCAAATGGTCCATTTTAGATAGGTCTATGTTTAACTGTCGTATTATTCTTTATAAAACCTTCATATGGACATAATTTCCTGAAAATGTGATCTCCCACATGAAATTACTAATCATTTGAATGATAATCGTCATTTATATATATATATTACCTTCACAGGGATTCTATGAAAAGTGTTTGAAAAGACGTTATATATGTCAATGTATCCCTAACAAATTTATATACTAAAATATCCCTTTCACGATGTTCATCCCAAAAAGTTAGTTGGTGAAATATATTTCAATATAATGCTATATTTGACACCAGTTGAATTCAAAATGTGTGTTATTATTATAAATTACCCTGAAAATGGTATATATTGAACCCACATTCCATCATAGTCTATTAATCATGATCTCAACAAGTATTATAATGATTGAATAGATATTTTGAGCTTCCCATTTAATTTATAGTAATTAGCAGTCATTAAATAAATACTGGAATCCAAAAACTTCTAACAAATTTTCCAAAATTTTGATGTTAATCAGGGATCACAATCATAAATAATTGAAATTATAGTTATATGAGGTCCTGAAATAATATATATATATTAATGCAATACACTCAAATGGTAAATGTACTCTTATAGAATACAAATATTTATATTTTTTGAGGTGATACAAAATACCCAATTTTATATCATTCATTCAAGAATTCATTATAAATATAGTGAGGAATTATATTTTAAGACCATTCCATTTCAAAATAGGAATATGTACAGGATGAATAACTACATAATGATGTTCTATCTCATCCTTATCCTTATAGAGAACCAATAATATATACATATAATCATCAATTTATTTCATCATATTATGCAAAAAAATTTACCTTCAAATATTTATAAATCATGGTGCTACTAGGTAGTGTAGGGAAAATAATTATATAACAATAATAAAACAACTCCATATATATCTCATGTATATATGGAACACATATTATCTTATTAAATATCATACCTCCATCATCACATTTAAAATCTGCATATTTTTACCATTCAGATCTTACATTTTATTATGAATATTATCATAATCAAGATAATATTTTTCTATCCTTTCCAGTAAAGATGGTTTTTAAATAATCTTTAATATGGTTTGTTAGCACAACATCCTTAATAATTCCCATATTTATCGTTACTCTATATATTAGCATCGAATCCTTCTCAGTTTAAATTTTGGCTATAAATCCAAGATATTTCTTACTCAATGTGTTTGATACCATATTTGGTTTCCCTAGTCTGTAGTGTATTAATAAATCACATTATGTGAGTAACTAAATAAATCATTGTTTCAACCAGTTGATTTCTTTCTTTGAGAAGATATATTTCATGCATTTTTGATCACTGTATAACTCACATATTTCATAATAATAATAATCCTTACATATACTCAAGGAAAAATTGTCTTTGGAAAATAAATCACATTATTTAGATATATTTTTTTCCAAGATTTTAAACTACCATGATGAATATGAAATAAATTATTCATTTTATATATGGATATAATGAAATTTACTTTTTGATGCATTACTATTTATAAAAAATACTAGATTTAATGAATGTAGATTCAAAATTAGGGAATCAAAAAATCACAAAATTAATTATTCACAAACAATTCATAATAATTTTTTTATATATAAATAAATTATTTACTGGTATTATTGGGTATTGGGTAATCCAATTAGAAAAAAAATGATAAACAGATTTTAAACAGTAATCTACCAAATCAATGAATCATTGTTTATAGATTATGTTTGTCAGTGTATTCTATTCATGGACTACATTTTTCGTCACTTGATCAAACAAATTTCTATCCTTAGAGAAAATATGGACAAAAAAAGAATCATTCTAAAGCTAGAAACAACTATCTGAAATTTAATATATAATAATTTTCTCCTATGTATCATATGAATGATCCATGTATGATTTTATTGGACCTTATTTATTTTATAATACATAATGATATAATTATAATATACAAAAAAATCTATTTTGATATTCCATGAATACCTTATTCATTATAACCAAAATAATATGGGATTTATCAGCAAATACAAATGGTATCATCATTATGTTTAAGAGAGGATGAATGCACTGGAGAACCCGCCTGTGGGCGAATGAAGGCGAAACCCTAAATCCTACACCTTCGATCAAACTGGGGTTGAGAATGCCAGATCATTCACCGATGTCGTTGCGAATCGAGTCACTAGAGATGAACCGAAATCCCCTGAGTCTTTTGAACCAAAGAATTTCCTCCATCACGGGCTATCAGCCATAGCATTCTCGGATGAAGAGGTACAACTACTCTCTTCATATTTGCACTATGTTATTGTTGGAAAATTTATCAAGTGCAGGCCTTCTCTTGTATTTTTGCGAAAAACTCTTGAGAACATAGGTTTTGAGAATTTCCAGGTCGGTCTTTTGAAGTCCTTGCATGTTCTTCTTCGTTTTTCATCTGAAGATGATTATTATAGGCTTTGGGCGAGGGGTTCTTGGTTTTTTGGAGGTTGTTGTATGAAGGTCTTGAAATGGACAACTTATTTCAGTGTTGACTTCGAACCACCTACTGTACCTATTTGGCTAGGATTTCTACGACTCCCAATTCATCTATTTAAGCAAAATGACCTTTTTCCATTGCTAGATTATTTGGACATCCTATTAAACATGACTTTGCCACTCAAAATTTTACTAGTCCTTCTGTTTCTTGTGTGTGTACTGATGTTGACATTTCAAAAACTTTTCCCTTGAAATTCTGGTTGCAAAATGGTTAAAAACGTAATGTCTAGGAAGTTGTCTTTGAAAATGTCCCTGCTTTTTGTAAGAGGTTTTCTAGATTTGGGCATTTCATTGATGGGTGTGAGCAGCATAAAATATCACACCCCTCCCTGAATTCAAAAAAGTTTGGATTGAGAAAGACACACCACAAAATTCCCAGACAACTTTTGCTATTAAGAGAAATGTTGATGCCTCCACCTCTCATCAAATTCGTGAGGCTAATGAGGAAAAGGCCCCTTTGTCAGTCTCACCTAAGGAGAATTGAACAACAGTTGAGGGCTCAAATTTAAACCTACAACCCTTGATGGAAAACAAAGATAAGGATTTACAGAATGATTTTCCTATAGAAACGGGTAAAAGGATGATCCTTGAACCACAAGATGTTGGTGATAAGGATGATGATGATAAAACGTTGATAATCTTCAAATGGAGGATGACTCATCAGTTGGAATTGAGGAGGAATACCTCAAATTAAGTTCTCGAAAAGGAAAAAAGCCTATTGTTGATGAGGATGGTTTTATTTCCCCCAACTCTAAAAAAACAAGTTAGCATATGGATTACTCTGAATTAGAAAGGATAGTTGTTACCCACTCCTTTCAAGCCTCTCGCGTTGAGTCTTCCAAGGACTTGGCCGAAATGGTTCCAATTCATATGGTAGAGAACTATGATAGAAAAAAGGATCCTACATACAAGGATGCTTTCCAGATACCTAATGAAGATGATCTGAGTGATGAGGTTTGTGCTTGGATGGCCGAGCAAGATCCATTGATATATTGGAAGTACCTTCATCGCCAGATTTCTGCTGATACATATCTGGATATCAGGAAAAGAATGTATATGAGGATAATTTAGGAATTCAAGAAAAATCCCAACTTCAACATTAGGGATATCCCTTGGGTTTCATCCTTTTGGTTATTGTATTTCTTGGATTTTTGATATACAGATTGTGATATTTCTTTGATTTGGATAGGTTGATGGTGTTGGTTGTTTTAGACTTTACTTCCTTTTCTCTTTTGTCCATTTTTTGACTAAAGGTTTCTGGTGGAGATGCTTCTTTCCCGACCTCTGTTGTGTCTGACTGACTGCATTCTCCTATTGTTGATTACCTTTTGATGGCTTGAATAACTGTCTGATGTTTTTGTTCTGGAGATGCAGAAAAAGTAGGTGGACTGTGCTGATCCAGTCTGGTGATTACATTTCACTGCTTCTACTCAAATCAAATGATCTTCTTAGTTGGATATGCATTGGTTTATATAATTTGGTTTTTAATGTTTCAGTTTTGGGATAGACTTCTGGTTTCCACCTGTTTTAAATTCTTTACAGCTCTGAACTAGATTTATGGCTGGTCGGTTTTTCTGCCTCTCTTCATACGGCTTCTGATTCTGAGTTGAGGATTTTTTTCTTGTTAAGATGCATTTTGAGGAAATCATCCTTGGATGGGTTCGATTGGCTCTTTTGTTCTTTTTTACTGCTGGTCTTCGGGGATTTTTTTCAGTGTTTCCTGGTGGAATTCCGTGCGGAATACTTCTCGAGATAGTTCTTCTCATCTTAGCATCTGTTTTCTTCTTTCCAGTTTCCAGTTAGGCTTTTTTGAACAGATTTGACTCTATATTCTTTCACTGTTTTTCAAGATTGAGTTTGTATTAAAACAGAAGTATCGATGGTGAAGACTGGTGTTGAAGACATCCCAAATATTTCTTCTTCTATTCTTCATCGGCTCATGGTGTTGATGGATTATAATGTAGAGTTTCTGGACATAGATGCAGCTCAATTTTACGGCTGCTGTCTTTGATGTGAGGCTACCAGATGCAGAGAGCTTCTTCCAATGTTTAGATCAATCGCTAGAAGATGAAGATTAATATTTGAGCTGGATGGATTTGCTAGATTTTTATGCACTCCTATATGTTGGCGATCTAATGTGGACTTGTTCCCTCTTTGACATTGTAGACCTTTTTTCAGCTTCATCTGCTTTGCTCTTGTATTGCTGATTTCCGGACTTGCTGCTGGACTTTTCTCCAGGCTGAATTTGTTGGGGAATTTGATGAGGTGCTCAAAGAAGGACATAATTTGTATTTGAGGGATGAGGAAAGATGGAGCTGGATGAAACAATTTCTTGTTTTATGGATGGTCATGCTGCCTACTTTTTTGCAGTCTTAAATTCTTGAATTTGGTATGTTTTATCTACCTTCCTTGTATTCCAGATAACTCCCCACTAGTGTAAGTTCTTTACACCTCGTGTTTTGAATGCTACTTTTTTATTTTAATAAATTACTCTGGGGGCATGAATTAGCTTCCCAATTCATGTCACCATCTTTAAGGAAACAAAGGGTATCATTATAATCTCATAATGTCTATATCTCATAGAAAGTGTTTCTACTAGAATATCATCCTTTTCAAATCATAGTTGATGATACCTATAATGAAGTTATAAATTTTATGGATATCTATCTCTACAAATTTGATAAGATAAGTCATTAATGAAAGGTGGATGATACTTTTGTTTATCATAATATCACTAATTTTTCTATAATTAATGAACAACATCAATGATTAATATGTATTATTAATTAGAAAAAATGGGCTCCCCAAGGTGATACACTAGATAATTTAAATACATTATCACAAAATACGTCAATTTTTCTTTTCATGTAAACTAATTACACATTTGAAATTATATAGGGTGTTAGTAACATATTTTATGCATCTCGGACTAAAAAAATAGAAAACAAAACTTTGAGATCTATTCGATGCCCAAGAAATTCATCAGAATATGCCTATTTATATCAATATACAATTTGAGCATCATCAATTTGAATATATTCTTTTATATCCATATTTTTTCATTCCTTCTTTCAAAATGATATCATTTATAATAGCTATTGGGTGTGGATATGAGCATGAATCAAATTATGAAGTCTTCCTTATATAGATAATTATTTCCACATATTCAGGCTGAATTGTATGTTAATACTCATGGATTTTTTTTTCAAAACACTTTTAATGACTCTTTGTACGAACTATATTATTAAAAATAAAACATATGTATAATAATAATGTAAAAAATAGGGCATGATTATGTATCATAATTGGAACTAACTAACACAACCTTATTACACTTAGAATTCCCCTAGTGGTCTAGACTTATAACTCAATTCTTATAATGTTGGGAATTATATAATATTCAAGGAAAACACATATTATAAAAATTATTTCTAAGATATTTAATTAAATAATTTATTACATAAGTTTTTCGAAATATTTAACATAACTTCCACCACATCTTTTAGAATTGTAACGTCTCTTGTTGTGGTCAAAAAATCATGGCATATCTTTTAGGCATTTTTTGGGAAAATAACCTTGATTCCATTGAAAATCACTAATATTGTATGACATATCATTATAAATGAATAATATAACAATGTTAAATTAATTTTTCCCTTGAAATTACTAGCATGGTTTCCTTGTATTCCACATATATAGAAAAATTCCATTCCTTACATGAATGTTCAATGATTTTTCTATGAACATATATTATAGGCTAGAAATTCCATGTCTATAACTCTTCTCTTTTGTCATATTTATTCTTACCGAGTTCTCATTACCCCATTTTTTCGTAAATTCCATATAAATCATAAAAATTGTTGAATTATTTATATTTCTTGAAAGAACATTATATTATATACTCATGTGAGGATAATTCATAAGAGACTAGCTCCCTTAAATGAATCCTATAATCCCATAAAGTAAGTTATAATTTTAACTTTATGGAATAATTATATATTCTACATTATTCTATGGTTATATGTTATATTCATCTTAATAAATATAAATATCATTCTCTTCCTCTTATCTCATACATTGGAATTGTCTACCCATATCACCTTCTATTTCATGTGAAAAATATAATTCAGTTAAATGTTCCTTTAAATCATTTCATTCCATCTATGTTTCCCTCCTCATTTATTGTAATTTTAGTCAAGGGCCATCATTTATCTGTATCTAATGAGATATGATAAAAATAAATGATAAATATCTATTTTTAATTACTTCTGTAAGTTATATATGTCTTATCTAAGGAACTTGTCCATTTCTCATCTATTAATTTATTTTAGTCCCACTAAATGATGGAGTTTTATTATAAATCAATCTATATAACATTTTCACCCCTCACTGTGGATTAGACAGGTACTCCATACGTTAAAGGATACTATTTATAACCTAAGTTAGATGCCCCAATATAGTTAAAAAAATTTAATCTCCATCTGTAGCTTCATTATCATACCCATGAAGGATATCCCTAAATGGAATACATGTGTGGACATGGTTCAAATTTCTTCCACTGTGTTCGATTTATTAATAATTAAAAATGCTATATTAGATTAGAACATTATGAATCATAATGTATAATACTAATAATAGTGAAATACTTAACATAAGTTGAATAAATTATGTATAGATAAAATCAGAATCATAAACACAGTTATTTCGGGTATATTTAAGAAAAATCAAATCCTTAAGGATGGATTGTAATGATATTTTGATTTAAAATATGAACCCATACCCTTCTCTGAGTTTCATATCATATCCAAAACAAGTCCAACTTCTTACAGCCCTTGACGATATAATAAAATCCAAATAAACCCTTTTTATATTTATAACCCCTATATACAACCATGGTAAAGAAAAAACCACTTATATTATCCAGGAAGAGATGTATTTCAAGGAAATGCATAAGATCTATAACATAAAAAACCATGAAGATGGTATCATATAAATTGAAATATCATTAAATTAAGTCATAGGATTGTGTTCTCTTGTATATGTTTCCCAAAATCTACATCCAATGTTTTCTAACAGCATTCTCTAATAACAACCGTAATGATCCCGACCATTTTTTCCAACAATAAATTATTAATTTTTCTAAATTTCATAAGATACATGTGATCACTTCCCAAAGGATCGAATAGTTTAGTAGTGTTGGTATTCATGATATATTCTTGAAGATGACATTAAAATTGGAAACACTAATTATAACATAGCATTATATTTCATAACACCATTTCCCTTTATGATATCAAGGAATATCAATTCTAATATTCTTCCTTGAATTTTGGTGAACAGAAACATAAGAATGCGGGGAGATCATATTATTAGTAAGGGTATATATACAATGAAATCAACCATGACTAAATAATAGATAGTTGAAATGTCATGTTAAAGGTATAAAATAAATTCAATTTAGTCAATAACATAAGCATAAATAATTATATGGATGAAATAAATGATGTCCAAATAATTCCACGGAAATAATCACATAATCATGAGACAAGTCAATAGTTATTGTAAATAATCAAATACTAAAATGTATATGAATAACTAATATCATAATGACGAAATCAATAATTCTATACATCATAAACATACCATCAATTATTTATTCTTATATATCTTATAGAAATGTTTATGGCCTCATTAAAATTCCCAATATACTTTGTATAATCTGACCATGATATTCATCAAGAGGATATAACTAGCCCCACCTATCTCTTTCTAAGACCAATTAATTCCTCAAAATAAATAGGTGATTCATAATCAATGTAAATATTCATATTAAAAAACTATGATATAGAATTTTAATAATTATTCTAATCAATACACATAATCATAGGTCATCCAATGTAACATAGAAAATTGTATCAAAATAGTACATCCTAAGTCAGTCTATAAATAATAAATCTAGATAAATAATAATTATTGTTTCATAAAATCACATCCTATGTGGATCTAATGTAAAATAATGGTTTTTTTCATTGAGGAATAGAAATACCCTATAAATTATCATTAAAAAATATTGACGAAAATACCAATATTTACACAGAAGATAAATTTTTAAAATTAAATACCTCTATGATATTATAAGAAAATCTCATTGGAAATGAATCATGTATACATGTAAATCATACATAAGTGAAATAATAGTTTATATCAATACAATATTTCATTCATGCTGAGTTCGTTAAAATAACTATTTATATAACATTTTTATGTTAAAAGTCTAATTATACCTCATTTAAAAACTGATAGGAATATTACATTAAACCAATATTTTGAAAACATGGTTATAAATGAATTAATTAAATAAATTTATAATATCAGAAATATCATTAAAAAAAATTAATTAATATATGTACATTAAATAAAAATATTCTTGACTAAGTATAAAATTTTTGTTTTCTATGAAATCATTGTTTCATTATCATGGGTAGATAAAGAGTGGCAAATTAATTATAAAATGTAATTTATATCAATAAAATTTTGATAATAACATATATTTATTTTAAGATATAAATTAAGATCATTTCACCAGTAGAGGCTTAAAAATAAATAAACCCAAATAATGATTGGATTGTGGAATAAAACATTTCCTTTGATGTGAATTTGATTTTATGTGTTTGAAACACGAGTATAATAAATCTAAAATTATTATAAATATATTAAATAACCATAATGATATATATTATACAGTATGTAAATTCTTTATAACCTTTTATCACTATTTTATAATCAATTTTTTTAATCATTTTTCAGGGAAATAAATACTTCATTTTTTATGTATTCCTTTGTTCTGTAATTTTGATCCCATATATTATTCATGGTTCTATAATCTATTGCATTTTAATAATGATATAAATATATTATTTATTCAATATATATTTATTTATATACATCCATTAAAGTTATCACTATTACAAAATCCTTTAACTATATGAGAATAGGCCTTTATTAGCACTAGAAAATACTTGAATACCATAGTACAGTAAAAGGGCTATGATTTTATTATTGAAAATACATTTCATAAGGGGTATATTTATCTAAGAAAATAAAATCCATGACAAATCCAAAATTTATCATCTCATTTAATAATATTTGAAAAAATTCAGAATTTATCACCACTTTTATTTAGTAGTGCTGAACAGACCCTTTATCATCACTTTTAGAAGCGCTGATAAAGTCTTCCTTTATTGGTGAGTCTACAAGAACTGATATTTGATATGTGTCTTAGACCTTTTAATGTGATGATAAATTTATTTTTATCCATGATTTTAGAAGTCCTTATAAATGGATCATTTATTATTGAATTTAGTATCATTGATAAAGGGGAAACTATAGTGTGATGCTACAACACACTGCAACACCGAAAATATGAAATGTAATGGGCTATAAAACACACTCTGTCCTTATAAAGATGAAATTGTTTTAAAAAAAATTGATTAAATTGGGAAATTTATATTTAATAATATTTATAACACAAACATAAGAAAAAACACTAATATAGATTTTGTTGGTTGTTATTTTCACTAAAATTAATGTAAATTTTGAATAAAAAAGCACCATTGGAGTTATGCGAGTCACACTATGGGTGGAAATGTAGTGTGAAATATTCCTATATGTATCAAATGAAATATTGATCATTTTGAATAATTTCCAAAACAAAATAATTTGTTTTCACAGTTTTGAGGTTGTTAGTTTTATTTAATTAATGTCAGTTTTGATTAAAAAGATGATCATGGAGTCATACCAGTCACACCATTTTTCAGATTGAGGGTTAGATAATTATTATATGTCACAAATGACATATGGATAATTTTCTTAATGTATCATAACAATATGAATGCTTTTTCTATGTTTTTAGTATTTAAGTTGTTCATTTGACTAAAATAAATCTTAATTTTGAATAAAAAGAATCATATTGATTTATAATGGTCACATCGTGCATTAGAGTGAGGTGTGGCAGATTACTACACATCCCAAATGACTTATGGATTGTTTTCCTACTGTATCAAAACAATCACAATGATTTTACTTGGATTTGAATATGCCACTTTTTTTCTCTAATATGTCATTTTAAACTAGAAACACTCAAATTGATCCATACAAGTGAAATAGTGTGTGGGTTTGACATTAGACTCTTTAATACACATAAAAAATTAATTATGAATATTTTTTCCAAATAAAGATGATTATCTCAGATTTTAATCTTGATTTTAAGTGAGTAAAACTTTTCATATTAAAATGACAATTATAAAGTGATAACTATCACTTCGAGTCATAAATTTTATGCCATGAATCAGATTGGGGTTCGGCTAATTCTTACACATCACAAATAACATATGGGTAATTTTCATAAATTATCAAAACAATTCAATTTTATATTTCTATTGAGTATTTTATTTTTTAGTTCACTAAAATTAATGTAAATTTTGAATAAAAATATAATTGGAGTCATAACGGTCACAATATGCAACAGATTGATGTGTTGATAATTCATAAACTTCTCAAATGAGTAATGAATAATTTTACTAAGTTATATATATAATAATAATGTTCTTTCTCATATTTGAGTAATCCTTGTGTGTTTTTACTAACATGTTCATTAGAATTGGAAACACGAACTTTGAGATGTACAGGTGGCATCATGTATTGGTTTGACATGAGACAAATTCATACACCTCAAAAATGAATAGTGAATCATTTTTCCAAATTATTAAGACAACCCAAGTGTGTTTTCCTGGTTTCCATTGAGTGACACTTTTTTTTATTTAAATATAAATTTTTAACTGATTATGGAAAAAATGAGTGATACATATTCCACTATGCATTAGATTGAGGTACGACTGATTTCTACACATTAAAAATTAGATATGCCTCTAGTGTTTTTTTAAAAAACTATTATTTTAAAATAGAAACATGAACTTTTATCCATACAAGTGGAATCGTGTATGGGTTCGAAATTAGACTATGTCATACACATAATAAATGAATTATGAATTTTTTTCCATAATTATCAAAAAAATCCGAGAATTTCTCATGGTTTTCATTGAGTTACACTTCATGTATAAAAATGTTTAATTTTAATTAGATAACAAACACATGGAGTCATACCAGTAACAACCTATGTCAGATTGAGGAGTGATTTATTTTTATACATCAAAATTGACATATGGATAATTTTCTTAAGGTACCAAAATAATACAATGTTTTTTACTCAGTTTTGAGTGTGTCCTTTTTTTGTTCACTAACATTAATGTAAATTTTGAATAAAATGACTCACCTAGAGTCATACCAGTCACAAAATGTATCATATTAATGTTTGGATAATTTCTACAAATAATAAATAACTTATGTAGTTCTGATTGAAATTAGTAAAAAAAATAATGTGTTTAATCAGTTTTGAGTATGCAACTTTTTTGTTAACCAAAATGTCATTTGTTTTAGGGAAATTGGAACTTTGATCCATATATGTGGAATATTGTGTTGGTTTGACATGAGATGGATTTATACACATCCAAAATGAATTATTAATCATTTTACAAAATTAATTAGAGAACCAGAGCACATTTTCTACATTTTCAATTAGTGGAACTTTTTGTAATAAAATTTGAATTTTAAACATATAATGGACACATAAACACCTACCCTCCTCGATGACTGTAATATATCAATGCTGGTTTTCCACCAATACTTCTTTCATACAAATACTGGCTTTAGTTGTTGATTACACACATATTTATTCAAATATTTAAGTCATATTATATACTTATTGGATGATTTAGAGTTCTATTGATGTTTTATCAATAACAATAGTTGATTAATTAATTATTTGAATAAAGAATGATCTTATAGGTTGATTATTACCCTATAAAAAACTACAAAAACCAGTGGAAAACTTTATTATCTCAAAAACCACATAATATAGTTGCCCAAATGCTATTATATTATGTCAAATGTGTTGTGTGAACTATTAAATAATTTTTTCTCAAAAAAAATCACGGTATTATACTCATTATACATCATTTCCAAACAATTTTATTGTTCTCTAGCTAGTGATTCTTATCCTCCTCTTCCTTGGAATCTACCTCAGTCTTCAAACTTTCCTCATCTTCTCTATTAGTCATTGACTCTAACATGGCCTCTAAATAAGTCTCTTCCTCCACCTCCACATATGCCTCTTCTACCACCTCCACCACTACCTCCTCCTCTAGCTCCGCCTCTTCCCTTGCCTTTGTCGCTCCATTCACCACCTTATACCATGCCTCTTCCCCTACCACTAACACCAACTCCACCCCACCTCCACCCACATTTTCCCCCTTCCACGACCTCCACTAATGAAACCACTACCACCTCTACCTCTACCCCAGCCTCCCCCTTCACCTCCTCCCCCAAAATATTTCATGTCATTTCCGTTTTTTTCCCAATAATTTTATTATTTTCAGGACATCACATCAAACAAAATTGATTTCATCCATTATAATTATCCTTTAGAAAGAAACCACAAATAATATTTAAACATTATGATATGATTGGTTCACACCCCATGTATATTTCAAAGGTCATAACTCCTATAAATCCCAAAATTTATTGTTAATCCCCAAAATATGTTGTTTTAGTATATTTTGACCAAAATAATGATTTCCACTCATCTCTATCCAAATATATTTCTATTTTTAGTGACTAGGTTGTCAAAAAACATGATAGTACTCAAATAATTCAGAGAAAAATATATTAATGAAAAAAATTAATGAAATTGTAATTAGCTTCAGATATTAACTATCAGGGGATGTTGTTCTTTCCCTGATTTATGATTTTTCTCATAAATTTGCAAACATAATATTCAATATCGACGTCATTATCTTGTTTCAAACATTGTAGACGCATTGACCAAAATAAGTACATTGTTTTGAAAGTTTTTTATAGTTCCATATTTATATATAAAACATATGTTGTTTCCATTTTTAGTAATTCGTAGGATTTATCTCTTCAGACACCAACTTCATTTTAGGATATTTCATGTATTTTGGTACCACCCCAACATAACCAAATACTTTTTAAAACACAAACGTAATATATAATTAGATGTTTATCTATAAAATACTTATTTTTTGTATTAAATATTCACAATAAATTTCATGGGTTGTTGTATGGTTTCATGTCTATGAATTGGATCAAAAAATAAATATTTGTGGTGTCTAGATGGAAATCAATGAGAATCATGTCTACCCAAAAGAAACTAAAATAAATCATTTAATGAAAAATTTTCAAAACATATTTTATGTGATTAGATTTTATAGTTTTACCTTTGAATTATACACATCAAATTGAGTCTTTATTCTATTTTTCAATAAATTATTCTAGTAAGTGACCTTATTTCGCCAATTTTATTCTTATTTAATGTAATATTTTCTGTAGATATGATAAAGAGGTTAATGAATCCAAATAATTCTTCACAAAATCTACCCTATTTATAGTTACGATATATAATCCTATATAAAATGGGAATAATTATTAAGTTTCAGAGAAATATGATCTCACTAATAATAAATTTATATTATAAAAATGTACCTTATGTATGAATTGACAACTTATATGTCCTGCGAGTCATGCTTGAGAATCTCATTTATATTCTTGATACCAATTACAAATGTCAACAAATATCCATATATTTATTCTTAATATATAATGTATGAATTTTTTTTATCTTTAAATATATTATCATTATAAATTTTCATTGATAATAGATATTTTTTGTAACATGTGGGGAGAAGGTACACTTGTTTGGTCAATATGTTTTCTAAGTTGATTCACTAGATTCTCTTGATTAATCATTTTGTTTTCATTCCACTATATCCACATATATTATCATACCTCAATTGAGACCTTCTATCATTAATTGTTACATGTTTTTTATATGAAACAATTCGATAAAGGAATACCTCATGTTTCTTTATATGATTATACATTCAAGATATGAAATATTCAGTAGATTCATTGACCATTATAATATATGGACCATAAAGTGGAACATTAGACATAGTATTGAGCACAAAATCTAACTCAATCCCTGCTATCATGTTATATTTTCAGAGGTCTTGATTGTGTTGCTGGACCTCAGGGGTATTATACATCGTACCCTTCACAACATAGTAGTACATGGCTGTTGAAAGATACAAATCACATACAATTATACCCTAGATAATTTTCTTAATATAAATTTTTCAAAAAGAGTTTGATAATCATTTAATAGAAAGTGTGATAAAAAATGGATTACACCAGGTAATGTATGTATTTTGGGGTAATTACAAGCCTCAAATCTATTAAGATCATTTAGTTTATGTGGGGATCTTTTCTCCACCAACAGTTCTCTTTGATCCTTTCATATATATTGGTCTTCAAAATAATACTAGAAAATAATATCATGTATTGATTATAATTGTGTCTTCAATCACCTCAATATATTATCAATATATTTGTGTTGTTTTATCTTCCCAAAATATGTTCTAGTAGGGACTCCAAAACCTAATTCTCTAAGATAACCATATGGTTTTGGGTGCTTCAATGCTACTGAAATAACATTTTCATTAGGTACGGTTGATTCCAATTCTTGTTTCTAACCATATCATAAATATCGAAATAAATTTATATGTTTATTTAATATATTTATAAATAATTATGAATTAAAATTTTTATATAATTACAAATGCTTCCTAGAAAATTTTTGTCTTTTCATCCACTAAATTACACTAATTATTTAAATGTTCCTCCTTCCATAAACCATGATATTGGAAAAAAGTGAATCTTAATTTCATTTGTAAATATAAATATAAAAAAGGAATATATGTTATTTTATATAATATAAACAAATTATTATTACCGATCTAAAATACATACAAATTTCTTCTCTAATAAATCATACCTCATCTTTTCATTGTGATTGTTATATATTGGTTTTGATAATCATTATTTATTTTCATCACACTTTTTCTATTTAGATACTTAAAAAATTTTGAATCATGTTGGAAAAAACAAATAATATAAAATCATAAATATCATCATCTACAATGAACCTGAAATGATTTCTTATTATGATGATTGAAAAATAGAGTCCATATTTCATACTTTATAATGTGTGCATAACTAAGTGGTGGGTGGAGATTTATTTTTCATTCAAAATCCCTACTATTTAAATTTATAATATGAGTCTTGATTCTTATATGGATAGTTCTTATGGCCATTAAGAGAATTATTGTATGGAAATTATCTAAAATAAATAATTTTTTCAAGGAATAATGTATATTGAATCAAAATTGCATTATATAATTTTTCATTAAAATAGATAAAGTATACTGTAAAAATGTCATTATAAAATTCCAATGTATTTACTTCATTTCACATTGGATATGGCACAATTAAACAATTTAAATCTGCATTTTCATCCTCATTGTATACCCTAGGTAACTAATTAATATTGACTTGTTTGAGTCAATAGATTAGCCATGTTTATTCCATCCAACTTCAAATTTCATACCCTTAATTCTCCCTAGATAATTCTAATCAACACTATGATGTTGTATCATTGTTTTTTTCATCAATATGTTGTTGATCCTCTAACAATTCCATAGTTTCCACATCACCATTCTATTCTTCTTAGATGTTGTCAACATAATCATGGGTAGAATACATGGGTTTCATGAGTGATAAAAAATTTAATTTTTTCTTGAATACCAATAGTAGAATACCCTCAGTTCATAAATATTCTCAATGTCATGCATCTAGAATAAAAATTGGTACTATCTTGATCAGATATATAATAAATTAATACCGGTGTATAAATAAATTTATCTACCTTTATTAAATCTATATTTAGATGTTGATTTCCTTATATATCATAATTATGAATTGTAATCACTCTTTCAAACTATCCTTTCTATAATCATTGTGGTTCCATAGATCCTTGATTAAATACCCACTGAATAGTATTTATTGAATTTTGATTTTTTATATTTATATACCATGTGTTGTGGATATCCACATATGTTCTTGAAATAATTAAACAAAGATTCATTTAAAATCATGTACTCATTATAATATTTGATGACTACAACTTAGAGTAGTTCAAATTTGTGATGGTATTGATATGGGGTGGATGGGAGATACAGAAAACTAGCTACTTCTTGAAGATTCCAGAAGAAATTGTGCTTAAGATGAAGCCCAAAATAGTTTTGGAGAGCTATGCGCATTGTAGGAGGAATACCTAAGAGTTTCATAGTGGATGACTCATTGTAGTAGTATTTTCATTCTAGTATGCCTAACTGTGAAGGTCTAATTGGATCCAATGTGACCACACTAAAAATAAATGTATTTTTTGATGAAGTTTCTTCCAAAGTAAACTAGTGAGTCAGAAATGAAAATTCATATCCAGAATTCAAAATAGTAATTCATTATCTTAAGATTAATTTCCTTGATTCCTTTTTTGAGTTCTCAAAGAAGTAGTGGATGAGAAGTAAGAAAGGATGAATGGGTTTGGAGATGAGGTATTCAATGACACAGTTGGTTTTTATAGATATTAATGAATACATTTTGATTGCGAGTAATATCATCAGGGAACATTAGATCCACAATGGTGGGTTGAAGTCTAGTTTGAAAGAGGGAGTACAATATCTAATCATGATATGGATGGAAATCAATCATCATAGTATGGATTAAATTATTGCAGTGTTGGTTAGTTATACTTCAATACTAAAATATTATATATATTTTTTCATGAGAGTAACACTTTTCATGTAGGATACATTAAATTAAGGGCATTTATCTATGGATTGTGTTTTATTTTATATCTATCGAACCAAAATGAATACTTATTTAAACTACATTATTTGTGAAACATGTGGTCCTTTTTTATGGAAATTTATTTTTTTCACTTATGACTATTATGTCTTGTATTATTTTTTTATGAGATTCCAATGTGTTTAGTCGGTAGTGGTCTTATATGATGTTGTAATGACTTTGCGAGTAGGGGTGACATTGTGTAGGTATAGGTTTGGGTGTGTGTGAGAGATATTATTGTCCCCATGATGTTCGTATGTTGTGGTTCCCATGTGGATCACTATAGGGATTATTCACATGGATTCCATATAAAAATATATATTATGAAATATTAATATAAAAAATCACAATGACCATTTTTTGAACATTTTAAAACCCAATAGTCATTACTAAGTACTACTATGACCACATATTCTTCAATAAAATACTTGGGTTAGACTCATATTTTATTATTCCCGTAGCATAATTTCACAATTGAAAATCGTTTCATGACCTTCAATAGATCAAAAAATTAATGATTATAGGAAATGGAATGTGTTTCATAATAGCTACTCTATAAAAATTGGATTCTCTATATAAAAATAAATACATTCATCACTATTCCTACTAAATATAAAATAGCTCTCTATTGTGAGATAGTAGTTCCAATGAATCTACTGTAATTAATTGAATCCAATTTATTTTATCTCTAGAAATTTATTTTGACAAATTTGAGATGTTTGAATATAAGTTGGTTCTATTTTAGAAAATAGATTGATCGGGATTTCCACCTCTCTCTTGAGAGGTGTCTTAGAAAAAACATCAAGGAACCAATACCAAAAAAATCAACCACTAGAGGTAAAACATTTTCATTTCATCATTATCCACTTTGAGCATCATAGTAATCTTTTCATTGGTCATAAACCCAAGTTTCATTCAATTAGAAAACACAATAATAAATAATTTATAATTCATATCTAATGACCCATATGATAAAAAATAGACTAAAAGGACCATTGGTGGTTTCCCAATTAAACACATCGATAAAAATTATTCTTTTGGAAGCAAAAATAAGAATTAAAGTGTCCTAGGAACATAAAAAATTGAACGAATCAGCAAATCCCATTAATTGAAGAGGAATCAGAAAACCTACCCACTCAGAGTCTTGATGAAATGAATCCCACCCCATATAAATTCAACATCCTTACTCTCTATTTTTTGTTTATTTTTTATACCACCATATGATCCCACTAATAACTTACATTCTTTTAAAGGTTTAATTTTTAAACTAATGCTTAATATTGATCTAGAATTATTGTACACTTACAAATGAAATGAATATATTCAATGGAATACAAATTTTATTATTATGATATATTAACATAAATTCTTGAGGAACCATAGATACATTATGTAATCGATTCCTACATATCAAATACAAAATATCAAGCATGAGACATGAGAAGAAAGGTCAATGAAAAATGAACAAATAACAACATAGACATTAGATGGTAACTCAAGTAACCTACATATTTACGATATCTAGAAATATTTATAGATTACATATTATGTATGGAGATCTTTTTATTTTGTCCATAATCAATTCCAATATAACTAGTTTCACTCGTATTCCATTTTTTAACATTTTTGACCTTTTGTAACCAAATAGTTACTAATCTAGGCCAACACATCACCTCAGACACTCATCATGATCACTAAAGTCTTGTTTCAATGTTAGGATATATAGATTACATGTTTTAGAAATGGTTTATCCTCTTCAATGTTTAGCCAAAGACATTTTGAATATTCTATAAATACATCATTACCTTTGTAGTATCGTGTGTTTCAAGATCTATTTTATTTTTCCATACAGGATCATACACATATATGGATTGACCATTCAATATGAAAACGATAATTTTCTTTCAATGAAACTAATTTCAATGGAGGAAAAATATGAATTAGACCACTCATTGTATTTCACTGGTGATGAGATGAGATAAAGGATTTGTCATGGTTAAGAACATCCCAACGACGCAAAATGTGGAACCCAAATAATCAAACAATTCTAGAAGAAAAAATAAAAAATTGCATATATTGGATTATAGCCTTGATTTATATAAGGGAACATAGATGAGTCATGACATTAATAGATGAATTACATAATATTTTTAGATTCACTAGTGAATGAGTCATAGTTAGCCTTATTTTAAGTAGTCCATGGACACTATTAACAGTAGTTTCAAAAAAGTACTAATATAAATAACTTTTATCTGTGATTACATTTATTCATTAAAAAAGATTTCTTTTAAGATATCTTTATTTGCACTGATAAACGATTTAAAATTATAATTATGAAAATAAATTTATTATAATTTTATAATTATTTTAATTATATAATTAATTTTTTATAATTATGTAAATAATAATTTTAAAAATAAAAATAATTTGTTTATAATGATTATAAGTTTATAAGTTTATTAATATCATGTATATACTGTATATATATAATTAAATAGAAATATTTATTTACAAACTTTTTTTAAACATTATTAGTTTATATATAATCTTAAATACATAAATTATAAAAATGAGTAAAATTGAATAATTCAAAATGAGTACACTTTAAAAATATTGAAAATAGATATGTTTTATTAAATAAATATAAATTATTCAAAAATATAGATATATATATATATATATATTGAAGTAAAGATGAATACAAATTTAATATTCTAAATCATTGTGAATAAATATATTTTCATAAATAATATAAAATAATGAAATTCAAAAATAAAAGAAAATATTAAAAAAATATTAAAAATGAATAAACCATAACCAAACATATATAGTATTTAAAAAATAAATTTATCTGTATAAAAACATAATATATTAAATGTGTCATGTTATAATGAAATTTGAAAATAGACTCAAATATTAATATATTACATAAATATAAGGTGTATGTGTTTTTATATACTATATAAATATATTTTGGGGTGCATTGTATATTAAAATGCATCAATTAAATATTTATATGTATCTATGTTTGTGTGTGTGTGTGTGAGAGAGAGATATCAATGTAACACATAATTTTTGGTATATCATAAATTGGAAAATAGAATAAAATTAAAAATGAATATGAAATTTTATATTTTTTGAATAAACATTTTCTTCATTTTATATGTATTTTTATTTAATGTATATTATTAATTTCAATTTTTAATCAATATATTTATATATATTATATTTCTTTATTTCTATTAATAATTGTTTCACTAATAAATTTTTAAATAATGTTATCATATATTCATTTTTAATTTCTTTGTTTAATTATTAATATTTATATATTTTATATATCTATATTTAATATATACTATTTATCAATATTTATAATATTTATATATTTTTGTAAAATTTAATCATTTTTTTCCATAGTTAAATATTTAATTAATATTTTAATATTTTTCTTAATTGACTTATATTTAATTTCTAATTGTTTAATTATTTAATTTTTTTATTTGACATATTCATATATTTAATATATACTAATTTTTAGTTTTTAAAATTTATATATATATATATTCAATTTTTTCATTTTTAACAGAAATAATTTAATGATTTAATTTCTAAATTTATTTATTTGTATTTTCTTAATCATTTTATTTTATTCAGGACATTTATCAGTAATAATAAATCTCTAATAAAGGGTACTCATTATTAGTGCTAAAAATAAAGCAATACTAATGGTTACTATTTATCACATAAAAAAAGTGTTGATTGATATATCCATTTATAAGAGCTTTTTAGCACTAATAAAAGTATCCCTTTATCATATCATATTTTTGAATTGATTAAAATGGATATTATCATCAAATTTTTCTTACATAAAATAATTACATCACTATTAATATAATATTTTTTCTTAGTGTATAAATTTAAAAACGGGTTACACCATTCATGGTGGTGGTGGACCATATATACACATGAATATTGTAGTTTTTTCGAATAATCAAACTAATAAAAGGTAAGTATTAATTCTAAATTTTATAATCATTATTATATAAAAACTATCATATATATTCATTAAATATATCTATATTACAATCCATTTCAAAATTATATAAAAAATTTACCACATCACCACGTGGAGGTAGTATTCCAAAATACTATTTTTCAACAGATTGGAATGTAAGAAGGTAGATGTGATATTATAATTCCAAACATATAGTTAACATTAATTAATATATATATATATAGTCATTATATCCATCATTATATCTATTCTTGATAGGTGGTGATGGAAAAAAAATAACATTACTTCACAAGGTAGTAGTCAATCGTACACCCGATCGATAGTTTTTTTACCCATTTGATTAAATATGGTAAAAATATAGATTATTATATTGAAATAATAATATCCCAATATATTAAATACACATGGGTTCTTATTTATTTATATTTTTTTTTGAAGAGGATGAACGAAATTTATGATACCTTGTTAAGAACAATATAACTTTTTTAGAGATCCTATTTTTGAGTACACATAAATCCTTCCTAGGATGGTATTGATATTTAAATAGGGACTCAATATTGTGGAGTAGGTTGTAATTTATGGATATTCACCTAGATTTTATAATCTATAATATCATTTAGGAATGGATAATAGAGGAGAGTGTTTTTCCATTTATAAGTGTGTGACAAACCACATTGAAATTTCATAAAAGTGTAAAAAATGATAAATAAAATTAAAATTAAAATTCATAATATATAAGCCCTCTTGTTTTATAAATTAATATTTAATATTTTTTGGGTAGTATATAATACATTGAAAAAAGTACTCCAAGAGACTATATAAGTCTAGTGGATTTTGAAACATGGAAACATAAACCCCGAAATATAAGTGATCAACATTATCTACCATTAGGTTCTTCATGAATTGACCCCTAATTATACACATCATAAGTAATAAATATATTCATAATCATTAAAATCGAAAAATAAAAAGTGGTGATATCAGATTCTCAGTAAGGGTAAAAAAGGGTGATATATAAGCATATATATGAGCATTAGGGTATGAGAACCTGATAATGACATGAGAATATCATACCCTACATAACAAAGATCATACATATGAATCATCTCCTAATGACTGGCAGTTCATAAGACAAGATTCATAAGGGAATAAATATTTTAATCCATGAAATCATAACAGATGAATAAGACATAGAATTTCTGTAATACACATAATCATATAAAATTTTATGTCATAGCTACTGACCATGACCATTATAAAGTTTTAGGCTTGGGATTCAACCCATGTACGTACTTTTGGGATATGGATTTCAACCCATTTCTCCTGTAATATTTTGGATTATTCTATAACACATGCACACTCTTGTTTTCAGGATTGGGATACAAACTATGTACCCACTTATTTTTGGGTTTGGGATTCAAAATCTATACACTCTTTTTTATTGTCTTAGGATACAACCCATCTACCATATTGTTTTCATGCTTGGGATAGAACACATGTACCCAATTGTTTCTGGGCTTAGGGTAGAACTAATGTACCCTATGTTTTTATATTTGAGCTACAACCGAGGTAACCTTTGATCTCATATACCATTTAGCATTATCCAATTCATTGGAAGTACATTTTTTTCCCACTCATCTCATAATGAAATTATAGATACTCATACCAAAAAATAATAAACAATAATATCATATCCCATGAAATTGAATTTGTTTAATAAATATGTATTCATATCATAACTTGTAAAAAATGCATGGTTCATATTCATTTCATCAATGCATAACTATTGAAAATAAGAGGGTTTTAAAATCATATAATCAGTTTAAGAAAAATGGGTTTCATAAAAGTCATGCAATCAAAACATAAGACATTGAGGGAAATAATATTAATGTAAAATTTTATCATTTACCATAATAGAATGAGAAATAATGAATGATGTAATCATATATGGAAAATTATTTGGAAAGACTATTCTAAAAACATTTCTTTATAAAAATATCCTTTCTTAATTAATAAATAATTTTAAACATAATTCATTATTAAAAAACATTTACTTTGAAAACATAAAATGAAATCATCAATCATTTTGAAAATAATTATCAATAAAAAATAAAAAAGAAGAATGAATTTATTTTTAAATAAATTTCTTTAAAAATTAATCATGAAATCATTTTTCATAAAACAATTCATTAAAAAGGATTATTGGAAATAGTTTTGAATACCATTTCAAAGAAAAGAATTAGAGAAAACATTTTTGAAAACTATTTCATTCAATATAATTTGAAAATATATAAAGGAATATCAAAAACAATAAACCAATTTTAAAATCATTTTTCCTTTAAAAAATCTACAAATGATAATGTTCTACATCCATTTTGTAATGATTGTTTTTGATGTTCCTGGAATGTGTCTCAAAGAAATAAAATTAACCGAAAACAACTTAAACAATTTAGTGACATTTGAAACATTAACCCAGTGAACTAGATATAAATAAATGGATATATAAATACCCATATATTTATTTATAATTATCATATAATTAATTCATTGAGATTATATACACCAAACAAATTAAATTAGTAATTAATATTCCATAAATCTCAGAGAAATAAAAGTGAGACTATAAATACCCTTACGTTATATAGTGAAGCTCTTCATACTTGTTAGAACAAGCCATATAATAAAGCTATTTTTTAATAAATCTACCAAAGAACTGTGTTCTTACATATAACAACATATGTTGATTTATATCACCCACTTATAAACACTTCAATCATAAGGTTTTAGTTTGGTTAATATCCTGTTTTATTTTCTTAAGAGTCTTAATATGGTATATTTTTTTCATCATACATAAACCAAGATTTAAAGAATGTAAAGAATTATATAAATATCATTTAAATTCAATTTATATTTATTTTTCATAGTAGATATAGCATTGTTACAATAAATAGAATACATCGTTCATGGAGATGATAAGCCGTACATATGCATGAGAGATATTTCCATTTTTTGGCATACTGAATGAAATTATGTAAATAAAACATATTTATATTTATAATATAATAAAAATAAAATTAGTATGTAATATATATATAATATGTTCACTAAAAACATCATTGATACATTCCATGTTGACTGTAACTGAATCACTTCATTTTGAGAAGTTGATAGTCCATACTTTCCCAAACAAAAGCACAATATTTACAAAAAAACGAAAACATGAATATATGTGATATATAGTAATTATAAAGGCATAAAAATCACATATATAATATATATAATGTAAAAATATTGTTTCTATAAAAATATTCTACCACGAGAGGTTATAATGGAAAAATGAACAACATTGTGTCATGCTGTAGCAGTTCTCCTAACACAAGAACAATATGTTTGTTTCCCATTAGATAGAAGTGTGTTATTATAGGAAGAAACTATTTTAAAAAAATTAGAATATTAAGGATAATTAATCTAAAATATATTCATGTAATAATAACAATATAGGTAAGGGATAAGAAAAATAATTGAAAGGAGCCTGGGGAAGTATGTTACCTCTTCCTTGGGTGACTCAGGTTGTTTTGCACCAAAGGGAATCTTTGGTTTGCTTTATTTCCAAATGTATGATTCAATAAGGAAGGAATGTATGTTTGGAAGTTAATTGGACAAATATTTTAGGATCCTATGTGGTTTGAGAGGTCTCAAAAGGGGGGTGAGGTGGTGTCCTTTTATAAGGAAGAGTGGGGGCACAGTTGATATTTTTATAAAATGGCTAGGCGTACCAACGTTTTTACATAAATACAATCATCAAAAACCCAACCCTAGTCAATAATATATGATTTATGTACAATATTTGGCCATCTAATGGGTTTTTTTAAAAGTTTATAGGTCATATTTTTTATTATGTTTAAGTTTGAGTCATCTTTTAAGCATACATTTACCTTGCTCACTGTAAATAATTTTAATTACCTTAACAAATAATTTTTGTAAAAATGTTACTTGAATCAATTATAAGTTATATATTATACTGATTACAACCATGTATTTTCTTTTAGAAATTAAATTCATAGATGTTGAAAAATAAATTTTTTTTCTAGTCCCACAGACAAGGAAAGAATATGGGTTTTTTAATTGAGAATTATGAAAATATCATCATGATTTTATATCTAAATTCAAAATAAAAATTATTTCTATGACCTACATTAGAAATAAAGGTATAATTTGTCTATTTTGACATTAAAACCAAGTTTATATATAAATTAACTATATAAATAACTTTGAATAAAACTAATTTCATAATCAGAATTGAACTTGTATTTTACTATTCACTAGAAAATGATGTTTCTCATAAAAAATAAAAACATAAACCAAAACTAAATTTCATATTGTGAATTAAAATTTTAAATTTATTTTATCAGACTAAATTTATATGAGTGTTTAAAATTATTTTTATAATTTCCTAAAATATAACAGAAATAACAGCCCATTAGAGAATATAGAATTTCTCAGAAATATAATGAATTTATAAATATTATTTGTTTTGTTGTAAATATTTAATATATATAACCATTATAAATAATATATATAATTTTTTTATTTATATCCATATTTTCAATTATAATTTTTATGTTATTATTTTCTGTTTTAAATAATTATAAAAATAATATGATGTTCATAGAATCTTAGTGTTTCTTGTATCACCATAAAATTTAGTGTTGTGCATAACATAAGATTTTACTAGTTTATTATATAATTAATTTTTTACATAGTGTAGCATGAAATTTACGACATCAAAGATAACTAATTTATACAAAAAAATGTTTCATAAAAATTTTGTGTGTTACATTCCAGCCCAAATAAATTTAATTCCACCCAAGAGATTCATAATTTTTGTTTTAGACAAATAATAATAATTATGACTCGCCTCATCCTAAAGTCCCCACATTTCTTCCTCTAATGGGTTGTTTTTTTTAACTGTAAACCACGTGAGTGGTCTTGTTTGGTAGAAATTTATCTATATGATCCATAATTTCATTTTATTGTTCTATGTATGAAAAATCCTTTGACAACAGTATGAAACATGAGTTTTGTGCATGGGAAGGGTCAATTATGTACTTCCTTTGGCGTGATATATGGGACACATCATGTTATTGAGGGAGATTTCAAGGATGCTCCAAGAGATCGGATACCATTTTGATATGATAAAGAATCTCAAATTGAATGATAAACCTAGTGCTTAGCATCCCTTTCCTCCAAAACCTCATATCCTTATTCCATGGAGAAATACATAGAAACACACTCTCACCATCATCAAACTTCTTGTTCATGATGACAGTTATCATCATAATAATTTTACAGACATTGAGCTTCACGAAGGTGTTATTGGATGGTTCTAACCTTCACTTTCATTTCATCAACTATCACATAGATTAACATATTTACTTCTATAATATAATCCTAGAATGTTGGAGCTCATAATAACTTCCCATGGTGGTAATCAAAAGGATCCATTTTAATTCTTGAGTGAATGCTTTTTTTTCTATCAGAACTCAACTTGATGAGGCGGTTGATCCGAACCACCTTTAAAATCCGATGAAAAATATAACAACATATAATATAGGGTATAATTTTTTCATTCAAAACTAACATCCATCTGAGTATCATAAGCAGTGTTGAATCTTAAATCTATATAAATGAATTGCTGATGAATTCTCATAAACATAGTGGTAATCCTCAGATCCTGATCAAATTCAATTGAATGTGTTACTCCACAAAACCTTACCCCTACTTTAATTTGTATTCTTGAAAGATGATCCAGAGATAATTCTTCCTGGATAATAACGATGTTCACAAACATAGTAATCTCAGTGACCAACACCAATATATAATTAAACCGTTTAGAGGTTTTGGGCAGTCCAACAACAAAATCCATAATGAAATTCTACCACTTCCCTTCGGGTATGGGTAATGGATGTAACATTCCCTTAGAGAATTTTCATTTTTAATTAACATACATTTAACCCATGTACTGAGTTAAAAACTCTGATAAATCCTCCTTCATTCCATCCTGGTAGAAGTTTTCCTTCAAATATCTATACATATTCTTATATCCATAATGAATATAAAATGAAGAAAAATTATCTTCCTTTAATAAAATCTTCTTCCAATATGGTATGTAAAGAACACATACATGGTTCCCAAGACATTATTATTACATCTTGTTATAGGTTTAACTTAGGTACATTTCTTATATTATTCTATATCTTAACATGTTCCTTACATGACACTTTAATCTTAACTTGGATTGAGGCTTGAACATTAATTTGAGAAATATAATATTTTTTCCTTCCTTCATGATTTTTAGATCCATCATTTGAAAATACAAAAATATTGTATATTTTCTAATCCTCATCATTGATAATCTTGTATAATCCTTTTGAATTAAATAATTTGGCTCCTTGATCACTTTTCAGGGATGGAAATGTATTATGAATCCATAATCATTTACCACCTCTAGCCATCTTCTTTAGTGCATGTTCAACTTCTTCTGTGGGAATATTTTTTTTGAATTTTATGATAAGTATTTATATCAAATGTTTTCCATAATGATATTAAATACATGTATTTAATTCCAAAATTATAGATGTTAAATCCTAATAATGAATTGGGTAATTTTCCGTGAAAATATTCAACTATCATGAGGCATAATTAGTAACCATGTAAATATTCATAAGAACACATCCCAATCACTTCATTGATTCATAATTATATATTAAAAACACTTCTCCACTATAGGGTAATGTACAAACATGTATGATTACTAAAATTCCCTTCCGTTCTTTGAAATTTTCATTACATTCATATATCTAGAAAAACATGTACTCTTTTGAGCTAACATGTTCATAGGATTACATAATTGTGTCAAATTCCCCACAAAATGGAGATAATATCTATCTAAACCAAGAAAACTATATATCTCAGTCAACATAGATAGTCTAGGTCAACATTAAATATCCATCTTCATTAATGGATCTACTGTTATTCCATATCTTGAGATTATGTGAAACAAAAATCAATCATTTGGTACTCAAAATTCACACTTTTTTAATTTTCCGTACAGTTTCTCCTTCTTTTGGGTCTTTTTTTTAATTATCAAGTGGTCTTTAGTCTCTTCTTTATTATTTGAATAGATAAGACTATCATTTATAAACAGTAACATAAACTGAGTAAGAATATATCTAAATACACAATTTGTCAAATACAAGAATATATCAGGGGTATTAGTAAGACCAAAAGGAATCATTACATATTTAAGGAATAACTATATATTCAGAGTGTATATAACATTTATGGAATGATGTCCTTGTAATATCCTCTTTGTTGAATCCAAATTTAGGATATATAGAACAAATAAAAAACATGGAAAATGACTGATCTCGATGTATTTGATCAATAAAGTCAGCAATACTTGGAATATAATACTTGTTCATGATCATGATGTAACTTCTCGATTCTGGGTGCTACATAGAGGTACCTAGAACCCGGTTATCACATAACATAAAGCACATTTCCCCAAATGAATGAAGCATCTGACTAGAAGCTTTGGACATGGTCTGATAATGGGGAAACTATTCCGACACTGGCAGAGTATACACAGTAGTATTACAAACAGTAAACAATAGCGGAAGCAGTAATACCATAAAACAAAAACAAAAATAGAAGATTTATAGTAATGTAACAACTAGAGAAAATTCAAATGATTCAAGTCACATGTTTCTAGGAAAGAATCCAAACAAGACCAAATAGTAGAAATAAAATAATAAAACATATGTACAAAAAAGATGTAAAATCCAACAACATTTAAACCCTCATCTTGGTCCCCTAACCTCCTTCTTTAACAACAATGAAATATCTGATGAAGACAGTTTCTTTCCATTATCTATTTCTATAACCATATAATCTTTTGGGTCCAAAATCCTGACCAAATAGGATGTGATATGTGTCCTTATAGGAATCCACCAAAATATCATTGCTTAACTATAAATGAATATATATCACGTAATATGTAGAAATGATCTAATAAACTATGAATCACACAAATTTCAACAATCATATAGTTTTCATTTACATTAATTTACATTTTCTAATTATTTTAATATTTGAATAAATAAATACCATGATCTTTATTAACCTCTATATCCCATGTGTAATAGAAAAATATGTCTTAGAAGAATATCTAAGCAATCTAGTAAGACCGATTTCAAGCCTGTTCTTTGGCAGGAAAGAATCATCTCAATAATTTAATTCATCAAAAACAACCTTCTAGGAAAGCTCTCATTGTCTAACACCCATGGTTTAATATTGAACTAATAATTTAAAAATGAACATCGGGACCTATATCATGGTCAATACCCCTCGGTCTATTAATCAACAATAAAATATAATGACCACAAGGATGATATCAAAGTCAATTCCCTAGTGTCCATCATTAATTTAATAATGACACTCTGGGTATCTCTCATGGTATATCCCCTTTAGTCAATGACCACCTGGTAGCTCTCATAGTCAATATCTCTAGTTCAACATATCAACAATTTATACTAAAAATACCACATAGAGAAGCTATCACAATCAAATTCTCCTTGTTCATACATTCACAATGCGAAACACATATATTTCATATAATCAACAACTCCATCCAAACAACACAAGGAATAAGAAAAAAAAGAATGTATAATAGGGATTCTAGACCAAATATACATAATCAATTAAACATGGGAAACACACCCATAATTAAGGTATACAACCTTGTGAATTAATAATAAACCTTTATCAATCATACAAAACATAGAAGGTATTAAATAGGGTAAAATTCCAAATATAGGAAACAACCCAAACAAGGGTATTTGGCACTTTAATCATATAAACTGCAAAGACATTCAGTGGAATGCACAAACCACCTATCTTTATGTCCGAAAATCAACAATCTTGAAAACTGTCTTATAATGATGTAGATCTACAAAAAGGGTAAAAATTTCTATCCATGAAATATCCATGATAGATGAGGAATCGGGAATAAAGGATCTAGGGAAAGAGAAAACTCACTGGTAGGAATCCAATTCACCCGACGACGTCATAATCAGAGCTCAGATGGGGAATCAGGAGGGGGCTCAATGTTCTTCAGTTTTTCATCATTCTATTTTATGAACCGAGGGGAGAATATGTGTATTCTATAGATTAAATGTGACCCCTCTCTGATTCATCAATTAAAAATAATATTACATGTTTTCTTCATTTTATGTACATCTTGTGTACTAGCCTCAACAAGTCCCCACATTAGGTGGTCTACCAGGTCACCTATACGACCATGTACGTTTCCATTACACGGCTAGTGCGTGACTGTTCGTGGTACCTTGGTATAGAACATGTATTCATATGAACATGGTGTGTACTTAAAAATTCCCAATTAATCCCTTTTCCTAAAAAACAACCTAAAATAAAAATCAATACATTAAATGATGATCCAGGTTCTTACAAACATCCCCCCTTAATGAAATTATTCAATGAATTTCCCTTCCTAGTGTGGTGAAGAAAAAACATCAAACAACTCTGGCCACTGGGATCATACGTCGTCCTCTCTCTCCCATGTCACATCGTGTACATTCCAGTCCTGCCATTGCAACTAAATAAGAAGAATAGACCAGTCACTCAGACCCTTCATGCTACAATCCACAATCCAAATATGGTTCTCCAATAAGGATGCATCCACTTCCACCTCAACCTACTTAGGTTGAAAAACATGGGACATGTCTGAAAAGTATCACCATAGATGAGAAACAGGAAAGATTTCAAGCATATACCGATACCTCAAAGGTACCTACAACTGATAGGAAATCGGCCAGACACTATCCAAAATATCAAACAATCTGATATATATCAGTGAAAGCTTCTCCTATCTGATAATACTTCTATGTCTTAACCTCAGTGTGACACGTATGAAAATTTGATCTCTGACCTCAAACTCCAGAAGTCATCTTCGATGATCTGCATACAATTTTTGTTGAGACATTAAAATATCAATTCTCTTCCAAATCCACTCCACATACTTCATGGTATCCTTGAAAAGATGAGTTCCCTATATAGATCACTCCTACCAACAACCTATATATGGGTGATTGGCATGGTCAACGGTACAATGTCTTATAATATTCCATATGAATAGATTCATGAAGGATATTATTGTAGGAAAACTCCAATATGGGTATGTGTTTCTCTAATGGGCCCATGAAATTCAAGATTCATGCTTGAAGCATGTACTCCAAATCTTGAATCTTTTACTTAGATAGGACATCTTTCTGGGGATGATAAGCTATACTCAGAAGAACATGTGTACCCAATTCCATTATAGTCCCTACCTGGCATGAGATGTATACTTGGAATCCATGAATGAAATGATAGAGTGCAGGATCACATGGAATATAAAAATATCTCAAATCTGCAACCTTCCAAGCTCATTAACATAAAGGTTTCCTTGATCGACATGAAATTTTCAACCTTCATGAGTCTGTCAACAACCAACCAAACCACATTATTATCTAAATGACACCTTAATAAACCCAACACAAAATCCTTCGCAACATCATCCCACTTACACTCAGAAATGAGTAGCTACATTAGAATACATGTTGTCCATAAATTCTCTGCATTCACATATTGATAGGTGGATGATCTCATGACAAAACCAGCTACAACCCTCTCATACCTGGACACCAATACTAACAGTGTACATCTCAATACATCATGGTGACACCATGATGAACTGCCCAAAATGAGGAATGAATATCCCGCATCAACTCATCACGTATGTCACCTAACACCCATATATGTCTATGAAAACTCAAGACCTCGTTGTTGCCTACGGTCCACCCTGGAGTAGTGTCCTCTCTTGACACACACACCCTCAGGACTAGGCCTTCAGAATCTAATAGATTCTTTATTCTCATTTGATCCAATCGAGTGGAGTTAATAGAAATAGATGAATGAAATGACTTCCCTTGTCTTTCTTGCAATTCCAATTTAATCTCGGAAAATAGACCATAAGCTGTCACTCACAACTGTACTCCTGAAATGCCTTTATCTGAGTCCTCCTGCTTAACGCATCATTCACAATATTTCCATTACCAAGCATGTAGGTGATCTCAATGTCAAAATAATAATGGTAATCAACCAACCTTTGGTGTATCAAATTCTTATCCCACTGAGTAATGATATATCTGAGGATTTTTTTGACATTTTATATCACAAAATGCTCCCCCATTTGATAATGCCTTCAACAACATAAAGCATCTAAAATTGTAGAGAAATAGAGATTGTGTGTTGGGTAATTACACTCATGAAGCCTCAACTACTGAGACATGCATACAATTACGTTTCCCCCTATATAATAACTTCTCCCTGCCTAATACATGATGCAACACAATAAATTGTGTAACTCTTTCCAATATCTTTATAAATTAGTATCACCTCTTCTGTCAATCACCCTTTCAGCTCTTGAATAGCAAAACTGTAGGAACATAACCACATGTACTTTAGACCCTTCTTTGTCAGGACCATCAGTGGTGCTACAATGTTTGAAAAGACGTATATAGATAACATGTAGTAACCAGTTTTCCCCGAAAAAACTCTTCAACTCAAATAAGTTCTTTGACTGCACCCCGGAAACTACTCCTTTCACTTTCTCTGGGTTTACTGATACTCTTATATCTGAGATAACATGACCCAATATGAGAATCAGGTCTATCCAAAAGTGGTATTTTAGAGCCTAGCATATAACTAATGCACTCTCGGTGTATTTAAAATGATCTCAAGATGGGTGGCATGGTCATGATGAGTGTGAGAGTGCACAAACATATCATCCATGATGACTAACACAAAATAATTCTATTATGGATAGAATACTCGATTCATCAGTTCCATAAAAACTGTTGGAAATTTTGTGAGACCAAAAGGCATAATCAGATACTTTTACAGACCATTCTTTCTCTAAAATCCTGTCAGAGGTATACCTGATGGTTTAACACACAAATAATGATAACAGAATCTTATGTCAATAATTGAGAACACTCGGGCTCCTTGAAGCTAATAAAATTGATCATAAATCCTTGGCATGAGATACAAGTTTTTTGCAGTAACCTAGTATAACATCTGATAATCAACATAATGTTTGAGGGTACTATTCTCCTTCATCGTAAAATGTTGAAGAGAACGCGAAGCAGAAGTAATGGGTTAGATGAAATCCTTTTCCTTTAATTCCTCTAACTACTTCTTGAGCTCCAGTAACTCTAGTGTATCTATCCTATTATGAGTAATGGACATCGGTGTTGCACTTGGAAGAAGCTCAATAGAGAAATATACCTCTCACTCTGGAGGTAAACCAGAAATGTTTTCTAGAATCATATCTCTAAAAGAATCCACCACTAGAAGAATGTATATCGATAAATTCCCCTAGTCAATGAGATATATACTAGAAATATGTTCTTTAATTCCTCCAAAACCATGATAATCGGGTCCTTATTTTCTTTCCAAGAAATCTCATTCACCCTTGTGTAGAAAATAACATCCCTATAGTGTTGTGAAGCTCACCATACGATGATAGAAGTCCAAAAGGCTTGAAAGGAGACAAAATAGTCCATTCCAAGAATGTCATCAAATCCTATAATCTATTTTACATAGAGGTCCCATAAGAAGTGACACAAACCAACCTCAAGAGGGATCTCCTTGCATTTCCATACACTAGAAATTATAATCCCCAATAAAGTATTTAGTTTCATAACATCCTCATAAGTAAAGACACCTAGCCCAAGTACCTCCACAATAGAAATAAGTATAAAACTATCAGACGCATGTGTATCAAAAAGAGGATAAGATAAAACTGAGGAAAATATAATTGTACCTATAACTATAGAGGTTTTGGGATCCTGCTCCAAATAGGTATGATCTAATGTGAAATTCGGACATTTAATATGACCCTTCCTGACTACCCTGAGCTAATCCACTTATTTTTCACTAAAAACATGTAGCCAGACAACAATATCCATGACCACCTCCTCCGCCTGAACGACCAGACGAACTCCAGTTCCCTAACTAATGAGAAACTATTGGTCTTATTCATGAATTAGAAGTCATAACAGAACCCTTATCACTAAATTCAAGTGAAAAAACTTGAAAATATTTTTGAATATAACCCATCTTTATGTAATATCAGCACTCAGAAGGGTTCCTTGGGTAATGTGGTCTTGTAAGCCCACTTTTCCCACACTAGTAGAATACCACTTGGATACCTGAAGAAACATCACATGAATGTTCCCTAAGACACTTCCTGTTATATGTTGAATGAGTAACATCCGTAGATGTTGAACTACCCTAGTTTACAGATCCTTTCTCTCTTAGAATGGGCTCAATAATCATCTTCTGGTTCACTAAATCCATCCCTAATATCATCATGAAAAAAATAACCAATAGTAAAATTTCAAACCTAAGACCATCATAAAATTTCATACCTAAAGATAAATTTTCAACGATCGAAATAGGTTTGATGCGATGAAGCTCTATAAATTGAAAAGAATAATCTATAACTGAAGGAATTCCACTCTCCATGTGCATAAACTATCGAGATTGATCAGATATCAATGTCTTGTGGTATAAATTGTCATAGAATCTCCTATGAAACTCTTCACATGCCATATCCTAATGATTTTCTTGCTTAAGATAACTTCCCACCAACTCTTGGCGGAATCAAATAACTTGTCCATCACGAGAGTCACCCTCCTCCATAGAGTAATATCTAGATTCTAAAATATAGAATGAATGGCCTCCAATAATGACTCTATAGCCTGTGGTAATCCATCACATGAAATAGTTGGAGGATGCTGCAACTGGAACACCATAACCAACTCGGCCATAGTCAGGGAAGGTTATGGTGCTTGTTTAAAATTCTACATAATCCTCATTATTCCATCACATTATTATTAATCAACACCTATGTATGGTATAATATCTTGTTCCAAAATGGGAATGACGGGTGGATCTTCTAGTAGTTCATAATAAAACACTTCCGGTGTGGGATCATCGCCATGTACCAAGTGTACAACCAGTGGACATCGCGGAGGCATGACTCTATAAGCTCAAGTGCACAACTTAGTTCAATATTATCAAAGAAGTCAACATAGATGTTCGAGAAGAGATTAAGAGAAGATCTGTATTCACAATTTACAAAACAAGGTTACACAACGTGTATGAACTCAACAATGCATGTTCTATAAGCTTTTAACATAGGGAGTACCTCTGCCAATCCTGATTGTGTAACACCCCTTACACATGGTGTGCCCCTCTTGGGACACGACATGTACATGAATCTTCCCTCCTTCCCAGGTTCATATATATAGAAATAACTACACAGCTCACTCTTGGTGTAATACTACACAGCTTGTTCACCCTACACATGGCGTCTACCACATAGGTCTCATTCACCCATGTTGTTGGTCACGTGTCCAGATATATGGATGATAACTACACAATGTCTAAAAGATAGACATAGAATGTACAACCTATGTTTCATCCACCTGTGCCACTACTCACATGGATGGATACACAGTTCTTTAAAACACGACGTGTACTGACACTACACATCGTGTTCTACCATACATTTATAAACCTTGTGTCTCTGTCCACATAGTTAGTCACATGGTCAGTTACTACATGGTGTGTACATATAGTACATGGTTTGTATGTATGAAAAATCATTCTTCTCTAATTGAAGAACACAGGGAGTGTGTTCATAACAACACACTCCGTGTTTTCTGGGTTTCTAGATAGTAGGCCTCTAAAACATCTTTGGAACCCTTAAAAACATTAAATTTTGTCTATGACCTGAAATATTCCCACCCATGGGAGCCCATACACCTTTCAAATCAATGTTTTTAATACTTATACTTATCATAACATGAAAATAATCATTCCAATATCAAACATCTTCACCAAATTCCGATCCAAGAGGCACCATAACACCTTCGGGACCAAAGATTGGAATCCATCCAAATTAAACTTTACATATTACAATACCCTATAATATAATATGAATTATATAATGGAATCTATCACAACAACATGCATATCCAATACAATATCTATCCCAATACCATGCAATTGGTATGCACCATAAATGGAAAGACAAGAATGCATGACATGTTATCTCTAATAATTGAATATATGATTAATTAGATCGAATACCCTTGTGTCATTGTGTTTAAATAGAACGATAACTTCACCAATATAAATCTAACAACAAAAACACATGAATCATCCAATGATGAAATTGAATCAATTATAATAATTTCAAAAACAGAAAAATCACAATTTTCATGGAAACTAGGCTTTTTCCTGTACATGGGTGAGCTACTCTAGGGATAAACTTTTTACTAACTACCCATTACCTCCTATCCCTATATACATGCTCCAAATTTTAAAAAAAAGCATAAAATTACATCCTCTAATAACACATTGGTACTTCCTTGTTCCAGGTGCTGCCCAAAGTTCCCCGAACCTGGTTGGTCACATAACCTCAAGTACATTTTCCCAAATGCCAAAGGCTATCGACTAGTAGCAAGTTCTAAGTCTGTTAATGGGGAAAACAATTCCTTCATTCGCAGAGTATATACATTTAATTAAAAAGAGTAAATAATAGATAAAAAATAATACAATTCAACAGAAGTAAATAGTAGAAGACTGGTAGTAAAGTAACAATTAGAGAATATATTAATGATGCTTGTCACATGTTTCTAGGAAAGTTTCCAAACAACTCACAACGAAATAAATACATTAATAAAAAGAAATTAAAGAAAATAAGTAAAATCAAACATCACCACAAGCCTCATCTTGGTCACATTCTCTCCAACTCAAACAAAAATCATGTACCTGATAAACAAGGGTGACTTCCCTAAAGTATACATGAAACCATATAATCTGTTTGGGACCAAAAGAAAGACCTAAATAAGGTGTGAGATGAGTCATAGTATGAAACCACAAAATGAATCATGAATAACTATTAGTGAATATATAAATATCTTGTAATATGTAGAAATGATGTAATAAAGTAGGAAGTACTAAAAAGTTAAAAAAATACTACAGTTTTCAATTACATTAATTTACATTTATTTATTATTCACAATCTTCAATAATGAAATAATTGGATCTAGCCTAATCTCGGTGTCCCTTATGAAATATAAAATAGATTTCCTAGAATATCAACTAAAAAATATAATAAGATAGAGTCCAAACATGTGCTTTGAAATGATTGACTCATCACAATCATGCATTAAATAAAAAAAAACCTAATGGGAATGATTTCACAGTCTAACCATGATGGTTTGACATAGCACTAATAATTTACAAACAACCACCTGGGAAACTATCACAATAAAAACCCCCTTGGTCTACAAAGAAATAATAAACTATAAATACCACCTTGCAGCTCTCACAGTCAATGCCCTATGGTCCAATATTAATTTAATATAAACCCTCTAGGTAGCACTCACGGTATAACCACTCTAGTCTATTAACAAATAGAATATCTCACATTCAATAACTCTGGGTCAACATATCAACAATTTATACCAAAAATTCCCTACCATGGGAAGCTCTCACAGTCAAATTCCCCTTTGTCATACTTTCACAATGTGAAACACATGCATTTCATATAATTAGAAACTCCATCTTAAAAACACAATGCATAGAAAACAAAGCAACCCTAAAAGGAATTCTAGATCATAAGAAAATAATATATTTAATAAAGGAAATACACTAATAATAAAGGTATAAAATATTAGGCATAATAAATAACCATTTCTCTGTAAAAAAACCATAAAAGGTATTAAACAGGGTTCAATTTCAAAACACACAATACCCAAACCATGGGTATTCATCACTTTAAGCATATATAATCCAAATAAAGTAAGAAAAGGCACAAACCACATACCTTTATTTCTTACGATCAACACACTTGATCTTTGGAAATTGAATGAGCCTAGAATTGTGTAGATATACAAAATGGGTAAAAATGATCTTCCTTGAAAAACTCATGAGATAAGAGGAATTAGGAAGAAAAGATCTAGGGAATGAGTGAACTCACCAGTGGTAATTGAACACACCTATTGGAATCTTAATTAGAGATCATATGGGTAACCAAGTGGAGATTGAAGTTCATTTGCCATTAGTTGCTCTCCCATACGACCCGTGGCGAGAAGAAGTGTTTTCTATTGATGAGACGTTACACCGCTCCGATCCATCGATTAAAAAGGAAAGTACTCAGAATTTTCATTTAATTGGCATTTCATGTAATAGAATCAATTGGAACCTACTTTAGGAAGTCCTACATGTCACATAAACAACCATGAACTTACCCATTACATGCCTAGCATGTAATTGCACGTAGTACCCGGGTACACGTCATGTACTCTTAAGTACACGGCGTGTCTTTGAAAATCCCAATTCATCTTTTTTTTACCAAAACAACAATAAATAAATATCCATACCTAAAATGAATATACATGTTCTTACACATCACCATTTTCATGTCATTATAATCAATATAAATTCACATTGATCCACTATTTTTTTATGATAAGAAGATGTGCACACCAAGATGACACAATTTTATGAATAAATCCCTCATCAATGCTTCATGAAGTTGCTTCATTAATTCATGTATCTTAATTATGGACACTCTATAGGGGGTCTCAGAATTTTTTTGGAACTAGGTATGAGTTCTATTAAGAACTCAACATCACATTTTATTAGAATACTACATAACTATTATGGGAACAAAACTTCAAATCCCTAAAAAATATGCATATCAACGATGCCAATATTTACCCCATCCATTTGAGAAAATCATTCCTTATAAATAAAATGTTAGACCATTACAATGGATATAATCTCCATAATAAGTTCATATTTATTTTTACATTGATAAATGATATGATATTGGTATGAAATATCAAAAATAACTTCCTTTTCATGATAATTGATTTGGTGTTTATACCGATAAATCTAATCCAATACTTAAATGACATTTAATTAAACTTGGGGATGAATGAAAATATTTTTAGGAAGTACATTCCAACAACATAAATCAGAGTGAAATCATAGACATGAGATGAAATCAGCAGACCATTAGTGGTTAGATGATAAATCCACATATAATTGTTTTGGTGGAAACACTATACACATAAAAGCATCTTTAGATATGATGGAGTGGGTTGATCCAAAATAAAATAAGGCATTTGGTGCTGTAGAGCGGATCTTAAGTGTATCATTCACCATGTTGTCATCACACCCCTCATCAGAAACAGTTATCATAGGATATTTACCCTTGTACCTCAGTTTAATTAGTTCATAATGATGATCATATCCACCAACTACAATGTTTGGAAACTTGTTGGTAAAATTAATATCCTTTATACACAAGAAGAACTAATGTAATAGAAGTTCATTCTATATTGCATTCCTTTATTTTCATCATTGGATAACATCTTCCAATTAGTGTGGGAATCAATTTCTAGATGGCCTTACCTTTCACACTTAAAAAACAAATTAGAAACCAAAATTATATATCCTCCATGATTCTTTTCAAACATGGATTATAAAATATTACATATATTATTCTCTGGGTGGTTTTTATATTTTCCTTTAAACACCATCTTCATTTTATATGTTGTAGCTTGATATTAACATGTAACAATAACCACTATTTCAACATTGATTTCAAAAATCAAAATGTATATTTAGATACAAAAGTCTCTTATGGAAAACAACCTTCTGAGACATGGTTTTATAAAAATGAAAAATCAATCTACTTTACATTTGGTTTGGATGATAATTATAGAAGAATGCCTCATATGTCTTGTGATATTACCTTCATAGGTACCGATAAATTCACCATCCTTTTTCTACAACTCAAAAAACTGGTTTTCAATCATCTAATTAAGAAAATGATTAAATTAAATATTTAGGAATATACTGTGGAACACCTCCAAATCCATGGATTCAATTTCATATTACTTCCTCATATAATTGATAAAATTATACCACTATTCTTATTCACCTTCTAACCAATAGAGTTATAAAATGACTTTATCATGATATAAAAACATCAGAATGAAGAATATTCATTCCATGGTACTAATCCAGTAATTGGCATAAACTATATCATAATACCTGGTGAGTGATGGTAGAAATTCTCTCATGAAGGTCATAATATAATGGGGTTACCTCCTTTTCTCATTTGTCACCTCAGCATGCTTTATAGCTTGAGAAACCTGTGTGAGAATTGCCACATGGTTCTATTTTCCAACTCCCATAGAATTCAGACTCATAAGAGAGAAATCGTTTTATTTTCAATAGAAACAACCATTAACATGGATACGTTAGTTTCCAACAATTGACTTAAATCAGAAATCATAGAGTAAAAATCATTTTTCATAGTGAGGACTCACAAAATGATAAATAACCCCTTACAAGATGTCTAAATTATTACACCTTCCTTAATCTAGAAAACCAAAGGTTTTTCCTTGTTTATTCATAGATGGATTATTTTTAATTCATTTATTATTGTTCATGAAGAGTTTATGTGTTTCCAAAGCCTATCCACCAATAATTTCAAACCAAGTGCCTTTTAATTCCTATGGTCATGTATTAGGTTACTCTCAAGTCAAGCCAGACACACCTTGTTAGAGTTTGTACACTGAGGTACATCTGTTCAAAAACCACATCCACACATAGTATCCAGACGGTGATTTATTACTAGGAAACCAATCACTCTATCCATTATGAAATATATATGGTAATTTTTTACTTTTTTACATATCCTAATAATTATACTTATATATGTAATTAGAGGTCTCACTATGGTTTTCTCATTATAGTTTCTATTTTTTAGCTAAACATTTTATCTGATACCAACTACTAAAACCCACTATTTTCATATATTAACATTTAATCATTTACTGAAAATACATAAAACATGACACAAATAGATGCCCAAATACTATGTTAGTCTAGTGAATTTGGAAACATAAAAAAATAAGCACAATTACAAAATTGAGTTAAATTATCTTCCACATGGTTCTTCATGACTATTCCCCTTATTAGACACATCTTACATAAAACATATCTTCATAACCTTGGGAATGGAAACCTAAAAATGGGTGATCTCAGTTGATCTGTAAGGGTCTACAGGTGTGATATGTAAGCATATTAATGAGAATAAGGGTATTATAATGTGATCAAGATAATTGATGTTCATGACCTACATATCAATTATCATAAACATGAATCATGTCATAAATATTAGATGTTCATAAGAAATGAATCATATGAGAATCAAGAGATTAATTAGTGAAAAAATAACTAAGGAATAACACATATAATATATGGCATACACATGAACACAGAAAAAAATTATTTCATGGATACCTACCAAGACTTTTATATCATGTTAAGTATGGAATAAAACATGTGTACCTACTTTAGGAACGATCAACTGACATGTGTACATTTTTATTTTTGGGATTTGACTATAACCTATGAACCATTTTGGTTTTGGATTGGGATAAAACCTATGTACCCTCTTATTTCCTAGTTTGGGATACCACCTTTGTACCCTATTATTTTTACTCTTGGGAAACAACCATTAAACCATATTGTTTTTGGGATTATGTTACAACCAATGTACCATCTCGTTTTATGGATTAGAATACAACCCCTTAAACCTATTATTTTCATATTTGGGCTACAACCAGTGTACCTTTCTATCTCATATACAATTTATCATTACCCAATTCATTGGAGGGAGATATAGGTCCCACCCATCTCATAATGAAATCATACATACATGTGCCACAAAATCATAAAAACGAATTTCTTAACCCATGAAATGAAATGAGTATCATAGACATGTAATCATATCTTCAAATTTATAAATTTAATGGTTTTTATTCATTTTATGAAAGCATATCCAAAAATAATAATATGGTTTCATAAATATATCACCTTTGAAAAAGAAACATGTTTCTTAACAATAATTCCAAAAAAACATAAGAAAATTAACAAATTAATATCTATGTATCCTTTGGATAATTTACCAGAAATGAATTATTAACATAAATTGATGTCATCATATATTTAAATTAATTCGAAAATATAATTTAAAAAATTTTCTTGATGAAAATATCATTTATTCATTAAAAGAATTATTTTAAAACATAGAGTCTTTTTCAGACATTTTTTTAAATACATAAAATGCATGAATGAAAACATTTGGACAAGTATTTTCCATGAAAACATATAAAATAAATATTAATACATTTTTAAAACCATTTCATTAAAAAATAATCAGAGTTTTTTTTTTGAAAACCATTTCCTGTAATATAAGTATTGAAAACATTTTTTAAAACCATTTATTTAAAAAAGAATCTTGATAAAAAAAATTCAAAATATTTATTTTAAAATAATTTCGAAACATATAAAGTGAACATGAAAACCATGAAACAAATATAAATACCTTTTTCAATAAAATCATATTAAAATATTATGTTTTAAGCAATGGTTTTTCAAGATCATGTCATGTGTCTCAATGAATGCAAATTGATACAAAACTACTTTACCAATTCAGATTCTTTTGAAACATAAACCCAATGAAAGAGAGATCATCAAATAAATATTTAAATAAAAAAATTAAAGGAAAACAATCATGAAATATATTCATGGGTAGTTTATATATTTCAAAAAATTAATGATTGTTGAATAAGGTGTAAATCTCAAAGAAAAAAAGTAGGACTCGAAATCTACTTACGTTATGTCTGGAATCTCAATGAACACATTCAAAACTGCTATATAATAAATATATATTTATTATAAATCTACCAAAAAACCATATTATAAAATATAATTCCATTTATTACTCTATATCACATGTTTTTTTACACATCCTTGTTAAGGTTACGTTTTGTGTAATATTTTATTTGGTTTACATATTTTATTAATTATTATATATTTCTCTATCATAATTAAATAATAATTTACAGAATGTAAAAAATTATATAGATATATTTTATATTAAATATATATTTATTTATAATAAAATATATAATATAGAAATATGATCTTGAATACACCATTCACGGAGATAGTAGGTCGTACGTAGGCATGAATGTTGTTTCTATTTTTTCATATAGAAAGAAAGAAAATAAATGAATTATATATATAATATTATTATGTAATTATTACTATTGTAAAATATATATAATATAAGTTCAATAATCTCATAAATAATAAATTCTATTTTCGTGTGAATGAATCAAATCGCTTTGAACTGACGGTAGTCCACACTTACCGAAATGAAATTATATTATTTACAAAAATTGATAGCATGAAATTATATGTTATATAATATATATAGAATCAAAAATTCATATTATTTATCACATATATCCTATAAAAATAGTTTTTATATCCTATTTCCCAACCATTAGAGGTGGTAAAATAAAAACTAACAACATCCTTTCGTGAGGCAGTAGCTCATCATGCAAAACAATGATAAGTTTCTTATCTAGTAGATGGACGCATGTGTAAGTTTATGTCGAACCATTATAATAAGAAATAAGTTTATTTTGAATACTATGTATATTAATTATTCATGGAATTATTATAATTTATGTATTTAAAAGATAAAATAATGGATGGGATCAGGAATAATTATGTTATCTGACATATGGGTAACTCCTTTTTGGGTCACACTAAAGGGATTATTTGGATGGAATTGTGCCAAAATAGAGGCTTCAAGTAAGATGGGTATTCTATTATAAATTGATTTATTAAGATATTTTATGATCCTATGGGGTTTTACATGTGTGAAGAAGTGGGATATGTTTTTTCCTTTTATATGTGGGGGAGGGGACACATTTGGTATTTTTTAAAACAAGTTTGTTGTACCCATGTTTTTAACTAAAACTAGAATTCCAAAAACCAAACAAAACTCAATAATAATACATTTAAAGAAGAAAAATGATCATAAAATGTGTGTTGAAACATATTATAGTTCATTTTGGGCCTTAATATAATGTTTTTATAATTATTAAGATTAAAATTACCTTATTCGTTGTAATTATTATTAGTCACTTTCACTAATCATTTTGGTCAAAATTAAACCTGATATTATTAACCTAAAAATAAAATAATGATTAAATCCATTAATTCCTATTTTTAAAAATTAAATTCATAGAAGTGAATAAATTAATTTAATTTTAATCCCATAGACTTATCGAGAAAGCGCATTTTTGATGTGGAAATTTTCAAATGTTCATTAAGATTTTATATCTAAATTCAATATAAATTTGATTCCAAAGACATAAACAGAATAGATAAATTTATAATTTATCTATTCAGACATTAAAACCAACTTAAAATATATTTTAACTTTATATAAATATTATAATAAAATAAATTTCAAAATTAAATTTAGTTTATTTTTAGTATTCACCCAGAAATGATATTTCTCAGAAAAATCTAAAAAATTCACCCCCAAAGTAAGTTGGACATTAAGAATTCTATGATGATGATTATTTCATAAATTTTAATTTCTATTAATATTGATTTTTAATTTTATTATTGTTTAGATAAGTACATAAAAAATTTTATTTAAAAAAAAATTATTTTTATACATATAAAGTCTTTACCAATATTACATGTTTTTTATCAATAAGTTTTATTTATATAAAAAAATTATAAATATTATTTAAAATTTATTTTATTATATTAAAATTTATTTATTAAATATCTTGTATGATTTAGTAATTATAAAAATAAAATTATTTTTCATAGAAAATCAGGGTTAAATGTAACGAAAAACAGGCGGGTGGTGCGTGTAGCACAATCTTTTCATAGTGTAGTGTATAATTATTATTTGATGTAGTGTAATGTGACATGCCTGACATTCATGAAAATGTATTTATTTGGAAAATATATTCACACAATGTTGGGGTGTTACACTATGGAATGGAAATAAAGTTAATATTGGGATAGAATATGTTCAAAAATGAAACAATAATCGGATTTAGACATGTTTAATTGGAAAACAATAAAATTTATTTTGTAGTACCACTAGAAAACATGATTTATCCTTAACCATAATAATTAATTGGTTTTACTTATTTCAATATTCGTTGTTGAAAAAATAATGTTTTACTTATTACGTAATATTAATTATTTTGATTCAAAATATTCTATATTTTTTTTAAATTCTATTAAATCAAGTGGATGGAACGAATTTAAAATGAATCTGTCAACTAGAATGAAAACTAGTTTTCCAATGAAATATTTATTTAGGATAGAGAGTGTTTATATCATATTTAAAAAAATTTATTCCATTTATCTAAATTAGAATATCAAAAATTCATTGAATAATTTTTCCTTTAAAAATTAATTTTAAAAATATCAAAATTAGAAAATGATTTAATTGAAAAAGAATTTTTTAAAAAAAATAAGCATTTGTAACTATTCATAGAAAATATAACATTCAATAAATTTATCAAATACTCAGTGTGAGATAATTTTTCCTTTTTTTATATCAAAAATTATGTTTATTTTATTCAAATAAATAATATAATGGTTAAAAAACTAATTTCAAAGCAATTGTTCTAAACTCGAAAGATAAAATTTTCAAAAAAATATTATTCTAAAAAATCAAATTGTGTTTATTCTTATATATTGAATAAAATAAAATTATATGTATTATAAATAATTTTCTGGAATATAGATGTTTCTGATAATTTCGTTGGGGCTTCGCGTCGTCTTTGAGAATGCGCTGATTATTGCCCCACATTTCGAATTTCCAAAGGCGGTCAACATTTTTCTCCTTCATTGGAATGATATCTCCATGATATAATTTGGATGATGAGATGTCGGTTTCTCCTTCAATGGATTAATCCCCAGAATTCATCGCCTAGTTCAGGTATCCCTTAAATATTAATATGTTGGTCGTGAAACTCTTCATGGTGACATATCATTGTGGATGCTAGTTAATTAAACTACTTATGTGAGGACATTCAAAAGTCCATGTCAGAGCAGTGAGATTTAGTTAGGAGAGTAGTCACATTGGTCATCACTATCGTGTTTGGACGATGAAACACTGGTACACCTTGATTTACCTTTGATATGGGCTTCCTGAGGGTGAAAAATCATGACGCATACCACATCGTCTACGGGGTATCTTATGTCAATGGCTTATCTCCACTATTTTCCTCAACATCCAATGCATAACATGATGTATGGTGGTAGTTTAATCTCTAGTGGAGATAGATCACAAATATTGAAGCACTAATAAATTTTCATAAGATGGGTATGTCTCAAAGAGGGATCACCCAAGAGGTTTACTAGAAGGATGGATTAGAATGCCCAAGGAGGACATACCAAGGATGGAATGTACAAAAAAGGGAAGATATCTCACCATGAAGGTTGATCTGCCCCACACAAAAGGAGGATCATAGGATGGTGGGCAGCAAAGAGGGGAAACCAAGTTTTACCACTGGCTAGGAATGAACCTAATTGAGGCTTCCAATGTACATTGTATAGAAGATAGAGATCAAAACCCATGTAGTTTTAAATGGGTGGTTTTGTGTTTTTGCACCGAGACGTCCAAGATTTTATGAGGAGAAACAAGATGGATGGGGCTTACACATGGTTATAATCCCATTTGGATGGAATGAATTCACCAAGACATGGTGGGTCGGGTAAATTCAAGATGGATATAAAAGAAGTTTCAATGGATGAGAATGGATGGGGTAGAATAGTTGTGTAGATGAATATATTGGTATTGAACCTTGAAGTAGTTTCCTATATATACGAATGAATTGGAATCAATGTCCACAAATTTCATCAGGGTGATGGTACATCTGAGAAGGCGGCCCATGAGAATAGAGCACATGGATGAGGCCCAAAGGAAGTAGAACCCTCAGGACAGGGCATGATCTTTCAACAACACAAAGTCTCAAGGTAAATGTTACTATGGGACATGGGTGATGGGGTTGGACCTCCATGAGGATTCCAACACATACCTATGGTAGGGAATCAATGTCCATGTATCCTTGGAAATGAGGCATAGAATCAAGGTGTGAACAATTGATACAGACCTAGAGAAATTTTTGGGATGACTTATGGTTTTCATCCCATTGAAAGTGGGATAATCATGGTTGGAGGGGTTTGGATTGTGTGTGGGGCTTATGAATGGAATGATGCCCAAGGGGATCAGAACACATCATTGAATAAGACAAATGTGATGTGTCTGAAAAAGGTATGATGTCATGTCTGGAGGGTGCATACCTATGAGGGAGAACCATATATAACCGCTGGTTGGGATTGAACCTCTTGTAGTCATCTTATGAACCACGTATAGAATATAGAGGTCAATTCCCTTATAGTTTGAGAGATGTATTTTAATGTATTACAAGCAGAGTATTCAACCAACATGAAATGTTCATTACATATGAGTGATGGTGTTGAACTTTATATAGTCTTCCTACATATCCCCATGGTAGGGAATCAAAGTCCACATTGTTCGTAGGATGAGCTAAATGATTGTTACACACTAATGCAACTCATAGAGGATATCATGGTCGATTCTTACTTTAAACACACATGATTCATTCATGGTGTGATAAACAAACGACATCAATATACCTACTGATCAGGTTGTAAATGGTGTTTCAGTGAGGAGTGGAGTGGGTATTACACATGTTTAGTGTCTGAAAGGAAAAATAGGGGCATACACATGGATGGTTCCCTAGGGAATGAAATATTTGGAATTACTCTAGGATGGAGAACTGAGGAGTATTTCCAAATGTATGATGAGGATATGGTCATAATACTGGGAGAACCATATCATGTTATGGGGAAACATTATGTTGAGAATACCAGTGGTGTGCATTAAGACAAACTGTATAGGTAGACGGGGAGTGAGAGGGAGGTTATTCTCATCCCCTTTATGTTTCTATCAGTCATAGCCATCATGTGATGGTCATAGTTTAATTTCATGTGTCTAAGACATGGGTGATTCATAGTTTAACATCTCACAACTCAAACAATGATGAATTTATCCTCAACCATAGGACATACATAACTTGTACCATCCCACACATGGGGAACGTAAGGAACACAAAAATATAGGTGTTAAAGGTGTTGAGTTGTTGTCCATCAAAGGGTCCATGTTAGCGTAGCTATGACATGAACTGATGGCTATTGGTGTACCTATGTGAAAAAATCATTAAGTAGGAAAACAATAACATGAAACGCCACTCGAGGGACTAGGATATCACTTTGAACAATCATGTAGGGCCACACAGATGAGTTAGATGCATGATTAGGGTGTTTCCAGAAAGAGTATTTCGAACATGGTGCCTTAGGGTATAGAGAACACATGGAGAACATAGTGAGTGGTGTTCACAACATTGAATGTTTTCATGTAAGATGTGGGTCTACATTCATGATCGAGGGTTTCCACATAAGAAAAAATCTATTACACAATATATAAGCATGTGCACATGATTGGAACAACATGCAGTAAATATTGCAATCATGAAAGGTGTTTTGTGAGCAACGGCCTAAGAGTAAAATGAAATGTGTGAGGGTAAAGCCAAATTGGGCCCCCTCAAAGCGGTACCCACATGACAAAATCATGAATGATCTATTACAATGAAGACTTTTATTTCATGTGGTTGTATAAGTGGTAATTTTACACACAATGGATCACTAGTTCTACTTCCAGAATGGTACCCTGATGTGAGGGGGTATGTTTTTATTTAAAGATGAAAAACCTCAATGAATGCATGCAAGGAGGTATGTGCATAATAGGGGATTTTATGTTGTATTGGGTATGAAATAACCTTGTGTGTGGGTCTATTTTCTTGTGTTACACCCTGATTTCTTTATCACACCAGAAATTTTCATTTTTTAGGATCACAAGATGGAACAACCCATTTGATGTCAAATCGGGAATGAAAAATATTTTGACCTACTTTCATTTTTTTCACGCATGTGTCAAATCATCTACGCAATACCCTTATCCTCCTCTAGAGCATCTAATAAAAAAATGAATTCAATTTTATTCAAAATTCCTATTAATTACCTTTAATGAAATTCAGAGAAAATAGATGCCCCACTCAGAATCTGAGCTAAAAGGGAACCTGATATTCGTGTTATGAGCGGAATGCTGATGGGAAGAATACATATCCAGTGGTGCACGGAAAATGAAAGATATATCATAAAAAATATTCCACAGGAACGAATGAAGAGTTCTGTACTTATATATTTGAGGGGCCCATGTTTCAATACATTAATTTCCCATGTGATAGGTGATTCTTCTATCATGCATGTAATATTATCTGTTCTACGTGATGTATCATAAAATAAATTAGTGCATTATGTGAAACCACTGGTTCATTTATTCCACTACCAAATCATAAAAAATATTTACTTAGAAATAATTAATTCATGATTATAGTCTATCTTGCATGAAACCACCTATCTTTCATGACAGAACACCATTCATTCACGAAAGCCACTTTTTTAATTTGAGGCCTATCCGAAATAGCCGTTGAATAGAATAATATTGAGAGGGAGGATTCACGTGTTTCTAAGAGGTATGATATAATCTCAAGCCTTGATAATATTCCTGATTTTATGGAAGTATCTCATAATCAGATACAATTTGGTATGTTAACATAGGATCAAAGATGATTATGTTCTGAGCAATAGAATCTGGGAATAGATCTTTGGCTTTTGAAAAGAGGTGTTGAGACTGGGTTTTCAGACTGATACACTATATTCATGGGTGATGTGTGAAGATAACCTTCAAAATTCAACATCTCAAATAATAGTCACCCTTCCAGGGAAAATTGAGACATAGTTGTTTACATCCTCAATCTGAATACTTTGACTATTTTGGAGAGAGAGAGAAGTTTCTTATGGAATCATTGACTTAGTATGAAAACACATTCATGATCAATGTCACTAATGGGACCATGTTATAGGAGGAATGGGGATTTATGTCTGGGTAGAACATCACAATTGAATGGGCAAGAGTGTAATGTATACAACAAAATTCTGATGATATTGGGGCATACCTTTGGTAAAATGGGATATTTGATGCTCTGTGTGCATTGAATTTCCATTTCTAACATCAGAAAGACCCAGTGTAAGAGTTTTTCTTACAGTTTTCCCCAAACACAAATAATTTTTACCTCCACCATAGGGAGGTCAGTATTAGCCTTTGGTACATCCACAATATTTGGAAAATTCCCCCAAAAGGGTATTAGAAGGACGAGTTTCTTCCAACAGGGAAATTTTGGGGAAACAGGATATGAACCCCCATTATGACATGGCATATTTTGGAGCTGGTAAAGGATAAGTTGTGAATAAAATACATCATGAAGGATATATCATATCCAGTATGGGTTAGCTTGTTTCTACAACGGTACACGGTGGAGAAGATGATAGAACAAAGTAAGAAGTTCTCGAACAAGTCGGAGGGGGTTAAGGCAAAATCATACATGATAGTCTTAGAGTCAGGTGAGAACCAATCCTAGAACTTCAACATAAAATAAATTCAAGACCCAATCGTATAGAATTATGGGGGTCTTTTCTCATTCCGGAGTTCATGGATACTTCCAATTAGGGAAACGAAAATCTGTGTCCTCCCAGGGACATTGGAGATGGTCGGGATCATGGTTTCCTTGAACAAATTCAATCTGTGAGTTCTTGTGTTGGATAGATTGTACAACATTTTGTGGAACATTTTAGGAGGAAGTGTGCCTAGGATAATATGAATACCATTTTAGATTTTTCATGACAAGGTTGTAACTCACTATGATGGGTATTACTTCCCGAATGTCATCTGTCCTCAAGGTTATGGTATGTGGCCATCTATACTAAATATGGCTAGAATTCAACCAATAAAGCATAATGAAGAGGGTATCAAACTCAAGATCATTAAAAAACATTAACACCCGCCCCTTTTCAACCCTACGTGGCTAGATATTGGATGAAGGGTGAGGCACACTAGAGGATAGGAAATATCTGCAAAGTAGTATGGGTGGCGTGTTGGTAGCCCGGATGGATAGGAAGATCTTCTACAAACCCTATGTTACTTCATGGTTTTCTAGGTACTTTTGGTGAATATAGAGGATACCAAATAAGTTATATGTTGAGGTTAGGTAGGAGCTTCATCCCATTCATCGATAACAAATTTTGACTCATGTATAAAACTACTTGCTTAGATGAATTCCATACTCTCCCTCACTGATGTCGATGATGGCATATCAATAGAGTATGTTGAACATAGGGTTATAGAATATCCAGAGGTTATTATATTGAAACACATTAAACAAAACTAATCATTGAGTGTAGAGTCTTGGAGAAAATCTAATTGGTGAGGTACTAATGCGGGGAAAGACCAGGATCAAGCCAGGATATTGCAAAAACACAAGTTGGAACATCGAAAGGAGGAGCGTCATATAGTGTGGCCATGCCTCCAACCTCTAAAGAGAGGTTGCCTTATTGGTGAACTCATGGACTAGTTATTGAAATATCTAGTTATAAGATAAGGTAACATTTCTAACCTACTGTATATGCAATTTGTTCTACACTCTTTTCAGCCTCCACAACAATGCGATAATTAAGAAGTTTTGAATTCTCATGGAAAAAATGATGTGAGATGGGACGTAGATATTAGAAATTGGCCTAAACCAGCTTACTGAAAAAGTTATCATTCACCAAAAATATTAATATCTAATTTCCATGGATGTATATGTTCCCCAGTGGGGGATGTATGAAAATCTACATCTCTATGTGAATCTGATGCTTGGTCAAGAGCACAACTCAGAAATACTGATGTTCAAGGATGATCAAAACGAAGAATATGATGATGAAGAAGAAGAATATTAATAAGAGGATGAGGAAGGATATTAGGAAGAATAATTGGAGTAATGGGAATAGGGTATTAGAGGTGATTTTCTTAGGTCAAAACAACCCATTATAGAAGTAAACATGAGAGTAGTGAAATAACTGGCTCGGACGCGGAACTGGATAAACAACTCAAGGTATGTTTTAACTATTATATTTTATATCCCTTTACCTTTTCATAACATGGATACACTTCACCAACATAGTCATGTTAAGGATAATATTATTAGGGTTGACATAAAATTCCCCCTACAGGGTGCGAAAATGCATCGTTTGATGGGGAGGGGAGTATCGCTTAGCCTACATCTAGGACTAAGTGAGGTGGAGGACCAACCATGGATAAAGTGGTCAGTGATGTGACCACATTAGGGGATTTAGTAATGATTCCAGAGTCTCAGTCTATTCCAGCCATTCAGATTGAGTTGGTGTCAATGACTATAGAATCTCAGGTCGTTCCTACTATCCTAAAGAACCTAATGCCAATAATCAATTTATTAAGAACTAAGGGATCTCTTATGGAGGCCAATCCTATAGAGACTCGGTCACTTGATACCATTGGGATTATTACTAGTAGGACTAAATTTTTATATACCCACATATGTTATTGGATTAATCAAATGGCCATGTTCTGATTATCAATGCAGTGATCGCATGATTGGAGGCTCAACAAACTATTGAATCCATAACATCTATTGGGGAACTACCATTTATCATGCATGTCTATAAATAATTGGAAATTCACACTATTCCATCCCTAGAACCAGGTGATAACATTTATTTAGTGACAAGTGATGTTAATTCTAGGTTTTATGTTGAACCTGGTGGAGGGGAGGTCGCCAAAGAAGAAAGAATGCCAGAGGAGGACCCAATTTCTGTTCTTCAGGCTCTGTTACATGAGTATAGGAATTATGATCTTAAGAAGATGGATGATTTGGCCCTATCATACGTGAATAAAATCTCATGACACGTTTCAAGTAATGTAAGTACATCAAATGCTTCCTCGATCAACCAGATGAATAATGGATGTGTTAGATTGGGTCACCATGCTTGTGGGTGCACATTATTTTCCCCGTAGGGTTGACTACATTCCATATTCATATATTTATTAGTTATTATTTGTATAGGAATATTTAGGAGTGAAGAAAAATAATGATGCATCCGGATTCTAGAAGAAATATGAGAATATACAAAAATTCCTTCATGCTAAGTAGGAGGTCTGCTGCGTTGAAAAAATACAAATAAATGAGATGAATTCATTGAAGGTCATTCTGCACTCATTGAACATCTGTATACCCAACTAGCATTGGCCTAGGGAAAATTAGTTTAGGCAGAAAATCAAATGGTTGAGCTCCATGTCAAGCGGGAACGAATGAAAACAAGGGATAGTGATCTTTTCTCAGAGGCTACTGATAAAGAAAGAGAAAGTAGAGAGAGGAAAACAACCCTCGAGGCTACAATATAGAAGGTGGTTGTACTAAAATAGTCCATTAAAGTGGATGATATATAGGGAAGTGTTTTGTATGAACTCATGAAACATATTTACCTATTTGTTTACATTTCCCAGATATCATGCATGGATATACTATTTTCATTCTTGTTTTAATTAGTGCATCACGATCATAACTATGAAGTAACTCGTGATCAAACCCTAAGCTGATGTGGGTCATTCCAGGTGTGTGAAACAAGGGAAGACTGCATAATCATCCACATTGTGTGTGAGAGACGCAACTAAACATTGAATACCCAGGGTATGCTATTGGAAACTAACCACTCAAATTATTCCGGTAGAGAGAGGTCATGACTGAAGGGTAATGTTCATAGAGATGTTGGCTTGTATTTCTCAATGTTCCATAGTTCATGAGTGGGGAAACTCCAACGATGTTAAAATCTATCTGATCCAAGGTGAATGGGATGTGTGAGTCACAATAACCAGAATTCACAACACATTGATGATGGCTGGTCAATATAAGATAACTTTTGACACTATTCGAAATCTAGCACATATATCGCTAGCTTGAAATAGGGACAAAAAAATAGGGACAACTACTGACTGTATTAAAAAACATAGTTCCTAAATCAAAATGTCATCTAATTCTTTATTGAATGTTTTCCTAGGACATTAGTTGAGCCAAAAAAGAATGAGACCAGATTGGTAGGAGTTCACTCAAACATGAGAGAGAATAATCTTACGAATAATGGGAAGAGAAATCATAAAGATAGTGTGATTGGCTGCTCAAAGGGTTTCAAACACTCTTGAAACAACTCCACCATGAAGAAAGAAAATTGTATGGGCATGTTAGTCTATATCAAGATAATATAGAATTTTAGAAAGGAGCACTTTTCTGTGGACCTATAATGTCTTGTAGTTTTACATTAGGAAAATGAGAATGTTAAGCACATATATTTTTGTTATAAAATGAGGATGATGAATGAAATAGTATAACATTGTATACCCAGGATGTTGCATATAGTTTGTGGTCATACTTCTTGTACCATGGCTCAATGTTTAATGTCACATCACACAGATTGGGGACTCATTGTATAAGGTCATAGAGTTTAGACCATGATTAGGGGAAAAGGGAATTAAGGGTTAATGAACATGGGGCTATGACAGAAGACGAAATGTCGAGTCTTTTCTACGTATCCCATAAATATGGGTATCAAACCATAAGTTTTTCTTTGATTTATGTGGTGTTTGATGTCTTGGTGTGAGGAAGAAGGTGATTCGATGTGACAAATGGGAAATGATGTTGTGGCTGGAAATAGGAATAATGTTCTAGGAATCACTACATATCATATAATGGTGGTTATCAAGACACAAGTACTTCTAGGGTGATTCCACCATGAAGGTTTGAATTATGCATAGAGAGAAGGGGACTTTGGCATATCTTTTTTGTTCTTTTATTTGATACTTTTTTGAAGTGAAGTTCTCTATATGAAAATTTTGGGGGCCACTACAAGAGTCCGGATGTATGTAGGCCTAACATGTGGAATTATTGAAAACTAGAACCAAAAGTGTTTTTCTCTCAAGTGAGAACACCAAAATTTTGTTTAGTTCTTCATCGTTCAATCAGGATGATGATGTCATAGTTTAAGGTTGTATGGAAGGACAAGATGTTGCACATTAACATCATATGGTATGGATGCAACAGTATAATATCATGTGGGACAGGTCAATGTGATTTAACATCCTATCTCATGGACAAAAGGGGTCTTAGTTTATGGTTATAGAGAATGAATGGTAAGGTTTTGGTAGCTTATATGTGGGTATCATCATACAATGGAACCTAAGACCACATTATCTATGCTTGTTGTGGAAAACAAAGAGTGAGGATATGATATCTCAATCATAAGAGATTGTACAATAGTGAAAAGTGTAATTCCATGTGAAAAAATTCCAACCATTCTAACCTTCCTACACAATGCATAGGGAGGCATAGTTTAAAATTAGGGGTGTTGATAAACTTCAAGGACCAAGAAGGCATACAGATGTAAACCACAATGTCTAATATTTGGTATATAGTGAAGGTGGAATATTGTTCAGGGTTACTATTTATTTAGTTTAAAACAAAGCATATGTATCTTGCGATGTGGGATGGGAACAAACAAATGAGGCTTGGTCACTGACTATATACACAATGCATGATCAATCTCAAAATTTCATTCAATGTCCTATGGGACAATAGCGTATAATGTTATGTGAGATGTTAGCCTAAGAATTCATACTATTTGGGGGGTCCATTATGATGTGATAGAATGATGGAATCAAAAATAAAGGGAAACAAGAAGTGTGGACCTACCCATTCAGTTTACCATCATGTGGAATAGTTGAATGTTTAAAGGGATATTTTCAAGGGATGTACATGGTGAAACTGACCATAACACCTATGTGAATGAAGGAAAAAGGAATTCCACATCATACCAGACAATCTTGGTAGATTTCATGACAAAATTTCAGTGAGGTGAAGTGAAGGGGGGTGAGGGGGGGCTGGACCACAGAGGGAAAGTGTAGGTGTCACTAAAAATCCCATAAGGATGAGAATAAATAAAAACATAGTTATTGATAATGGAATGGAAGATGGAAAATACCAAAAGGGGATGATATCCTCCCTTGCGAGAAAAATCTCAGTTATTATGCATTTTAATGTCATGAAAACTAGAACTCTATAAATTTTTGTTTAGTGGTTGTAGAGTTCTGATTGTAATGGATGGAGAGGTGTGGCATAACATCACTGATGGAGACCAAATGTGTCTATGAAAATAATAAGTTCCAACCAAATATCACCATTCCAAGAAGAATAACTCTCACTGATAAATGGGTGGATAGAGTTCATAATTCTACAACTGGACAGAGAGGAAATGTTCATGGGGGTCACTACATATCCCATGAGGGTGAGAATCAATACACTTGAAGTTCTATAACATGGCTTGGAAGAGGGACAATGCCATATGAGAAACATATTCAAAAATGAAGACATCATATGGTTGGGTGGTATATCTTCACATATCATGGATGGAAAAGTAATAGTTTGGCATCATATGATATGGATATAATAGAACATAGTTTGTGGTCTTAGAGCTTAGAACATAAGGTAATACATACAAGGTGGATATATTTAGCATTGTTTCATAAACAATCTTTACATGAATGAAGACCAAGGATGTCCACATTGGATAAAAAATTCTTAATAGGAAACATAAATATAGTTTAATGTTTTGATGCTTTGACTTGGACACCCAGTTTAAAAGATCATTGGGTTTGGACCAAGTGGATGCGAGATTATTCGATGTAAGAACAAACCATAACTATATTGTTAAGCCCATGTGAGCTATGCTCAGTGTGGGAATCAATGTATGAGATGCTATTTACATCATATGGAAGTAGAAGGTATGGGAACAACACTGCAGAGTCAATGGTGGCCCCACGACACCGGTTCGTTCTCTCAATGTGCACAGGTGCACCAAGGGATAACACCAAGGGTGTGGAATTAACATATAACAAGATTCATTGGAATGTTATGGGAATAACAAGACCAATATTTTGGAAAAAATAGAGTTTTCGTAATGATAGAGGAAAATAGATAACCATATTCGAAGAATGGTATTAATATCATGTAACCTAAAAAGGGAACATACACCCAAGGTTAGACTATAGACCATATTTATAACATGAATAATGTCTCAATATTTTGTTTGAAATCCTCTATGATATTGGCTTGAAATGGAAACCGGTCCATATTTTCAGGCATCCAAACAATTTGGGAGCCCTTTCAAATGTCAATAATGATGGAACCTCGAATAATGTTGCACATGAAGCATAGAGATGGGAGAAATGATTTCCCTTAAGAATACAACACTCTAAGTATTAAACCATAGAGAATATGAGAACATTTTTGAGGCATAATCATGGTCAATGGGTCCAGTTAATAAAAGAAAACATGAGGATATGATTAAAGGAAACAAGAAAAAATAGGTCGATGGACATGGGGATGGACATGATGAAAAAGTGTTCAACCATTCTTACATTTCCCATAAGTATGGGAATAAATCCATACATATTTCTAATATACCATGCGGTTTAATTTCATGTATTAATGATGCAAGGGGTATAGGTTTCTCAATAGAAGAATTTATATGACATGGCATGATAACTATACATTAATGAAGATGAAATAAGTACACATGACACACCATGCATCCACAAGAGAGGAAAAATGCCAAGAGATCGGACAATGGAATATAAGAGCCAAGGGATGGACCTGAGGAGAACATGTTTTGTTGTTCCTACAAATCCCATGTGTATGTGAATCAATGGAAATGTAGTTCATGATGTTCTTGTGTAGTTTAACCACATTTGGTAATGATCAATGGAGTAAGGACCCAAAGGGTATGTGCAAGGAGTGGTAAATAAAACCCATAATGAATGAGGAAAATGGTATTTCATAGAATACCACACATCCCCAAGAGTGGATCCAGGCCATGAGGCTAGACGAGAGAGAAATCAGAAATGTGCCATGTAGTTTTAACATCGCGTCGGACAGAGGGGAACTTACCTTTTATGGTCATCTATAATGGCCCATGAATTCCTTGTTGTTTAATGCCTTCTAGGTAGGAAAGAACAATTTAACATCATGTGGGATGGGAGGGATATTAGTTTATGTCTGTAAAACATGGATCATGATTTGTGACACAAATACTGGAAAGGATGAGAAACCTGATGATCGACCCAAAGAAAAAATGTTTAGGCACTCGTACATATCCCATACGGGTGGGAATCAAGACATAGGTAGTTCTGGAAATGATGTTTAGTTTAATGTCATGTGGTGAGGATGTAGATGAAAGGTTTTATTCCTAAGGTGGGTACATGGTTTGACTATTTCATACTCGGTGTGAATAAGGACCATATAAGTCCACACCAGAAGATCATAAAAGGAACCTCGGGATTTAAGACCATTAATGGGGAATTCGGGATAGACCCGTAGAAAAATATTTTTGTTTTCCAATAAATCCCCTAACGATGATAATCATGCCAAACATAGTTCTGATATACCATACAATTTTAATTCATACGGTAAGGATGAATCACAACGAAGAATGATACAGGGGAAGGGCATTTGGTGTGACCATTGTAAAACCAATATTAATGATGACCAAATAGGATCATGCCACACCATATTAATTCCATAAAGAAAAATAATCATAGAGGGGGGGGGAGAATGTGGTGGAATGAATTATTGGGCTGGACCCGAGGACAATGCGTATCAGAATTCCGACTTATCCTATGAGAGAAAAAATCAAGCGATACATTGTTCTTGAAATTCAATGTAGTTTAACATCATTGAGCTGTGGATGAGGGGGATGATTAATGTAATGATGGATAAGGAATAAGGGACACTATAGTTTAACATCATGTACAATTCTTGTGTATTTTTACTTCGTACATGAATATAATGGTGGGTAGTTTTCGTCTTTCATCGCAGACAGATCACATAGTTTAACATCATGCAGTGATTATGAAGAGAGATCATACTTTAGGGTCATAGAGATTATAACAAAATGTATGTTTTATGTATACATTTTATCATCATGTATGAGAAAGGCACACTCATGTGAATTACTTCGTGAGGAATTTGGCATTGGTGGGATGATTAACATGCTCACCATTCATGGTAACTAGGCAGTATACGCCATTGGAGTAAACCTTGTTAGTGATATAGACTTCCTCCTCTTTTTTCCCCAACATTGGAAGATTCCTATCAGGTATCATTGGTGTTCTCAAGAGATGAACTGTTTCACCATGATGTATGTTTTTTATAATAGCTTTCTTGTTGAATGCTCTTGCTATCTTATTTTGGTGTTTCTATAGGTTGGGAAAGGCATGATGCCTGTCCTCATTGAGTGATTCCAATTTATCTAGAAAATCTTAATAATCCTTTTTTGATGTCTGTTGATTATTGGAGGTTGTTCGAAGAAATGGTAACTAAATCTCAATGGAAAATACTACCATGATTCCATACAATAGCTAAAATTGGGTTCACATAGGTGGAATTACAAGTTGTTGTATAATAATTATTGAGTTAATTTTGGAGTTTTTCCAACCAAATTTTATTTTTATAAAAAAACCATTTTTTATAATGTTATAAACGGGCTTCTTGAACACCTAAATATTCCCATTTTCTTGTTCATGATAGCAAGTTATATGGTCATACCATATAGTATACATGTTTTATAAATTCATTATCTCAGTTTCTCATATGTAGGTTCTGTTATCAGTGAGAATGGCATATAGAACTCTGAATGGGAGGATGATGTTGGATCTCACGAAATCCATTGTATAATGAGCCTTGAATTTATTATGTGGATTTCCCTCTTCCTAATAAGAAAATAAATATATGGAGGTCAGGATAAACATGCACTGGTGAGCTGTTGATGTGGATATGGTCCCATGATATTGTGTTTCCACACCATAAAGGGTCAAGTGTTTTTGGTAGTATGGAGAGGGTACGACAACCGATGCACAAAATTAGACAGAATCTGGAATGTGATGAAACTATTGGTGATATCAATAATATCATGGACCATTGTGAGATAGACGTAGCCTAACCTTTGAATCTAATTAGAGTGTTTTGACCATGTATGATGATCTCCACATGAACTGTCATGATCTTCCTATATAAATTAAGGGGATCTCATCTAATTGAATGAAATGGAGGATAATTCCACAAATCCTGTTTCTATAGAGGATATTCTCATGTCTGGGACCACCTTTGTTATTGAACTATAATGCATGATGACAGGTATGCTCCCATTGTGTTCTATCTGTTGGGAGATTGTTATGTTAGAGGTACTTGAAAGAAGGATTTATTCAATCAGGGATCCCTTCTAGGGCTACAGAAGGGGGACCATGAGGTTCTGATGTGGATTCACTGATGGTAATATGGTTTACCTGATGACTATCATCATCATCTAGAGTGATATGCATGCTGATTCATCGATGGACCACATGGATGATAAAATCACCATGGTCAGGATCTCCAAGAGACTCTAAAACGCTGGCCAAGGAATTGGATCCACCATTATATTTTTAAGGAATTTGACTAATTTTTGGTAGATAAGGGAACTGATCCATCATTTGGTGAGTGGGATCTAATATGGGAGAATTCTTTGGATTTCTGAAGACTATTCACCATTGATCTTCTTGATGACAATCACAAAGTCTCCTTTCACATGTAGGCAGGGAAAATCAATTTCAACATCATGTTCTAGACCAATGATGAGGTAATGATACTATACCACATTGTTAGTTTAGCCTTCTGAAAATAAGAATTAATAGATAAAGGCAACATGTGTAGGTGTGGTGAAGACAATACCCATGCCTACCACGTTGATTCTTGGATCATTGAGTCTTCTTCCATTAGGGTTTAGGGAATCCTCGTCAAATTGAATCTTCCAATGTAGCATGACTAGATCCACTAAGTAGATGGAATCATCTAAGAAGTCAATATAGATGGAATTCTCTATAGGGATGGATGGATGGAACGAAAGTCTCCAAGTGCCTGACCCTTGAAAATTTCTACAGAATGACCCTGGTATCGAACTGCTGAAGGATCACTGCCCACCGAGCTATACAGTCTGTCAACATGGGGTGGTTCATAATATATATCAGTGGGTATACATTAGACACCATCAAAATCTCATGATATAGTAGGTAATTCCACGATTTCATGACTGGGAATACCAGTGCGGGGAAGCTCTTCTCGATAGTGGAATAGTTGGCCTCTATATCAAGAAACATGCTGCTAAGATAGATTAATATATTCTCTATCCCCACTTTGTTTTTCTAGGTGATAAGGGACCCAAGGTACCATTCCAAGGATGTAAAATAATGGAATAATGGATCTCCATAGATGGGCAGAATCAGAACTAGAGGATGTAGTAGATACTGCTTGATCTCATCAAAAGCATCTGGAAACTCTTCATCCCACAAATAGATGACACATTTCATTATTATCCATGAAAAAAGATTACACGTGCTGGCCATATTCATAATGAATTTTCATATGTTGGGTAATTTTCCTTGAAAACCATTGAGATCCTAATGCTTTTTTAGAGGTGTAATTTGACTGATGGGATTTATCTTCTCTAGATCAATCTCAATGCTTTAGTATCTGACAATGAAGCCGAGAAACATCCCATAGGTTACCCTGAAGGTACATTTCAAGGGGTTCATCTTCAGATGATGGGATCAGATAATGTTGAACACTTTCTCAGGGCCTCTGATGTAGTTCCAATGTTTGATGTATTTTACCACCAAATCATCCAAGTATAATTCTACCAATTTTCCAACGATAATCTAGAATATGTGGTGCATGGTACGGTGATAGGTGGCACATGCATTATTTAGACTGAAAGGAATTTCAAGGAAACAAAAAGTACATTATGGTGCTCTAAAAAATAGAAAATATTCTTCCTTGGGGGCCATTCAGATTTGATTATAACTGGAATACCCAACCATGATGGAGAGATCATGGAGTCTTGTAGTAGCATAGATCAATATATATGTCACCTGAAGGGGAAAATCTTCATTTTGATAGTGATAATTGAGATTCCGACATTCGATGAATACTCTGATCTTTATTTTCTTCTTTCTATATAGAACGATGTTGTAAATCCATCTTAGGTAATAGACATCCTTGAATATGTTGGCATTAATAAGCTTATAATCATCGGCCTTGACCGTGACACCGTGAGAGGGGTGCATCTTTTAGGGAGGTTTTTTGATCCTATAATAGTTTATCGGGAGACTTTCATAGTGAATAGTGACCTGAGGATCTATTCCTAGAATCTCTTTTATCTCCTAGTGAATACATCTTGATGCTGCTTCAAGAATTCCACATACCACTTCTTCTATTATGCAAACATTGTTCTACTGATGAGTGATGGTTTTGAATCTATCTTGGAGGTGATGATCACCTATACCAACACATAAATTAACATGGATAAACCTTCAAAAAATGTGGTAGGTGTGTCATCCATATCATCTTTATTTTTCATAGTGATAGAGTAATCAGATGGTCCATGTCTTCTGAGTTGGCTAATTCGGATAAAATGTTGGTGCCAACATGAGCAGTAGTGGAATCTCTATTTGGGGCCTCTTGCACAGTTGAAACCATGGTGATGAATGTTTTTTACTTAATTCCATTAGTAATATGACCCAAATGGTATCAAAATTATAATATAAATGAAATATTGGTGCGTCATCATGAGTCAGTTCGACATGGCCCGACGAAAAATAATGTGGTATCGTTGTTGCAACATGGAGATAATATGGATACCTTACATGGGTAAGGGTTTTTCAGATCACTCCAACCTAATTCATGTATGTGTACATTATTATATTCATATATTCCATGCACTTGGGTACGAACATTCCCCTTATCCCAGAGATTTCAAAAAAGTGTTCCATGTCTATGTTTTTGCCTCTAAATAGTTAATTGGGAGGATTTTGGTATCATCCATGTCAGTACATGGGTCGAACACAGTGGTAGTGTGATCAACATCATTGGCAAGAACCCTCTTTTCCTTTCTTCTATAGTAGTCAGCATCATTGTAGTGGGCCTCAAAATAAAAAAAGGGAGACACGTCACCTTTGGTGACATACACTCGACCATTAAGTGAGTACATAAGGCATTGGTGATTCGAGTAGTGGACTACTGTGTGTAGATGGGTCCAAGCTCTACCCATTAACATATTTTAGGTTGACTCATATGCAGATACCATGAACCCCATGATGGAAATCATGCCATCAAATTAGGTTTTTAAGTGGATATTTCCATGCATCATCTATTATGTCATATCATAACATTGAATTTATTGGTCAGAGGGATTCAGATCTACCTCAAAATCCCTTGTTTGTGTACCATCCGGTTCTGTATGAGATTGATCCCACAACCTATTTCAATGATACAATGTTATACTTATAGACTACTAAATTGAAAAGTGATGTACAGTGGGTGGATGTGCCTATGTATAGTAGAACATTAATCTTTTATTGAGAATGAGATGATGCTCTAACAATCTATAAATTTGGCCTCCTTAGCATGGATGGATTTTACAGCCACTAGCTGTGTTTCACATAGGGGGGATCCTCAAAGACTTTGTTGGGGCTTCACTGATATCTTAAAACATACGGAGTTCCATGATAATGAATATATTTGTAGGAATGTTTTATTGGTTCATGATCACCCCATACATCCATACCAGGTTCACATTTCTGCCAATATGAGGTTGCTCTGTGGTAAAAGGTATGGTGGCCGTTGTGGGTGAAACTGGTGGATTTTGGCTCATGATGGGGGTATCCCTAGGCTCACTAGTTGAATTTCATAGGATGACTAACTGCTGATTGTAGTATTACTATGTTCTGTCCTCAGCTATAGGTGGCTGATTATAGCATGGCCACATTCCCTCTACATGGTCACGTAGCCCAATTGGTGGGGGATGTTAATCTGATGAAACATGGTGAGAGGAATGTGAATGTTGAGACTTGCACTGTGTCTATTGGTTTGCATCTATAGCATGCATGGCTTGGTCAAAATCATTGTCCGCCACACATTGAAAATTCACATATCCACAATTTCTTCGACAATGGTTTTGGATTGGGACATTAAGAGGGCCTTCCACGCATTCGTCATCATTGAGGACTATGTATGGGTCCACCTGCTCAATGGTATTCATCGAGATAACTCCTGATCATTAAATGAGGAATCCTCTACTGAAAGGACAATTTTTGGGGAAATCCCCATCTTTAATAGAATCAAATCACCAAGATTACAAAATGTTTTTGTTATCGGTGGAGGACTTTTCCTCCCCTTATGTTGTCGACGCTTTCTCTCCAAAGAGGGCGAAGGCCAAGATGTCAACAAAAAAGTAGTAGTTTGGGGTAGAATAGTGATGATGGAAAGATTAGGTTAATTCAAACAGGATCATAAAATACCATTGGAACGATCGACTGCCTTGCACATTATCTGGTCATCATACATCTGAGACCCACGTCGAGAGACATACTTCCATTCACCATCATTGTTGCTATTAGGATTTGAAAACACACATGCCTCATGTACCAAGGTATGCACCAATATGAATATATTGTTATTTACCTTTTCGTAGGGCCATTAATTTAACACATAGAATTTTTTGAGAGTGTGTCCAAGGGACATATGATTGGGGTAGTAATTGGAGAGATTAGTGACATTTTCCGGTTCAGAACTCCTATATTAAAGAAACAATTAGATTACCTCATCCATGTCACTCTAGAAATATCCATGGAATGGAGCCTCATTAAAAGAGTAGGTCATATTTCTATGATATGGGAAAAGGGACCATGGGAGCACGGGCCAGATGAGGAGTCAGAGCCAAGAAAAGAGGTGGAACCTGGTTGTCTCACTTAGGCAGCATTACTGCGATATAGGGCAGCACCTTCTGGATCTTCGGTGGAAAATGATGAGCATTATGAAAAGCCTCAGGTGGTGACCCAAAACAGGCCTTTGGTGGTGGATATACTAGTAATAATTATATATTTTTGGGAGCCTCTACCTGTGAAACAATAGTTTTCTCGACATTGTATGCTCTTCTTGCAAGAGATATGGGAGGAAATGGGTGTTCTTACATGGCCAGCTACATGGCTTCCTCTAGGTATTGAACATTTTCAGATAAACCTATAAATCCTCATGGTATGTTATATGTGCTGAGAGTAGGGTCCAATTTAGTATTCACATATCCAATTCACATAATTAAGAGTTTTTCCTTAGTCAGTAGCATATCAGGTGAATATGTGAGGCAGTTACACATGGTGATAAAATCTGTGACTCATTTATATGACCTTTATGATCACTTGTAGAGGTCGTCAAAACTAGTTTTATGTGTAGTGGAACTCATCTGGTGATGAAACTGTTTATGATTATCTTCCTAGCAGACTATGGACCCAATGTGTAACAAGTTGTACCTGACAAATGTAGTCCAGTGAACTGTTTGTAGGAAGAACGTGAGCTTAGCAGTTTCCTACTGCGTTGGGGCCCCCAACAAGTGTCCACACATTGAAATAATGTTGATTAGATAGTAAAATCTATCACATGTTCCATTGAAATGGGAGAAGGTATGATTCCCAAAGCCTGAGGGTGATGGCATATCATCCACCCACAACAGATATGGATTTCTATCTGGTGGGATCGCCACCAGCTCAGACTTACGGGACTCAAGAAAAGCAGTGGGAACATCTTTCTGATAATCCTGTTGGTGAATTCTATCTTGGAAAATATTCAAGACCACCAATTCATTGGATGTATCTTCAACGTGGTAAGAAGTCACAGTGACTCGGGGAATAGTTGGTGGAATGACCTTAGGGGATATTGGATGATTGGCCTATGGAGCGGCTCGAGGAACCTGAGGTGGATCCTAAGGAGGATTTTCTTAGAGATCAGGTGGATTCGGTAGGCTATACCATACTCACATTCCATAAAATCCATCCTATACATAGTCTAGATGTAACGGGTTGTTGAGATCCCAAGGAGTCACCTTACTAGGGCGAGTTTTGTTGGCACCTACTACCCCGATCGAGGGTTATCATAGTCTGGTCATCATTCTGTAACATGCTTGATAAGGATCTCATCAAAAATAGTTTTATATTTATAAAATTGTCTGGTACTGCATAGTATTTTTGGGATCCACATCTATGTTTTTCAATTATCTAGACAGATTTGAGTGCTTAATAGTTCTATTATATGTTATATCCCTATTGGGGTCCCAATCGGGAGGTAATGGATCGAAATGATCTCCTAGACCAAGAGCCTTCTTTTGAAAACGAGATTGAATGCCTATATAATCTTCAATGTGTTATCCTACCCCATGGGACGGGTCATCCCCTCCAGACATAGTGTTGATTCCCCCTTCTGGGTATATCTCAAGAACAACCATGTTTACTATAACGATGCCCGAAGGCATATCCATGATATCACCAGGTAAATCAGTTTGAATATATAGAGGACTGAAGAAAAGGGCATCTTACTACTCCCAGTAATAGATCATAACATGTGGGTAATCCTCCTTTGTAACACTACATAGTAAAGTGAATCTTTGGATGCATCATTGTTGGAGGGTCCGATGATAATCTAGTGATGTGGGGTGCTGTGTGACAAGAATTTTACCTAACTCTACTAGGAAATACTGCTAACTAGTATCGTAAAAGTGTTCCCTAATATGGGGTTAATCAAATTGGAAATTATGGATATGGTATTTCATCGTCCTAATGGTTTGGTTGAATCACAAGAGCTCATTCTGTGAGATGAGGTTCGGGATATTAAAGACTAAAGCTTCAATTGGTCATAACATCTTGGGGAAATGGTCTACCTTGATAATGTCCCAAAAATATCTCCACTCAAACTCATGATTTGACCCTTGGTTACCCAATTCTTTTTCTAGGGTAATTTTAGGGATAGGAAATGGCACTAACATGGATAGTAGAGATTGAGGACAAGATGGTGGAGAGTATGTTGTGAAAACTGAAAATGGATTTATATTCAGCTATCTCTAAGAGACTATAACGAAAGTATCACCACATCCTTGTATGAAGGACTCATGACCACTGATTCATGTGAAAAGGTGGTGGTCATTGGAATTTGATTAATCTAGTGCTCGTAATTAATTTGTCTCAAGACCAACAATTTGTGATCTATTTTTGTGGTAGATAATGGACATGTTGATGATAGAATGGATGTAACCGAAAAACCTGGAAAATAGAAAAATCTTCTTCTACATATATATACTTCCAGAGGGCTTAAGGGATCTAGGGAATATAACTTTTTGGGAGGATGAAGCTGATACACAGATTACTTACCCTGGCCCCTGACACATAGGATCTAAGAGATGGCCCCATCATTGATTTTCACACTAATTCAGTGTCCGAAATATGGATAGGTATGTCTATGATCTTGCGCTTCTCAAGATCCATCTTTTGGCAGTGAAAAATCTCCCTCCCAGCCTCAGGGTGGTTCATCATGGTGGGATAGATCTTAATATAGGGTAGACCTCAGTATGGGTTAGTATTAGAGGGAGGAGTACCATTTTGTGGATGGGATGGAGTGAAGAGACAACCCATTAAAATTTCAAACAGAATAGAAGAAGGACCTCTGTGTTTTAGTGTTCTAAGGTGGGGACGGACTCTGCTTCAGCGGGCTCTGAGAGTAGTGGTATAAGGAGGGTCTTCATACTGATAATACTGAAGATGAGGAAAACCTATGTGATGACAATCTATGGAGTGGGGAGGACCCCCATTGATGTTTGTAAAAACAAGTGGAGTCCATCATGTTGATTGGTGACATGGTGAGGAGGATTCTTGCATTGACAAACTAGTATGAAGGAAACATTTCTATACATGGGATCAGATGTAAATACCTGTAAAATTCAATTGAATTTTTTTCTTAATTTACTTTGGGATTTTACAAGAACGCAGTTTTTTACGGCACCTCATTCCGAGGCCCATTGTGCCCGGAATCATTTTCCGAAGTTTAGTTCGGGTACGTTCAGTGAACGAATGAGCGGGTTTTTCTATGTTTTGAATAGGTGCTCAGAATCGAATTCCAAGGGCACCGATGGAATCGCAGTGCCGGTAATTTCTTAGAAAAACCATTTCCGGAGTTACATTTTCTCGGGTGTGGTTTTTATGTTTTTTGGTTAAGTAATGGAATAAAATAAAATGGTGTGACCAATTTTTATTTTACTTAGAGCTGCTTAACCTAAGTTAAGTGATTGGGTGGGACCCACAATATCCTACCCACAAGGTATGATATTTTTGAGGTGGGGACCACATGAGCCACACCGTTTCTTTTCTTCTTAAACCCCCTCCTTTAATAAAGTAATGCACCCACACCCCTATTATGTGGAAGTCAACCCTTCTGTTTTCTGTTTATGAAACGCCTCAATTAATTTGGACGGTTAAAACGTTGCAATTAATTCATTTTAATTTTTTGTTTCGTTTTTGAATTTCAAACTCATGGCTTGAGAAATAAAATAAGACAACTCTTATTATATTAAGGGTTGTTGGGTTGTGAGAGGATTGGGAGAATTCTCTAATGTTCTTGAAGTTCTTCCTCCTCGATGAAGAAGGTGAAGAACACCGACCTCCGACGACGGACGAAGGTGAGAGACGCCATCCTCGGAGATCGACGACCCGATGTGCATCAACTCGTTCTTTATTTCTGTGTCAAAGGAAGGGAGACATCGTTCCTCCGCGACGCGACGATCCACCTTCTTCCGCGGAGATCAATTCCGCGACGTCCCATTCCGCGACAACCTCATTCAATGACTACGCTAGAGGTAGGGGTTTATTTTATTTGTTTGTACGTGATTACTTCCGTCGTTTCCTCCTTTTCAATTTGTTCCACCTGATACTGTAATAAAGGGAGGAGGTCGGACCGCACGAACACGGATGACCCTCCTCCCCATTGTTGGTTTGATTTTTTTGCGGCACGTGTAAGGCTGCGCGGTGCCGAAGCACCGCACGGAAAATATTAAAGGAAGTATGGAAAAGCGTTGCGCCGTCGTGCCGCGCCATTGAAGATGAACTAAATCGTGGCACCATCGCGCCGCACCGGACGGACCTAGGTTGCGGCTTAGGTCGCGGCAGATCAGGGACCAGCGGCCAGTTCCGGGCTGCTGGCATCGGAGTAGGGGGACCAGCCCATGTCGGTCCCGTGGCGGTAGCAGCCGGCCGGCCAGAGCGGGCCGACCGGTCAGGGGAAAAATGGTGGTTTGTAACCCCTGGTTGGCCAGCAGGAGCGGCCCACACCCCCCCCCCCCACATGGGGCCCGCAACTTCACTACGTGGGGGGCAGCGCCCCCCCCCCCCCCCTTCACCGTTTGGTCGTTACGATCGAGCCGCCTGGCCGCCTGGCCACCTGGACAGGCCGAGCGCGCCCAGGCCGGGCCGCTCCCGAGCCACCCACGCCGGGCCGGGCCACACCCAGGCCGGGTCGAGCCATGGCAGCCAGCCCGGGCCGCTCCCATGCGGCCGGACCTGGACTCGGGTCGGGTCGACCCAGTTCGGGCCGACCCGGGGGGTACCGGGCTGCGTCGAACCAGGCCTGAACCCCCTATTACCGGACCTCTCATGGTCTATTGCCCTTAACATGGACTGGTGACCTTCGATCGACACACCGTCAGCTGCGATTCGATCCTTGGATTGAGACGGTCGTTCGGTATATTACACTCAAGGTTTCGGAGAACATTGGGTTCGGCCGGGTTGGTTCGTACACAAAACCAAACGGGCCCTCGGAGCGGAAACACTTATAACATGAGCTCCGGAAATCCGATTGACGTGCCGATGACTTTGATGGATTCCTCTTAGTGAGACAGACCTTTTGGCTTGCTCCGCTAAATGGTTTTATGCAGTTGGAGTACGGTCAGGTTGGTTTTTACTTAAAAAGCAACCAGGTCCGTTGGACGAAAAGGCCAATAACTCTCAGACCGGGCATCCGATTGATGCGCCATCTATGACGATGAGTTCCTGTTGTCGATACAGAACATTTGGATACATCAACTCCAGACTATGTGTTAGTTGATGTATCATCCCCTCGGTTTGTGGAGCGGACCCTCCCGAATGAGCTTGCTGTAGCGGGAACCCTAGAGCTAGCTGCGACTGCGACGACGATGACGACTGTACAGAAATCCTCCGTGGATTAGACGGCGAAGACTACAGAACTCAGAGATCCTACATGGAGAATTTCTAAATATCCTGTGTGGGTCAGATCCTATGTGGGTCAGCGCTCAGCGGTCCTGTGTGGGCCAGCGCCGACAGATCATGTGTGGGTCCGATCCTATGTGGGTCATTGCCGGGGTTTGCTACCTATCGATCCTATGTGGGTAATGGCGGGGGTTAAGACCTATCGATCCTGTGTGGGTCTGCCGGCTTAGATTAATTAGTGGCAACATATGATCATCTCTATCTTCTTACGAAGAAGTATACCTGTGTGACATGAATCTTGACTTTTAATCCTTATCTTCGATAATATTGACTTGATATCCTGTGTGGATTATGTTTTTCTTTCCTGTGTGGATTGGGATGTGATTTCATGTGTGGACTGGGTTGAACTTGAGCTCGGATGTTGGAGCCGAACTGAAATTGATGACTTAGGTATATATATGGGCATATACCTAAGTAGTGTCGGATGTTACTTTGTGGTTGTATCTTTACATAGTGGATTATCCTTTGTGGATAATGGGAGACCTTTGGGGGTTTGGGGGTCCCTACTGAGTAGCTTATACTCACCCCTTCACGGGCTATGCCTGCACTATGTTGTGTTGGTTGCAGACGACAGATAGCGCTGATCGTGGTTGAGGCTTGGGAGCGAGTCGGTACCCGTAGGTGGACCACTGGTCGGGATGTACTCGGAGTGGACGGCTCGACTGAGGAGATGTGGAGGCTATATCTACCCACCCTTCAGGTGGGACTTCCAGTGGATGGCTCGAGGCTGCGGATTTACATTTCAATTGTTGTAATCCCTTTTTCAGTTATACTTTAATTTCAGTTTGGGTTTGTATTCTGGCCCCCTTACTTTTCCGCACTTACTTTGTACCCAATGTTTACTTAGTGTTTACTTCTACTTCTTTCTTTCTCTGTGGTGTTGGTTTACATTATAATTTCAATGCCTTCCCTTTTATCAGGAATTACGCCTTGGTGCTAGTCGCCAGCCCCTGGCCTATGGAAGGCGGCCTTGGGGTAGTTACGGCATGGGCCCCAAGGAAGGGTTGTGACAAAATGGTATTAGAGTAGTTTGGTTCTACTACAGAACTCTGGACTCTGATATTTCTTCTATGTGAAGCAATAGTGTTAAGGGTATTGAGTGTGGTTATCAGTCCAGGGAGTCCAGTCTTGGTGCGGCAGCCGACGTATCCGTACACCAGGACACTGGCTTCTGATTTCCGACATAATGAATGAAAACATTGATTGCATTGTGTTTCATGTTTTTTTTGTGATTACTTTGTGTCAGATCACCAGGAATACTGTTTGACCGTGGCACACCTGTTTCTTTTCATGATGGCCCCACGACGGCAGCCAGCTAGGGTTCCAAGCATTGTGCGTGACGACAGCCCACCGAGCGACGAGGCCTCGGTACAGGGCCCTATGACAGCAGAGGCACCGGCGGTACCTCTACCCGCCGAGCCACCGATGCTACCGGCCCCAACCACTGATGATGCACGTTGCCTTAGTGCACTGCACGAGTTTCAGCATCAGCGACCACCCAGGTTCCGCTGGGAGACGGACCCTCAGGCAGCCGTGGATTGGCTGGAGGCTGTTGTATGAGTTTTTAGGTTAGTTAGCACACCAGAAGACCTCATGGTGATCCTCGTAGCGAGCCTCCTACACGCGGAAGCAGGAATATGGTGGAGCTTGATGCTCCAGGTGCATGATGAGGCATCTCTCCTCTGGACGGACATTGAGAGCCTCTTCCGCTCAGAGTTTGACCCAGCCACCGTCCATGCGGTGCACATCTAGGTGCTTCTACAGCTGCGGCAGGGCAGCTTGACGGTCTCCCAGCACTCGGTGAGATTTACCGATCTCTCGCGCTATTCAACAGACAAGGTACGGGACCCATTCTTCCGGGCCCGGACCTTCGAGTAGGGATTAAGGCAGGAGATCAGGGAATCTCTGATCTCCCTCAGCATTCCGAAACAGGCAGGGGTCCTGGAGCGGGCCCTTCTCATCAAGAGCTTCCTTGATGAGCCTACATCAGCAGTGAGACCTACCGCAAGGCGGCATGTAGCAGCGTCTTATGCAGCAGGCATTCAACGGATGAATCATGGGTCTAGACAGACCAAACCCTCAAGCGGATGACCGCAGGACACTGGCTCAGTTGTTCAGGGCACACAGTGCGGAGCCAGTCTTTCGAGAGATAGATAGTGCTACGCATGCGGCGGGTAGGGCCACATGGCTCATGACTACCAGACCCGCCGTGCGGAGGAGCAGCAGAATGTTGAGGGGCCACCCAAGAAGAGGCAGAGGGTCGACTGTGGCGGTCCGCAGGGAGCAGGTGGATAAGGAAGAGGAGCTGGCCGAGCAACAGGTGGTGGTCTACGCTTTCAGGATCTACCACCACCACCCCAGGAGGTCCACCCCAACCATAGTGAGCTGGCGGGCAGAGACAGGCACAACTTCAGGTAGCGGAGCCTACAACCACAATGCACCCGAGATGATTCTATGTACTATATGTGTCTATTCCACCCTTTCTACAGTTCTTATAGACCCAGAAGCGAGTCATTCTTTCAATGTTCCTACCCTTGTACGGAGATCAAAGATTCCGACAGAGCTGTTGGCTCGATCCCTACGGCTAGAGACTTCTACGGGAGCAGACTCAAGGATTACGCACTGGTGCCGGCAGTGTGAGCTTACTCTAGGAGGCGAGAGCTTCGGGGGGGGGGGGGGGGATCTTCTTGTAGCATCGTCGATGCCTTACAACGTCGTCTTGGGCATGGATTGGTTATCTACAGTCCATGATCAGATTGACTGTATTAGGCGCAAGGTGCGGTGTGTACGCACCGATGGGAGCAGGTTCACCTTCACCGGCGATAAGGGAGACATTGCAGTGCAGGGTGGACTCTCACAGAGGAGCGGAAATCCCATCACTCATCAGTTGGATAGCCACATCCTTAGAGAATTTGACGTGCGGAGTCCTAGTTTTCCTGCAGTGGTGGATCAGTATGCAGACGTTTTTCTCGATGAAGTTCCAGGACTACCTACTCGCCGAGAGGTAGACTTTTATATTGATCTGTACCCCGGGACAGCCTCGATATCCACCCCATCCTATCGGATGGCTCCCGCCATGCTTCGAGAGCTACGGGTACAATTGGAGGACTTGCAGGGCAAGGGATTCATCTGACCCAGTGTTTCACCCTGGGCTTCCCTGATATTATTCGCCAAGAAGGCGGACGAGAGCTTGAAACTTTATGCCGACTATCATCGCCTGAACCAGGTGACCATGAGGAACAAGTATCTACTACCGAAGATTTATGACCTCTTCGATCAGCTCAAGGGACCACAGTGGTTCTCAAAGATAGACCTTAGATCAGGCTATCATCATCTCAGAGTTCGTGACGATGATGTGAAGAAGACGGCCTTCAGATGTCGGTATGGCAACTATGAGTTCATGGTTATGCCATTATGCATAACCAATGCTCCAGAAGTGTTCATGGGCCTCATGAACATGATCTTTCAGCCATACTTCGATCGATTTGTCATGGTCTTCATTGAAGGCATTTTGGTATACTCGACGACTGAGGAGGAGCACGCCTACCACTTGCGGGTTGTACTGGACACACTCAGAGAGCCCCAGCTTTATGGAAAGCTCTCGAAGTTTCAGTTCTGGATACGTGAGGTCCACTTCGTGGGAAACTTCATCTCTGAGGCGGGAGTTGCGGTGGATCCTATGAAGATTGAAGCAGTGCTAGTTCGGGAGAAACCCAAGAGCGTGACAGAGGTGCGGAGTTTCTTTGAACTAGCTGGGTACTACCGGAGATTTGTGACAGACTTCTCTAGAGTTTCGGAACCACTCTCAGCTTTGAGGAAGAAGTGGAAACCCTTCGTGTGGTCACACAGATTTCAGCAGAGAATCCAGGAGCTGAGATAGAGATTGACCAACGTGCCTATCTTGAGGCTACTGGAGGAGGGAGTTGGGTACGTAGTCTAGTACGAGGCATCAGTGACCTGACTCAGATGTGTCCTGATTCAAAAGCGGGCCGTGATCGCCTAAAGATCATGTCAGTTGAGGCAGAATGAGCAGAACTATTCTACCCATGACCTAGAGTTATCAGTACTGGTCTTCGCTCTGAAGATGTGGCGACAATATCTGATGGGTGAGCGCTTTACAGTATATTCTGACCACCAGAGTCTCAGGAACATCTTCTCATAGAAGGACCTGAACCTGAGACAGCGGCAATGGATCGAGTTCCTCCAGGACTATGACTTTGAGATAGTCTATACTCCTAGAAAAGGGAACGTAGTAGACGATGCTCTCAATAGGAGGACAGGCATTCAGCTACTTGGGGAGGCGACAGAGCAGCTAGCCGCTTTGCAGATATCCTTCATGGATAGCGATGGAGAACCCTTTCTTCAGTCACTCACAGTAAATCCTCCACCACTGTAGCAGGTCAGAGAGGCACAACATGGGTATGGGGACTGTGAGACGCGTTGTGCACAGATATACTCAGGAAAGGCACCAAATGGTTTCTATTTAGGAGAAGGGCACAACGTCCTTTTCAGAGGACGCACCTTGGTACCAGTTGCTTTACAGGAAGAGGTGCTGAGAGATTTTCACACTTCTCTTTTGGTGCTACATCCTGGAGTGGAGAAGATGTACCAGGATCTCAGATGACAGCACTGGTGGCCGGGCATGAAGAAGGTTGTGGCAGAGTTCGTTTCTCGATGCCTCACCTTACAGTAGGTGAAGGAAGAGAACCAGGTACCAGCAGGCTTGGTATAGCCCTTGGAGGTCCCGGAGTAGATGTGGGATAGGATATCTATGCACTTTGTGACTGGTCCTCCACACACTTCTAGAGGTCATGACTCCATTTGGGTGATTTTCGACCGACTCACCAAGTAGGATCATTTATTACCAATCAGAGAGGTGGGCTTAGTGGAGATCTTGGGACATCTCTATGTTCAGGTGATTGTACGACTTCATGGTGTGCCATCATCTATCATCTCCGATCGAGATGCTCGCTTTACTTCTCGTCTTTGGAAGGGGTTGCAGGAGGAATTCGGGATGCAACTTCGTCTGAGCACCGCCTTTCACCCTCAGACAGATGGTCAGACGGATTGGACCATTCAGACTCTCGAGGAAATGCTTCGCGCTTGTGTCCTCGTCTTTGGTCACAGCTGAGAGGAAAACCTACCCTTTGTGGAGTTCATGTACCACAACAGCTACCACTCCACCATTGGGATGGAACCATACGAGGTGTTGTACGGCCGACCTTATAGATCACATCTGTGCTAGACAGACCCTGGGGAGTCAGCGCTTGTGGGACCGGAGATGGTCCAGGCCACGACAGAGAAGGTCCAGGTCATCCAGGAGCGAATAAGGACAGTTTAGAGCCAACATAAGTCTTATGCTGACAGGAGGCGGAGGCCACTAGAGTTCTAATATAGCGACCACGTCTTCTTACGGGTCTCACCTCGACGTGAATTATGAAGATTTGGTCGGGGCGGCAAGTTGTCTCCATGCTTTATCGGACCATTCCAGGTGCTCACCCGGATTGGCGAGGTGGCTTATCGCCTGGCTCTACCACCTCAGTTGCACCGGGTGCACGAAGTTTTCCACATATCCCAACTGAGTAGATACGTGCATGAACCAACGCATATCATTGACCATGGGGAGCTGGGCATTGATGATGGGGTGACTTTTGCGGAGGTCCTGGTAGAGATTGAGGATCGACAGGAGCAGGTCCTATGTGGACGGTCTATTCCTCTAGTGCGTATCAGATGACAGCCCGGGAACCTCTAGGAGAGCACTTGGAAGCGGGAGGCTCAGATGCATGCTCAGTACCCACTTTTGTTTCCCTAGTCTTTGATGTATCTTTATGGGCATGTAAAGCCATGAGGAGGGAGTTTTGTAAAGACTCGTAAAATTCAATGGAAATTTTTTCTTTATTTTCTTTGAGATTTTACAAGAACGCAGTTTGTGACGGAACCTGATTCCGAGGCCCGGTTTTCCCAGAATCATTTTCCGAAATTTAGCTCGGGTACATACAGTGAACGAATGAGCGAGTTTTTCTAACTTTTAAACCGATGCTTGGAATCGAATTCTGAGGGCACCGATGGAATCGCAGAATCGATAATTGCTTAGAGACACCATTTCTGGAGTTGCGTTTCCTGGGGTGTGGTTTTTATGTTTTTGGGTTAAGTAATGGAATAAAATAAAATGGTGTGACCAATTTTTATTTTACTTAGAGAATCTTAACCTAAGCTAAGTGATTGGGTGGGACCCACAATATCCTACCCACAGGGTAGGATATTTGTGAGGTGGGGCCCACACAAGCCCCACCATTTCTTTTCTTCCTAAACACCCTAATTTAATAAATTAATGAACCCACACCCCTATTAAGTGGAAGTCAACCCTTCCCTTTTCTATTTATGAAAGGCCTCAATTAATTTGGATGGTTAAAACATCGCTATTAATTCATTTTAATTGATTGTTCTGTTTTTGAATTTCAAACGCATGGCTTGAGAAATAAAATAATACAACTCTTATTTTATTAAGGTTTATTGGGTTGTGAGAGGCTTGGGAGAATTCGCTCAAGTTCTTGAAGTTCTTCCTCCTCGATGAAGAATGCGAAGAACACCGACCTCCGATGAAGGACGACGGTGAGAGAAGCCTTCCTCGAAGATCGACGACCCGACGCGCATCACCTCCTTCTTTTTTCCACGTCAATGGAAGGGAGACACCGTTCCTCCGCGATGATCTGCCTTCTTCCACAGCGATCCATTCCGCGACGTCCATTTCCGCGACTACCTCGTTTGACAACTACGCTCGAGGTAAGGGTTTATTTAATTTTTTTGTTCGTGATTACTTCCGTCGTTTCCTCCTTTTCAATTTGAGCCGCCTGATATCGCAATAACGGGAGGAGGTCGGACCGCACGAACACGGCCAACCCTCCCCCCCTTGTTGGTTTAATTTTGTTGCGGCATGTGTAAGATGGAGCGGTGCAGAAGCACCATTCGTAAAATATTAAAGGATGGAAGGAGAAGCACGACGTCGTCGCACCACGCCGGATGGACCGAGGCCGCAACGGAGTAGGGACCGGCGGCCAGTTCCGGGCCACCGGCGTCGGAGCAGGGGGACTGGCCCCTATTGGTCCTGTGGCGGTAGTTGCCGGCCGGCCAGGGAAAAACCGGTGGTTCGTAACCCCCGGTTCTCCAGCAGTTGTGGCCCCCCCACATGGGGGTCGCGACTTCACTACGCGGGGGGCAGCCCCCCCCCCCCCTTCACCGCTCGGCCGTTACGGCCGAGCCGCCTGGCCGCCCGGCCACCTGGCCGGGCCGAGCGCGCCCAGGCCGGGATGCCCAAGCCGGGACGGGCCGCGCACAAGTGGCCAGACCTGGACCCGGGTCAGGTCGACCCGGTTCGGGCCGACCTAGGGGGTACCTGGCCGGGTCGAACCGGGCCCGAACCCCCTAGTACCAGACCTCTCACCGTATTTTCGCCTTAACATGGATTGGGGACCTCCGATCGACGCACCGTCAGATGCTATGCAATCCTTGGATCGAGATGTTCGTTTAGGTATATTACACACAAGGCTTCGGAGAACTTTGGGTTCGGCCGGGTTGGTTTGTACACGAAACCAATCGGGCCCTCGGAGCGGAAATGCTTATAAATTTAGCTCTGAACGTCCGATTGACGTGCCAACGACTTTGATGGATTCCAATTATTGAGATGGACCATTTCTCTTGCTTCACTCGAGATTTGGATACAGTTGGAGTACGGTCAGGTTGGTATTGACTTAAAACCCAACTGGGCCCCTGGGACGAAAAAGAAAATAACTCTCAGACCGTGCGTCCGATTGATGCGCCGTCTGTGACGTTGAGTTCCTGTTGACGATACAGAACTTTTGGATACATCAACTCCAGACTATGTGTCAGTTGATGTATCAGCCCCTCATCTCATGGAGTGGGCCCTCTAGAACAAGCTTGCTACGTGCAGGAACCCTAGAGATGGCTGCGACTGCGACGACGATGATGACTGTACAGAAATCCTCCGTGGATTCGATGGCGACGACTACAACACTCAGAGATTCTACGTGGATCAGTGCTACCTATCCTGTGTGGGTCAGATCCTGTGTGGGTCCGCGCTCAGCGGTCCTGTGTGGTCCAGCGCCTACAGATCCTATGTGGGTCGATCCTGTGTGGGTCATTGTGGTGGTTAGTTACCTATCGATCCTTTGTGGGTCATTGCGGGGGTTAGTACCTATCGATCCTGTGTGGGTCTGACGGCTTAGATGAATCAGTGACTACATCTGATCATCTCTATCATCTTTTGAAGAAGTATACCTGTGTGAGCTAAATCTTGACTTTCAATCCTTATCTTCGATTAGATTGACATGATATCATTTTTGCATTACGTTTTTCTTTCCTGTGTGGATTGGGATGTGATTTACTATGTGGACTGGGTTGAACTTGAGCTCGGATGTTGGAGCCGAGCTGGAATTGATGACTTAGGTATATGTATGGGCATATACCTATGTAGTGTCGGATGTTACTTCATGATTGTATGTTTCCTTAGTGGATTATCCTTTGTGGATTCTGGGAGACCTTCGGGGGTCTCGGGGTCCCTACTGAGTAGCTTATACTCACCCCTGCACGGGTTGTGCTCGCACTACGTTGTGTTGGTTGTAGACGATAGACAACGCTGATTGTGGTTGAGGCTTGTGGGGAGAGTCGGTACCTTGAGGTGGACCACTGGGTTGGACGTACTCGGAGCGGACGGCTGAACCGAGGAGCTTCGGAGGCTATCTGTACCCACCCTTCAGGTGGGACTTCCAATGGATTGCTCGAGGCTACGACTTTACTTTTCATTTGTTGTACTCCCTTTTTTAGTTGTAATTTACATTCAGTTTGGGTTTTTATTATGGACCACTTACTTTTCTGCACTTACTTTGTACCCAGTTTTTACTTAGTGTTTACTTCTACTTCTTGCTTTCTCTGTGGTGTTGGTTTACTTTATAAAGGCAATGCTTCCCTTTTATCAGGAATTACGTCTTGGTGCTTGTCACCAGCCCCTGGCCTATGGAAGGCGGGCTTGGGGTAGTTATGGCACGAGCCCCGAGGAAGGGTCAGGACATCAGAAGAATGGTGATGACCTTTATTATAGGTGTAAAAAAGATGGGGAGGAACATCTCTTGGACAGATGGTGGTGGCCTAGGGAGGACCTACATGATAGATGCGATATCAGGGAGAACATTCTTATTGAATGTCATGATCATGGGTCAGCACACAACAAATTTTTCTCACACCAGTGATCAGGATAGTTAATCAATTATGTTTATGGGTTGGATGGGGCCTCAACCTTGACTGGAAATGGATGTTCTCATGCTCTATAAGAATGATTTTCTCCTACTCCATAGTAACAGGTGATGATATTGTGCAGTAGTGGTGGCTCGGGCCACTAAATCCATAGAAGATGACTCCCCTTGGTGGGCATCCTATCGAGATTTCACTCGGCCTTGGATCTAGGATAGTTGAACCGGGGTCGACTATTTAGAGGTAGAGTCCACCTTTTTCGTGGCCTAAGAGACTAGAATGTGGTTTTGATGCTACCTTGTGGGAGAACTCATTGGCAATTTCCTGGATAAAGTCAAAGTCAGACTGACTCAAACATCCCATACCTTTTCAATGCAAGGGGGTGATTCATAATGGCATTCTGGGTAGAGGTTCCAAAAATGATTGAAAATATAAGTGGGGAGAAGCATCTCATGGCACATCCAATTGGGGTGGCGGTGATGTTGAGGCACAAAAACCTCCAAGTCTTAGAGATCTATATCGCGTGTTAGTATTAACACTTTTTTTGAATAATTGAACATGATTATAAATAACCCTCTATTAATAAATTTAATATAGCAATATAACGTGTGAGATCCCAATAATTATTATAGCATATGACGCCATGGTAGATGGTATCAGTGAGAGATTATTGGGATGTAATTTCCCCTGCCCTGCATCTGTGGGCGGGAGGTGATTGGTTTCCTATATCATATTCTAGAGTCCTATAGATAAGGAAGATTAATCCATCAGTACAGAGAGTAGAAAATTAAATTCCACTTACCTAGTTCCATTTACTCTTCCAGGGAAGGATATAAATATCCACACTGAAAACCTCACAGAAAAGGATTCCCAATGATTAAATACTCCCATTTCGAATGAGTTTCTTTCTAGACCCACTACTCTCTTTGGAGGACCTGAAACCATACTACTTGATCTAGTTACTTTCTTATGTGTTGATTCCATTATTTCTACCAATCTATATTTTGAGGAGAAGAAATTTAGATTGGGTTCATCGTTTATATTTCTGATGCTTTCGTTGGGTCTATGCATCATCTCGGGGGACATGCTGATTACTGCATTGTATTCCCACTTTCTAGCTGTTAAAAATATTCACCACATTCCTGGTGATGTTTGATCCATGATCTAAATTTGATGATGGGATTTTAGTCTCTTTTTTCTTGGCTTTCTCCTTAGAATTCATCTACCAGTTCGAGTCTCCCTTAAATATTAATATGTTTTTCATGACAATCTTTTAGGGGTCATGTAATTATGGACACAATTTAATTAAATTACTTCTCTAAAGATATTCCTAATGGTCAATTCATATTAGTTATCTTCAGCCAAGATATTTGTTACATTTGGAATTTTTGGTGTGTTTAGACATTGAAATACTAGAACACCAAGATTTCCCATTGATAGGGAATCTAGAGGTTATAAAATCCCAAGGCATCCCACATCGACTGTGGGGTATCTTATTATAGAGGCAAGTCTCCAAGGATTTCCCTTACATCCAATGTTTATCATTAGGTATGTTCCATGTTTAATGTCTAATAGGGACATTTCAGATGAATCTAAATACTGATAAGAGTAGATTAGATGGGTACATCAATAAGAGGGAACACCTGTAAGGATTCTCAGATGGATGGATCAAAACACCCAAGGATGATGGACCATGGATTAGGTGTCCAAAAAAGGAATATATCACACTACAAAAGTTGATCTGGACAACATAATTATATGATCATATAATGGTGGGACCCAACGATGGGGAAAAAATGGTTTTCCATTGGCTGAGATTGAATCTCATGGAGGCTTCCTACGTAACTTGTATAGAAGACATTTATAAAAACCATATTGTTTGAATGGGTGGTTTGGGGTTTATACACTAAGACTGACTAGATTATGCAAGGAGAAATGAAAAGGATAGAGCTTATGCATGGTTAGCGGACCAAATAGATAGCATGAATTCTGTAGAACATGGCTGCTTGGGGAAAATCCTTATGGATATGGATGAAGTGTCGAATGGTGAGAATCAATGATATGAAAGTATTGTAAAGATTATGGTGTTGTTCTTGAACCTCAAATATGATTCCTACATATTCCAGTCACTGGGAATCAATGTCCATGTTCTTTAGTGGGGTGATTGAACACCTAAAGAGGCATCCCAGGACAATGGAGCACATTGATAAGGGAAAAATAAGTAGAACAACCTGGGCATGGAATGATCATCAAGCTACACAATGGATCTAGGGATATGTTAGGATTGGAAATTAGTGATGGTCTTAAACCTCATGGAGGGTTCATAGGCATCCTTATGGTAGGGAATCAATGTCCTTTTAGTTCAGAAAAAGAGGAATATAATTGGGGTGTTCACAAAGAAGAATGAATCAGAGACTTGTTGGTGCTTACACAAGATAAGCATCCCATCACAAGATATATACTATTTGTTAGAGGATTATGGATTTGATGTGGGGTTTATGCATGGCTATCTACCTATGGGGTCAGAACAACTCAATGAGGTAACCACAAGATATATGTCCCATCAAGGGATGATGTCACATCAAGAGGTTTCATACCTATGAAGGAGCACCAGAGTTTACCATTGGTTGGGACTAAACCTCATAGAGGCATCCTGTATAACCTATATAAAAGATATAGAGAGATAACAACCCACATAGTTCAAGAGATGCAGTTTAAGATCATGCAGGATGAATAGTGATCCGGCCTGAAATTTTCGGGATAGATAGGTTATGGGGATGAACCTCAGAGAGTTTTCCAACATATCCTAGTGATAGGGAATAAAATCCCATGTAGTTCGGTGGATAAGGGGAGTGGGGCTTACATGATAAAGAGTCATATAAAATATATTATGTTTAATTATTACTATAAGCCCATGTGAGTCATTATTTGTGTGAAAAACAAGAGGCAACAATAGACCTTATTATCACATCTTGAAAGGGGCATCAGTGAAGAGTGGAGTAGGTATTACACATGGTTTGAAACCCAATATGAAATGGGAGCATACGCATGGTTCGTGGCCAAGGGAATGGAATTTTGGGACTTACTCTGAGAAGGAATCTTGAGGGTAATTTCCAGATGTACTAGGAGGATACAGTCATTGTACAGGGAGAGCCCTATCATGTTGGGTCTGTGCTTACATAGATACTACTCCAAGTGTGCATGAAGAAAAACAATATAGGGAGAGGGGGAGTGGGGGGGGGAGGAGAACTGGTTCCCATACCCATCATGGGTTTCACAGTACATTCACTCATTCGGTGTTAAAACCATATAGTCATGTGTCGAGGATGACAGTGCATGGTTGATTAAGATCCTACAGATCAGATAATGAAGAAATTCTCCTAACCCATAGCCCATACATAACATTTACCAAACCACACTTAGGGATTGGATGGCCCATGAAAGACCATGTGTTAGCAAGATGGAGGAGGAGTACATCAATGGTTCCACATTAGCATAGTTATGCAATGAGCCGATATCTATTAGCATACCTATGCGAAGAAGTATTACATAAAGAAAAACAACATGAAATAGAACTCATAGGGACTAGGAAATCACTACATGTAAGCCTATAGGGATACACGGATGAGGTACACACAAGATAAGGGTGTTGCACACAAGAAGAGGCCAGACATGGAACTTTAGGGAAAAGACAGTGCATTGAGCCCATATAGAGAGGTTCATGCATGATTGAAGGATGACACATAAGGTGATGGTCTGTACTCATTATCAAGGGGTTTTTTCACTGGATAGAATCCTACACACAATATGGAATTATTCACCCAATACTGACCTGACACAAGGGAAATATTTCATGCCATAATCTTCTTTTTCACCCAACTACCATAGAGTAAAATGAAATAGGTGAGTGTCTAGCGTTAGTGGGACCACCAAATGAAGTACCCATAGGGGACCTATCGTGTAAGATCTAGTACCTTGAATCCATGCCTTTAATGCAGTCATGGAGGTGCTTGTCTCAAGTGCAATAGAGCAGCAACAGAACTTTCGAAATGTTACCCCTATGTGAGGGGGTATGCTTTTATTTATTGGAAAAAAATCTCGACGACAACATGCAAAGTGGAATGCACAGAATAAGTTATTCGATGACACATTGGGTGAAAAATAATATTATGTGTCGGTCCAAATTCTTGTCCGCCTCCCTGATTTCAACAGCGCACACGACATTTCCATTTTTGAGGTTCATGGCATGGAAGAACCCATTTGATGTCACATTTAATCATGAAAGAATCATTCATGTGTCGTTCATTTTTGCACACATGCATCAAATCATGCATGAAACTCCATTACTCCTTGGGATCATCTGTATATTCAAAATATATCCTCCTTTTTTATATATACACCCATTAATGGCCTGAAAAGAAATTATGTGCCAAAAATAGATTATATAAATTTTTATAAAACTATTATTATAGTAAACCAATATTTTCAAACATTAACAATAATTAAATTTTTTGGAATGTATAATCATTATACTAATAGACACCCAAAGACAATTGATGGTATAGTTACTTATAAAACATGTAAACATTAACACTGGATCAAAAGTGAGATAAATAATCTCTCACTAGCTTCTTCTTGACTATCACCCTTCTTATACATATTAATCATATTACATTTCATCATAACCTAGGAGAAATCTAACATGAAAGGGGTGAGATGAAATTCTTAGAAAGGAAAATAATGGGGGACATGTAAACATAAAAATGTGAATACTTGTATAATAATGTGATTGTGAAAATATAATATCATGACCTATATATCAAAGATAATTTTAGAGATCCTAGAATAAAGATTGGTAGTTCTTAAGTCGTGAATCATAATTAAATAGATAACATAATCCATGAAATCATTATTTAGGAATAAAACATGGAATTATGTCAAATACATAAGAATATAATGATTTAAATTGTAGCCAAGGAGTATCTTCCAAGACCATATTAGTACTACGGGTTAACTTCCCATACCATCATAGTAGTAATGGTCCACTCCCATGTACTTTTTAGTATCTTTAGTTCACACCTAAAACCATTTTAGTAGTCATGGTTCACTCACATGGCCATCAAAATAGTCATGGTTCACTCATAAAACCATATTATTTTATCTCAAGAGATATAAAACATTATCCCATGCATTGAAGGAAGATATATTTCACACCTATCACATAAAGAAATCCAAAAAACATATTTCACAAGATCACTAATAAAATTTCATAAACTGTGAAATAAAATGTGTTTAAAAAACATGTTATATAAGGCCCCACCCTTAAACATTACTTAATCTTGAGTTACTTCAAGAATACACGATGAGGATCTTTTCAGGTTTAGATTTTTAGAGAATTAGATCATAAAACATGCATTACATTCCACATCTTAAAAAAGTGGTTACATAAAGATAGTATTCATTTTTCCCATCAGTTGAAACATATTTAAAATAAAACATGGATTCTTTCTTGACACTTCATTGACACTATCATCACATCATGTACCTTTCCCTTGACCTGTGAAAAAAATTTCAAAAGCTTGGGATGAGCATAAAAAGCTCAGTAAGGGATATAAAAATATGGAAAGGAAACATGAGTACATATATACATAAGAATGAAATCATACATTACCCATAAAACAAAATCACTTTAACATACCTCATCAAATCATGAATAAATCATAGAAATCATAAGACATAAAGGTAACTTGAGGCATTCATAACATTCTTACGTAGGGAGTAACCCTCTTGGTTATGTTTGGAATACCCATCATAGTATATTCCTTAAATCTCTTCGGAGAATCCTTACTGTTTAACTCCTTCGCGTTACCCAATGCATTGGAGAGATATATCAGGATCACCCACCCTTAGTTTATCACGGAACCACCCGTCTTCATAACAATGCCCAAGAACCATAACATAATCGTATCACATAAAACATGCATAAAGGAAACATAACATTTCCACTTTTCAATCACAAGATATAAATACAAAACATTAGTATAAAAACATAATGAAAACCATTTTCAATACCAAAATAAAATAAAAGTAAAACAAGGTATTTATTTTTCATTCAAAAAATGTTATGGCTTTTAGATGAATCTGAAACTCAAATAATGGCCACGGAGGCGGAAAAGTCGTTGTCTCCGTATACGTATGACAAAAAAACGTTCCCTTTTTTCGTTTAGTAAATGCTTCGTATAAAAATATTCCTTTTTAATAAACATAAAATTAAAATAGGTTTATACACCGTATAAAAGAAAGTTGTGTATAAAACAAAATATTCCTCAATGAAAGGAGATTGTGACGATGTCCCTTACCTCGGGTCCGAATTGACTCGATCTTTCTTTAACGTCCTGAATAATAAACTTGAGTTAATTTCTACTTGATTAAGAACCCTTTTTCAAGTTAATTATTCCTTTTATATAACTTATTACTATGTTACGAACACTATGTAATTATTTAAGTTAATAATGGTCGTTTTGTCGATAATTGGTACTTGAGTCCAAAAATAAACTCTTTATAATTACAAGTTGTTCAGGTGGTAAAATATCCATTATATCCATAATTATATTCATGATGTAGATATCATATATATCATATATATCCAGTATATACATTAAATTATAATATTACATAACATTTAGAGGTATGAAATGAAATGCAACGTTTGTGGAGACGGTAAGCCGTACGTACGCATGAATGCTACTTCCATTTATATTTCATATTTAATGGAATTAAAACATAATGATACATAATAGTGTTATAATTATAGTATGGTATCATTTATAATATCATTAAATCCATCCTTTATATGTACCACATATGGTATTAACGAATCAGATCACTTTGAGGGGCGGTAGTCCGCACTTCCTAAAATGAAGATATCGCGTTTAATCATAATGGAAACCATAAAGGTATGCCATAAATGAAAAATAAAGAATCTTAAGTAAAACATAAAAATATTATATATCATATATAAATATAGTGACATATTAATGTCCACCTTTGAAGGTGTTGTATGAGTGTTGAACAATCATCGTTTCGTGAGGCAGATTTTCGCCATCCACAGAAACATTTTGTTCTTTAACCATTAGATGTAGGTGTGTGTAAGTGTAGCTCAAATAATACTTATAACAACACCCTAGTATATTTAAGATACTGGTGTTGTTATAAAATAAAGGAATGAAAAGAGTTTAGGGGTTTGGAGAAGCGAAATAAAGCATAAGAACACAAGAGAAAACACTACCTTCAAAACGGGTAACTCTTTTTGATTTGAGCTCAAAGGCTTCCTTGGAAAGACTTCTGCCCACATTTAGGCTTCTAGAAGTAATATATTTATTTTGAGAGACAAAATGGGTAGGGGTTGGCCGAGCCAAAGGCTTGATAGGTGTGGGTAAGGTGGTAGAGGTGGGGGCCTTTTATAAGAGGAGAGGAGGGGGAATCATGGAAAGTTATAAAAGGTTACATTATTATAAATATATTTTCGGATTTAAAAGGTCCCAAAATAATATATTTCTTGGATACGGTGATAAGAGTTCTAAATACATCCATCCAATAGGTTTTTGACTTGTTTAGGTCTAATATTTTACATTATCTTTTCAATTTATTTAAATCATTAAATAATGAGGTAATCACTACATCATCATGGTGTCATAAATAATTTAATATATTTAATGTCTACAAATTATAAAACAAATATAATGATTTAGGAAATATTTTTATCTTTTTAATGAATATTTATAGTCTAAAATATGACTTGTATATCCCCATTTAAAAATTGTTTTAGTAAAACAACTCATGTTTGTGACATTTTTATTTTAACTTTAAATAAAAAGTTATTAAGGTCATTTTCCTACCAAAGTGGCTCCATGGGGACCCCAAGTCGACCCATGGATTTTCCTGGTCGGCCATGACACATCCAATAAGGGTAGGACATGTTTCTAGGTCATTTCATATTATTAAAACATTATTATTACCTTAAACTACACTAATTACTTCTAATCGCGATTAAAAAGTTACTATTCACCAAACAATTATTTTAATCCCATTGAACCATATTTTACATCTTAATGAAAACCATGAATATTGGATTTTTTAAATTAAAAACATAGAGGTGGTAAAATTTGATTCAAACAAAAAATCAGTTTTTTAAGTACCACTTAGTGGTTTCACTATTCATCAAAAATTGAAGCTTTTCAGAAAAAATACCAAAACATCGCCCTAAGCTATATTTGATATTCATAATTCAAAAATGATGTCTATTTTACAAAATTCAAAACATATAAGTTACATTAATTAATTTAATAATTAATTTCCACTGTCAAAACAAATATCATGTTTTTATGAAATAATATGTATCAAAAGATTGACACTAGTTTAAGTCCAATTTCAAGGTGAAATTAATTTCAACGACCACTATTAGATTAAATGGCAAAAATATATTCTAATTTAACTTTAAAACCAATTCAAAAGATAATATAATCATATAAATAATTTAGATTAAAAAGTGGTTTTGAATTAAAATACAACATTTTTCACTATTCATTAAAAAAATGAACTTTATCGGAAAAATTCCAAAAATTTACACAAAGTAAATTTTGATGTCTTTATTCTAAAGAAGAAATTTATTTGGTCCAAAATAATGTATATGAGTTACATGAACTATATTTAATAACAGTTCGCCATCAAAAGGTGATAAGTGGACCTTTAGTGAAAATTAGAGTATTTATGCCTAAAATTGAATTCTTTTCGTATTTTAATCCTTTATCATTTTTTGAATAAATTTAAAAACATTTAACAAACATATGAAATCATATTTTTGTTATTTATATTCATTCACGCCAATACAACGACTACGTGTTAACTACTATTTAAAATAATATTATTTTACTACTACTGTGCAACATAAGATTTCAAAGAAACTCTTTGTTGCGTATCGGGTATGCTATCGTACATATCAACCCCTTTAAAGTAAAATTAATATTTAATTCATAAATATTAATAAATATGAAAATGTTTTATTCTTTATTTACCTGGGATGTTACATGTTAATATATCAAAACCTATTGAAAAATAGAGGTTTCATAATTATTTCATCAAAATTATAACTGCTGAAAGAGTAAATGATTTCATATACATTTAACTCATGAAGAATAAATGGGTTCCATAATGAACCTAACATTAAGTATAACCCATTCATAAATTTTTTAAATGGAACCATTATAATGGAATGATTAAAATAAATAGATTTCATCCTAGAAGGAAAATACTTTTTGAAATATATTTTATAATAATTTCTTGTGGTAAATATCCCTTTGTTTTGAAAATGATTTTTTCATACATAAAAAAAGTTGAAAATATTTTTCAAAGGAAAGTAAATTGAAAACATATATATAATGCGTGAAATCATTTATAGAAGATTTATTCTTGAAAAATAATAATATAATATTAATAATTTTTTTTTAAAAAAAAATCGTCTATAACTCCTTGAAAAATTAAAAAAAAGTGCTAGAACTTTCTAAACCATTCTACTTAAAAACGTATAAAAGATGTTTGAAAGCATTTTGGAAACCAATTTTTCTGAAATTATATAAAAGATGATTCAAAACATTAAAAGAACCATTTACATTTAAAATCTCTTTTTGAAACATTTTCTTAAATATTAACCTTTTAAAAATTTAAAGGGAGCTACATTGAAGTGACACCAGGTAAATCCTTACATGGCATATGAGGTGAGAAGAACATTATTTTAGCACTGTAAAAAAGATGAGAAAAGTTACTTGATTAGAAAGTGACAAGAATATACATTTTGAAATATTGAAAAATATAAAAATGAAAATTTTTACTTTAAATATAATAAAAAAATGTTATATTTTTCTTGGAAATCATTTTTTAGAAATCCTAGATTTCTGATCGAAAAGAGGGTTAAGTTGGGGTTCCGAAAAAATATAATTAATATATAATATACCAAAGAGTAAAAAATATTAATAATACATTCATATAGAATGAATAAATATCAGATAATAAAATTCATGAATATTCTTGATATATGGATCAGAATATTTCATTAAATGAAGTATAAACATAAACAACCTCGAAATGTAATGAGATTTTCTAAATAAACACTAATAACATGGTATAATCGGTTCATACAATAAATTTAAGGAATATAAATTATATAAATAATATAATATCATGAAAATAATGATATTAAATATATTTCATGATAAAATGAAATATATGCACCTTGGGAAGAGTTTAGGTGCGTAAATATCATGAGCCTGAATAAAGGAAAATTGAGACAAATAATTTTACCAATTTTTTTTTTACTTTTGGAACATAAACACCATTAAATAAGGATTATATAATAGATATGTTAATACCAACAAATTAAGGTATTATAAAACTGGGATGTACATTCACCCCACAAGAGGAAATAATAGGGAACATAAAATGTATCTTACATAAATTAAATGCGAGATGAAATTCCCCTTAACTTGTGTTTTACTTTCTCCATAATCGTACAAGATTAATGTATAAGAAATATAAGTATATAATAAATATTTAAAAAAAACATATTCTAATATCCATTACTATATATCGTATTATTTTGACTTTATATTACATTATTTTTAATAATCATTTGTTAATGTTTCACTTCTAGTAATATTCTCTTTGTTAATCGCATGTGTCTTAAATTGTTATGTCATTTGTCCTTATAGTTATATCATGATTTCAGAAATTATATCATGATATAAATATCACATATATCTATTATATTTATATTTTAATAATCTATATATTAATGAATTATGAAATGGAATACACCATTTATAGAGATGGTACATCATACGTACACAAGATTGTTGTTTCTGACTATATTCTCAAATTGAAAGAATGAAATAAAATGACATATATATATTTTTGAATATATATATAATTAAAAAATTACCATTATTATATTATATATATTTTAAATTATTTCCTTAAACCCATATCTAAATCATTTCATGTTGTGTGTGAATGAATCACATCTCTTTGAGGGTGCAGTAGCCCATACTTCCTGAAAATATTTTATCATATTAACTCCAAATGGGAATTACAAAGGTATGTGTTGTAAATATGAATATATAATAATTAATACATAATATATATTATATATAACATATATATATATATATTCAGTCATAATGGAAACCATAATTGTATGTAATAGAAAAATGAAAAGTCATTGTTCCGTGAGGTAGTAGTTTTCCATGCATAGAAATTGTATGTTCCATATCAATTAGATAGAGTCGTATTTAAGTTTAGGTAGAAATATTTTCATAAAAAACTCTATTATATATAGGATACTTGTTTTATTAAATAATAATGGAATAAATTGAGTAGAGAGGGTGATGAAGTTAAATAAATGAAATGGCCTTGTGAGAAGTTGTTACCTACAAATTGGGTAACTCTTATTGGTTTGTAACAAAAGGCATAATTGAGAGGGCTTTTACTAAAGGGAGTAATCAAGGTAGATGTTTGAATATTTTATAGGATATTTGGGTAGATTATGGCTGACCATAAGAGGATTTATAGGTGTGAGGAATTTGTAGAGATGATGTCCATTTATAGTGGAGGACGAGTGACACTCTTGTAAATATTTGAAGAAATAATTCCACCAGCATATTTGATGTTTTAGGTGGATCCAATAATAGACCAAGGTCATGATAACTGATTATAGGTTCCATATATTGATATAAAGTCGGTTTTGGGAAAGTTTCAAATCCGTTTTGGCTCTTAAATTATATGTTTTGTACTTAATTAAGCCACCTTATCACTTAATTGATGTCATTAGTTTTTATTACTTTCACTAATTTATTTTTCCAAAAATTACTTTATAAGAAATTATAAATTATTTTAATTTCAAATATTGAACCCATTTTACCAAATTATAATTATAGAAGTGTAAGTAATTAATTTAAAATTAATCTTATTGTCAAGACGGTACTGCATGTATTTAATGTAAAACATAGTCCATGTTTTATATGTTTGTATATATAATATCAAAGTAAAAATGGATAAAATGAAGTAAATTGTATCAATTAATAATATTATTATCTCTATAAATTATAAACCATTTAAAAAGATGTTTTCTCATTAGCAATGAATTAGATGAAATATCAATTTTGAATTACAATCTAGTTTTTTTTTCTTATTCATTAAAATATGAAACCCTTTTTAAAGAAATACCAAATTTTATCCTAAACTAGTTTTTTATGTTTCTATTTAAAAGATAATTTTTATTGTGACATATTAAATCTATAAATTTTCCAAAAAATTGTATTTAAAATGTGTTGTCCATTAAAAGGTTGGAAAATGCTTTAATAAAAATATTTTTTTATTATGCATAAAATTAGGTTTGTTCTTATCTTATTTCTATAAAATATATTAGATAAATATAAAATATATTTTAATGAATATATAAAATTATTATTACATTAATATCATTTACAAAAATTATTTAGTATCATTTTAATTGGTTAAAATTTCATTGTCCCTATGAAAATATTTTCCCTTATATTCAATCTATTTTCATATTCATAATTGGTAACCTATAAATTCTTCTTATATTTCTGTACACTACATATTTCAATAATTTTCATAATACTATTCATATTGATAAATATAATGGCTAGGTTATATTGCATTATTATAATTTTTTTAATAATATATTAATTTTAGGTTACGTTCAGTATTTCATTTTATAAAATCCATCGAGGAAGGAAAATCATGCATGTAATATACAATTTCCTTGTTGTTCCATATAGAATACACCATTATTGGATTTCAAGTATCATACGCCAGGACTTATTCATGTTAAAGGAATGTTTAACTTAGTAAAAATCTATTTTTAGTGTTTTGTGATGTTAAAGATATCCAAATATTAAACTAATTCGAAAACAAATCACCAAAATCTTTGGGTGTTACATTAACCCCCCCCCCCCCATTAAATTAATTTCAACCTAAATATTCATCTAAGATATATATGTTTTAATACTTGAATGTTTCATTCATAGAAACCCACTTCGTAAAAATGGATACAAAAATATCCCTTTAAAATGGAAACTTGGAAGCATAACGGTAACCCAAAGTAACATATAAATGTGTTTCAACATAGGAGAACATAGGTTGGGAGTGAAGATTAGACCTATAAGAAAAGAAAAATTATTTACAGGGAGTGATTTAGGTCATCAATATCAATCAACTGAATGATTAAAAGAATGTTGTGGGCCTAAAATTTCTAACATTCTGACGATTTAAAAGGCCATATACTCGTTGAAAATTGGGTATTATGAAAAATAATTGATCATTTTCATAAGTATGAGTAATTAATGAAAAATTTCTATAAACAAAATTTTACTCATCCATTGTTATTTAATGAATTTAAAATATCATTATTACCTCATGGAATGAATTTCAGGAAATTAACATTGATGAATAAGGCCCTAAAATACAATTTTAATGGATATTAAGTCCAATCAAAAAGTATAACTATTTGTCTATTAAAAAAACTACTTTATTTAATTTATAAAAATAAAATGTTTCACTACCAGTTCATCATAAATATTTAATAAAAATAATAATTATATAGTAACTAGGACATCGTGTAGGCTAGTCATTGGAATGAAGCACTTATCAATTTTCGAGTATGGGTTCAGGGCATTCAACCTTACCTGACATGATAGATTGTCATAATAAATATATGGTGTACATTTTTAAAACCACAAAAATATTATATATAATATGGAAATCCTTGAAACATGGTTAATCACTCGTTATCGTTTTAACCATTCTTTTCAACAGAAACTTAGTTCACAAATTCTTACTCTAAAGTTTAACATAAAAATTTCGTAAATGGTTAACCATAAAACTCTTATCTAATAAGAAAATACTAAAAAAATAGAATTATAATCACGTAATGAGATTAACATTTATTACCTTGTATATCACATTTTATATCCTTGTTGTCACATTCCAAACACGTGAATACCCTCATCATATATTCTACTGAAACATATTAACCACCTGAATTACCATAAATCCTTTTAGAAAACATGCACGTTTCCTCATTCCAAGGTATATTGGATTTTATACTTAAATCCAAAAATGTTGTAAACATCATAACTGGGAGCATAAAAACATATATAAAAGTCCTTATATATTTCCAAGGTAATCCATACCATCCAATTTACTTATTCATATACCATTTATCATTATACATACAACATTATTGTATCAAAAAGTACTAATTAATTGTTACCTTACCATATTCAAAATACTACCTTGTCATTAAATCATTCAACAAGTCCAACATAAACTTGTAAATATTTAATGATAAAAAACTATAACTAATAAAATCAATTTATATTTCATCATTCATAACTATTAAATGAAAAATACACAAATACAAAAATACTTCATCCTTAATCCATTAACAATAAAACCTATTTCAATTCACATTTTATTCGTAGTTTCATCATCATCAATAGTGAAACCATTACTCCCACTACCTTGATTATTCAATTTAGTAACATTCCAAATGGGAAATTTGGTATCATAATGTCTATTTCCTCTACACATAGAACACATAATCTTTGATGACGACTTAGGGAGGGAAAAATTCCCATCTATTTGGTTAACCAAAATAATAATTTTTTCCCTTTCAGTCACATTCATTATGGCCTTATTTTCCATTTTTATAAACAATTCTTTTATTCTTTAATAAAGTAACATAGCTAGTTCTTTCCACGTTTTGAAAATAATGGAAACCAAATATTCTTTCCTTCATCTTCTCTATTACCCAAACACACAGAAAACTTCTTGTTTCACTTTCTGGGTGTGTTAAGGAGTTGGTTAAGGTAATCATTGTTAATAATTTTCTATTAAAACTAGTTATGAAGGGTCATGACATATTTTCCTCTAGTGATCATTCCACCTAGCATCTCACCAAAAAATATTCCATCACATTCAACATTAATCTAGTTTCGTTCGGTTCCTGCCATCAACTACAAACCAAATCATCATGTGAACTTTACATATCATAGAAAAAACAATATAGCAATGAGAGTGATTACTTATAGGATGTATAAATCATAACACCTTCTATAATCTATGACTCCTCAGGTTTATTCTATGTTATTCATTAATAACTTATATCTAAATTCTTGAGTATGTTTTGTAATGATTTTGTGAATTCCCAAAGCATATCCCTTGGAAGTATCAAACAAGGCATGTTTGAAGGCACTTTTTGTGTACTAGATTACCCAGATTCAATCCTAGAACATCTTGTCAGAGTTGTTACCACTGGGTATATTTGTTCCAGAGACATTTCCACTTTTAATAAACAGATGATGATGTATTTTTAAGAAACCACACACACTATCCGACACCAAAATCTCAGTACATTTTCATAAACATCAACTCATCCTTATACTTATCCTTGGAGACATCAATTAGAATATCCTTGAAAATATACCTTGGGATCTCACAAATGTTTTTTCATTCTAGTTTCCAGTGGTTAACTATACCATCACTCTAATTCAAAAAATACAACCCTTAATTTCTAAAAATTAATATTACTTAACTTTTATTGAATACATAAACATCATAAAAATAGACACCCAGAGACCATAGTTGGAATCATGTATTTAAAAACATGTAAACATAAACACTGGTACATGTGTGGGATAAATAATCTCCCACTATGATCTTCTTGACTAAAACCCTTATTAGATATATTAAACATAGTGCATGTCTTAATAACCCTGGGGACATGAAACATAAAAGCGGTGAGGTAAAATGATTAGTAATAGTAATAAAGTGAGATATGTAAGCATTAACATGAGAATAAGATAATGATAATGTTATCATAAAAATAGAAGATCATGCTCTTCATATCAAATATCACAGCAAAGATCATGTCATAAATATTGACAGTTCATAAGACAGAAATCAAAATGAAATAGAATGTATTAGACATGATAGTATAATATAGGAATAAAACATGGAATTGTGGAAAAAAGATAATCAAATAGTTATTTACATAGTTCTTAATGAATCTCTACCAATATCATCTTATTTTTATGGGTTCACTCCCCATACCATCATAGTATTCTTGGTTCACTCCCATGCCCATCATAGTAGCCTAACATCACTCCCCATATCGTATTTGTTGTCGTGGTTCACTCCCATGGACATGAAAATAGTAAAGGTTCACTCCCAAAACCATCTTTGTTTTCATAATAAGATATAAAACATTACCCAATTCATTAAAGAGTGATATAGGTACCACATTTCACATAAATAAATCATACATACATGTTCCACAATTTCACAAATAGAAATTTTATAAACCGTGAAATAAAATGGGTATTATAATCTTGTATACATATCACATAAAGTGGAAAATTTATAGGTTTCATAATCGTTTCATCAAAAACATAAACCATTAAGGAGTAACAGATTTCATATACATGTAACACATGAAGAATAAATGGGTTTCATAATGACCATGACATTAAGTATAACCCATTCATAAATAGTATATAAATGGGATGTTTTCATTGGAATGAGTAACATCAATAGATGTCATCTTAGATGGAAAATAAATGAAATTATTTTTAAATAAGTTTCCTTATGGAATATATACCTTCTTGTTTGAAAATTAATTTTTAATACATAAAATCATTTGAAAAATTTATTGTTAGAAAATTCCTTGAAGTTTTTTAAAGAAAGAATGTAATAATTTTTATAACCTTTTTCCATGAAAAGATATAAGATAATTTTCAAAATAATTTAAAATTATTTTTCTTATTGAACACCTTGAAAACTTATAAATAGACCTTCAGAATGTTTTGAGAATAATTGTACTTGAAAACTTATAAAAGAATATTGAAAACATTTTGGAGTCAATTTTTCTTGAAAACATTTAAAAGAAGCTCAATAAAATTATGAAAACAATTTAAATTCAAACCAAATTTAGAAACATTTTTATAAAGGTTAAATTTTTAAAAATTCAAATGGATCGTCGATGAAATGATGACAGGTAAATCCATACATGTCGTATGAGGTGAGAAGAATGTTCCTTTTGCATTGTAAAAAGGGCTATAAAAAAAGTTATTCGGAAAGTGACATGAATATTCCTTTGAAATTTGGTAAATGAAAAAAGGAAAAAGTTTTATATAGATAATATAAGATAATTTTACAATATTAATGTTAAAAGTTTTTTATAAAACCAATATTTCTAATCGAAAAGAGGGAAATGTCTGGTTTCCTAAAAACACTATATTAATCTATTATGTACCAAAGAGTATAAAATCGTACCAGTACATGAATATAGAATGAATAAATATAATAGAATAAAATTCCTGAATATTCTTGAGATATGGATCATAAAATTTCATCAAAGAAAGTATAAACATAAACAATATCGATAAGCAATGAGATAGTATCAACAAAATCTTATAACTTGGTATCCTGGGTTTATACTCTCCATGTAATGAAATTAAATTAAATAAAACTTATATTATCAGAAAAAACAATGAGATTAATGATATTTCCTGAAAATGGAAATATATTTACCCTGTAAAATAGTTTAGGTGCATAAAAACATGAGCCTCAAAGATAGAAAATTGAGACAAAATATTTTACCAATTTGGTAACTTTTGGACCTTAAACCTCATGAAAGAAGGGACATAAAATTTAAAGGTGAATACACATTAATTAAAGTATGAGATTATTTGAATACAATAAAGGTATGTACATACACCACTAATAATCAATGAGTGGTGAAAAAAACATATATCTCACTGAAATTAAGAGTGAGATGAAATTCACCTTACCTTGTGTCTTGAATCTCTCAATAATCATACAAGATTATTTTATAATAGATATATGTTTACAATAGATATTTTTCTAAAACATATTCAAATACATATTACCATATATGGTTTAATTGTGATTTTATATTACATTATTTTATCAATCCTATGTTTAGGTTTCACTTCTGGTAATATTTGCTTCGTTTGTCACATTTGCCTTTAAGTATTATATCATTGGTCCATGTAATTATATAATGATTAAAGAAAATATATTATTATATAAATATTAAATAAACCTATTATATTTATATTATAATAATTTATATCATAATTATTTTTGAAATAGAATACACCATTCATATAGATGGTAAGTCGTACGTACGCATGAATTTTTTTTCGTCTTTATTGTCGTGTTGAAAGAAATAAATAAAATGACATCTATTTATTTGGTAATATATATATAATTAATAAAGTATAATATTTATATTATATATATATAATAATTTCACTAAATCCATCCCAAATTCATTCCATGTGGTGTGTGAATGAACCACATCTCTTTGAGGGGGAAGTAGTCGACACTTCCTCAAAAGAGATTATCATATTCACACCATATGGTAATTAGAAGGGTATATGTTTTAAATATGATTATTTAAGCTTAAATACCTAATATATATTATATATATAATATAAAAATATATTTTCTGTCACAATGGCCACCTTGATTGGTGGTAATGGAGAAATGAACAATCATCATCATGTGAGGGAGTAGTTCGCCGTATATAGAAATAGAATGTTCGATATCAATTAGATGGAGGTGTGTGTAACTGTATGTATAAATATTTTCATTAAAACATCCTAGTATATATATGAAACTGGTTTTTTATTCAATAAAAGTGAAAAATTGTGTGGAGGGGTGAGGAAGGAAAATAAATGAAATAAGCTTGAGAGAAGTCGTTACTTATAAATTTTGAAACTCTTTTTGGATTGTGCGAAAAGGATTCTTTGGGATATTTTATTCAAAAAAAGTGTATTCAAAGTTGAAGGCAAGATTTTAGTGAGGATATTTGTGTAGATTCTAGTCAAATTTAAAATGTTTGAGTAGTGTGATGAATGGGTAGAAGTGATGGCTTTTTATAGTGGAGGAGGAGCGGAACTCTGGCAAATATTTGAAGATTGAATTACACCCACATTTTCCAAATGGAATATGGATAAAATAATTGAAAAAGGTAGATAGAAATTATGATAGCGAAAATATATAGAAATAAAATGGTTTCTGGAGAAGTCTCAAGGCTGTTTTGGGTCTTCAATTTTAGGTTTAGTAATTTATTCACCAAATTTTACTCTTAATCGGTGTAATTAATTTTAACTACGTTCACTAATATTTTATTTAAAAAATATATTACAATATTAAGTATTATAAATTATTTTTATTCCATGTATTGAATTATTTTTACCAAATTTTAATCATATAAGTGACAAAATTTAATTTAAAATTAATATTGTTTTCAACATAACAAAATAGTTTTTTAAAGTAAAACTGAACAAATTATTCCAATGTTTTTATATCAAAATTCAATATGAATTTTTTAAATATTACTATATTGGACTGATTGGTAATAATAATAACTATGTAAACTATTAAACCATTTAAAAATATAATTTAACCTTATAAATAAATAAGACGAAAAAGAAACTTTTGAAATAAAATCTAGTATATTTCTCTATTGAATATAATATGAACCCCTTTTTAAATAATACTAAACATTTATCCTAACCTAATTTTTTAAATTATAATCCAAGGATAATGTTTATTATGACATATTTAATATACAAATGTTCCAAAAATAGGATTTAAAATGGGATCTCATTTAAAAGGTCTTTAAAATGCCATAATAAAAATATAGTATTTTGAGTATAATGTTATGTTTGTTCTTATCCTTATTCTATCAAATTTATTTGATAAATGTAAAATATATTACATTTGAAATATAATATAAGTATTAAATTAATATCCTTCACCAATTTTAAGTAGTTTAATTTTAATTGATTAATATTACAATGTGACTGTGTTAATATTTTCCCTTATTTTCAATTAGTTTACATATTCATTAATTTGAAACCTAAGAATTTATCTAGAATCTATGTACACCACATATTTTAATAAATTACATAATATTATTCATATACATAAACATAACATCTAGGTTATATTACATTTTAATAATTTTTTTAATAATATATTATAGTTTGGTTACACATAGTCAGGTTTGTTATGAAAGCCATTAAGGAAGGTCAATATTGCATGTAATGTATGAAAAACATGTTGTTCCACGTAATGTTCAATATGCTGGGATCGCGTGTAACATACACAAAGTTTGATTTGTGTGGAAGGAACATTTAACTTAGTGAAAATCTATTATCAGTGTAGTATCAAGTGATGTTTATTAAAATATTAAATTAATTCGAAAAAACCCCAAAAATCCAACGTGTAGCATTCTACCCCCACCCAAAAATGAATATCACCCTTAAAATTCATTTGGTTTATCAAATATTTAATACATTAATGTTTCATTGATTCTCGCTCAAATTTACCCAAGAGAAGAAGGTAAGACGGTCCTTGTAGTTTAGCTTGGGTTATCGAATCCATAGAGACCTAAGAAGAAACCTATAGACACGTACATTCTATGGAATTTTTTCTACTATGAAGTGGCCAAATTGGATTGATTTTGGATGGGTTTTAAAGATATCTAATAGATTAAAGCTAATTCAATTTAAAATAATGAGTTGATCCTAGGTTATCGCTCGGGGTGGATTGGACGTATTTTCTTTTTAATGATTTCAATTTCTTAAATTTGAGATGGGTTCATTTATGTTGATAAAAAAACATCATCACTTACTGGTTTAATGCCTACACCCTTTAATACTAATAACCTATACACTTTAAGGATCAATGTTTTGAGCACTTCAAGGTAAAGGTTTGTATTAGTACTTGAAGTGTGTGACCTTAAATTCAACAAGGACAATGGAGTTTAAAAATCATAAAATAAAAATCCCAATTAAAGAAGTGATTATACATTAATTAGGTGATAAATAACATCCAATATAGCCCCTTAATACTCCCTTTGATCAACCCATAAGTGGGTTATCTATTCATTGATCCCATGGTTTCAATGGAAGCGGAAAGTAGACTCATGAGGGAGGAAATTGAGAAGTAAAGAAAACAACAAAAATAAAATGATCACTCCACCATTGTGTGGATAATTTCACAAGGTTTGGTGTGAATAAATTCACACCCTGATCCAACGGTATCAAAGTGATATGAATAAAAACATAATAAGAGTAGAAGAAGAACTTTTATTAATAAACTAAAGTGAATTGAACAACTTACATGTGAAAGACAAATTTGAGGCAACAAAAATGCAGCATAACATTACAATTGAACAAAGCATCCATGATCTTCAACTCTTTCACCACCACTTCCTTAAATAGGAATTTTGGGAGCCTTGGGTCTAGCCTCTAACAGTACAAAGCATATCAATGAATTGTGGTAGGCCATAGGTGGTGGAAAGCTTGTGGAATTTGAACTTTTCCACATTTGACCCGAGGTGGCAGCCAGCTTTGCATCATCGAACAGATGCGTCTGGAAGACCATCTAGACGGCCGAATCAGAGTGGGTCATAGAGGAAGAAAGTGGCTCTCCATATGTATTATAACCTCCTGTAAAATTTGGGCCGATTTGATGTTTTGGATTCCGAGATATGATCAAATTAGTGGGCTGTTTGTCTGGGCCGCAGAATCTGGCCCAGAATTTTATCTCTAACTTTGTCCGCCTAAATGACCAATATGGAGGACGAATTAGCATTAACTACTGAAGCGTTATTTGTCCCCATACATGGATTCTAGCATCCCACGAAATTTGGGGTTCATTGGGCCTTTATGTTAGGCCACACAGTCTCATCAGTGGGCTGATGTCCAATCTGCCTTCTTCAGAATTGCTTCCTTTCATTTACAAATATCGCCATCATCCTCCATGAATTCTCCACTGATCCCTGAATCAAAATGTTCATATTTAAGTGTAGATCAATTTAAAAAAATATCAAATTAAAATATGTATAATTCAATTCCTTAAAATCAGATGAATCATTGGGTACTTTAAATGATGTTCAAAAATGTACCAAATAATAGTGCATTTTAAGAAGGTAATACAATCAGAATGTGAAATGATGTTCAAAGTGTAAAATACACAAAAATGGTGTTTATGAATAATAAAGAAAATGAATATTATATATATTACCAATGAATATTAGCCTCATTTAGTGGCTAATCACACCCCCCCAACTTGAGTTTTCCTAGTCCCGAGCAAAATATATCTCAGCAAAATGAAATTCGAATTCCCTTTTCCAAAAACATTTTAATACACAATGATCACCAAAAAAACATATACCAAACAATCATGAAACCCATTAAAATATTTTAATACGAGATAGTTTCATAAGAAGATCCCAATCCCAAGTCCATTCCTTTGTTCAAATTCATTGACATATTTCATCCAATATCAATTAAGTATGAGGATGTGTTGTGCATCACAATAGACATGGGGGTTCATCTTTATTCAAGGGGGAAATTATGGAAGTGCTAGGTGGAATAAAATTTCAATATTAAGATGAGTATTCATTTTTTTTGTATAATTTTTTTGTTTTGTTTTTGTTTTTTTTGTTTTTGCAATTTTGCCATGGTAATTGAAGTTGCACTCAAAAGAGTCATCCCCTGTAGCGAGACTTTGCAGATGACTCCCAGGATCAAAGACCTTAGGGCACCATGTGAAGCCCACATACTCGGGCATCATCTAGAGTTAACTCTGTCAAAAACAAATTCAAATTACCAAAAATAGAGATAAAATTACTAACTATGGGCCAGACAACTATGAAGTCACGATCCCCAAGTGCCGAAATCCACACATTATGTCATTTCATTACTCTACGCGCAATTTTTTTTTATTTTTTTTAATACTCAAATTAAACTAAAATGATCACCAAACCTATTCTATTTATTTAGGGGACCCCATGAACTCAAACTAATACCCCACTATCCAAGGGACGTGCATTGTGATCTTTTTTTATTTGGATGAAAATATAAACAGTGAAATATCACATTGGATAGCCACACTTTCCAAAATCTATGCTCATGAAATTATACAAGGATTAAAATCAAAATCAGGGTATGCTAAATTATTTGATATTTACTTTCAAAGTGTGCAGTGTGTATTACCATGTTTAATGTTAATGGAAATTTTCCTTCCATTTATTTTTTTTCCAAATCAATCATTTTTTTTGATGACACAAAATCATTTTTTTTATTTTATCTCCCCACTAACTTAAAATAACACTGTCCCCAGTGTTTAAAGAAAAGAAAATTTAGAAGTTGGTAGAGGTAGAGAATGAATGTTTAAAAAGGAAATTGAAAATGAGGGTTATGGAATTTAGTCATCTGGTGGTTGAAGTTTGAAGTTCTTGCTGCTCCAATTTAGTCCTTTGATATCCATTTCGCTTTAATAGTTCCCTAGTGGAAAAAGGAAAACAAAAAAATAAAACAAAAGAGTATATATATATATATAAGTAAAATATAATTATATATATAAAATAAAATAAACTGATGATATATTGTCTTCTTTTTAAATTTCAGGGTAAGGTATTACTCAAAGATCACACCACGTGACACGGATAAATATGGTGCTCCCCTTTCATACCCATCCATACTCATAATAGAAGAAAAGGTCAACAATCTAATTTTTTTTTATATAAAAATGATTAATTAAAATATAATTTTTATTAAAACAACAAAATTATAGGAAACTTAAAAACCATGGGTTGCCTCCCATGAAACGCTTTGTTTAATGTCGTTAGCTCGACTTGAAATCCCCAACTTATCCAATACCAATTTTTAACATTTTATGGACCCCATATCTATCCACTTCTACTAGCTTGAGATTGATTCTATGTTTAGAATTTGTTTCATGCACAAACCTCTATTCTAAAATGAGCAGGTAAATCCAAGGATTATCATAAATGATGGATTTGATTTCTTTTGTAGTATTTCCTAAGACATAAATGACCATTACAAATTTTTTGGTTTGAAGAGAAGAATGAGTTCCAATTGAAAGGTCATTATTATACCTTATGAAGGTATTATTTATTGAGGAGGGAAGAAAAATAATTTTGGGCCCGGTTTGGATAGGAAATTTATACACAAGTTGATATTTTGAATCCAACTCAGTTTCATTTTCCAAATTTCTCAACAAAATAGGTTCCGTTGGAAAAGAAGATTCAACAACCAAATTAGAATGATCAATTTCAGGAATGGGTATGGACTCAAAGTTTGTGATTTCTCTTAATGGTTCAGTGATTTGTGTTTTTGAAAAATCATCAATGGAGTTATATTCATGAGACTCAATCCATGATGTCAAATTCTACTCTTGTGAATACAAAAAATAAGTTTCCTCTTGATTTAAAAACCCATCAAAAATTCCTTGATACTCTTCATATTCTCCAAATCCAAAGGTTTTCTCTTCATTAAATTCATGAGAGGTTTCTGGGAAACTAGACACTTCACATAAGGTTATGGAAGGGACAGTTTGTGTAGGGATGGGTTCCTCACAATTTTTAATGCTTTGTAGTTCTAACCTCAATGATGAAAACTCAAAATTCATTATCTCCATTTGTTGACACAATTTTTCAAGTAATAGTTGTGGATCAGGATGGATAAGGGGTTGAGACAGATGGTCTATTCCAAGAGGATAATTAAGTTGTTGGAATTCCACAGGAGGATGTTTTGATTGGCCTTTGTTGGGATTGAAAATCATAATAGGTTGGAATGTATTGTGGATCATATGAATAAAAACATTGTGGTTCAGTAGGTTTTTGATGATCCCATAAGTAGTAATTAAGATGGTCATTGCACATCGTACATGGGGTTGGGTGATCAAAGTACGGATAGGTTTCCCATGTTTGGACTTGTTCAAAATTGACTTCCATAGGAGTGAGGAGTGAGAAAAGAGAAGTAGAATGAAAAAAAGGATGATAGTGTCTAAGATAACTTACTTAGGTCCCCGGCAACAGTGCCAAAAATTGATTCTCGCTCAAATTTTCCCAAGAGAAGAAGGTAAGACGGTCCTTTTAGATTAGCTTGGGTTATCCAATCCACAGAGACCTAAGAAGAAACCTATAGACACATACATTCTATGGAATGTTTTGGGATATGAAGTGGCCAACTTGGATTGATTTTGGATGGGTTTTAAAGATATCTAATAGATTAAAGTTAATTCAATTTAAAATAATGAGTTGATCCTAGGTTATCACTCAGGGTGGATTAGACGTTTATTATTTTTAAGGATTTGAATTTCTTAAATTTGAGATGGGTTCATTTAAGGAGACCAAAGAAGAAACCTATAGACACGTACATTCTATGGACTGTTTTCAGATATGAAGTGGCCAACTTGGATTGATTTTAGATGGGTTTAAAATTTCTTCTTCTACTCTTATTCTGTTGTTCTTCATATCACTTTGATACTGTTGGATCAAGGTGTGAATTTATTCACACCAACCCTTGAGAAATTACTCACACAACGGTGGAGGGATCATTTTATTTTTGTTGTTTTCTTTACTTCTCCATTTCCTCCCTCATGAGTCTACTTTCCGCTTCCATTGAAAACATGGGATTAATGGAGGGCTAACCCACTTATTCTTAAAAATAAAACCAGCCTATGTTATTTATTATGGGACCCCAAAAATTCAAATTAGTACCCCACAGTCTAGAGGACGTGCATTGTGGCAATTTTTTATTTGGATGAAAATATAAACGATGAAATATCACATTGGACAGCCACACTTTCCAAAATCTATGCTCATGAAATTATACAAGGATTAAAATCAGAATTAGGGTATGCTAAATTATTTGATATTTAGTTTCAAGGTGTGCAATGCGTATTACCATGTTCAAAGTTAAAGGAATTTTTCCTTCCATTTTCATAATTTGTTTTTTCAAATCATTCATTTCTTTTCACACGAAATAATTTTTTTATTTTATCTCCCCCCCAACTTAAAATAACACTGTCCCCAGTGTTTAAAGAAAAGAAAATTTAGAAGGGGGTAGAGGTAGAGAATGAAAGTTCAAAAAGGAAATTGAAAATGAGGGTCATGGAATGAAGTCACCTGGTGGATGAAGTTTGAAGTTATTGCTGCTCCAATTAGGTCCTTTGATATCCATGTCACTTGCAGACTTCCCTAGTGGAAAAATGAAAACAAACAAACAAAACAAAAGAGTATATATATATATATATAAGTAAAATATAAGTCTATATATATAATAAAATAAACTGATGATACATTTCTTCTTTTTAAATTTCTGGGTAAGGTATTACTCAAGGATCACACCACGTGACACGGATGAATATGGTGCTCCCCTTTCATACCCATCCATACTCATAAAAGAAGAACATGTCAACAGTCTATATATTTTTTTTAAAATATAAAAATGATTAATTAAAATATAAATTTTATTAAAACAACAAAATGATAGGAAACTTGAAAACCATGGATTTCCTCCCATACATCGCTTTTTTTAACGTCGTTAGCTCGACTTGAACTCCCCAACTTATCCAATACCAATTTTTAACATTTTAAGGACCCCATATTTCTCCATGTCCACTAGATTGAGATTGATTCTTTTTTTATAATTTTTTGTGTGTGAAAACCTATGTTCTAAAATGAGTGGTAAAATCCAAGGAATATTAAAAATGGTTGATCCAGTTTCCTCTATAGTCTTTCCTAAGACATAAATGACCATTACAACTTTTTTGGTTTCAAGAGAAGAATGAGTTCCAATTGAAAAGTTTTGATTATACCTTATGAAGGTATTATTTAGTGAGGAGGAAAGGAGAATAATTTTGGGCTCGGTTTGGATAGGACATTTAGACACAAGTTTCTATTTTGAATCCAAATCAGTTTCATTTTCCAAATTTCTCAAAAAAATTGTTTCCTTTTGAATAGAATATTCAACAAAAAATTGGAAATACTAGTTTCAGGAATGGTTATGGACTCAAAGTTTATGATTTCCCCAATGGTTCAATGGTTGGTGTTTTTGAAAATTCATCAATAGAGTTATACTTAGGGGACTCAATCCATGATGTCAAATTCTCCTCTTTTGAATCCAAAAACATAATTTCCTCCTGATTTAATGACCCTTCAAAAATTCCTTGATCCTCTTCATCAATCCCAAATCCAAAGGTTGGTTCTTCAATAAATTCATGAGAGGTTTTTGGGAAACTAGACACTTCACATAAGGTTATGGAAGGGACAGTTTGTGTAGGGGTGGTTTCCTCACAATTTTTAATGCTTTGTAGTTATAACCTCAATGATGAAACCTCAAAATTCATTATCTCCATTTGTTGACACAATTTTTCAAGTAATGGTTGTGGATCAGGATGGATAAGGGGTTGAGACAGATGGTCTATTCCAAGAGGATAATTAAGTTGTTGGAATTCCACAGGAGGATGTTCTGATTGGCCTTGTTGGGATTGGAAATCATAATAGGTTGGAATGTATTGTGGATCATATGAATAAAAAAATTTTGGTTCGGTAGGTTTTTGATGATCCCACATGTAGAAATTAGGATGGTCATTGTACATCACACATGGGGTTGGGTTATCGAATCTACAGAGACCTAAGAAGAACCCTATAGACACGTAAATTCTATGGACTATTTTCGGCTATGAAGTGGCCAAATTGGATTTATTTTAGATGGGTTTAAGTGAACTCTAAGAGACTTAAGTGAATTCAAATTAAAAGAATGAGTTGATCCTAGGTTATCACTCGGGGTGGATTGGACATATTTTCTTTTTAATGATTTCAATTTCTTAAATTTGAGATGGGTTCATTTAAGGAGATAAAATAACATCATCACTTACTAGTTTAATGCCTACACCCTTTAATAATAATCACCTATAAACATGAAGAATCAATGTTTTGAGAACCTCAAGGTAAAGGTTCGTATTAGCACTTGAAGTGTGTGGCCTTAAATTCAACAAGGACGATGGAGTTTAAAAATCATCAAATAAAAATCACAATTAAAGAAGTGATTATACATTATTGAGGTGATAAATAACATCTAATCCAGCCCCTTGCTACTCCCCTGGATCAACCCATAAGTGGGTTATCCCTCCATTGATCCCATGGTTTCAATGGAAGCGGAAAGTAGACTCATGAGGGAGGAAATGGAGAAGTAAAGAAAACAACAAAAATAAAATGATCACTCCACCGTTGTGTGAATAATTTCACAAGGGTTGGTGTGAATAAATTCACACCTTGATCCAACGGTGTCAATGTGATATTAAGAACGAAAGAATAAGAGTAGAAGAAGAACTTTTATCAAGAAACTAAAGTGAATTGAACAACTTACATGTGAAAGACAAATTTGAGCCAACAAAAATGCAGCATAACATTACAATTGAACAAAGCATCCAAGACATCAAACTCCTTCACCACCACTGCCTTAAATAGGCATTTTGGGAGCCTTGGGTCAAGCCTCCAAAAGTACAAAGCATCTCAATTAATTTTGGTAGGCCATAGGTGTTGGAAAACTTGTGGAATTTGAACTTTTCCACATTTGACCCGAGGTGGAAGCCAGCTTTCCTTCACCGAACAGACGCGTCTGGAAGACCTTCTTGGCTGCCGAATCAGAGTGGGCCATAGAATCAAAAAATGGAGCTCCAGATTTCTTCTAACTCCCTGTAAATTTGGCCCCATTTGGATTTGTGGATTCTGAGATATGATCAAATTAGTGGGCTGTTTTTCTGGGCCGTAGAATATGGCACAGAATTTTATCTCTAACTTGGGCCGCCTAAATTACCAATATGGAGGCCGAAATAGCATTAACTCTTGCAGAGTGATTTGTTCCTATACATGTCTTCTAGAATATCACGAAATATGGGATTAATTGGGCCTGTATGTTGGGCGCCACAGTCTCATCAGTGGGATGATGTCCAATCTTCCCTCTCCATAATTGCTTCCTTTCATTTCCAAATATCTCCATCATCCTCCATGAATTCTACACTGATCCCGGAATCAAACATGTTCATATTTAAGTGTAGATCAATTTCCAAAAATATAAAATTAAAATCTGTATAATTAAATTCCTTAAAATCAGATGAATCATTGGGTACTTTAAATGATGTTAAAAAATGTACCACATAATAGTGCATTTTAAGAAGGTATTACAATCAAAATGTAAAATGATGTTCAAAGTGTAAAATGCACTAAAATGGTGTTTATGAATAACAAATAAAATGAATATTATGTATATTAACAATGAATATTAGCCTCATTTAGTGGCTAATCACACCCCCCCAACTTGAGTTTTGCTAGTCCCGAGCAAAATATATCTCAAGAAAATGAAATTTGAATTTAAGGCCACACACTTCAAGTACTAATACGATACTTTACCTTGAAGTGATCAAAACATTGATCATTCAAGTGTATAGGTGATCAGTATTAGAGGGTGTAGGCATTAAACTAGTAAGTGATGATGTTGTTTTATCTCCTTAAATGAACCCATCTCAAATTTAAGAAATTCAAATCATTAAAAAGAAAATACGTCCAATCCACCCCGAGCGATAACCTAGGATCAACTCATTGTTTTAAATTGAATCCACTTATATCTATTAGATATCTTTAAAACCCATCCAAAATCAATCCAATTTGGCCACTTCATATCCAAAAATCCATCCCTTAGGTTGTTTATCTTAGGTATCTTCTTATGTCTCTGTGGAATCGACAACCCAAGCTACACTAAAACAACAGTTCTACCCTTCTTCTCTTGGCCACTATCATTCTTTTTTTTTTCATCCCACTTCTCTCATCTCATCCCCAATTTCATTCCTATGGAAAACCCTTTTGAAAAAATCCAAACATGGGGAACCTCTCCCTAATTTGATCACTCAACCCCATGTACGATGCACAATGACCATCCTAATTCCTACTTGTGGGATCATCAACAACCTACTGAACCACAATGTTTTATTCATATGATCCACAATACATTCCAACATATTATGAGTTTCAATCCCAAAAAGTCCAATCTGAACATCCTCCTATGGAATTCCAACAACATAGTTATCCTCCTGGAATAGACCATCTGTCTCAACCCCTTGACAATAATGATCCACAACCATTACTTGGAAAACTATGTCAAAAAATGGAGATAATGAATTTTGAGGTTTCATCATTGAGGTTAGAACTAAAAAGCATTAAAATTTGTGAGGAACCCATCACTTCAGAAACTATCCCTTCCATAACCTTATGTGAAGTGTCTAGTTTCCCACAAACCCCACATGAATTTATTGAAGAACCAACCATTGGATTTGGGATAGATAAAGAGGATCAACGAATTGCTGAAGGGTCTTTAAATCAAGAGGAAATTGACTTTTTGGATTCAAATGAGGAGAATTTGACATCATGGATTGAGTCTCATGAATATAACTCTGTTGATGATTTTTCAAAAACACCAATCATTGAACCATTAAGTGAAATCAAAAACTATGAGTCCATACCCATTTCTAACACAGATATATCCAATTTTCTGGCTGAATCTTCTATTCCAAAGGAACCAATTCTATTGATAAATTTTGAAAATAAAATTGAGATCGATCCAAATTCCCAACCTATGTCTAAAAATGTTAGTCTGTCTGAACTCAAACATGTGTCCTTTCCATCCTTCCTCAAGTTTTCATTCATTGAGGATATCCAAAACCCTCATGTTTTCATTGTTTCTTCTCTTGATATAAATAAAATTGTAATGACCCTTGATTTCTTAGGCAAGACTAGAGAAGCAACTAGATCCACCATTTCTGATATTCCTTGGATTTACCCACTCATTTTAGGATATATGTTTGTGAATGAAACAAATTCTAAATGTAGAATCAATCTCAATCTAGTATAATTGGTGAAACATGTGGTATATAAAATTTTGAATGTTGGTATTGGATATGTGGGGGGGTCCAAGTCGAGCTAATGACATTAAACAAAGCGCTGCACGAGAGGCAACCTGTGGTTTTTATGTTTATAATATTTCTAAATCATATTTTTTAAAAATAATATTAATTAATCATTTTTATATATAAAAATAAGAAAATAGACTTTTGACCAGTTCTTCTATTATGAGTATGAGTGGGTACGAAAGGGGAGCACCATATTCATCCGTGTCACGTGGTGTGATCCTTGAGTAATACCTTACCCAGAAATTTAAAAGAAGACAATGTATAATCATTTTATTTTTTTTATTTTTATCATTTTACAGTTTAAGATAAAAATAATAAAAATATAATAATACAAAAAAAGTCCACCCCATAAGGTCGTGGGGCAAACCCCATCACAACCGGCGAAGCCGCGGGGACTCGAACCCGGGACCGAAGGGAGACAGGGGCGCGCACTTACCACTGACCTATAGCTTCTTCTGTTTCCTTATTCTATAATTTTTATATATATTCTTATATTTTACTTCCTTTATTATATAAATATATATATATTTATATATATTGTTTTTTTGTTTGTTTTGTTTTTCTTTTTTCCACTAGGGAACTTTTCAAGCAACATGGATATCAAAGGAATAAATTCGAGCGGTAAGAACTTCAAACTTCAACCACCAGGTGGCTTCATTCCATAATCCTCATTTTCAATTTTATTTGTAAATTTTTATTCCCTGCCTCTACTCCTTCTAATTTTTCATTTCTTCAAACACTGGGGACAATGTTGTTTTATGTTGGGGGGGAGATAAAATAAAAAAAATGCTTTTGTGTCAAAAAAAATTGAATGATTTGAAAAAAAAAAGTAAATGGAAGGAAAAATTACTTTAACTTTGAACATGCTAATACAAATTTCACACTTTGAAACTGAATATCAAATAATTTAGCATGCCCTGATTCTGATTTTAATCCTTTTATAATTTCATGAGCATATATTTTGGAAAGTGTGGATGTCCAATGTGATATTTCATCGTTTAATTTTCATCCAAATAAAAAAAATGCCACAATGCACGTCCTCTAGACTATGGGGTACTAATTTGAATTTGTGGGGTCCCATAATAAATAGAATAGGATGGTTTTATTTTTATGAATAATATGAGTATTAAAAAAATTAAAATTAAAATTATTAAAAAATAAAAAAATTAAAAATTAAAAATAAAAATTTGCGTGTAGAGCAATGGATTGATAAAATGCGAGGCTTTCGGAACTTGGGGATCATGACTCCATAGTTGTCTAGCCCTGAGTTTTTCAATCTATATCTATTTATGGTAATATGACGTTGTTTTTGATTAAGTTAACTTGAGACGATGCCCGAGTATGTGGGCTTCCGTTGGTGCCCTAAGGCCTTTGAGTCTGGGAGTCATCGACAAAGTCTTGCTACATGGGTTAATTTGATTAACTGCAATCTCAATTACTATAGCAATATTGCAAAAAAAATCAAAAAAATTGATGAAGAGTACTCATATTAGGATTAAATGTGATTCCACCTAGAGCTTCCATGATTCCCCACTTGAATGAAAATGAACCCCCATATCTATTGTGATTCACAACACATCATTACACCTAATTGAGTTGGATGATATATGATAATGGATTTGATCAAAGGAATGGGCTTGGGATTGGGATCTGCTTATGAAAATATCTTGAATTAAAATATTTTGATGGGTTTCATGATTGTTTGGTATATGGTTTTTTTGGTGATCATTGTGTATTAAAATGTTTTTGGAAAAGGGAATTCGAATTTCATATTGTTGAGATATATTTTGCTCGGGACTAGAAAAACTCAAGTTGGGGGTGTGATTAGCCACTAAATTAGGCTAATATTAATTGATAATATACATAATATTCATGTTCTTTGTTATTCATAAACACCATTTTAGTTCATTTTACACTTTGAACATGATTTCACATTATGATTGTAATACCTTCTTAAAATGCACTATTATGTGGTAAATTTTTGAACATCATTTAAAGTATCAAATGATTCATATGATTATACATATTTTAATCTGATAATTGATCTACACTCCAATATGAACATGATTCATTCAGGGATCAATGGAGAATTCATGGAGGGTGATGGAGATATTTGGCAATGAAATGAAGCAATTCTAGAAAATGCAGATTGGACAGCAGCCCACTGATGAGACTGTTGGGCCCAACATACAGGCCCAATTAATCCCAAATTTCGTGGTATTCTATAAGACATGTATATGAAGAAATCACGCTTCATTATCCAATGTTAATTCAGCCTCCATATTGTCCATTTAGGCGGTCCAAGTTAGAGATAATATTCGGGGCCAGATTCTACTGCCCAGAAAAACATCCCACTAATATGATCATATCTCTGAATCCAAAAAATCAAATGGGCCCAAATTCTACAGGAGGTTAGCATACATCCTGAGATCCATTTTCATATTCTATGGACCACTCTGATTCGGCCGTCTAGAAGGACTTCCAGACGCGTCTGTTCGGTGAAGGAAAGCCGGCTGCCACCTCGGTTCAAATGTGGAAAAGTTCAAATTCCACAATCTTTCCACCACCTATGGCCTACCAAAATTAATTGAGATTCTTTGTAATGTTTTAGGCTCTACCCAAGGCTCCCAAAATGCTTATTTAAGGAAGTGGTGGTGAAGGAGTTTGTAATCTTGGATGCTTTGTTCAATTGTAATGTTATGCTGCATTTTTGTTGCCTCAATTTTGTCTTTCACATGTAAGTTGTTCAATTCACTTTAGTTTCTTAATATATGTTCTTCTTCTACTCTTATTTTTTTGTTCATAATATCACTTTGATACTGTTGGATCAAGGTGTGAATTTATTCACACCAACCCTTGTGAAATTATTCACACAACAGTGGATTGATCATTTTATTTTTGTTGTTTTCTTTACTTCTCCATTTCCTTCCTCATGAGTCTACTTTCCGCTTCCATTGAAACCATGGGATCAATGGAGGGATAACCCACTTATTGGTTGATCCAAGGGAGTAGCAAGTGGCTGGATTGGATGTTATTTATCACCTAATTAATGTATAATAACTTCATTAAATGGGATTTTTATTTGATGATTTTTAAACTCCATCGTCCTTGTTGAATATATGGTCACACACTTCAAGTACTAATACGATCTTTTACCTTGAAGTGCTCAAAACTTTGATCCTTAAAGTGTATAGGTGATTAGTATTATAGGGTTTAGGCATTAAACTAGTAAGTGATGATGTTGTTTTATCTCCTTAAATTAACCCATCCCAAATTTAAAAATTGAAATCATTAAAAAGAAAATACGTCCAATCCACCCCGAGCGATAACCTAGGATCAACTCATTCTTTTATATTGAATCCACTTAAATCTATTAGATATATTTAAAACCCATCCAAAATCAATCCAATTTGGTCACTTCATAGCCAAAAATCCATCCCTTAGGTTGTGTATCTTAGGTATCTTCTTAGGTCTCTGTGGAATCGACAACCCAAGCTACACTACAAGGACCGTTCTACACTTCTTCTCTTGGGTAAATTTGGGTGTGAACCAAATTTCATTCCCAATTTCATTCCTCTAGAAATTATTCACAAAACGGTGGAGTGATAATTTTATTTTTTTTGTTGTCTTTACTTCTCCATTTCCTCCCTCATGATTCTACTTATCGCTAGGGGTGGATTGGACGTATTTTCTTTTAAATGATTTCAATTTCTTAAATTTGAGATGGGTTAATTTAAGGAGATAAAACAACATCATCACTTACTGGTTTAATGCCTACACCCTCTAATACTAATCACCTATACACTTGAAGGATCAATGTTTTGAGATCTTCAAGGTAAAGGATCGTATTAGTACTTGAAGTGTGTCGCCTTAAATTCAACAAGGACGATGGTGTTTAAAAATAATCAAAGGAAAATCCTAATTAAAGAAGTGATTATACATTAATTAGGTGATAAATAACATACAATCCAGCCCCTTTCTACTCCATTGGATCAAACCATAAGTGGGTTATCCCTCTATTGATCCCATGGTTTCAATGGAAGCGGAAAGTAGACTCATGAGGGACGAAATGGAGAAGTAAAGAAAACAACAAAAATAAAATGATCACTCCACCGTTGTGTGAATAATTTCACAAGGTTTGGTGTGAATAAATTCACACCTTAATCCAAAGGTATCAAAGTGATATTAATAACAACATAATAAGAGTATAAGAAGAACTTTTATTAAGAAACTAAAGTGAATTGAACAACTTACATGTGAAAGGAAAATTTGAGGCAACAAAAATGAAGCATAACATTACAATTGAACAAAGCATCCAGGATCTTCAACACTTTCACTACCACTGCCTTAAATAGGAATTTTGGGAGACTTGGGTAGATCCTACAACAGTACAAAGAATCTCAATTAATTTTGGTAGGCCATAAGTGGTGGAAAGCTTGTGGAATTTGAACTTTTCCACATTTGACCCGAGGTGGCAGCCAACTTTCCATCGCCGAACAGACGCATCTGGAAGACCTTCTAGACGGCCGAATAATAGTGGTCCATAGAAGAAGAAAATGGAGCTCCCTATGTCTTTTAACCTCCTGTAATATTTGGGCCCATTGGAAGTTGTGGATTCCGATATATGATCAAATTAGTGGGCTGTTTTTCAAGGCCGCAGAATCTGGCCCAGAATTTTATCTCTAATTTGGGCGGCCTAAATGTCCAATATGAAGGCCGAATTAGCATTAACTCCTGAATAGTTATTTGTTCCTATACATGTATGATAGCAGCCCACGAAATTTTGGATTAATTGGGCCTGTATGTTGGGCCCCACAGTCTCATAAGTGGGATGATGTCCAATCTTCCTTCTCCAGAATTGCTTCCTTTCATTTCCAAATATCTCCATCATCCTCAATGAATTCTCCACCGATCCCTGAATCAAACATGTTCATATTTATGTGTAGATCAATTAACAAAAATATAAAATTAAAATATGTATAATTCATTTCCTTAAAATCAAATGAATCATTGGGTACTTTAAATGATGTTCAAAAAATGTACCACATAATAGTGCATTTTAAGAAGGTATTACAATCATAATGTGAAATGATGTTCAAAGTGTAAAATGCACTAAAATGGTGTTTATGAATAATAAAGAGCATGACTATTATATATATTACCAATGAATATTAGCCTCATTTAGTGGCTAATCATTCATTCATAGAAACCCATATCATAAAAATGAATACTAAAACTTCCCTAAAAATAAAAACATGGAACCATAACAGTTACCCAATGTAACATTTACCCATGTTTCGACACAGGGGAACATATGTTGGTAGAAAAGAATGGACATGGGGGAAAAGAAAAAATATTTCTAGGGACTGATTGAGTTCATCAATAAAAAAGGGAATGATAAAAGGAATGTTGAGGGCCTAAAAGGGATAAATTTGTGACAATTTAAAAGGCTATAAGCTCAATGAAAATTATGGTATTAAGACAAAAAAAAATTATCACTTTTAGAAGGATGAGTATTTCATGATAAATTTATATAAACAAAAGTTAATTCTTCAAATTTTAATTTAAAATTTTTTAATAAATCTATTACCTTACTGATGGAATGTCTTAAAATATAATTTCATGAATATCATACTAATATATGATTTCAATGGATCTTAAGGCCAATAAAAAAGTATAACTAATTTACTCTTAAAAAGGCATCTAATTTAATATATAAAAATAAAATGTAATTATACATGTTCATCATTAATATTTATGCATAAAAAATAATTATACAGAAACTAGGACATCGTGTAGGCTAGTTGTAGGCCTCAAACCCCTATTGTCCTTTTGTCATGGGATCATGGCCTACAACATTTCCAAACATGATATTTTGTCACTCGACATTAATTATGTCATTTTTTAAACCACAATAATATAAAATATAAGATGAACATCTTTAAAACAAGTGTAGTCACTTATTTGGACTTTTATCCAAGGTCTTCAAAAGAAACTCTGTGCACAAATACTTACATCAATGTTTAAGATAATAATTTCATGAACGGTAAACCTTATAAGCCTTCTCAAATAAGAAAAATCTAAAACATTAGAAACAGTGTCCTGAAATCCGATTAACAATGATTCTCCTATATATCACAATTTATCTCTATGTTGTCACATTACAAACACATGAATACCCTCATTATATATTCTGTTGAAACATGTTAATAACCTAAATCACATTAAATCCATTGGGAAAACATACATGTTTATTCATTAGAAAGTATATTTGATTTACTCCTAAAATCCAAATATATTGTAAATAACATTAATGATAGCATAAAAAACCTATAAAAAGTCCTTACTTAGTTCCATGGTAGTCAATAATGTCCAATTTACTTATTCATGCACAATGAATCTTTATCCATGAAACATTATCTTATTAGAAAAATATAATAAGGGTTGCCTTCAGTAGTCAAAATATCATCTTATCATAAAATTACATCACCAATACAACATAAACCTGTAAATAATTAGAGAGATAAAAACATAAGTAGAAAAATCCTTTTATATTTCACAATTCATAAATTTTAAATCTAAATACATAAATACTTCAACTAAATCATCCTTATACATTAAAAATAATACCTATTTTTTTTAATATTTCATTTTTAGTCTCTTCATCATCTATAATTTAACAATTACTCGCACCACCTAGATGATTCACTTTCAAAAAATTCTTTTTGGGACATTGGGATTCAGAAGTAAAATTTTCTTCACACATAGAACACTTAAACTTTGATGACAAATTAGATAGGCCACAATTACCATCAACTTGGTTAACCAAAATCTTTATTTTCCCTTGCAGTCACTTTATTGGTGTCCTTCTTTAACATAGATATATGAAATCTTGTTCCTATAAGACATTCAGTCAATTGATTGTTTCCACAATTCTCACATAGTGGAGACAAAATATTCCTTCATCTGGGGTCTCCATTACCCCAAATCTCAGAAAACTCATTATTTCGCTTTCTTGGTGAGTCTGAGAGATTTTTAAGGTATGCATTGTTAATCGTCTTCCATGAAAACTGATTATCCATAATCATGATGTCTTTCACTATAGTGATCATTCTAACTTACATCTCATTAAAAATTATTCAATCACATTGAACAATAATATAGTTACATATGGATCCCTCCATTGACTAAAAACAAAAGTATAGTGTGAGAATTACTAATCAAAGAAGAAAACCACACATTGATGTATGGAATTACTTATGGGATGTATAAATCATACCACCTTCCATAATATATGACACCGTAGATTTATTCTAGGTTATATATAGCTCACTTATATCTAAATCATTCATGATGGTTCATGAATTGTTTGTGAATTCCCATAGAATATCCTTATTAGGGTCAAACTAGGTGTGTAGCAAGGCCATTTTTCATATAACAGATTATATAGAGTTAATCCCATAACATCTTGTTAGAGTTGTTACCCCTAGGTTCATCTGTGCAAGAGACACATCAACTTGTTGTATACAAACATGGATGTATTTTTAGAAAACTACTAACTCTATCATACAAAAAAATTCCAGTACATTTTCCTTACCATCAAATCAGAAAATACTTATTATTAGATACATCCATGGAGATATCCTTAAAAATATGCCTATGGATCCCAAAAATGATTTCTCATCCTACATTCCAAAAGTTAACTATAACATCTCTCTAATACAAAAAATAGAGACCCTCCCTTTCCAAAAAAGAATCATTACATTGCATATGCTGTATACATAATGAATATAAAAATAAACACCCAAATATTGTAGTTGGTATCATGCCTATTGAAACATCAAATCATAAACACTGGAACATATGTGACCTATATCATCTACTATTAAATTAGGTAACTCAATTTGGTTTGTTCCCAAAGGCATCCTTGAGAGGCTTTTTGACCAAAGAGATGATTAATGGTCAAAGGGTGGTTTTTAGAAGGACATTTTGGAATTTCCATTCTAAACATAAATGATTTGAGAGGTGTGAGGAATGAATAAAGGTTGTGTCCTTTATAGTCTATGACGTGTGTCACTCTTGTAAATATTTATACAGATAATTAAACTAATTATTTTCATGTTATATGTGGATATAATAATGTAAAAATGTTAAATATAATAGAAAATATGTTTAAAATATTGACATCCAATGGTTTTTGGACAAATTTTTAATTCATTTTGGATCTTAAATTTATGGTTTGGTATTTTATTATCCTAATTTTTATCTTAACCGATGTAATTAATTTTAATTAATTTGACTAATATTATTAGTCAAAAATTAATATGGAAATATTAGACATTATAAATTATTATTATTTCTATTATTGAATCCATTTTTCTAAATTATAATCATCGAATTGGACAAAAGTAAATTAAAAATAATCTTGATTCGAGATGACACAAATGGATTATAAAACAATTGATCCAAAGATTGAAATGTTTTTATATCCAATTTCAATTTGAAATTGGCTCTAATAAACTAAATTAGATTAAATGGTAAAAATATTATCTAAATTAACTATCAAACCATTTAAAAATATAATTTATATTTGATGAAAATGATATTTTGAAATAAAATATAGTATTCTTAACTATTCTTTAAAATATGAAACCCTTTCAAAAAAATTAAAAAAATATCATAATTATTTTTTAATTTTATATAACAAATATAATTTTTATTATGATATTTTAAATATATATAAGTTCCAAAAATTGGATTTAATATGGGTTCTCAATCAAAAGGAATTAAAATTTTTCTTTAATATATATATTGGTTTTTAAGCATAAATTTGTGTTTTTTCTTCTCTTACATCTATCAAATATATATTATAAATATAAAAGTATATTTTATTGAATAAATATAATAATAATTAAGTTAATATTACATTTTATTTGTAATTAGTTTTAGTTTACTTGATAAAATATCTTGCTGACTATGAAAATATTTTCCCTAATATTCAATCGATTTTCATATTCATTGACGATTAAACTATGAATTTTCTTCTATTTGTGTTATCCGCATATTTCTATAATTTAGTTAATTGTATCCATATCCATTAACTTAATTTATTGGTTATAATCAATAATAATAATATTTTTTATAATATATTGTAGTTTGGTTACACTTAGTCTTGCGTGTTATGCAAGCCATCGATGAAGGTCAACATTTCATGTATTGCATGCCAACTTTGTTGATCCGTGTTACATAGGCCAAGTTGGATGTTCATGTATCATACACCAATTCATTTATACGTGAAATAAATGTGTGAATTAGTGGAATGAAATTTTCAGTGTTGCGTGAAGAGACAAATATCAAAAGAATAAAATAATTCGAAAAAAATTCAACCAAAATCATAGGGTGTTAAAATTAATGTAAAGTGATTTTTTTAAATAAACACATTGAGTGTATAAAAAGGTGTTTTCAAAATAAAATGATTATTTTACATTCAAATTATTTTTATTTTCGATTATTATAAATTAAAAACCAATAAATTTATTTTATTCATCTGTAAACTGTAGAAATTTCATAATTTTGTTAGTCATATTAATGCATACCAATTTAACTGTTATGTTATGATGATATACTATATTAAGATTCAATCAGACATAATGTGGTGTTCTTTATAAGATCTTTAATTGATTATATTTTATGAAATGAAATATATCATAAAGTTTACGATTATTTCTATTGTAGAAAAATGACAAATTAATTGGTTATTAAACTCTTTATCGAATTATGTTTTCATTGATGAAAAACAAATTTTTATGTTTATAGGATAAATGACTTTGAAAAATAATAATAAATAATCTTTCCAAAAATTTATTGAGTATTATGATTGGTTTCGAAAAACATCATAATTACATTGAAATATTATTTTTTAAATAAGAATGGCACTGACATATGAAAAATGAGCTCACACAGATAACATAAAAAAGTGATTTATTTCAATGTTTTTAAAAAATTAACCATTTCAAAAAATATAATGTATAAAAGGTATTTAAACACAGTCAAGAATTATTTTAAATTTTATTCATTATAGATTTAATAATGGATATATATATCTATCCATATAATCATTAAAATTAATATGGACATAGATGATAAATATTTCAGATATAAAATAAAACTTAGGGTTAAAAACCCTTAGAAGTTTTAAATTAGAGAAATTATTTACTTTATAAAATTAAAATGATATAGAGATGAAAAAACAATTTAAAAAAATATTAGTATAAAATGTATGGGTATTTTTAGAGAGAACGTTCAACCAGTATTTCCTTATATAGAAATTAATTAATAACAATCTTGAATGGATAATATTTTGTTGAAAGAAACTAATGCTTTTAGTCCTGACTTCTATAAATGTAATAAATTTTTTTTACAATGAACGTAAACATAATAATAAATTTTATTATAATAACATTCAAATATATTACAATTTATAACATTCATTTGTAATCATTCATTGTAAAAGAAAACGATAATTATAGTTTATTTTTATTATCAAATGTAAAAAAAATTATTTGTTATTATTATTTTAATGATGAGGTAAATTCTTATTTATTTGATACATGTTCCTAAATATAAAAATATTTAACTTACTATAATATATGATATATAATTATTTATAATTTCTTATATTCATTTCATGAGTGTTTTATTTAAGATTCATAATCATGAAATAAAAAATGAGATAGTTTAAATGAATATTGAATAAAATTAAGACATGTTATAAATAAATTAAATCAATAAATATTTATTCAATGGTGTCACTGTGTGAAGGTAATTTATAAAGAAATTATCCCAAGTAGATTAACCCTTCTACACATTGCTCATGTGATTAATTTTTTACCATGGTAATTAATTTTTTACTAGAAAATATATGATAACCTATATTAAACAATTTCAAATTGAAGATACATATTTTTGAATATATTTTATCTAGTTCAATTTATAAATATGATAAAATTATCATATACTTTTAAATATAAGATATAGATGAAATTATTTTTATAGAAAAATGTCTTCTTTATAGTAAGTGTTTTTATTATTTATGCCTTTTAATTTTATAATAAATGAATATTAAATTTTTTACATGATTACTCATTATACTGTTGATATTTTTCAAAAATTAAAAATTGAATTTATTTATAGAAAACCTTATCACCATTTTAAAATAGATTCTTGAAAAACTTCCTTTTTACCATAACAATGGTATATAAATTCAAACACGCGATAATACTATTATTCTAATAACCAAATATTAACTATTTAATTAATATTCCAAATAAAATACTAATAATAACAAATAAACATTATATAATTGATCAAAATTAGATTTATTTTCATCTCACATAAATAATAGAAAGAATGTTTAAAAATATGTAATTTAAAGGATAAAAATAAAATTCTTCTCAATATATCCCTAGTAATATCTATTTTATTAATTTTTACAAATTTAATTTTAATTATTATTAATTAATTTCATTAAAATATTTCATTTCTTGTTTTTAAATCTGTTAGATAAAAATTCACAATACCTCATGACAAACTGTAATTTGTAAAGTACCAATTTTATATTAATTGATATTAATTAAATACCATTAAAACATATTATTTATACTATATGAATTTAATTTTATAAATCCCTTGATATTAATATAATTCAGATATTTCTATAATTATATGATATGATTTTTTATGAATAAAAATATATAACATATAAAAATATTTTTTTATAAAATGTTGTAATTAAATATTACATTTTTGTTTCACTATATTATATTTTTGAATTATATCATTTCCATTAGTTACAGTGTTCACATATTCCTATTTTTTACTTCTATAACCAATAATAATATTCTCAATGACTATATATTCAATGACCATATGTTTAGTGGTCATATATACAACCGAAAAAAAGATTATATTATATTACAATATATAATTATTCATTACTGTGGAATATTAGGTTAATAATTTAATTAATAATAATAATAAAAATTATATTTATAATGTGTATTTTCTTCGATAGTTGTGATCTGTAGAATGATCTTCATGGATAACCTCAATTGATGGATATCTTATATTTTCGTTATTTTTATATACCTTCAGAATTTTTCCAATTTTATTTTTTAATTTTGTTTGTTCTTATGTAGTAATAATATTTTATTTTTTTATGTTGTAATTTTTTATCATAAAAAAATGTATTATGGTTTATTTTAGTTTTATATCACATTCAAATCATGTTATTCAACATAGTTCTTATTTTATAAAAATATATAATACTATTGGACAATGTTATAATAAATGGTTGAGAAAATACCATCTTAATTGTATGAGGATAAATAGGTTATTGTAGGAGTGAAATTGTAAGAAGAAGTAATCTATAGAGATAAGTGGAAACTAAAAGGTTTTGTATTGTATAAAAGTGGACAAAAATTATAAGGCCCCAGCCTTAAACCTTACTTAATCTTGAGTTATTAAAAGATTACACATTGAGGATCTTTTCAGGTTTAGAGTTTTTGAGAATTAGATCATGAAACTTGCATTACATTCCACATTTAAACAAAGTGGTTACATAAAAGATAGTATTCATTATTCCCATCAACGGAAACGTATTTAAAATAAAAAATGTATTCTTTCTTGACACATCCTTGACACTATCATCACATCATGTACCTTTCCCTTGACCTGTGAAAAACATTTCAAAAACTTGGGATGAGCATAAAAAGCTCAGTAAGGGTTATAAAAATATGGAAAGGATACATGAGTTCATATATAAATAAGAATGAAATCATACTTTACCCCTAAAACATAGGCACTTTAACATAACTCATAAAATCATTAATAAATCATGGAAATCATAAGACATAAAAGGTAATATGAGGCATTCATAACATTCTTACGTAGGGAGTAACCCTCTTGGTTACGTTTGGAATACCCATCACAGTATATTCCCTAAATCTCTTTGGAAAAACCTTAAAATTTCACTCCTTCGCGTTACCCAATGCATTGGAGAGCTATATCGTGCTCACCTGCCCTTAGTTTATCACAAAACCACCCGTATTCATAATAATGCCCAAGAACCTCAACATAATTGTATCACATAAAACATGCATAAAGGAAACATAACATTTCCACCTTTCAATCACAAGATATCAATACAAAAAATTGATATAAAAACATTATGAAAACCATTTCCAATACGAAAATAAAAGCAAAGTAAAACACGGTATTTATTTTTCTTTAAAAAAAGGTATGGCTTGTATAGGAAGCCGAAACTCAAATAATGGTCACGGCGGCGGAGAAGTCGTTGTCGCCGCATACGTACGAAAAAACATTCCCTTTTTTCGTTTAGTAAAACACTTTGTATAAAAAAGATTCCTTTTGGATAAAGATAAAAGTCAAAGGGGTTTATACACCGTATAAAAGAAGGTTGAGTATAAAACAAAATATGCCTCAATGAAAGGAGATTGAGACGAAGTCCCATACAAGGATGGTATCCTTGGTTTAAGGATAAATAAATTAAATAATAATGTGTGACAAAAGAATACACCAAATATAAGTGGATATTAAGTGTAAAATAATCAAAGGTCATTCACAAATATTCAAAGGATGACATATTCAATAACTACATGTTGAACCCAATGAAATCGAAATTGGGTTAAGAAGATCCCTTGACAGCCTAACGGCGTCACATCAAAATGAGTTGATGAGAGATACAAAAGGGTATCTCATCACTTGGACATAAAATTTACATCAATAAGGATATATTAGAACATATACCAACATAAAAATATGTAAGTTAAAAGACCCAATAGAAGAAGTCTTTTAAAAAAGAGGAGGGTGAAAGGTTCCCTTACCGACATGGATATCTTTCGAAGCATACACCTCGTGAAAGAAGGACAATACAACATTTTTGTAAACACTCAAAAAAGAAATTATATTACACAATGAGTAAAATAATTGGAATTACATACACCACTCAAAGGAAATTGTGTCAAATGTAGCGTAAATCTCATGGGAATAATAGTGAGATGAAAAATCCCTTACGAAAACTCGGCAGCCTAACGGGGCCACTTAAAACTTCCAAAAATGGATTGATGAGATCAAATAGGGTCTCTCATCATATTAGAATAATGTTTACAGAAAGAGGAATATAAAAAAATCCCCCAACATAACAAATAAGAGCTTAAAAGAAGTGACATAAAAGAGAGTACTTAAAAAGAAAGAGAGTGGATAGATCTCTTACGAAAATTCGACAGCCTAACGACGCCACTCAAAACATCCAATATGGATTGATGAGAGAGAATAGGGTCTCTCATCATATGAACATTAAAAATAAAGTAAGAGTAATATAAAATAACATCCCAATAATAAGAATTATGATCTTTAAAAGAAATGACATAAAAGAGTGTACTTAAAAAGAAAGAGAGGAGTAGGATCCCTTTCCTCAAGTCCAACTTGGATTGTTCGTTTCATTATATTCCTGAATAATAAACTTTGGTCAATTAATAATTGCCTAAGTACCTCATTTAGAGATTATTATTTAATTCATATCACATGTTATAATTTTATAATAATTGTTTAATAATGTCAGTTCATATCAGACGTTTTTGTCGATGTTTGGTACATGTGTCAAAAATGAACTTGTCTGAAAAAAGATTGCCCATGTAGTTATAAGTAAATAATTTCCAGAATAGTATAAATGATTAACATATCATATATATCCAGTAAATATTCATTTTACACTATTTCATATCATTTGGAGATAAAAAACGAAAAGCACCGTTCATGGAGACGGTAGGCTGTACGTACGCATTAACGCTACTTTCATTTTTTGTCATATTAATGGAATTAAAACAAAATTAGAGATATATATATATGATATAATTCCAGAATGATATCCATAATTTAGATGTAATATATTACATATATATCCATAATATAAATGTAATAATAATATTACATAACATTTTGAGATAAGAAATGAAATGTACCGTTCATGGAGACGGTAAGTCGTACGTACGCATAAAGGCTACTTCCATTTCTATTTCATATTTAATGGAATTGAAAAATAATGATACATAATATTATTTTAATTCCAGTATGGTATCATAAATAATATCATTAAATATATCCTTTATACGTACCACATATGGTATTAACGAATCAAATCACTTTGAGGGGGCGGTAGTCCACACTTCCTTAAATGAAGATATCACGTTTACCCATAATGGAAACCATAAAGGTACGCCATAAATGAAAAATACAGAAGATTAAGTAAAATATTAACATATTAGATATCATATATTAATATAGTGTAATCTTAATGGCCACCTTTGAAGGTGTTAGAAGAATGCTGAACAATCATCGTTTCGTGAGGGAGAAATTCGCCATCCACAGAAACTGTATATTCATTAACCATTAGATGTAGGTGTGTGTAATTTTAGCTAGAATACATCATATAACAACATCCTAGTATATTGAAGATACTGTATTTTTTACGAAATAAATTAATAAAAAGAGTTTAGGGGGTTGGAGAAGAAAAATAAAACAAAAGGACACAAGTGAAGACATTACCTTAAAATCGGGTAACTCCCTTTGGTTTGAGCTCAAAGGCTTCCTTGGGAAGACTTATGCCCAATGTGTGGATTCAAGGAGTTAGAGAGGGATTTGGAGAGTCAAAATGGGCAGGGGTTTGACTATCCAAAGGCTTTGGGAATGTGGGTAAGGAGGTAGAGGTGGGGGCCTTTATAAGAGGAGAGGAGGGGCACTCTTGTAAAGTTACAAAATGTTACATTATTTTGAAAAGTTTTCGGATTTTAAAGGTCCCACATTGATTTATTTCAAGGATATGGTGATCGGGGGTTGAAATACACTCATACAACAGGTTTTGGACATGTGTAGATCTTAGATATTACATTATCGTTCCATTTTATTTAAATCGTTAAATAATGAGGTCATCGCTGCATCAACATGATGTCATAAATAATTTAACTTATTTAATGTCTAAAAATTATAAAAACAATATGATGTAGGAAATCTTCTTAGCTTTCCAATGAATATTTATAGTCAAAAATATGACTTTTATAACCCCATGTAAAAATTGTTTTAGTAAAACATCTTATGTTTGTGTCATTTTTACTTTAAATTAAATAAAAAGATATTTATGTCATTTTCCAACCAAAGTGGGTCCATGGGGTCCCCAAGTTGACCCATGGATTGTATTGGTCGGCCATGACACATACATTGAGGATAGGACATGTGTCTAGGTCATTTCATTTTATTAAAACATTATTCTTACCATAAACTACACTAATTACCTCTAATCGCTATTAAAAACTTAATAAGTTACTATTCACCAAAAAATTATTTTTATCCCAATGAACCACATTTTACTTCATAATGACAACCATGTATGTCGGATTTTTGAAATTAAAAACACAACGATGGAAAATTTTCATTTAAACGGAAAAATCAGTTTTTATAAGTACCACTTAGTGGTTTCACTGTTCATCAAAAATTGATGTTTTTCAGAAAAATCCCAAAAATTCACCCTAAGCTATATTTGATATTATGAATTCAAAAATTAAGTCTATATTACAAAATTCAAAACACATAAGTCACATTAATTAATTTAATAATTAATTCCCGCTGTCAGAGCAAATAGCATGTTTTTATGAGACAATAAGTAACAAAAAATTGACACTAGTTTAAGTCTGATTTCAAAGTGAAATTAATTCCAAAGACCACTATTGGATTTAATGGTAAAAATATATTCTAATTTCACTTTAAAACCAATTCAAAAGATAATCTAATCATATAAATAAATTAGATTAAAAAGAGGTTTTGAATTAAAATACAACATTTGACACTATTCATTAAAAAATGAACTTTATCAGAAGACACCAAAAATTTACACAAAGTAAATCATGATGTCCCAATTCTTAAGAAGTGTTTTATTTGGTCCAATAGAATGTATAAGAGTGAAAAAAACTATATTTAATGAAGGTTCTCCATCAAAAGGCGATAAGTGAACCTTTAGTGAAAAGTAGGGCATATACACCTAAAATTGAATTCTTTCCATATTTTAAGCCTTTATCTTTTATTGGATAAATGTAAAAGCATTTAAAAACATAAATAATCATATTTTAGTTATTTCTATCCATTCCTTCCAATACAACGACTACATGTTAACTACCATTTAAAATAATATTATTTTATTTTTAGAGAGCAACGTAAGATTCTCAAGAAACTCGTTGTTGCGTGTTGGGTACACCCTCAAGCATAACATCCTCTTTAAAGTCATATTAATATATTATTCACAAATATGGATAAATATGAAAATGTCATATTCTATATTTACCTTGGGTGTTACAAACATGATCAACTACTACATAGATACTATATATTTAATAACAAAATCATGCATATAACATGTTATTAGCTTATGTGCAAGATACAATGATTTTATTTCTATCATTATAGATTTCCCCTTATATAAACACAAAATAAATATAAATAAAAAAATAAATATTTATGAATACATAATTGATTTTTTTAAAACAAAAAAACACGTTCATTTATAAGATAGTAAATTAATTTTGAATTTAATTTTTGGGTTATATTAATGCATCAAACATTCTTCTTTCTTCAAAGAAAGACATCATTATCTAGTAGGGGGTTTTATAATTAAATCCAAGAATGTTCCATTTAATAATATTTTTATATTGTTGAACAATTTATAACATGGGGGTTTATGAATTTGGTCTTTAATTTTGATTAAGATTCCCCTGATTCAGCATCATAAAATTGTATGAGGAATTAACTTTATTTATTTCCTGTGTACTCATATAAGTTTTTTTATGTTATGTATAATTACACCATGCAAAAAAGTATTAATATATTATATAAAAATGTGAATTCATTTCCTCCATGATTTTTACTATTGGACTTTTTGGCATGTTATGTTTACATTCACTATAACTACAAACCTGAGTTAATATATTCTGGGATGGAATGAGGAGAGGGTCCCTGTTAGAGGGGAATAATTATATGGGTATTTTTAGGTCAATGAACTTATACCATCACACAAAATCTAGGTATTTCTAATTGGTTATGGAATTTTTTTATATGACTATAAATTTAGATCATATAAAAATATTTTTTGGAATTGATTTTTCAAGTGGGTTTTGGGAGTCCCAAAAAGGAATTTTGTTTCCATATTCATCTGAATAAGAGAGTATATATTAGAAAAAAGACAGTTCTCTAACATTTTAGTTGAATAATTATAATAATTGTGAAAATGATGGATTTCATATGTATTATGGTTTCAGCACGTTGGGATACAGTATTTTTTAAATTCAATAAATTTTGAAAATATTATTTATGATTTCACATAACTGGTGGGGACTCATGTGTTTTCAGACTGCCATTTTTGTGGATTCATCATGAATATTTTTAATTCCTTATTCATTTATATTTATTTTTTGGACAAAAATAATATGTATGTAAATATTCCACATTAATTATATGAATTAAATTTAAATAAATATCCATTGATATAGAAATATAACTTTTTATGACAAAACCCATTTTATTTGGTATCATACAAAAACTCAAGGAAACTTTTAAAATTTCACTCTGAAGAAATATTAAATTGGAAATGTCATGTATTTTAATACAGTACCAAAAATTAGGACATGAAATGTTTGAATGTATGGTTATATATCAATTAAAAGATTGAAAATAATCAATCATGGAATCATTCATATGTGACATAATTGGATAAATAAATATGTGTTTGGATCAACTCAATGGTGTTGTCAGCACTAGTGGAATTCCTATTGTGGGACAACATTGGGTAGAAGGGCTACAATGGGTAGGGGTAAACACTAGTCATCATGTCAAAATATAATGAAACAATATATATGAAACATCATTGATCCAATTGAAAAATACATGTGGGAAAAGTGACTTATAAAACTTTTCATGGAAAATAAAAATGAGTATATGCCTAAGTAAAAATTGTCTTATATTACACTAAATAATTTTTTGACTAATTATTTGTTACGGTTTATAATGGGTTGCATAAAAGATTTTATATCTACATTTTATTTAAATGTACATCATTGAGTTTCAATCAATGACTACTTTTACTATAACAATGATCTTTTTCCATTATATAATTTTAGTTGAATCCAAAATAAATTGTGATGACGTACCTATATAATATTTTTATTTGATTACACCCCACACTCTTCATGGAACAATAGAATTACAAGGATTTTTATTCTAAAAGAGGACCAAAATTCCACAAATTAAAATCATTTGGAGAAATCAAAATTTTCCATGATGCATACATATGATTTATACATTATCTCTTACACTATGTATATATGATATATGTAATTAAAGGTGAATTATTAATAATGTGTAGATGCATGATCCTTGGGGGGAACACCTTTATTATCAAATCCCTTGGATAAGAGATGGAAAATATATTATCATTATAAAATTATATTGAATGTGTTCATGCTTCATTGTTGTGATCATGGATGGAAGATGAACCTTTATTTATGGTCATGGCTTATGGATAGAAGTGGGAGACTGCTGAATGATTTCAGGTTTATTTTTTGATCTATTTAGGTCCTGAATATTTCACCACAATAGAATTATATTGATGGTAAATGACTAATGAAAGTCGATAGAATTCTTTTCAAATTAAAAAAACAATGATGGATTCTCTGTATAGTTCATTTCAATAATAAATAAAGATTCTAAGACTCAATTTTTAAAATTTTAAATTCATTTAACATAGGGATTTTGTGGACTATTTTTTAAAATATTGGACAAGGATTTTGAGTTCAGAAAAATAAAAAATATTCATCTGAATGAGGAGGATAAAATAATAATTAAGGAATAAATGAATGGATAATCTACTCAGTGGTTTGAATGAATGGGTGACTTTGATCAATGGTGTAGAAAAATATAATTTCTTATACATTATTTATTTCATTTTTCTATTTTTAAAATTCATATTTTTATATTATGAAAAAAATCATGTCTTTCATTCATTTTTTACCCTCATATATATTATTAGTTATAACTAAATGTCCCATTTTATGATATTTAGTTTTTTCATGGTTAATGGACCATTGATTTAGTGTGGATTGTGTAGTATAAGAGGGTAGTTATAATTGATTGGGATTTTCACATAATGATCCACATTCTCTTTCCCATATGAATACAATATATCAATTTATATTACAATTTTGTAATTTATATCTTATATATATATATATAATAGTGTATATGGGAAAATTTAATATACAAACTATTGATAATAGAAAGGAGTGTGGACAACTGGTTGGAATAAATAAATATATATGATATATTTCAAAGCTTACCAAACATTTTTTGATTTATTTCCTCACATAAATTGATCAATAGACTAACATTTTTTATTTTTTCATTGACAATATAGAGTTAGTTTTCCCTAGAAATTTCATGTCAATTGGTTAGTGTAATTTCACAGGTAAAGTTGAATTTTCTAAATTTATGCAAAACCATCCTTGTAAAACACTCCCCTTTATTAATTAAAAAAATATTTTGTTATTCTTATATATATATATTAATAATAATAATGAGAATAAAACATATATTTCAATTTAGTTTTAGAATTTTTTATTCAATTATAAACACATTACAATGGGAATAAATATGGTAATTATTATTTCTTTCAATATGGGATAAAACATGTTCGTCTATTTAACACCACATTTAGTGTTATTGTTATATTTGGAAAAAATATAAATTCAAAAAAAATTACTCCATGGGAAATAAATACTATCATGGTGATGTTCATGTTTTTGGAACTAATTATGAGGAATTATATAAACAAATCATAGTAAACACAATATTTTATTAGATAATGTATATTAGAACATGATTTATTCTTCTTGATTTTTCTTCTACAATTTTACCTTTTATTTTCAATAATTTTATTTTATTTTATGCATTATTTAACCATTTTGGATGTCAATTCAATATAATAGTTAATTAATTATTTTTATGATACATCATCATCAATTTACCATTTATATGAATATGATTGTGGTGATATAATGACACTATATTCTTATTTGTGGCCTTAATAATTTGAATTATTGAATATCTTTGGACCTTATGAGAATAATTTATTTCAAAAAAATAATTATAGTGGAACCTACTACCAATCATGTAATTAATATCATAAAATTCAATAAAACACAAGAATACTAATTTTAAATAAACACTATCACTAAAATCATGATCAGAGTAAAAATAAATAGTTGATAGACAATATATTTTTGTAAACAATTATAAATGATGATATGATGTTGGAACAATAGAGCCTAATGAATTTTAGATTCATTTTTTAAAAAATTTATGAAACCTTAGTGATTCAAGGATGAATTCAATATGTGTATCTCTAATAGAAATTAATTTTGAATTGGTCTCATGCCTATTGACATATGCCAATTTCACCAAGAGAGAGTGCATGTTTTATGAAACCTAATTAAAAAAAATTAAAGAAGTTGATAAAAATATTTATTTAAGGATATTTTATGAAGGATGTTAAAAATGAAATTATTTTTTAATAAAATGATATTTTAAGTATAAGAGTATATATTTGAATTTAAATTGGGAAATTCTCATATTATATATTCAACATGGATATTATTTTAAGAATTTAAAAAACAATTGACCAATGATTTGAGCTAAGAACCAACTATAACATTCATATGTGGGGGAGGGGATAGTATTTCAACAATGACTGAGAGATGGATCATAGTTCCTGCAATGTATAAGGAGAGTTCAATTACTCATAGAACCTATAAGAGAGCTCAATGGTGTATATATAGAGTGCTCTAGTGGGATTGTGTTGGGAGACACAGGTCATGAAATTCTGTGTAGGTAATGGTTTAAGAAGATAAAATCAATATATTCATATGTTTTGGGATGGTTATATGGATATTTATAATGGGAATTCAATGTGAATAGATATTTGAGGATGTGGAACGTGGCCAAATATTCATCTATTCTAAAAAAATTCAGATAAAACACAAGGTTTCCAATTTATTTTATATGGGAAATCTGATCAAGATGACATATTTTATCTAACATCCATACTCATCTAATTTATATGTTTTCCTGAATTCACTGCTCAACCATTCCTGGTCAAGCCAAGATCATCATTGCTATGAGTATGACCGAATGCCATTGTATGAATTTGGGTTATTAATCCAAGAATATTTTTTGGTAGTAGAAACACATACATTACATGAATAAAGGTATATATATAATGGAATATACAAAATGGTAATTTTGTGAAGGTACCCAAGTAATTTAAAATATGTAAAGGTACCTTTTAGGGTAACAAAGAGGCATTCAATGTGAAGACACTATGTTTTTCAAATTAAGTGTATTTGAGAAACACAATGATATTCAGGTGAATTAAAATATTTTGAAACATAATATATTATTGATGCTTTTATTCAGACATTCCATGGATTAATTCTCAAATATTCGTGGTTGTATAAAGATCAAAGATAAGGTGGGGTGACTGTGATATAAAATGAGATCATTTTCCTATGAGGAGATGCTTATCCCATTCATTGAAGAATGTGTTTTAAAGAGATAAATGGATCACTTTTGAACCATATTTTTGAGAAATACTAAACCAATTAAACTTTCTTACTTAAATTATGATGAATAGATAATATTGATTTTTGGAGGATGAGTAAATACCACATAATAATAACATTGAATTATCACAGTTGTGAGATTTAAGATGAAACTAAAATACCTCAAAAACTTTTGGGATTACATGAATAATTTTTTTGTGATTCGGAAAGAGAAATTCCACACAAATTACAATTACAAGAAGGGTCATAACCATAAACAATGTATGTGAACCATAAAATAATGTGTTTACTCTTATATAAAGGTTTTGATCTTAAAATAATAAGATAAATCATGTTATTTCTATTTTGTAAAGAAGAAAACTACATGAGGTTGGCTGAAGATTAAAAGGATGCATTAAATATGTGAATCCATCAGATATAGAGAAATTAAACAAAATAAACTTTATGCCATTATTATAGTGCTTAAAATAAAAAAATCGAAAATTAATATATTTATGTTCTGACAACTAGTGAGCACTATGAAAATATCAAGATGTGTACATGGTTAAATTATGTTGTGGGTTGTAGAGGATTCTTGTTTGATTCTGTGAATGACTATTCATGAATAAAATAATACATGCTGAAATTTTGTACACTATATGCACACATAAAAGTGATGTTGAGACTTCATCATACTATAGGATAAATTTCTTAAGCATTTTTTTCACTAATTCAGTTGATCTAAAATCGATGGTTCGATATATCTGAGTAGTTATACAAATATAGATTCATTTGGTTATATGGTACATGCTGTTATATTGGAAAGAGTAAGATCCATTAATCTAATTGGGGAGCATAATAAAAAATGTGTTTCTAAAAGGATCATGTCTTCTTATGTGAAGAAGATGTATCATGTATTTGGGTTGGGGGTGTATGTAGTTATGAATTGGGTTGAGGTTGGAGAGTATAACCAATTTTGGATAATATTATATTGTTGGGTGTATAACCAAACATGGTAGAAGAGTTGGATTGTTTTGGATATAATTATTATCATCAGGATCATAAAATACTAGGGTTTGAAAATAGTTTTTCCTAACAAAATGTTAATTTATAAAAAGAGCATAGTGGATAAAATATTTCAGGTTGTGTAACAAAATCTGAAAATTGTATTTATTAATAACGACCTTGTAAATAACTGTGTCTTTTGATCTCTCTTAGTATATCTACATATAAGGTGAGACTATGAGATATCACAGAGTTGATCTTGAACCACGACATCATAACTATTTTTAATCAAATAAAAACAATTAAAAAAAATAAACCACTAATTCACCCCTCTTAGTTATCAATCTAGCCTACAGCTGTACAATTTTTTTAGAGAATGGTTCCATCTTAATATCCAATTCATTTTTTTGATGATCATATTTCATGAAATTTGTGAGATACCTTAGATGAATAAAAATTAATATACTCCAATGAATTTTAATTTGAGGATTTCATCGAATAGTCAATAGACTATAATAAAATAAAATTGAATGAATATGAAATAGAATATTAATATAAACCTAACGACACTTCTAAATAAAAGTAATCATTGTGGTGTTCGATGAAATAATATATGAGATTATGATTTTCCTAATGAAGCGTTCTCAGTCTATATTGTTGACTTATCACTTAGTGATCAACTTTTTAGAGTTCAAATAACAACTAATGAATTTTCCAAAAGATAATTTAAATATTTTCATTAATGGTTTCAAGTAATTTAATAATGACAATTGTATATAAAAGAAGTTTAAATTCAATAGATGATTTATTGTATAAAAATGTGTTTATATCAAAAAATATAAAAAAAATGTGAAATAAAAGAATAAAACCATTTATCGTTTTAATTAATGATATTATAAGGCCATGGATTAATTTCAAAGAATTTTTTTAAGGGATATTACATTGATAAAATATTTTCAAAATACTCCCATAAACTGGAAAATATAGATATTATATCTAAAAATTTAATTGATACTTAGATTATGGTAAGTCAAAAATTAATAATGAACAAAAAAAATTATTATTCAAGGAAAGAAAGGTGCACGAATATTTGATTTTGAATATGAATATTCAAAGATATGAAATCCTAAAATTAGTTAATGAAGAGAATATTATTCTCAATTTATATTTTATAAACGTAGTAGTGATATTTAAAAAAATTGAACATAAAATCTAATACTGCCACAGATGATGAAAAATTATTTTTTTTCCTAGAATTCATCATATATGATTATTATTTATCAAAATACTCAAACCAAAAGTAATAATTGATATATTTTATCTATGGGAAAATGTATTACCATTCCATTGAAAAGGGTAACACTTTATTATAATAAATATGTTTATACTAATGATTTTTAAGTACTAGTTTAGATTCAACATAAAAATATGTAAAATCATTGGTGATGTAAAATTATATGGAATCCACTATATATTGAAAGATAAATATGATGAACATTAGGAATATATATTCCCAAAATAAATCATAAAATAAGAATTATGGTTTCCAAAATTTTAATGGTGACAATGTCTATTAGAGTGTATTAGAAATGAAAAAACCATGATTTTTTTGCACATTTTTGTATGTTGTGGGATAGGGTTTAAAGAAATAATATTTTTCTATAATATTTCATTGTATAAAACATATATAATTATTATATATTGAGAGAGAACAGATAACTAAATGAGGAAAGTTACAAAATATGACAATAATTAATTGAAATGGATTCAACAAAGTATGAAATAATATGAATATTTTAAAAAGTTCTATGATTACAACAATAGATATAGTTACTATTAGGATGAGTAATAGTATGTTCCAATCATGTATAAATAATAAATTTATGTAAAATTAAGTCCAAAAAATATGAAAGTATATTTCAAAAATAATATAGCAGGTCGTACTTTAGAGGTAAACAAAAGAATAATATTGTTAAACAAATAACTCCAAAAAAGATATTGAATAATTATATGAATAGTTTAACATAATAAAAAATATTCTTATATAATGTAATGAATGATCACATCATTGACCATTATGAATTGGGAAAGGAAATAAATATTAGGTAAAGATAAATGTAATTTAAGAAATACTTAATACAAAAATGAAATAACATGATTAATCTTTTGAAAGATGCATCTGATGAACAATATGATAATTTTTGTAAAAGGGTATCATGATGAATTATGGTGATATTTGTGAAAGGTGTAATATGTTCTGGAACACAACTAATAATGATTTTATGGGTGGGGTGGTGAATAAGATATCTAGTTTAGGATCATTTATGACCATCATTGTTCTTGTACACTTGTTTATGTGAAAAAAAGGTAATTAATGGAGAAGTGATATTCATCATTGATTTCATCAATTTCCATGAGGATGAATGGGTAGTATCCCTGAATGGGAAGAAACAAATATTATATGGTATAAATCTCACCATTGAAAAACATCCTTCATCAATTCATACTATTTTCAAGGGGGGCTGATGGATCATTAGAATGATGAGTTGCATGGGGAGTGATATTCTTTATATTTGAATTACAGTTATATGGTTGTTTGAGATTAATATCGGTCATATATTGATTAAATTTTTGTTTTAATTACTAGTAGAAATAATTCTAATGACTTTGAGTATTATACAACATGTCAATATCCTTTAAGGATGGCTTTTATGTTTCTAAAAAATACCCATTTATTTCTATAATATGTTTTCCCATAGAGACATAGAGTTGTGTAGGTAAAAGATAATTTCATGGATAATGATTTTTTTCAATTATTTGAGTTGAGATGAGTACCCTAAATAAAAAATATAATTTACTATAAATAACGGGGACAATAAAGTGAGTTAATTAAAATTTTGACATGAATAATTGTTTTGTACTATTGAAAAAAAATTCAATTGGGGAAAATTTTGATACTAATAATGTTGAGATTAATTTGTGGTAGATAAGGAATAGAATATTTGTGACTGAATAAGTATGATGATATTTGAATCTCTAATTGTGATTTTTAAAACTTTTGTTAATACCCAAGAATAAGAGCCAATTTTATTAGTAGATAGTTCACATTGTTTTTATAAAGGTAAAAAAGAGGAATAAAAAATGGCTATAAAATATATATATTTCATAATGAAATTATTTTAATACAATGAAAAATATTTCATTACATAAAAAATATAAGGATATTTTTATATATAGAGTATATATTTTCATTTGTATTCATAATTTATATAATGTAATATTAATCATTTATATTTCTCTATGTGTTTCATAAAAATTTGGACAATAATTTGGGCTATGGATCAACTCTAAATTGTGTATATGGTAGGAGTACCTCATCAATTTTGGAGATCCATCTAATAGAGCCAACAAGGTATAAGGTGAGTGGGTGGATGCATAGTGCCCACCACAGCACTTGGCTGAGTGTGATTTGAGTGGGAAGGTGGACCTATGTATAGAGGAATAATCCATCAACCCATGCATGTTTTGTGGTTAAAAGAGTGGAACCTAAGATACTCACATATAGATGGATAATAATGAATGATTATTCATAAAGGACAGAAAGACTGGTCTTATTTTTTATGTGGGAATCAACTCATGGTGCACAATGAATCCATGTTAACAGGATGCATACTGAACATATGGAATTATATAAATTTGATCTAGTATGTCTGATCAGGTTGAGTTGTTTTCTTCGAACACCAGTTACATCAAGGGTTTTCCATCACCATTATTTAGGGTTAGATCATTAATTATGCATCTAGTCTCATCATTTCAGTGGAAATGATTTAATTATATAATATGATTCTTATTAATTATTCTAATCATATTTTAATGATTTGTGTGTTATTTCACTACATGAGTAATGTTATATACGCAAGGGAAATACACAGTGGTAACTCTTTAAGGGAACCCATGTATGTATAACTATGTAAAGGCACCCTTGTAAGGGTAAAATGAGGAGTTCACCACAAAGACTCCATTTTTGTTAAGTATAAGAGTATTTTTGAATCTCTATGATATTAATGAAAATTAATATATTCATGACATGCCATATTTTTATGGAGTTTTAATCCATACTTTAAATTGAATTTATCATATATATTGGACATGGAACGAACACCAGAGTTATGAATTTGAGACTTAGCTATTAAATAAAGAGATATTGTTTAAATTCATCGAAGCTCTCACTTTCTAGAGATTATCATAGAACTATGAAATGATTATTTTGAAATGATGAAATCTATTGACAATTCTACTTTTATGATTAAAATTAAATTATAAGAAATGTAGGATGAGAAGAAGATACAAATTACTCTTAACATGAAAATCTTATAATGAGAAATGTTTTTCCAAAAAAACATAATTCACCATTAATTTGAATTTATTCCAATAGATTATTATTTGGATTAAAATGTTCAAATTTTCCTACTATATTATCCCTTATAATTATTTGGACTGTTCTATCAATCATGGGATATGGATTTTACCCTAATATAGGTGTTTGGTGTGAATTGTAGTCGTTTAAATTTTGGTGTAATAATAATAATTTGATAAATGGTTTAATTTAATACTTATTTATTTGTAAGAATTCATTCAGTGATATTTCATGGTGGGATAATCAGAAATAGATTTAATCCTTTTTGATGATATGGAATGAAGGATTTTTTCTATGCGAGGAATAAAATCATGTTCAACATCGAAGCCAAGCCCATGGCAATTTTTCATAACTTGTTTTTCATTTATTTTTAACCATTTATTTTTCATTTTTCGCCTGGATTCTCACACACACCCCTAGTGGATATCCTTTAATGTGTATTAGAGAGGAGAAGGATAAAGAGATAGATTAAGTGGAATATAGTAAGAGAGGTGTTGATGGAATGATCTGGTGTTTCCTAATCATTGTATGATAGTGGTGGAACAAGGAATCAAGTCATATGTAAATAGATTCTACCCAACATTTTTTTATTTTTATGTTTATGATCAAAATAACTATATATTTCTATATTTCTATTTTTATATCCCTCTATGGTTAAATAAGACCCCCTGAGTATTGATCTATTGATTTTTTATAGAAAAATGGTGTTCTAGGTCGTTCATAGTGGCATCCCATTTACAAAATATATTAACATAGTGTCTAGTTTAGGATCATATGCCATGGGTTATTTTTATTTTGGGAATATTACTTTTTTGAAGTACATTCCATGTACTTGGAAAACATGTTATATTGCCTTATATGGCTAGATAGTAGTGTTTTTTGGGAAACAACACTTGCTGGTATACACATCCATGTAGGGTGACCGATAATTCCTGGTTAATGACATATTCCATGTAGAAGTAAATGAACTTGATATAGCCCATAACTAGTATATGTGACACACAAGGGGAGGTTCCCCTTGTCTAGTACATGATGTGTATATAATATTCACACAATATAATTTGTTTTTATATTCCATGTTGAATTTATTTACATGCCCAGGTGGGTCTATGAATGTACAAGAGGTGTACTCTCATGCACGCGTCAAGTACTACAACATTGCTACAATTCTGATTCTTTTCATGTGTTATTCCCTTGAGTAAAAATTTAAATTATGAATAGTTTATTTTGAGAATTATTTCTAGTAAATAATTAAAAAATAACTCATGTGGTAATTTGAAAAGTACTACGTGGTTTTTTTGGGGAGTGATTTACAATGGAGATGGGTTTGCTCTAGAAAATAGTTTTTGTGATATCTATAGTGACACAGGAGAGATGACCACCTATGGGTCATATGAAATATTTTCTTAAAATGGAAAGGGTTCTCCATGGTTTATAGGTGAAGTAACTTATGATTGTCTCTCGATAGTAGGGTAGATACATGACATGATACGATAGAATTTTTTGGGTGTTTTTACCATCTTTGAGTGAGATCGTGATCTGAGATGGTCCATGAGATATCTCTCTAGGAAAATGTTTTGATATCCTTCTACTCATGAACGTATCTATTGTGAGGTGAGACTTAAGACCATATATGCCATGAGATCTTTGTGATGGGGAAATGGGGTATGATACATTGGGAGATTAGTTCTGACCAAGGATCCCAAGTTGTATTCTGAAACTTATTTTTCTCATAGAGGATCGTGTGTAGGATTCCTCCTCATATTCTTCAACATCTAGTATACACTGTAATGTGTTTATTATTACCTAATCATTCTTAATATCCTATTGAGGATTACTCTTCATGCTTATTATTTTATATAATCCCAAAATTGTTTCCATTTTAAATGTGCTATCACAACGAATCTCGAGAGTGATGACTTCTATTATGTATGGACCTTGAGAATCATAGTTATTATTACTATCAAATGTTTAATTTAGGGGAACAAGTTATTTCATCATTTTTTAATAGACCCATATCTATTAAATTATGGGTTTTGGTAGATATGGTTGTGTGGTTAACCTTAGAATCCATACCAAATTGGTATGTAAGAAGGGATATAGTAGTGGTAGTGGTTTTGGAATTTAACCATGCTCACATCTTATCAATATTTTCTCGTAATTTCTCTTGATATTGAAATGATTTCATACATGATTCTTGGTATTAATACAATAAGGCTAATGAAATGACATATGTGTTAGGAATTCCCATATGAACAACTTAAGAACTAATTTTTGTGCACATTATTTTTACTATTACTTTTTCAAACGCCCTTATGAATTTCTTTGATCAGGATATTTAGTTTACTAATAGAATGTCACATAATCCAGATTATGGATATTTTACCCCTCGTAGTTTGTTGGGAATTACTGGAAATGATTCTTTAAGACCCATTGATTCTTGATATTGGACATGATACTCTACATTCCATGATTGAGGGGGCTTGACATGATTCTTCAATTCCATGGGATATGAAATTAGACATTATTCCCCATAGTTCAAGATTATGTGGTTTTGACACGTTTCTCTAATCTAATTAAATATTATATAGTCGAGAATAGAGCGAATGGGTTTCTATAATGATGATTATAAATGTTAGAATTTTTCTCCCATATATATAGTAGATATGATGGTCTAATTTTCTATGAATGTGAAGTATACATTTTGTTTTATTATTCTTACATACCCTATGAGAAAACTGCATTCGGAATGGTTGAGATAGTAGTACAGTTATGAGCTACATCCCAAGAATCATGGAAAATGATTGTGGTTATATGAGATTAGGAGATCATATGTAAGGTTTTTTTGTGGAAGGAATCACCATGACTGAGGTTTTTTTAGGATTTCCATGGATGTGATCCCCTATGTTACATGGAATGCTTTGTAATCATGACATACTCAAAAATATTTCTTGAACATTCTAAACATCAATGGATAATCATGATTATACACCCATGGGTTGATTGTAATTTTAAATAATTTATTTTATTCATTTATGTTTTGGATAGGATGATCATATTTCATTAGCATATAATTAGGAAAGAATATTACAGGTTCACTATTGTGGGTAACCTATTGAGATTTATTTCTAACCCTAGTATATCCACCTAATTGAGCATATACCTTATGTATGCTTTTAGGTTGATCACATATGTATGATTTGAATGGTTGAGGATCATGGATTCATCATCATGTAAATCCACTCATGTGATTCATTGGTTTAGGCTGATGTATATCAAAAGTGTTATGGTTATATGCTCTGTGGTCTGGATCATAATTAGTAGTACAACCACATCATTTTATTTATGTTCCCTTTATATACTCATAAATAAGTGATCGATCAAGTAGGTGATCTATGTTATATTAATGACATAGTTGTTCAGGAAATTAGTTCATTTTATTTATTATTACTATATTTTTATGTTTATTACTTATTCAATATGATATATTACAACATTGGATGATGTTTACTAAATTCATCTATTTTTCTTCATCAAATATTATGGAATACTCTCACCACTAACACTCCCAAGGCCCTATCTTCTAGTCGACATACTTTGGTATATAGATAGGTATGCTTGATTCCATGTTGTGATCCAACTTTAAGAACTGATTTAGTGGGACCTAGTCCAAAATGTTACAAAGCGGTACTAGTTTATTCTATTCCAATTGTATAGATATTAGGTTTATAATAGTTTGAAGTTTTAGGATTGTGTCAGAACTTATTATGGATATTAGACTGGTGCACCGAGAACAAATGTTCCAATAATATTTTATTGTATCTATGGATATAGGAATGTTGTTATTTATATGAGATGTTATAGTTTTATATGAAATTTTCATTGATATACCCACATGTTGTATGGAATTTATTATTTATTATGGATATCTGTATCTTGTAACATTTTGAAGATTCCATTGATGGATTATTAATGTTTTCCATAAATGGAAAGTGGAATATCATTCATTATATTCATCCCAATGGACATATGTGATTATAATCTAGTGTGTGGTTATTATTGAGGATAGAAGGAAATTTTTTAAAGTGTCATCAAAAACATTAATGGTGTTGTCTCATATAGGTTCTTGGTGGAAATCTTCATCATTTTTTAAAATGGTAAATATAATTCATTCTAATGGAATAGTATGTAGATTTATTATTAAATTTATAATGACAAGGATGATGTTTTATTCCTCATGCTTCAGATGTTCAGTTAAACAAATAGATTTATAAGGAAAATTTTGCCCTGGTTTTGGACCCATTTTTGAAATTGTTCCTTAGGTACAGATATTTAATCTTTTATTACAAAATGTATAATATATTGAGGTATATGATGGAACTATATCCTATTAAATAGAACCACAAGGGTTTTGGATGACATAGATCACTTATTTGATATTATGTTTTTTGCATTGACCCTTGTAGTTCCATAGTGGCAGTTGATGCCTTTCCAATAGTAGATTTTTTGGGTGTATCCTATTCAGGTGGGGCTAACTAAATATTCATAAAATCGTAAAAATTGTCTTCCTATATAGCATGATGTAATATTTTACATAACTGATCATATTTTATGATTATGCAGTCAGATCCTCTAGTGTGATTATTATATGTTATGGATCATTAATAGTGAATGAACACCTCATTGGGTATTATAATATGTGAATTCTAGTTGAGTTTCAGTTCAATATAATTGTTACATTAATTTCATGATACACAAGTTGTAGTCCTTTATTTGGATTACCAATGATGATCATGGACTTCTTGGATGATACATCATCATAGATGCAAAGAGAACACAATCCTTGAGATTGTAGTTATTAATGGGTTGAAATTACATGGGTTTCCATTTTCAATGTGTATGGTTTTCCTCTATAATATTGAATTTATATCCTGAATAATAATAATAATGTTGAAAAATATTGACGAATGTATGTTGATGTTATCCTTATATATCTTAATGATGTTTGATAGATGAACTAGATGTATTGTAGTGAGATGGGTGTGTGGATGACACTATGTGAGATGTCACCTTGGAAGGATATTTGACATATGGGATTGTATATGGATCAAGTGATATTTATATATGAAATAATTGAAATTTATTAGTGTGATAGAGGTTATCCCAGGTTTATATTTTCCTTTGAGTCGGTGATATTGGAACTATTCTCATTTAAAGACATATGAAGGGAATTTCAATTAATTTTATTATATATTAATGATGATGATTTTTAATTTAAATATTTACATAGGTTTCGTGGTTATCAAGACTATATTCCATGATCATAATTATTGGGGTTCCCTGCCTAGTTGAAAAGGGTTTACATGTTTGATTTTTTAGCCTCTGAAAAAGATGCTATGCCACAGGGGATCATAGAATATATCATGCAACATTAATTATTCTATATTTTTAATAGGAGTTCCAAGGGTTATTGTGGATGAATAATATTATCATTCCATGAAGAATAATCATTATATCCATAGTAATGGTTGACTCATAGAAGTGTGAGTTAGGTGATAAGGGAATATGTCGGTTGCACATGGTTCATTGAAATTGTTAATCATTGAGTGGATATCGGTGAACCATTTACTATTATTATTACAGAAATTCTTATGAGCATAGTAACCCACATATTTAGTTAAATTATAGGAATATACCATGTGATGAGGAATATCATGGAAATAAATCATGTTTCATATGGTTATGGTCTCATGGAAGGACATCATTACACAATATGTTTATACAAGGTTTAACTAGTCTGTGAAATGAAGATATATCCATGATTGATGTTAGTGTGACTCAAGGAGAGTTATAATATCTTATCGATGGGTTACAAGAATACATTTATTTCTGATAATATTTTTTCATATATCTTGACTTCATCATGAGTAGGCTGAATGAGCATCAACTACACACCAATATTTTTAAATATTGTTTCTAGTATGAAGAAATAACTCATTAGATGTTATTATTTAAGAGAATTATATTTTAATCCATAGGGTGGTGAGTTTACCATTGGATGTTTGAGGGTGGTGACCCACATTATATGTTGATATTTAGTGTTTTTAATGGTAATAATTCTCAATAAGAGGGAATGAGGTATGTTTTGATTTTGTAGGGTTGTGCTTGAGGATGAGTAGTTTTTGTGTTATAGAAATCACATTCTTTGATTAATAGAGTGTGGTAAATTTAGCATAGAGGTCAATTATTATGTTAATGATAAGGGTATTTTTATGGTGGGGAGACTATTCAAGTTGTGGTTGAACATATACCATGTTGGGAGAGATGTGGACACCTTAAGATTGTTTATTGAATGTATAAATGATGTATTAGCAAAAACTATTAGTTTGAGATAATGGTATCTATACTTCCACCAACTCTTAACGGGGATGAGAAGGTTTATGGTAGGGAGGTTGTAAAAGACCCATATCTTTCCAGATATTTCAATTTAGTAGAAACATAAATTTTTCATATGATTTATTCTTTTGGGTTTACATGGCCTTTTTTCCCTCATAGATAACCTCATGTAATTTTTGTAACCACTCCATTGGTCTATAAATAGTTGTTTTACATTAGGATAAAATTTTGGTGGAAACATGCATGGTTCGCATTTTCATGGAATAATTAATAATTAATAATTTACTAATTAAATATTATTTCATTCACAATTGTTCATTCAGTAAAATATTCGTATCGGAGCATGAGATTGAGATTCCATATCCATCACTGAGTACATTACATGGATATTTCCTAGGAAAGGCATAAACTAATGTCAGGTTATGGGGCGAGGCCCGATCCCCACTTTTTTTCATTCTTGTTTCCCCTATATTATATCTTTTCACACGTGGTTACACATGAACATCCATGGTAAGTTTCCTTCACCATGATCAAGAGAGGAGATATATAGGGTGATATATAATGATTCATTAAGTAAAATAGATTCCAACATAGAATTGGGAAGGTGCAGGATCATTATGAGGCAATAGTGGAATTTTTAAATAGGTAAATAATTAGCTTATCTAGACCCAAGGCATGTTGTTACTATGTATAATCCATAAATCCTTGTATATTTACAAAAATCTCATATAAATTTTCTTATATAGTTGTTACTGATACTCTAATGGTTGATTTATATAAATTTTTGAAAAAAACTATTTTTAGGCCATTTGTAGGGGTTTCAAATTCATGATCCACTACTACCAAACTTGCTTTTAACAGTTTTAATCTTTATCAGTGCTAGCAAAAAAGTGCAGAAAATGGTGCCATTTCTTAGTGCTTAATTTATAGTGATAAACAAGAGTTTCCTTTATCAGTGATTTATTTTTCCTGCTAATAAAGGGATCCTTTATCACCTTTATTAGTTATGATAATGGTATCAAATAATATAAAATAATCAAATAAAAAAAATATAAGAGTTTATTAATAAATATAAAAAACTTTATTAAAGAAAATTTTATTTATGAAAATCAATAAATTGATTATAATTTATATAAATTACAAATACTATTAAATAGTATATATAAAATATATAGAGATGTGTAAAATGAAGATTTAAAAAAAATAAAAATTAAGAAAACTAAAATAAGAAAAATATGAAACATTTTATTAGTTAAATAATTATTGATAATATTAATAAATAAATATATATATATATATATATATATGAATGTTTATAATTTTGATTTACATAATACATAAATATTTATTCTTTTCCTTAAATAGTCTTATATTTAGTGGATAGTGGTATATAATTAAAAATTAATATGAATAATAATATAATGACTTATTTTATAGAGTAATCAATATAATTTTATGATGTTTGATTTTTCAATTTTTGAAAATTCAAATGTTCGTTATATTTATTTCACCTATATATACATAAATATTTTATTTTTATACATAACATAGACACAAATATTTATGTAATTAATGAAATATTTTATAGAAACACAAACACCCGATATTATGTATTTTATTCAAATTTATGTATTCCTTTTAGAATTTCATTATAAAATTATACATTAAATATATCCTGTCTTCATTCATTAAATTTTATTTATTTATTTTCAATTTTAATATAGTTCGGAATTTATTAATCTTTAATATATATATTTTTTTTGTAATTTAATCAGTTTCTATTATTTATTTATATATATTTATTTAATATATTATAATATTACAAATATTTATTGAAATTTATTTCAATATTTATCCATATTTTCTTTAATGATTTATATTTAAATATTAAAATTTATCCGTTTTTCAATTTTTTCGGAAGGGTACTCATTTTTATTTTTTCAAATTCAATCAATTTTAACATGCTTACAATTAAAATTAATTATTCATCAATAATGATAAAAAAATAATGGTAAATAAATAATTTTATAAGTTTATATTTACTATATTAACACATTTAAATATTTATAATTAAAAATAAATTAATATTATATTATAAACAAGTGTTTATATAAGTATAAATAAATAATTATCTATAGTTTAGTAATTATAAAATTACAATATATTTATTCAAGTAATTAATTTATTTACTATATTTATTATATATATATATATATATTATTTTTTAGAAATATATAATGATATAAAATTTTATATATTATTTAAAAAAATAATCATAATTAAATATAAATAATTATATATTTAATAAATATAGAATTATAATAAATATATTTAAATAAATAATATATTTTCTCTATTCATATTTACATTTATTTACTAAATATGTAATAAAATATATAAATTTCTTTACAAAAAAATTATTTATAATTATACTTATAAATGATTTATCATAGATAATGTAATAATCAATAATGAAAGGAATCATTTTCATCTCTAAATAAATATCTTCTAATAAATATTTCTTTTGTCAACTCTTGTTTATTTTTCACATATAAAAGTTTCTTGAACTATTTTAAAAAAACCCTATCCAATTTTGATATCTATTGCATTCCATAGAAGTCGCATATTGTCAGTGCTCATCCTTGTTGAATCTAATCTCGAATTGATTCTTGAATAAAGGATCAAAAAATTTCAATGATCAAATCCAATATTGGAATGATTTTATTGTCTAACAAACCTATGGATCAAATAAATTCAAGGTTTGGTGATATATTTACTTTGTCTCAGATTATTTAATGCTTGAATCAAAGGTTAGTAACTTTATCCTCCTCCTCACTCATTTGTTTCTTGATTGAATTTATGTATTTGTGTTTTTTATCATAATTATTTCATCATATTAACCCCATTTCTATTATGTCACCCTTGACATATGCGGCCCCTATACAAAAAATATCCACATCCATGTTTCCACCGCTTTCAGTTGCTAGTGGTGAACCTTTATCATTCCAAGTGATACAACACCTCTCTATTTGGCATGTGAGTCACACACCTTTGGTGCCCCTCAAGGAGGTTACACTGCCTCACTAGTAGGGGTGCACCCCTGTCATACTCACCTCAACTCATAGAAAGTCATGCTAATACACATTCATTTATCAAATAACTCCAAATTCTAATATTAACATCCTTACCTCAAATGAAACCTATTCTTAAAACTTTTTATATTATTTTTAATGAATATTAGATAAATGTATATATAAATATTAATAAAATATAGAACATATGACAAATGTATAATTATAATTTAGTAAAATTAATTACTTATAACAATGCATTGATTTATAATATGAGGGTCGATATAAATATGTAATGTATTACCTTAATCATTAAAAATATCCCCTTTCTAATTTGTAAAAATATATATGAAATTTATCTCGTATCCATATAAAAATGGAATCCAACCCTTTATAAGGCATTAGTTAAATGTATTGTTATCTAATATGATCAATTTTTCATCACCCAAGATTAATTTTCTCTTTCGAACACAATTTCAATAATATTTTTCCAAACCCAAATTGGAATATGTTTCCACCAGTTTACCATAACAATGTAAAAATATAGCTATTTTTGAAATAATAACCCACTCACTTATACTTATTAAAAATACCTTAATTTACTTCAACACACTTATTGTAAACACCATGCATGTATTACATTAATGCTTCTAAATGTATATTATTTTTAAACATTTCATTTTATTTCCATGATATTTTAAATTCAAACAATTTAACTTAATATATCCGCCATTTATAAAATAATAAGTACCCCTGAACTTGTCAAAAAAAATTAATTACTTCATTTATGATTGATATGTGTGATGAAAAAAAAATATCTAATATAAAAAATATTTTATTATATAAATCATTCAGTGTTACATCAATAATATTTTCCTATCCCATTCCATTATTTTTCATATAATACATTTATAATTTATTCGCCACACATATCTATGTTTTTAGAAAATATGTAAAATATTTTATAAAACTATTTTTTTGGTCACATGTTTAATAAAGTAAATTCCACAATTTAAATTCTTCATTTAATTTTAATTATGAATATTCATCTCAACTAAAAAATATTTTTTGTAAGAGTGGGTTATCTCTCCTTTAACTTTAAACATCTATATCTTCTATAATTACAATTATTTATCCCATTATGTCTAAAATTTAATACTATATACCCAAAAATCTCCATAAAATCCACAATTTCCATGAAAATGAAATATTCATGTAATTCCTACTCTTCGTATCCTTGAATATTATTCTTGTTTTAATATTTTCTAGACATAATTATAGAATCAATCTTTCAAGTACTTATTTTCATGAGTATAAAACTATTACCGTTATTTTCAATATTATATTTTTAATTATCTTTTTCGTTCATTATCATTTTTTAATTGAAATTGAAATTATAATTTTGAGATGTTTTCAAATATTTCTTATGATGTTAATATTTAATGTAGTAAGTCTTTAGGTTGTTACATGACTAATTTCAATAAAATGAATTGTGTTTATAAAATTCTATATATAGTTGAATAATTATTAGAAATTATCTGTTGGTATTCATAATATTTGATCTACATTTATTTGTCCCAACCCTATTAATATCTGATAAAAATCCATGTATATGAAATAATTAATTATTTATTAATATGTTTTATCAATACGTTTTTATATCTTCTAGTTGATGGAATGAGAGTTTATTGTTCTTGTTTATCATATTTGTGTTTCTTATTACTCATTAATTTAACATATTATATTCTCATTTTTTATGGAATTTATAAAATAAGGGGTGTATCATTTAATTAGAGGCATGAGAAGTCATATTTTGAATATTATAAGTCTTAAAAGTGGTATTTCTCTTATATATAAAGAACTCATATAGGCCCCAAGGAGTCATATATCATAACATGTAAACGTTGAGACCCCTTGAATCAAAAAAAATTAATTTTATCCACCATAAATCTTATCATTAATAATCCATGAGTTAATAACTATTGTTAATGATGTAATTCTCACAAATGGGAGGCATTGCCCCTTTTAGATAAGTCAATAGAGTATAATTATTCTCATTGTCATCTTTATCTATCGAACATTAATTATTGAACATTGTTTCTTGAAACTCATCCCTAACTTCTTTTATATAATTTTTACTACTCTGATAAGTATTAAACCCATGGATGACTAATTCTTAGACTATTTCAATCAACATAGGTGTATTTCCCCAAAGGATGGAAGATTAGTGTCAAAAAGAACAATGAAATAATAACTATTAGAGAGATGATATGATGAGTATGAAATTTTTCAATAACCTTTACATTTGGATTAATTTAGGGGATAAAACCTAACATAGTGAAAAAATTCATTTCCAAAATTCAATTACCCACATTATTCAAAGTATAATAAAATTAATTGATATAATCAAATGTTTGGATTACATTATGAGAATAAATTTCACCCTTGATAATGAATATCTTATGTGTATTTATTAATTTATTATACAAAAATAATATTTTAAAAACCCAATATAATGGATATTAATCAAAAATAGATTCATTCTAATTGATTGAAAAAAGATTATGAATACGGAATTAAAGAGTTCATTGAGTTTCAATAGTGTATAGACATTGACCTTCTCAAATCATTTTTCATGTTTATTTTTTTGTTATCCAAGAGAAATTAGTTCAAAAGTGTTGGATGAGTAACTGATTTTTCAATTATTAGATAATTGATATTATTTTTTTACTAAACATTGGGAAAAAATTAATATACACACTGATTTGAATGATACAGTTGTTTATGGATCATTTGATATCAAAACTATTGTAAATGGTGATGGAGACTACATGGAAGAAATGGAAATCCAAATTTAAGTGTCCTTATTTATTTTCAATAGTTTTTTACAAGTTAAATATATATTTGAAGTATCCATTTTTTACTATTTATGCTAAATGAAAAACATTGTCAGTGGTATTAAAGTTATATAATTAGGAAGCATGAAGCGATGGAGTGACAACGACCTTAGAAAAAAAATATAGTCTTCTGAATGATAATCTTAAAGAAAACAATTAAAAATCATGTCAAACATAATACCTTTAATTAATTATATGTTCAATGGAAATGATCTAAAAAATACATGGTTTTATAAATGATTTCATAGAGTTCCTCAAAGACCAGAAATCACTGATAGAATTACCTATGTGTGGAATAGATTGATAAAAGAATCATATTTCAATTACATCAAAATATATATGGTACATTCCTATCAGTCCAGGGTTTATAATGTTATATGGATGTTAAGACACTAAGAGTCAATTGAATATGTCATGCAGTTACATGAATTAATTATTGGAATCAATTTCATCCAGTAGATTGTCCTATGTGGAAGAAAATTGTTTATGAGCATCTTCAATATAAAAATTATTCTAAAAATTTTTATCGTTCATTGTATATATATAAAATAATCCCTTTTGGTTTATATATTAGTAATCAATTCACATTTCCCCCCATGTTGTTAATGTATAACTTTCCTCCATGGTTATGCCTGGAGAGTAAATTCATTTTTTGTCTCTAATTATATCTATACCAAAAACCTGGTATTAATATTGAATGTCTATTTGGATCCATCGATCTATGTTATGAAATTGAAATGAGATATATGTGTGATAATGTATGATGCTCATAGAAGTGAAGAATTCACATTGAAGGCCATGTAGTTTGGGACGATTAATGAAATCCCCACTAATAGAAATTTATTACTCATTATAATAAAAGGAATATTGGTTTCTCTAATTTATGATGTCATTAAACCCACTATTCAATTGAATCATTCCTAGATGACTGAGCTTAATGAAATCATAAATTTTTACCTTGATAGAATAAATACTAATCATGGATGATGAAATTCGATGGGAATATTGAAAAACATTCAACAATATCTCTAGTAATGGGTGATCAAATGTTCGATAAAGAATAAAATATTAAAACATTTTTCAATAAACCATTTTCAAAAAACATTAAAAAATATGATTGGAATAAGGCATCAATATTCATTCAAATTTCATTGGGGAAATGTTTGTATGTCCGCAATTTTCGTCATGTCATGCACGTAGAAAAAATTTATTTGCTTGTGTAATTTTCATGTAACACAATGATTAATGAAAAATTAAACATGGAAACAAGGATAGGTAGGACATGATTGTAATGGGTATAAGGTAATAGATGGAACTGATGAAGGGTAAAGTCTAGACTTTTCTTCCTCCAGCATTAACACTATATCTAGCTAGGGAAAATTTCAACTTTTTCTTTTCCATAATATTATAAATGTTCTAGAGCGGTATTCATAAAATATCAAAAATTGTCTCGCCAATAACTAATTTTATATTAGAAGGAATAAAATAATAAAATAAAATTTATGTTTCTTTATTTAATGAAGGTTTCATTCCATTTCTTTATAACTCATAATTTATGGCATACAATAACCAGAATCTGCATTATTTTCAAATCCATGTGCAGTAATGTTTTTTTAGCAGGTGAAGTTTCTAATTTTAAATATGGTGGATGGTATCATATTATGTGAATTATAGATGTTCATCCAACCATAATTATTTGATATAACAGTCCACCATATGGTTCACTTGGTTATAGAGGTTCAATTATGTGGTCATTCCCATTATAGATAGTTGTCCTCAGAAGAACAATATATGATTATTTTAAATGGGTATGTAAAGAATCGATGTTGTCCTGAAGATTATATTGTAGAATGGTATATTTCTGAATAAGCTATTAAATTATGTACCAATTACCTATAACCTGTTCACAAAAATAATTTACAATAGTATCGTCCGAGTGGATGACATATGGGTGAAGGTATCCTAAAAATAGATGTTTTTAAAATTACTTTGATAGAGTTGGGTAACGTGAACCTTTTAATTTTACATAATGGTGATGTTGTTGATCCATATTGTAGATACCACAATGAAATTATTATATATTTAAATCCATCAAGGGATATAAAATATATATCAAATACAAATAATAAACTTTTCATATGATGGTTATGAGATAAACATATAAAGAGTTATCTAAAAATAATAATTTGATTTCTAAACTACTTTTATGTCTATCTAGGGGACCGAATTCAATTTTTATATCTTACAAATTTTTTGAAAGCAGTTGTTATATTTTCAATAAAAAAAGAACATGATTACTATAGTATGATGAAAATTTTCATGTTACTCCTATGACAGAAGTGATTCACATATCTAGTTCGAAGGATATAAATCCAATTTATGAAAATAGTCATATTTTCTATTATCAAACAGATATATGAGTTGAATTATAAAAAATTTTAAGAGATTATTTTCTATTGAAAATGGTTTAAAAATATGAGTGTAGTGAAAGTTAAAGAAATGAGAATTATGAAAAATAATTTTAGTGTGGACAGGGAAAAATATCTGAAGATCATTATGGAATCACAAGTAATGCTTGATTTTTATGTCTCAAATATAGAAAATAAGAATTGGTCAATTGTCTGGCTATTGACACAAATAAATTTCATGTTAGATGAAAATTCAATCATGGATAAACCTTTCATTGCGAGATCACAATCAATTCATGTCGTTACCAATTTAAACAATGTGTTGTACATTATAAGGGACAACAGAGAGTGGATTTTAAATCATGATAGTGGAACCAAATGCCTAAAATATTTAAATAAATAAAGAGAGTTACATGATAGGGTAAACGTGTTTTTAATATACTATGTTTTTCCTCAGCATATTATATGTTCTCTAATAAAAATTAATTATTTTACTACTCATGTATATAATGAATTATGCACATGATGATGTTACCAATCCCGTAGAAGAACACAATATAATAAAAGAAACCCCTTACGAAGATGTATAGGTAATGTTTTGATATTCTTTAACAATATTTCAAAAAAATATTATATAATGAAATGTTGACATAATTACAATATTTCCAAAAATATTATATAATGAAATGTTGACATAATTTTACTATTCCATATAGGGTTCATTTATTTTGGAATGTTGTTGTCCATATTTCATGCCTTTCGCCACCTAAAAATTCCAATTATTATTTTCCATCAAATACATTTTACCCCAATAGTACTAGAAATAATCACTTTATTTTATATTCCCAAACTACCTTTTCACAAAGAGCACCAATGCGTCCCCTTCTTAATCATTGAGGTCATATTGACATTTTCACAGTAAAATAATTATCAATAGAATTAATGTATTATATAATTTTTCTTCAATATATTTCTTTTTAGACATACTCACATAAGATATTTTTCATATATAGGTGGGGTTTTTTGTTCGAGTTCGGGTGGTTTATTTGGTTCTCTTAACACTCATAATATATTTCACCTCAACGATGAAACTATGGTAATGAAAATATAGAGATGGGTTAAGAACATATAAAACCATCTTAAAACATTAAATTACTGGAACATATTTAATTATATTTTCCTTCATTTTATCTTATATTTATATGTTAATTCCATTTTCATTTTTATCAAAAACTTATTTAGTTTTTTTTATATATCTATTTAGGGAAATATTTTTATAGTAACATTATTTTAGAATATTTTTTCCATATTTTAATCATTTTTTCACTAAATATTCCAAAAAATCCCCTCTCTCAAAACCATTTTTACCCATTTAATATTGTGATTTTTTACATTCCTTCATTTTCAATATACTAAATTTGAAAGTTGAGAAACAAAACAAATCAGGCTAAATTGTATGGGTAATATTGATGTTTTAAGTGTAAAATAACTTTCTTATGAATTAATACTTTATTTCAAATTTATGATTTATTTATGTCATTTTTTTATTAATAAAATAATAATTATTTTCTTATAAAGTTAAATTATTCTGTTTTTATTTGGAGGGGGGTTTGTTCAATGATTTTATTTCTCATGATATATTTGATATAAATATTGAAATTTAGATAATTCCAACATGTAAATGTGTCAAAAAATGAATTGAATCTTTATAAAAAGGTGAATTTCTACTATATAATTAATTAATTTTTTCCCCATTTTATCTAATTTATGTAAATTAATTTTCTTATCATTTTTATCATATAATTATTTATACTTTTTTTGTATATATTTTGGGAAGTCATGTTTTTCTTCAAATCATCTACAACAAGACACAACTGAGACATAATTTTTTATTCTTTAAATGTTACCAAGATTTCCATTGAATTAATTTGTAAAACGGAAACACTATATACTGATTCAGGGTTCATAGAAAAAAAAGATTTTTAGCTAAGAACATTCAATCGATATGATGTTTTGGTAGTTTAACAATGAAATAAAATAGAAATTATGCTAACATCGGATGTTATGATTGTTTTTGAGATTTTGGGACATGTATAAATCAACTACACCTCAATATAACACAATGTGTGATGAGTATGAGTCCATGTACTTAGTTTTATTTAAAATTGAAATTACATTTTGTAAAAAATATTACTTCCATACTCAAAAATGAGAAACAATATTCTAATTTTTTTAATACTTTATAAAAATGATCAGTATGTCATTTTTTGGTGTGAAAGAATTAGAAATACGTCAATTTTATGCCCAATGATTCCAGTATGAATAAATGATTAATTTATCAGTTAAAAAAAATGAAATTTTCGATAAAAAATTATCACTCAATGAAAATAGAATCAAAACACTCTTACTATATTTATAATTTTCGAAAACAATTCATAAGTTATTTTTGATGTGTTGGAATTAGTATCACATTAAATCGATACATTATATAACCAGTATGACTCAAAATGTATGTTTTCAGTTTTAAATTATATTTTATTAAAAAAGAAATGTGATGTACTAAAAACTAAGAAAAACATTCACAATATTTTTTTCTTTATTAATTTCATCCATAAATTTTTTGAGGCATGTAAGAATCATTATAACCTCAATCTGACACATTTTTTGCCCAATATAACTCAATGTGTGGTTTTTATATAAAATTGACATTAATTTTAGTAAAAAAGACATATTTCATGTTCAAAATAGATATAACACAATAATATTGTTTTAAAAGTTTTGGAAAATTATCTATAAGTTATTTTTGTTGTGTAAGAATCAGTCATACCTATATTCAATTCACGATGTTCCCAGTATGACTAAAATAGTATGTTTTTATTCTAAATTTGACTTTTTTGTTCAAAATGTTTCTCTAAAAAAACTGGGAAAATATTGTTAGATTTATTTGATTATTTATGATAAATATTCATAAATATTATCCGAACCGTTGGAATTACTCTCATGTTAATCTAACACATGATATGGCTGGTATGTTTCAAAGTTCATGTTCACAGTTTAAAATGACATTTTTGTAAAAAATATAAGTGACTTACTCAAAACAGAGAAACTACATTCATATTTATTTGATAAATTTAGAAAAAAAAAACCCATACATCATTTTATACATTTATTAATTATCCATACCTCAATCTGATGAACAATGTGTCCGATTAGACATCATGTACTTATTTTTGTTTAAAATTGACATCAATTTTAGTATATAAGAAAACTAAGCAACCCAAAATTGGGAAAAACATTTTTATTGTTTTTATACATTTTTAGAACAATCCATATGACGTTTTTAACATGTATGATTCATCCACACCTCAATCTGTTCGGAAAAAATCCCTCAAGGAAACATTGCATCATTTTTGGGTTTGATTTTGTTTATTGACAAAGCAGGTTTCCATGGTGAGTTGTCAAGTTCCAAAGATGTTGTTGACAATCCATGTTGACAAAGAACCATGAAAAATGAATGGATGATCTGGAGGCAGTATAAAAAATTTGATACAAGTTGGTGCTGTTTTCCAGAGTTTTATAAATTTTTTGGGGTCCAAAATTTAATGTTTGGTGAGAATCACGAAATATGGATTTATTTTAAGATCTCATAAAAATATGTCCAAGGGATGAGTTTTCTGAATATAGGGTTCATGGTTTGGATTTTTCAAGGAACAAAATAATGTTTTCATTGATTCTCATCATTACGACAAGCTTTGTGAATGGAAGAGTTGAAGAGCATTCTGGCAGTGAAGGGAATTTCGAGTGGAGCTTCACAAAGAAGGCACTAAGGAATTTATGGGATGCTCCACGATTTCGATAAGCTCTGTAATCAGAAATTTTTTTTGGTGCATCGCGATATTGAGAGAATTTCGGAATAAATTTCAGAGATTCGTTATTTTTGATGACGTCGTGTTGACTTCGCGCGGAAGGGTCGAGGGTCGGCAGAATCGCCAATAAATAAGCCTCGACCCCCATGAGATAAAAAGAGATAGTTTTCAAAGAAAATATTTTTCTCTCAGATCACGAAGATAGTTCACGAAAGTAGTGTGCTTCTTGAAAGGAAGGAGCATCATGGCGGCTAATCTAGCTCCATGAATGTCGTGTTCTCTTTGTTGGCTCAGTGAGCTTCATGAGGGAAGTCACTCAACGACAAATTGAGCATCACGAGAGTGCTTCAAGAGAGTGATTCACAAAAAGATAGGAGATTCACGAAGGCTTGTTTTAGATTCATGAAATTGTGAGCCTGGCGATGTAGTGTGCCTTGCGATGGTGTTTCAAAAGTGTATTGCACAGTGTTCATGGGAAAAGGGGTATTCTTCAGTGGATGAAATTTGGACTTCAATAGAGCATCTATAAACATTTGAGAATTCTTGTATTCACGAATGTGAAGAACCCTAAATGTCTATAAACTATGAGTGGATACCAACCAAGTACAGTGAGAAAAGGAATAGGGATAAGGTTATTCTTTCTACCGAGAGTGAGCCAGACAGAGAGAAATTGAGAGTGACCACTGGGAAAGCAGTGAGCTAATCATAAGCATTGTAAAGGAAGTGAGCCTGGGAATTGAAGTGATCTATCCCAAATATTATTGGAAATAAGCTTTAGTAGATTTCGTACAGCGGCACATCATCATTGTATGCTCCTTGAATGTATCCCATTAAGGGTGAACCAAGTTAAAATCGTTGTGTCTGCCAGCTTGCTTCCATGTATTTCATTTAAAGAATCGTCACCAGATAAAGATGAAAGGAAGTGGTCATAATAGACACACTAGTGAAAACAAAGTGACCCTTGTAATAAAGATGTCATGATACAGTGGGGCATGAATAATTTTTAAAATGAATATCCATACCCTGATTCACCCCCCCTCTCAGGGTATATAGGCCCCTATTGGTCTTAACCCAATCTGACACACAATGTTCTCGATATGACTCAAAAATACTGTTATTAGTTTAAAATCATAAATTTTATTTTTCAAATAGTGTTACTTTTGAAAATAAACACTTATTGACTTGAAAATTTAATAAAATTAGTAATTAATTGTTTTTGATGTCTAGGAATTAGTCTCGCATCATATCGATACACGGTGAGACCAGTATGAATCAATGTGTGTGATTCTAATTTAAAAAACCTTTTTGTAAAAATGAACAATTGATGTAATCAATACCAATAAATCAAATTTCAATTGTTTTAATTAATTTTTAAAACAATCTATAATTCATTTGAGACAATTATTAATTACCTTAACCACAATATGATGCATAGTGTAATAAGTATGACTCTAGGTCTGTATTTTTATTTAAAATTGAAAACAAATTTAGTCAAAAATAAAAAAATACTACTAAAAACTGAAAAAATAAATTTGTATTATTTTGATACTCTATTAAATTGATTCATATGTAATTTTTGTAATATAGGAATCAACCGCACCTAAATATGATACACAATTTTCATGGTATGACTCAAATATCTGTTATAAGTTTAATATTGATTTTTTAGTTAAAAACTATCACTCAATATAAACTAATCAAATATTCTTGGATTTACTTTATAATTTAGGATAAAAAATTACAAATCACTTGTGATGTGTAAATTAGTCTCAGCTAACACACAATATGTTTTGTATGAATCAAAGTGCATGTTTCAAGTTTAAAATGTAATTTTAGTGAAAAAAATAATTGATGTACTAAAAATGAAGAAAAAAAATTCAAATATTTTTGATACATTAGGAAAATGATCCATAAGTAATTTGGAAAATTTTGAAAACAACCACATCTCAATCTAAACCACAATGTGACCGGTGTGACTCCAAGTGTGTCTTTTCAATATATAAGTTTCATTTTAATTTAAAACATTTATCACATCACCAAACCCAAAAAAACAAGCCTAGATTGTTTTATCATAATTATATATTCTATTAATTAATAAAATTCATTATAAGGTTTATCTTCTTATTATTTTTATTTTTTTCCTAAACATATTTATTATTTATTAAAAGTAAATAGTGTCATGAAAAAGATTCAACCACGACTCAATATGATACACATTATTCCTATTATGATTGATGTTCAGTTTCAAATTAACACTTTATGTTAGATTCTTTCATTATATAATTTATAACCTATGAATTTTTTTTCATATAAAGTTGAATTTATTCTCCCATGTGGGGGTGGTTAGTCTAAAAATAGCATGAGCCAAGGTTATTATCAAAAGACAATGGAAAATTGAATTTTTTAATTGTATATAATAATTTGTACTTACATTGTTGTACAAATCAATGTTTGAAATATCTATAATATTTTTTTCTACGTATTTGAATAGTAATTATTTTTTCACATAAATTCGGTATTGGTATTTGATTATTTTTTATATCTATTGGTGTTTCTTGTGTGGTAGAATGATGTAACAACACACAACAGTCGACCTCTTTATCATTTATTTTACAAGTATTTATAAATTACCATTTCATCTGCACTTTTACAAATGTTAATAAAGGTATATTTTTTAAATTATTTGTTTAGGATTGTTAAAATCATAGAGAATTTAATCTCACCTTGATATTTTGCTCTTTTATAGAACTGATAAATGCCATTTTTAGCATTGTTGATTACCGATTTTGTAGTACTAAATTTGATCAAATGATGTGTAGTTTTGGGAGAAACATATTTTATTATTCATGATCAAGGGATATAACTATTCTTATGTAATCCATTGAAACTAGGGGTACACACCATATAGTCATACATAGAAAATTAGCCAACTACATGACCGGGTAGCCTATCAAGGGTCACTTAGCTGTCTTTGGTACATGATTAGATATTGTGATGGATACATTCCATTTAGAAGTATGGAGTTAGGATAACACACCTGAGCATTCCATGTGAGGTTCACAGGTAGGTACCCATTGTAGGAAACATTCATTGTATATGATGTACATTCTATGTTTATCATTTACTTTTCATATACATTATTATTACATTTTGTGTCCATAGATATCCCAACCCTAGGGGGTTTGATATTAAATTCTGTTTTCTCATGTGTAGACATCATGTAATAAAGTGTATATGGAGTGTAAAATTACTTTTATACAATTTTAAGGGGTTTGAAATGTTATAACCCCTTAAAAAAATTTATTCGAATCATCATTATACTATTTTGATCATTTTCCAATTAATATTGTAATGATAAAATCCAGTTGGTAAATTGAGGACTCCTAAAAGGTGTTTTGGGGGGACTGAGCTATGATGGAGAGGTACATCATATAGGAAATGGTTTATATGAACTCTAGAGTTCGAACTGGTAGGAGACCCACATAAGAGTCTTATTTAATGGTTGTGGGTCTTTCCATGGGATCACCATGTTCCTCATCTGATTTATCATGATGAAGTCCCTAGATAGAGGGGCATAGATATGTATTTATAAGATTATTTTGGTTTGGTGTCCCAAAAAACAATGATTTTGAAATTTAACTGATATTGTTGATGATCCATATTTACAGGCCAATTATTTAATATCATTTACCTCATATATATATCTCTCATGATATGTTCCCATTGGGACTAGTGTCCATGGGACGTTAAAGATATGGCAGATTGATTTGTTACACATGATGTCTTTTTTGGGACTACTGATCCAATGAAAGATGCCTCAAATTATATTTCGATATAGATGATCCAATGTAGGATTCCACCACATATGATTCGACATAATGGATACCATGTAGTATGCCTCATCCAACAAATTCGTTTTGAGGATCTTGTTTAGAATACCTATTACTTCATATTATTTAGTATGGTTATAATAGGAATGGCATTTCATATGTGATGACTAAAAGGATACAAAGAAAAATTACTTCACTTTTGTGTGGAACTCTAGAATCCCATGTAATATACCTCTCTTATGTTTGATTTATGGGTCTATGTGGGTGACATGGTGCTTGAATGGCCTTGTGTAAATTCATTATGGGTTTGGATGTGATAGTAGTGGCTCTAACCTTTGAACTTCTTCCAAAATGGTAGTACTATTGGATTATAGTAGTAGTAATTATGTTTTGGAATTATACCACCATTAATTCTTATATATACATTCACATGATTACACTTAATACATATATGATTTCCATTAATGATTTAGGGAACTAGTATGATGATATTAATGTGATGTAATGTGTTATGTGGATTTCTAGAGGTATTTCTTATGACATTGCTTATGAACATATTAAATTGACTATTTCATTATCTAAATCAATAATGGTACATCTTGAGATCTAAATTTTAATTCCAACAAATTAAACGTGAAATTTCAATGTTTTTAAAAATGTCTCTTGTAACACCCCAAGCTTCCTCGGTATGTTTCCTTTCGAATAATGCAATGACGTGCATTGTACGCAACTTCGAGATTTTAACACACCACAACCAATCAAACTAGCCGTTATGAATAGTAATACCTACTTTTTGAAATTATATATATATTATATTTCAAAATGGACTTCATTTTTGGATTCGGAATATCGAATTTAGCCTAAGGTGAAATTTTGGTACTTTTCGGATAACTTTCATATTTTGATGAATAGTGAAAATTACTAAATTTTAATTAAAAACAACTTTTTTAATCAAAATAATTAATAGTGATAAATTGTGAATTTGAGTGGTTTTAAAGTATATTTAGAATATATTTTTACCATTTAATATAATGTTGGTCATTGGAGATAATTTTACAATTAAACCGAACATAAACAAGTGTCAATCTTTTGATAGTTATTATCTCTTAAAAACACGTTTTTTGTTTTGACAGCGGGAATTAATTTTAAATTAATTTCTTCCACTTCTGTGTTTTGAATTTAGAAAAATGGATTCCATATTTGGAATCAGGATGTCCAAATTGTGTAAATAGGTAACTTTTATTTTTAGACATTTTCAATAATTACTGCGGTAAATATTTTATTTACCATGGTTAAAGGGTAAATCCGGTAAATAAGGGTTAAACAAATAATATTATAATAATAATAAATTACCCTAAAATGTGTCTTAACCCTATTGGTTGATACATGGTCGACCATGGGCATCTTTGGGTCAATTTTGGGACCCCATGGATCCACTTGTAAGTGATAATGACACTTTATATTAATTAAGTTAAAATGAATACAAAAATGACACAAGCATATATCTTTTAGAAAAACAATTGTTACATAGGGTTATATATGCTGGATTTTAGATTATAAATATTCATTAGAAAGATAAAAAGATTTACTACATAATTATATTTTATTTATAATTTTTTGACTTTAAATAATTTATTTTATTTATGACACAATGATGATGCAGTAATTACTAAAATAGTAAAAAATTAACATAATTGATATTATAAATACCCAAATAATTATAATATGAAACTTTTAATGAATTAAACAAATTTTCTAGGAAAATATGGTATATTAGGATTGATTTATTTGACTTTGTTCGAAGTAATCAATCTGTTATGAGTTTCACAAAAATCAACTAGTAAATAGTGTCAAAATTGACATAAAAGAGTTCTTAAAACAAATATTATATTATTAATTGATATTAAATTCTTAAAAATCTAAGGTTCGGCCAAGAGACTTATATTATGATAGGTTAATAATTAATGGACCACTTGGGGGTCTTTTGGATGTATATAGTAAGTTTATTAACCATATTATATAAAAATACAAAGAGACATTGTAAAAGTGAAACTAATTAACTTAGAGTTAATACTTAAAGATAAGGTTAATATAAGTACCCAAACCTGTCTAAATTCTATTGGATGAGTTGTTTTCGACCTATCTCCACCTCAACCTTTGAATAGTCAACTTTGGAGCCATTGGAAACCGAATATGAATTTATTATAAATTAATATTTCTAGCTTTTCCAAAGGTGCCCCTCACCCCGCTTATAAAAGGGCACTCCTCCTTCTCATTTCCTCACACCTCTCAAGCCACTTGGCTCGTCCAAACTCTGCCCAACTAATCTCCCCACATCCCTCTCCTCCTCCTTGAAGCTTCCCCTTAGGCAGAAAGCATTTCAACAAGTCCTTTGGTTCCAACCAAAGTGAGTTACCTAAATTAAAGGTAACGATTTCTCTTAAATTATTTTCATTTATTTTGCTTCTTCAACCCCCAAACTCTTTTTATTTCCCTTCTTTTGTAACAACACCAGTATCCTCAATATACTAGGATGTTGTTATAATATGTATTCAAACTACACATACACACAACTCCATCTAATGGATGATGAACATAATGTTTCTGTGGATGGCAAACTAACGCCTCACGAAACGATGATTGTTCAAAAACATCTTACCGCCTCTCATGGTGGCCATTATGATGGCACTGTAATTAAATATGATATTAATGATATATATTTTATATATAATCTTCTGTAATTCCATTTTATTTCATACCATTATTCGTTTCATGTCGTATATACATACGATAATTTCATTTGAGGAAATGCGGACTACCGCCCCCTTAAAATGATATGACTCGTTCATACCACACATGGAACGTATAAAGGATGGTGTTAATGAACTTAAGTAACATATATAAAATATTATATTATACTGGAATAGTAATATACCTATGTATCATTTGGATTCGATTCTTTTAAAATAAAAAATTAAATGGAAGTAGCGTTCGTGCGTACGTACGGACTACCGTCTCCACGAACGCGATGAGATTCATTATCCATCGTATCCATTCAAGTATAATTATCATTTAATTATTTAAAAATGATGTTTAAGGACTTGATATCATTCTGGATATGAATAAGATACAACAAACATGACTTATGTAACAAAACATATAAAAGAAAATGAGTAAGTTAACACCCGAAACGGCGTTAATACTAAGATATTATTAACAATTCAATGTTAAAAGATCATATATGATATCATATTAAAGTAAATGATTCTTGTATTATTCAATAACAATTATTTCACCATTATACAGGAGGTAAACCTACCATCGACCAAGGAAAAAGTACAAAGTAAGGGTTTTCTTATCTCACTTTTAATTCCGTGAGAATTCCATTGATCACCACTTAATTATTGCATGTGGTGTATGTGTACTGCCCATGATCGTATTCATTGTGTAATATACTTTAATTTATGTGTATTTACATCATCATGGTATGATACTTCTTTCATGGGTGTATGTTTCATAAGTTACCTAATCGATAAGGGAATTTGAGATTTCAATTTCCACTCATTTGGCTTTACACATATTTCATTGATTATATTACCCCAAGATTATGTGTGGAATCACTATTCATTTGATTATGTCATAATTTCCACTCCCCTTCCTGTGGATAGAAGTTTGGTACACATAATCACTCCATTGGTAATTCTCAAGTCATTGATATGAATTTGATAAGAGTAATTTTAACTCATTCTCCATTTGTTGAGTTAAACATCCAATTCGTTGGTATTGTTTTTACAAGAATATGTGTGAATGTCCTTTGATTGTTTTACACTGAATATCCAATCACATTTAGTGTATTTATATTTATCACACATAATTATGTCATTGATTTATCCTTAACCTAAGGATACAACCTTTTTGAGAAATTTCATCTCAATTTACATTCTATTGAGACTTCTTTGATGATATACACCAAATCACTTTTATGTGGTGTATATAATGTACTTTGACATAGTATATCATGAATTCCTTTATTCTCATGATATTACAATGTTTTGATTACCTCAATTATTTGTATTCAAGTGTCTCTCTTTTGGTTAGAAACTCTAACCAAAATACCATTTTAAAATGTTTTAAAGAATTATTCTTCTAAATCATGCTCATTAATGTCCATATTTTAAAAATGGTTTTAAGGATTTATTTATATGGACATTAAAATTTTAAAATTAAAACTCCTTTTAAAAGTTTCAAAGTGGTATGGGACACTTTGATTCAAAAATATACTTTTAAACGGCTTCTTGACAAATAGTGTGACTTTTAAATGTTTTCAAGAAAAGGGGGATATTTCTCTCAAATAGTTTTGATGATTATTTTCATCTATGTCAACATCCTTCATAATTATTGATTGAGGTTAATGTGATACAATACAATCTTCCATATTGTATCGAATGAATTATTTTTGACTGTGGGTGTGCTATTTTTATACCATTCATGGTTTGTGGTGAAAGTATTGACATTTCGTATGCTAGTTTAATACGAATGTTTACGTTATGTTTAAACCTTTTCATATGGGAATGCATTGGACTTAATAAGTGACGGGTGGAGCCCGCTATAGCTCCTCGATGCATCGGTAGGTCTCATGAGACAAACTAGTGTCTTGGCACAAGGCCTTGGCAAAATCTTATTTGTAGTCTTGGCACGAGGCCTTGGCTATGTGGTTATGATAGTCTGGCATTATGCATTCCATCAATATGAAAGTGGTTATTGATATTGCATGTGATCATTCGACTAGTAGAATATCCATGTGAGTAAGTAAATGGCATTATTTCATTTTACTTTTGCCATACTATGTTGAAGTTCAAATTTAAAAGGCTTTTGTTTTAGTTATAAATTGCCTTAAGTGTTTATGCTTATTTATGAAAGCTTCTGCTATAATGTTATCCTTACTGAGCATCCGAGCTCACCCCTTTTAATGTTTTATTTTTCCCAGGATTATGAAGAAGTAATTTATGAATGACCTGCAGGGATAGTATGAGGGGATATGAAGACAAGATGTTTTTTTTTATGATGTAATGTAAATATTTATGGATGTATCTAGTTATTCCAAGGCTACTAAACTAATCGGTCTTTCGAGACTTGATCTTTCTCATGATCATGCCAATGTTATGTAATAATGCACCGACTCTAGGTAATTAGGGTCGGGGCGTTACAGTTGGTATCAGAGGAAGTTTAGTACAAACCTTGGTAGCTAGATTTAGATAAACTCTGATTAGAGCACGTAGACCTAAGATGAACTTTGAGGATTAGTATAAAAGAACTTCCTAGAATTTTGGTATTGTAGAGATTTTGTGAGTTTTCCGAGTAATACATCCCTGTCTGGATACGAGCAGGTAGAGGCGGCTCTGGCACAGATGTACCTAGGGGTAAAACCCGAAAACACCGCTTTGAGCTAGACTCGAACGGGAACTGGTGCACGACAACGGGCCTTGCTGCACTCTTGGTTACGACACTCCCGGGGGATATGCTTAGGATAATTTACATTTTCGTTAAAAACCAATTTAAGTAATATATATATAAGATGAGAGTAAATGACCTTGGTTAATCCTAATATGTTTCAAATTTAGAATATGGTGACATTTTAATCTCTAAATGATTTTACGACTACTATTACTCACACAATGCTTTATGGTTTTAGTCAATGGCTGGATTCCAAGGAAGTCATAGTGACTTTGAGAATGATGTACAAGATGGGAACGGTGGTGGCAATGAGCAACAAAATGGAATGTTGATAGGCGTAAAAGATATCGTCTTTATGCCAAATCAGTTTTCCAAAAATATGATCAACAACATATTTATTAACCAACTCCCGGACTCAACAAGGAAGAGAAAGGTGATAAATGATAAGAGCTCCAGCAATGGAGACCATGTAGAAAAGAACCCTCAATTTTCATCATGCAGGAAATGTGGAAAGAGACACCCAGGAAAGTGTCTCAATGGGACAACGAAATGTTTTACGTGCGGGAAAGAAGGACATAAAGTAAAGAATTGCCGAAGAAAAATGAAGAGTACTATGGAAGAAGATAAAAATGGTCCCAAGAGTCCATTTACAGTCATTTGCCATAAATGTAGGGGACCTGGCCATTATCCGAGTGAATGTCCTATTCTATAGGATATTTTCTTGGTCAAAGAAGAAGCTATGTGGGAATAAATGGTTGGAGAAATGTTTAAAAAGTATTAGCACTCCTTGTTGATGGGTTTACTATGGAATAATTTTCTCTTGTATTTGTAACCCCGCAGTTTGCCATGTGAGAATGATATTTAAGGAAGAATTGTCTCTTATCTTGTGGATATGGGTATAAATAACCATTTGGATTTATATGATCATTGGGGTTTGAGAGAATTATAAGTTATTCTAATTTGGGATGAAGATTCAAGGTATGATATAACATTTGTGGTTAAATTTATGATATAGTATTTTGAGGAATTTATCTCATTTTGGCAATATTATAAAATATAGTTTTTGAAAAAGGACAACACGTAGACCGTGTGACAACCCGTCGCGTCGGACAAAGCTATGGGAATCGAACCCACAACCAAAGTGCGATTGGGATTTATCGCCTACCACTGGACTACGTGAAGTCCCTGGTTAGTATGACATTTTTTTAGTTAAATGATTTTATTGATCAATAATAAGTTGATTTGGGTTCTTATTTCATATCAAAAGAATACCCTTGGTATAGGAAAATGATTTGTTGATTAAGTGATAAATGTTATTTTGGAAGATGTTCGCTTTGTTGGGAACACTATATGCCCATGGAAAATAGAATACTATGGGGTTTCATTTGTGGAGTAATGATATATTTTTATCTACGTTTTTATTGTGGATTTATAGTGATTTGGGTTATTTATGGAAATGATTAACCTATAATAGAGAATATGTGATTAGGTTAATTAATTTTGAGTATGTGACTTTAAGAGTATCTGATGTCATTTGGAGATACAATTTAACATGGGAGACTACATAATCAAATTCTTCTATGTTTTGGGTTTCAATATTAGTTTGGACTATATTAAAGGATTTTAAGGACAATTGGTTATTGAATGGTATCTATTTAACTTTGGGGTATTGTTGGTTTAATTTTAGAAATTAAGATTAGTGCATATTTATCTCAATGAATATCCTTTTGGGGGATCATTAGATCATTCACTGACCATTTTGGTTTTGATTAATCTTCAAAGACAATGTAAATATATGGTTTATCCTTCATGGATCATGTGATTCTATAGAAGTTTATTCTATCTCTTCCAGTGTGACCAAGTCTTCTTGAATACTCATCGTTTAAAAAAAATGAGTTAGTGGTGGAAATTTATTAAAGAATGAAAATCTACTTAAAATGTAAGTATATCTCATAATGTTCTTAGTCAATATCATAAATGAATTACTCTTCCTTATGTAATGTAACTTAAAAAAAATGTTGTCTGTTTACTTTCCTACTAGGAGACTAATGGTCGTTTGTCCCAACACAAGTTTGTGGTTTTCTCATTGTTAACTTTCTCCTGATCATGATTTCTATCCCTCTCCATCAGAACTTGACACTTAGTTTATCATCCATATCCATGTTTTCTTACATGGAATCCTAGTATGGGTTATCTTGGATGACCCTTATACCTTTCTTTCTTTCTTTTAAAGTGATAGTTTTATTGACTCTTTTTCCGATGTGGGACTTTCCATTATATTCCCAAGCAAAATTCTAAAAATTGCGAGGACGCAATTTATTGAAGGAGGGGAGAATGTAACACCCCAAGCTTCCTCGGTATGTTTCCTTTCGAATAATGCAATGACGTGCATTGTACGCAACTTCGAGATTTTAACACACCACAACCAATCAAACTAGCCGTTATGAATAGTAATACCTACTTTTTGAAATTATATATATATTATATTTCAAAATGGACTTCATTTTTGGATTCGGAATATCGAATTTAGCCTAAGGTGAAATTTTGGTACTTTTCGGATAACTTTCATATTTTGATGAATAGTGAAAATTACTAAATTTTAATTAAAAACAACTTTTTTAATCAAAATAATTAATAGTGATAAATTGTGAATTTGAGTGGTTTTAAAGTATATTTAGAATATATTTTTACCATTTAATATAATGTTGGTCATTGGACATAATTTTACAATTAAACCGAACATAAACAAGTGTCAATCTTTTGATAGTTATTATCTCTTAAAAACACGTTTTTTGTTTTGACAGCGGGAATTAATTTTAAATTAATTTCTGCCACTTCTGTGCTTTGAATTTAGAAAAATGGATTCCATATTTGGAATCAGGATGTCCAAATTGTGTAAATAGGTAACTTTTATTTTTAGACATTTTCAATAATTACTGCGGTAAATATTTTATTTACCATGGTTAAAGGGTAAATCCGGTAAATAAGGGTTAAAAAAATAATATTATAATAATAATAAATTACCCTAAAATGTGTCTTAACCCTATTGGTTGATACATGGTCGACCATGGGCATCTTTGGGTCAATTTTGGGACCCCATGGATCCACTTGTAAGTGATAATGACACTTTATATTAATTAAGTTAAAATGAATACAAAAATGACACAAGCATATATCTTTTAGAAAAACAATTGTTACATAGGGTTATATATGCTGGATTTTAGATTATAAATATTCATTAGAAAGCTAAAAAGATTTACTACATAATTATATTTTATTTATAATTTTTTGACATTAAATAATTTATTTTATTTATGACACAATGATGATGCAGTAATTACTAAAATAGTAAAAAATTAACATAATTGATATTATAAATACCCAAATAATTATAATATGAAACTTTTAATGAATTAAACAAATTTTCTAGGATAATATGGTATATTAGGAGTGATTTATTTGACTTTGTTCGAAGTAATAAATCTTTTATGAGTTTCACAAAAATCAACTAGTAAATAGTGTCAAAATTGACATAAAAGAGTTCTTAAAACAAATATTATATTATTAATTGATATTAAATTCCTAAAAATCTAAGGTTCGGCCAAGAGACTTATATTATGATAGGTTAATAATTAATGGACCACTTGGGGGTCTTTTGGATGTATATAGTAAGTTTATTAACCATATTATATAAAAATACAAAGAGACATTGTAAAAGTGAAACTAATTAACTTAGAGTTAATACTTAAAGATAAGGTTAATATAAGTACCCAAACCTGTCTAAATTCTATTGGAGGAGTTGTTTTCGACCTATCTACACCTCAACCTTTGAATAGTCAACTTTGGAGCCATTGGAAACCGAATATGAATTTATTATAAATTAATATTTCTAGCTTTTCCAAAGGTGCCCCTCACCCCGCTTATAAAAGGGCACTCCTCCTTCTCATTTCCTCACACCTCTCAAGCCACTTGGCTCGTCCAAACTCTGCCCAACTAAGCTCCCCACATCCCTCTCCTCCTCCTTGAAGCTTCCCCTTAGGCAGAAAGCATTTCAACAAGTCCTTTGGTTCCAACCAAAGTGAGTTACCTAAATTAAAGGTAACGATTTCTCTTAAATTATTTTCATTTATTTTGCTTCTTCAACCCCCAAACTCTTTTTATTTCCCTTCTTTTGTAACAACACCAGTATCCTAAATATACTAGGATGTTGTTATAATAAGTATTCAAACTACACATACACACAACTCCATCTAATGGATGATGAACATAATGTTTCTGTGGATGGCAAACTAACGCCTCACGAAACGATGATTGTTCAAAAACATCTTACCGCCTCTCATGGTGGCCATTATGATGGCACTGTAATTAAATATGATATTAATGATATATATTTTATATATAAGCTTCTGTAATTCCATTTTATTTCATACCATTATTCGTTTCATGTCGTATATACATACGATAATTTCATTTGAGGAAGTGCGGACTACCGCCCCCTTAAAATGATATGACTCGTTCATACCACACATGGAACGTATAAAGGATGGTGTTAATGAACTTAAGTAACATATATAAAATATTATATTATACTGGAATAGTAGTATACCTATGTATCATTTGGATTCGATTCTTTTAAAATAAAAAATTAAATGGAAGTAGCGTTCGTGCGTACGTACGGACTACCGTCTCCACGAACGCGATGAGATTCATTATCCATCGTATCCATTCAAGTATAATTATCATTTAATTATTTAAAAATGATGTTTAAGGACTTGATATCATTCTGGATATGAATAAGATACAACAAACATGACTTATGTAACAAAACATATAAAAGAAAATGAGTAAGTTAACACCCGAAACGGCGTTAATACTAAGATATTATTAACAAATCAATGTTAAAAGATCATATATGATATCATATTAAAGTAAATGATTCTTGTATTATTCAATAACAATTATTTCACCATTATACAGGAGGTAAACCTACCATCGACCAAGGAAAAAGTACAAAGTAAGGGTTTTCTTATCTCACTTTTAATTCCGTGAGAATTCCATTGATCACCACTTAATTATTGCATGTGGTGTATGTGTACTGCCCATGATCGTATTCATTGTGTAATATACTTTAATTTATGGGTATTTACATCATCATGGTATGATACTTCTTTCATGGGTGTATGTTTCATAAGTTACCTAATCGATAAGGAAATTTGAGATTTCAATTTCCACTCATTTGGCTTTACACATATTTCATTGATTATATTACCCCAAGATTATGTGTGGAATCACTATTCATTTGATTATGTCATAATTTCCACTCCCCTTCCTGTGGATAGAAGTTTGGTACACATAATCACTCCATTGGTAATTCTCAAGTCATTGATATGAATTTGATAAGAGTAATTTTAACTCATTCTCCATTTGTTGAGTTAAACATCCAATTCGTTGGTATTGTTTTTACAAGAATATGTGTGAATGTCCTTTGATTGTTTTACACTGAATATCCAATCATATTTAGTGTATTTATATTTATCACACATAATTATGTCATTGATTTATCCTTAACCTAAGGATACAACCTTTTTGAGAAATTTCATCTCAATTTACATTCCATTGAGACTTCTTTGATGATATACACCAAATCACTTTTATGTGGTGTATATAATGTACTTTGACATAGTATATCATGAATTCCTTTATTCTCATGATATTACAATGTTTTGATTACCTCAATTATTTGTATTCAAGTGTCTCTCTTTTGGTTAGAAACTCTAACCAAAATACCATTTTAAAATGTTTTAAAGAATTATTCTTCTAAATCATGCTCATTAATGTCCATATTTTAAAAATGGTTTTAAGGATTTATTTATATGGACATTAAAATTTTAAAATTAAAACTCCTTTTAAAAGTTTCAAAGTGGTATGGGACACTTTGATTCAAAAATATACTTTTAAACGGCTTCTTGACAAATAGTGTGACTTTTAAATGTTTTCAAGAAAAGGGGGATATTTCTCTCAAATAGTTTTGATGATTATTTTCATCTATGTCAACATCCTTCATTATTATTGATTGAGGTTAATGTGATACAATACAATCTTCCATATTGTATCGAATGAATTATGTTTGACTGTGGATGTGCTATTTTTATACCATTCATGGTTTGTGGTGAAAGTATTGACATTTCGTATGCTAGTTTAATACGAATGTTTAAGTTATGTTTAAACCTTTTCATATGGGAATGAATTGGACTTAATAAGTGACGGGTGGAGCCCGCTATAGCTCCTCGATGCATCGGTAGGTCTCATGAGACAAACTAGTGTCTTGGCACAAGGCCTTGGCAAAATCTTATTTGTAGTCTTGGCACGAGGCCTTGGCTATGTGGTTATGATAGTCTGGCATTATGCATTCCATCAATATGAAAGTGGTTATTGATATTGCATGTGATCATTCGACTAGTAGAATATCCATGTGAGTAAGTAAATGGCATTATTTCATTTTACTTTTGCCATACTATGTTGAAGTTCAAATTTAAAAGGCTTCTGTTTTAGTTATAAATTGCCTTAAGTGTTTATGCTTATTTATGAAAGCTTCTGCTATAATGTTATCCTTACTGAGCATCCGAGCTCACCCCTTTTAATGTTTTATTTTTCCCAGGATTATGAAGAAGTAATTTATGAATGACCTGCAGGGATAGTATGAGGGGATACGAAGACAAGATGTTTTTTTTATGATGTAATGTAAAAATTTATGGATGTATCTAGTTATTCCAAGGCTACTAAACTAATCGGTCTTTCGAGACTTGATCTTTCTCATGATCATGCCAATGTTATGTAATAATGCACCGACTCTAGGTAATTAGGGTCGGGGCGTTACATCTTTCTTCATCCTTTGTTTGGAATCACAACAATTGACACTCCAAAACCAATTGATTCAGGATAATGGACTTCACCCTACAAATTATACGATTGAGTCTGTATTAAATGATGATCCATTACTATGAGATATAATATTTTATATACTATTAACATTCCATTATTGGGTCAGTTTAATATTATTCTATAATCCAATGATATATTATATATTTGAGAATATTGGGTATGGAATTCCAATATGATAAATTAGAATAGTGTACATGATTTTGAACATATCGATACTAGAATAGTAGACACTGAATTCCAAATATATATTTGATATTATGGTCAATGGTTACAATAATTAGTAGTATACATTATGGGTTTTCATCTATAAATACACATTCCGAAGAATTTATTATAAATGGTGACATGACAGGACTATTGCGCGTTGAATCTTCATAGTTGCATGGCATAATAGATGTTGAAGTACATTTTTTCTATAATGATATATTTTTATAGGATAAATCAAAGGACTAAGAGTTTTTGTTTTGTTGTTACAAAGATATGGAGCCTTTATGTCACTTGGAATACACAATTATAGTGACATTCATAGAGGAAATTATTGTACCTTCCAAAGAAGGATTTGGTGGATCTTGTTTATAGTCCCAATAATTTTCTATGGTTTTACATTAAATATTTTTCTCAGTAATAATTCATCTAGGTTATAGATATTTCACAAGAATACAGAATAGACAATAGATTATACATTCACTAATGTGGTAACCTACTGATATTTATATCTAACCCCCAATACATGAACCATTGTGTTCATAAAAACCTTTTGACTTATTTTGTGTTGAGTAAATATGTATGAAAGATAAGGAAATGTAAAAGGTTGTCATTATCGAGTTCATCCAGCCAGTTGGATTCTTATAAACAGGATGAAAATCTCAATAATTTCATAGAGAGTAGTTATGTCATTCTACTCAATTTTAGTAGTATATCCATGTACATTCATTTCAATGTTTATTATGACACATGAATTTTTGATTGTACTTGTGGGAGTTCAGTGATATATCTATAACATAATTATTCAAAACATATCTTTATTCATTTAATACCACAACATTGTTATGTTTTCACCTTCCCTGCTCTGAATATTTACTTTAATGGACAATGTTAGGATAATTCCTCAATTTTTATTATTTTGATATCATGAAATATTCTTGCCATTAAAAAACCTAGAACCTTGATTCTATTTGGAGTCCCCTGGAATACCGGGAAGAACTATTGAGAACAAGTAGAAAACTAGATTAGAGCACTGATTTAGTGCCACCCGGGCCATAATGTGACAAATATAACCCTCAATAGTTTTTTAAAGAAACTGAGATACTATGAATACATAATAAATTTAGAGAATAAACATCTTTTTAGGTGTAAGGAGAAAATCATGTGACATACCCATACATTATGGTTTTTACACTTGCATAAAGTTTCCTACCCACATGCAAATGTGTTTATATTTTAAACCCAACTCTAGTAACCCAGAGCTAGTGGTTAATTCATTTCAATGGAAATGATTAAAGTGTTATAATATTTAAAGATTTATTTTATTTATATATTTAGATATCTAAATACATACATGATACACATATTAAATTTTTAATAAATTAAAAAAATGAAAATAGAAAATAATTTTCATCATTGAAACTCATTCAGAAAATTATTCTTTATAAAAAGAAGAAATGAAAAAAACATGGGTGACTTGAAATTATAAAAGAGGTTACATAAAATAGATGATATTATATGTAGATAACGAATCATCATTATTAGGAGGCAAAAAAATGAAAACAAATTACATTTCTACAATAGCATTATTAAAAAATGAATCCATGGTTAATATTAGTTTAATAATATAATGGATAATAATAACTGAATTCTTACTGAAGGAGGTGCCTAATATTAGAAATCATGATCTCAAAAATCATTATATATATACTATCAACATCATAAAATATGATATTTTAATAAATGGATGTGCATACAATAAAAACCCAATTAATTTGGCTAGTAAATTTGTCTCATGAGTCTATTGATGCATCAAGGGGATATATATAACTAGCCCCAACCAAACACTTAATTACCAATGCATTAGTTTTATATTTAATGATCAAGACGATGTATAATAAATATTAATTATTAATAAATATGTATATTGAGTAAACTAATATGGAATTATCAATATTTCCCTCAGTAAATTAGATAACATTCTTAGTAAAGAATCCAATATAAAAATAATATGCAATTTAAGAAATAATAATAATACCAATGATACAATGAATATATATTTTTACAAAAATTATATTTCCAATGATTATCATAATGTAAATTTTTCAATATGATGTTGAACACCAAAAAATTTACAAGAGATAAGATATGACCATCGATACCACAAGAATATATTCTTTTTAATAAATTGATGTCTTTTCAAAGAATAATAGAAATGGGAGAGAAATATGGTAATAATATTATATTTCAAGTGAATTTTAAGTAAAAAAAAGTGAATACATGTATAATAAAATAAATTTAAAAAATATATTATAGTGGTGGGGAAGTCATTAAACACCATATACATTAAAAAACGTTGATTTCTATTTTTTGTAATCAATTTCAACAGTGGCACTAGAAAAAATTATTTGAATAAATACTTTTGTAAATTATTAAAATTTAAGGATAACATAAAATTTCAAAAAAACCAATTTGAGTAATAAAAAATAATATTTTAAAACAATTTTAAGAAATCTGAACATGAAAAAAATCTAATTAAAAGTAAAATAAATTATTGTATTCATTGAAAAAAATTATTTTCTTGATTTGCATGAAAAAAAGTAGAAAAATGTGTGAGAATATATAGACACCTATTAAATATATAGAATATATGAATTTTTTATTGATTTTAAATTATACATTATAATATTAAATAAATGAATATATAATAAATCCTAATAGAAAATGGGATTGTAAAATAATTTTTTTACAACTACGGTAATTTTTTAGTTGTAATCCGTTGAATGAATATACCAGAATAATAACCTTATTAATAATTAATGAATATTTATTCATGTTAAATATATCAATAGGTTAGTATTTACACCACAAAAAAATTAATAGGTTCATAACAACCAATATGAATCAATGAAATGGAAATTGATATGAAATCACTTACCTCACACTACCCCTTTGTTGAAATTGATTTAACTCATATATAATGGTTTGAATAATATTTTGAATTTATATATTAACCATATTATTGTTTATAATGTCATATATTATCCAATTATAATACTTTATCATTTTTTCTTTAATAATATTTCATTTTTACAATTCATTTGGTTGTTAGCTTCATGGTTTTCTCATGCATGTTTTGTGATAGGTTATTTTTTTTTGTATTGGGTATGATTCCAAAAATAAAAAAATTTAATTATATAAATGTTATATATAATAATTATATTAATTTATATAATCATTCATTAATTTTGGTAATGTAAAATGATTCCCATAACTTTTTGGATTTGGTAGGTCATATGTATTCATGAGTGATGAAATCATTTACTTAATGGGTTAATGTGTAAGGATTTAGGTGGTATATAAATTACTCATAATCAATATAATGTTATATTTATCATATATATTAATTATTTCAATCATTATTACTATGCCTGGAATTATAAGATGAAAAAAATGCATCTATTGGCACTGTTGTAGTTTTCTATAGACACGAGCGATGGTGTTGTTTCCAATTTGATAGAGAAGAATATATAAAAATATTATTAATTCAAAAAAAATAACATATCTTTATCAATGATATACTATTTTTATTATATTGGAAATTTTATACATAATTTAAATTGTTAAAATTATAATTAAAAAAATATAGAGTTTGCTGAAGACAATTACCATCACCTAGAAGAATCCCATTTCAATCCCAATTTTAAGGGATCCATGGTCAGTATAATGGGAATAAAAACACAACTAAAATGTGTATATAGATTGTGGGGATATATTTTTATATTTTTTTAGATAAGTTTTTTGAGAGGTGTGAATAACTCATCGGAGGAGGTTACCATTTATGATTGATGAGCTTGGAAGACATGTAATTTTCAATGATTTTCAATAATGAAATGTTACTTTCTTGAAAATATGTATAATAAATGAATAATGTTTAATTTTTTACAAGTATAATGTATATATATAACCAAAAAGTTTGTTTTATAATCTTTTTATGTCATTTTTACCCTCATATTTTCATATTAATTTCATAGTAAACCTATTGTATCCATAAATACTATAATTATAATTTATTGTTATTACTACTCATTATGAAAATAATTTACTAACTTATTAAAAAATATTAGTTATTATGATTAGAAATATCAAATTTAGATTATTAAATTCATTTCATATAATTTTTTGAATTTAATTTAAAAATAAACCTGCAAATTAAGGGGAAACATTTTTTTTATGAAATGAATTTTTCAAGTATAATATGAACTTATATTATATATATTTCATTAAATAATCATTATAAGGATTTAAATTACAAATTTTATAAATATAAAAAATACATTTCCTTTCAATAATTCATCATTTAATATAGATATAACTAATTAAAATGAAAAGACATTAGGAATTTGTAAATAAGAACTGTTCTCTCAAAAAAATACTTTTATGAAAAATATCCCATTTACCTCCAAATACTCTATTAATTATTTATATTTAATTTAAATTAAAAACATTATAATTATACATAGTAACAAACAGTATTTTATATAATATGTAAAATAGTGAAATACAACCTTTTAATTTATTCATAAAATCATATTAATAAGGGAAAATTTCATAAAATCATTATTTTAATATTTTGAACAAGTATGTTAAAAATTGAAATTCATTATAGAAAAATAGGTTTTTTCAATTATGTATTAAAATTTTATTAGTATTATTGTTTTATTAAAATAAATGTTTAACTTACTATAATTGATGCTTGTGTGTTTTTGGCACTGAAATCTCATCTCGTGTCTCAAATTGCCAATTTTTTGGAAATCAACAATGGAAGCCACCTTGAAAGACCATTCCAAGGTCAATGAAGAGGTTTCACATTACATAGGTGGAGTTCTTGATATGTTTTACTTCCTCGCTCAAACAGACTTGCTGGCTAAAAATGATTCACAATTTCATGGATAGTCTATAGGAAGATGACATTCCTAAGGACACTACAAGCATGAATTTATTACTGTATGCAAGAATTAATTATTTATCAAAAATCCATGTGAATCCTCCCATTTTCTCACCAAACATGACGTCAATAAAGAGAACATGTGGGTCCCAGACAGATCTATATGCGGAGATATAAGGGCATAATGCTGGTTGCGTACCCAAGGAGTTGTGCATAAGAAGCCGAGTATTTTAGCTATAAATAGAAGGTAACCCACCCCACCTCTCAGGGTGGCTCTATGGAAGTTGAAGTGATGATCTACTACACTAGACTCTCATTTTTCTATGAAATAATACAAAACCATGAAGCATGTACACTCAAATTTAGGGAATTTTCGATATAGACCACTTGCAGTCTAAAACATGACCTGGTATGCTATAGTGTGATCATCATGTAACAACCACTAAGACAAGATAGTTTTCCAAAATATAACATAACTACTCTCAACCCAGCTATATTTCACAACATAAAATATTTCCTGCATATATGCCTTTAAATTCCATCAGTTGTACTTAAATTAGATCCCTCTTATTAGGTAACTCATTCGCACAACCCAACCTAGTTTCATGCAATAATTCCTTGATCCCATAATCAATATTCTTATTCCTATATTATAGATATTACTATACCTGTTTCTTCTATGAATATGTATCATACACCCTATTACTTCTCAGAATATTAACTGTAAAATGAAATTCATTATTGAACACTACTCCACAACAGTTCCAACATCATGCTCCTCCCAAAATAGCATGACTGGTGGTCATAAGCCAAATTGGTGAGGATTGAGACGCCCCACCCCACACCCAAGTATCATGACATAAAAATGCGTAGAGTAAATTATTAGTTGTATAATATTATACAACATCATGAAATCCTCATCACATGACCAAAAAATATAGTCTTACCATGTGTATTAAACACAAGCTTTCCCCATGTATGATCATCATAGGATTCCATCCTCTTCAAATATAGTGAAAATGCATCCTAGTTAGTGTATCCCTCATCAATAATCCACGTAACATTCCCCCATGTTCAATTATATTGTGAAGGGAAGCTTCTATACATAATCCCTACTCCATCCCTATTTTATGAGCCTTTTATGACACAAGATTCATTACTGCATGTTGTTAAACTACAAGGATTGGTCCAATCACATGGAATTAAATGGTGGCATCAATCTACATGTGGTTTTATCCCATTATTAAAAAAAATGGTATGTAGAATACATACTTGATGTTCAATCATGACGATGGAAAACTCATGTGTGACATCATCACACCTAGGAACACACCATCAAGATCCGTCTCATTGGGAGATCTATATACAAATAGTAAACATTCCAAGTGTTCCCTATTAGGGATACAAATCATTGATCCTTTTATAGGGGTATTCTAGTCAACCTCAATCCATTTCTATAAGACATTATTCTCATTACCTGATCATTCTCAACCAGACAATCCTCTATATCTCAACAAGATGTAGAACTTCTGAACTGACCCAAAAACTGACCCCCTCATAAAATCATGGGACACCTGAGGTTAAAATTATTTAACACACACTCTTATGAATTTAATTAACATATTATCGACATGGGATATCTTGCGTATTGAACCTATAATTCCTCATATAATATTCCCTATTGAGGGGAAGATTTACAATTGAAAAATGCACTAAATTTTCAGATTTTCCTAGAGGTGACCAACATGAATACTCTAATAAGAAAAAATTTCATCCCTAAAGTACATAAGTAGTATAATTAACTAGTTTCAACAAAGAGGTAGTCTCATGAATGTGTTCCCATAACATGGGTTAATATAATATGGATACCCATACTAGGAAACTAGCTCCAATGATGAATCCATGGATGTGTGAAACAATATCCCATCATCCCATTTCAATCATAGAGGATACATCTCTGATTAATGTAATGAAATAATCCATCCATTGGAATTATGCAATTTGGTGAAAAGGAAATAACAATGTGTAAATAAATGTTGATGCATAGGATGACCCAACTAAATTGTCAGAAATAAAATTAGAAAAGCCAATGTGAAACTCCTCTCTAATACTATGGGACTAGTAGACTTGGGACATCAGCAGATTTTTATTTCATCATATAAAAAATTATGTGTGATTTTACAATAAGAAAACGGATGGAGCATCATGGAACTCACCTACAAATTGGAGTAGTTTGATTTTGGCATTCTTGGCATGAGACATTTTCAACAAGGAATCTTCTCTACTTCAGATGGTTTGATAAAACTGTGGAATTATTCATCACATTCCTTATATGAATACTAATAGTTTAATCCTCCTTCCTTACAGAACACAAGCTATGGGAAATCATCATCCACGTTCTTGAAAGTTTCGGGGTAGGAGGAACAATGATTTCACAATCCCGCATAACACCACCTCTTCCATGACATCCACCATGAACTCAATTAACAAGTGGCCACAACACATATCACCCTCTATGATATTCCATAGTAGGGTATTCAAAACCCTCATATCACAGAATGGGATGGAGATTTTCATTCCCATAATTGATGTGTCCCACTTGGAACTCATGGTATCAACGCCTCACAAACACCTTAAATCATTAGTGTCGTGCTAAAAGAAACCACAACCTGTTCTAACAAAAAAACAATTTCGGGGCCTATCCCCAAATTAATTCAATTACATGATCCCCTATAATGTGGATTTATAGAATCATCATGTCACCATGTCCATGATTATTTCCCAGGATCCTCCAGGAAGGGATCCAACTAAGAATTGTCAAATTTAGTAATTGTTGATCCCTCTTGCTGAAAAACATGTATACATCAATGATGTTCTATCACCTATAGTCCAAATAACACCACACTAGTGTCATAGGAAATATTTTTATAATTCCAAATAGATGAAATCTTCCATGGATGTAGTGCCCCCTTTGACGATGGGGGAATCCATCTAGATCCCTATGTTAGATGAACTATGATACATAATTTTCTAATTGGGATTGATAACCCAGCTACCTCATACACATGTCATGTTTTCTATTTCAATTGATGGAACCAATGATATCCATTATAGGACAAATAATTATGATGAGACTTAGTGAAAAGTTCATCCCCAAATAAACATCAACCCAAGAGAAGGTCCTGAAAACTCTTTCAACACTCAGTATAGTGGTCCTCCATGTTTAGCTACTAATAAAAGCAGAGGTCATCCCCACTCCATCACCAACCCATGTGACGATCCTCCCAAATTGATAGAAAATTATGTTGGAGTTCCTCCTACTCATTCAACAGCCATTATCGAGGTACTACTTATTATTCTATATGGAATGGTGGAGGTCTTACACAACCCAGTAACAACCCATACAGATGCTCTCCCCACTTCAATACAAACCAGAATAAAGTTACTCCATGTTATTTTGAAAACTAGTTTAGATCCCCCCATACTTCTCCACATCCACACAAAGGTCACAAAATTTCAATAAAAACCCCTAGTGGATTTCTTCCCCATTCTCCCACCAACCATTGTGGTGGTAATCCCCACATTAATCCCAACCAATGATGGGGTACTCCCCTCTCTAACAATTGCAGATATGGAGGCCATCTCCATGTTTCAACATACCAAATAAGAAGTACTCCATATAGTACCACCCACAAGTATAGTGGTCCTAGCCATGCTAAATAAGTACACCCCAATGAATAAATATCAAGAGGTATATAGTTGAACACTCTATCATGAAGTTCAAATCCTAGGAAACACTATGACATCATTTACCTTGTCAGCCACTTAGATTATTATGGGATAGAAAACTCAAGGATGAAGCCTTCACCCTTTTCAATGGAGTGTGGGGTAGGAGCTTGACAATTATTTATTTCCATCCTAATTTTTTAGAACCATTAGATCTATAGATTCTTCTAGAGGTACTTATAGGTGTAGGATGTTTTATCTATCTACTTATCACTCGTGGTGCATCCATACCCGTCACCATATTTCTCCCTTATCTTTACCTATATAGAGGAAATGAGAAATATCATAGGGTAGGGTATAACTCTGTCAGATGATGAACACCATGATTGTCCACATATGAGACTTTACCCCCTCACACCTTAAGTAGTGGTGAATTACCATTACTAATAGGATATGATTATGTGATTTGTACAACCACTAAAACACATCCTTGTTTGTCGTGAATAGGAGGAACACACATTTTCCCCTCAATTATTAAACATTCCACAAAACTAATCCACATCCATGCAACCAGCAATTTCTTGGCCAAAAAAATAGATACATAGGTCAACCATGAACACAACCCTTCCTCTGATCAAGAGGTCTATTAGGGGGTTCTGGACACTGATCATCAATGAGTTATTTTCTAGCCACTAGAAACTCCCAAAATCAACATCCTAGTGTCCCTTATTGAGCGTAATTCTATGAATTTCCGACCAATCATCTTGTAGAGGCTTCACTTCCAATATTATTATCCCATGGAATATCGAAGAATCCAAGAGAACTTGAAATAAATTGAACAATAGAGCTCATTGTTTGAGATAGTAGAACTCCTGATGGATCAAGATGCATAATCATTCGTCTTCAACCAAACCCTTCAACAGGGAAACATGAATATTTATATTGTTCTCTTAGATATTTTAGATGAGGCATATCCACATGTTATGGTTATTTGATGGTATTATTATATTGATCTCCAATTCATCCCTATCTTGCATCATCATTGCCTACCATCTAACTATGAGGGGTCACATTCAGGTACTGTTACAGTGTACATGGTTGTTCTCAAGATGCTTGAGAACCGGGGCTATAACGAATGGATTGATTGGGAAAACACTCTCGGGGGAAATCCATTATAGTTCATACCCTATGTAAGGTGTCATAACCTACTAATAAAGGAATGAACTCAGGCTCATGGATCCCTCCCATGAAACATTGCCTCCCGGTTTACCTTGTGACATGGGTAAAGTGCAAGCTTGACCCCCCTAATTCATCCAATTATTTGAAAAAAACATTAGTATATCCCAAAATATATTTCTTATTCGATCTAATCCAAGAATGTAATATTATCATTGATAGTTTCATTACTATTTGGTGCTCAAATTATGAAACCGATGAATGGGAAACCATGTCTCCTCTAGTAGGGAAACAAGTCCTCCGTGGTCAGATTCCCCCATTAGATCTCGATAATCCTACACATCCAGATAGAGTAAATTTGGGATTATATAGAAAGATAATGTAATATGAGTTACCAAACATGCCTCATCTACACAATTATCCTCATAAGGATTGAGGTTGTGTAGCTCCTTATGCTGATGAGATTACTCACTATGTTGATGAATCTTTAAATGAGTTAGTCATCAAGAATCCTCAATAATATAGAGACCCTCAAAACGATTTCTTGATAGCCACACACACCACCTTCCTCAAGAACTGAGACACACAATTTGTATATATCATTCCTGATGAAAATCTGTAACTAAAAAGGGTATAAAACATCCAAGAAACCCCATAGATAGGAAACCACAAATTATCACTATTAAATGGGATGGGTAACCCATTTCATCACATGGACCCCTTCATCTCGGGGATTGGGCATTTTTTGGTAACCATAATATAGTATAAAACTACTATGCTTTGGTTTCTTTTTAGATATTAGATGTACCCACATATTATTGTTATAACCAGCTACTTATAAGGTCTATTACAAGCTAGGAATACTATCACAATAATTTACACTACTTGTTCGGCACCACTGCATGAATGGAAACTATTTTTATCCTATTTATCTCAAAAAAATAATGATGTTAGATTTGTATAATTTTTTTAGCAGTAAAAAGGTATTACAGACTTACTTGACATGACACTAACTCAATAAAAGCTATATATAATGTACATAAGGATTGTGAAAACAAATTTTATTCCTACTATCATCACCCATAGTTCCCCAAGTGGGTTCCATGATTTTTTTGATAAGGTAAAACATCTGGAATAGTTATTACAGGAAACTAGACCAGAATGTTTGTCGGATATTCTAGATCCTATAATAAGGACTAAAAAATCAGATATTGTCACAACTATATATTTAATTGTCGTCAATTCCTTATTGTTTTTAGACCCTCTTCTAAAAGAGCCTCTCCAAGTATAGATTCCCTACCACAAACAACCTCACCCATCACAGATCTAATGTAAACCGCCTTACCAGGTACAAATACAAATATGATAACATTTAAATCATTCCCCAAATTAAGGATAATCTCCCAAATAGATTTATTAATATATGAAACTAGACCACTTAATTCATGATTCATAGGTCCATGACTATTTCAACTATTCCCCGGAGAAGGAAATTATGATGCTTTTATAGTGCATATGTTCCCAAGAGGATAGAATTAATAGCTTAACCATCAATTTCATGTAATACAATATCCCTATACATACAATAAATTAATTTTATATTTTAAAGGATTTCATCGAGGAACATGTGCAATGTGATTTAGACATGTTGGGTGATATCCAGACCAAAGTACCACATATTTCTGCCGACCACGGCTATGATAGTGAAGGATCAGGTGAATAGATATTGGCTTCTAGACAAAGGATGTATAAGTATGATGACTGGTTGGCTCATAGATTATTTTCCTACACCCATTGTGTCATCTATTCTCATATAGGTAGGCCAGAACCTCGGGTGGTTATTTAACCATCTTTGGATACAACCTCCTCATCTATGTTATGGCCCTCTAAATCTTTATGGGGTAGGAACCAATGTTTTAAGGGAAAACTTTCCTCTATCAGTTCCAAAAAACATCTCACACTCTTAGAAACATCATTCCCCATAAGATGGGAGTCATACAAAAGATCTTCCCTTTATTTAAAACCCCCCTATATTGATGATAAAGAGTATTCCTCTGTGAACGATGTTAACTTTGTGGATCCATTCAATATCCATAATGGCGAGGATTACCATTAGAACACACTATGTACCTTCCGATGATTTTATCAATGGAATGGAAGGGGAAAAGTGGTCCATCTTAATTTGTGGCCCAATACTTCAAACTGATCCTAGCATGCTAAAGAAACTGGGAAGTATGTTTTACATAGATCTCATTTGGCATAGTCCTCCCATTACGCTCTGTCATATGTTCCACCAATGCTGACCGTATTAACTAACGTGGTAGATTGGAAAATCACATCCCATGATCAAATGCCTCCCTCCCAAGCTAGGCCTCATCGAGAAAATAGTAAGTCAGTAGTGGTTCAGATCATGTTATCCATCTAGGAGTAAGATACTGTGAGCCCCAGCTAGAACCAAGTGTTATGACAAAAGTTATCAGTTGTGCCTCATTCCAAGGATCTCCCCTAGGTAAAAACATTTATTTTTTTCATAGAATTATAAAATGTTGAATCATCTCACCAACATAAATTCAAGGATCTTGATCATCTAGGCTTCCCACTTGTTGAATGAAATGAGTGAGGCCATTTCAGAATCCCTAGAAACCCCTGTAGTTTTATATAGAGTTAGCATCCATACAAGCCTACTATGAATAGGAGGTAAATAATAGGAGAGACAAACCATCATCACATTCTATATGAAAGATGAAGGCAATTGTGTATAGTGGAAATTACATCCCTATACATAACAAGAAGATATAATGGTTATAGATCAATTGCTTCCTGGTGGGCATTGGATTTGGGATCAATCTGATCATGATTAGGATTCTGTATAAACTGGGACTAAATAAAGTAGATTTTAATCCCACTGAAATGACAAAATAGGGATATGATAAGAGCTATTGGAATCTATATGGAAAGGTCTTTATGAATAATTTTTTATGACTTCACAATAAGCACTGAATTTATGGTAGTCTCATTGGATACCACATACAATGTTGTAAAATATAGCCCCTAGTTATATCCAAATGGCGATGTCCATTCCTCATACCCCTCTTTCCTCAAGTACTGCATCAATTGTTGAGTACTGGTACTCCAGTGTGATGAATCTTGAAAATAATCATGTAAATATAAATATATATATGTCATAAACTATACAAAATAGGGAAACTATTTTCTTACCTTTGTGGTTGGGTGCACTAGAGATCTAGAAACCTCTTCGGCCCATCTGTCAGAAGACATTACTGATTCTTTCATTCCATTGATATATCGTTTGTATCCCACAACATTAGACCTGATAAAATACTCTTTTTCCTCTAGTAAAATGGATTTTTTAATTCCTAAAATGGTATAATGTCTATATACTCCCCCATATTGTTACACTTGATAATCTCAGGTGATACAAGGAGCCCATACTTCTGTAACATAATGAAAGGAACTCCCTATGACCGTCGTTTAATGATGTTACCATATTTTTTTATCTATGAGGGATGAATCTCTATAAGATGACTCTTTACAATTTATTTGACATCAGGAATTGGCCACGAATTTGGATTTCATATGTAATTGGTACATCATCTACTATAGCTATTGTTTCATCAATATAGGAACTCCTCAGTGAAGATTCTCTCTCATCCCTAGTAGGCATCACTGTTTCCCTTGATTCATCCATCCTTGAATAGATTCTTCCACATACGTTTTATCCTACCTTATATAATGAATTGGATTTATAGGATTCCCCTATTACATTAAAAGAGGGTTCCTCATCCATATTTGTTGAGTTGATTTATTTGAACCTTGGAACCTGAGAACAATATAGACCGATACTGATCAATGAAACCATGCATTTAGAGGATTAGTTATTGTATGTGTATTTCTTGGTGTAGAATTATTGTGTTTCTTCATTGTGTGGTAACAAGATTTCAATACTAGACCCTCAATTTTGGGTCCACCATCAAGGTATCCTAGTATGTCATAGTGGGATTAGGAATCCACCGAGGTAGATGTACCCCTCTCAATGTGATATGGTCAAGGCCGAGGATGATTATATTATCAAAGAAAACTTTTTTAGGGAAGTATATTACACCAATTTTCCCACCAAAATCATTCAATTTAAGAAGAATAATTGTATGATCGGGTAATGTATTAAATTTTGGGACCTCAACCAGAATTGTCCAAATGATTAATTTCCACATATAGTGAGAGTGTTTTCGATTGATTCTATAGATGGGTTCTAAGCCTTATCATTTATAGATGGATACTCTGGGTATAATTATATCTGTTTGGTCGCTGAGAATGAGGATTGAACCATCATCAAGGTGATCCATTAGAGATTCATCTTCTAGGAGATTCCCTTCGTCCAAAATAATTTCGGAGAAACATATCAAGGATCCATGCATCACATCATGAAACCAATTCTTAGGAATTTTGTGGAATATTACATGTATTCCTTGGTTGTCAAATCACAAGAGTATTAGGACTAACTTAGAGACCTATAAAAAATTACAGGTTACTCCACTATCGAAATTTCAAGATAAACCCCTTAAAGTGTGAATTTGGGGATTCACATGGAATTTTCTTGGCATAGCCATTAGATAAAGAGTCATAGAGATCATCCCATTGAAGATCAAATCCATAGTACAAAGGCCTCCTCTACAAAATCTGTGTGAGCTTCAAGGCCTCTAAGGACACATAGCCTATATACTTTGATTTAACACAAATATGGATAGAAAGTGTAAGACCATTATGAGACTCATGAAGAACATAGCAGTTTACTGGTGGATGTGGAATGACAGAATGAATATGGGGATACCCTACAGTATATTCTACATCATTCGGCTCTAGTTTCACCCATTTCTAAAAAGCCAATAATCATCTATTTTATCACCCTATAATAGTCCCATGTTTCCCTCTTCACTCATATGAACAATGAGGGTTTAGAAAACTATTTATACTATCTCTATATCATGCTCCACAATATTGATGACATACATTACCCTATCGATAATTATTGTCTCTTGATGCTTTTTTCATTACAGTAGTTATGATATTATCTATGGAATCATTAGATTTGGATGGCATCCTGTGTGTACTAATTTATGTATAACCCAAATCTCCCAATGTTTATTGGATGATTTTCTTGTTTGGAAGAGAATAATGATTCATTTGACATCTGGTTCGTTCAATATAAAGAATTCAAGGTTCTAGAATTTTTATTATTTCTAGACACCCATCCATCCATTAAAGAACATCTCATGGGTGATGATTTCGAAAATAATGCATTCCTTTAGGTGGATAAAACTATGTGGTGCTAGTTTATGACTTTTTAATGTTTCTACTCAAACCATACTGGTAGAAGTCTCAATAATCTCATGATCTACATAGTGGGCATGAGAATCATCTCCATCATGCCTATATTGACCGACATTCCTTTTTTGTTCAAGTTTTCATAATGTTTCCCCAACAATGTGATAGAGTATCAGGATATCCTTAATGTTATCATGATATCCCTTGAGATTGATGTACCAAACATACTTGTGACGGGTTACTCTGAGATATACATTTTATAAATTAATGGTGAATACAACATAAAAATGCTCAATATAATTCCTCTGATAGAGAACATTATACCACTAATGGGAAAATTCCCTTATCATCTAAATTTAAATCATGTCCCTCATTCGAATAATAGTTGATTCCTTGTCTAGTTTATATATCTCTCTGGTAGTTCCTAATTAGGATGACTAACAATTATATTTGGATGGTCATACGGTCATCTTAATAGTCATTTCAGACAGACATGGTTGGAAACAGGTACACCAAAAAGATGTTAGTTATTCTATGATAAAACCCTTAGTTTCACCCACATTAGAGGATAAATATAATTAATAAATACATACATTGAGTATCGCTATCGAATAATTATCTTTCCACACTGGGTTGAGCATGAATGACTCCATTGACATGAAACACAGTTCACACTATAGAGTAATCCTAACAACGAGAAGACCGCCTACAATAATGGGTTTTATGGGATTATCCTTCGATGCATTTGAAGAAATTAGATTCCCCATGTTATGTATTAATTAAATAATTGCTCTAGTGGTTCCCATCAAGTGGGAATGAATCTCTCCTACCGGATTCAGAGGTTGGGATTCATTTTCTCACTATAGTATATGCCTGCATTGAGTTTTCAAAGAGGTTTCCTGCATATCTGATTCATGTCAAATTCATTAATCAACCTCTAGAGAATCTTGACATGAACATGTCTTGTAATCCCTTTTTGTATGGGAACTCAATGTTGTGGTACCATACCCACCCACAATAGTCTGACATTGCATGTTCATTCTGAAAATGATGTATTTATTCTTCATGTGGGAACAAGACATTCTTATCAATAAAGTCAATACATGGTCTATGGGAGAGTTAATTTGATCCAAAATTAATCACCAATTCATAGTTACTCATTCTATTTTCAAATAGATTGAAAATACATTCTGGGTCGTGAAATTGAATAGATGGTATTCAATGTGAAATATTTTCTCAAACTATACATCAGACTACCATGCACTAGAGAATGGATTGATTGAGGTATTCAAAAAACAACTATAATATTCTATAGAATATGGTGCGCTATAAAAAAGAAATTTTTTCCAAATAATATCCCCAAAACCCTATGGGATATCATATTATAACATTAAATTCCACTCAGGTGACTGCATACACTTTAGTGTATGAAATGGAGGCATTCCTACCCATTGTGGTTCAGTTTCTATCACTCATAACAACATTATACAACCAGAAGATTCAAGAAAAAAATTGAATAATACCATCTATATGAGCTTAAATCCATCAAATAAAACTGGATATCGAACTTGAATAATCTGTAGAGTAACCAGAATTAGATATAAATAGTGTTCATTAAGAAGGTTCACCTCCACTATATTCTCCAGGGTGACATAGTACTTGCTCTCAGAACATCGATGTTTCATAGTAAAAATCTACCAATGTTATATCACATGTGGGATCGAACTTACATCTTTCATAAGTTCTATTCCAATGGAGAATACTCAATGATTACTATTCATATAGAGACTATCAAACCTTCCACCAACAACATGTTTCTCAAACAGGACATCATGTGTTGAATTCCAGGTTCTTTACTCAATGACCTTAAACAAGGAACCCATGTCTATGTTTTATGACATTAAAATATGTGTGGTTATTCTCTAAGAATATGTTATATGGTGTTGGTATCCAAGGACCCTCATTTTAATTCAGTGGTTCCTATCACACCACATATATCCCTTTTTGTATACAACCCATAGTCAAAACTCTATGACCATAAACTAAGAGAACATGTTGTATAAGCTTTAAGACCTCAAAATAAAATTTTATCTATAATCTATCCCGCATGAACTTAAAATTGTTTTAATAGGACCAAAAATATGGACTTATACAATTAGAATCCTCTACATCCTGAGTTGTATGACATTAAACTACCAATCCAAATTTCCAAAAATAATGACTTTAAACTATGATCTTACCCCTCATAAAATTGGGATTTCTCTTAGTGAGAACTGATATTTACACTATTCATGATTAGGATGCCTCATATGATAATTTTTTATGGAAAACAATCATTACCCCATTCCTTGGAGAGGGGATCCCACCATAAATATAGGGATGCTTCAAATTCCATCCACAAAAATGATTAACCCTACCAATGTTCGTATCCTAGCATGTCATGTTATATAACTATATATGGATTGAATACCATTATCATGAGATATGTTTGAATGCCCAGAAAAATCATCTCTAGGCCAAGTAACAAATTCATTAAAAATATGTCCTTATATACCCTTATTGTGGTGCATGAAACGCCTTTGGATTCATTCACATCAATTATTCCATATGTTTTCCCAACATTAGTACCCATGGAGACAACATTCCCCAGTCCAAGAATCATTATGTTAAACTATTTTTTTCCATTTACCTAATCCAATAAATAAATCCTTAAACTATATCCCATTTGTTTCTTGATTCATGTGATGTGTGTGGAAATCCTTTATATCCCTTCATGATGGTTTTTACACCATTCATTCCACACATAAACTCCTAAAACACTTTTTCATAGTCCACACATCAAGTCATTAATTTCATTTCCCATGGTCCAAGAAATAATAATCTATATTTTTTTCGGGGTATAGACCATATAAACATAAACCATGTATAACCTCCAAATACTACATGTGGCTTGATTCCCATCCTAATTGTATATTTAGTAAATCCTAATATTTAAATCTATGAGAGAAATTGGAAATTCACCGCATAACCATCTGTTGCTTATGGTACAACAACACTAAAATGACACATGGTCCTCCTTACCGATATATGAACCATTCAATTTCCTTGACCCATAATTGGGATGACAAACATTCATTTAATTATCTAATGATACAATGAACGGAAATCTCATGGGAATTATCACGAAATTCTTAATTCATGATGTTAAACTATGATCTTATTAAAGAAAAATTCATGATTCCTATAAATAAGAGATGATTTTACATAATATAAAACCCATATCATTATGAATAATATGTTATAAAAAACACTAAAATCCTCTGTGAATGATATAAAAATTTAGGCTTAGCTCATGAAAATTTGGGATTCCACATATCCTAGAACGAGAATATTTAGTACCCTTATCTGAGAGGGTGTCTCTCTACCATTGTTGGTTTACTTCCATGACATGTTTCAAAACTACACGTGTCTTGACTCCAATCCTCGTGCGATATGATGTGACACCCAGATATTTAATCAGGGGTCTGTCCCATTAATCATATTTTCATGATCCCTCTTCCATCCTAGTTTCATGATGAAGTCCTAGGAGTTACAAGTCTCAACAAGAATGGTTCTTTTTTTTTGGCCGCATATGGACCTCATTTCATGTCATGTTTGTCCCTATGCTACAATGCACATATTATATTGAGATAGCTTACCACAATTAACCATGAATTATGGCATTAACCTAATAAATTTTATAATTATAGAGATCATAAAGTATTTTCAACTGACCCCTTACATTTCACAAAACTTGATAGTATTTTCATAACTCAATTAACATCAGTTTAAACTGTGTGTGAGTCATATTATATATAATTTATTTGGAATCATGTGGCCTTCTAGGAACCTCTTTTCATATTCTTTTATCCTCTTCTGATTTAGGGAATTTTTCTTTGATAGCACTCTCCCCAATGGTCCAAGAATCAGGAACTTAAAATACATTCATAACAAATGATTCAAAAAAATACTATGTGGAAGGTCCTCCTGAGATTCCCATTCACAACTGTTCACATTTCATTTCAGATGATGTCAAATATTAACCCTATCCAATACCATGAATATTGGATTCCCACATGTCCTTGCACGGGGAAGCAATGATGTGATGCTTTTTAAAATGGCCATGAGTGCCACATATCAATCATAGGAAATTGATCTATAAAATTACATGTCCTCACCCTATATTGAAAAAGTATTTTCCAAACATCCCCCCAATATGAACCTATAATTAATGGATAACACTGCCAATATATGATTCTAAAATGCATCTATAAATTCCTAATCTTATGATGTTGAACATCATGTATATCATCCCAATTTTATAATTTAAAATTTCTAGGCATCTTAGGCTCTTATCCAAGAAGACACTTCTATCTGAACTTGTCATCTACATTATCATCAATATTATTCAACATTTATTTCATGTTCATGAATATTCATCCCCTATAAGAATATATTGACTTTCATTTAGGCCAATAATCCCACCCAATGTTCTTCATGTTTTGGTGGCATAATTTTAGGAGTGTTGAAATACATTTTATTATTCCATCACTTCAACACCATGATCCATATGACCATTATTTGGATCCTCATTTTCCTCCATGTTTGAAGGGGACAACTTAAGTCATGGTGCCTAGCAACATTTTATCACATATCGTACTAGGCCAGCATCCTAGAAGACTTTAGATAAAAATTTGAGACAGGTTATGTATCTTAGTACATGGTCATTTGACGACCCATATTTGTTTTTCACTATTATTTTCTAAGCGGTTTTGATGCTCTGTATCGAACATGGTCATTATTTATCTTCTTTTTTTCATAACAATCACATTTTGTTCCCTATTTTGGATATCATGATTCACATGTTCCATTCCCCTCTATTTGTGTTTTAATCAACAAATTTATCATTATCCCTTTTATGAAGTGGTGCACATTTAAAAATAATGTTGTTTGTATAGAGTCACCATTCTCAAGTCATAGATAATCTTTTCCTGAAATCCCTCAGTGTTCAGTCAATAATAGTAGACCATTGAGTGTTTCATGATTATCTAACACTCTTGTGTAAATGATCAATAATATGTTCAATAGTTTTTTATCCCACCGAGCATGAGTCATGTGAGATTAAGGATGTTTCAATGGTTGTTTTAGAAGTATGATTGATGTAAGATAATCAAATGAGAAAAAATTATATGTCCGTACATTCATGAGATTATATAGGGTGAGCTATGGTAATATGTGAGGGTCCACCACATACTCAAGCCTCTCAAAAATTCCTTGAAAAAAAATCTGAATGAATCCACCATAGAATTTGAAAATTTTAATTCCACATTCCTCTATGGTGTGGCTTCAAGGACTTCCCACAACCTCCCAATCTCCGGTTTTCCTCCATTATCCTTGGGGAAAAGATCATCATCCCTTACATAAAGTCTATAAATATCTTCTATGAGATTTAATACAATATATATCACATGAATCTATTGATTATATGGCTCCTATAGATGATCCCATGGTTGGATAATAAAATCTTCTTGAAAATTATAGAAGGTAACATGCTAATTTTCTAACTCCTCTAGATGTTTGATCACTTTGTCAGCCTCATGGAGTAGTCAAGAGATTTCATATTTCATATTGTTCTATGAAATTTCCAAATGATGGATTTCTTCACATACTCTCTAGATAAAGAATTCATGATACAATGCTTGAGTAGTGTGAGTATCCACACCTCTGGTTGTCAGGTTTCCTAACTAATGGTAAAGGGACTCCATCCATCTCACCATGTCCATTTCTCATGATTCATTGATTAAATATTGAACACTCATCCATGATCTAAAAGAAACTATGAAGTTCACCACATCAACAACTTAATGTGAGTCTTCCACTTCATTGAATGAAGCAGGCTCATACACAAGGAAGTCCACGAGGACAGTGGCACTAGGGTCATACATTGAGATACTATAATTTGGATCAGGTTATTTTTCATAATGTCAAGAATCTTCATTCAACCCTTCAATGTATTATTTTCCTCTACCATCCTCGATCTCCACCCCAGTAGTGTAATCAACCACAACCATAGATTAATATTCCACCGAGACCAAGGCTACATCAATTTGAATAACTAGCTCCTCAAGGGCAGAAATATCCATAATGGATAGGACCCATGATTCACCCGCCACATCCACTTACTGAGCACACAACCTTTTGGTTAATGATTAAAATAAGATCATATAAAGGGATATGAATATAAAATAAAAATTTGGGCTCCTTCGATACAGAATAACATATAGAGGACACGAATATGATGATTTTTTCCATGATCTATGGATGGAAGATCCACCATATGAGACCCCTGAATGTTATTCAGTAATTCAATGGTTAGTGATTGGTCCTATAGCATTGGTCAGGGTAGAGATACATGAAAATATGAAAATAGATTTGTTCAAAATATTCATGACTATTTGGGATGGTATGTGATGAATTGAGATCAGATCATACCATGGGGTAGATGGATTTGAATGAAAGGACTCCCCATGCACAAAGCTTCACCTGCAGTGGATGCCTCCATTGGTATTCCATGTAAAGGTCACCCATAACTAGTTTGAAGGACATGGTTATCCGAGGTCTCTATTTTAACAACTTCATTAGGGATACTAGTTTCTTCTTCCTCAGGAATAGGTTCTTGATTACACCCCTTAGAAACTGATGGATCTACCTCACTACCTCAAATTGGGTCCCATTTCTAACTTTCGGCTTTCCAATAAGATATTTATGTTAGATATACAAAAATTAAAAGAGGATGGGATGAATTTTTTGGTATATTAATTGGGTTACAATGATATAGATGACCAGATCATCATTTGAGGCTGCAATTTCTCCACTTCGCCATGGGATGTCATGATTGGTGGCTCACCTCTATTATTCCTCATCATTGGATCCTAATGTTAAATAATTATTTGATGGATCGTCTGCACAAGATTAATTAGTGGGTGCTTTCTCCTCACATCTCATATCATCGATGAAAGGGAGATCAGGTTCCCCTATTTGGCAAGTGAAGGCATCAATGTCCATCAAGTGAAAATGCTTGTCATGGAAGATCACTATTTCCCTGTTCTTAGAAATTATGACCACTATAAACATAACTCTATATCGTATCACATTATTATATAAGACCTTAATCATCATAGATTCTCATATCATCTACCATGAAATCCAATGAGTGTGGAAGAAATATTCAATATATGGTTGTAGTATATTGTTCAGTTTCATTATAAGAGGCACTTTTCCAAGAGAATTTGGACTTGAGAGCCCCCAAATTACTCCCAAGACTGTATTAGGGACCCCTATTCTTCATGGGAAATTGTTTAAGAGAGCCTTGTAAGGCTCCCACCTCTACTCCATCTTGAGATATTCTAGATATTCGGTATACTCCTCAAAGAGCAACCTACCTGCCTCCCTGCTACTATTGTACCATGATCACACATATATGATTCTAAAAGATAACGTCTGCATATTCTACCGCTTAGTTATTTGAAAAATCATGATATAACCTAGCATCCATATTGGTGGGTGCATAAATGATCATCTCCCCCAATCGTGCACCTTTAAACATACACCATAAATATAGAAGGATATATGGATGATAGTAACTACATTAACCCCTAAAAATCATCTCATTAGCTACAGAATGAATCCATATATCATATAAAACCAGAATGTTGTGTATGGATTGTAGTAGATATTACCATCAGTCATGGACACTATCACTCCACCCTACAAAGAAAAATGTACCCCCATCTCCAACATCCATTCCATGAGGTTCTTCATCACACCAATTAGGTATGTATATAGGTGGAAGATGAACATAACATAATTAAAAATTCCAACAATTACCCTAGTCTTACTATGTGTCACCAGTCGTACCATAGAAACAATGACAATAGTGGGTATTAAGACAATGTTCATAGGAATGATGGAATTTTGAAACTTAAAATCATTGAAATGTTCCCTGATCCAACAATGAAAAAATAGTAAAAGGCCATAGATCCTTACATTAATATCTAATCATTCTATACACCATAGCTGGTTATAAATCTAGGCCAATAATGTAACACCAAGGTACACCCTATTTGCAGATCCCAAAATATCTACTATCTCTAGTTTCCCAAGGAATTAGACAATATATTATTCTATGTCTAGAAGTATCCATCCATTGATAAATTTCATGTGAAAAGTGATGTAGTGAACAAGAGTCCAACCACCCTCCACCATGATAAAATAACTCTTCCCACATGAATAATATTATAGAATTAACTAGTATGATCCTGACCTCCTCCTCTATGGTGCTGCTGAACACCTCTTTTGCCACCCTAGAAAATTCACATTTCGATCCTTCATCATGAAAATTAATAGAAACTTCATGAAAGTGATTTCCTTAGTGGTGGGGTAGCATGACCCACCATTCCCTTCAAATAATCCATCAATTACTGTACTAGGAGTGGAGTCACCAGCATGTTCAACCAGATGTTTAGGATTGGAAAGAACTTGTCATATTCAAACTCATATAGTGGGATTCCACCAATAGAGTTCTCATCGTAGAAGCTAATTCTCACCAACCAATGGTGATGTTTGTACATTTTTGTGTCCGAACACCAATGGTTGAGTAGCTCTAGTGGAAACTCTTGTTGATAGTATATTTGGAACTGGGATATCCATAATTCATCAAATAGTTCTAAGACGCGTAGATAGGCCCCATACTTATTGCAGGTTATGCATACGATGTTCACTCTAGCATACTCACCAGTGATGTTTCCGCCACCCCATGGGTCATAATCATTATTACAACCTCTATTGTTGTCCAGAAAGAAGATAATAATTATACCAAAATGTCGGGTCGAGAGTTCTTTAGCCTTTGGATACTCCACTATTATTTTCCTCCATCATCCACTCAAATTTTAGGGTGATTATTTTCCCATGATACCATGTAGAAAGGCCAGGGGATGCAATGTTCCAGTGGTTGAGTTCTTTCTAACACATGATCTCGGATCGTGATGTATTGACCTCAATACACAATATATACACTTCTTCCATCAATCATATATTCCATTGTGGATGGATTTGGCTCAAAGATTTGTTACTTAAGCTTCAATAATCATTCCCTAGAGAATTAGTTTTTCAAAAAAGTATCTCTTGTCTCGAGTGATCTATGTACTTCACAACATTTTGGCCATCGGGTGTTGAAAGTTGTTTTTTATCTTTGATCAGTTAATTTTCCATTTAAAATGAATTATAAGGATCAAAGGAAGGTGGAAAAAACAATTGGGATGTGGTTCATAATGTTGAATTGGTGGGAAACATTGGAGGTATGCCTGAAACAAATCTCTTCTATCATGGAAGTAGTTTTTTTCAAGATGATTTGAAAAAAAGTGTTTACAAATGATTAGATTATAAGGAAAAAGATAGATTTACTCAAATGTGAGTGAAGGATGATAATGCTAGATTTGCAGGTACTATACAAGGGTTCCCGTCATCTAACTTATTAGTGATGTGAACCAGTTTCATATTGCACGCAAATCATGTTGTGCACATTAATCTCAATATGGCATTGTGGAATGGAAACGTGATTATTGGTTTTTTTGTTACCCTCAAAACCCAACCATCTAGTCCCCTATAATCTCAAATTACGTTGGGACATTTATTGGAACTGAAATCACATCTGGGACCTCTAAAAGGTGATTTTAAATAAAATGAGCATGATATCCACCCTTAAGGACCATTTTTGGGTTTATGAAGAGTCTTCACACAGCATTTGGTGAGTTCATTCAATGATACTCTTCCACGTGTAGAAATTCTTCCACAAAAAAACTATGCACCATTCTGTGGAGGGTTCATAGGTCGATGAAATTACCAAGTCCACCATACATAATTATTTCGTACTTTATACATAAAGAATATATGGACAGAAAATCCTCAAAAAAAGTCCCCCTTTCGAGAAAAATATGACATCAATCCATAGAATTTGTGCATCCAATCCTCAAAAAAAGGATAAATAAACACACAAAGCTAGTTTCGAACCCATGGAGTTATGTCCATACATCAGAGTATTACGAAGATAAAGAGAATATCATCCCCCTTTTATGGGAGGCCCTCTGGAAGAATTAGCAACACTATAATGCATGCAAGTCATGTTGTTCCACAACATCACACAAAACCACCAACCATGAAAATGAAAATTAGGGAATTTGTGTGAATAACCACATATGGGGCCAAATGTTCCTTGTCCTTGTGTAGTGAGGTCCCTGCACATCTATCCCTTATGATTTCATGGAGTTCTCAAAATAACATTTATGCATTCAACCCATATGTTTCACACACACAAAAATAAGGTTGGCTAATATGACTCTACATTTCATCAGTTCCTCTTTTGTTAGATCCCTCTACTCGTGAAACTCTTGTGTACAACCCAATCCAATTACACAAACAATTCCATGGTCTCTTACATGATGTCTATTATTCTTTTAGTCTCATTATTACCCAACATATCACTTTTATTCATAGTTATCATAACCCCTATCACTTATATTTCTTATGGATCATAATGGGGACCTCATGATTAATGAATCCACTATGGAAGTGAAAATGACATGCCCCACTAAAAGGCGCTTTAGTGATGGTAATGTAAGCCCAATGGGTGAGTTGTGTGTCCCCTGTGTCTAAGTTACATGACATTGAACATCCAATCTCTACATTTTAGTCTTATAGTGTTAAATATACTAAAAAATTCCTCAACACAAGATGAAAAACTATATTCATAACCTATATGATGAAAATATGATTTCCCATGTATGGTCATCAAATAATGACACCATCTACCATCACAAGGAATATTCCTCCAATTCTAGGAATCTCATATGAATAAGAAACATACTACCCACTATATAAATCTTATTGTGAAGGAAAGTTTCTATGCATAAGGCCCACATAATCCATCATCAGTTCTCCTTTCATGATACAAGCACCCATACTACATAACATTAAACAAGATGCACCAATCTTATCACATGACCCTAAACTTCAACATTGAACTTCTTGGGATTTCTAACTACCATTTAATTCATGTTATATAGTATGCCTCATTGACGTTCCATCGCATTAATGGAAAAATAGGTGTGAAATATACCCTCAATGTGAATCACCTTTAGCATCTTCCTTATAGGGTGTTCAATCCAAAAATAGTAAACTACTCGGGTGTTCCCTCTTAATGATGCACCTCCACTATCCTCCTCCATTTTAAATTATGATCAACCTGACCCCATTTTCAAGACATGTTAAACTCATGCCTCGATCCATCTTAATCAGATGTAACAATCCATATCCACATGACCCAGAACATGTACACGGACCCAAAAAACACACCTCATGCAATAAGAATGGGATTAATGAGGTAATATTCCATGGAAGTCAGACTATCTTAGCATTAATTCGCTCATAAAAATTAAGGAATTCCATGGGTTCCATACATAATATAACTCATATGAGACTCCCTCCCATGAAAAATATTTAATGGTGACCAATGTGCCCAATCTCCCAACATTCCAGGTAATGCCAATCATGACAACTCTTCAGAAAGAAATTTGTATCCCAACCATGAGAGAGTTAGTGTAATTAACATTTGTCCAAAAATACATAGCATTGATAATGGGTTCCATGAACCTGACATAATCTTAGAGGGAGACTTTTATGAGGAATCAATATCCAAGGAGGAATCTTTGGAAGGAGGAAGCAATATCACATTATCTCATTCCCATCAACGAGAATAAATATTTGATGATGGTGATGAATGTCACCCAGTATTAGAATGTGTGACTATAGAGAAAAAGAAAATCCAGTGCCTATATTTCTATTATATTTTAGGAAGACCTCGAAGAAATTGTCATAAATAGGGTCACATTATCTACTCTAAGAAAAATTTCTTCATCAGAATATTGATTAATATTACCCTCTAAAAAATGTTGGTTATTATTCAATATAAAATCCTCTAGTTACCAAGTTCCCTCCCCCATATTTTTATTTCTCTAATGTATAATTATTAGATGAATCATCCAATTCCTCAAAACATGCACTCTATTATCAAGAATCACAATAGCCCCTTTAAACTATAGTATATCATGTTTCATTTATATATATTTAGATGTAAAAAAATATTCATGTCAATATTATACATTAGTCACTATAATATATGGAATACATCTGGTAATTTAGATATTTTTGGTAGAATTATTTTTTTATAAACCATATCAACAATTCGTTCTAGAATTTCAAAAGTTATGAGGTACCTAGATATTAGTTAACCTTTATTTAGAAACCTTATAATACATGTCAATGGATATTGTTTCATGAAATTGTGACACCATACATGGTATTCCATATCATTCTTGTGGGGGTATGCATTAATAATTTTTCCTATTTCGGAATTTTAAATATGATAATGAATAGTCTTTTCCATTATCATTGCATTCCCAACATTTTTTGGGTCTATAAGTTTTCATTACCCAACATCAAGCATACATGTTGATGCATGTCATCCCTCTCCATATAATTCTTTATAAGACATAATTTAAAAATATTAATGGTAATTATTTTTATAGGGTGACTCTTGTAATAGTAAATAATGATCGGATATATCATGAATGTCTTGTGATCATGAACTCAACAAGTCTTATAATGTATGAATAGTATTTTTAGACTCTGCATCTGTTTGAAGAGATTACGTGGTGCTTGAATTATTTTTAGTATCACGGGCCTAATAATGACTCTTCAAAAATTTCAATGTATATTTTAGGTCAAGATTTTAGAAGATCAAAATTGGTGAAACACTATGTCTTAAATATCGTTGATAAAGTCTCTTTCAAGGTACCAAGTGGTAAATATTGTCATATAAAATGAAAATTTATAGATTTGGTTTGGTGGTAAAAAATAACAAATATTGTATCATTATTTCTCGAAGTATTTTATAGTCCTATGAAAAATTCTATTCAAATGGATTTCAATTTACATGTATGAATTTTTAGGGGCTCCATGAATCGTCTTGGATTCTATATCTCATCCTTCGCCTAATGATAATCTAAGAATCAAGATACAAAATTAAATATTTTCCACTTCAGTGTATCCCACAGAAAATATTTCATCAAATCCCAATACATATTTATGATTCTAGGGCTAATAAAGATATTTGAACTATATGGATCATCTAAAAATCTTATTTTAACTTCTCTATAGATGAAATGTATAAAATATTTCTTAATTTAATTAATTTGATGAAAAACGTATCAATAAATGTTTTATTATTCATGGATTTAATTTTCCAATGAAACCCCCTACATAAGACTGGTAGCACATTATATTTTCAGAAATTTATTTTTTAATATTCATCTGAAAAATCATTGATGTATCCCATTCCTTAAGAATTCCCATATCCATGATTACTAGATCCACCATAAAAGGTTACCTCAAATATTAATTTGTGTCAGAAATCCATGATATTTCATTCTTAATGAATCTGCTAACTTATTTTCCTATCCTTTGTGGTAGTGTATTGAGAAATCATAATACATGATTAATTAAAACCATTATATTTTCCACATATTGATCTCTCTTTTTTTGAAAGGATATAAATTTGGATTGTATGGTTTTTATATGTCTCACAAATTTCAACAAATAGATAGTGACTATATATCCTCAATGAAAAGAATAAATATACCAACTCAAGACAAGGATTAAAATAGATATGTTTTGAGACATTAACTTCCCTGATCCACATTCCCTTCCCTTGTGAATGTATATATGAAAAAAGCAAAGTCTATTCATTGATAGATTAATATATATCCCAAATCCATAATTTCATGATAATAGATTAAAAATACAATCATTGATAAATTTAATCATCTATTATTCAAAATATTATTCAAATTAATTTTTCAATATGAACATGGTCCATTTACGGGTACTCTTGGTTAACGAGTTACCCAAATTATAAAAATTATGAAAAAATCAATGATAGTAATCAGCTAAACCCATGATACTATGTACATATGTTATGTTTTTTGGTGTATTTTATTCTATGACTAACATTATCTTTTTATGATAAGATATGATTATATATTTGTATGGAATATAGATGTCAAATGAAGAATCATGTATCTAGAATTCACAGTTTCTAAATTTCCAATATAAATATTTTCATCTAAGAGTATTAAGAATGATCCACATGTTATTATGATGGTGTTTAATGTGTTTTATAATACACAAATATACCATCAGTGAGGACCACATCAAAATTATCAAGATAAATTTTGATTTATTTATTCATTAGATCCATAAATATATGTAGTTCATTTGTCAATCCAAATGTAATTATTGAAAACTCTTAATATCCATGATTCATGTGAAATTAAATCATTGGGGTATCTTCATAATAATGTTTTAATTGATAATAACAATAGAAACAATTAATATTATAAAAATCATTGAGCTCTATGATGTTGAATGACTTAGTCATTAATTATTTGTATATGATACATATTCATTATCATAATATCATTGATTTCCCTATAATCAATAAATTTGGTCATACATGTATATGTATTCTTAATTAATATAATAGGGGATCCCCATGGTGAGACATTAGAGAACATATAGCACTTTTCATAGATCAACTCAATTTTATTATTTCACTACACTAATTCAATAATTTCTATTCTTTATGGATTATATGATATAATACTTTCAAAAAATATTGAACATAAAGAAAACTAATTATGATAATCCAGTGGATTTCTCAGTTGATCAGAAAGATATACACCAACGAATTTCATTATAAAATATTTATCCCTAATATAAAGATTATTTTTTATATATTTATATATTGCTTTATCTTATTCTACACGATTCTCATTGAAAAGTTCTATAGTGAGTGGATTCCATAGAAGACTTAGATGATTATGTTTATTATCTACAAATTATAAATTCCAAACTTTCATCATGAGTCAATAATTCATTTTCCTCTCAATATTTTTTTTCAATATATTTTTATTTTCAGTCAAGATATATAATTATATCGGGGTGAACCATAGGTGAAATAAATAATATACTACTAGGGAATGATTTTTTTGTCATAATGGTGACTTATTGACACTTTCGTGTTAGAGTGATATTTCAACTAGGATTATAACTGAAATTTACACTTATAAAGTGATAGGAAAATATCAAATTTAAAAGGAAAAATTGGAAGAGATAAAAGTGTTCCAAGATCTAGAATAAAATAATGAATTAGATAAATTTTAGGATATTATTAATAAACCTACCACCACATTTTTGGAACTTCATCATCATATTTAGTGATCACATTATCTTACCACTCCATTGGCATCTTCTGTGGTATGTTTAGTAGACTCCTGGGACATTTGATTGAATAATATCCCACTCTATCATATATTTTTCACCAGATAGCAGTTGTCTCATTCTATCCCATACATTCATGTTCAAAATGATCCTTTTCACAATGTCCCGAGTCACCCACATACCCATTACAAATTTTCTAGGATGTATATTTCCAAAAAATATACATGATAGATATTAATTCATTCATTTATTATTTTTTAAGTTCTACCTTTTTATGGAGTTTATAATTAAAATTCATGTATTTATTTTAATTGAATATACATGATATAGAAGATACATTTTCTATTTTCATTCAATAAACAACTATTTCATCATATGATGACAACGATTGAGAAATTAATGTCCATTAGAGACCTATATTTTGACCATTATAGAAATGTTAAATCATGAATTACATAATGCGTATTTAATCTATATCATAACTAGATTGTCTTTTAATGAAATCCCTATACTCAAAAACATGTTTATCTTACTTTTTCATAGTGTTGAGGAACATTATCTTCGTTTAAGTTAACTACTCATGAGGGAAATATCTGTTGAAGAATGTTTATTTAAAAGTTATCCATCATTTATGTTTTATTTCATCTTCCTCTATATTAAAATTGATCATTGACCAACATTGATCTTCAACTATCAATTGACAGCATAATTTCAGTATAACAGTTTCTTTTTCATGACATCCCAAGGAGATAAATATCTTTTTTAAGGTACTTAAACCATTCCTCAAATTCCACTACATTAGTAGTAACACTTACATATAATGGATTATATCAGATGAAGTGATCCAATAAAATAGATTATTGATGTTTAGTAATATGGTTCTCCGTATGGGGAGGGTTATTTTTCTTATCCATGGTCATCTCCCCTAATACATCCTTAATTTTTTTTAGTTTTGACACTTTTTACATTGTAATATCATCAATCAAATTTCTACATTAATCTTTTGTGATGACACAATTCAATCTTCCAACTATGCTTTTAATAAATTTCATTTAATAGATTATCTCATAAATGTATGATTTTCTAATTATAATTTATAAATCAGGAATCATATCTAAATCATAACATAAATTGAAATGGAATGAATTATAAATAATGGAATCCAAATCTTGGATCCATTAGGAATATAAAAACATTTTCAAACTATCAGAATTGATTGTAATGAAAATGTGAATTAATAAAATAACATAACATAAGATTGTCAAACTAGGTTCCTATTAAGGCTTCTTGACATGGATCTCATAATGATTGAGTAAACTCTCAATGTACCATTTTTGGAAATTATTACACCTAGGTAAAACTTTGTGAGTATCACTTCCACAAGTAGTATCATGACATATATCAATATCTATGAAAAACCAAATAATATATACCTTTACATTAATATAAGATGTCATTTAAAAATAAGACATATCCTCAAAGAATAGTATAAGGTTATGTTTCTATTTTTTTTAAATCTATTTCTCATGGTTTCTACTAATCCTTCCCTTATACCAGCTCTAATAACACCGAATCCAGTACCCTTGAGCTGGTGGCTAATTTTTTACATATGAATAGATTTAATGGTTTTCATCCAGATTTTTCAATCGATTTAGTAGTTTTGCAGAACCATATACAAACATGATACCCAATTATATTAGCAATAAATATAAAAGTATAACAAAATAAAATAGTATTCATCCTTAAATCCCCTTTATGGAAATCATTTTTGTAACCAAAAAAAAAATGAATAATGATGATCTCATATTCCTAGTAAAGATAAATATAATAGAGTATATCATGGGTAGATAATGTATAATCAATATATAAAGGTAAATAAAAAACACATGAAATTTAATTAATAACTTCAACAGAAAATGTATCCATATATAATATCAATTCCATTATATCATGGATTATAATAACTCTATTATTTATGATATTATATTTTTAATATCGGATGTTATGATATTATACAACATGATATCTATACTATCAATCCATCATAATAATATAGGTTAATTGATGGGTATGTATACACCAACAAACCAATGTGATTTCTCAAAAAAATCATCTTAGGAGACTATAGATGCATCGAGGGGCTATCTATAATCGATTTGAACTCATTTGAACATGTTCAGTGAACTATTAATTTATTTAATGATAAAATATGTTAATAAAAAATATTAATTTTCAATAAATATCCATAATAATTAAAAAGTTAGATTTATCATGACTTTCCTCACCTAATTACATAATATTCTTGGTAAAGAACCGTATATAAAATGGTATATCATTTAGGAAATAATAAAATAAATGAAACACAAAATATTTAAATTTACAATAAACTAATGGTGAAATGATCATATGATAGTAAATTTTCAAGAGTATTTTCACAAAAACCCAATTAATAATTGTTAAGAGATAACCATCTCCTCACGAAGAATACAGATTTTGTAATAAAATAACATCCTTTGAAAAAATGATAAAACTAGAAGGTAAATATAAAAATGACAAATGATTTAAAATATATCATTGATAAATATTATTAAATGATGATATCCATTTGAAATAAAATAAGAAATCCCCAAATATAGTGATATTGTAAAATAGATTTTTATCATTAGTAAAATATTAATTATACCCCTTGAACTAATAAACATTATTGAATCTTTACATGACATTAATATTTAGGTATTCATGTTAACTAGATAAAATGGGAAAAATATAAACCACATAAAACTGAATAGGTGATTACTAACAGATATGTCTCAATGGAATGGAAAATGAGACGAAATCCCTCACCACGTGATTCTATTATGTTAAAAATGATTTGACCTAGACTATAATGGATGTAAACATGTTATCATTTTATACCAAAACCATATTCATATTTATAATATCATATATGATCCTATTATAACATCTTGTCAGTAGTTTGATAATTATATTTCATTATTACCATTCTTTCAGTTGTCAATTTCCTTATTTCAGGATGCTTGTTTGATGTGAATGTTTCGGTTATTATATATAGGATATAGTTCCATAATCTATAGAATTATGTTAATTTTAAAAATATCATATTTAATTTTTAGACATGTTTTTAAAATCATTCTTTAGTTTTTGACATGCAAAACCAATCATGTCACTTCGGGGATACAGTAGTACGTACATTCACATGAGCGATGACATAATTTCATTAATGACTATAAAGAAGTGAAATTCGAAGGTGTATTAATTTTTCATGAAAAATTATCTTATTATATGTTTCATATATATTGATAATTTATATCGTTATGAATATACATGGGACTTGGTGATGAAAAACAAGTTACAATAGTTTATAAGGCGGTTGTCCACCGTACATAGATTCGATGGATTTGTATCCCATTTGATGGGGAATGATAATGAAAAATATTATTTGATTCACATATTAAAATCTCAATATACGGTAAATAATAGTTTTATTATATTACAATATTTAAAAAATAATTTAATGTCATAAAATAAGAAGTAACAAAATATATAATTTGTTGTTGATAATTTCTCATTGATAAGAAGAACCACCTATATATCTCTTTTTAAGGAACCTAGAGTTGGTATTTTTGTAATAACAAAACATATATAATATTTTTTTAAGATGTTTTGTATAGTTCTTAGGGGTTTTTTCAAGCTAATTTGTTTGAGGGATTCAAATAAATGAGGGGACGGTAGCCCATTAATAATTGAGGTGAGTGGTCCAATTTTAATTGTGCAATGTTTCTCTATAATGTCGTATAAATTTTAGGGAAATTTGAAACTAATGTCGCTCATTTTTTATGGCACATTGTTATGGTATAAATGAAACAAAAAATGGTGTTTACAATTTTTTTATTTTGATCCTTATCTTTTTATCCAACCTTAAGTAAACCAGTTTTGAACATATTTTCTATGTTTAGTTATTACTTTTTATACTATTTGTTATTAGAATTTTTTTTAATAATATGATAATATTTTAGACAATTATTCAAAATATTTAACTCATTTTATCAAATTCATTTAATATATGTGGTGGAAATTAATTTAAATATAAACTATAAAAATGTGTTGAAAACAGTTTTTTTAAGAAATCCATTTTCAAGCACAAGATGATATTATATTAACTATTAGTCTACTTACCATCAATAGATAGATTTAAATTTATATAGTGAGATATATAATATATAATTTTTTTAAATAATTTATCATTAATTATTAATTTAAATATTTAAAATTAATAGAAATTATGACTTTTTAAAAAGATTCAATGTTTTGAGAAATATCCATTTCTTCTTCCAAATGATCTTATCACTATTTATATAAAATTAATAGTAAATAAATTATTACTCATAAATATTATGAAATATTATTATAAATAAATTATGGGGTAGTTAAATACCATATTTTCAATTATTAAGGAAAGCTTATTTCTATGAAAAAAATCAAGAAATCATTCTCGAGTAATTTTGACCAAGAATGTTCAAAATCAATATTTATCCAGTAAAATTTAAAATTTGGTGTCACTATATATTTAAATTTTAACTATTAAATATTAATAAATAATAATTTTAATTTAATAAATCTGTATTTTTTAGTCACAGTTTACAGTTCATTAATGGTAGTACACCAGAAAAAGAAATGATAAATTTGTTATTTACAATTTCCGGAGGAAGAGAAAAGAATTAGACATGAATAAGAGTCAGTGAATGCATAGATTATGTGAATTCATATTCTCATGAAGAATTACTCAAATTATAATATATATCATTGATCTTTAAATTTATAAAATTAATTGATAAATAACATGTACTTGTGTTTCACATCTAAACATACTACATTCGTATTTCATGAATCATACATAGTGAAATTATTTTAAGGGTTTAAGAATAATTCTAATTGATAATATTTATTCTATTATAAGATAATAGAATATAGAAAATTATTTTAGGAATCTCTTTCACACATTTCATTCATGTCCGTACATCATCAGAATGATGGGTGAATTTTGAGGGCATTATTGCACTGAAGAAACAGAACACAAACTATTGATCAAATGTATCTAAGAAAGGCCCATAAAATTGACTCATTAGGATAAAATGTAATTAATGGTATGATTGAGAATGTTAGATCTAGTGAAAATAGGTAATAAGATTATTAAAATATCTTTCAACAATGAGTCAATTTGTGTTCAGTTTCTCTCGATCTTAAAACTAGAAATACAGACCACAAATATCATGTTCATATGATATTTCTAAAAATATCGACCACATAATAAATGTGATGGGAGAGAAACATGAATTTTTTGTCGATGGGGGATAATTAATTGAGATAACTAAAATATTTTTATAAAATGAATAGAAAACTCCCATACAAATGTAAAATTATACTATACCTATAGTATCCATGTAATAATTCATATTTAAAAAATGGAGATAGATGTGTTTATAGAAAAATTACCAAAATCTAGTAATATTTTGATCTCCACATTCTATAATTAGTTTTTCTGAACTATATTTGAACAAAAAATGAGTAACAAAAATTAAATTGAAGAATGGTATATAATTTACCCTTGAATTAAATAATTTCATGTCATCCATAAATCAACAATATGTATCATTGTTTGATACTCATAACATGTGAAACATGAGGTAATATATTATTATAATGACCATAGATGGATATCATTTGGTGTAACTAAAATATATACTAAAATTATTTAAAATAGAAAAATTTATTATATAGTATAGCATATGGCTATTTTTGTTTACCCTGTCATTAATTCTGAGTATAATTGAAAATAAAATTATCAAATTAATAGGTTATTAAAAAATTTCTTGTCCAAAGAAGGTATAACATAGATAAAGAAGAGGTGATGGAAGAATAAAGTTAGAATTAATAAAGTAAATGCATTTCAATTCCATTTAATTTATTCAATGATAAAATAATTACCATATTAATCAATAAGAGAGACTTAATTTTTTATCATAACTATTTTGATCCAATCATTTGTTTTCCCTGAAATATGTAATTTTCCATTGCCACACTAACCATGTACAAAACATAGAAAAACTTTTTCATTAATGTTTTGGGGTTCAATCATCATAAACCACCATATATATATATTTTATATTTTAATTTGACCATATAGACAACAAAACATTAGAAATATATATATATTTTTGGGAATTTTATGGACTCAGCATATTAATAAATTCAAATAATTTATGTATAAATTTTGTAAGGTTTTATTCTTATTCCATCATTGTGATTGTTATAAATTTTTTAAACTTTTTTTCATTCATCAATATGATTCCTAGAAAATTATATTTTCTACAACAATTTATAGTGTTTTATCCAGCTATTTATTATCCAAAATAACTTATTTCTCATTTTTGAGAGGTTTTTAACCCATAATTACATATTATTTCTTTTGTAGTTATTTTTAGAGATTGTGTGTCATATTCTCACGATGGAACTATTATTTCCTATATATGAATGATTATTTTAAATTTTAGTATAATGTTGATGGCCATTAATTGATATAATTACTATCCATGTTGATATTTTTCAATACCCAATATCATATATTATCATAAACCAAGAGAAATCATGAAGTACTAATATATAAATTCTAATTATAAGAAATATTTTTTCCTACACCATTCATTAATATTTATAGTTAGATTATTAATTTTTGTTTAAAAGATGGTGTTACTTTATTGATTATTACATTTTGTGACATATTTATAAAATATCTCAGTGGAAATTATTTTAATAATACGTTAATGAAATTTTTTTTTAGAATTCAGTCATTATTAATATTTATTTTTTTAATTAATTATTTTTTAAAAAAAATAAAGAATATACTCTTCATTAAAATAAAAAAAACATGGAAGAGTAAATGAATAAGTCTATATTATAAAAAAAATACCCCAATTCAATAGCTTAAAAATATCTAAAACTTCAGTAATCATGTTCATGAGGATTATAATCATCATAATCCTAATCAGATTCATCTTCAATGGGGATAAAATAATGACCTCAAAACATTATTCAACATGAGATTGACATAATCATCATGGTATGTGTCAGATGTTAGTAGTCCATCCTGAGACTAGAATTCATCATTGGGGTTGATGAAAATACATCACTATTAAATAATATTTATGGAAAATATTTCAAAAATAATGAAAAGGGATAAAAAAATGTGGTAATGTATTTCACAAAATATTTAAATCATGAACCAAATACATTCATTATTCTCATAGTTATATTTTACGGCATGATTTAAGTGGGAATGAAGTGGATTTGTAACCATTTATGGTTTTTAGTAGATATTTATTCATTTAACTAACCTATATTTTAGTAACATGATATGTGGAATAATAATTATACCATCCTTTTGAGCCCAATAATTTCAAATTCACATTATGACCCACTTACCATAATCCTTAGTGACAATAAAAAATTTATAAAAATTGATACCATAAATAATATTTTTAAAATTTATGTTTTTATTGAGATAAATTTAAATCATATGGATAGATTCAAAAATATAGATATGGGGTATAATTTCATATAAAATGATCATGAGTGATCAATGAAGTTATTTTATACTTTGGTAAACAATAATTTCATGGATATTAATAAAAAATTTATCAATGTGGATATTTTATGTATTATATATTGGAATTAAAATTATAAATGATGAATGATTTGTAAATTTATTTTTTGTAATTGGGTTTTTTTTAAATCAGTACCTATAATTTTATTTTTATGATCATGATAATTTGAAATGCTCATATGTGGTGTTTTTATCGTTTTTGTAAATAGATGTATATGTATTTCATAGGGAATATAAATTATTTTAGTGTACAATATTTTGATAAATATAGTATATATAATCCTTATTTTAAAAATTAGATTTACCTTCTTTTTTATTCATATTTATTTCATAAATTTGACGGTCGGAAAAATTTATTAGGGAGTATTGAGGAGATTGATAATTTTAAAATAATTATTCTTGGAAACAAGTGAAAATTCATAATGTATGGAATAATACTAAATTAAATAATATATTATATTAATAGTCTATAACATTATAATATCTATCTAGAAAAGTCTAAAAATGATCAATTTAGTGTTTAACATTTTTTGGAACATAGAGGAGGGAAAAAGATATATATGATTTGATGTAGGGTTATATGATCTGGCTAGAAGTATTCCATTAATATTTCCCATTTGGGAAGTATGATATAAATGGGTGAGGATTGATGAAGAAAAACAATTCGAATCAACCCACATCATTATATATGAAGTGTGACCCTACCCATTGAAATTTTCATACAGTACATGTATCTCATGGGGCAATTAATAAAATGTGAAGCGTATAAACCCCAAAAAACTACCACCATCTAACAATGTGTACATTTTATAGTTATATGATGTAAAAATATTTTTGATCACATGAAAAACATTTGATAATTTTCCCTTCAAATCTCAAATTTTTTCATCGTGGAGTGACCTTCTATTGATTTCACTTTAATGAAGATCAAGGATTATAATCTATTATTGGATAGATCACACTGCATACATTGAAAAGGACCTATAACATGTCATTTTTAGTTTCCCTACAACCACCACTTTTAAATAAATAGTGCATGGGACTATTATATAACATAGATTTATAGTGTTGAAATTTATATACAAGAGTGGCAACTCAATGTTTTCAAGAAGAATCCCTATGAGACAGTTGTTTTCTCATAATTTGTGGATGTGTGTAGTATGAAACTAGAAGATAATAATACCTTAAAGGAATGTTGATTCCTTATAGGGATCTCTTACACTATGGAAAAAATTTCATAGGCATTTTCTTATAATTTCTTCTTTAATATCATGTTATGAACAAAATTTAGTTTATGTTGTAGCACAGTGTGAAGGAAGATTCATGTTTTTATAAGGAATTGAATTTCGAGTAGGTGAGGACCCATACTATGAGAATTCAATAGTACTGATCAGATATATTTGGATCCATAATTATGTTCCACAATAATGATTCATTATTTTATAAGGGTACCCTAGGTGGAAGATCAATAGATTTTGAGATTGAAAAAATAATGTTGTCTATTTCATGTATTTCATAGTGATCACTAAAATGTAATTTCATAAGTATTTTTCATATATATATATTTCTCATATATGTTTTTTCACAATAACCTTATGTCTTTGTTCATTATGTGTACTTTATTAATTAGACATAGGAATTCCATGAATGAGAAAATAATGAAGATTGTTCCATGTAGTCCTTGGATACACCATATAACTTAGAGTTTCTTCATTATTTTATTTTAAAAATTTGTTTAATGTAGGAAAGTAGAGGGATATATATAGGGGGGAATGAATAATATTTTTATTTTTAAGAATAATGAATTTATTAATCTAAATGATGTGAATAAAAAATAAAAGGAAATTAGTGATGGGATAATCTATGGAATTGATTGGGGTGTTAGTGTAAATTTCACTATTGTTGTAAATGAATAGAAAGATGTAACATTTTATTTAAAATTTCAAATGTGTAATTTTGGAATTTATATAATGGATTTCAAAAAAATATGTATGTTTTTCAATTTTTTCACATTTAAATTTTTTAGTTATTGATAAAATGCATCAATTATGGTATTTATTTTTTTAAGGATAATGATCAATCAATAAAGAGTGAATGAACTCACAAAGGATAACATTTTTTATTAAAATGGTGGTGCAATTCATGATATAAAGTAATTAATTCTCATGACTTATTCACAATAATTATTGTTAAATTATCTATATTTCATATCTTATCATATAATATCCTACAGAATATGAAGGAAATTAGGGTATAAATCCATGCATAATAGAGGGGGTGGGTTCTGAGAGATATCCTAAATCCCCATATCACATTTTACATAGAACATACCACCGATTAGATTTATTATATTTATTAAAAAACTGATAAACAGATTTATGTTTTTTTTAGTTTTCACTATCCATGATGAAGAAATTACATAATGATTTCTTATGATTATTTATTAGTATATTTTTATAAATAATGGTTAATTATTCATAATTAACAATAACCATGAAATTAAATTAGTTCCCATTAATTCATTAACTCTCTCTTATCATGTAGTTTAACTTACTACAAAATTATATCATATTATTGAATTTTTTTACTTATGTTTCATTTAATATAAAGTGATAAAAGTATAATGTGCTAATAATAATATAATAGATCATAATTATAATTCTTTATTCATTATGGGATCAACCACATACTTCAACCTTACTATGATGTTATGGTTAGTTCTATTGTGATAAAAAAATATAAATTTTTTTCATTATAAATATTTTGGAATCACCAACACCTTTTGTTTAGTCATGGGTTTAGAGCTGTGGTTGAAAAAAATATAAAGTCGTAAGAGTCTATCCAAATATATCTTAGTAAAAAAATTATACTAAAGTTCATCATCATGATTTTGTTATAGGTTTTCTTAAATTTTCTTAGTATTTTGTTCTTTTTTATGAACATGTTCAATTTTTGTGGTGTATAGATTGTATTTGGGAAAAATCAATATTATGATACATCATCATTGGAGTACCTTATATAACATTTAGATTATAATAAATGGATGATGAAAAAATACAATAGATGTACAAAAAATATAATGATTTTATAATTGTTTCGATTACAGTTTTGAAAACATTTCATACTATAATCATAGAGACACTAACTACCAAAAAAGTGAAGGAGGTCCCAAATTTTCAGACATCCATCATTTACCTATGAGTTTGAATAAAAATTAATTCCGCTGACATTATAAAAAGGGTTATCATAATGAGTTAATATAATTTCTCTTTATAAACACTATGACCATGTAAGTGAATACCAGTGAGTATAAAATCAAACTCAAGAACCATATATGAAGGGTTAAAATAACAATAGAATCATTTAATAATATTAAAATTATTTTAAAAACCAAATCTTATCATATGATGATTCATTTATATGTGTCTCTAAAAAATTGAAGAGGATGTAATGATGTTTTCATAGGAGGAGTATAATATTGAATCTATTCAGTTTGTTGAATTTTTTAATGAAACCTAAGTAATTATATAATTAGAAAATGATTACGAGGAACTATCATTACATCTACAATTACAAGAAAAAGATGGAAGGAACATGATAGAATTAATTGATGAGATTGTTTAAGCGAGAGAAATACAATCTATTGATCTTGATATTTTTAGGGTAAGATAGGCCCAAAAAGGTTATTTAATAAATATGGAAAATTGGACATCAAGGATCAATATGTAATTTCTCATAGGATAGGTATGGAAAATAAATGGTGTAAAAGGAATTAAAAGAGAGTGATTGATTTCCAGAGTAATGATCCCATAGAACTTATTTCAAAAACGTATAATATTTGGTGAAGGGTAATTATTTAAAATAAAATGATCCATTGATGAAAATATGTAACTCCCATGATTGGAGGAGAAAAAATATGTAATATCTTGAAATTAATCATTGATCTCTATGTGTTGTAGTGATGGGTAATGAATTAGATTTATCTCTGTTAGAGTGAATAATTTTTTCCTATAATTATTTTATAATTTTCTAATGACCCCACTACAATTCGTTGACACTTCATTAAGGAATAAGATTAAAATCATGATACAATAGAGTTGGATGAATAATGTTTTGGGAAAAAAATACTTTTAATGTAGAGAAACCCTTAACACCTATAAAAGATAAACACTATAACAGATTTACACTATTCCAAAAAATAATTCATTGACATTAATGATAACCATGTTGTGTTATAAGATATTTGATAAATGTTATTAGGTTTTGTTTCTTCTGAGCATTCATTATTATTTTTCAACAAATATATTACACTACAAAAGGGATTAAACAACATGATTTTAAGATGGTAGAGATAATTTACAGTTGATATAAAAAATTTAATTTCCTTCATATAACCTAAACTTCAAACAGTATTGGATTATCATATCATGTGTTAACCGAGCTAAATGAACATCGTAAATTCATTAACAAAATGATTCTAGGTGGTTACCATGTTTTCCCTTTTATAAATGTTTTTTTTAATTTTAGGTTATAATTATCTATGGTAGCTATTTTTTACCTGTCCAATCGTTTATTGATGTATTATAAGAGATGATTCAGTTTCTAATCATATTACAGATTCTGCATTATAATAAATTAATGTATTGGGGATAATTATAGGGATGAAAGAAGAGAGAATTAACTATTACCATCAAATAATGTGAAATCTATAAATCAATTTGGTTTAACATAATGATCATGTTTTAGATTACATAGTGAGAGAAATTATTAGTAGACCCAATTTGTGATATTTCTATTTTATTTTTTCATAGAAAACATAATCACATTAGAGATAAATTTTTTATTTTCCATAAATTGTGGATTTATGAAAAAAATTAAAGAAATATATGAAGAAATATTTAAAATTCACCATGAAATTAAAATATTGATATGTTTTAAAATTTTATGTTGATATGATTTTATTTCATGACATTGATTCAAAAATAATTTAATTTTTCTAAATTGTTTGTGAAATAAGTCATAATTGGGATATTGAAGTGTTATCCTTTAAGGGTGTCAAACAAATTAGTATTTATTTTATGATGATTTAGATGAATGTAATGATTTTTAATTTATGAATTACAATCTCTTCATAGACACAAAATTTATATTTCACACATTTACACGACTATATTTTGAATTGGATACATTAGATCCTATATGTAATTTTTCTCATGATTCCTAACCTCTATGTGAATATTTAGGTATCTTTGTAAATTATAGTTACATGGAAAACATGATATTGAGAATAACTATCTATCAAATGATATCAGGTGATTATTTATTTTTTCTATTTAGATGAAATATAAATATTATTTACATTAATGAAAATTTTCACAATGTGAGCCGAAATAGTATGATGCCATTGATTTTATATTTTCAATGTTTCTTGATATGAAAAATTATTATGGATAAGTATTTTTCTTTAAAAATATAAATGTATATCATTATTTATTTCATGACCCATCTTCACTAATATGAGGGAAGGGACTACGGATTTCCAGACCATTCCTTTCTCAAGTTTATGGATAGATAATTACCCCTGAAACCCACCTTTAATAGACCCAGGAGTGGAAACTACAACCAAGGGTATAGAATCTCACACAAAATGGAAGGAATTACCCTTTTGATTTAGAAGGATCGATAGATGAAATAGTAAATCCCAAACAATGCCAAAAGAAAGTAAACAAAGAAAAGAAAAATAGAAACAACAATTGTCCCATGGTCGGAGCTAATACGGTCCCGCAAGATCCTTGATGTCATCCTAGAAACCTGAATATAGTTTATATATGTAGGTTTAAAATAAAGTTATACTCATTAGGGAAAACCAAAACCTCTCACGCACAAGTGGGGAGGCATTCTAATTCCCTCTGGAAGATAAGAGATAACCAAAACACCTAGCAAGGAAAACTATACACCCAAACCTCACCAAGGCACACTACCCAAGTAACATATGTCAAATATTTAATAGCAAAATCACATAGATATTTGGGTACCCCACACCACTTTACCACTGGTTATTAAAGACATCCTACACATCATACCTCTCCTGCCATTCTCACCGCAGTCACACTGCCACACCTCGCCCGCACACACCTGGTCTATCACAACTGCACATCATACCCATAGACACTTATGCCACAAAAATAAAACATAACCACTCCCACACACAGCTGGGTCCGAATAACTACAGCCACACGGAAGACACATGAACCTCATATTGAAGACATGTGGGATACCACCGGCCAGCACATACCTGGTCCAACCACCGCCATGTACTTGGCCTGAATAATCTATGGTAATAATGGACATCAGGCCGTCATAGCCTGCCTAAAGAAACTTGGGATATTCGGGAAAAGGTGCATAAAATGATCTAATAACCATCCACTCATAGGAGTGTTGGAAAAAACAATATCCTCCATGAAATGGGGGTTTTTAGCACAAATTGCTCAACTAGGATGGGGTGCAAATATAATACATTAGAACTAAATCATACATATAGGTAAATAAGCACTCATCCCAACCTAGGGGGGCCAAAACCTGCCCAACCATAAACACCCTCATTGTTATTCATTCATAAGAAGCACCACACCCATAACCATGTCACTACTCATTCCCGAAAAACAATTCCCCATCGAACCAATTATTGTTTTCATATTCAAGTGATTCCATTTAAAAAATATAATAATTCACTACTGGGAAATTGACAGGCATAGAAATAAGGTACAGAATGGTAAATATCCAAACAAAAACCTAAGCATTTACAGCCAGTTCTCTAGTAAGGTCCCAACAACAAAAGGGATATGTGAGATCCCTTAATGTACTGGAACCAAACCAAGCCCCCACCATATGGCCCCACATGGCCTCATATCCAAAAGCCAACAACTGAAACTCAACAGAGGATCCCATCCCCATTAACATATCTTCCCAAGCATCAATAGTAAATATCACCAGAACAGAGCAATAGAGTTTTCAAATTGAATATGCCATTCATTCAGTTTTTCCTTTTCTTTTGGCTAACCAGAGTAATCATAGAAGGATTCGAAATCATTGGAATCTATTTAATCAACCAAATTTACGTGATTTACTATTATCCATGTTACCACCATTAAATCATATAAATATCCAGAAAAATATAGGTTTATTAGTGCACACGAACAGACCACCAATGACCATTATTTTCAGTGGGCATAATCCCATACGATTCACAACACAAAATCCAGGATAAAGAGTACAACAAAAACATCGGTCACACCCCCCTTCATTCTTTAAAAGTCCATTAATTATATTCATTAATGTTTGGTTACATATATCTCTACAGAAACAATATCATGCCCACCCTGCATGATACACAGTAAAGAAAGTCTAAAGAAAAAACCCTACCTGATGATTAATGATCAATGTTTTTCTCCTTAGGCCAATAACTGGGATGCACAAATTTCAAGGGAGGAAATCCTACAGCATAAGCGCACCACTTACCTTGGGAAGGGGACTCTAAAAGCACCACGGGGAAGAACTAACCCAGCTAAGAAAGAAGAATAAATTAATTCTTGTTCGATATAAAGAGTGAGATCCTGGTATTCCCAGATATCAATATCATGAACAGATTTGAAGGAAGATCATGGTTTCACCACACATTTGGGTGGTTACACATGATGGTATTAATTGCTATTTATTTTCTCATTAGAGAAATGGCACTAAAGCTATGAGTTAAATGATTTCATTTAAATGGATGAAAACATGTAATAGGGATAGACGTTGGGTTCGTTGAGGGTCGCCCCACCCATAGGGATTTAGAATATTTTTTATAGAAGTAAAAACGGCCTTGATACACTTTTAAAAGATTAAATGGGATTAAAAGTGGCATTATGGGAAAAACTAGGGAAGAAAAACCTGACAATCCCCTCTGGCACACCAATCTGTGACACACAGATCGGGGGCACAATGATCAGGGACATAGCGATTGGAAACACACCGATTGGTGGCACCCTAATTGGTGACACACCGATCGGGGAAACACTGATCTGCGACACACAGATCGGCAACACACTGAACAGTAACCCACCGATCCGGGACACAAATATCGGTGACACATAGATCATGGACACACCGATTGGTGACACACCGATCAGTGACAAACGGATTGGGGATGCACCGATCGGTGACACACCAATTAGTGATGCACCTATCACTGATGCACCGATCGCTGATGCACCGATCACTGACTTACCGATTTTGTCCACACCGATCAGTGTCAATGATGGTGACCCCATGAACATCCAGCCATCGATACGCCACCCTTCGGATCCACGCATGATGGGTCCAAGGTGTGCCAAACACCATAAATTTTTCAAAGATATGGACCAAGTGGTATGGGCCATTACATTAGATACCTATTGAACTTTTTTCTTCCTCGAGAATCAAAGCTAGACCCAAAGAGAAGAGAGGGGTCTTAAAAACCACCTCGAGAGATACCTCTCGAAGAAAGGCTACCCCAAACGTCCATACTAATCCCAAGGATCACACTGTCCCAATACACTGATCAGGGAAGTATTTCCTCCATATCAAGATACTATCCTCTTTGGGCGGGACTAACTCACCTGCACGAGTTTAATCACATCCACCTTAATATGTCTTGATTATGGATCAGGTCCTTCATTCCCCACATATTTGGTCTTTTCATCAACATTCATCGAGTAAGGGAAAAAAAATCTCATAAACCAATATGGTCATCATGACCTCACAGGAGGTCACTAAAACAAGAACAACAAGGATGGGATGGAACGGCATGTCAAAACATCATGTGGTACTCAGCCCGCATTTGAGCTTCTTGATCCTAAGTACTCTCCCCGAGGCCAACGTGCCTCCACAACACATGCACCAAAGGGATGGTTCTTCCATGAAGAACTTTCTAGTTTAGATAATCAATCTTGACTAGTCACACAACAAATGTATCCCCATCCCCTATATCCAACTCTCCCCAGTCAATGACTTGGTAGTCATCATGTAGATATCGACAAAGATGGGAGATGTGGAAAACTTTATGGATCCTCTCCAGCTATGGGGGCAATGACAGCTGATATGCTACCTCTCTTACTCACCCCAACACTTTGAAAGTCCTGATGAACCAAGGAGAGAACATTCTCCCCTTTCCAAACCTTCCTTTCCCATTTCTAGGGGAAACCTTCAATAACACATGGTCTCCAACCTCGAATTCCAAGGGCCTCCTCCTTTAACATGCATACGACTTCTACAGATCCTGGGATGCCTTCATCAACTCATGCACTAGCTGAATATTCTCTATTGTTCTCATCACTATCTCTGGGAAAAGAACACCTACCTCCCCTACCTCTGTCCAGCACATGGTCGAATGACACGACCTCCTGTACAAGGATTCAAATGGTGCCATGCCAATAGTAGAGTGATAGCTATTATTGTAGGAAAACTCTAATAAGAGAAAATTTTGTTCCCATGATCCCCCAAAGTCCAAATCACATGCTTGTAAAAAATCCTCAAAGGTCTTGATGGTTCGTTCTGTCTACCCATTGGTCTGGGGGTGGAAAGATGTGTTAAGGAATAGATGGGTTCCAAAAGCATGCAACAATCTCTTCCAAACTCGTGAGGTAATCCATGAATCCCTATACAATTTTATGGACCTCAGAACTCCATGGAACTACAACACCCCATCCACGTATATATGTTCTAAGCAATTCACCGCACTCGACTCCTTGACCGCCAAAAAGTGAGATGATTTCATCAATATGTCTACCACTAGCCAGAGAGCATCACAACCTCCTTGAACCCTAGTTAGTCTAGTGATGAAATACCTTGAGATGTCATCCCACTTCTACTCGGGGACATCTAAAGGCTGCAACAGACCTCCTGGGTGGTGGAGTATAGCCTTCACCTGCTGACACACCAGGCACCTCGCCACAATCTCTTCCCCTACCCGTTTCACTCTGGGCCACTAAAACTATTCCATCAGGCCCCGTTGCATCTTAGAAACTCCAAGGGGTACCACTACGAGTGAGTTATGGAACTTACAGAGAAAATATTCATGTGTCTCCTCGAGGACAAACAAAATCCCTCAAAAAAGAATCTGATTTTTACCTTCCTCTGGACACCCTTAAAGAGAATTTCCTTGGTTAACCCGATCGTGTGTTGCTTTACTCCTTATGTCCCCCCACTGAGACTCTTCCACCTTCCGCAACAGAGTAGACTACACTGTCATCTGAAATAGTCAACCTCTACCACAATCCAACCTTGTATCTAGGTGTAGGGAAAAAAAATACTCCATTACCTTCCTTGAATCCATAGATTTTTGAACTACTTCCCTCCACTACATCATACTCAAGCTATCTGCCACAACATTACCCTTACCTTTAGTATAAAAGATCTCGGAGTTGTAGTCCTAAAGAAACTCCACTGACCATCATTGTAGCATGTTTAGGTCTGGTTGGGTAAAGATATGCCTCAATCCATTGTGGTCCATGAACACCACATTGTGCTCCCTGATGAGGTAATGCTACCACAACTTCAACGCGAACACTATCGCTGCAAGATCTATGTCATGGGTGGCGTTGTTTTTCTCCTATAAGATGTAACTACCAAGCCCCATAAGATATAGCTCCCCGCTACTGCATTAGAAAATACCCCAGCCAAATTCTAGAAGCATCACAAAATAAAACATACACCACCCCTTCCTCTGGAAACTTGAGCACTAGAGATTTGACCAACCTTTCCTTTAGATAGCTGAACGCTTTCTAACACTGCTCACTCCACACAAAGTCTTGGTCCTTTCTAGTCAAAGCAGTCAAGGGAGATGCAACATGAGAGATTTCGGCTACAATCCTTTAATAATACCCTGTCAGACCTAGAAAGTTGTGAACCTCAATCACATTCTTGGATGCTTCCCATGAAAATACTGCTTTAACCTATGATGGGTAAACCACTACCCCTTGCTGAGAGACCATGTGTCCAAGGAAATTCACTTCTAGTGTCATGAACATAAACTTGGACAACATTCCATAGAGTTGGCGGTGTCGAAGGTTTTCCAAGAAGATCCTGTGGTTATTAGTATACTCCACCTCTAATAATGAGTAGATAAAAATGTCATTGATGAACACAATGACGAACCAGTCCAGAAACCCGTGAAAAACCAGTTCATGGTCCCCATAAACACATCAGGTGTGTTCTCAACACCGAAGGACATGAATATGAACTCAAAGTGCCCATACCTGCACCTGAAATCATTCGTCGGGATATCACTATCTTTCACCATTAACTGGTGATACCAAGACCATTGTTCTATCTTAGAGAACCAACCTTCTCCCTTAAGCTGGTCAAAGAGATCATCTATCCTCAAGAGAGGGTAACATTTCTTGACAGTTACCTGATTAAGTATCTAGAAGTCTATTCACAGCCTGATACCACCATCTTCTTTCATGGCGAACAAGACCAGAGAACCCCAAGGTGACACACTAGGTTGTAAAAAACCCATCTTCATCTGATCGACAATCTGAATGTGAAAATCCTGCAACATAGAATGCGTCATCTGATAAGGAGCCATCAAAATAGGACGAGCACCGGTTTTCATGTCAATCCTGAAATCAACATAATTTCGAAGGGGTGGAGTCTCCACTTCTTTAGGGAAGATGTATATGAACTAACAAATGATCCTCGGGACTTACACCATCTCTGTATCTACTGAAACCACTAACAGCTCAGTTAACAAGGAAAGGAGGGGTTTCACACACCGGCTGCCTTCCTGTAAACCTCTCTCGCTGGAGAAAGAAACAGGCTATACTTCCTCATCAGAGAAAATAACTCTTCTTCGGAAATAGACGATAATAGAATGTACAGAAAACAGCCATCCAATGCCATGGATGAAATCATATGTCTATATTGGTAATCGTAGAAGATCCATGTTAGAAATATGTGTCCCTATCATCATTCTACACTCTCAGCAAACATAAAACAAGTCGTTCAGACCTCTGATTGGAATAATCAATACTAGGGGCACGGGAGGTCTCTCAATGTATAAACCCAAAGAATATACCAGACCGGGTGAAACAAAGGAGGGAAAATCTCCTATACCAAAAAATTCATAGAAAATAGTACTAAACAAGAAGATCGTGCATTAAACGACTTTCGGCCATGCTAGAACTACAGACTCTACAGCATGAAACTTCTCACACCCATCTCCTCTACCTATCGGTTATCGACTACCTCCCCGACCATTCCCTAGTCGAGTTCCTTGAGGAGAACCCTAGGGGCAGCCTCTTCCTGCAATGTTTGTTCACTGAAGAGTAGTAGCTTGTTGTCCCTGCTGCTATTTCTAAAAGGGCCTAGTTGGAAACTGCTATTGATGAGGTGGGAGCTGAACCTTCCAACCCCCACATTAATATAATCTGTCTAGGAACTAGTTCCGAATTTTCCCAAGAATCCCAGGTTGGAGCACCTTGGTCATGGTCCCGTGAGAAAAGGGCGAGGACAATGATATCAAAACTGAAACTGTTGGGGCCTGCTCCCCATGGTCAAAAGCTAGAAGGCACTGACGTAGGAGGCCTTCTGCTAACAGCCTTCCCCTTTGATGATCCAAACTGGCTTCCCTCTCACGACATACCTCCCAGTGTGTGCATCCTCTCCACTACTTCAGCATTCTTTTAGACCTCCACGTACTTCGGTAGGGTGAAGGGAGTAACAACATATTGAAGAGAAGTTCGGAGTGACTCCTCTAAGGGTATCCCCTGAGTCTCTTCATCCATAAAAAGGTCCTCAAAAAAACAAAATATATTTTTGACCATGATCCCCAACTACCTCACATACATGCTCCCCTACTGAATGGAGAGCAACTTTTTCCTCTTGTCACCCTTCATTGTCGTAGAGAGGAATTATGCTCGAAACTCCAACTCGAAGTCATTCCATGCACCCCCAGCCTTCCTCTTATCCCTAATATAGAGATTCCACCATTGACATGATACCCCCCGCCATTGGATTACATCCAGAAGAGATCAGTACTCTTTCGAAGCTCGGATAAAGCTGAAAGCTATCACCCGCTCTGTGAGCCATTTCTCTGTTTCCATGTCTGAGATGCTGCCCTTGTACATTTCGAGGGTATGTGGCTAAAAGGAATAAAGCATCTCATAGCAGTTTTCAACATCCTTCTCTCGGCCGGGCCTTATCTAATCATCCAAATCAGCCTCTTGGATCTCGATCGCCTGCACTACTCATGGTTGTCATCCGGGTTCCATAGCTGCATGGTAGACAAGGAATGCCTAATCCCAAGTAGTGTAGTAGATTGTGTTTAAATTTTCATAGACTTTTTATTCATTTTAAATCCACAAAATACCCAAGAAACACAAGAACACAAGTCATTATGATGCATTTATCTTTCCTAGGGTCTTTACCCTATAATCAGTGTAACCTCACTTGTTAGTTCAGTAGGCCTAAAGTCCTTGAATTGGATAATGGGGGCCCTAAAATATCGTGTCCCAGATAGTCCTCCCTGGCCTATTTCAGACCCCAAGATTGCCTAACACAATTTCCCTACCATCCCATGAAATCCTCACTATGACTAACTCCATAATCTATAATATCTATCGACCTCTTCTGATACCATTCTGTCATGACCCGCATTCACCAAGATGGGGTAAGTGACAACGGATTGCCAGAACCTTCCTTCCTCATGATGACAGAGAGATAATTACCCTAGGAACCCACCATCAATAGGCCCCAGAGTGGTGACTAGAACCAAGGGTATAGAATCTCACCCAAAATAGAAGGAATTAACATTTTTATTTAGTAGGATCGACAGATGAGATAGTAAATCCCAAACCACACCAAAACTGGAGGTAAAAGTTTTTCCAAAACCAACCATTCCCATATGAATGTTCCAAAAGTAAATTCTACAAAAGTAAAAGAAAACCGCAAAAAAAGTACCAAAGAAAAGAAAAACAACCGCAATATTTTCTCAAGTTCGGGGCTAATATGGTTCTGCACGATCCTTGATGTCCTCATGTAAACCTAAAAGCAGTTTATATACCTAAGGTGAGTATACAAGTATACACAGTAGGGAAAACCAAAATCTCTCATGCAAAAGTGCAGAGGCATTATATTGCCCCATGGAAGATAAGAGATAACTAAAACAACAATAAAAAACTATCCACCAAATCCTCACCAAGGAACACTACCCCAATAACATAATTCAATTAAGTAATAGCAATATCACATCGATATTTGGGTACCCCGTGCCACTTTCCCATTGGTTATTGAATACATCCTATGAATTAAACCTCTCATGCCTTTCTCACCATAGTTCCACTACCACACCCCTCCCGCACACACTTGGGATATCACAACCGCACCTCCTGCCCGCAAACATATGGGCCACAACAACATAACATAACAATTCCCACATAGACTTGGGTCTGAAAAACTACTTCCACACCCGAAGACACATGGGCCTCATCCCGAAGACCCATGAAAAACCACATGCCCCCACAAACCTAGGCCAACCACCACCACGTTACCTGCCCTATGTATCTAGGGAAATAATTGACTTCATGTTGTCACTTCCTGTGCAGAGAATCTTGGTGTTTTTGGGAAAGGGATCAAAAAATGAGCTAATAACCAGCCACTCAGTGGAGTGTTGGAAAAAACACCATCCCACATGAAATGAGGGTGTTATGCACAATGTAATCAACTTGGGTGGGGAGAAAATTTAAAACATAAGAACAAAATTATACATATAGGTAAAAAATCACTCATCTCAACCTAGGGGTTCCACAACCATCCAATCCACACACACCATTGTTACTATTCATTCATAAGATGTAGCACACCCACAACCATGTCACCACTCATTCCAAAAAAAATATTCCCCATCGAACCCATTCTCAATTTCATAATCAACTGATTTTATTTAAAAATAATAACTTTTCACTACTATGAAGTTAACAGGACAACCCCCAATGCATGGAAAGGGAAACAGCCAAACAAAAATTTAGGCATTCACACTCCGTTTACTAGTAAATTCAAAAAAAAATAAAAGGGATCAATGAGATCCCTAAATGTACTGGAACCATACCAAGCCCCACCATACATGACCACATGGACTTCTATCGAAAAGCCAACAACTTCACCTCAATAGAGGTTACCATCCACATTTACATCCCTTCCCAAGCATCAACCATAAACATCACTAGAACAAAGAAAGATATTTTCCAAAGAGATGATTCCATTCATTTAGTTCCATCTTTTGATTTGGTTAAGTGAGGTGATAACACAAGAATTCTTATTCATCGGTTTTCCATTTGATCAATGGAATTTAGGTGATTTTCTAGTTTACATGATACAACCATTCAATCACATAAATATCCAAAAAAAAAACATATGTTCATTAGTGCATAAGAAAAGACCACCAATGGCCATGATTTTCAGTGGGCATAAGCCCATACGACTCAAAACAGAAAATCAAAGATAAATAGTAAAGCAGAAACATCGATCACACCCCCTTAAATCCTTAAAAGTCCATTTATTATCTTCATTATGGTTTGGTTTCATCCATCCCCAAAGAAACAATTTCATACCTACACTGCATGATACACAGTAAAGAGAGGCTAAGGAAAAACCATACATGATGATCAATGATCAATGATTTTCTCCTCAGGACAATAACTAGGATGCATGAATTGTAGGGGAGGAACTCCTACATCACAGGCGCACCACTCACATCAGGAAGGGGACTCCAAATTCACCAAGGGGAAGAACAAACCGATCAAGAAGAAAAAGAAAGGAATTATAGTGCTGTAACACCCCTGGTAAATATAGAATATGACATTTTCATATTTATCCATATTTGTGAATAAAATATTAATATGACTTTAAAGTGGACACTATGCTCAATGGCGTACCCAACACGCAACAACGAGTTTCTTGGGAATCTTATGTTGCACTCTAATAATAAAATAATATTATTCTCAATGGTAGTTATCATGTAGCTGTTGTATTGGCGAGAATGGATAGAAATAACTAAAATATGATTATATATTTTTTTAAATGTTTTTACATTTATCCAACAAAAGATAAAGGCATAAAATACGGAAATAATTTGATTTTAGGCATATATGCCCTAGTTTTCACTAAAGGTTCACTTATCGCCTTTTGATGGAGAACCGTCATTAAATATAGTTTTTTTCACTCTTATAGATCCTTTTGGACCAAATAAAACTCTTCTTAATAATTGGGACATCAAAATTTACTTTGTGTAAATTTTTGGTATCTTTCCGATAAAGTTCATTTTTTTAATGAATATTCGAAAATGTTGTATTTTAATTCAAAACCTCGTTTTAATCTAATATATTTATATGATTAGATTATATTTTGAATTGGTTTTAAAGTGGAATTAGAATATATTTTTACCATTTAATCCAATAGTGGTCATTGGAATTAATTTCACTTTGAAATCAGACTTAAACTAGTGTCAATCTTTTGATACTTATTGTTTCATAAAAACACGCTATTTGCTCTGACAGCGGGAATTAATTATTAAATTAATTAATGTAACTTATATGTGTTTAATTTTGTAAAATAGACTTCATTTTTGAATTTGGAATATCAAATATAGCTTAGAGTGAATTTTTGGTAATTTTCTGAAAAACTCCAATTTTTGATGAATAGTGAAACCACTAAGTGGTAATCAAGCAAACTGTTTTTTTAGATAAATGAAAGTTTACCACTAATGTGTATTGAATTTCAAAAATCCGACATACATGGTTGTCATTAAGAAGTAAAATGTGGTTGAATGGGATAAAAATAATTTTTTTGGTGAATAGTAACTTATTAAGTTTTTAATCGCGATTAGAGGTAATTAGTGTAGTTTAAGGTAAAAATAATGTTTTAATAATGTGAAATGAACTTGACACATGTCCTACCATCATTGGTTGTGTCATGGCCGACCACAAAAAGCCATGGGTCAACTTGGGGACCCCATGGATCCACTTTGTTTGGGAAATGACATAAATAACTTTTTATTTAATGTTAAAGTAAAAATGACACAAACTTGAGTTATTTTACGAAAACTATTTTTACATGGGGTTATAAATATCAGATATTTTATTATAAATTGTCATTGGAAAAATAAAAAGATTTCCTACATCATAGTAGTTTTTTTATATTTTTTAGACTTTAAATAAATTAAATTATTTATGACATCATGATGATGCAGCGATGACCTCATTAATGAACAGTTTAAATAAAATGAAACTATAATATAAAATCTAAGACCTGAACTTGTCCAAAAACTATCGGATGGGAATATTTAGAATCCTTATCATCTTATCTTCGAAATATATAAATGTGGGACCTTAGAAATTCGATACACTTTTGAAAATAAAATAATAGTTTCATGATTTCCAAAAGTGCCCCTCCTCTCCTCTTATAAAAGGCCCCCACCTCTACCTCATTTCACACACTCCTCAAGCCTTTGGATCGGCAATCCCCTGCCCATTTACTCTCTCAACATCTCTCTAATAATCCTATGGGATTCCCTTTGGGCATAATCCTTTCAAAGTAATCCTTTAGGCTCAAATCAAAAGGAGTTACACTTTTAAAGGTAATTCATTCTCTCATGTTCATTTGTTTTATTTTGCTTCTCCAACCCCCTAAACTCTTTCTATTTACTTTTTTTTGTAACAAAACCAGTATATTCAATATACTATGATGTTTTTATAATATTTATTCGAGCTACACTCTCACACAACTAAATAAAATGGTTAAAGAACATACGGTTTCCGTGGATGGCGAAATTCTGCCTCCTGAAACGATGATTGTTCAATACTCATTTAACACCTTCAAAGGTGGCCATTATGATGTCACTATTTTTATATATGATATATAATATTTTTAGGTTTTTCTTAATCTTCTGTATTTTTCATTTGTGGCTTACTTTTATGGATTCCATTATGGGTATAAGCAATATCTTCATTTTAGGAAGTGCGGACTACCGCCCCCTCAAAGTGATGTGATTCGTCAATGCCATACGTGGGACGTATAAAGGATGGATTTAATGTTATTATATATGAAGTTATACTGGAATTATTATATACCTATATATCATTATTATTTCTTTCCATTAAAGTATGAGATAGAAATGAAAGTAGCGTTCATGCGTACGTAGGGCTTACCGTCTCCATGAACGGTGCATTTCATTTATTATCCCCAAATGTAATGTACTATTATAAGTACATGTATATAATGGATATATATGATGAATGATACATCTAAATTATTAATATAATTCTGGAATTAAAATATACATACCTCTCATTTAGTTTTAATTCCATTAATATGACAATGAAATGAAAGTAGCGTTCATGCGTACGTACGGCTTACCATCTCCATGAACGGTGCATTTTATTTCTTACCTCTAAATGATTATGTGATATTATAAATACATGTATATTCTAGATATATATGATATATATGATATCCAAATCAGGAATGTCATTATGGATATAAATAACCTTTGACCACACGAACAACATGTAATTGTAAGAAGTCCACTTTCGACTTAAGATCCAAATATCGGCAAAACAAACGTTATTAACATAAATGGTTACACAATGTTTATAACATGGAAATAAGTGATATAAAAGGAATAATGAACTTTAAAAAGGTTCTTAATCAAATATAAATTAACTCAAGTTTATTATTCAGGACGTTAAAGAACGATAGAGTCAAGTCGGACCCGAGGTAAGGGATCCTACTCCTCTCTTTCTTTTTAAGTACACACTTATATGTCATTCCTTTTAAGCTCATCTTTCTTATGATTGGGATGTAATTTTATATTAATAATATTGTACTTATTATGTTCATATGATGAGAGAACTTATTTATTCTCATCAATCCATTTTTTGGATATTTTGAGTGGCGCCGTTAGGCTGCCGAGTTTTCGTAAGGGATTTTTCATCTCACTTTTATTTCCGTGGGATTTATGCTACATTTGCCACAATTTCCTTTTAGTGGTGTATGTACTGCCCATAATTTTATTCATTGTGTAATATAATTTCTTTTATGAGTATTTAAATCAATGTTGTATTGTCCTCCTTTGACGAGGTGTATGTTTCGAAAGATACCCATGTCGGTAAGGGAACCTTTCACCCTCCTCTTTTTAAAAGACTTCTTTTGTTGGGTCTTTTAATTTACATATTGTTATGTTGGGATATGTTCTCATATAACCTTATTGATGTGACTTTTATTTCCAAGTGATGAGATACACTTTTTATCTCTCATCAACACATTTTGATGTGACGCCGTTAGGCTGTCAAGGGAACTTCTTAACCAAATTTCGATTTATTTGGGTTCAACATGTAGTTATTGAATTTGACATCCTTTGAATATGTGTGAATTACATTTGATTGTTTTACACTTAATATCCAATTATATTGGGTGTATTTATATTTTTGACACATAATTTTGAGATTGATTTATCCTTAATTTAAGGATACCTTCTTTATAAGGGATTTCATCACATTTTACATCTCTATTGAGACTTCATTGTTTTTATGCACCAATTCACTCATATATGGTGTATATACTGTACTTTGGAATATTATATCATGAATCCATTTATTCTCATGATATTATAAAGTTCTGATTAAATTTTATTCCTCAATTATTGTATTCAAGGGTCTATAATTTTGGTAAACCCCCTTTAACCAAAATATCGCTTTAAATGTTTTAATTATTTATTCTTATTAATATCCATGTTTTCAAAATGGTTTTAAGGATTTATTTATATGGATATTAATGGTTTAATATTTTAAAAGCTTCAAGGTGGTATGGGACACTTTGATACAAAAACCTCTTTATTAAATGTTTTAAATAGTTTTGGAAATGGTTTCTTTTTGAATGGATTCATTATTTCAATATACTAAAATGTTATATTGTGATTGAAATGTGGAAATTTTATGTTTCCTTTATGCATGTTTTATGTTATACGTTTATGTTATGGTTCTTGGGCATTGTTATGAAAACAGGTGGTTCCGTGATAATCTAAGGGCGGGTGAGCCCGATATAGCTCTCCAATGCAATTGATAACGCGAAGGAGTGAAACGTTAAGGTTTCTCCGAAGAGATTTTAGGGAATATACTGTGATGGGTATTCCAAACGTAACCAAGAGGGTTACTCCCTACGTAAGAATGTTATGAATGCCTCATGTTACCTTTATGTCTTATGATTTCTATGATTTATTCATGTTTTGATGAGGTATGTTAAAGTGCCTATGTTTTATGGGTAAAGTATGATTTCATTCTTATGTATATATGAACTCAAGTTTCCTTTCCATATTTTTATAACCCTTACTGAGCTTTTTATGCTCATCCCAAGATTTTGAAATGTTTTTCACAGGTCAAGGGAAAGGTACCTGATGTGATGATAGTGTCAAGGATGTGTCAAGAAAGAATCCATGTTTTATTTTCAATATGTTTCCGTTGATGGGAAGAATGAATACTATCTTTTATGTAACCACTTTGTTTAAATGTGGAATGTAATGCAAGTTTCATGATCTAATTCTATAAAACTCTAAACCTGAAAAGATCCCCAATGTGTAATCTTATAATAACTCAAGATTAAGTAAGGTTTAAGGCTGGGGCCTTATAGTTTGTATCAAAGGCCGGTTTAGATAACTTTAGAGGTTAGGGTATTCTCTAAGCACAAGTGACAATACCATAATGGTTAGGATTTCGGAAAGAGTCCTAATTTTAGATAAAGTGAATGAGTAAGTATATCATAGTGTTTATCTTCCTCATTAGTACATGATGGTTATGTTGATATACTCACACTGAATTTTTTGGTTTTAGTAAATGGCTGGATCTAGCAGGCACCAAAGTGACAATGGGTTTGAAGGAAACTGTGGTGGTTCTCTGATTAAGAGACTGGATGAGATGGGGGATTCAATGAGGAATCTCATGGTTGTTATAAACCAACTATAAAGGAGTCATGATCAACCACTTCATCCTTGGTGAGCTCTCTAATGCATCATGTACGAGATGGCCAACTCGATGTGGAAATTCAGGTAATAATTATTAATGTAACCATTAGGGTTTATATGATCCTTACTTTTGAGGTAATTATGGGTTATTATATGTTATGATAGAAAATGAAAGGAATGAGATAAACTTGAGGTTATAATATGTTATGATAATCTTTGATGATTTTACCTGATTTTGGGGAATGTTTTATGAATTATATAGTTTTGGAAAAAGGACAACACGCAGACCGTGTGACTACCCGTCGCGTCGGACAAAGCTGCGGGAATCGAACCCACAACCAAAGTGCGACTGGTATTTATCGTCTACCACTGGACTACGTGAAGTCCCTGGTTTGTTTGACTGATTCTTTCTAGTTATATGATTTTATGAATTAAAAGTAAGTTGATTTTGGGTTATTTATGAAAATGATTAACCTATCATGGAGGATATGTGATTAGGTTAATTACTTTTCAATACGAGACTTTAGGAGCAACTGATGTTGTTTGGAGATAAATGTTACGATTTAACTTGGAAGACAATGTGACTAAATCTTTCAAATATTTGGGTTTCTGTCTTACTTTGGTTTAATTTGAATACTTTTATGGACAAATTGATTATAGAATGGTCCTCGTTGAACTTTGGGTTTTGTTGGACAAATTTTGGAGATTAAAATAGATTTTCTTTTTATAAAGGGTTATCCTTTTCTGGATTATCTGATCTTGTAATAACCTTTTTGGTTTTGGTTTTGGTTAATGTCTAAAGGCATGGGAAGTATATAGTTCTCTTTTTTTTGGATTAGATGACTCTCTAGAAGTTGATTATAGTACTCTTAATGCGAACAAGTCTCCCTAAATACTCGTCTTTTGGAAAAAAAATATGAGTTTGATTAAGGAATCCCGTAAAGGTTGAAAGTCAACATGATAAGTGATTATGTTTCCTTATGAATAAATTCCTCAATAAAAATTAACTTAACCCGAAAATGTTGTCTATTAACTTTTCCTACTGGGGAACCCAACACCGTTTAACCCATCACAAGTTTGTGATTTTCTTATTGTTAACTTTCTCCTAAACATGTTTTCTATCACTCTCCATCAGAACATGACCCTATGTTTTCTCCTCCATGTCCATGTTTTCCTACATGGAGTCTTAGTATGGGTTAACTCGGGTGACCTTTGTACTTATCTTTCTTTATTTTAGAGTGATTGTTTTACCGACTCTTGTTCCGATGTGGGACGTTCAAGGATGTTTCCAAGCTCAATTTTAAAAATTTCGAGGACGCAATTCCCAAAAGGGGGGAAGGATGTAACACCCTAGGTAAATAAATAATATGAAATTTTCATATTTATCCATATATTTGAATAAAATATTAATATGACTTTAAAGTGGACGCTATGCTCGATGGCGTACCCAACACGCAACAACGAGTTTCTTGGGAATCTTATGTTTCACTCTAATAATAAAATAATATTATTCTAAATGGTAGTTAACATGTAGCCGTGTTATTGGCGGGAATGGATAGAAATAACTAAAATATGATTTTATATTTTTTAAAATGTTTTTACATTTATCCAATAAATGATAATGGCATAAAATATGGAAATAATTCGATTTTAGGCGTATATGCCCTAGTTTTCACTAAAGGTTCACTTATCGCCTTTTGATGGAGAACCATCATTAAATATAGTTTTGTTCACTATTATATATCCTTTTGGACCAAATAAAACTCTTCTTAATAATTGGGACATCAAAATTTACTTTGTGTAAATTTTTGGTATCTTTCCGATAAAGTTCATTTTTTAATGAATATTGTAAAATGTTGTATTTTAATTCAAAACCTCTTTTTAATCTAATTTATTTATATGATGACATTATATTTTGAATTAGTTTTAAAGTGGAATTAGAATATATTTTTACCATTTATTCCAATAGTGGTCATTGGAATTAATTTCACTTTGAAATCAGACTTAAACTAGTGTCAATCTTTTGATACTTATTGTTTCATAAAAACACGCTATTTGCTCTGACAGCGGGAATTATTTATTAAATTAATTAATGTGACTTATATGTTTTGAATTTTTTAAAATAGACTTCATTTTTGAATTCGGAATATCAAATATAGCTTAGAGGGAATTTTTGGTAATTTTCTGAAAAACTCCAATTTTTGATGAATAGTGAAACCACTAAGTGGTAATCAAGCAAACTGATTTTTCAGTTAAATGAAAGTTTACCACTAATGTGTATTGAATTTCAAAAATCCGACATACATGGTTGTCATTAATAAGTAAAATGTGGTTCAATGGGATAAAAATAATTTTTTTGGTGAATAGTAACTTATTAAGTTTTTAATCGCGATTAGAGGTAATTAGTGTAGTTTAAGGTAAAAATAATGTTTTAATAATATTAAATGAACTTGACACATTTCCTACCCTCATTGGTTGTATAATTTCCGACCAAGACAAGTCATGGGTCAACTTGGGGACCCCATGGATCCACTTTGGTTGGGAAATGACATAAATAACTTTTTATTTAATGTTAAAGTAAAAATGACACAAACTTGAGTTATTTTACGAAAACAATTTTTACATGGGGTTATAAAGATCATATTTTTTATTATTAATAGTAATTGGAAATCTAAAAATATTTCCAACATCATAGTATTTTTTTAATATTTTTTAGACTTTATATAAATTAAATTATTTATGACATCATGATGATGCAGCGATGACCTCATTAATGAACAGTTTAAATAAAATGAAACTATAATATAAAATCTAAGACCTGAACTTGTCCAAAAACTATTGGATGGGAATATTTCGAAGCCTTATCATCTTATCTTCTAAATATATAAATGTGGGACCTTATAAATTAGAAACACTTTTGAAAATAAAATAATAGTTTCATGATTTCCAAAAGTGACCCTCCTCTCCTCATATAAAAGGCCCCCACCTCTACCTCATTTCACATACTCCTCAAGCCTTTGGCTCAGCCATCCCCTGCCCATTTACACTATCCACATCACTCTACTCATCCTATAGGATTCCCTTTGGGTATAATCCTTTCAAAGTAAGCCTTTCGTCTCAAATCAAAAGGAGTTACACTTTTAAAGGTAATTCATTCTCTCATGTTCATTTGTTTTATTTTGCTTCTCCAACCCCCTAAACTCTTTTTATTTACTTTTTTTGTAACAACACCAGTATCTTCAATATACTAGGATGTTTTTATAAGATTTATTCGAGCTAAAATCTCACACAACTACATCAAATGGTTAATGAACATACGGTTTCCGTGGACGGCGAAATTCTGCCTCCCGAAACGATGATTGTTCAATACTCATTTAACACCTTCAAAGGTGGACATTATGATGTCACTATTTTTATATATGATATATAATATGTTTATGTTTTTCTTAATCTTCTGTATTTTTCATTTTTGGCTTACGTTTATGGATTCCATTATGTGTATAAGCGATATCTTCATTTTAGGAAATGCGGACTACCGCCCCCTCAAAGTGATGTGATTCGTTAATGCCATAAGTGGGATGTATAAATGATGTATTTAAAGTTATTATATATTATGTTATAATGGAATTATTATATACCTATATATCATTATTATTTCTTTCCATTAAAGTATGAGATAGAAATGAAACTAGCGTTAATGCGTACGTACGGCTTACAGTCTCCATGAACGGTGCATTTCATTTCTTATCCCCAAATGTAATGTACTATTATAAGTACATGTATATAAGGGATATATATGATGAATGATACATCTAAATGATGAATATAATTCTGGAATTAAAATATACATACATCTCATTTAGTTTTAATTCCATTAATATGACAATGAAATGAAAGTAGCGTTCATACGTACGTACGGCTTACCGTCTCCATGAACGGTGCATTTCATTTATTACCTCTAAATGATTATGTGATATTATAAATACATGTATATTCTAGATATATATGATATATATGATATCCAAATCAGGAATTTAATTCTGTATATAATGTACCTTTGACCACACGAACAACATGTAATTGTAAGAAGTCCACTTTCGACTTAAGAACCAAATATCAGCAAAACAAACGTTATTAACTTAAATGGTTACACAATGTTTATAACATGGCAATAAGTGATATAAAAGGAATAATGAACTTGAAAAAGGTTCTTAAGAAAATATAAATTAACTCAAGTTTATTATTCAGGACTTTAAAGAACGATCGAGTCAAGTCGGACCCAAGGTAAGGGATCCTACTCCTCTCTTTCTTTTTAAGTACACACTTTTATGTCATTCCTTTTAAGCTCATATTTCTTATGATTGGGATGTTCTTTTATATTACTCCTACTGTACTTATTATGTTCATATGATGAGAGACCTTATTTCCTCTCATCAATCCATTTTTTGGATGTTTTGAGTGGCGTCGTTAGGCTGCCGAGTTTTCGTAAGAGATTTTACATCTCACTTTTATTCCCGTGGGATATATGCTACATTTTCAACAATTTCCATTGAGTGGTGTATGTACTGCCCATAATTTTATTCATTGTGTAATATAATTTCTTTTATGATTATTTACATCAATGTTGTATTGTCCTCCTTTCACGAGGTGTATGTTTCGAAAGATACCCAGGTCGGTAAGGGAACCGTGCACCCTCCACTTTTTAAAAGACTTCTTTTGTTGGGTCTTTTAATTTACATATTGTTTTGTTGGGATATGTTCTCATCTATCCTTATTGATTTAACTTTTATGTCCAAGTGATGAGATACAATTTTTATCTCTCATCAACTCATTTTGATGTGACGTCGTTAGGCTGTCAAGGGAACTTCTTAACCCAATTTCGATTTCTTTGGGTTCAACATGTAGTTATTGAATATGTCATCCTTTGAATATGTGTGAATGACCTTTGATTTTTTTACACTTAATATCCAATTATATTGGGTGTATTTATATTTTTAACACATAATTTCGAGATTTATGTATCCTTAATTTAAGGATACCTTCTTTATAAGGGATTTCATCACATTTTACATCTCTATTGAGACTTCATTGTTGTTATGCACCAATTCACTCATATATGGTGTATATAATGTCCTTTGGAATAATATATCATGAATCGATTTATTCTCATGATATTATAGAGTTCTGATTAAATGTTATTCCTCAATTATTGTATTCAAGTGTCTCTAATTTTGGTAAAACCCCTTTAACCAAAATATCTCTTTAAATGTTTTAATTATTTGTTCTTATTAATATCCATGTTTTCAAAATGTTTTTAAGGATTTATTTATATGGATATTAATGGTTTCAAATTTTAAAAGATTCAAGGTGGTATGTGACACTTTGATTCAAAAACCTCTTTATTAAATGTTTTAAATGGTTTTAGAAATGGTTTCTTTTTGAATGGATTCATTATTTCAATATACTAGAATGTTATATTGTGATTGAAATGTGGAAATGTTATGTTTCCTTTATACATGTTTTATGTGATACTTTTATGTTATGGTTCTTGGGCATTGTTATGAAAACGGGTGGTTCCGTCATAAACTAAGGGTGGGTGAGCCCGATATAGCTCACCAATGCATTGGGTAACGCGAAGGAGTGAAACGTTAAGGTTTCTCCGAAGAGATTTTACGGAATATACTGTGATGGGTATTCCAAACATAACCAAGAGGGTTACTCCCTACGTAAGAATGTTATGAATGCCTCAAATTACCTTTATGTCTTATGATTTCTATGATTTATTCATGGTTTGATGAGGTATGTTAAAGTGCCTATGTTTTATGGGTAAAGTATGATTTCATTCTTATGTATATATGAACTCATGTTTTCTTTCCATTTTTTTATAACCCTTACTGAGCTTTTTATGCTAATCCCATGTTTTTGAAATGTTTTTCACAGGTCAAGGAAAAGGTACCGGATGTGATGATAGTGTCAAGGATGTGTCAAGAAAGAATCCATGTTTTATTTTCAATATGTTTCCGTTGATGGGAAAAATGAATACTGTCTTTTATGTAACCACTTTGTTTAAATGTGGAATGTAATGAAAGTTTCATGATCTAATTATCTAAAAATCTAAACCTGAAAAGATCCTCAATGTGTAATCTTGTAATAACTCAAGATTATGTAAGGTTTAAGGCTGGGGCCTTATAAGTGCGATATAAATAGTTGGATCATGGAGTTCCCAGATTTAATTATCGTGAGTGGATTTAAAGGCGGATCATGGGTTACTACGTGGTTGGGTGGTTACACAAGATGGGATTAATTGTTATTTAATTTCTCATTAGGGAGGTGTCACTAAAGCTGTCAGTTAAATGATTTCACTTAAAAGGAGGAATAATGCTTAACAGGGACCCACGTTGGGTCTGTTTACGGTCTCCCCACCCATATGGATTTAAAATATTGTCTATAGGCCTAAAACCAGCCTTGATCCACTTTTAAAAGCTTAAAATCACCTAAAAGTGGCGTTATAGGATTAATCAGGGAAGAAAAACCTGACAACGCCCTCTGGCATTGATCGGTGTCACCGATGGTGACACCACGAACATCCAGCCATCGATAGGTCGCCCTTCGAAGCGGGACACGATGGGTCCAGGGCATGCCAAACACGTGATATTTTTCAAAGGGATGGACCAAGAGGGTCTTGGCTATTACAATTTTTATCACCATGTATGTTTTAAAATTTACCATGTGTATATTGGATATTTTGGTGAATTTTATATTGGGGTTTTTCTTGGTAGAAAAAGTTTTATATGTGGGGTTGTTTTATATTTATAATTTATATATATATTAGCATCATAAATTATATGAATTATGTCTCCATTATTAACTATTTATATTATTTTTTTTCAATTTTGTTCCTAAAAATATTTATATTGGAAATTTTAGATATTTGGGGATTTTTGTATAATTACACTATGAGACATGGAAAAATTTTCAGTGCATCGAATTATACAATTGGTTTAACACTCTGATAATTTATACGTAGTGTATTGTAATAATTTTTTTTATTTGATAGCTTTTCTTGCATACTTCTCATAGACTAAATGAACCATGATATATAATGGACTTTAAAACCTAGAAGTTGGATTGGATAGAATGAATAATGTTAAAAATAATATGAAACATATATATAAATTATATCATAAAATAAATTTTATTATTTATTTACTAATAAATAATCCTTATTTTGTTATAATATAATATCTTTTTTTTGAGACCAATTTATCATGAAACTTATTTTTCTATGTGTTATCCATTTTTAAATGAAATATATATTTATTACTGTATAAATATTTTTTAATGAAATTTAATTTTTATTTATGATAATCGTTGATAAAATAATTATATCAGGGTTTAGAGTTAATATAGAATCATTTAAATGTAAAAAGAGTTATTATTTTAATTAAAAAATATTCATTTATATGGTCAATGCGCTTTTATCATATTAAATTCAATAAATCACTTCTGATTAAAAAATTTAATGAATCGTATATAATATAATGTAAATAAAATATATTATTTTTATCTTACATTTTTTATAAATAATTTATGAAATGTAAACATTGTTTGATGCCTATAAATTCATTTATCTAAAAAAGATTATAGATCAATTTTTTTATTTATTTTAAAAATAAATTATTAAAATTATAAAAAATGAATTGGATAAAATTTATTATTATTTTTTCAATAATGATTTTAAACTACTTTATGGAGCCCAAATTAATTTTCATTCATAATGAATTGTAAAAATATTAAAAAAAATACCCCAATTAATGATAAAACGGTTTACTACATGGGGGTTTGAACTAAGATATAAGTGTAAAAATGACATAAATACATATTATTAGTTAAATATAAAGTTAAATTATCATATCTTACGTTATATTCCTTATTCTTTTTTTTCAAAATTCACATGAAAATGGAATTATATTTTTAAAATCATTTATGTAATTCTTTTTGTTTCTATCTAATCACTTCTAGAAGTTAACATCTTATACTTCCTTAATCACAATAATTGATCCATTTATATAAAAAATACTTACTATAAAAACATCCTAGATTACTTATCTTTGTTATTGATATCATGTTTTTACCCTATGGACATTTTTAAAATGATTATGTTTTCTGCCATATGAGTCCCCTCAAAAAAGAAGAAATTGTCTTACCTACCTGAATAAAAAGAAATTTCATCTTATATATACTATAAATATATTGTATAAATATTTATGTAAATTATGAAATAAAATAAATTTACTGATAATTATTTATTATTATGAGAAAACCATTTTACACCTTCTTCCAATTAAATGGGATGTTAATGTATCATGTGTGGGTGTGTGTGGACTATCGTAACCACGTAGAAATATGTTTATTTTTCAAAACCTAATCACACTTGTGGATATAAATTTGTATTAAATAAATGTGTGTGATATATATGATATAATTAATATTATATAATTATAATATAGTATTTATCATTATTTCCATCTCTTTTATAGAAAATGAAAATAGTGTTTCTTTGTAATTACGAATTTCCATCCCCTTTAATGAAATATCATATTTTTATATATCTTCATTTTATGGATGAAAATAAATACTAAAATAATGAATATATATTATTATTATATCAATTTTAATATTCCGTAGTGTATGGAATAACGATCAAGATACACAGACCAAAATAACCAATCTGAAACATACATAAAATACAAAGTAGTTAATACCCAAAAAATGATGATAATGAATTATTGTTAATGAATATATTAAGGGATGATATTTGTTAATAGTGTATTTCATTATAAGTATGATTATTATTCTACTATGGAAAATGAAATATATTAGAATATATTACTTAGGGTGTTAGAGATCTTACAATGCCTGTCAGACTTGAGGTTATGAGATTTTTCTCCCTCCTTTGATTCTATGAGACATATTTCATATTCGCCAAATGATTTTTTAATGTGATAGATAAAAATAATCATTAATAAGTAATATCATTATTCATTTTATTTTCATTTTATTTAATTTTTCATTTTAATATTTTTATTTCATGGGGGTTATGATTCTGATGTTACAAAAGTTCTAAATGTTTTATATTACAATCTCACCATTTTATTTGGATTATTTAGGTGTAAATTTTTTACAATAATATAACATTTCCTAACTCTCAAAAATAATATATATATATTCTTCTCCTATGTTTATATACTAAATTAAAAATATTCATTTTAATTAAATCACTTTTTTACTAATTTTTTTGTAGAACTTGTTAAGTGATTTTTTTCTCTATTCAGTTGGGAATAATTTTATTTCATGTCCATATTCTCAATTAAATATTTTCATGAATGATTTTATTGTTATTTAATTACTGTTTAATTTTAAATTTACCTATGTTTCAATATCTATAATGTTTTTTAAATTAATATTCTCATCATTTTTTAATAAGGTACTTTTTACTAATGATTTGAATAGAATCGATGTTTTTACATTTACCGAGACAACATATTTTCCTGAAATCATGAATTATATATTTATTGAGGAATACATTACATGTTCCTATTGATATTTTAATGTATAATGGTTTCCATATTTTTATAGATTTATATTGGTTTAAAATAATTGATTTCCATATTGATCAAAGTAGGAGGTATTTTAATAAAAATAAAATGTTGGTAACAACTATGTCAAGGAGGCCTATTATAGTGGTGGCCAAGTGAATATAATTTAAAAAATATAAATCACTAAATGGGAAGGTATCCTATACTAGAGAAGATGGTACATGTGTAATTATTATTACCCTTAGATGATAGTTAATAAAACATAATGTTTCCTTCAACGTAGGTGTGGTTCAATGTTCCATATCTGGTGAGGTTCCTATGTCTCTATACATGATTAAAAATGGAAAATCGGATCTAATATCTTCCTTTGAGAGATTCAAAAATAATAGAGGAGTCAGCTTCAATTTCAGTAATGGAAATGCTGAAAGTATGAAAAATCTACAACCTATTGAGTATGGAATGTTCCTCAGCAATAAGGGAGTCACGAAGACCATAGATGTTGTTGTTGGAAATGACCGTCAAACCATTGGAGTCCCAAACATCACAACCAAATTTCTTGATCTCAATGTCCCAAGATACATAACTAGTGACCTTGAACCCATTACTGGGTGTGTTTTAGTGCACCCATCTTCCTAGCTGAGTCACTCTTTCATGTAGTGGTTGTTTATCTATAACACATGATCATACTCATGGAATGAGAATTCTATTATTTGTTAACAAGAAAGAATAAAATATGATTCCAGACATATGGACCTAATATTCATTAATGTTTTTATGCTAGAGGTAGCATCAACATTTTTTTGTGGAAAAAATGCACAATAATCCCCAAGACAAGAGAGAAGCCCCCTCCTTCCATTCAGTCCCATACATCTCCACACTCTGGAACAAGGCCTAAGAGAATATACTATTTTTTATATCAGGGTGGCTAATTTCAATGAGTATTATGATTACACAACATGGATCAAGTTCCCAATCACTCCAAAAATGTGGTCATTTGTTTTTTCATTATGATTAATGATGCAAAAAAATTAAAAACTAAATATATTTCATTATGCATTATCAACTCATCTGTTGGAATAACATGTTTCCAAATAGTCCACACGAGGAAATTCAGTTTTATCAATATTTACTTTCACTAGAGAAGCATTCTCGTTCCATCATCGGGGCCACTTTGGAAAAGTGCATGATACTTATTTTTAATAGGGCTTTAGATGATTTCCATTTGAACACAGGATTATCTATATTGAGAATGAGTTAAATATTATTTATGTCTTCATTCTGATGGTTTTCAAGGGTGTATAGAATGAAATATGAATTTTTACAAGCTTGGGAAAATGATATAATGTGATAATAATATAATGGGAAACCCTAGGGAGAGTATAGAGACCCGATTTTAACATTCCTGTATATTACATTATTTTAGATGAATATTTAGACAATTAAATTCACATGCCTGAGGACCATAACTATTGACTATATTTGGAAACTTGGAACACATCATTATAATTTGGGGTAATATCTTCAATATATTTCATAAATATCTTACCCATTAATAATCCTATATACAAAATAATTTTTCATAACCTGGGGAAATGAAACATGAAAAATAGTGATCTCAGATATTTAATAACATAAATAAAGGAGATATGTGATCATAACATAATCATAAGCGTAAGAGAGCATGATAATAACATTCTATTACCATAAAATACATATAATATATCATATAAATATGTCGGGGAATCATGTTTGGAATTTCATTATACATGAATCATAACGTTGATAAATCATCAGAAAGTAATTATGAACCATGGTATCATGTCATATAAGTTAATAAATATCATAAATATATAATACCATTTCATGTTTCATAATTAAATACTAATACATTCAACATAAAGGGTTAGTACACAACCATTTCCCATAGTAGATCATAACACAACTATTTGCCACTATGGATAAGGATGCACCTGTTATCCATTGTGCATGAAGACACACCTATTTCCTATAGTGGATCTGGACTCACATGTTTCATATTGTGGATCAAGACACAACTATTTCTAATTGGGGGTTAGGATACACCTATTTTCCAATGTTGTTTGGGATTCAATTGTTTCCTTTGTGGATTAAAACAGTCTACATGTTTCTCAATATGTTTTAATGTTATTGAAATAATTACCCAATGAATTGGATGGAGACATCGGACCCACCAGTCAAATAATAAAATCCTAGGTACATGTTCCAAATAATAATGAAACATTAATCATATCATGACCCCTAAAAGGTATGGGTTTCATAAACCTCAAATACAACCCATGAAATGAAATGGGTATCATTAAAATTTCATCACATCATAGCCTATAGAAAAGCGACTGGTTTGACAATAATTTCATCAAATCATAAACTATTAAAATTATTGGGGTTCCAAATCATATTACCATTGGATAAGAAATTGGTGTCTTAGAAATCATGCAATCAAAACATAAACCATTCCATAAACAATATGAATAATATTAATTGATAATCCCTTAAATAAATCTTAAACTATATCAAAGTATTCCATCTTAGATAGAGATAGATTTTGAAAGCTCACTTGGGGTATTTCATAAGGAAACTAACCTTTCATTGAAATTCACTTTTAAAATCATAAAACATATTAAAAAATATTTTTTTAGAAAAGAACATTGAAAAATATATAATGTAATTTTTAAAATCATTTAAAATATTTCAAGAAAACATCATTACTTTTTTGAAAAAATTTCTTTTTGAAACATTAATCCTTTTTAAAACCATTTCATTAAAATTTAAGTTTAATGAAATATGGAATAACATTTTCCTTGAGAAATTATAATGGAGTCTCAAAATAATTTTTATTACCCTTTTCCTTGAAAATAAATTCAAAATGTACCATAATAATCATTTAATACAATTTGTATACATCAAACATTTGGGAAAACTTCTTACATTGAAGAATACATTAAAAATAATGAATTCAAATAATATTACGAAAATCAATTTTCATCCAGAAAATTAACCTTGTAAACATTATTATTAATCATTACAGAAATCACGATTGTGAAGATGGGTAAATATGTACATGGAAAAACATCTTTTTCACAATATTATGTAAGAAAAGTTCCTTGATAAAAAAATTTCAAGTAGATTCCTATTAAAAAAATATTTATTAAAAAGGAGAAACCTGGGTAAAAATGCATTTTAAATATCAGAGTAAAAAAATTAAATCATTTCTAGAAAACATGGTTTTTGAAGTGTTTTTTAACTGAGTATCTCAATAGAGGGGTGAAAGGAGTACCTCATAAAATTTTTATATAAAATGGATAATTTTAAAATCTCCTAGATGTTTAAATATATCCTTGTTTATAAAAATAGGTAGAATGATATATATCATAATATTTATAAAGATTTATATTAATATCTATTATGTCTATGACAAATAATATACAATATTATTATATAGTTTAAAATAATTTTACACTATCATAATACTATATGGTCACAACTTATGATAAAATACAAAGTATATATTTTTTTTATCATTGAAATAATTCATTGTTTTTAAGTGGAAATAAAGTTAAACATAATTAATGAACATAGTCAAATTTTTTAATACATTAGGTTCATTCCCTAGTTGATAATTATTCCTCTCCACTTGGTTATAACTAATCACTATGTGGTTTATGTAAAATAAAAACAATGAGTTACATCATATATCATGTCTTAAAATATTTACAATTGTTCAGGTCACACACAACCTCCTCTATAATAATTTTTGGGAGAAAAAATATACATTCCACACATAAACCTATACTAATCATATCAATTGGAGAAACAAATATGAATGGTGTTTTTAGAGAATACTAATATCTTATAGTTTTTTATAAGATACATTGTGTGTGTGAAAAACTATTGTATTCACATACACTGCTCAAAATGAAATAAAAACAAGTAGAAACGATCAATTTAAAAGAGAAGAGTTTATATGTTCTTGGTCGGATGCAATGTAACATGTTACTCTTGATTTTATTCGACAATGAGGAAACAATCATAATATCTTGAAAACATTAGAAAAATGTTGTATCACAAACTAATTTTCTAGAATAGATTAATGGAATGATTTTGAATTCCTTGTTCAGATTTCCTATCGAATGATCCTTGCAGGTGAACACTGGTAGTTTTTGATCAGGTATATCACTTTGTGTGTTTAGTAATTTCAATCTCCCAACATGAAATTAGTTTTCTTCACACATCACATTTAATATGTATCCTCTATTACTACAAGTGGGAGTGTGGTACATGTTTAATAGCAGTAGCAGTAGATAGACTATCTGGAGTTGCTTCCTCGAATATCACATTTTTACACTCTTTTCAATTCTTTCTATTTAGCATTTATCATACAATCATTATATTAATAAAAGTAATTAACTTCAATTAATATAACCATTACAATAATTTAATTCAAAAGAAAATTATGTGAAATATTATTAATGTGTTGAAGTCTGGTGATGTCTTATGGTCTGATGGTGTCTATCTCTGGTGGTATGTGGTTTTTGTGGCATGATACTAGTATTGACTTAGACTTGGACATGTTTTTACTATGATGTAGATTCTCAACTAGTGGTGTCTAATATGGTTGTATGAGGTCTAACGGTATCTCCTAATTAGAAATCTTTCTATTTTCATAGTATGAAATTGGTGAAGTATTATTTTGTGGTATCTTGTACTTAGCGAAAATCTCATTCTGGCGACATGACATCTAGAAGGTATGTCGATTGATGGTGTCTTCAACTTTTCATATTTTATCAGTTCAATGGTATAACATTCTAGTGGTGTGAAAGCCTTGTGGTGTCTCAGATATAGTGAGTTTTATTATTTTTGGTATCAATTTCGACATTTTCTCGTACTAATACAATTTTATCACCGATCTCGGAATATAAAATTCTTATAGAAAACATGAAATTAATAAATCATTGTTAGAAACATGGTTATTTATAATTAAAACATCGAGGTAAATAGTATTCCATTAGTTTATGATCAAAAATCATGGCATCGAATAATATTATAAATGAAAAAATAGGTCATCAATGTCATTAAAAATGATTAAACATGATATTCAAGGTATGATCATAATATAAAATGAGACATTTCATGCACAATATGTATAGATGATATCAATGAAAAAAAATATGAAAATGGTTCCAATGGTTATGGAATTAAAATTATATAGTAAGTAGTTAATAAAAATATCACTATAATAAATTTAATTTCAATAATGTCTTCAAAAACCAAATCCAAAAAAATTACATTCACATTAAGACCTTTTGGGATTATCACAAAGATTAAAATTAATAGATGAATGCTAATAATGGTTGGAAAACAACCAAACTAAATGAGTATAAATAATGATATGCAATAGGATTAGAAAAAAGGTTTTTAAAATAAGATCCCCATTGTAGAAAACAGTCTAAACCAATAATGGAAAAGGATAAGGTTATTTAAAATTTTCATATTTAATTGTGTAAGTGTTGTGGCTTATCTCTTTAACATTTTAAGGTTCTTAATGGGAAAGAAAAACAGTGTCCCAAATATCAAAATCAATTTGACAAGAAGATATTCTATTAAATTTCTCTTCTCTTAAATCATATTAAAAAAATTTCATTTCATTACAAATATTATTATTGGAGGATTTTGAAGCTTCAAACCAAGTAGCTCCAGTGGCAGTAAGAAAATAATAATTTTCTTCTATGGCAGTTCATATTTCAAAGTGCATTATTTTTATACGAATTTTTATTTTATTCTTACACTGAGCATAATATATTCCATTGAAAAAATGTGGTCTTTTTGTAAGAACACATTCTTGATGACTGTCCATTTTAATTAACTGAATGTTGAAATAATAGATATTATGATATATAAATCTAACCTAAAATTACATTTGAAATGAATTTAAAATCATTAATTCTAAAAAAATAAATCATTGGATAGAAAACATTGTTCGGAGTGAGTATCTCAAGAGAGGTTGCGGTGAAATTCATACCCAATAAATTTTTTCTAATTTTTTTTATTTTTAAATCCCCCTAATGTTTAAATATAACCAATATTTGTAAAGTATATAGTATGCTATATATCGTATATTTTTAAAAATTTATATTAAAATTGAATAGGACATAGATTAATAAAATATAATATTATTGGATACATTGAAATTATTATAATTTATCAAAATATTATATGAACAATTATTAAGATAAACAATCAAAGAATATATTTTTATTACATATAAAACAATTGTAAAATTTAATGTAGGATTAAGGAAAAAAATAAATCACATAGTAAAACGATTGAATACAATACATTAAATCTGAAGTCAAGACATTGTCTTCAAAAAATGGTGATCCCCTACCCCCAATGAGATTATATAAAATAAAAAAATTTCCCACAACATGTATCAGGTTTTACAACAGTTTACCACCATCTAGGTCACATACCACCCCTTCCACAATTATTCGTCGGATGAAAATTTAAGAGGCCATATATTTACATTGACTTCTCTTATTATTCAGATAAAAAATGAAATGATTTTGTGAAGATATCGAGTATCTTCTAGCTCAATACATGATATAATGTGCATGTGATAGAACATATCAGGCACACACATTTCTGGAAATGTAATAATTTCAAATAGAAATGTAAAATATTAAAGGGTAGATTTTAAAATATCATTGTCTATTTAAATTATCCTTATAACTACTGATTTGATTCAGCAATGAATCTTGAGAAAAACTATCTAGAAAACATTATAAATACAGAGTATCACAGACTCACTTTCTTGACTTGGGGAGAGAAATGGTTTTCAAAGAATAGTTCAGCTTCCAAACAAAATGTTATTAGTCTGTGAGATATTATAGTATTCAATTAGTTACAAATCTATGTTTATTCAGTACTCACAAGGTATCAGCTTTATATTAGTCTTCTTAACTCATCACATTTTGTCTATACCCTATCTTGATTTAAGAGTGAGTGTGTTGTTCTTTTATCGAAGTAGTAACATTGAGAATATCTGAAACTACTTCCTCATACTACACATTTTAACAGTCCCTTCAATGCTTTCCCATAATCATCAATTTCTATAGGAATTTTAGCTTTATAACATGTTCCTTTTTCAAATTCATTTATTACATCAAAAAACTATCATCAAAATTGGCCAATAATTGTTTTATGTCATCATCAATATTCGTGTCTCTAAGTGGAAAATATTGATTATTTTTAGTCTCTAAAAAATCAAAATTCCTTTCACTTCAACATAGCCTCATCATATTGGATAAATTAATTTTACTGATATGTCATTTTTATACTCACCCAATCAATTAACTATTCTGAAGTAGTAGAATAAATATGACAATAAATTTGATGTTCATAAGGATTGAGTAAAAATAGTTCATTTTCTATAATAAATGTTTAATATTTAATATCAATGACTCTATGGCATGGATGTACAAGAAAACCTATCTCAATATCATACCAATGACATTTAAACACTGTTACATAATTCTGTCTCATACAATGCTGTTCAATTATTCCTTCCATCATGCAATAAAAGTCAACATTAATTTCTCTATGATGATATCCTATTAAGAAAAAAACACGATTTATTGTTTTTTATTCATCATATGCACATGTATGAAATATATAACCACTCTCCACATATGAATTATAATATTTAACCATTTTGGATGGTTTGTTACACAAAACACATAATCAATTATCAATTTAATTAGTATGTTGAGATACCTAAAAATTTTAAAGAAAAATATCATATAGCAAGTAATAAATTTATTTTATATGGTAAACCATAAACAATTTAAATTACATGTTTTTAAAACCAGTGGGAATAATTATTTTTTTGATGTTCATCAAGAGAACATACTGTAAATTGTGTAAACTACATCTTTATATGATTAAAATTTAATATAAAAAAAGTTATTTTACTAGAAAAAATATATGACACGTTATAGTAGAACTCATGGTATAGATGGTTTCATTTCTTCATAATTTAAAAGAACATATGTATGGAACCTACGATGTTCATCATTTGAATTTCATCATTCATGATCTCTACCAAAGACAAGTTAGGGTTGCTAAAAAATGATAATTTATTGTACATTTTTTCATAAAAAGTTTCTTTATTATAGCCTATGTAGTTATGTTTTTATGGATATTCATACTGAAAATAATGAGTATAGAAAAAAAAATTCTTCATATAAATAATATTCTGTAATTGATCCTTAAACTATGGATTTTTATGTACCATTTTATAATATTTAATAATGAATCTCTAAAATGGAAAAATCCATCAGAATTTTACTATCCCTCCGCATTTTTATTCATGTGAAAAAATATAAAATAAAATGCTCCATTGAATCAAATAAAATAGGAAGGAATATTTTTTAAAAAAATTACATAAATTCAAAACAACATCTTCTTATAGTATACTTAATGCATTATAATATATTTTCTCTCTATAAATGTTTCAGAAGAAATTTGATATTTTTTTATAGAATATAAAAAAATAGAATTTTTTAGACATCTAAATAAAATCAATAGAAGTAATTATATTATAAAATGACATTCATGACTTTTTAATATATTACTATGGCTATTTCTAACAGATTTTTCCAAATTCAAAACATAACAATCAGGAATCCTCAAATCTATGATCCAATGAAAAAATAATAAATTGTTGTCTTTAAAAGTTATATATTCCTCTTTTGACTTTATTTACTTCTGTGATACGTTATTTTAAAATAGTTCAAGTTCTGGTCACCAAAAAAATTAGTAAATATATAATCGTGTCTTTAAATTATTTTTTGTCTTACTAGGTCTGTCCAAAATTATATAAAATATATTATCATAATATTTTTTCTAAATATTAATTAAAACTAACATGCAAAGAAGACTAATAAAAAATATCAAAAAAATTCCCCGTTTTATCTAATTTTTTTCTTTCCTAAAACAAATTTTTCGTTTATTTTTCATCCAAAGGTAATGGGATGTAATAAAGAAAGAATACATTTAAACTAAAATTTTGAGAATATTATTAGATGTCCATATCTTAAATTAGTTCATTTTTTGAAATGATATTTGTTCCTTTGAAAGTAATGATTGGTAGGAAGAAATATTTGAAGAAATTATGGAAAAATGGTTTTATTTCATTATTGAGCATAAAATCATAGTTATCTCCCATAAAGTATAAAAATGCTTCTAGAACACGAGTGATGTAGCCAAATAAAATTCCAAATTATTGGGTTTAATTAACATTCCAGTCAAGTTAGTTTTCATGAAGATACTATTTTATAAAATAACATCATATATACTCAAAACATTACATCACGATAAATTTAACTCAAAATTTAATGTCATGAAATAAACATTGTTATTGTTTTTTGGGTGACATGTAATTAATATGTTCCAATAGATATATGTCTCATTCCTAAACATATAAGGAGGTAAATTTTATAGAGTTATAAAGATGGGCCTATAAAAATATTGTCTATAATTAGAACCAAAATGGACAAAAACCATCAGTAGAAATACTCAATCATATGTTTTGATATTATAGAGAAAAATAAATATGCACATGGTAAAAATGTATACAAGAATCACTATTAGTATGCGGATTTATTCTTTTATCAATTGAAATATTGGTTTTTTGAAATTAAATCAATGAATTCATGTTTAGAAATTCAAATAATTTTTACATTATGAGTATAAGGAGGAAATACCACATATATATTACAAGAATCAATTTAGACTTCCCACATTAATCCTTAGTTTACCTCTATTGTCCAAATGTAGGACAACTGACTAATGAATCATTTTCACCATGAATATTTTGATAGTAAGACCCAAATTATGATCCCGCCTCTTTCTCTTATAGAAATTTATAAGAAACATATTTTCATCATGTAATATTGCTTAATGAACATTGAATATCTGATTAATGAAGATATTTCTCATTCTATTATCTGATTTAATAGATATAAATTATAAAATTGCATCATATTTTCTTATCTTACAACCAGGATATATGTCATCCATATAATAAATTAAAAACTTATAAAATTGGGATGACTTTAATAGAGGAGTTAACTCAATATAATCTAGAGTATCAGTTTGTTAAAGAGATCGGATAGCCCCATCATGTAATAAATATTAAAATTATGATAGATCTATAAAACAATTATTAGAATCTTCTCTAAAAATACATTCACCAAGTCTATACAAATATCATATTATTTCAAAAATCCAAATCACTATAATTTACCTCCAATTTTTTCAAATGTGTCAAACCTCTTCAAATAAAATTTCTTTTATAGACAATTTATTTTTCATTCTAATACAATATATGGTTTTGATTATGAAAATGATAAAAAATTATACCCTCAATATATACAATATTTATACCCCAAACATTTGGATTTCTACGATAATTTATCTAACCGCTATTATAAAATAAAGACTATTGTCGACTTCCTCACTCCATATTACACTAAAAAATATAAAATAAAAAAATATTTATGATTAATTAAATTTTTCTAAAAAATATCATCCAAAAAATATTAGAAATAAAAAATTCATAATTTTAATAAATAATTTAATTTTTATCTATTTACCACAAATTTTTAAAACTTACTGCTTATTTTTACTAATTAACATTACTATTAACTATTTATAGTGATTTAATTTATAGTTCTACTAATAATTACTGATTACTATTAATTTTCAATTATTATTTCAAACTAAAATTAATATTTACTAATTATAATGATTTACCAATAATGTTTTCTAAATTTCAACCAATTTTAACTAATTAAAATGTAATATTTCAAATATATAGTGACTAGAACATGTACTTCATTCTTTTCTCATGTTTTTCCTCCTCTCATCGATGCATATTATCCTCCTACTACTATTGTTAATGCAACCACCATGTCATATTATGTGTACCCCACTTCTGGTGACAGAATAAAAACATTGGACATGGGTTTTACAAATTGGTCAAATCTAATCACTAGAAGATTATAAATTCAATGATTTACAATAAAGATAAAAATAAAAGATTTTATAATTAATAGAGATTAAACCCAATTTATTCCCTTCTTGTATAAGTTTTTTATTCACCAATTTATTTTAACCATGTATAATCATCAAAGCATATTCTCCTCTTACTAATGATGTTGCTTCCATCGACGCATCACATTCGTCCTATTCTGGTTCTCCCAACCAAATAAAATAATTGTACATTCTTATCTTAAATTGGTCATTTCTAATAACCTAATTATTTCAAATTTAATGATTTATAAATAAGGTAGAAACCATATATTTTAAAATTACTAGATGATAAAACCAATTTGTTCCAACGAAGTCTGAATTTTTCATTTCACTGATTTACGTAAATGATGTCCTATCATCAGCTCATCTCCTCATACTACTACTACTTATAATATCGATGTGTCACATCCTATCTGTCTCGTTATGGAGACATAATGAAAAAATTAACCTGGTTGGCATAAATTGATGATTTTTAATCACATGAAAATTATAGTTTCTATTATTTACTAAATCTATATACATCATAGATTTTACAATTATGATGTCAAGGAGACCAAACTATGGTGGCCATGTTCAATTATTTCATTGCACTAATTTATGTAAATTATATCAATAAATTTCATTAAGCACCTCCTGTAAATTGATGGCCTATTTAATTTTCAATATTCTAGTAATTTATTCTATAAAATACTAAGTATTTAAAATTACCACAAATTACAAGTAATTTTTGATAAATATTGTGATCTGACATTTATCTTTAATAATTACCACCATTATATAATAACTGTAGAGATTTAATATTAATTATTACTAATTAATTCTAACTATTACTAATTATATTTCTTAATCACTAATGTTTTATTAATTTATATTAATCATCCCTAATTTCCACTAATTTTTAACCATTGCCAATATTTTTCTTATAATTATTACAAACCAGATTTTTTTATTGTATTTGATAAATTATTGTGTTATATAGATAATTACTATTAGTTACCTCTGTTTTAGCTAATATAAAATCATCAAAAAATTGTATAAAATAAATATACTAATTTATCAAAAAACGTTTTCTAATTTTGCTTAATTTTTAATAAATATAGTGATTCTTCTCTAATTTTTTAAATTATCATTAATTTCTAATAGTTATATTGATTTATCACTAAATATTTATTAATTACAACTATGTTTAACTAATTAAAAATATATTTTCTAAATTATTGTGATTTAATGTTCATTTTTTCTATTTTATACTATTTATTGGGGATTTTTAATAATTCTGACTTACTTATAATAATTTTTAATAAAAAATGTTATTTATCATTAATGTTTTATCATTTTTAATCATTGACATTATACTTTTTAATTATTATTATCTCATTCATTTTTTTATTAAATGTCTTATAATTATTGTGTTGTATCTATTTTTATTATTAATTACTGGTTATTATTTTAATTTATAGTCAATAACAATATTGTAAAATAATTATAGTAATTTATCACTAATTTTACTAAATAACATTACTTTTTACTAATTATAGTGATTAATATATAGTTGTTATTATCAACCAATAATTATTAAAAATTTTAGTGATTTATCACTAATTATTACTATTTTCAGCTATTTTTTTAAATTAAATTGATTTTTTTACTAAATGTAGTGAATTAGTGTTCATTTTTATTTTTTTACTAATTACCAGAAATTTTTACTAATTCCGAGTGATTATAGTAATTATTAACAATTACAGTAATTTAATGTTAATTTTTAGTATTTACCACCTATATTTAATAATTGTTGTTATTTCCCGTTATTTTTTATTAAGTACAACATTTTTTATTAATTTTTTCCAATTTCTATATTTTATCAATAATTATTTCTAATTATCAAATATTTTTATTAATATAAATCCATTTTCATTAATTTAAAATAATTATAGTAATTTATCATAAAATTTTACTATATACCAATTTTTTTAATAATTATAGTGATTTATCAGGTATTTTTACTAATAATCATTAATTTTTATTAATTGATGTGATTTATCGCAAATTTTAACTAATTATTTATACTTTTTTCTAATTAATAATATTTTTTTAACAATTATCTTGATTTTATATTCATTCATACTGATTTTTACTAATTATCGATTTTTTACATTTATTGAAAGATTACCAGTAATATTCTATAATTAATGTGATTTAATAGAAATTAATAATAATTATTTCAAATTTAAACCATTTACATTTTAATTAAAATAATTATAGCTAATTAAATATAAATATTTATAATATAAAATCTTTACTACTAATTATAAATTATTACTTCTAATTATAAATTATTACTTCTTATTAATTATAAGTACTTAAAATTGATAATATTAAAATCAAACAAAAAATATAATAAATTAAGTAACGATTTAAATATTAAATAAATTTCACAAACATCGAAGCCTTTGCGAGCATCAAACGTCAAAAACATTGTCTCTCTAAAAATTTGAACTTTTATTTGATATATCGAGAATAAGAATAATATTCTTTAGTAGAGAAAAGATGAAATAATGGATAAAGTGAAAAATATTGAGGGTATATATATGTTAGATTTATTGTGGAGGTACTAATTTTGTTTGGATCATTTTTCAATTATTTTCCATTATAAATTCTAGAGAAGATGGTTAAAGAAATATTTTTAAGGGTACATGTCACAAATACTGATCTGCCCACAAAGTATTTACGATGATCATTAATGCTCATTAAAAATAATTATAATTGATGATTATTATTTATCTTCTTACATCTTACCATCACAAATAACTTTACATGAATGAGGTTTTTTGTGAAACGGTATGGAACCCGTCACAAATAACCTACAGTATGGTTTGATGAGAAGGACAACCAAAATTATTTGTGACGTGTTATTTCACCCGTATTGAATAAATATTTTTTTAATAGTACTAGCAATAAGATTCAAATTCCATTACATATAGTCCTTCAGGAGTGAAAATTTGGGATGGGTGATGGGCCTGTTGCAAATAGATTGACACCAAAGGTCTTTTTTACAGTATTGATAACAATTTATTGCTGGAGGCATAATCATAAACAATCCTGATAAATATTCAGTATAGAAATAAACTATTTCCACTTTGGTAACTATGACTCGTAATCCCAATTAAATAATAATCTTAAATGAAGCATAAAATATCCTAAAAATAATGATATTCATGATATAACATTTCAAAGGACACAACATACACATCATATAAAAATATAAGGGAATTACATGGTATGTATCTCAAAGAAGGGAAATTGAGACAAAATTACCATACCGATTTGGAAACATTTGAACCCTAAACCCCAAGATAGAGAGTGTATCATGTGGATATGTAAATACCAATAAAAAAAATAATAATAATCATATAATAAATTTATGACTTGTACATACATGACACAAAATGAACCATAGGTGAAATTAAACATGTATATCACGTATATAAAAATATGAGATAATATTATCTTACTACTTGAGTAACTTTTGAATTTTGAGATCTGTGAAGGAATAAAACCAATTGAAACTTTTAAAATAATCAAATAATGGAAATTCATTATATAAAATCTCATATGGATGTTTATATATCACACAAAAGGAATATGTGTTGAATATAGAAAATATCTTCTAGAGAATATTGAGACGAGAAAACCATTACCTTAAGTACTGACATTCTTCATACATGTTCAAACATCATCTATAATAAGTATTAGATTATTATAAATCTCTCATATATCTGTATTCTAATATATCATAAAAAATATTAATTTTTTATGAACATATATTGTAACGCCACGACCTCAGATACCTAGTTTCGGTGCATTATTTTAATACATTGTCATGATTACAAGGAATCAAGTCCCAAAGGACCGATCGATTTGGAAGACTTGGAAAATAGATTACATACATGAATGATACATTATACATTCCAACATACAACACAAATGAATAATTTGAGAATCCCATTTTTCTCTTACATTAACCCTGCATATCAATCATAAAACACTTCTGGGGATCCTGGGATAATAAAACATTAAAACGGGGTGAGCTCAGATGCTCAGTAAGGGTAAATAATTTAGCAGAATCAATAAACATTTATGGAAATATGTGGAGAAAACAGCCTTTTAACCATAAACATGAACTTAATATGGAAAAAACAAATCAAACATTACCATATAAACATGAACATTGATATTATACTAATAAAATAATCACATGTTATATAAAATTTTATAACGGGATAATGTATAGTACAAGACATTAATTTCTGTGTCAAGGCCTCATACCATGTCCTAGGGGATAATAGTAACCAGACCCCAACCTGGAGAGCCTCTGTAACCAGACTACAACCGGAAGAGCCTCTGTTACCGAACTCCAACCTGGAGAGCCTCTGTAACCAGAATCCAACCCAGAGAGTCTACTATAACCAGACCCCTACCTAGAGGGCTTACTTTTACCGATCCCCAACCTCGAACATACTAGCCCAATATATTCATCATAAGAAAAGGCTGAAATATAAAATAAACATTCATATTAAAACTATCATTTGAAAAGTCAATACATTAACCATAAACAATGAATGGAAGAAAAATAACTCATCCACAGTCAAACATATCACAAAACATTAAATTCAATATGGTATATTTGTATCATAATAAATCAACTTCAAACAAATGTAAAATTTATCAAAGGAAGTTCACATAGATTAAATAAAAACTATTTTAGTGAAATGTTTCTTTCTATTATGAAATCATTTAACTGTCACATAATTATAAAGAAAAACTTTATTTTGAAAATATTTTTATAAGCTTCTATGGGAATATTCGACGATGTTATAATGGTGGAAAATAGTCGCACCCACCATATAAGTTAAAAAAACATTCTTACATTAATTTTTTTCGAAAAGGTTATAAAGTACCTTGTTTAGAAAATGATGAAATTATTATTTTAAAAACATATTTTAAAAAGTCAAACATGGGTATAAATGACGTAATCCCATAGTATAGTACATATTAAAAATGTTTTGAAATAAATTTTTAAGAAAACACTGATGTGTAGGATAGAGTGGTCCTAGTAGATACTTACGTAAAAACAACCTTAGATAATGAAGTGATTATAGAATTTACATTTACCAAGTTGTAATCAATTTAGTCGTATGACCAAAATTTAATAACCACCAAATCATTTAAAGAATTCCATGAATATAAAGAGTGTCATAATATATATCAAATGGTAATAAACAATACACCACATGAAATAAGTGGCGAACAATGGAAATCTCACAGATTTAAAAGTGAGATAAGAAACCCCTTACCATTTTCTTTTCCTTGGTAGAGGTTAGGTGAACCTCTTGTATAATAGTTAAATCATTGTTATTAAAATTTACAAGAAACATATACATAATTATGATATCATATACGATATTCTAATAAAACATTATATTCATTATTAGGTGATTCATTCTAGTTATGGATAAGATGTTTCATATTAATATCCAGAATGATATCAAGTCTTTAAATATTTTTTTTAGTCATCAAATGAAAATTAGTCTTGATTGGTTTCAATGGGGAATGAATCTAATCATGTTTGTGGAGACTGTGATCCGTACGTACGCACGAGCGACAATACCATTTCCATAATGGTGTGGAATTGGATGGTATATTTATTTTACAGATAAATTATCATGTTATTTTCATTATTTATATATATATTACTCATTATTATATCTATCAAAATAACATAATGTTGAATAACAAATTGAACCACGGTGTGGAGACGGTAAGCCATACGTACGCATGCATGGTGACATTATCATTAATAGTATAGATAGAATAATTAATATGGTTGTGAAATATTTATAATAATATCATAGTATATATAAGGTACTGAAGTTATTATTTTGGTATGGTAATAGCAATGAAGGAGATTGTTGAAGAAGAAAATAACTTGGAAAAGGGTGGTGAATTCATTACATCCTCTTCGGGTTCTTCCTTTTGATTTGATAAAAAGGGCTCCATAAGATGCATTTATGACCAATGGAATTCCTCAAATATGAAGGTAGGATGGTTCGGAGAATATTTGGGTAGGGTTCGGCTGAGCCAAATGGCTTTGGAGGTGTGAATCTGAGAGAAGGGGAAGTTCCCTTTTATAAGAGGGGTGAGGGGAACCTTAGGAAAAGATTGAAATGTTATATTATAATAAAATAAATTTCGGTTTTTAATGGATCTGATCTGAATTATTTAAATAATAAGGGGGGTATCGGTCTAAAAACACTCAACCAATAGGTTTTAGACAGGTATTTGTCACTATATTAACCTTATCTTTTAGATTTAACTCATAGTTAAATAGATTGACATTTACCATGTCTCTTTGTATTTTTATATAATATGGTTAATAAACATACTATAAACTTCAAAACGAAGTAAAAGTGGTTAATTAATGACATATATAAATGTTTTTATGCCCTTTGTCCAATCATTATATTTTTAGAATAGAATACCAATTATTAATATAATATTTTTTAAAAACAATTTTATGTCAATTATGACATTATGTAATAATGGATTTTTGTTAAAGTCCTAACAATTTCCTTAATTAAAAAAATACATTTAATAAATCCTAACATGCCATTGCCTCCTATAAAATTTTTGGAAGGAATAAAAACATTAATATTATATTTATTTTACTATTTATAATGTCATTTATTTGATAGTATCGTTAATTAGAAAAATATTCCATCATTATTGTGTCATATAAAAATATATATATATATTATGTAAAAAAATTATAAATAAATTATCATTAGGTAGGAAATATTTTTATCATTCTAATAACTATTTATAGTTTAATAGATCAATTATATAACCTCATATTAAAATAGTTTTACTCAAAGATATTTTATTTTGTTATTATTATCTTTACTATAGATTATTTAATATAAAATGAAATTATCACTCCCAAGTGGATCCATGGGGTCTCAAAATCGACCTAAGGATTCCCTTGGTTGGACATGTATCATCTAATAGGGTTATGACACTTATTAGGGTAATTAAATATTATTATAATATTATTTTTTAATCTTATTTACTGGATTTACCCCTTTAACCACTGTAAATAGAATATTTATTGAAGTTAATATTATTAATGTCTAAAAGTAAAAGTTAACTATTTACACAATTTGGACCTCTTGATTCAAAATATGGAATCCATTTTTTCCAAATTCAAAAAGAATAAGTGATAGAAATTAATTATAATTTATTCCTGTTGTGAAAATAAAAAGTGCGTTTTTTTGAAATAAGAACTATAAAACAATTGACAATGGTTTATGTATAATTTAAATGTGAAATTACTAATAATGACCTATATTCTATTAAATTATAAAATTATAATCAAATTATACTTACAAAACATTCAAATGCATAATTTTTCACTATTAATTATATCGATTAAAAAAGTGGTTATTAATTAAAACTGAGTAATTTTCACTATTCATAAAAATATGGATGTTATTAGAAAAGTACCAAAAATTTTTCCAAACTAAAATCTTATGTCCCGATTCTAAGGAAGAATTTTATTTTGTCAAATTGAATATATAAAAGTGTAAAATTTTGTATTTAAAAAGGGTTCCCTATTTGTAACATCCCAGGTAAATGAGGAATAAGAGATTTTCATATTTATTAATATTTGTGATTAAATATTAATTTTAGCTTAAAGGGGTTGCTATGTTCGATAGCATACCCGATACACAACAATGGGTTTCTTTGGAATCTGAAGTTGCACACTAATAATATAATATTATTATTTTAAATGGTAGTTAACTCCTAGCCGTTGTATTGGCGGGAATGAACAAAACTAACAATAATATGATTATACATGTATTTATATTTATCCAATAAAATTTAGAGGCTTAATATATGAATGAATCTAATTTTAAGCATAATTTACATTAAAAGGTCGATTTACCGCCTTTTAATGGAGAACACTTTTTAAATCTAGTTTTGGTCACATTAATACATTATATATGACTAAATAAAATCATTCTTTATAATGAGGACATCAGAATTTACTTTGGGTAATTTTCTGGTATTTTTCTGATAAAGATCAATTTTTAAGGAATATTGAAAATATTGTATTTTAATTCAAAACTATGTTTTAATATAATTTCTTTATATGATTAGATTGTCCTTTTAATTGGTTTTACAGTTTAAATAGATTATATATTTACCATTTAATCTAATGTTTGTCATTAGAAGAAATTTCACATTTAAATTGCATATAATCAACTGTCAATCTTTTGATAGGTAATATTTCTTAAAAACACGCCTTTTGTTTTGAAAGCGGCAATTAATTTTAAAATAATTTCTGCCACTTCTGTGTTTTGAATTTGGATAAATGGATTCCATATTTAGAATCAGAAGGTTCAAATTGTGTAAATAGGGAAATTTTATTTTTAGACAATTTAAATATTTACTTCAGTAAATATTTTATTTACCGTGGTTAAAGGGTAAATCAGGTAAATAAGGGTAAAGAAATAATATTATAATAATATAAAATTACCCTTAAACGTGTCCTAATCCTATTGGATGAGTCATTTCTGACCATGGGCATCTTTGGGACGATTTTGGGACCCCATTGAGTCACTTGGGAGTGATAATGACAATTTAGATTAATTAATTTAATGTGAAGACAAAAGTGACATTAACAAAAACCGTTTAGTAATTAATTTTTATATGGTGTTATATATGTCCTATTTTTGACAATAAATATTAATTGGAAATATAAAACTAGTTCCTAAATCATGGTATTTTTTCTATAGTTATTATACATCAGATAAATAAAATTATTTATGACACAATAATGATGCAGTTTTTACCTCATTAATAAATGATTTAATTAAATAAGATTATAATGATTAAAATATTATACAAAACAAGTTAAAATATGATTGGATGATCTTATTTCGATTATTAGTCATCTTATCATCGACCATAATGATTTTTGGACCATTAGAATCCGAATATCATTATATTATAAAATAATATTTTCACGCTTTCCTAAAGAGCCCCTCCTCTCCCTTATAAAAAGAGACCACTTCTATGTAATTCATCACACCTCTCAAATCTTTTGGCTAGTCCAAAATCTACCAATTGAGCTCCCTACATCCCTATCCTCCTCCTAGAATCATTTCTTTAAAAATAAGGCACTTCATGAAGTCCTTTGGTTCAAACCAAAGTGAGTCACCCAAATTAAAGGTAACAGTTTCTCTTAAATTGTTTTCTTTTTTTTTACTTCTCCAACCCCTAAAATCTTTTTATTTCCTTTATTTTGTAACAACACCAGTATCCTCAATATAATATGATGTTGTTATGATATTTATTTGAACTACACTCACACACACATCCATCTAATTGATGAAGAACATAGTGTTTCTGTGGATGGAAAACTAACGCCTCACGAAACGATGATTGTTCAATTACACCTTACCGCATCTCATGGTGGCCATTATTGTGGCACTGTATTTATATATGATATATATTATGTTAATTATTTCTTTATGCTTCTGTACTTCCCAATTATATCAAACCTTTATGGTTTCCATGGTGGGTAAATACGATAATCTCATTTGAGGAAGTGCGGACTACCGCCCCCTCAAAGTGATGTGACTTGTTAATGCCCTATTTGGGATGTATAAAGGATAGATTTAATGATATTATATATGATATTATACTGTAATTATAATATATATATGTATAATTATTTTTTAATTCTATTAAAATAAGAAATAGAAAAGAATGTAGTGTTCATGCGTACGTACGGCTTGCAGTCTCCATGAACGGTGCATTTCATTTCGTACCTCCAAATGTTATGTACTATTATAAATACATGTACATGTTGGATATATATGATATATATGATACCCAAATCATGAATATCATTCTGGATATAATGAACCATTTACCACGTGAACAACATATAATTATAAGAAGTCCATTTTTGACTCAACTACCAAATATCGACAAAATGAACGTTTTTATCTTAAATGATTACATAATGATTATAACATGGTAATAAGTGATATAAAAGGAATAATAAACTTTAAAAAGGTTCTTAATCAAGTAGAAATTAACTTTAATTTATTATTCAGGAGATTAAAGAATGAATGGGTCAAGTCAGACACGAGGTAAGGGACTTCGTCTCAATCTCCTTTCATTGAGGCATTTTTTGTTTTCTTATATATGATGTATAAAACCCTTTGACATGTACTTCTATTCAAAAGGAATTTTGTCTCTATGAAGTATTTTACTAAACGAAAAAAAAGGAATGTTTCTTTAATGTAAGCGGTGGCAACGACTTTTCCGCCACCGCGAGTATTATTTGATCTTTGTCTTCCTTAACAAGCCCGAATGTTTTTAAAGGGAAAAATTAAAACCAAATACTCTTTTTATGTATATTGGTATTGAAAATGATTTTGGGAATGGATTTATTATTTCCATATCTTGAAATGATATTTTATTATTGCAATGTGGAAATTTTATCTTTCCATTATGATTATTTTCTGTGGTAAGATCATGTTATGGTTCTTGGGCATTATTTACGTATACGGGTGGTTCCATGATAAACCTAGGGCGGGTGATCCCGAGATAGCTCTCCAATGCATTGGGTAACATGAAAGAGGTAAACGCGAATGTTTATCCTTAGAGATTTAGGGAATATACTATAATGGATATTCCAAAGTAACCCCCTATGTAGTTGTGATAGCTACAATGTAAGTATGGTATGGATGCCACAAGTTTCCTTTATGATTTATGATTTCTATGTGTCTTTCATAAATATTATGATTTCATGAGGTAAGTAAAAGAGTTCATGTTTTTTATTTATTTATGAACTAATGTTTTAATTCACTGTTTTATAACCCTTAGTGAGCCTTTTATGCTCATCCCAAGTTTTGAAATGTTTTTCACAGGACTTAAAGATGAATAGGGTCAAGGATGGGATCAATGAAAATCCATGATCTCTTTAACATGGAATTAGACATGACTTTTTTTCCAGAGTATTTATTTTATGAATAAAAAAGTGGATTTTGGGTAGAAGTGCCTACTTTGTAATATTTTGAGATGTAATAGTTATGTCCTAATTCCCTAAACCTCTAAGCCTGAAAAGATCCTCAATGTGAATTATTCATTTAATTCAATATTATATAATGTTTAAGGATGGGTCCTTATAGTTGGTTTCAGAGGTTGGTTAAGATAACTATAAGAGTTATGATATTGTTAAATTAATATCCATAAATTAATTTATGTTAATATTGAAATAATATTGCATTTCTAGATTACCATGTTGCTTCACCTAAGATATTTCTTTGTTTAGAATGGTTTTCCACAGAGGAAATAGGGCAGCTATGTTGGGATGACACCAGGAGGAAGAAAACCTTCCAATTCAGCAACCTGAGATGGTCAGAATCAGAACTGAACAGTTTGTTTCAGTGATAGCATAGTTGAATCAGGCTATAAATGGTGGTGGCATCCATGTATGAGATCAGCCAGATCAACCACAGAGGAACATGTCAGTAGTGGAGCATTTCATGAGGCAACATCCCCCATCATTCAGAGGATCACCTAATCTGGTGCTAGCTGAAGGGTGGATTAAAGCACTGGAAAAGATTTTTTATGTCATGGGTTGTTAAGAACATCAAAAGGGTAGTCTCGCTGTTTACCATTTTGAAGGAGAAGCTGATCAGTGGTGGTCTATGGTGAAAAATATCAGGGATAGTGAGGAGATTGATGCTCTTCATTGGGATGAATTCAAAGGTATGTTTCTGGATAAATATTTTCCAAAGGTGGTTCGTCTTAGGATGGAAAAACAATTCTTGGAATTGAGCTACGAGGATGACTCAGTGGATGCTTATGAAGAAAAATCCACTCGATTGGAATGGTATGCTCCAAACTTCATATGAGATCTTGATAGTAAAATCAACCGTTTTTACTCAGGATTAAAGCCAAGGTATTGAAGGCCTTTAGCTTATCGTGAGTTCAAAAGTTATGAAAAACTTGTTCGTTGTGTGGAGAAGGTGGAAATTGAGATTGCCGATGATCAAGTATTCTTTGACAAACAACAAAATAATAGGTCAAGGTGGTAGGCGAAAGGAAAGAACTCTTCAAAAAAGTCTGATTGTAAGAAGATTAAGGTTACAGTTTTTGAAAATTGTGGTAAAAAGCATGCTGGGGAATGTCTTTTGAATTCTGGTAAGTTCTACCGATGTGGTAAAATGGGACAGAAGGCTCGTAATTACTCTAAAAAAGATCAGGTTAATGGTAAGACAAAATCGGATTTATAGTCAGTAAAATGTTTTAAGTGCAATGAAATGGGTCATTATGCAAATGAGTGTCCAACAAGGAACTCAACTGAAGGAAACCAGCTAGACTACAAGCAGTAAGGGGTGGTGAAATCCTTTTCAACTATTTCAGCAGATGTTGGACCATCAAATGAAGTTGTATTAGGTACATTGTTTGTTTCTTCAGATTATGGCGATGTGTTGTTTGATTCAGGGTCTACACACTATTTCATTTCTGAAAAGTTTTCTAGTAAATTGGGATTCCATCTCATGATATGAATACTGAACTTACAGTAAAAACACCTAGAGGAAATTTTGAGAGAAAAATAAAACATAAGAACATTCATGTCCTTGTGTATGGAAAGAATCTACCTACAAACCTTATTGTTTTTCCTCCAGTAGAGTTTGATGTTATATTGGGCATGGATTGGCTTTCTGTTTATCATTCTAAGATTGACTGCAGAGCTAAAGAAGTTTCTTTTCAAAATGATTTTCAGTTTGTGTACAAGAATGAACCATTTCTTTTGATAACATATCAGGAAGTCAAAAAACTGGTAAAAGATGGAAATGAATGTTACATTGCACATACTGTTGAAAACAAAGGAACTGTTCAGATTAATGATGTGCCAGTGGTAAATGAGTATCCTAATGTTTTTCCTAATGAGTTGCCTGGTATTATACCTGTTAGGAAAGTTGAATTTATTGTTGACTTAGTTCCTGATGCTAAGCCAATTTCAAAACCCCCTTATCTAGTGGCTCAAATTGAACTTTTAGAGTTAAATAATCAATTGTAGGAGTTATTAGATAAAGGTTTCATTCGACCTAGAACATCACCTGGGGGTTCTCTAGTCTTGTTTGTTAAAAATAAAGATGGTTCAATGAGACTTTTAAATGATTATAGAGCATTGAATAACATCACTGTTATGAATAATTATCCTTTGCCTCATATCGATGATTTTTTTGATCAGCTCTAGGGAGCTCAGAATTTTTCAAAGAATTACTTAAGTTCGGGGTACCATCAGTTGAATGTAAATGAAGACGACATTCCGAATTCCTCTTTTCGTACTAGATATGGCCATTATGAAATTGTTGTTATGCCTTTTTGTTTATCCAATGCACCTGCTGTATTCATGGATCTTATGAATAGAATTTTCTGTGAGTTCTTGGATATGATTGTGGTTGTGTAAATTGATGGTATTTTGGTTTATTCAAAAAGTAAATAGGAACATGAAACTAATTTAAGTGTTTTCTTGAAAACCTTAAAAGAAAAGAAACTTTATGGAAAATTCAGCAAGTGTGAGTTTTGGTAACAACAAATTTCTTTCCATGGTCACATTGTTTCAAAAAAAGGCTTAATTGTCGATCCTGCAAAAACAAAAGTTCTTGAAGAATGGCCAAGACCCACAAATATAACCAAGATTCATAGTTTTCTTGGTTTTTCAGGTTATTATCATAGGTTTGTTGAAAACGTTACATGGTTATCTAGTCCAATGACTAAGTTAATGCGAAAAGGTGTTAAGTTCATTTGGAAAAAAGATTCTGATGATTGTTTTCAGGAATTGAAAAGGAGATTGGTGAATGCTCTAGTTTTGGAACTGCCTTCAAGAAATGGTGAGTTTGTTATCTATAGTGATGCTTCGTTGAAAAGACAAGGGTGCGTCCTAATGAAAAATGATCAGGTAATTGCTTATGCTTCACATAATTTGAAACCACATGAGTTAAATTACCCTACACATGGTTTGGAATTAGCTTCTCTTGTTTTTGCTTTAAAAATTTGGAGACATCATTTGTATTGAGTGAAGTGTGAAATATATACTGATCACAAAAGTTTGATGTATATATTCACTCAGAAAGAATTTAACATGAGATAGAGGAGACGGTTGGAATTAATAAAGGATTATCATTGCACGATCCATTACCATTCGGGAAAAGAATATAATGTGGCTGATGCTTTGAGTTGGAAAAGTAAATTATCATTAGCCATGATACATTTGGAACAAGATCCTTTGGTTTTTGATTTTAGGAAATTTGTCATAGAAGTTGTTGGTGCAGGAAATTCTTCTGTTTTGTTTCATGTGTCAGTGAGATCATCTTTATCAGACATAATAAAAAAAGCGCAGAAGGAAGACAGTGAGTTGCAGAAAAAGGTAGAGTTGGTTCAGAAGGGTAAGTTGCCTGAATTTAACATTGAAAATGATTGTGTTTTGAGGTTTTGAAAGAGATTATGCGTGCCTTGTGATTCACTATTGAAGAGAGAGTTGTTATGTGAAGCTCATAGTTCTCTGTTTTCAGTTCATCCTGGCAGTAATAAGATGAACGGAGATCATTGAGAGTATTGCTGGTGGGATGGAATGAAAAGTGATATTGCTGATTTTACTGTGAAGTGTTTGACTTGTCAGCAGGTTAAAGCATAGCGATAGTTACTGAAAGGAATACTTCGGCCTTTACCGGTGCCAGAGTGGAAATGGAAAAATATATCCATGGACTTTGTTGTGGGATTTCCAATGACATCTCGAGGAAATAATGTGATCTGGGTTATAGTTGACCGATTGACTAAATCTGCTCATTTTCTTCCTAATAGAGATACTTTGTATCTAGATCAACTAGCTTGGTTGTACGTTAAAGAAATAGTCAGGTTTCATGGAGTTCTCCCCTCCATTGTATCTGATCATGATCCCAGGTTCACTTCTAACTTTTGGAAAGGCTTTCAGAAGTCATTGCGTACTGAATTAAACAATAATACAGCTTTTCATCCTCAATCAGATTGGCTGTCTGAACGAACAATTCAGAACTTGGAGGATATGTTACGTGCTTTCTCGATGGACTACCAGGAAAGTTGGGAGCAACATCTTTCTTTGGATGAATTTTCTTATAATAATAGTTTTCATTCCAGTATACAGATGGCTCCATTTGAGGCATTGTATGGAAAGTGCTGTCGAACTCTAGCTTTTTGGGATGAAGTAGGTGAAAGAAAGCTAATGGGACCAGAATTGGTAGAAGAGATGGCAGAGAATGTTTAGTTGATTCAGAAGCACATGAGAACAGCTCAGAGCAGACAGAAAAGTTATGCGGATAACTGGATGAAGGATCTTTCTTTTGATGTAGGTGATCATTTCTTTCTCAATGTTTCTCCTTGGAAAAGTGTGATACATTTTGGTAGGAAGGGAAAGTTGATTCTGAGGTTCATTGGACCTTATAAAATTCTAAAGAAAGTTGGATCAGTTTCATACAGAGTAGCTTTACCTCCAAGTTTGTCCCAGGTACACAATGTTTTTCATGTTTCGATGTTGAGAAAGTATATGCAAGATCCATCTCATGTTTTGAGCCTAGAGGTAGTTCAGTTGGAAGAGAATATTTCTTATGATGAACAACCAGTCTAGATTCTGGACCATAGAGAGCATGTGTTGCGGAATAAGGTAACTCACCAGGTAAAGGTTTTGTGGAAAACCCATATGGTTGAAGAGGCAACGTGGGGATCTGAAAATGCAATGAGGGATAAATACCCCCCACTTATTTTGATAAGTGGATAAAAATTTGAGAAAATGCAATTTTCAAAAGGGAGGAAGGATGTAACATCCTAGGTAAAAGAGGAATAAGAGATTTTCATATTTATTAATATTTGTGAATTAAATATTAATTTCAGCTTAAAGGGGTTGCTATGTTTGATACCGTACCCGATACGCAACAATGGGTTTCTTTGGAATCTTACGTTGCACACTAATAATATAATATTATTATTTTAAATGGTAGTTAACTCCTAGCCATTGTATTGGAGGGAATAAAAAAACTAACTATAATATGATTATACATGTATTTATATTTATCCAATAAAAGTGAGAGGCTTAATATATGAATTAATCTAATTTTAAGCATAATTTACATTAAAAGGCTGATTTACCGCCTTTTAATGTCAAACCCTTTTTAAATCTAGTTTTGGTCACTTTAATACATTATATATGACCAAATAATATATTTCTTTATAATTAGGAAATCATAATTTACTTTGGGTAATTTTTTGGTATTTTTCTGATAAAGTTCATTTTTTAAGGAATAGTGAAAATATTATATTTTAATTCAAAACTTTGTTTGAATATAATTTATTTATATGGTTAGATTATCCTTTTAATTGGTTTTAAAGTGTAAATAGATTATATTTTTACCATTTAATCTAATTTTGTCCATTATTAGATATTTTACATTTAAATTGTATATAATCAACTGTCAATCTTTTGATAGTTAATATTTCTTAAAAACATGCATTTTATTTTGACAGCGGGAATTAATATTAAATTAATTTCTGCCACTTCTGTGTTTTGAATTTGGAGAAATGGATTCCATATTTGGAATCAGAATTTTCAAATTGTATAAATAGGTAACTTTTATTTTTAGGCGTTTTTTATATTTACTTCTGTAAATATTTTATTTACCGTGATTAAAGGGTAAATCAGGTAAATAAGGGTAAATAAATAATATTATAATAATATAAAATTACCCTTGAACATGTCCTAATCCTATTGGATGACTCATTTCCGACCATGGGCATCTTCGGGTCGATTTAGGGATCCCATTGAGCCACTTCGAAGTGATAATGATAATTTAGATTAATTAACTTAATGTGAAGACAAAAGTAACATTAACAAAAATCGTTTAGTAAATAATTTTTATATGGTTTTATATAAGTCTTATTTTTTACTATAAATATTCATTGTAAATATAAAATTATTTCCTACATCATGGTATTTTTTTATAATTTTTATACATCAAATAATTTAAATTATTTGGGACACAATAATGATGCAGTTTTTAACTCCTTAATAAATGATTTAATTAAATAAGATTATAATGATTAAAATATTATCCAAAACATGTCCAATTCTGATTGGATGATTTTATTTTGATTATGATTAATCTTATATTCGACCATAATGATTTTAGGACCACTAGAAACCGAATATCATTATATTATAAAATAATATTTTCACTCTTTCCAAAAGAGCCCCACCTCTCCCTTATAAAAAAAGACCACTTCTTTGCAATTCCTCACAACTCTCAAGACATTTGGCTCGTCCAAACTATACCCAATTAATCTCCCAACATCCTTATACTCCTCCTAGAAGCCTTACCTTAGGAATAAAGCGCTTCAATAAGTCATTTGGTTCAAAAACAATTGAGTTACCTAAATTAAAGGTAATAGTTTCTCTTAAATTGTTTTCTTTTATTTTGCTTCTCCAACCCCTAAACTATTTTTATTTCCTTTATTTTGTAACAACACCAGTATCCTATATATACTAGGATGTTTTTATGATATGTATTATAACTACACTTACACACACCTCCATCTAATGGATGAGGAACATAATGTTTCGGTGGATGGAAAACTGACGCCTCACGAAATGATGATTGTTCAATTACATCTCACCGCCTCTCATGGTGGACATTATGATGGAACTGTATTTATATATTGTATATATTATGTTTATTATTTCTGTATGCTTCTGTACTTCTCAATTATATCAAACCTTTATGCTTTCCATGGTGGGTAAATATGATAATCTCATTTGAGGAAGTGCAGACTACAGCCCCCTCAAAGTGATGTGACTCGTTAATGCCCTATGTGGGATGTATAAAGGATAAAGTTAATTATATTATATATGATATTATACTGGAATTATAATATACCTATGTATAATTATTTTTTAATTCCATTAAAATAAGAAATAGAAAAGAAAGTAGCGATCATGCGTACATACGGCTTGCCATATTCATGAACGGTGCATTTCATTTCGTACCTCCAAAATGTTATATAAAATTATACATACATGTACATGCTGAATATATAAGATATATATGATACCGAAGTCATTAATATCATTCTGTATATAATGAAACTTTTACCACGTGAATAACATGGAATTATAAGAAGTCCATTTTTTACTCAAGTACCAAATTTCGACAAAATGAACGTTATTAACATAAATGATTACATAATGATTATAACATGGTAATAAGTGATATAAAAGGAATAATAAACATGAAAAAGGTTATTGAGAAAGTAGAAATTATCTTTAGTTTATTATTCAGGAGATTAAAGAACGAACGGGTCATGTTGGACATGAGGTAAGGGACATCGTCTCAATCTCCTTTCATTGAGGCATTTTTTGTTTTCTTTTATACGATGTATAAACCCTTTGACTTTTTCTTCTATTCAAAAGGAATCTTTTCTCTACGAAGAATTTTACTAAATGAAAAAACGGAATGTTTCTTCAATGTAAGCGGTGACAACGACCTTTCCGCCACTGCGAGTATTATTTGATCTTTGGCTTCCTTAACAAGCCGGAATGTTTTTAAAATGGAAAATAAATACCAGATACTCTTTTTACGTATTTTGGTATTGAAAATGATTTTTAGAATGGATTTATTATTTCAATATCATGAAATGATATTTTATTATTAAAATGTGTAAATTCTATCTTTCCTTTATGCTTATGTTATGTGTTAAGATCTTGTTATGGTTCTTGGGTATTATTTATGTATACGGGTGGTTCCGTGATAAACCTAGGGCGGGTGAGCCCGAGATAGCTTCCAATGCATTGGTTAACATGATGGAGGTAAACGTTAATGTTTCTTCTAAGAGATTTAGGGAATATACTATGATGGGTATTCCAAAGTAACTCCCTATGTAGCTGTGATAGCTACAATGTATGTATGGTATGGATGTCGCAAGTTACATTTATGATTTATGATTTCTATGTGTCATTCATAAATATTATGATTTCATGAGGTAAGTAAAATAGTTCATGTTTTGTATGTATTTATGAACAAATGTTTTCATTCACTATTTTATAACCCTTACTGAGCCTTTTATGATCATCCCATGTTTTAAAATGTTTTTCACAGGACTTAAAGATAAATACGGTCACAGATGGGATCAAGGAAAAGCCATTCTCTCTTTAACATGGAATTAGACATGACTTTTTTTCAAGAGTATTTATTTTATGAATAAAAAAGTGGATTCCGGGTTGATGTGCCTACTTTGTAATATTTTGAGATGTAATAGTTATGTTTTAATTCCCTAAAACTCTAAACCAGAAAAGATCCTCAATGTGAATTTTTCATTTAATTCAATATTATATAATGTTTAAGGTCGAGGATTATACTATTAAAAGGCTATAAATTATATTTTTTGTAAAATACATCTTCTATCTGAAAACAATAAATTTGGTCTTAAATTATGTCTAGGAAACTCATAACATGGATTATAAAATTAGAAGGACTATATAAAGTTTTAAATTTAGTTAATATTATTCATAACCACTTTTGAACAGCTAGATTGGTATGTCGTTGTGCGTTTGAACTCTGTGTTGTGTATAGTGCAAGTTATTGAATTACTTTGATGAAATAATGTACTATGAAATCATGGGGTGTTACATTATCCCCTCCTTCAATAAACTGCGTCATCAAAATTTTAAAATTTTCATTAAAAATAAAAGTTTAAAAATAGAGAATACCTTTGTGGAAAAACCCACATAAGAAATTGGGTTAATAAAATTAATCTTAATAAGAGGAAAATGGAAATGAATGGGTCTCCCCCAAATGTTTATCTATATTATGAGAACATTTTTCGAAATTAAAGACACATAATTGGAGGAAAAATGTAAATATTTATAGGGAGTGATTGAGGCTATTAATCACAAACAAGTGTAAAATTGAGGGCGTCAAATTCATCAATCTATGATGATTTAAAATACCATCGGTTCAACAAAACAAAAGGTATTATGATAACAAATTTCTAGTTTTAATATCCATTCCTTATTGTTTAAAAATTAATTTACCCATAGAATAGGAAAATAATATTATATATATATACACTTGACAATTAGAGGTTCATTCTTCCACTAATTCCTACAACAAACAAATCTTTCACTCCAAAATTTTTGAAAAAAATATAATCTATTTATCATTATCGTATAGGGTTCCAAAAATAATGTATTTATAATTCACCTATAAGAACCTTTAAAAAAAAGAAACTACATTATACAATCCAGTGACATCATGTAGTCTAGGTGTAGCCGATAAATCCCAATCACATTGTGGTTGTGTGTTCGATTCCCGTAGCATTGTCCTACGTGACGGGTTGTCACACAGTCTTCGTATTTTCTTTTTTATTAAAATCCAAAAATAACCTTAAAAATAGTATCCAATTTCAAAATTAATCCATTACAATAATTTGATATATCCAAAATACTACCATCCAAACTCTCAATCCAAAATTTATAAGGAAGTTAAACACAATGAAGATCTATTTTTCCACATAATAACATGTTAGCACCTTCATCATGTATTATTTTGAATCATGGTAACACCCTAAATTACCATAAAACCTTATTTATTACATTCATTATCCCTTATCCTTTATATAATACAATATATATTCCATACATCCAAAATTTTGAATACTCCCTCAATGATGAAATAAACCAACAATTAATCATTTCCAAGGAATTCAAGAATATAAAATATAATTTATCCAAATCAATAATCTCTTATTCTAAAATCACTAACTCCTTATCAGGACCATATTAAGGTTTAAATTTCCTTAAACTATGTATTTTTCCAAAAAGTGTAACTTAGTATTAAGACACTTTTCTTAGAACCATATAATCTCAAATTCTCTTAGAACCATATAATATCAAATCCTTAATAAAATAGTACTGCAGTACAATCCTTATTTATGTCCATAATTTATATAACTAGTATATTGTTGATATAATACTCAAATAAAATAATTATATAATAACATCATAAGAACACTAGTCATTCCTCTTAATCTGAGGTAGTTTCATAAATTTATTATTTTCCAATAGAATCATTTATGGTATACTCTGATGATTGGGACATTAATTCGCGTAGTGTCCCAACACCTTGCTGATAAAGCATTTTCCATCTGAAGCCCTTTTATTACCCTTGCAATCACATAATTGGTGTCCTTTTTGTCAATACATATATCAAACTCCCATTCCATTCAAGCATTTACCAAGGGTATTACTTCCACATTTTTCACATATGGTAAAATCATTCTTTCCCATCTTCCCTTTATCCATCATTCTATCTACCATCCTTTTCTTCTCTTTCTTCCCATTCAAAGCCATATGACTCAGAAAAATATTAACTTATCTTATGAACACATGATATTATTTCTTCATATGTTGAGAATACATGGGAGACTATTTCCCTTCTAAATGTTGGCTTAATACCATGAATGATATGATCTATCTTACACTTTGGATCATATGTATTTCTGGAGTTCTCATTCCTACTAATGGGTGCCATTTCTATATAATTGCATACACTATGTCAGTTTATAAATCGCAATAAATAATTCCAAACATGTAAAACACCTAAAATTAATTGAACAGTTTGTGGATATAATTCGTATTCATAAAAATGTTTTCTTTATGGAGGTATATACTCATAAACCCTTTATCGTGGTTTGTAAAGTAAATGAGAATTATCCTAATAATATCCCCTAGGAGTGTTGTAACCAATAGTGCAACAAGGCCTGTTTTCATGCACCAGTTCCCGTTCATGTCTAGCTCAATGTGGTGTTTTCGATTTTACCCCTAGGTATATCTGTTCTAGATCCTCCTCTACCTACTCGTATCTTGACAGGGATGTATTTTATTGTAAAGCTCATAAAATCTCTACATTAACTAAATTTTAGGAAGTTATTCTATACTAATCCTCAAGGTCTATCTTAGTTTAAATTCATCTAATCATAGTTTATCTAAATCTAATTTCCAAGGATATTTCAAAACATCCTATGATACCAACTGTTACTCCCCAACCACAGTTACCAAGAGTCGGTGCCTTATTTTAATACATTGGCATGATTATAAGGAATCATGTCCTACAGTACCAACCTATTTAGCTGTCTTGTAAAATAGATTGCATACATGAATGTTACATTACACTTTCCAATATACAACATAAAAAATCCTTTGAGAATTCCTTTTTCACTTAGATTAACCCTAAATATCAAACATAAAACACTTCTTGGGATCCTTGGAAAATAAAACATAAGAAAGTGTTGATCTCATATGGTCATTAATGGTAAATAATTTAGCGGAATCTATAAACATTTAAGTGAATATGTGTAAAAAAATAATAGCCTTTTAAACATAAACATGAACATAATTTGGAAAAAAAATAAGTCATTTCCATATAAACATGCACATGAATATTCTACTAGTCGAATAATAACATGTAAAAACTAATTTCATAATGAGGGAATGTATAGTACAAGACATAAATATTTGGGTCAAAGCCTTGTGCCATGTCCTAGAAGAAAACTGTAACCGAACCCCAACCTAGAGAGCCTCAGTAACGGGACTCCAACCCGGAGAGCCTCTATAACCATACTCCATCCCAGAGAGACTCTGTAACTGGACTCCAACCCAAGGAGTCAGTTGTAACTGGACCACAAACCGGAGGGCTTACATTAACCGATCCCCAACCTGAAACATGTTTAATACATTCATCTTTAAAAAAGGTTGAAATATAACATAAACATTCGTATTAAAACTAGAATACAAAATGTCAATACAAAAACTATAAACCATGAATGGAATAAAAATAACTCATACATGGTAAAAAAAATCCCAAAACCTTAAATACAATATGTAATATTTGAATCATAATAAATAAACATCAAAAAATTGTAAAATTTATAAAGGGATGTTGACATAGATAAAATCAATGTACTTGGGAGAATTATCGCTTTCTATTTTGAAATCATTTCAGAGTCACATAATTTTAAAGAAAACATATATTTTTAAAATATTCTTATAATATTGTATGGGTAGATTCGACAATGATATAATGGCAAAAAATAGCCGCACACGCCGTATATGTTAAAAAACATTGTTACCTTAATTTTTTCGAAATGGTCAAAAAGTACCTTGTATGGAAAACGATGAAAAAATTAATTTATAAACATCTTACATAAAATAAAACAATGTTATAATTTAATTTATCCCATAGTATAGAAAATTGTAAAAATGTTTTGAAATACATTTTTATGAAAACACGGATGTGGATTATAATGGGGTCCTAGTAGACGCTTACGTAAAAACAACCTCAGATAATGAAGAGGTTGTAACCCTTACCACAATGTAATCAATCGATTCATATGAAAAAAAGATTATAACCACCATATCATTCGTAGAATACCATGTATATAAATGGAATCATGATAATATATATCAAATGGAAGTACACAATACTCTATATGCAATAAGTGGGGAACAATGGAAATCTCACGAAATTGAACGTGAGTTAAGAAACCCCTTACCTTGTACTTTTCCTTGGTCGAGGGTAAGATAACTTCCTGTATAATTTTTAAATCACTGTTATTAAATTATAAAAGAAAAATATACGTAATTATGATATCATATATGATCTTTTATTTATACTTTGTTAATGATATTTTAGTATTATTGTCGTTTCGGGTGTTACCAATTCGTTTTCGTTTATATTATTTGTACGTGAGTTATGTTGGTTATGGATGAGATGTTTAATATTCATATACAGAATGATATAAAGTCTTTTAAAATTATTTTTAAATCATTAAATGAAAATTAGTCTCGAATGGTTATGGTGGGGCATTAATCTCATCGCCTTCGTGGAGACAGTAATCCGTATGTATACACGAGTGACAATATCATTTCTTTAATGGTGTGGAATTGGATGTTATATTATTTTCACAGAGACATTATCATGTTATTTTTATTATATATATATATTACTCATCATTATTTCCATCCAAATAAAATAGTGTTGAATAAAAAATTACACCACGACATGGAGACGGTAAGTCGTGCGTACGCATACATGGTGACATTATCATTCATAGGATGGATAGAATACTGGATATGGTTGTGAAATATTTATAATAACATCATAGTTTATATAATTTACTGGAGGTAATATTTTGGTATGGTAATAACAAATAATTATTATGTGGAAGATGAAAACAACTTGAAAGAGGGTGGTGAAATCATTATATCTTTTTCGGGTTCTTCCTTTTGATTTTATCAAAAGGGCTCTTTAGCTTGGATTTCTGACCAATGAAATTCCCCTAGGATAAAGTTATAATATATTTGAGGATATTTTGGCTGGGGTTGGCCGATCCAAATGGCTTTGGAGGTGTGAATTTTAGAGAAGGGGATCTACCCTTTTATAAGATGGGTGAGGTCCACCTTAGGAAAAGATTGAAATATTGTTTTATAGTAAAATAATTTTTTTATAATGCCTCCAAAATGAATTATTTAGAGGATAAGGTGGGTATGGGTCTAAAAACACTCAACCAATAGGTTTTATATAGGTTCGGGTCACAATATTAACCTTATCTTTTGATTTAACTCTTAGTTAAATAGTTTGACATTTACCATGTCTCTTTGTATATTTATATTATATGGTTAATAAAAATACAATAAACTTACTAGAAAACCCCAAGTGGTTCATTAATGACATATATAATAATATTTAAGCCCTTTGTCTTATCCTTATATTTATAGTAATAGAATAACAATTAAAAATATAATATTTTTTTTAAAACTCTATTATGTCAACGTTGACATTATTTAATAATAAATAAAGTTCTAACAACTTTATTACTTAAAAATAAATACATTTAATAAACCCTAACATTTCATATCCACCTATAAAATTTTATTAGGGCTTAAAAACTATAATATTATATTTATTTTAGTATTTATAATATCATTTATTTTATTGTTTCATTAATAAAGAAAATACTACATCACTATTGTGTCTTATATAAATATATTTATTTTATATCTAAAAATTATAAATAAACCATCCTGAGGTAGTAAATATTTATAGAGTTCTTATGATAATTTATAGTCGAATAGATAAGTTATATGAACTTATATAAAAATGTTTTTACTAAAAGATATTTGCTTCTGTTATTTTTTTCTTTACTTTATATTATTTAATATAAAATATCATTATCACTCCAAAGTGGCTCCATGAGGTCCCAAAAGAGTCCCAAAGGTGCCCATGGTCGTAAATGTATCAGGCAATATGGTTAGAACAAGTTTTGGGGTAACTTAATATTATTATAATATTATTTTTTAACCCTATTTACTGTGTTTACCCGTTTAACCACGGTAACTAAAATATTTATTGAAGTAAATATTCCTAATGTCTAAAAATAAAAGTTAACTATTTACATAATTATGACCTCATGATTCCAAATATTTAATCCATTTTTTCATATTCAAAACACAGAAGTGGTATAAATTAATTTAAAAATAATTCATGTTGTCAAAATAAATAGCGTGTTTTTATGAAATAATATCCATCAACGATTGACACTTCTTTATGTCAGATTTAAATTTAAAATTACTTATAATGACATAAATTTTATTAAATTATATAAATATAAAAAAATTATACTTCTAAACCATTAAAATTCATAATTTATCACTATTAATTATTTTGACTAATTTTTTTAATTAAAATTTAGTAATTTTCACTATACATCGAAATATCAAAGTTATCTAAAAAGTACAAAAAATTTATCCAAAAAATATTTTTATATATAAATTATAAATAATAAGTTTATTATGTCAAATGGAATATATAAAAGTGTCAAATATTGGATTTAAATAATGTTTTCTATTAAAAGGCCTTAAAATTTCATTTATTGAAAAATACTTCTTTTATCTGAAAAAAATTGAAATTTTTCTTACATTATTTTTACTAAACACATAATATGGATTCTAAAATTATAAGGATTATATAAAGTTCAAAAAGTACTTAATACTATTCATAACCGCTTTTGAACGGCTAGTTTGGTATGACATTGTGCACTTGAACTCGGTGTTGGGTGTAGTGAAAGTTATTGAATTACTTTGATGAAATAACGTGCTATGAAATCATGGTGTGTTACATATATTAAACATTAATTAATAAATTCTGGATACTATTATGTTTCATGTAATACCTGATTGGTTTTTGTTTATGGTTTGACTTTTTATTCTTGATCATCTTACTAAAATCATAATTTACATACATACAAAAGGTAAAACAAGATTTAAATATCATATATATTCAATATTTAAATATTTTTTACATTCAATAAAATATTGAAATATGACATGGAATAAACCGTTCAAGGAGACGTTAAGCTGTGCGTACGCAAGAATGATGTTTCTATATTATTATCATCTTGAAAGAAATGAATTAAACAAAATATATATGGATATATATTATCAATACAATATAATTTTTTTCATCTATATCATATATGTTTACTGAACCCATTCTTAATACATTCAATGTAATGTGTGAACGAATCATATCTCCTTGAAGAGGCGGTAGTCCACAAGACCAAAGACAATGTTTTGGTATTTGAATAAAATTGAAATCAAGAAGGCGTGTTTTATATAGTATTAAATAATAATAATAAATAAATAATATTATATATAACAAAGTAAAAAATTATTTGCATCATAATTCCCAATAATTAGTGGTGGTAAAGGAAAAACGTCATTATTTTGGGATAGGGTAGTCTTCCGTATACATGAAAAATACATTCAATAACCATTTCATGAAAGTGTGTACAGTTGAAGGATGAAAAAATATATTAAAAGCACCCCAATATATTTAGGATACTTATGGTGTTATATATATATATATATATAATTATTAATAATATCTAAAAGTGTGTTGAAAAAAATAAAACAGAAATTCATGTTGAAGAATGTTACCTCTTTTTTCGGTAAATTTTCACCAAAGAGATTACTTTGTTATACTTTTTTCCAACATGATAATTCTAGGTTTAGAGGATGGATTTTGGGATAATATTTGTTTGCATTTTTTATGTGAAATAATTCTTGATATTTTTGAAGAGGTGGGGGTGAGTGTCCCTTTATAAGGTGGAAGAGTGACATTCTTGTAAATAAAAAAAGGTAAACACTATTTAGAGGTTTGTCTTACATCATATTTCTCAAAAAAAATTATATTTTTTATCCAATAAAAGATATGTTCAAAATATTCCTAGAAAATTTATTTTGGACATGTTACTTTGGTGTTTGTTCCATTAATATAGTTTTAGACCACTATGTAAGCTCGTTTTTACCCTAATTGTGGTAATTAATTTTTATTACTATAACTGATATATATTTTTTAAATGATTATCTTATTATAATTATAAATTATTTTAATTACAAATATGAAATCCATATTTTTAAAATTCTAAACAAAAAAGTGACTAAAATAAATTGAAAAAATAATCTCCCAGACAGGGTGAAACAAAGGGGTTTTCAAGTGAAAATGTCAAAAAAACATGAGTCATTTTCACACACAATATCACTGTGAGAAGGTTTCAATTGACATAAATTTTATTAATTTATGTATAATTTATTTAAATGTAAATTAATACTAATTTCAAATGTAATTTAACTATTTAAATATGTTGTATGAAAAATAATTTTTCAATTAATATTTAGTGTTTTTATTATTAATTGAAAAATGAAACATCTAAGAAAAATAAAAAATATGACCCAAAGTAAAATATAATATTTATATTTCAAAAATTTTATTTAATTTCTCAAATAATTACTATATTTTTTCATTAATTATATTTGAAATGGGTTTTTCATTAAAATGAGGAAATAATATTATTTAGAAACACATATCATTATACACTAAATTGGATTTATTCATATATATTCCCAAGAATAAATATTAAGAAAATTAAATAATTTAATAAATAATATATATTAATATTTAATTTATTTCAGATATATAATGTTTTTAAATTAATTTCTTGAAGAAAAACATTTTTTTATTGCATAAGTATAGTTTTCTAGAAAAATATTTCCTATATTTTCATATTTGTTTTATTTTCATTTCAAGTTAACTATTGACAAATAATTATTCATATATGCATGTGTAAACCATATTTTCATAATTTAATTTATATTAATCATAACCATTGTTCCAATGGATAGTTTAAAACTATAATAATATTAATAGTATGTTGTAGTTTGGTAAAACTTGATCTTGTGTGTAATGCGGGCTATCTAAGGGAGTCAATAATGTGTGTAACACAGTGCAAACATAGTTTTTCAAATACAAAAAGATAATATAATATTTTTGTGTAGTTAATGATTAATTTTATAATTCATATAATTAAATAAAAACATATATCTTCTGTATAACAAAAGTTATATTCTCTATTTTTTGAAATGACGAATGTTGAAATGAATAAATTAACTACAGAAAAATTTACAAATATTGGGGTTTAAATTTATAACCTCTATAAAATGAATTTACACATTAAAGTTTTAATGGGTTATTAATTATTTCATACTTGACAGTTCTTTTTGTAGAAACCAAAATTATAAAAATTAATACTAAAAATTTCATTAAAAGCCATAATGGTTACCCAAAGTATATCATAACTAGGTTACCACAAATGAACACATAGGTGATAATTTGGGGATTGATTAAAAGTGTAAATAATTATATAGAGTGATAAACATAACTGATCACATGAAAGTGGGTGATCAAGTGAAATTTTAGAGTTAATTAACTAGACACCAATGAGTCGTAAAAGAGGTCATTGATATCATAAAAATGATGAAAATAAAACAAACTTTTATTTAAGAACAATTCCCAAAAGTTTAATAGTTTTAATGAGAATATACACTTACTTGATTTTAGTATAATATCATCCTTTATTGTGATGGGTTTGGTGCCCTAGAACCAACTTATTTGTACTTTATGATAAAATATATTCATTTTATTTGAATATTAAAAAACATATTATCAAATTATGATTTTTCTTGTACGTAACATAGTATGTGATATTGTATAATCAGTAGTTTTCATACTAAAAGGTTATAATTGTTCATTGTTATGATGAGAAACTGGATGTGCTATAATAGTATTCTTAAATACATGTTTTTTAGGTGGATGATGTCTTTTGGGGGACACAAATGACACATTCTATAATGGTTGGAGAATCATGGGGACTTGAGTCACCATATCATGGTGTACACCCTTGGTGATATCCAGTAGGATATTATGAGAACAAGACCCCCTAGAAAGAGATTAACATTTATATGTGTCATTATAAGTTCCTATCTATGGACAAGAGTATTGGTCTTTATATTTTCAAATTATTATTAATGTGTATTCTGAGTCACTTACTATAATGGATTGATAAAAAACTATGATACATATTTTCATAGAAAATTAGGATAGGTTGGGTGCATCATGATTAATATTTAATTAATGAATAATTAGGGAAGGAATTTAACCCTAGTTCTCCATAACAATAGTTGATATCTCAGGACCCTGATAGAAATGATATATCCGAAATAAATCCATATCTATTTTGTTCTATAGGACATATCTCTTTTTATAAAATAAAAAAAAAGAGAGAAATCAATTATATTTGTTGATGGAACCGGGCAATAACCTTCTTAATTTGTCATATCTCGATAAAGAGATTATAATACATTGTGAGCATCAGTATGATGTAACTTGTCAAAGAGGCATTATCTTCTTTCTCTATGGGTGATGTGGCGTGTTGCTAGATGTTGACCATGGACTTTAGGTAGTTTCTCCTAACACCAATTAGAATGAGGCCTATAGGGTTACACACTATGTGTATCCACAATATCAGTTAAATAATAAATTGTTAATTATTATTGATCAATTTGAATAATTATTATTGCTGGATATGGATTAATAATTATTCATGTATTCTTTATCACATATATTCATCACCATTTATTTGATACAATATAATGTGAATCAAATAATTAATAAATATTTATTTTCTATTTTGTGAATATAATATTTACTAATTTATTGGAAAAAACTCAGTAATATTCATTTAATAAATAAATATTTTTTATTCAAGGCATGATAAATATGAAGGAATAAAGGACATATTTTTTAGGTCTAATGATAAATCATAATGACTGAATAAAATTTAATTAAAAATATTTAACATGATTCAAAAGTTAATGGAATATCCAGATATAACAATATTTTTATTATTATTTGACCGTATGATTGTAGTGATTAAATAAATAAAGAAGGTCAGTTTTTCTATTATTTTATTTAACCCTAGGAATATATAAACCCATTTATATTCTTTTCTCCATAATTCAACTCGTTTTTCTTGGTTATGCATAATTTAATTGGAGAGTCTTCTCGATACCGAGAGTGATCCGTTCTCTATGAACACTCCTAATAACATAGTGCATTCTTCTTCCACTAGATCATGGAGAGTGCTTTGGAATCGATCCTCATAGTCCTCAAATGTGGATAACCCAATTTTATGCGTATATCATTCTAGAATAAATAGATTATTTCTAAAAAAAATTGAGATTTTTGGAATAGGTGGGGATCACCTCTAGAGTGGATCTACACATGATTACAAAAATGAAATAATGGTGCATCACAGATCTGTTACTAGATCAATCAATAATTAATTAATTTCAACTAAGGTAATTAGTTATTTAATTTAATTAATTATAAAACATATGTAATGATCCTCTCTCTATTTTAAAAATGAATTCCCATTTCTATTTTCTTTTATTTAATTCCATTGATCTCGATGCCTATCAACATTTAGATCTTATAATGATCATCCATCTTAACAAAATGAAAGATGTGAACCTCCCATCAAAAAATTCTATTGTTCCCAAAGCTTACAAGTGGTATTATGTCATCACATAAATTTTTATAATTATTTAGAAAACATTGAAAGGCCATGGTGGCACACAGAAAATAAGATTACACACCATGTAGCCCATGTACATGAAATATATTTCTTTTAAGCCACAGATGATCTGTCTATTACCATATAAAGATTACCTAACTGGTGACCATATAATATGTAGATCAAATGATGTGTTTCCCATTGGGAACACAATGTATCTCAGTTTCCATGGTAATATTTAAACAACGAGTCCTGAGAAATGTACGCCAGAAATTCAATGAGAGATGTACACACCATGTAGCTCAGATGCACAAGACATGTAGTTATACCAAATTATGAATATTTAAAATCTGTTTATTTTTCCTCTTAAATCCCGAGACATGAACTTTCATGTAGTTATAAAGATATAAAATTCAATGTCATAGGTTTTAATATTCTTAAATATATAAATTTTTAATTAATATCTCAGTAATATTGATATAATCATATCATGTATGAGTTATATTACTAGTTTTCAACCTAAATGCATTTAAGCATAATACATGAATAAAAAATCATGAAGTTAATGTTGTCATCTATAAATTAGAAATTTTGAAAGAATGTGATAATTCATTTATGCCATATTTCAAAAGAGTAATATAATATATGAGTATAATACATGTTATATAGAATAGGATGACTATTAATTGTGTTTCCTCCAATGTAAATTTATTAATATAGGTAATTTTAAATGATTTTATTTAATTTTTTTAACATTATGGTAGATAATAATCATAAGAAATTTTTTATGAGAGTTCAGATGAAATAATTGATAGATAAAAGAAAATAAAAAATTGATTCAAGAAATATTTATATTGAAACAAAAAAGATTAATGATTTAATTAATGTTTTATTGCATGTTTAATCCATTGTATTCATGTGGATGATCATGAGAATAGACCAGACATTTTTATATGATTGGTTTCATTTTATTTTTTTCATTAATTAAATCATTGTTCTTTGATCCATCTCCCCTCTTATTATGTAAGACATGCGTTCTCATGGTTTCTTTTATATAATCATTTTCCCTCACCTACGTGTGAATAAAATCATATTTAATAGATTGAGCTCTCATACTAGTGGAAGTGGTTCATGTTTGGAGTTGAGGCGAAACCAATATAAGAAGATACATTGGTGGATGGGTGGAAATCTATGTCACAAACCTTAATTTATTTGAGGTGTTTTAAAATAGTTATGTGGTTATTTTATAAGAATCTCGATAAAATAACCATTAGTATATTCTCATGATAATACTGCTTTATTATTTTATTTTTTTCAAGATTCATTCTTATTTCATTATGTATGTTTTTTCGTGATCATATAATTTAATGAAATTAACAAGCATGAAAATATAAAACTAAAATAAACTATCTTATGGGTAAATATTATCTAGGACATGGTTATTCACTTCGGTAAATCCACTTAACATTAAAAATATTTTGATATTTTTTTATATATAAAATTAATCCCTTAATTAATAATAGTATTTCAGTATAGACTCCCAAAATAGAACCATAGATCAAAGTTAATGATAATGAAAATATGGGGTATTTTTAATTATCTGGGAATTCTAACATAATTTTTTGGGTTGACAGAACATAGTTTAAATCAATGATTCACTTATAAAGAAGGAATTACTCTAGTAGAGGGAAAAGGTCTGGAGAAAACCATTGTGTGTATTTCAGGATTGGGTAGTACACTTAGCAAATCAAGGAGTTGTGAGTTAATGTAGTTGGTATTTATAATTCCCACTTAAACCATTAATGATTCTTGACTAACCAATGTTTGGGTAATGAGAAATGAAATATGGATCATTTCCACTAGGATTTAAATAAAACACGATATTCTAATACTAATGGTTATGGAAATTGGGTTTTGATAAAATAGTTGGAGATTGATAAATATTATATTTATATATTTGCTTAAATTTTATCAGATAAAGAACACAAATTCTAGGTGTATTATATGTACAAAAAATAATATAAATGACATAAAACATATTTTTTTGACCCATACTTGAGAATGAAAACTATCTCACTGACGCAAACTTCCAAGAATGTAAAACGCTCCTATGTGTCATCCTTTTCATTAAAAGAAAATTATTTATGCCAGAGGAATCATTTCTATATGTTCATATTATTGGGGATAGTGATGAAGATCCATCTTTTTATGTAAAAAAATATGAATGATTCTAAATTTTTTACCTCATATTATCATCCATGACCATTGTGATTTTTAATAAACATGAGGACCTGGATACATAGAGAATGATGTAACACCTACGGGGTCATTGATGAAGAGAAGGAAAGATAAGAGACTAATGAGATCTCAAATTAATTGTTTACAAATATGCTTGTAGAGTATACAGTATTTGGGACTCACGTATTAAATCTAATTGGATACATTAAATTTTTAGAAATCTTATGGATTAATTTACAAGATGAGTTTCATATAGATCTTATAATTTCATCACTACCTAAGACCTTCTCATGTATTATTGTCAATTACAGTATGAGAAATAATGAGAAGTGTCTTTACAAATTTTTTACATTAATTAACCATGGGTATGAGCACATTAGGTTTGATAAACCCATGGACCTTATAGTGAATAAGAAAAATAATAACAATGGAAAGAAGATCAAGAAATATAAAAAGTCACAATATCACATGAACTATCCTTCCAATAAGAAAAAGATCTAACAGCCGGGCAAGGAAAAATAGGCAGTATGTTTTTAGGTTGAAATTCAGGTCACTGGAAGAGGAACTACACCTAGATGCAAGGGGAAGATAAAGGTGTGTTTTTAGGGAAAGTAATATTTCCATATCTACACATTGGGAATTATATACAAAATGTGGTGCTCACATGTGTATCCAAATATATGAACCAAGTATATTGTGAATGATTTATTGAGGATAGGTTAATTTCAGAGCTACCAATAGTGAAAGGATGGATTCTTTATCCATTGTTTACTACCACCATTCACTTCCTATATGAATGATTTTTGAATTGAAATATTGTTATTTTTTACCTATGGATTCCAAAAACATAATTTCTTTATCATGCCATGATACATATGGTTTTACTTTTAAGAATGGTAATAAATGTTTTGAATTCTATAAGAAAAAAATATGTTCTGGTATGGAATATTTACATAATTCCAATAGTGTATTAAATTACTAAAACCATGTGATGAAAATTGAAAATGGATTTTGTTCAAATGACTCTTATATCACCCAACATTGGCATCTCCATCTAGTTCATGGAATCAAAAGAATTTAATAATGCTCAATCAAGAATGGTTTTTAGACTCTTATAAGCTAAAACTACTTGAATTATATCATTCTTATCAACAAATGAAAAATGATCAAACAAACATTTTTATGATTGGGTGGAAGTACAAAATTGTTTCTTGGATTTTTATACAAAGATGTGTGAAGAACATTTCTGGAAGTAGCTAGAGGCGGATATCTTACATCATAACATTTACTGATGACAATAGTAGATATGGATGTATATACATGATGAGTTACTATTCTAGTTGAATTAATAAATTCAATGAATTCAATAATAAAGTATGGAATCAACATGGAATGAAGATAAAGATTCTTTGATTGGATTGAGGTGGTGATTATCTTAACCATGATTTCACCAACATTCTATCAAATTTTGGGATTCTATGTTAAATCGCTCTACATTACTCACAATGGTTGAATGGTGTAATTAAAATGGGGAATCATCCCATTTTATATATTTTATATTCATTGATAAGTCATCAAAAAAATCCAATATCCTTTTTTTGATAATAATTAAAAATAGTTTCATACACATTAAACCATGTACTTAATAAAGGAAAAAATAGGACTCCCATTAGGATATAGTGTGAAATGAAACCCATTTTGATGCACACACATGTATGGGGTTTTACATTATTTGGTAGGGCCTTATAATGAAACAAACTAGCACCTCAAGGCACTATGTGTTTCAATACATAGTATCCGAAGGAAAAAAGGGATACTGCCTATACAACCCCTCAAACAAGAATTTTATTGTCACATGAAAATACGTCTTTCATGGGAGGGAACACATAATCCCAAAGGATATTGGGAGAAATATTGACTTTGCTAAGGATACACAAGAGTTTTTATAGGAACATATTCCATAGGTCCCCATGGATGAATAAGTTACATAAATAGAAGTACTGCATATAATCATAAGAGAGTTAGGATAAATAAGTAAATATGGGTTTCAAGTCACAAAAGATGGTTAATCATAATTGGTTGAAAATAATGATACATCCTTTTATATAGAGGTAGTAGAGAGTTTAAATTATGCAAGATAGAAAGAAGCTGTCAATAATGTTATGGATTCCATATATCAGAACCATTATTTGGTTCTATTCAATGTGCCAGTTAATGTAAATCATATTGTGTGAAAATGGGTATTCAATAGAAAATTGGACATGTAAGGTAAATTAAATATCTATAAAACATGGCTACTAGATAAAGGGTATAAAAATCACCAAGGAAATGACTAAGATAATATTTGGTATGGAACAATACAATTAGGTATTTGTTCCATTGTCACTCAGTTTACATATTTCTAAGAAAATGTATATGACAGTATAGGAGAAAGAGAGAATGAGTAAGATCTCATATGATTTTTTGAGAGGATTAGTCTTGTAATCCATGTTAGGTACCAGACTTGATGATTAAAATGCATTTATCATGGTTGAATGGTATCAAGATAACTGATCAGAACATCATTGGAATGATGTTAAGGCATTCATTATGTATCTAAGAAGAACTAAGGATATGTTCCTGGTTAGTGAATAAGATGAAGAGATGGTCATCATGTGTTATACTGATGCTAGTTGTCAGACATATTAGAATGATCTAATGTCATAGTCAGGATGTGTGTTTTGTCTCAACGGATGAGTTATGAGAAATAAGAGTTCAAATTTGCTAGTTTTCACTAATTATAGAATAGATTCCAGGTATATTTTGGCTTATGATGTATCCAATGATCTATTTGGATTCATAATTTTGTCTTGAATCTAGATATGGTACCTATTGGTGAAGATCTAAAAACATTTTATTGTGATAATAGTATAGTTGTGGATCTTTGAATATAAAAATGGGGACACCGACAGATAAAGAACATACTACGTAATTATCACCTCTCATTGAATTTATTTATATTGGTGATGTTGTAGTGACTAGATTACCCATAGAAGACAACATGGAAGTCCCAATCACTAAAGGCATGTCTGAATAAAAGTATGAGTATCATGGGATTGCTAGAGGAATATATGATATTAGTAGTTGGCCCTAGAAAAGTGGGATTCTGTTAGATTTGGTTCCCTAGAACCCACAACTTTGTACTTTACCATAAACCATATTAGTTTTTTTTGAATATTAATAATATTATTATCACATAATGATTGGTATTTTGTATAAAAAATTCTACAATAATGTCTTAAGAGTAGTTCTCTCTCTAGAAGTCCATTGCCGTTCCCCACTATGATGAAAACATATAAGTGCTGTAAAACTGTTCATATATATATGTGTTATATCCAGATTATAACATTTTATTGAAACAAACAATACATGATATCAAGGGTGGAGACTCATAAGATTTTTTTGCACCTTCTCATGGTGTACTCCCTTAGTGATATCCAGTATGACATTATGCGAATGAAGCCCAAAAGAAGGAAATCAACATTTATTTGTGTTATTGGAAGTACCCTACTATGTACATGTGTATTGGTACATATTATTTAGGATTATTATTTGTTAGGATGGATAAATAGGTGGATCACAATAAAATTTCATTAGTGAAAAACGGGAGAAAATATTTATCACTTATATTCTATAATGGAAGTTGATATCATAGGCCATTTGATGGAAATGAAATATCCAAAAAAAATCCCCGGCCATGATGTTCTACATAAATTTTCTATATTATGAAATTCAAAGAGAGTGAAATCGACCACAAAGGATGATGACACCAACATGAAACCATCTAGATTTGAGATATCGTAATAAATTGAATTTAATACACAACAAACATCTATAGGGGTAACATGTCATTATAAAATTAACATCATTATATAGGTTTTCCTGGCATGTTTCCAGATAATAACACTATACTTTAGGATACATCTCCTAATGACTCTATGAAAGATGTCTATAGGGTCACACATTAAGTGTATCCAAAAACTAAATTAAATAATTTATTTTTTTATTTATCAAGTTCAATAAATATTATTCCTTGGTGTGGATTAATAATTAATCATGTATTTTTGATCACATGTATTACATAAAATTTTATTTGAGAGAATAAAAAGTGATTACAAATTTAATAAATATTTATTTTATATATAGTATATATAATATTTTTAAATTTATTTGCAAATAATGGAGTAATATTTATTCAATAAAAATAGTCATTATTCAGGGGATGATAAATATGGAGGAATGGCACACTGAGTTTTAGGTCCGACGCAAAATAAATAACAATGAATATTATTTAATTAAATAATATTTATTATGATTCCTATGATAAGCACAAGTGGAGTAATAATAATATTAATATTATTATTAAATATTGGGTTTTGTAAGAATTAAGTATATAATAAAGGGCACAAGGGATATTATTTTTTTATTAGCTCTTGAAATATATAAACCCATTTATATTATTTTATCCATAAGATAATTTTTTTTTCTTAGTTTTTCCAACACATTATAGATTCCTATCTAGCCCTACAGAGCTATGTTCTCCATGAATTCTCCCAAGAATAGAGACATATCTTCCTCCACCAGATCAAGGAGAATGCTTCAGAATAAATTCTCAAAAAGATCAATATATGATGATGCAAGAACAAGTATTATTCATGCTAGCACCTGAAGAAACTTTTTTCAATTCTTAAAGATTATTGTAATATGTGCGGATCATCACTAGTGGAAAGATAGACTAGATTCTTACATCACAACGATGCTATAAAAAATATGTTGCTAGATTCATCAATGAATAAATAATTTCAATAATGGTAATTCATTATTTAAATAAATTAATTATAAATAATATTTAATGATCCTAACACTATTTCATGCATGATTTAACTTTCCTATTTTCATTTATTCAATTCCATTTATATCATTGTGTATCATAATTTTGGACTCTACTTTATCATTGATAATGACAAAAACAATCTTGGGAAACACCCATTATTGGAATACACTATGCATGGAAGCTAAATGTTCTACCATGATCAATTTCCAATTCTTCACTTATTCCATTAAATGAAGGTGGATTCATAAAACATTAACATATCATGAGATCCATAAATAGAATAATGGTAACTTCATATCCTTATCACAAAATTGGTTAACAAAAGTTATCCAATATGAATATATTCTTTTATGTAAAGATAGTACATTAATCTATGAAACCTCATCTGCTCTTTAACATAAACCATTCCATAAATAGTAAACATTATAACACTATGTTAAATTTCAAATTGAAAATAATCAAAAATAAGTTCAGTAAAATTATGAAAACCAGCTGAACATTGGTCACCCATATATTAAATAGAATTTTTTATTTTCAAATACAAAACTTGTGAATACATTCATTTTGAATTCTATTAAAATACAGTAATATCCCGAAGTATAATAACTAAATATTTAAAATATGTATGTTTAATTATTACAATTTTTATTGGAAATATTCCTTAAATCTAAAATTAATAAAAAAATAAATCCCTGATAGCATAAATAACATTTAAAATAAATCAGTAATCATATTCATGGTAATCAGTACTATCTAGTATACTTTATCCATAATCACATCTTTACCCCTGCTGAACATAGTTTCCTCAATATTATGAACTCATTAAGGAATTCCATCCCTTAATAGAAATATTAACATTCCATTAAATCACATTTGTATGTCATCAAAACTATTTAATATATATTTTAAAATCCTTAATATAATAAACATTCATCATTATTCATATTAAATAATTCTTGAATTCCTATATATATATCTATTTAAATTATACAACATTATTCTTAAACCATTACTTGGGATTCATACTACTATTCCTTAACTCCCCTTTACCAGAATATTTAATATTTTCATTTCATAGGGTTCCTTAACCCAAATCTAATCTTGTAAAAAATTATATTAGAATATCCCATAACTTTTCACATATTAGATGTGACCTCTTAATCTCCGACAGTATAACCAATATCATGCCACCATCCTGATTGTCATCATCAAAATTTCATTTAGAACATTGATATTCATAATTCCCAAACATTACATGTCTAAAAAATTCAATATTAACACACCTCTTTCTAGTTAATACTTTTGACTAAGACCCTAAAGCATAGTGTGAGAATTACTTACCATTGAAAAAACCACATAATAATGAAAAATAATATATATGATTCTTATATGATGATACCATATTTTAAATCTATGACATATTAGGATTAACATTAGAGACATCCATAGTTATATCCTCCAAATATCCCAAGGGATGTCGCTATGGTTTTGATATCATAGATTCAAATGGTTTACTATACCATTCCATTGATACCAACTATAGTGAACTGAGATTAAGGTACATGGATATTAAATCAATTTTGATGAAATTTCAAGACATTAAAAAAAATCTTAAGAATCATATTGGATTAGTTTCTTTGGAAACATAGAAAACATTATTCTAATTTGGGGAATGATATTAATCATCACCATTTGAGATCTTCCACTTGAGTACTCATACTATAAAGTATTCATCATAACCTAGGGAATGTGAACGTAAGAAAGGGTGGCATCAAGTGCATAGTAAGGGTAATTAAAGGATATATATAATAATATCATAAGACTAAAGGTTAGAGATATTGATAATAATATTTGACATTCATACTATACATATCGAATATCATATACATGATTCATGGAATAATTTTTGTAGTTTATAATGCATATATCATAAGGGTGATAAAATCACTATAAATTAATAATTAACCATAATATAATGTCATATAAGTGTGGAACCATAATATATATATAAAAAGATTTCATTTGTAAAGGATGACTTACATGACCATCAATATAGTGTACTATGACACAACTGTATCCCATTGTGGTTCGGGACATATCTATTTCCCATTGTTGACCCAAACACACTTGTTATGCATTGTGGATAAGGACACAATTGTTTCCCATTGTGGATCCTGAATTTCAAATTATTTCCTATCATTATCTCTTTAGATATAAATCATTACACAATTCATTGGGGAGAGATATTTTCCCCACCCGTCACATAAAACAATCATACAAACATGTTCTATAAGATAATAGATTTTCCATCAAATCATACCCCATACAAATATATGGGTTTCATAAAAATCCCATCCTAACACCTGAAATTAAATTGGTAACGTAAACATTTCATCACATCATAACCTGTAAAATAGATAGGTTTTGTAATCATTTCATCAAAGTATAACCCAAGAAAAGAAGTGGGTTTCAAAATCATATAACCCATAGAAGTACAACAGGCGTAATAAACATCATCCAATCAAATCATAAACCATTCAATAAATAATATGAGTGGTTTTATTGGAACATTTACCCAATAAATATTTTACTATATAAAATAATTCCATATTATATGAAATTGGATTTTTAAAAATCACATAGAGAGTTTCATATAGAAAATAATATTTCATTAAAAATAACTTCTAAAATAATATAAGATATTCAAAATTTATTTTCATAAAAGACATTTTAAACAATATAAATTATTCTTAAAATAATATAAAACATTTCTATAAATGATCCTTTCGTCATTGAATTTTTTTTTGAAACATAAAACCATTTTAGAACCATTTTCTTGGAATATGACCTTATATATATTCTGATATTAAATTTCTTTTAAAACACATATAGGAATCATGAAATCATTATCAAACACTTTTTACATGAATACATATAAGATAATCTTGAAAATCATTTAAAACACTTTATAAAAAAATTTAGAAATACTTTTCCTTTGTTTAAAACTTTTAAAAAAATTAATAACTAGAATATTAGGAAAATGTTTTATTTATGAAATGTGACCATCTAAACATTCAAAATAATCTTCAATGAAATGATAGTCATGATTGTGGGTACATTCTTACATTCCCAACATTTCTTTTAAATCGTAAAAAGTTTATAAAAGTTCATTCATCAGAAAAGGATTAGTATTGTAATGCCCCGACCCCAGTTACCCAGAGTAGGTGCATTATTACATATCATTGGCATGATCACAAGAATGATCAAATCTCGAAAGACCGATTGGTTTAGTAGCCTTGGAAAAACTAGATATATTCATAAAGGATTACATTACATCATAAAATGAAAACTACAATAATATAGTCTCCATATTCCACACTCATATCCCCACATACTATCCCTGCAGGTCATTCATAAATTACTTCTTCACATCCTGGAAAAAATAAAACATAGAAAAGGGGTGAGCTCAAATGACCAGTAAGGATAACAATATAGCAGGAAATTTCATGAATAAGAATAAACATTTAAGGCAATGTATAACATAAAACAAAAGCCTTTTAGACATGAAATTCAATATAGTATGGAAAAAATAAAATGAAATAATTCCATTTACTTATTCACATTGATATTTTACTAATCGAATAATCACATGCAATATCAATAACAACTTTCATAATGATGGAATGCATAATGCCAGGCTATCATAACCACATAGCCAAGGCCTTATGCCAAGACTAAAAATAAGATTTTTTCCAGGCCTTATGTCAAGACACTAGTTTGTCTCATGAGACCTACCGATGCATCGAGGAGCTATAGCGGGATCCACCCATCACATATTAAGTCCAATGCATTCCCATATGAAAAGGTTTAAACATAACATAAAAATTCGTATTAAAACTAGCATACAAAATGTCAATACTTTCACCATAAACTATGAATGGTATAAAAATAGCACATCCACAATCAAACATATCACAAAACCTTCAATACAATATATAAGTTTTGTATCATAATAATTCAACTTCAAATAATCGTAAAATCCATCAAATGATGTTGACATAGATGAAATCAAAACTTTTTTTAGAGAAATATATCTTTCTATTTTGAAATCATTTAAGTGTCATATATTTATAAAATAAAACATTTTCTTTGAATATATTCTTATAATCTTGTAAGGGAAGCTTCGACTATTTTATAACGGTGCAAAATAACCGCACCCGCCATATAAGTTAAAAAAACATTCTTACCTTAATTCTGTCAAAAAGGATTAAAAGCACCTTGTTTGGAAAACGACAGAAGGATTACTTTATAAAACTAGTATAAAAAAGTCAAAAAAGGGTATAAATGACTTTAACCCATATTCTTTTAAATAGTAAAATTGATTTCAAATACATTTTCATTAAACATGGATGTGGATGATAAATAGATCCCAGTAGATTATTACGTATAAACAACCTCGGATAATGAAGACATTGTGAAATAACCCTTACCTTGCACTTTTCCTTGGTTGGGGTAGGTTAACCTCTTGTATAATGGTGAAATAATTGTTATTAAATTATAAATGATTCATATACATTAATATGACATCATATATGATCTTTTAACATTGATTTGTTAATACTATCTTAGTATTATCATTGTTTCGGGTGTTAACTTACACATTTTCTTTTATATGTTTTGTTACGTAAGCAATGCTTGTAATGGATAGGTTGTATCTTAATCATATCCATAATGTTATCAAGTCCATATATACTATTATTAATCATGAAATGAGAATTATACTTGAATGGATACGATGGAAAATGAATCTCATCTCGTTCGTGGAGACGGTAGTCCTTACGTACGCACGAGCGACAATATCATTATTTTGATATTAAAATAATATATAATTGGATTTTATATCATATATACAGAATCATTATCATGTTACATTTATTATTCAAATGAATTAAATATCATTATTATACCCATCCAAATAATAATTTATTGAATAACAATTACACCACGGCGTGGGGACGGTAAGCCGTACGTACGCACGTATAGTGACATGTTATTAAAAGTATGGATAGAATACTGAATATGGTTGCACCATATTTATAATAAAATCACAGTATATATATGATACTGGAGTTATTATTTTATAATGGTAACAACAAAGGAAGAGGAAGCGGAAGAAGAAAGGAACTTGAAAAAGGGTGGTGAAACCATTACCTCTTCTTTGGGTTCTTCCTTTTGATTTGATCAAAAGGGATCCTTATGTTGGATTTATGACTAAATGAAGGCCTCTAGGATTAAGTGAGGGAAGTTGAGAGACTATTTGGGTAGATGTTGGCCGAACCAAAATGCTTTGAAGGTGTGAAATAATGATAATGGTGAGTGCCCTTTTATAAGAGGGGTGAGGGGTACCTTTGGAAAAGTTAGAAATATTATTTTATAATAAATTCATATTCGGTTTCTAATGGCTCAAAAGTTGATTATTTAAATTTTAATGTTGGTATGGGTTGAAAAACACTCAACCAATAGAATTTAGATATTTTTGAGTTACTATATTAACCTTATCTTTAAGTATTAACTCTTAGTTAATTAGTTACACTTTTACAATGTCTCTTTTTATTTTTCTATTATATGGTTAATAAACATACTATATACATCCAAGAGACCCCCAAGTGGTCCATTAATAATACCCCTATCATGATATAAGTCTCTTGGATGAACGTTAGATTTTTATGAATTTAAAATCAATTAATAATATACTATTTGTTTTTAAAACTCTTTTATGTCAATTTGACACTATTCAATAATTGATTTTTGTAAAACTGATAACAGAATGATTACTTAGAAAAAAGTTAATTAAATCATTCCTCACATGTCATATTAACTTATAAAATTAGTTTAATTCATATAAATTCTCAAATTATATTTATTTGGGTATCTACAATATCAATCATTTTAATTTTTCCCTATTATGGTAATTAATTCATCACCATTGTGTCATATATAAATTACATTATTTAATGTCAAAAAATTATAAATAAAATACCATTATGTTGGAAATATTATTAAATTTATAATGAAAATTTATAGTAGAAACTCCAACATATATAACCCTATTTAAAATTCTTTTTCTAAAAGATAAATGCTTGTGTAATTTTTGTATTCATTTCAACTTAATTAAAATAAAGTGTTCCTATCACTTACAAGTGGCACCATGGGGTCCCAAAGTCTACCCAAAGATTCCTATGGTCGAACGTGTATCAACCAATAAGGTTAGGACATGTTTTAAGTTAATTTTTTATTATTATAATATTATTTTTAACCCTCATTTACCGGATTTACCCTTTAACCATGGTAAATAAAATATTTACCGAAGTAATTATTCAAAAAGTATAAAAATAAAAGTTACCTATTTACACAATTTGAAAATCCTGATTCCAAATATGAAATCCATTTTTTCAAATTCAAAACACAGAAGTGGAAGAAATTAATTTAAAAATAATTCCCGCTGTCAAAAAAAAGCGTGTTTTTAAGATATAATAACTATCAAAAGATTGATACTTGTTTATGATAGGTTTAATTGTGAAATTATGTCCAATGACCAAAATTGTATTAAATGATAAAAATATATTCTAAATATAATTTAAAACCGGTAAAATTAATAATTTAACAATATAAATTATTTTGATTAAAAAAGTTGTTTTTAATTAATATTTAGTAATTTAAACTATTCATAAAAATATTAAACTTATCTGAAAAGTTCCAAAATTTAACCTTAGGCTATATTCGATACTCCAAATCCAAAAATGAAGTCCATTTTGAAATCTAAAATATATATAATTTCAAAAGGTAGGTATTACTATTCATAATGGCTAGTTTGATTAGTTATGGTGTGTTAGAACTCGGTGTTGCGTATAACACATGCTATCACATTATTCAAAGAGAAGCATACCGTAGAAGCTTGGGGTGTTACATTCTCCCCTCCTTCAAATAATTTCATCCTCAAAATTTCTAGAATATTACCACATGAAAATATTTAGGTGGTTCTTCATCATATGTTCCTCGGGTTCCCACATTGCCTCTTCCATCTTATAGTTTCTCCACAAGACTTTTACCAGATGTGTCGTCCTGTTTCTCAGTACTTGTTCTCTCGTATCAAGAATATTGACGGGCTCTTCGCAATAAGACAAATCGGCTTCCAGTTCTAATTCCTCCTAGGTGAGTACATGCATTGGGTCAGGCATGTATTTCCTCAATAGAGATACGTGGAACACATCATGAACTTTGTAGAGACTTGGCGTCATTGCCAATCGGTAAGCTACAACACCAATTCGTTCTAGAATTTCGAAAGGTCTGATGTACCTGGGACTCAATTTACCTTTCTTACAAAAACGTATGACTCCCTTCTATGGAGATACCTTTAGGAAAATATGATCACCGAAATGAAATTCCAAATCCTTCCTTCGATTATCGGCATAGCTCTTCTACCAACTTTAAGCTACTTTGATGTGATTTTGGATTACCATCACATTTTCCATCGTTTCCTCCACCAGTACTGGGCCTACAAGTTTTCTTTCACCAACGTCATCCACACAGGTTGGTGTGCGGCATCTCTTTCGGTATAACGCTTCATATGGTGCCATATGAATACTTGAATAGAAGCTATTGTTATAAGAAAATTCTACCAGAGGTAAATATTGATCCCACATACCCTGAAAGACAAGTGAGCAGGATCTCAACATATCTTCTAAGGTTTGAATAGTTCATTCTAATTGTCCATCTGTTTGAGGGTGGTAGGAAGTGCTCAAATTAAGTTCAGTATCCAAGGATTTTTTAAGACTTTTCCAGAATCTTGAAGTAAAACAGGGATCATGATCAGAAACAATCGATAGGGGTACTCCATGAAGTCTCACATCTTCATCAATGTATAGTCTTGCTAGATGTTCTAGTGGTAGATCTTCTCTTATAGAAAGAAAATGTGCTGACTTGGTAAGACAATCAACAATAACCCATATTGCATCGTTCCTTCTAGGAGTCTTTGGTAACCCCATGAAAAATTCCATCGTAATATTGTCCCATTTCCACTCTGGTATGGGAAGAGGTTGCATGGCTCCTCCAGGGTGTTGCCTTCCAGATTTCACTTGTTGACAAACCATACATCTTCTCACAAAATCTGCAATCTTCCTCTTCATATTGTCCCACCAAAAATGTTACTTCAAATATCTATATATTTTGGTGCTCCCAGGGTATATAGAGAAATTGGAACTATGAGAATCATCCAGCAATTTCCATTTTAGATCAGGTATATCGGGAACACAAAGTCTCTTCCCGAATTTCAAAATTACATCTTCATACACAAAGTCTCTCAATATCCCATCATTCATAGCATTAATAGTCTTTTTAAATTCTTCATCCTCGGTCTGAGAACTCTTAATCCATTCTAGTAAAGATGGTTTGGAAACCATTTGAAAAAGCATTGATGTCTCTCATTCCCTAGTTATTCCCATGTCCATCTTCAATAGATCCATCAAAATTGGATCCCATTCAATTATCATCACGTTCAAAACTCCATGGTCTTTTCTGCTCAAAGCATATTCCACCTTGTTTGCTTTCCCCGGGTGGTAGTGTATCGTGCAATCATAATACTTGAGTAATTCAAACCATCTCCTTTGCATCATGTTGAGTTCTTTTTGTGAGAAAATATACTTCAAACTCTTGTGATCAGTATAAATCTCACATTTTTCACCATAGAGGTAGTGCCTCCATATCTTCAAATCAAAGATCACTACTGATAACTCGAGATCATGAGTAGGATAGTTTTTTTCATTAATTTTCAACGATCGTGATGCATAGGCAATAACCCCATCATTATGCATAAGGACACAACCAAGTCCTTTCTTCGATGCATCACTATAAATAATGAACCCATCATTCCCCAATGGTAGAGTCAATATAGGATCATCGACTAATCTTTTCTTCAGTTCTTCGAAACATTATTCACACTCTATTGTCCAAACAAATTTGACCCCTTTACGTGTGAGCTTCGTTAATGGGTTAGACAACTGGGCAAAATTCTGGATGAAACGTCGATAATAACCTGCTAACCCAATAAAACTACGTACCTCAGTTATACTCGTCGGTGCTGGCCATTCTTGGATTGCCTTGGTCATAGAAGGATCAACAGAGATTCCATATTTAAAGACAATATGGCCAAGAAAAGAAATCTCATGAATCCAGAATTCACACTTGCTAAACTTCCCATATAATTCATGTCTTCTCAGAGTCTTTACGATAATGTGCAAGTGATTTTCATGATCTTCATAGCTTTTGGAGTATACCAAGATATCATCAATAAATACCACCAAAAATTCATGAAGATGCTCCTTGAAAAACTCTATTCATTAGATCTATGAATACAGAGGGTTCATTAGTCAATCCAAAAGGAATTACTGTAAACTCGTAATGCCCGTATCTGGTTCGAAATACTGTCTTCGGAATGTCTTCCTTCTTCACACACAACTGATGGTATCCAGATCGAAGGTCAATCTTTGAAAAGTATTGAGCTCCATGCAGTTGGTCAAATAAATCATCAATGCGAGGTAGGGGATACATGTCCTTTATTGTTATAGCATTGATCTCCCTGTAGTCGATACATAACCTCATAGATCCATCTTTTTTTTAACAAAAAGAATAGGGGCTCCCCATAGAGAAACACTAGTGCGAATAAATCCCTTATTACTCAATTCCTCTAGTTGTTTCTATAGTTCAACTAATTCTACAGTGGCCATTCTATAAGGGGTCTTCGATATAGGCCTTGATCCAGGAATTAAATAAATGGAAAACTCAACTTCATGTTCTGGAGGATGTCCAGGTAAATCTTCCAGAAATATATATACATATTCTTTCACAATAGGTACATCCTCTATTTGAACATTCCTTTCCTCACCCACAGTCATTTCATTCTCTTCCTCCACAATAATTGAATTTAGTTGAGCTACTGGGGGTGGATCTAGATAAGAATTAGGTGGTGACATTTCTTCTCTAAAGATAAGGTCGTCCTTTTCATCATCATCAAGAATCGTAACCTCTTTATTCTTACATTAAATCCTCACATCATAGTCTGAAATCCAGTCTATACCGAGGATTATATCAAACTCAATAATAGGTATGACGATGAGATCATCATATAAAGAACATTTATATGCTCTAATGGGGACTGATTCAAAAAACATTGTTGCAATGACACTTCCCTTAGGAGTTTGAATTGACAACTCCCTTGTTAAATCAAATTGGAAATATCTAATTTTCTTAGCAAACTGGGAAGATATGAAACAATGCGATGATCCAGAATCGAATAATTCATTTTCTAAATGTGAGGAAACCATTAAATTACCAACCACCACATCTTTCGGAGCTTCTACCTCAGTAGTAGTGATAGCATAAGCTTGGCCTTGATCCCTTGGACTTTTCTGAGGTAAGTTCTCCTGATGCTTAGGACAATCATTTGCATAATGCCCCATCTCCCTGTAATTGTAGCACTGATCATTGGTAGCTTCCTTCTTCCCCTTTCAATCACAATCTTGGTGGCATTTTTCACCACACTTGTAACAGACTCTCGTTCCCTTCAAGCAAGTACCGGGGTGTTTCTTACCACATTTCCCAAAGGATGGATATTCAATCTTTCCCTTGTTCCCCTTATTTCCATTCCCAGATTGATCAGCATGTCTCTTCTTCACTTACTTTGCTTTGAAGTCATTAGACTTAGAGAGTTCCTTTTCAGTCTTGATAGCACATGAGACAATGTCTTCATATGACGAGAAGGATTGTGAGACTAATTCTCGACGGAGAAATGGTTTTAACCCATCAAAGAAATGATCAATCTTACTTCTTGGGTTACGTATATAATCTCCAGCATACCTTGCTAACCTTGTAAAGTTAGCCTCATACTTTATGACATTCTCATCCTACTTTTGTCTTAGACTCAGAAATTTCCTTTCCATATCTGCTTGATGGTGACGAGGAAATTATTTTTCTAAAAACAGATCTTTAAACTCCATCCATTCCATATTTGATACTTCATCATCTTCCTTTGTGTTTTGAATCAATGACCACCATTGATTAGAATCTCTAGTGAGGCGGTAAACTGCCATGATAACTTTTTCCCTTTCACTACTCCCCAAAGCCTAAAATATTTTTTCTAGATAATTTATCTATTGCTCAGCTAATAAGGGATTTGTACTCCCATTGAATGATGGTGGTTGCTGCCTCATGAAGTGATCTAACATTGATCCTCCACGCTGTGGATCAGGGTACTCCATATGGGTAAGGTTATTATTCATAACCTAACTGATTTTTCCCAGTATGGTGATTAGATGATCGACACCAGTTGTATCAACAGCTCCACTATAATTATCTTGAGCAGGGGAGAAATCCCTACATGGAGTGTGTGCATTGATACATTTTCCATTTCTTCCACTATGCGCCATTTCTGAACAATGGCATAAACTAGATCAGTTTATGAATCAAAGTACAAAATTCCATACTTATAAAACACTTAACATAAATTGAACTATTTATGGATATAATCCTTAATAATAAAAAAAATTTCTTTGAAGATGTATATACTCATAAACCTTTCATAATGATTTATAAATAAAATGAGAGTTATCCTAAGCATATCCCCCGGGAGTGTCGTAACCAAGAGTGCAGCAAGGCCCGTTGTCGTGCACCAGTTCTCATTCGAGTCTAGCTCAAAGCAGTGTTTTCGAGTTTTACCCCTAGGTACATCTGTGCCAGAGCCACATCTACCTGCTCGTATCCAGGCAGGGATGTATTTCTCAGAAAACTCATAAAATCTCTACAATACCAAAATTCTAGGAAGTTATTCAATACTAATCCTCAAAGTCCATATTAGGTCTATGTTCTCTAATCAGAGTTTATCTAAATATAACTTCCAAAGTTTGTACTAAACTTCCTCTGATACCAACTCTAACGCCCTGACCCCAGTTACCCAGAGTCGGTGCATTATTACATAACATTGTCATGATCACAAGAAATATCAAATCTCGAAAGACCGATTGGTTTAGTAGCATTGGAAACACTAGATATATTCATAAAGTTTTACATTACATCATAAAAATGAAAACTACAACAATATAGTCTCCATATTCCACACTCATATCCCCACATACTATCCCTGTAGGTCATTCATAAATTACTTCTTCACATCCTGGGAAAAATAAAACATAGAAAAGGTGTGATCTCAATTGCCCAGTAAGGATAACAATAAAATGGAAACTTTTAAGAATAAGAATAAACATTTAAGGAATTGTATAACTTAAAACAAAAACAATTTAAACATGAACTTCAACGTAGTATGGAAAAAATAAAATGAAATAATTCCATTTACTTATTCACATGGATATTCTACTAGTCGAATATTCACATGAAATATCAATAACCACTTTCATAATGATGGAATGCATAATGCCAGACTATCATAACCACATACCCAAGGCCTCGTCCCAAGACTACAAATAAGATTTTTTCAAGGCCTTGTTCCAAGGCACTAGTTTGTCTCATGAGACCTACCGATGCATCGAGGAGATATAGCGGGCTGCACCCGTCACATATTAAGTCCAATGCATTCCCATATGAAAAGGTTTAAACATAACATAAACATTTGTATTAAAACTAGCATACTAAATGTCAATACTTTCACCATAAACTATGAATGGAATAAAAATAGCACATCCACAGTCAAACATATCACAAAACCTTAAATACAATATAGAGGTTTTTTATCATAATAAATCAACTTCAAATAAGCGTAAAATCCATCAACGGATGTTGACATATATGAAATCAAAACTTTTTTTAGAGAAATATATCTTTCTATTTTGAAATAATTTACGAGTCATAAATTTATAAAATAAAACATTTTCTTTGAAAATATTCATATAAGATTGTAAGGAAATCTTCGACGATTCTATAACGGTGAAAAATAACTGCACCTTCCGTATAAGTTAAAAATAACATTCTTACCTTAATTCTGTTGAAAAGGTTAAAAAGCACCATGTTTTGAAAACAACAGAAAGATTCCTTTATAAAACTCTATTAAAAAGTCAAACAAGGGTATAAATGACTTTAACCCATTTTATTTTAAATAGTAAAAATGTTTTGAAATATATTTTTAAGAAACATGGTTGTGGATGATAAAGAGATCCCAGTATATTATTACGTATAATCAACCTCGGATAATGAAGAGATTTTGAAATAACCCTTATATTTTACTTTTCCTTGGTTGGGGTAGGTTAACCTCCTGTATAATGGTGAAATAATTGTTATTAAATTATATAAGAATCATATACATTAATATGATATCATATATGATCTTTTAACATTGATTTGTTAATACTATCTTAGTATTATCGTTGTTTCGGGTGTTAACTTACTCGTTTTCTTTTATATGTTTTGTTACGTAAGACATGATTGTAATGGATAGGTTGTATCTTAATAATATCCAGAACAATATAAAGTCCTTAGATACTATTATTAATCATCAAATGAGAATTATACTTGAATTTATACGATGGAGAATGAATCTCATCGTGTTCGTGGAGACGGTAGACCGTACGTACGCACGAGCGACAATATCATTCTTTTGATATTAAAATAATATATAATTGGATGGTATATCATATATACAGAATAATTATCATGTTAAATTTATTATATACATTAATTACACATCATTATTATACACATCCAAATAATAATTTATTGAATGACAATTACACCACGACGTGTAGACGGTAAGCCGTACGTACGCACGTATGGTGACATGTTATTCAAAGGATGGATAGAATAATGAATATGTTTGAACCATATTTATAATAAAATCACAGTATATATATGATACTGGAGTTATTATTTTAGAATGGTATCAACAATGGAAGAGGAAGTGGACGAAGAAAGGAACTTGAAAAAAGGTGGTGAAATCATTACCTCTTCATTGGGTTCTTCCAATTGATTTGATCAAAAGGGCTCCTTAAGTTGGCTTTATGACTATAGGAAGGCCTCTAGGATTAATTTAGGGAATTTTAGAGAGTACTTGGGTAGAGGTCGGCCGAACCAAAAGGCTTTTAAGGTGTGAAGTAATGAGATGGGGGAGTGCCCTTTTATAAGAGGGGTGAGGGGCACCTTTGGAAAAGCTGGAAATATTAATTTATAATAAATTAATATTCGGTTTATAATGGCTCCAAAGTTGATTATTTAAAGGTTAAGGTGGTTATGGGTCTAAAACCACTCATCAAATATAATTTTGACAGGTTTGGGTTACTATATTAACCTTATCCTTAAGTCTTAGCTCTTAGTTAATTAGTTTCACTTTTACAATGTCTCGTTGTATTTTTATATTATATGGTTAATAAACTTACTATATACATCCGAGAGACCTCCAAGTGGTCCATTAATGATACACCTATCATTATATAAGTCTCTGGGCCGAACATTAGATTTTCAATAATTTAATATCAATTAATAATATACTATTTGTTTTAAAAACTCTTTTATGTCAATTTTGACACTATTCAATAATTGATTTTTTTTAAAATTCATAACAGAATGATTACTTTGAATACAGTTAATTAAATCATTCTTAACATGTCATATTAACCTATAAAATTAGTGTAATTCATTAAAAGTCAGATATTATATTTATTTGGGTATCTACAATATCAATCATTTCAATTTTTCACTATTAGGGTAATTACTGCATCACCATTGTGTCATATATAAATTAAATTATATAATGCCTAAAAATTATAAATAAAATACCATTATGTAGGAAAAATATTTATATCTCTAATGAATATTTATAGTCGAAAATATAACATATATAACCCTATTTAAAAATTGTTTTTCTAAAAGATATATGTTTGTTTCATTTTTGTATTCATTTTAACTTAATTAAAATAAAGTGTCCCTATCACATAAAAGTGGCACCATGGGGTCCCAAAATAGACCCAAAGATGCCTATGGTCGAACATGTATCAACCAATAAGGTTAGGACACGTTTTAGGGTAATTATGTATTATTATAATATTATCTTTTAACCCTTATTTACCGGATTTACCCTTTAACCATGGTAAATAAAATATTTACCGAAGTAATTATTCAAAATGTATAAAAATAAAGGTTACCTATTTAAAAAATTTTAAAATCCTGATTCCAAATATGGAATCCATTTTTCCAAATTCAAAACACAGAAGTGGCAGAAATTAATTTAAAATTAATTCCCGCTGTCAAAACAAAGAGTGTGTTTTTAAGATATAATAACTATCAAAAGATAGATACTTGTTTATGTTCGGTTTAATTGTTAAATTATGTCCAATGACCAACATTGTATTAAATGGTAAAATATATTCTAAATATACTTTAAAATCACTCAAATTAATAATTTATCAATTTAAATTATTTCGATTAAAAAAAGTTGTTTTTAATTAAAATTTTGTAATTTTCACTATTCATCTTAATATTAAAGTTATCCGAAAAGTACCAAAATTTCACCTTAGGATAAATTAGATACACCAAATCTAAAAATGATGTCCATTTTTAAATATAAATTATATATAATTTACAAAAAGTAGGTATTAATATTCATAACGGCAAGTTTGATTTGTTATGGTGTGTTAGAACTCGGTGTTGCGTACAACACACGCTATCACATTATTCAAAGAGAAGCGTATGGTTGAAGCTTGGGGTGTTAAAATATATTCCTTTTAAAACCAATATTTATTAAAAAGATAAAACATGGGTAAAAATAAAATTAAAACATAATAGTAAAATATTTTTCAAAACTCTTTCATAGAAAAAAATCCAAATAGTAAATATTTTTTATTGAACAGATAAATAAATATGGATTTAATTAAAAAAATTAGTAATTTTCATAAGTATAAAAGAGTGTAATAATGGTAACATTACATGAATATGTCATGAATAATTATAGTAAAAGAAATTTCTTGGGATTTCTTGTGATATGGATCATAATATGTCATCAATAGAAGAATAATCATAATCAATCTCAGTAAAAGATGAGATTGTAGCAATAAATTATTACCACTTTGGTAAGATTGATTAAAAATAAAAAAGAAAGAATAACATTACATGAAAATAAAAATATAATTAAAACAATTACATTACAAATATAAAATTTCAGTGGGTATTATATACACCACATTGAAAAATATAAGTTCATAACATGCTATTTATCTCAACGAAGGAAAATTGAGGCAAACTTTCTTTACCGATTTTGGTAAAATTTGAACCATAAACACAAAAAAATTGGGATCATTAAATAGATATGAAAATAACCATTACATAAATGATAATAATAGTATATCACATTCATGGTATTTATATACACCCCCAAAAATTAAAGAGAGGTGAAGAATTCATGTATCTCATATATATATAATGGTGAGATGAAATTCTTGTACTACTTCTGTAACTTTTGAATCATGAGATCCATTATAGAATATAATCGGTATAAAATTTTAATATCATGATATACAAGAATATAATTTTATAAAATTTCATATGAAATTATATATATTACAAAACAATAATAATTGGTGAATATAGCATATATCTCACAAGAAATAAATGTGAGATGAGAAAACCCTTACCTTATGTCTTGAATTTCATTAAACATATTAAAAACCTCTATATAATTAGTATATTTTTATTATAAATATACCAAATAACCAAATTATTATATATAATATGATATATGATTTTTTATGACTTTATATTAGAAATTTATTATCAATTCCATGTTAATGTTTCATTTTGTGTAATATCCGCTTTTTCGTATATGTTTTGACTTGTTATTCCTTAACCTCCCACATAGACCATTAATTAAATATTTAAATATTTTAAAACATTATGTAAATATAATATATATTCATTATATAAGAATTTAAAATATTCAATAAAATATAGAGATTTTAAATGGAATAATCCATTCATTGAGTCAGTAGGTCGTACGTACGCCTAAACACAGTTTCAATTTTATTATCGTACTAAAAGAAATTAAGTAAATTAAATATTTCTTTATATATATTTATATATCATCCTTCACATATAATTAATATTTCATATATATAATATATTTTTACATAACTAATCCTTAGTAAATTCCATGTAATGTTTGAACAAATCAAATCGCTTTGAGGAGGCAGTAGTCTACACATCCACAAACCAAGTTATCATATTTTCAAAAAATGGAAATTATAAAGGTATGTAATATATAATAGATAATAAATAATAAATAAATCTTAAATATCATATATATAATATAAAAAATTACTTCTATTATAATTCCCAATCATAAGTGGTGGTAATGGAAAAGCAAGTGACATCGTTTCATAAGGAGGTAGTCTATCGTACAAAAGAACAATATGTTTGTTACCCAATTGATGGAAGTGTGTATAGATTTTGGAATAATATATTGATTAAAAATATAACATTATTTTTATGGTAATTATGTTATATATATAGTCATCTAATAATAATAATTTAATTTTTGTAGAAATAAATAACATAAAAATGCAGGCAAAAGAATGTCTCCCCTTTTTTAGGAAATGATTTTTTGTTTTCCCCAAAGGGATTTTGTTGATGTATTTTCTCTAAAATATTGGCTTCTAGGATTCAATTGGGGTTTCGGGTAGATTATTTGGTTAGGATTTTTGTGATGAAAATGGATCTAGAGGTGTGAATATGTGAGGGGGTGAGTTCCATTTTATAATAAAGGAGTAGTGGAATTCTTATAAATATAAATAGGTAAACACTATTGAGATGCCTACCATATTTCATGTGCCTCCAATAATTTTTAATTTTATAGAAAATCTAGGTTATGATATAAATATGGACATAAAATTGCTTCTGGACATGATTTTAGGGTATTTTCCCCCATAAATTATAGATTAAACACCAAGTAAACTCGTGTTTACCATAATGATATAAATTAATTTTAATATCATTTTACAAATATTAAATAAAAAAAGTTCAACTTATTATAAATTATATATCATGTTAATTATAAATATTTAATACATTTTTTCAAATTATAGACACATAAGTTTCTGAAATTAATTTTAAAAAATAATATCATATAAGTGACGACACAACGAGTTTTAAAAGTTTAAATTTATTAATGTTTGAATTGTTTTTATACCCAATTTCAACATAAAATTTATTAAAAAATCCTAAGTTTGTTTAAATTATATATAATTTAACTGAAAATACTTTTAATTATTTTAAAATATATTGTAACTATATAAATAAATTATATGAAAAATAGTTTCAATTAAAATTCATGGTTTTAACTATTCATTAGAAAATGAAAATCCTCAAAAAAATACACAGAATTAATCATATGTAATTAATGATATTTATATTTTTCAAATGAATATTATTTGTACAATAAATAAAAAAATATATTTAAAAATGTTATTCCATTAAAATATGTCAAAAATATCATATCGAAACATATATCTTTATGCATAAAATTGGATTTGTTATTAAATATTATCTAGAAAACACATATGATAAACATTAAATAGTTTAGTGAATATAATATATAATAACATAAGTAAAATAATATATAAAAATTATTTTAAATATATATTTGAGGTTAAACATAATTTATTTCATAAATATAGTTTTCCAGTAAAAGATTTTTGATTTTTTTTAAAAGGTTTTATTTTATTTTATAGTTATGTTTTAACCAAATAATTATACTAAAATATATATGTAAACCATATTTTTAAATTTTTAATAATAACATTAATTAATTCCATTCCAATGTCTAGGTGAAAACAATAATTATTTTTTAATAGTATATTGTAGTTTAGTGAAACTAGATCTTGTGGATAACGCCAGCTATCAAAGAGAACTGGTATTGTGTTTAACAAAAGAAAACAATAGCGGTTACTATAGTAAAAAGATAATATTATAGTAGAATTTAATGTATTATTTACATGGTGGTGCGTATAATTAAAAGAAAATATAGAGATTTAATATAAAAAAATTTATATTCAAGGTTGTGTAAAATGAAAAATACATCCCAGATTAAATTAATTTGAATAAAATATTTCACAAAATCCTCAGATTTATAGAGGGATTGTAAAAATTTTGTTCTAGGTGATAATTTTACAGATTCCCACAATAAACCTAGAGAAACGTTTATCTTCCATAGATTTCATCATAATCTAGTTATAAAGACTCAAAATGTTGCCTTTTGGATTTCATAAAATAGTACCAAAATTTCAAAGTATAAACTTACCATAAATTGATCACCCTACCCTATACTAACATGAATTTGTGTCCTAAAGTATATTTCAATTACTAGATACACATCAAAGACCAATGTTTCTAACTAAATTGGATTGGCCTATCTTTCCCAACAGGTCTAGTGGAAGCGGCACTCCCTATGAGAATCCTAGCTAAATATAATCCATATTTTTATATGTTTTGAATAAATATTTTTAGTAATTACATAATATAGAGTGTAGATAGAGTTAGAAGTATAAACACAATTGACAAAACTTATTTTAACTCCCAATGAAAAATATGATCTTATAGTTTTTTAGTTGTATGGTAATTTAGGAAAAAAATAATTCAAAGTGATGAAAGTGGAGGGATCTAGGAGAGAAAGTTATTCCTTGGTAATTCATATGAAATGATTTCTTCATATATCTTATATGGTCTTCAATATATCTTGTCGGACTGTCTATATATGATTTAGATATTGATATGCTTCTCTTATCATAATTGATTCATTGACAGATTCAATTATAATATTCTTGTATAGCATTATTGTACCCTATAAGGACCTCCTTCTCCCCTTGATAAATATGATGATATAATTTAAAAAAACTAAGGTGAGAAATGCCATGAATGTTTCTCTAGCCTCTGAATCATAAATTCCTTCTATCCTAAATATAGTTCTAAATTAGTTAAATAATGGAGTCTTCACCCATAATGAAAATATACTTGGAGAAATCGTATCTCATAGTATTAGACCATGCACTAACTTGAAGATGTCCCAAATTTTACCCATGACATTAATTGAAATCCCTGGTGACCTATAACATGAGAAGATTAATTTATATAGAAAATTTTATAAATCCATACACACCATCACCTTCAAAATGAAAATTCATTCATTCCATTCATAGGTCTTCTCCACGTCATGTTTTATTGAAATGTTATATCCATAGGTCTTCTTGCAAATTTCTTCGATCAACTCTTGGTCTAGAGCTATAGATTCTTGGGGTACCTCCCATTTATAAAGGCATGTTGTTCCTTTATAAACCACTCATAAAGGTTCATTGAGAGTCTTTTATTTAGAACAATATCTATGAACATGTATAAAAAATTTAACACAGAAATTAGTGTATAAATATTAATGGAAGAGAGGAACATCACATTGTGTATCAGAATGAACGAAGTTGTATTATCCAATCATGGTAGGTTACCTCCATATAATAATTCAAAACAAATGATCTTATGCTCATGTATAATTTGTTATAAAATGAAACATAAAAAGACAAATGAACGCCCATACTCTCCTAGGGAGATGGCTTGGTTGTGGGAGACCATAGTATACCAAATCTCCCCATCAGAAGGAACTCTAAAAAACTCTAGGTTTATAGCATAGAACACCACTGTGTGGATGGGAAGCCATATTATGGAATTACCTCTTGGTCACCCATTTTTACCCCTATAATAGAACTTGCAAGAATGTTTTTGAAATGATCCCCAACCAGGCCTCCAACCAAATTAATTTTGATAAAAATGGATCTATCCTCAAGATGAATGTTGAGGGAAACCACCCATTTCGTTTATTTAGTACATTCATGAAAGAAAGAAATGTTCTTTTCTCTTTCATAAAACCATATTTTCATATACTTACCATGGTAATGAATTCATGTTCCAATTCTATGCTTGAATGATATTTATTCATGTTAAAATGTTATTTGAACACATCAGCGTTGTAGCCTATTTCCAAAATACACTAAACATGTTCAACATCACACTCGATAGAAGCTAAATTTGTAAATCTCATATGTTGATTCTTGATCCATGTATATAGGTTATCATTGATCCAAAAAAATATTTCTATGAATATCAAACCATTATGTATCTTACATGGGATTGTTAGATAAGGAATTCACAACACATTGAAAGTCTAGATCTATATAAAATTATTTAGAGAAGAACTTTTTAGGTTTTCTTCCTCTTGGAAAATTTATATTCAGCAGTGGAGAGTGGTTTCATAGTGCCTAGTCGTGGTGAGTGACACGAGTATTTAGATAAGAATATACGGAATGAATGTTGCAAAGAAAACTATCGATCATACATAATCTTTGGTAGACACTATTATGATTATTATGCCTTGTAAACATGCCTTTAATGAACCTTAAGACCATTAGACTATTCCGAGATGAAAAATAAGAGATGTTGTGTATCCCATTAATTGGGGAAATCCCTCCACCCATATTCTTTTATGTATCCTTGATCTGATTGAATCACCCTCATATCATCCCTGACATTATTCTTGGATTTAGTCTCCTAGGGCCATGTCACTTGAGATATCTAGAACTCGGGTCACATTTGGCATAAATAGAGGATAAAAAACGTTTCCTTCCTATCAATATCCTTAACCATAATTGTTTTCTCAGAGAAAACTATAATATTGAATGATATAAAAAATTTCCAAAACATCCATATATGATAGTTAATGGGTTTTCAAGATAGATGTGACACATACCCATACATTGAGATAAAATAGAAACATTAAGGGGGGAATGTTTGGGTTTGAGAACCATAGTAAGAGAGGTTTTGTTTTAGAATATTACATTTGGTATGAAGCCCCTCTTCAACCATTCTCTTATACCATGGTCATTATAAATAATTAACAAGATCATTTGAAGAGAGTTCACCTAGTTTTTCATCCATGGTGTTGCACATATTCTAGTATGATGTGATGGGAATGTGGTGGATTGCTTGGATAGATATATGGTGTAACATCTAGTGGGAAGATATGATTGGAAGGAAGAGGGAAGGAATAATTATATTAATCATGTGAAAATGAACTATTGTAGTTTGTGGTGCAGATTGGAGAGTGTGTTGACGAACTTCAAATAGTGTGGTTGAAGGATTTGGGATCAATGCTGATGGAAAACATGGTGTACTTGGATAGATTTGAAGGGAGATCCAAAGAACAACCCGAGGTGTATTTCCATCTAGTTGGGAGTGTCATTAAAGAAGAAACCATTAGGACACCCTTCGTTGCATGCGAGAGGATTCCACTATGAGCCACTTACTTGAGCTACACTCCACTTTCCTGAAATGGTGACACTATATTGGGATTGAATAGAAATAGCACCCTGCACTAGTTAGCTTAGGGATAGGGAATAATATATTCACTACAAAAAATGGCCTTAAACAGTACCACACTTTAATAGTGCTCAAATGTTTGGTAAAGGGTGATTTTAATAGCATGAAAAAAGTGATTTTAAAAGTAACATTTTATGAGCATTTATTAATTCCAATATTGGTACCCCTTTATCAGTGATTTGTGTTATCAGTGCTATAGGGACCCCCTTTATCAGTGCGTTCATATGAGAACTCATAAAGACCCACCTTTTTCATTTCTTTTTTCCTAGTGATAATAAAGGTCATATTTCAAAAAAATATTCCATTAAAAATAATATATTAGTATACATATAAATTGATATTGGTATAAATATACTATAAATTTTGTAAATATGTATTAGATAATGCTAAATAAAGGTTTTCACTTAATATATAAGAAAATTAATGAAACCAAATTATAAAATAATTATTCATTTAATTAATAATTTTAATCTTATTATCAATTTAGAGTAATTTAATAACTATTTTAAGATAATAATAATAATAAATTTCATAAAAGATATAAAATCTGTTGAAACAGAATTCAAACATCAATTGATCATATCTTTTGATCCATGTGTCCATTTAGACACTAGCACATATCAAATCAAAGCCTGCGATAATATCTAAAACCTAATGATAGTGGGGAAACCTATGTCATAATTAATAATGAAAAAAATCCTAAATGGCCTTTGAAACTAATTTTTTATTAAGGGTACCGAATTTTTTTGAAATTTGATAGATTGTCAGGCTCATTTAATGGGTACTCTTTTCCCTTTTTTAGTGGGGACTAAATTTATTCCTAGGGATAATTTTCATATTGATTATATGGCATTGAAATTTTATTTTTTTCACTATGTATTGTTATTTATAATCAAATATATAACAATATAGACCTATTTTTTATATATTCATACATTAAAATTAAATATTACAAATAAATAACAAAACATGTTAACTTATAAAATATATTTCTCAATATATAAATATTATCTAAGAAACAAATATCCATTTTTCAAAATATAAATGTATGAATATTTATATATATACAAATGTTTATCTAATACATATATATATATAGATATATATATATATATGCATGTGTATTGGTGAACAAATATACATTTATCTATATATTATAATATATGTGTATAAATATTTATATATAATATATGTAAATAAATATAAATATTTATAATTTCTTTATATATGAACATATATATATATATATATGTTTCTATGTATTTATAAACACACACATACACAAACACAAACAAGTATTTATACATATATATATATGTTGATAAAAATATATATAAACATTTTGATATATCATAGAATATTAAAAAAAAGGTGAGTGGAAGAGTCACGGGAGTATGAGGAAGAGGTGTTAGGTTCATAAACTAGAAACATCAAGTGTGTTTAAAAAGGTGAGTAGGTGCCTAGAACTATTAAAAAGGGGAGGTTAAAGATATAAATGACGGTGATGGAGGATATCATTTCTATAAGGGTGTCCAGAACTAATAAAAGGGGTTTTTCCAAACTACATTTTTATGTGAATAAATTTATTTTTAAAAATATCTTATTTGACATTTATCTATTCAATTTTTTTTCACTGATAAATGTGGTATTTTATACTTTCTAATAAAGTTCTTATTAATGACCCTTTTATCATCAATTTTTGGTATAATTGAAAAAATACCCCTTTTATCTGCATTATATTTAGTACTGATAAAAGGAAATCATATTCAGGGGACGATGTATTTGAAAAGAGAGTTGTGTAAGTGTTGATGCAATCAGAAGTGTTGGTTGGGGAAGAAATGTTGGAGTCAGATTAACGTTCAACTCCCTATAATGATGATCTCCCACCACTAGATAAGGAAACTAACTATTGATCCTCTAATACAATCGGTCACTAATGTCTATATTCGGATTTTATTTGTGTAGGTATATAATATTAGGCATAGAAGTAAGGAAATTGGGGGTAAGATAGAGGTTTCATCCGTTATCTGTCACCTTCAATCGGTAGTAGGAGCTGAGATGGCAGGAGGCCGTGATAGGTTATAGGTGATGCATATCTGCATGAATGGAGTTTCTCATACAATAAGATATTATTTATTAGAGAAAATTAACTCTCTAATGGATTCCCAAATTTTATGGAGGAATTCATGGTTGAGGATTGGAAGGATAAGACCAGGAACCATGACTCAAACCAATGCCTGAGGGGATTCACATCCATAACGGATCTCTATGGTCCAATAGAAATGAGAACATCACCATAGAGTGAGATATATTGGGAGAAAATCACATGCCTTAATGAATTATTTAGTAAAGATGAGGATTACACAGAATGACCTTCGGCTAATAACTGTCAATATCAGCCGAGATTCCAAAACCCAGAAACCCAAAACCACTAGAACATCTTGAGAGATGGGGTTTTCACATCAAAATAAACTATGTGAGTCCACCTGTGGATATAAGAGGCCTCCTAAGAGAATAAGGATAGAATGTGGGTGATTGAGGACCAATCCACTTGGACTTGGTTAAATGGAGGAAGTGGTGTTTCTTGGATCTAGGGAAATGTTGGTGGTCTTAGGGGGCACGGTCAAATTAGAGGGTGACATATTTGATGGAAGTTCTAGAAGCTGTTGCTGAATCAGATCAACCATATAAAGTATCCAGTACATAGTGTAGATCATTTGAAGTGGGTTAATCCATAACATATGACAACATGTAGATAGGAACTACCACTACATGATATTTTATATATGATACAATGGTCAGATAGAATTAAAACAACGGTGGTAAGTTCATCACATTAAAGTACACAACAATAGGTAAGTATATCCTTCCATTTGATAATTGATTTAATATGAAAAGGATATTCTTTCAAGAAGTGTTCCCATGATCTTTTAAATGTGTTTTTATCCATAACAATATACATTGATATTTCTTGTGGTTGACTTTGTAAATGATCAAATGACATAATCATTATAAATTATCTACCTTGTTTAAAACTATGATGATGAAGTATTGAGGAAACTCATTTTCTATTCCATAGGATATAATATGATGAAATGAAATATGTTTTCAATATCCTATACCAAAAATATTAATGCGGTATGATTATGATATGTGTGGGTTTTTTGATAATCATGAAATGAATTGTAAAATAAATAATGTATTATAAGATCAAATTGTATCAATGTAGTTTACTAGTGACCACTAGAAGGCACACATGGGGTTATCCTAAGCCCAAAAATGGTACCCAAGGGTTATCTAAAGCACAATGAAGGTAAATTGATGATTATCCCATGCCTAATAGGTGGTGAAACTTTTGGTCAGTATCCTTGACATAATATTTATAGGATTATAATTATGACAAGAATTTTATGAAAATCTATTTGAAATGCTATGATTATTATGATATGATCTCATGGTGTTTATTAAATTATTATTAAATGATTCAAAATTAAAAAATTTCCCCATTCCTTATTATATAAATATGAGCAATGAAATTTTTAGTATAATTCTCAAATGGTAACCAATACAATCAAACCCTTATGGTCATATGATTCTTGTATATAATCATTGAATGATATATCCCTTTTTCAGCCACACTGAGCATCTGATCTCACCCATACATATGTTTCATTTACCTAGTTTATGAAGATTGATTTTAAGTTGGTTATTTTTAAGGACTATACTATTTTATATTTATTTTGTTGGAGATATTGAATATCATTCATGAAATAATATTATCATATATTTATTTTTCAAAGTCACTAAACCATTATAGTCTTAAAGTGTGTATTATTATGGTTCCATCCTATGGAAAATATTTTGTGAATGGATAGACATAGAGCTCCATCTCATTAGGTACGTTTCATTTTCCATTCATTAAAATCTGGATAAAAAATTTATTTTGGCTGAGAATCTTTCGAGTCAATAGTCTGGATAAACCATCATGGTGTCCTCTTTACCACCCAAAACATGTCATTTTTAAGGAATTAGATATATTTTTGGGTCATTTTTATTTAGATGAGATCATTCCATCAATTTTCAGGATGCTTCCATGAAAATATGTGCCCTCAAATGTATATATTCAAACCAAATCATGTGTACATAGTCCTCTAGGATGGGGAATCTGTATCAGGGTGGTGGATGATTTTTTACTACTCTCTCACTCATTTTTATTCATAATTACATCATTAAGAGAATTTGTTATTCATTCATAGAATATCGTACCTCGATTTGATGGTTTATCCAACAATTGTTTTTTATAATGAATTTTTTATCTTTCTCTGAAGGGTGAATTTCAAGTTTTATCATTTTAGTTGAGTTCAGTTAATACTATAGAGGTTGATGCTTCTACTTATTTTTATTCTTCCAACCTATTGGCTCATCAAACAAATCCTGAGTTTGGTTCCCTCTATTAGAATAATCAAAATTCAAATAAACTAACTTATTTATATTATGTTCTTCATAAGAATAGGTTATAATCATTCTTAGTTGAATGGTTTCCTTTTTATCTCCTAGAAAAAAATTGAATGATCCATCTCTATGGTATGGTTGTTGAGTTTCGCCCGTTTTTTTCTTCGAGATGAAAAAGTTTACACCCATATCATTTGGGAGGTTCAAAAATCCCCATTTTAAACAAATTTAATATTCTTTATGACCTGTCAACAATACACTAATAATTTGATGATCTAATTCATTAAATTAATGCATTGTTTTCTCCTCTCACCATAGTCTAAACATGATCCTGATCTAAATGTTAGTCTGAATTACATTATGTAAGATTCTGACTTTTTATATAGATCTATCCAAAAAATTTACATGTATTAATTTTCCTAATTTTGTCTATAACGTTTTTAAGAAATGTATTGGGTGTCTCAGGGTAAAAAAATGGATGTTTCTTTGGTTCATTGGGATGTACACGGTAGGTGTTTTGTTTTAAAAAAACATGCTCTCTACCCTAAAAACATTGGAACTCCATATAAAGGGGTATTTAATAGTTGGTTCATATTTTTTCAAACTAAGTTACCTCATAAGAGTAATTATGAGTCCTCCATAAGAGTGGAACATGATTGGGGTTAACAGTTTGGAAAATCATATTCCCCTGACTGGGAAAACATGTTTATTGGATTTAATTTTTTAAAAAATAGTTTTAAAATTCTTGAAATAGAAATAATTATCCATAATTTAAAAAAACAATAATTTTTTTTTCCTATAATATATAGAGGATCCTAGTTGGATTCTAATGGATTATGAACTCTCTTTATAGAGAATTCATGATCTGTTTGAAAGATGTACAGATCTTACTGTAAGAGATCACATCCCCATTAGTTTCTCTCTCTTTACCTAACTCATATTTATCTCTTATTTTGAAGCTATGTTTTTTTTATCATTTTTAATTCATAATCTAATATTTCAAATATCTAATCTAATTATCTTTGATCTAGGTTTTTATATCTAGATCTCATTCTTCATTGTGCAATTGAACTTCCCACTTCGATTTATAGATTTTTGTTGGTGGGTTATGAGCAAACATTTTGAGGTATGTGGTCTAAAAATCAATTAATATATAGTTTATTTACGTACATATATTTAATTGTGCAATATAAATATCCTTGATTGGGAGATTTTATATATAATTGAATTGATTAAATTAAATTTCCATTTTTTAATGCGCTTAGTTGATTTTGGGGGAATTGAAATTTGATCATTTGATATTAGGAAATTTATGGGATATTGGTGTTATAGAGAAAGTCAATTTATGGTATTGTGGAATTATGTAATTAATAATAAATTTCATTATTTGGTTAATTTGAATTAATTGAGTTTTGTGTTAACCTTTATGAGTTAGTGGGTTTTGATTTAATGTTGATTACATGGATTAATGGTGAATTTTTTGTATTATTCCATGTTTTTTAAGTGAATAATTATGATTTATTTGATAATTTAAATAGTATATAATAATGTTAAATTTTTTATAGATGGATAATTCTAATTAACCTCATTAAATGTGATATCTGTATTGTATGTGATTTGTTGATATGTGGGGTGTGGGTACATTCTGATGCTTCAAATGACCATAGTGTTCTATTCATGAATTTATAGACTCAAATTCATGAATATGATTATTATTTTTTTTGATGGGGACTGATGAACCATATACCCATGGGGTTTTGGATTCATACTAATTCTCGAAATACCCATGGGGTACTAGACACAATGTTCTACACCCATGTGAATGGCATTAGAATTTTGTTTAAAATGGAATCTATATGAACTAGAATTAAATGGATATTGAAAGTCAAAGTGTCAATGAATTTTTATTCTATGTGTGATATGTGATATAGCATGGGGATCGTTAAGACACTGATACAGGCTGAAGCATGAATTTATTGGTTGGGATTCTTCGTAAACCCAGTAAATTATGTGGTTATATTACAAATAATGAAATTTGATAACTATTTCATTAATGAATTGTAATGTATTATTTATAGTATTTTATACATTTGTATTGAATGGATGTCTTTTACATATTATTAGTGGTGGAATAATAAGTTGGAGTGACACCCTACTCATGTTTCCTAATCAGTACCAAAATGGACTTAATGTTTGCAAGGAAGGATAAGTGAAAGAACCCTATGTTTGATTGTTGAGTAGAGATGGATCTTTTAAGAGGGAACCATACTTTGTGTTGAGAGATTCGTAGGATTTTAAGTGTGAATTAATTCAAATATTTTTTAAAACATGACAAATACATGGCATAACATATCTATAATTTTTTATTCAGATAATGTATTCTTGGTTTAGTCACCATGTGATATTAAATGTTTCTAGATATTGATTATATCATATGGTTAATCATATTTATTATTGATGTTTTGTTTCATGATAAATAGATTATAATCTCCCCATGGTATCTATATTAGATCCATGCTGTTAGTCGGCATCCTTTGGAATATGGAGATGTTCTCTTGCGATGTGTTTGGAATTGTAGAGATATGCCTCTCCGATGATACTTATTGAGAGAATGGTATGAGGTTATTGATTGAGGTGATCCATAAAATGTGGAACATAAGACTAAAATTGTTTTTATTGAAGAAGTATGAGGATTTTTCAATGATAATTTTTTTGGATCATCCAAATTATCTAAGGAGACATAGGGAAGGTTGTGAAGAGTATGTCTGACTTGACGTATGAGTTTCAACTGCATAACCCTCCATATTATACTAGAGATGGTGGACCGGAGGTATCTGAGTTCTAGATTGAGACTATATAGATGATACATGACCATTTATATACGTATGTTGAAAATAGATCCATTATGGAAGCTTATATGTTGTTAGGATCGTCAAAGCCATGGTGGGATATCCACGCGAGCTTTGTATGGTCAGTTAATTGGAAACTAGGAGAGATCACAACTCATGTGACATGTCTATTACTAAATAATTGGGGTGCATAGAGTGACATCATTACAAAAATAGTGTAAGGTTCTAGGATTTGTTTTATGATTAAATATCAAGGCTCCCACCTGAGAGAGATATGGAATTTAAAATTGACCTTATGCTAGGGGAAAAGCCAGTTTTTATTCAACCTTACACAGTGAAACCAACATGGATTCAATATCACAAGACTCAACTAGAATTTTTTATGGATAGGGTATTTTTCCATATGAGTACATCACATTGAGGATTACCTATTTTTTGCAAACAATGAAGATGCGATTTTTTGATTTTCTGTTAATTACCAGAAACTGAACAAGATTAAACTGAATATATGGTATCCACTTCCATGTATCAATGCTTAATTGACCATCCCATATGTTCTTTTATTTTCTCTAAGATTAAATTTAGAATAGGTTATCATCAGACAAGATTCCAAACTTCTGATATACATCATACTTCATTCATAAGCGAGCATGAGCTTTAAAAGTTCACCTTGATTCAATTTTGTCATATGAATTCTCTTGTAGTGTTTCTATCCTTGATGAATAGAATATTAAACCCATAATTGGATTGGTTTGTGGTGTTATTTGTGGATAACATATTTGGGTACACCAAAACACATAATTTTTTTGTTAAAATAAGTGGACATCATCCTTGTTACATTTAAAGAGTATTAGTTGTACAAAAATCTATTAAAGATTCAATTCTAGATCGATCTGGTACATTTTATGGGTAACATCAACTTGGAAAAAGGCATGTTAATTAGTTGATAGAATATTCATGTAGTTGTTTCTTGGAGAATCCTAATAATATTTTTCATGTACACAATTTTTTGGTGTAACTATGATATTATAAGAGGTTATTCAAAGAATTATACCACATGGAAGCACCAATTTGGGTCTTAAAAAATAAAGGCGTAAATTTTGAATGGTATGGATCAAATGAGACTATATTCTAGGAGTTGAAGAGGAATTTTAAAACCACACTTATAATGATCCTACTAGATATAGGTGAGGAGTATACAATGTTTTCTAAGGCTTAGGGATAGGGATGAGAGAATTTTGTATTCAAGGGGATCGAGTTATGCCATATTGTTCATGAAAATTGAGGGAACGTAAATATAATTTGCATATGCTTCACCTCGAGTAAGAGGTAGTTTTTTGAGATTTTATTATTTCGAAGCATTATCTATTGGGTGAAAATTTCTCTGAGTAAACTGATCATAAGATAATAAAGTACATATTTTTACAATTAGATATGACTCTATGTTATTATATATGGGTTGAATATTTGTTGTAATTCTACATTGATCTAGCATATATTCTTATGAAGGAAAAAATATTGTAGATTCTTTAAGCCGAAAAACCAAAACTCAGGAAGTTCAAGAGTCTAGTTCTTCATGGAAGATGATTACATTACCGGATGAGATATATGTTTTGGTTTAGGAGGACATGGATAAGTTGACACTTGTAATAGTTTCAGAGAAGTATTAACATTTCTGCTGGATCTGGGAGAGTTAGTATGAGGATCTAGAATTAATGTCCTAATGGGAATGTCGTGACTCTGGGGATTCACATTGAAATTATACCATAGATGAGGATGAGATCATTTATGTTATAAATCTATGTGTTCTGCTTCGGAGAATGCGGGAGGAGCTGATGTGTGAATTTGAGGCCTCAAACTAGGAAATTCATCTAAGTTTGACCAAAATATATAACAACCTACATCAATCGTATTTGTTGTTGGGCCTGAAAAGTGATATTTCATGGTTATCAACATGATTCTACACTTTTTTATAGTTTAATTCATAGCATCAATGACCATGTGTTTTTCTATAGCCATTTACCATTTTGGAGTTGATGTGGGGTGACTTTACCTTGGATTTCATAGTGGTTCTCCTTTGGATTCCTCTAAAGAATGAATGTTTTTGGGTGATTTTTGTCTGACTGATGAATATCGCGTAATTCATTATAATGTGACAGACTTTATTAGTGGATTATTTGCGAGATATGTGTGTTTTAGAAATATTCCATCTATACGGGATTCCATAGAGTATTGATTCAAACTGTGACTCATTTTTCACTTTATACTTCAGTAAAGGCTTGATGAAGGTGCTCTATAAATGGTTTTACTGTGTAATGAATTCCACCCACTATTGTATGGCAGTATGAGCATACTATTACAGTGTTTGAGAAAAATCTATGAGTATTTGTTCTAGACTATGGTGGGTCTTAGGAGAAGGAACTATCACTTTTGGAGTTCTCCTACAAAAATATGCAATCCGAAACTATTCATATAGAACAATATGTGGAACTCTATGATATGAAATATAGATAAACTCTATGGTTCATAGAGGTAGTTGAATCCAATAAATTGGGGAGAAGTCTCATTCAAGTTACATCAGAGCATGTTTAGCTAATTCATAAGTGTACGGATACAGATCATAGTAGAAAGATATCATATGTTGATAGATATTGATGACTCTTTATGTTTACAATGGTTGATCATGTGTTACTTTAGTTGTCACATATACTGGGTTACCATAAGATTATGAGGTAGGGAATGTTGGTTCCATTGTTGGTTGGTCCTTTTGATTTTATGAAGAGAATCAGTATATTGGCATACCTATTGGATCTTCCATAGAGGTACAATGCTATGCATGATGTTTTTCATGTGTCATAACTTTTGTTGTATCACCCAGAACCTTATCAAGTGATCGATGTGGATGATGTTGAGAATATGATAGATGCACCCTATGTGGAGAATCCTTGATGTGTGTTGGATCATAGTAAAAAAAATTAGTGAAATACCATTCCAATAGTTTGTTTATTGTGGAAACACGGGCGTGTGTGGTAGGAAATATGCGAGAGGGAAGTGGATATGTGGTCTCATTGGCCTGATATTTTTACCTAGTAATCCTATAGATTTGTGGGAATACAACATGAGAATGAGCTTTTATAAGGTGGGAGATTTTCCCATTGGACATGTAGTCTCATTGGCCTCATATTTTCTAGTTATATCTCTATAATTTGTATAGGTAATATTTTGCTTTATTTGTAATATTTTAGTTGAGTCGCGTATTTTGTGTGTATTTTTTCTAAATTGGATGTTTATGGTGGGGTTTTGGGATGTTCACAGATAGGACATGATTTTCCCAAACCATGTGCACTGCCCTAGAAAACCGTGAATCCCCAGATAGAGAGGGATATCACAGTAGGAGCATGGTATGTATAACCATGTTTTCATTTCAGATTAATAGTGACCCCAACCCTCAAATACAAACACATATGAGAGGCACACAGTGAGGGGTCAAATTTTGGAAACTTGTGCTCCCCTTCCAAGGAAACTGTTTTCATGAGATATAATCCTCCACAAATTAGTTTTAAAATTAATGAACTCCCAAACCATCCTTTACCCTAATTCAACACAAACAATATTAACGGTTTTATCTCATTTTTTAGGGCTCACAAACATATTTAATGCGTTTCCAAACATCCTTTATTTTGAATCAAATATCTGTTTTACATATCTACACCACTCTCTATAAGAGATCTCATTTGGATTGGTCTCTCGATCTCCCATTTTTATCTATTCCTTTTAAGGGATGGCTTCCACCATTTCTAATTGATCATTATCTATTTTTTTATATATTTAATATATTTGATCACTAATCTAGTCTTTGTATATAAATATCATTCTTCATTGTACAGTTGAATGTTCTGCTTAAATTTGATGATTTTAATTGGTGTGAATCCATCATTGATCTTGAGGTAGGTAGTATAAATGTCAATTATCATCCTCATGATTCAATTACATGTTTCTAATTTTGAAATTTAAATTTCCATCATTGGGAAATTGCATCTGGAATTGAATTAATTAAATTAAATTTCCATGTGCAAAAGAAATTGGGTAAATTTTGGGACATTGAAATAGGTTAATTGGGATGAATTGAAATGATAGGATAGTAGGGATTGGATATTGTCAATTGATGGTATTTTAGAATTAATTATATTGTTTAATCTGTAATTTATTGATAAATGGGAATTAAGGGTGGTTTTTTATAACCATAAAGGGTTATTGGGTTTTGTGTAAATGGTTATCAAATGTTTTAACGGTAAATTTCTCCTATTAATGAATATTTTTTAACTATCTTATTATGATTTATTTGATATTTTAAATGATATATCATGATGTGAAATGTTAAAAAGAGGGATAATATTGATTAACCTTAATAAATTTTAATTTCAAGATATATGTCATTGATCTAAAAAATGGGTGTGGGACATGGACTGATGCCCCAAATACTCACAGGGTATTGTCCATGATGTTCTTGAACCAATAGCATGAAGGTGATTATTATTTTATGGGGTGTAGATTGATGCTCCAAATTTCCATGGGTTTGAGGCAAAAATAATTCTCTAGAGATACATAGGGTGCTAGACATGACATTATACACCCATGAGAATGGATTTGGACTATGGTTCCATATATCCATGAAAGGAATTGAAATTAAATAGACAGTAAAATACCTTATGATAATTAATTTAGACTCTCTATGTTTTATATGGTATCCTAGGGGTATTTTGCAGACTTCTACATGGGCCGAAGAAAGTATTGATCTGTTGGCTGTCTTCGTGGACTATATATTTTTTTGGTAAATTATAGAATAATGATTGGTGATAAATACTTACATTATGAATAATAATTTATTCTTTATGCAACTCCAAACATAATTATTGACAAAATATTGTTCAAGAATCCATTGTTAGAGCCTACTGTGTTGTACTCATACCATACTCAGGCTTCATGATCGGTACCAAAATATAATTATTGATTGTTGGATATAATAAGGAAAATATCCCATGTTAGATAGTTAAGTCGAGATAGAGCATGGATTAGGGAACCTGTCATTATTTCAGGACCCGATTGGGAGCGTCATGGTGTCATTATTTTGGTTTTTCATTTTACACCTAAAAAATAATTGGCAGGACTTATCTACTAATTTTTCTTAATATTGTATTCATATTTTTTTTCATTATGTGATTCTAGTTTTCTTTCCAGTTATCTGATATATCAATTGGTTATTATAATTAATACCAATATTTTTCTACATTATAATGAGGGTATAGTAACCCCATGGTATTTATATTAGACCATCGCTTCTATTTAAGAGCCATTGTAATATGGGTAGGCATACTTACGGTCAATGATCTTACCAGGTATGGGAACTGATGTGTGGAATCATAGTTAGGAAGATACAATGTCTTCACATACATATTTTCATATGATGTCATGATTCATATACATAATTCATTAAATATGATGATTTACATAAATATTAGGAATTCATCTGGTTTGGTGACCTACATTAAGTTCAATTTCATTTCAATTTAATATAAAAATAGAGTTAATCTTGTTTTAGAGTTGAAACTTATGAAACTCACTTCAAAGATTATTTGTTTCTAATATGATGGGTGTAGGTGACTGTAAGAATAGAGATCCCTCTAGTAATCATATTAGGATATTAGTTTTAGACCCAACATAAGAGAGGAGTTGGTTTAAGCCTCTATCTAATATATCAATACTATATTCAGTTATGGTTCTCATAATTACTTCACCAAATCGCTTACCCCATTATGTTGAAAACAAAATTGTAATTATTATGGTATGTCCATGGATCCATCCATGGTGTCTCATATTATATTATGGGAGGACATTTAAATGTCATTTTAGAACCTTCAATGATAAAAATAAAAGGGTTATAACTAATGATTTCTTGGAAATATTATGATTCCTTGATGTTATATTATGGGCTTATAGACATGGGTTTTTTGGGGATAAATACTCATGGGGCAATAATCGAATGGGATATAGTTGAACCTAGCTACTTTGTGAACACTACATTTCTAAACTCCCTAAAAAACCTCTAAGATAAATTCAGGGAGTTACCATATAGTTTTAGATATCTCATAACACTCCCTAATAAATTTTGTATAGAGTATACAAGAGAAGGTAATAGTTAGTTTTACATCATTAAGAGGTAAACCGCTAATCCTAACTGTAATCAAGTTGTCTACACCAACATTATTGATCCCATGTAAGAAATATTATGGTTTGGTTTTCATAATATTCTATTTATTTTGAAGGTGCATCTATTAACATGATACAATAATCAATCTACCCACTTCCAAGATTTGGAATCATTAAAGAAGGATATGAGAACAATAAAAACATATTGGAAGTTGATTTAGATGAAGATATTATTAGTTTTATTAACTAAAACATTAATGAGTTTAAAGAGATTCTAATCAATGAATAAGGTACTGATTTTGAATATTCCAAAGATATATTTCTTATATAATTTTAAATAAATATAGTGTATTTAAGTATTACATCATGTAGAAGAATAATAATAGAATCCTATTAATTCTCATGGTGAATGGTTATTTCACAAATTATTATGAGGTGGTGGAATGTATTAATGATGCCCTATTTAAACATTAGTCAATGGTTTTAATCCAATCACGTATAAAAGAAATCCAATGGGATATACATATCTATTTGATAATATTCTTTAGTTATTGATCAAAAGAAATCATTTTTTAAACATTTTGGAGAATACAGATATATGGGTAACTTTTCAGGTTATCAACAATAAACGATATTCCATTCATGATGTATTAATGAGATTCATCTACATAGTGTCTTGAAACCTCATTATGGGTGACAAAAGTGAATCTATCTGTGATTTCTTTCTGGGGAAGAGGTATCCCTAGGATAGCATGTTCACACATCTAAGTGCTAACTATTAAACTAACAAACACCTCATCACTAAGGCAGTATAGAACAATTTGAAAGTGAAACATCCCATATAAGGTTCGGTATAGTGTAATCAATATGATAAACTAAGGAATATCTATAATAGGGTTCCAATGGAGTAGTACAATTTAGTTTATGGAAAGCCTATCCTGGGTGTGATAGGATTGGATCAAGAAATTAATGGTTACATCAGAAACAAATGTCTAAATCCAATATTTCCATCAATGTTGACATGGAAAAATATTATTCTTAGTTAGTGTGTGAATTCATTATCAAGGTGATTTTTCAAATATGATACTCTTTATCGGTGGTGGGGTTTAATATCAAATCATTCAACTCCCCAATGGATTTCAATTAACAGTAGTGTGAACTAATTTGGATTCTCCATGTAGGTATATGAACTGAGTGTGCAGAAGTGTTTCCACCTCATGCTATTATTAAATATCAATATTCCCTCAGTATTTATATTATAAATTTCATTCACTATTTTATTGTCCTTCACTTATATTGTAGGCCTCACATGAAAGTTATGCTCTACCTCCAGTATACAAATGATATAGTTTTATTTGTTAATGGGTGTTTAAATTCAATAAAAAAATTCAGTAAACCCCTATAAAGATATTTAAAATAGAAAATATAAATAATCAATTTTGAGAAGAGTGTCTTTGTCATTTTCAATACACTATTCTGATAGGCATGAAAAAATTATTGGGATCATATCGAGAATTTAAATGAGGATCATTCCATGGATTACATGGGATCCCCAAATTTTTTAGTATATTTTGAATCCCTCAATTTGATGTGGAGGATGATAAAACTTTCAACCACATTGATAACTTAAATAAGTGATTCCTTTTTTTAGTGGTAAAAATAATCTTATTAATTTATTTTTAACAACAAAAACAATTAAATTTATATTAGTTTTATGTTTCTAAATGAAGTCATTAAAAACATTGAAATACAAATTTATTCCATTTTATGTAATACAAACTAGGATTACAGATTTATTTGGAATTTTTTGGCTAGCTTAGATAAGATAAAAGGAAAATGCATCATCATTAAGAGTTGTGTAGTGCGAATCAAGCACAGTTTTTAGGACATGACGGTATGAGATGATTTAGAAGACCAGTAAAATTGGGTGTAGTTCATTGTAGAAAATTCGGAGGAAATGATTTCTCAGAAGGGGAAAGAATCCAATTATGTAAATCTAATGCAATGTTATGTTCTAAATATCCGTCAGCATTTTTTTGGATTTTTGGGTGGGTGCATATTGATTTCTAGAATAAAAACTGAGTTGGAGATAAACATTGATTTTCGAATGCTTGAATCAAAACTTTTCATTCAATAAATCAATAAGACATACAATTTCAATTCAATAATTCTTGAATAAAGTGTAATATTATATATTTCCAAATATTTTGATGACCTATGAGCTGGATAAATTAATTTTCATAGGATCATCATCGATGGAAATTTATGATATAACGTATTATCATGTGGTTCATAAAAACAAATAAAAAGATAAATGGTGTAGTCTATTAAGTAGATAGTTCATCCCTAAGAATCACAATTAATTTTTTTGAATTTGAATATGTGATATTTCTATAGATTATGAGTTCATATGTAAAATAATAAATTTCTATTCTATGTTTCCGTGTGAAAAAAAATCATTTTAAGAATAAACATCTTGTATTTTCCTTGAAGGACATTAAAAAACTTTTTTGTTGTGATCCTTTGGTTAGTTTATAGGGGTACCATCTCTGGAACATATAAGTAAGATCATTATCATTCTCAGATTTCATATAAAATATTGAAAGAGGAATGATATTATTGTTAGTATCATATTCCTTGTAGATGAAAGTTCATGAATTTGGCATGTGATGAACATGGCTCGTCTTGATGGATTCCACATCCTGATGCTTTCTCTGGTGACCTGATCCAATATTCATTAGGATGGTCAATCCTATTTTATGTAATAGTGAGATACAACCCCATTATTTTAAGAATATCATGATTTGTATAAGTCCCTCTCCTTATTTTCATAGTCCACCACCATAATGACATTTGATATGCTAGAATCTTGGCGACACTGTTATAAATCTCAATGTTGATGCATCTTCTAATCATGGCCTCATTTGTTGGTAAGTATCATTCCGGACCCTAGGGTATCATTTTTTCAAACCATTTAGTGCCTGTTATGGGTGTACAAACACCCAATTTATAAAAGCATATAATATTTTTAGTGGGATTTAGCTATGTCATTTTTGTAGCATTTTTTTGACCTATGTTGAAACAGAATCTTTCATTGTCCACAACACCCTCCTTATCCATATATCCACCCAATGACCCATTATTTTTCAAACATAAGAGTTTATGAGTCTTTTTAAAATCAATGAAGACGTTATCCACACATGACATGAGGATAATAAAGTTATTGAGTATCTTTTTTCATGGTTTACTCATGATAGGTTTTTTATATCCCATTTTTATATCAGATTTCTCCCCTAGTTGTATTGATACATTCAAAGGTGAATCCCTCAGGATACAATTCATTAGATTGCATTAATCCCTCTAGATACTTTAATCATTATAAAAAATATTATCTTGGGATAGATTCTATATAAGTAATGTCTTTTTTACTTTTTGGTATTAGAATAGTATTTAGTTATTTTTTATAAATTTGGATTTAGAATTTTATTGAAAACCATAGGATATGTATTTATATCGAATGCACCAACTCATGTAATGATGATAATATATATATATATAATTCCATATAAATATTCATTTATTATAATTTATGGAGTTATATTCACTATCAGAATATTAAGTGTTTTAATAAAATGATATAGTTTTTTTCATTAAAATTTAATTTTTATGTACTATATAATTTTAATAAAAAATTTAAAATATAATTTTTGAATTATATTTTTAAAATTTAAATTCATTTTTAAAAAATAATTTCAAAAGTAACATTTTATATATTATTAAAATTTTATAAATAAGTTGATTTCTCTAGGGATGATTGAAAATACTAATTTTTATGAAAACATTGTTTTAGTTACAGGTATTTAAAAATAATATTTTTTATTTTTTATAGTGTTAAATAGATAAAAAAAAATTTAATTATAAATAATTATATAAATATTATTTTCATCACCCTTAGAATTGAATTTGGTGTAAAAATATTCTTTATATCTAAAATGAAATTTTCATGGAAAATAGTTTCATTCATGTTTTACATGTTTATTAAATTAGTTGTTGATACATAAAGAAATTTATTTGGATAAAATGTTACCTATATTTCTAATTATCAATTACAATTTTTTTTAATTATTTCACTTTAATTTTTGTTAATTATTAATACTTATATTGGTAAAACATATAGTTACTGTTATAAGTTCTAAAACAAGTCAAAAGTGTAAAAAATAATATTTTCAGGGTTATAATGAATTGAAAACATATCTAAGTCATATTTTTTTGTAACATTTAAACCTTTTACCATACCATATTTGTAATTTTTCTATTTTTGTGCCATTCCCCTTGAGTAATAAATTAATATTTTTTAATCATTTGAGAAAATTCAAGTGTGTACTCTCTCTCAATAATAAAATAACACCCCTCGTCCTCTATTTTCCACACTATAAAAACCTCTTATACCAGGAAATACCAACCAAAATCAAATTATAAGATCCATACCCACATCCAAGTTATTCATAAATGATTATAATATAATCCAATAAATCATTCAGTTATAAACTTATGTTGGGTGTCTAGATGGGCACTATAGTTCAAAAGAAAGATTTTTTGCATTAATTCATCTTATAATTCATTCAAATACTCCGAAATCATAATGAAATAATAACATCAATAACCTATATATATTTTAATGTTATTCTGATTATTTTTAAAACTTTTTTATCTACTACTCCATCTTAGTGTAAATGAAAAACATAACTAGTGTGTTATTCTAGACTACTAACTTGACGAAGTGATGTTATTTGGTTTTTATAATCGGATTACCTTAATTGTTTAAATGATGGAGAAAAATAAAATATATTATATTTAAAACCTAATTATGATTTTATAAATATATGGAATTAGTCACCTTCATACCATTCCATATATTGTAAAATAATAACCTTGATAGTGAATAATTGTAGACTACTACCTTCATCAAGTGATGTACTTGATTTTTCATTTCCACCATAAAAAGATTATAATAAATATAGATCTGATGAATATAAATGATATTCATTCCATATTTTTGATATTTAATAATTAAAATATTAAATGCATTTTTTCTTTTCCTTTTAGTAGAAAATTGGAAACATCATCAATATATATGTATTGATTACTTTCTACAAGAATTGATGTCAATCATTAATAAAGTCCAAAATTCACAGTTAATTTTAATAGTTTTTAAAATTTAGAGATATGAAAACTATGACATGGTAATGATTTTTTAGTCAATGTAATGTTAACCCTTTTAACCTTAACCAACAAACAAAGATTATTTTGGGTTTATAAACTGAATATCCTCAAAATGAAAAATCTTAACGTAACCTTTTAGTAACTAAAAATATAATAGTATAAAATAAAATTAGGTTAGTGATGATAAAGTAATGAACATAAAGAACTATCTTTATAATGTAAATAACTAATTTATCATTATTTTTCAGTAACATAAATATCCAACCAGATAATTCAAAATTGATTTAGGTTTTTTAAAAAAAAAAATTTTAAATTTTCTGGTATTTATTTCAACTCCATTATCTTATATTTTTATTTTTTCTGAATTGTTTTTTGTTATATTTTATATACTCATAAGTGGTTTAGAAATTTTTTTTTATATTACATTTTAATTTCTCTATAATTTTTAAAAGAAAAAATATTGTTATCATTCTCCAGCAACTGTACATTTTATCAATGATTTCAAAATAATATTTTTAATGAATATAGAATTGGAAAATAATCCTCACAACATGATAATTATTCTTGAAAACAAATTTGTATAAGATTTATTTTTTAATTTCAATTAATATATTTTTCATAAAATTGCCTTATTTTTTATTATATATTTTCAATATAAAATTTTAATTTTATATGTGATGATTGACAATTATTTTTCATAACGGATAAAAATAATACATTACATGTTTTTCTTGATTTCAATGAAATATTATTTGTGGTTTACATATTTTATCATATTTGGAATTTTTCTAATGATGGACGAACTTTATATACCACTCTAAAGCAGGGGTTAATGATTTTGTTCACTGGAGAATTATGTTGTAATTAACAAAGTAGGTTATTAGTAATTTTTTTTTATTTTAAGGGTTGTATATTGATAATTCACCGAATAACCAATATGGAAATTATATTATTGATGAATAGTTTTCTTGACAAAATTTTTATTCCATACTATAAGCTACTTATATTTTTTTAAAGGAATTATTTTTTCCTTTAAGGGTAAAAATGTAAGTTTATAACGTTTTGTTTTTAGGGGATATAATTTTTTCTTAAAAAAACCAAGATTATAATTTATCATTTATGATCTATTATATAGTTTTTTATGAACAATTTTTATTAATGATGATTTTATTATTATTCAAATAATTATTTTTACAATGTTTATTATGTCGATGTCAAAGTATATTTTATGATTACATAGTTCTGAAATGGAATAATAGGTGTATTGATTTATTTTTAAAGACCCTCATTAATAAGTTTGTGCTAATCCTACATTCTCAGATGTTTTAAAAGATGGTTTTATGATTAAGAGAAATAATAATAATTTCCACTTGAAAATCAGGAAAATTTATCTTGAAAACAATACATGTTTCTTTTTGAAATTAATATATTTTTACAAATGGATATATAATTAAAAGGACCTCTTCATAATGTAATGTTTAATTATGTAAGAGTTATGATAAATAAATTTAAAACTATAAAATTGGAAATTATCCTCTAAAATGTAACAAAATTATTTCATGATTTAAAAAAAATAATATCAAATTTTTTAAGGGTGAGTCTTTATAGTTGGTATGGGTGTATTATATTAGATTACCATAAAGGTTAAGATAATATTAATAGAATAAAATTTTGATATAATAATTTATTTTTATGATTACATGATACATAATTGGTGATTACCATGTTTCATTATCTAATTTGTGTCAATTCAGAATTGATTTGAACAGAAGAAATAAAGGAGATAAAGTTATAAGAAACATCAGGAAAAATATCTTATAATAATAGATACCATTAATGGATGGAATTGGTATAGTGACTTTTAATTTTATAATGTCTTAGATAATTTATTCTATAATTTTAAAAACATTGTTTACAATAGATGAAATTTTCTATTATTTTGTATATCATGAAACATAACCCTACAAAATTTAATGCATCATCATACCATGTGATAGTTAGAGGATGGGTTCAATCCATAGAGATGATATTTGATGTCATAATTTTTTATAAATTAAACAAGAATCTATTACAACATATTTAATTGATGTATAATTTCATCAACGATATTTAATAGTTAATAATATTCAAGAAATAGATGACATTAATTCCATTGAATTGGATGAATTTAACAATATATTCCTTTATATGTATCTTTATAAATTTCATCCAATTAAGATATAAAATAAATTCATTAAATCATGTATGGAGGAGGATTATTAAATATCTAGTTACGAATAAAACTTCATTTAATTGGAATGATATACAGTAAATTGTTATTAGGATGTTGATCGTAATGTTAATAAATTTTTCCCATGATTGAAGCCCAGATATAATAGAACACTTCCTTTATATGACATCATAATTTATTAGAATCATGTTTTATTTTCTGAAAATATATAAATATATTTATTTTATGACCATGTATTCTACGAATAAAAGAATGAAAATTTTTCTTAATTGTAGTTAATAGTGGAAAATGAATTGAAAAATATAACTGCAAGAAAATAAATTGTTAATTTTATAAAACATTTATTAAAAATAATCATTGAGAATGTGTTTTAATTTTTTAAAAAATATTTTTTTTAAATGTGGCTCATCACTATAAATTAAATAGTCATATTAATGATAAGACAAATAATAAAAATCAAAAAATAAGATGATTTAATATTAATGTGATTGTTCATTATGTTATTACTTATATGAAGATAATAAAGACGGATGTATGTTTTCAATATCAAAATCAATAATGTGTGTGTAAATACATCTTGATTAATTTAAAAGATGTAATAATATCCAATGATATTATGTTATGTTAATTTTTTTTATATTCTTCAGTTTTCTGGTTATATTTGAAGTCTATAAATTCGTTCATTTCTTGTATATTTTATTATAAATTAGAAAATTCACCTCAGTATATAATGTTATATAAATTGATTGAATCACATGAGGGTAGTGTTACATAAAAATGAAATTATAATAATCTTTTTTTATTATTTTTTTATGTTAATTTTTTTGTATTATATCTTATAGAGTATGATTTTGTTTTGAGTACTGATCGGATTTCACTTTATCATTAGAAAATAAATTATTGGTATAATGATACTAATGTTTAGAATGTGTTTTCATTTTTATACATGAATGAATTAATATCTTTGATAATAAATCAATAACAAGATAATTTGATTAATATTGGAAATGAGGGTTATTTTTTAAATATAGTTTTGTGGAAGGAAACTATTCTAATGGGTGTTGTTCTTGGTGTAAATTTATATCTAAATGTATTTACTCATAAAATTTTTGGGGTTGTACCAAATCAGAAGATTGAATTTTCTATTATCATACTTCATTGTGTTGGGCAAATTTAAACCCACATTATTGAATGGTTCAAATATACCAATTTTAATTTAAAATTTGTTATATGATTATCTTAATAATGGTTTTATTTGTCCTCTCATGTCATGTTGGGTGATATTATTTAATTTATTAAAGTAAAATATAGTAATATGTGGAAAAACATGTTTTTATAAAATTTAATAACATAGCTATTAAGAAAAAATATCCATTTTCTCAAATCAATGTCTTTTTTTATCATCTCCATGGAGCAGAATAGTTTCCGAAGGTTGATAAGGGGATCAATTATTATTAGTTAAATTTATGGATGGTAAATTTTTAGATATGGTTATTTAAACTTTTTATATGAGTTATGAGTTTTTATATTACCTTTAGGTTAAAAAATAATGACCTCTTGGTATGGAATATATGAATAGAGTTTTCCATTTGTTTTTTTCGGAAAATTTTGTTATTGTATAAATTGATGATATTTTTTTTAATTTGAAATGTTTTTAATGTCATGTACAACACCTAATATTTTTTTTGAGAATCATAAATGAAAATATAATATACTGAAATTTTAGTATATGTTTATTTTGGTTGATATATATTTCCTTCTCGATAAATATTATATATAATGATGGAAACATTTGTTGATAAATGAAAAAATAAGGGTATTGAAGTGTGGATATGGCCTTAAATGTCAAAGAGATTCAAATAATTTTTATAATACTGGGTTACTTAGAATATTCTATAACATCAATTCATGTATATCATGACCCTTATATTCACTTTAATTTAGGAGACATATTTTTATTAAATTAATGGAGTCCATGTATAATTGTGTAAAAGGGATTTCAGGTATCTCCTTCTATTCCTAAGGATTTAGAGTTGGTTTGTGAATTTTATATATAAAAAGGTATGTATAATGACTTATAAAAACATTTGCATCATGGATTAGTTATATGACTTGATTTTTTTTCCGTCTCATTTCATGCTATTTGTAAATTTCATGTAGAACTATAAATAGTGAATTCTTTTCGAATTGTGAATAAATATATCTGAAATATATTTACCTATATAGATTACTTATTCACTATATTTTTAACTCACGGAAATCATACTATTAAATGGATTCACATCCTGAATCATATTGGTCTAGTTGTATAATATTTGAAACATGCCTAATTATTTTAATGCTTTTCTCAAAGGCATTCCCCCCTAAACCTATGAGACTTTTAAGCTATATGGATATATCTCTCTCATTTGGGATCCCTCTATTCAGAATTTGATTTAAAAGGTTTCTTGTATCACCTCTACTTATTATGTATTAAAATTTCATCTTCAATATTGTGGGTCTCTATAGTAGCAATAAAAAAATATTTAGAATTTTTTTGGGTTTTGTTTTATTTTGATCTTCTATAATTTCCCATGGTACCGATGATGTCCTCTCTGATACGAATCACTTTTGGTTTTCTTTGGGGATGGAGCACAAAAGGCTCATTATCCTCTACCTAGTTCATTATGAGGTCATTATGGGTGACCATAGGAACGCTCAGGGATTGAGAAATTCATTTATCTATTTCCTCATGTCGATACATTTCCCTTTGATGTTATTTTTTGTGTTCTGAGGTCTAGTTCCACCATTTTCAGATTCTCTGCTACCCTTTTGGCCTTTCCCTTCACTCACAATCCCAATATAGACAGATTCGATGGTTTTTTTGTAAATGAGAATGGTTTCAGTTGATCTGATGATGAGGATTCTGATTTTAGTGTCTCTTGGGTGCAGTTTGTTGGTTCTTGGGTCGATGGTCTATTTTCTTCCTCGGATCTCACATAGCCACCAAGTGATGGTCACACAGGGATTTTTTGGGTTTTGTGGGCTGTTTTGGTCTTTGATAGGGTTTTATGAGCACCAATGGCTCCTGGAGATAGTATGCTTGTTCTTATTTAGCCTCATTGTGATTTGTAATGATGGGTTCTCACTTAAGCAACAAGTGTTTCAAAATAAAAAAATGAATTTACAGTCAGTCATTGGTGTGATTTTTTAATCTAAAGGGTATATTGGTTGGGTCCATCTTAGGATATGTTTGGTATATTAAATTTATTTATTGCATCTATACCCATAGGTTAGATCGTAAATAATGGGACTTGTCATATATGATTTTATGATCATGTATTATTATTTTCTTGAAAATTTTATCACTTTCTTATATTATGGTTTATTAATTATTTATTGTGTATTTTCCTTTATAGATGACATTTTACATGATTTAGATAATATATTATATTTATACAAAATCAGATAAATGTTTCATTAAAAACAATTTATTTTTATTACAATTCTCGGTAAACTAGTTTTTGTAAAGCATGAACTAATGCATTCAAATTATTAGAACACATATAGATTCTTTTATTGAATATAATTGGGATATGGGATCAAACCATAATGTAAATTTTTTTGGATATAGTTTTTTTTCAGAATTGGGTAAAGGGAAGGTATTTTTGTAGAATTTAGGTTTTTCATGTTGTCATCGTCTTCATAGTGGGATAATTTGTTGGCGATGGATGGCCACGCAAGGAATTGTTTAGTCTTATTAGTTTTTATCATTCATTTTGGACTATTTGAATAAATTATTTATATATCATGGATATGTTATTTTTTTATCCATTATGTTCCATGTTGGTTTGAATTGTTTTGGTTTATACTGAATATGTTATTATGTCTTTTTTCCAAAAAATATGTGGATGACCACCATGGGTGACTTGGATAGTTTTACCGAGTTAGTTTGTAACAAATTTTATCTATGAGATTACCTATAATTATTTTTTTGGATACTAACTTGTTTTTTTTGTTTCATGTTAGAAAGTAATTAGGAATTATTTTTTTCAAATAATGTGAAGAGAAAAGGGTCTTGGACAACTCACATACAGCACTGAAACTGAGTAACCATGGGTGGTCAATATTTTTTACAAAGCTTGAGACATGGTGGATGAATAGATTTGACTAAATTAAATATAGGGATTATTTAAATGGACTTATTACTTGCATTTATATATTATATTTTTCCTAAAATACCTAAAAAATTAAATTCATGCAATTTTAAAAACTGATGTCAATACCTGAAATTTGTCCTATAATATTCGAATTTGTCAAAATATAATTTGTTTTTTCCCTGTGATTAGTTGATATTTCTTCCAAATGGATCATTTGGAAATATGGTTGAGTAATATAGGAGAAAAATTCTTCTAGTTATTCTACCATTGGTGCCTTCTATATAGAATGTTATGATCCACACAATTTTTACTCTATGACATTTAGGTGTTATAAACATAGGATGAGAGGAGGATTATGGATCATATTTTTCTCTGAATAATACAACCATAATCCATGGATAAAAATGACTATAGTTATTTGTGTAGTATATTTAGATGATTTATTTGATCATAAACACTATTAAGAGTCCATATTAATCAAATTTTAGTTATTCAAAGTATATTTTAATGGGACTAGGATGGAGGAGGTGTAACTATATTCTGAAAGATAAGATATATAAGGGTATTACGTGGGATTCCTTTAAAAATATTCTCAACCATAAATTATATCCTGGTATGTTAGGTGTGAAAAAGATCTAGTGGTTTCTAAATTTAAGGAAATAATAGTGTACAATTCTAGGTTATTCCACTCTCTCTATTGGGTTGAAGAACATGAAATCAAGTATTATTACCACTGATTTTCTAAAATCATTTCGGTTTGATATGAGGATGATGGAATATATTTTTTCAATAATCATTCTCATATTCAATATACAATTTTTTGGATGTGATTGATAATTTTGGTATGGAAGAGGTAGAAATGGTTGAGACTGCAGGTTTGGTGGAGCATATGATTATGTGGTTTTTAGTTTGGGTGTCTCCTTTAGATCAAAATGGGAGAGTAAAGGTTTCCATTTTTTCATAGACCTATTTCATGGGATCTATCAATACCTCAATAGGAAATTTGAAAGCAGTGTCTAAGGCCAGGTCATACAAATAAAACAATAATGGAGGTTCCCAATATATGTTATCGTTGCAGGCAATATGGCCATCTAAGTCATTTTTTTAAAAGTATGCCTACTAGAACTATGGTTTTTTACACATTATCTAAGGGTTTAATATTACATTTTGATGATTCAAAGGGAGGTGGGGCTCATCATTAGTCCAAGGGGGTGTTCACAGGTCTATGATATCTCAGTGTGGAGATAGAACCATACATCTTTATGTGGTGGAGTACTCACCAAAGGAATATGATGCATGTATGCCTATTTTTATAGGTATTGTGTTTATTTAATCTTATATGGTACAAGAATTGTTTGATATAGGTTATAGTCTTTATTTAAAATCATCAATGATGGTTGAATTTTTGGGATTACATTTGAATATTATATATTTCTTAATGGATCATTTTATTCATTTGAGAAAGGGGTTGAAATAGTGTTTCAAGTGCCCCACATGTCATGTAATGATTTCCAACCTTGAGTTGGCATGTCACTTCTGGGTTCTCGATCTCGATATTATTTACCTTATTTTTAGCTTAGTTTGGATGATCAACATTAAAGACCATATAAACCATTATCTTCAACACATTCTATTATTACCTCCATTTGTATTCACTCATGTCTTTTAGGGATAGTAAGATTCTAGGTTCGGGAGAGTGGAGTATATTGTTCCATATTTTGGGTTGAACTAATGTCTGTTGTTAGAGGTGTTACATTATTCTATTTATTATTGTTTGATTATTATAATTTCTAAGGTGTTGTGTGGGTACACTATTATTTTTTTGGATGTTTTTTTTTAATTTTCTACAAAAAAGTGAGTTTGAGTTTACCTCCATCCAGCTACACCGTACAATGTGTATTTCGATTCTATCTTATCATATGTAACCTAATAAGTTGGTGGGAATTCATTTTAAACTTTTAGACCATGATGATTGGTGAATTTTTAATCTTATCATATACCAATGGGACTATCTTATCCTAATTTTAATGTAGTTAGGCATGATCCTTGAATTGTGTATTGATTTCTTTTGTTAAACTGATTAACCATTAAGAATAATTATCCCTTTCAATGGATTGATTATCTCTTACATCAAATTAGTTAAGCACGTTGGTTTTAAAATATTTTTCTTTTTGTAATGTCTCCATCAATTTAGATTTTAGTGATTGGATATACGTAATCCACAGTTAAGAGTTCATATCATCATTTTTCGAGTTTCAAGTAATTCCATTTGGTCTCATTAAACATATTATAGTATTTTGGCCTTCATAAATAGAATCATTCATCGGTTCTGGAGATATATTACTACTACATTTATGGATAATTTTTTTCCACCATGTAATAGGATGATTAAATACTGAAATTATATATCATTATTGGAACCTTGAGGGATAATTATTTAAATTTAAGAAATTCAAGATGTGAATTTTGGATTCTAGAATTAAGGTTTCTGGGGAATGTTATTTCTTAGAGGTGAAGCATGGTGGATCAATAAATGATATTGGTTAAAATCTCATTGGATTGGCCTTGACTAGTTTTTTAGATGAAGAGTATCTTATCATTAGCTTGTTTTTATAGGTAGTTTTCTCTGGATTTATCAATGATTGCATAATCTATGATAACCATCAACCATAAGGGTGTAATGTTTGAGTGGAATGAAAAATAACCTAGATCATTTGATGAAATTATTAAGTTTTTATGTCTATCAAGGATTTTTATTCTTCTAGATCTTAGTTCTGGATATAATGTTTTTTGTTTCGATCCTATTACAGGTATGGTTTGTTTCTTGATGAATAGGAGAGATGTGGTGGCTAATGGGTCTCACCAATTATTCCATAATGAGATGTAATACCCAACAAATGATATTCATTCAATTGAATTTACACATTCACTCAAAACATGGTTTAAATACCTCATTAGAAGGAGGTTTATGGAGTACTTAGATCATAAAATTTGAAATTATATTTCACTCAGATGGATATGAACATGGAACACATATTCTAGGTTGAATATATGAAAAAAATTTATTTTAATTTTTTTAATTCTCCAAATAAATGGAATGTGGTTATCAATGTATTGGTTAGGAAATTGACATCACATGTAGTAAATAAATTAGTTTAATTGTGGTCAGTGACATTTTTTTATGAAGTGATGAGAATTGGGGTTGATGATGTTTTTGGGTAGGATACCTTGGCTTTAAAAATCTTGAAAAGACATTTAATGAGTTGATTTATCTAGTGCAGTTACCTAACATTAAATTTTAGATATTTAGTATAACCATACTCTATGCGGAGTCCCCAAGTGACAAGTATCAGTCTCTAAATGAGGATTTTATGTTTTCAATGTAGTTTGGTTGTTCCTTTTTCACTAAAGTAGGTATTCAATATAATGGACAACATTATTGTTGGTCCATGAACCCTATGACTAATGATATGTTTCATGTCTTCAGTCAACATTATTGGTGTTAGTGTTTGAGATAGTCATATGTATAGTTTATAACATGCTACGCAATGTGTCCTAGAACTAAGGAAGAGCACCAGAGACATGTCAGTCTGTTTCATCACTTTTCATTTTTTTTAAAGTAGAATGATGTTTTCAAGGACATCATCAATGAATTACCACATACTACTAGTGGAGAGTAAATGATTCATTTGATCACTGACTTACTCATGAGATATTATCATTTGATTCTTATAAAGAAGATGATGGAGGTGGAGCATCTTGGGGACACTTATATCCGATTGGTTTTGAAACATCCTAGAGTTCACTTTTTATCATTTATAATTGGTATAATAGGTCCATTGTAGTTTATGGACATATTTTAAAGTGTATATGGGTTCAAATTAAATATTTATACCCGCATATCATTTACAGCTCTATAGATAGAAAGATATATCTATCCATGTTCTTGGTATATGCTCTATGAATTTGGGCCAAATTTTTGTGGTTCTTGGTTTATGTTTTTTTTCATCTGGACCTGATTTCATATAAAAATTGTTATCAGGGACGAATTAAGGAGGAACTATTTTAGGATTTTTATGGGTATCCATGTAGATCTCCATTGTTCTAGGTAGAGTTGTGAAACAAGTCCACAGTTGGGTCGAGTCTTTTCTATGAGATTAAGGAATAAGTGTAGTTGATTAGGAAAAGATAGATCTCAAAAAAGAGTTGTTATAAATTATACGTGGACCATTTTAATCAGATGATATATTTTGAGGTTTTTGATTAGGGGTTTCTAATAATATAACCTCTCATGGGACACCAATAGTTAGTTAGATATGGTTAGTTTTCACTAAGGATTTTAATCCCTATTGAGATTGTGAAGTGTCTTGGAAAGGTGGCGTATCATTTGGAATTTACATATCATTTATCTTCAATAAAATATTTATTTTGTTTATCATAGATGAGGAAATTTCAACAGAATCCTCACCATTTTAATGAGTGGGAGGATATTACCCTTGATAATGACACCTCTATGGTTGAGAAAACAGTTCAGATTATGTACAAGAGAGAGAAGGTGTTTCATGGTAAAATAATTGGTCTATGTACTATATATGTGAGGAAATTATATCCTTGATTTGTGGGAGTGTAAATTGATGATAAGGTTGTTGTGTACTTAATTTATTCATTTCCAGGATCATGAGGATATTATTTCGATAGAAATATTGTATACAATGGACAATTATATCTTCTCATCCCTTATATTTAACTATATCTTGAATTTTGTTTAACTAAATGATTATGGATGCATGTTTGTTTTAATTAATTCAATATGAATATACATTTTTAAATGGTTTCGGAAGTTTTTCGTTTGTTTCAGAGGTATTTAGAGTTGTTTTGGGTATTTTCTAAAGAACTGGGATTGAGAACTTCTTGCTAGACTCTTTCACATCAGGAACTAGTTATGAGATATGAATCTTTTTCCATGTATGATCTGTGAGTTCTATAAATTGAATTAAAAAAATACAATAATGAAATTATTAATAATTTTTTAATGGGTTGATTGGGATTAAATTAACATAAGGTTATTCCATTTTCCAGATATTTTTTATTATATGAATTCATTACATGAATGGGATTCAGAACTTGAATATTAAATATCCATCTGTTTTATTTATGTTTCACCACTATTAATTTTCTTATTCATAGTTCATACCTTATACAAGAACTCGATATAAATTTACAAAGACTTTAGTTGATCTCTCTTGATCTATATCTCAACATTTTACTTTTAATCCTCGTTGTTGTTGTATCGTGTATCCCTTGTAAGTTGTCATTTTATGTCATTTTTTCATTGTTTTCTATAGTGGTGGTTGATGCATTGTTTTTTCAATTTGTGGTTAATTTTTTCAATATGTTGACCCTTTATAGTTTTTCTATTTTCATTATCTTTTGGATGCAAAACATCGTGTTCCCAATCTCCATTATCGAAGGAAACTGTGTTTCCTTCATTCTTGATATATATGTCTCTATACAATGGTTCAATTCCAAAATTTCAATTTCTATTTTCAATTACATTGTATTGTTCAATAAAAATTCATCATTTGATATGGGAATATATTTTTTGTAAATAATATATGCATTGAAAGGGTTTTCATTAAAAATACATTTTTGCACACTGAGTGTTATATTTAATGATTTAAAGGATGATTATTGATTTAAAACATGTTTTCATTCGTCATAGAGGAATTTAATTGTTAAAAAGGATTTATTTAACTGGATCAAGGTTTATATATTGATATTGTAAAATATAGAAAATTTGGTATCCAAGAATATGTCATAAATAGAATGGTCACTACAGATGTGTGTAATTACAAAAGTGATTAATTTTAACTTTAGTTTGACTGATTGAAGTAAAATTTATTTATGTTTCATTCAATGTTGGATTGGACTGGGAAATTTCAATAATATCTAACATGTATACCCCTATGATCTTGTCCAAATGGTTTTATTTTTCATTTGTGATTGGTTGATCAAATTTAGGAATTTTTAGGGTTAATTTATTATATGTTTATCTTATAGTGTATCCATATATTCTTATAATTTTTTTTCAAATAAGGAATATTTTTTTTAATTTAATGAATACTAAATGAATTATTAAAAAAGAATTTTTTTTGAAAAAATTGTTTAATTTTATGAAATTTTTTTCCAAACTATTTTTCTTTAATGATATGAGTGAATTATTCCAAGTAATATAACATTTATATATTATTTTGTGGTATTCTACTACCCTTTATGCTCAATTAATAATTCTTTCATTAGGTGTTTTAGATGTTTTTTTCTAGGATGTAGGTAATGGGAAAGGAATTCTATAAAAAATAGGTTTATCTTATTGTCACTATATAAATAATTTTATGGTTTTGTAGAGAAATATTGTAATGTACAGACTTTTTTAGTCTCTTTTGTTCTATATTCCCTATTTTGAATATTTTGGTCAACATATATGTGTCACCTATATATTAGATTTCATTCACTGTGTACCCAATTGTTTTACCTTGATCATGTTCATCAAGAGACACATTGATATTTCCTTTTTGTCCTCCATCATGTGGTGGAACACCTATTTTGACCTAACATGCTGACCTAGGGGTTTTCAACACATTAGTTTCTATGATGTGTTGAAAATATTTATCGTTTATATATCCCACTAACTATGTTAATTTATATGGACATAAAAACAACATAAAAATAAAATGTGATGATGATTTCTAGAAATTTAAAAGATGATTAGCGAATGAACTACTTATGGAATTTCCCTATAGAAATGTTAAATTATTAATATATAGTGATGCTTCATTTAAGGGACATGGTTTTTTGATAATTTAAATAGATCGTGTAATTTGTTATACATTATGTTAATGGAAACCTCGTGAATTTATATATCTTACTAATGATATGGAAAAAATTAATATTTCCCCCCTTAAAATTATAAAGAAACAATTTATATGGAGTAAGTGTGTAATATATACCGATAAAAAATTATTTAATATATATTCAGTCATAAATAATTGAACATAATGAAGAGATGATGGTTAGAACTGGTTAAGGATTATGAATCCATAAATCATTACTATCTAGAAAATGGAAATGAGAGTTATGAGGTTGTAACATGAAACGATAACAAATAAATAAATATTGAACATTTGGATCATCATATTTGGATAATTGTATTGATGAACATTGATCTAGAAATTTCAGAAGAAGTAACACCCTCCGTTTTTCTTCTACAAGTATTAAAACATTTATTTCTATATAGACATAATCAAGACCAAAAGGATGAGCAAGTTTTATATGAAAATATTGAGTTGGTCGGAAAAGGCACTATGCCGAAAGATATTATTGATATAGAAGGTTATTTGAGATGAATTAAAATATTATGTGTTATTTATGATTCTAATTATATGAAATAATTCTTGAGTGGAACTGATATTTCAACATTTTTATGAAATTTATTACACTAAGATATATAGAGTCCTTTGAGTTTATTTTTAGTTAGATGGAATAAAGAATGTCAATTCAACCATTACTACGTAATTATTAACTTGAAAATTGGTAAATTCCAATAAACCTACTTAAGGGAATGAAGTAGCCATTAGTAGTTCTAGAATTGAAACTATGGAATTTATCCATTTATTCCTAGATGGATTAAAAATACATGTATTAGTAATAATGTATATGAGTTATTGTCGGTAATTTCAAAAAATCTTAAAATTTTGGTATATTAATGATATTATTTTAAGAATCATATTGATATAAATTTTGTTGAAGATTTTATTAAATTAAATAGGATCAATAATTTAAATATATCTGAACTTTATATTGGAACTACTTGAAAATTCTATAAAAATATTAAAATTTATCTATTACTGAATTAAATTTATTACTTATTTTAGTAATTGATATGATAAGTGGTCATAGATAAAGATTCAAACATTGGAGAAAATGATTCAATATTATTCGATAAATTTCTTTAAAATTGGGATATTTATCGATCATTACTTTAAATTTTATATTATTATAGTTTCCATTCCACTATACAGATAGAACTAGTTAATTAATTATATGAAAAAATAGCTGGGATTAGATTTTTGGGTTTAAATTGGGTGATGTATTTTTTTACCATAATGGGTAGAATAAATTTTTGAAATGTTTATCTAGGTTCAACAACATATTTGGATGAATTAATGAAGGAATTTGTTTTTTGCAAAAAAAAAAACCATAGGGGAGTTCTTTCAATCAATGTAGGAGATCTTGTTTCTCATATTTTATATACATGTAAAAGTAATATGAAATTTTTGAAAATTTATATTCAATTAGTTAGTTTATTGGATAATATTAAAACTTGTTGAAGGTTGGGTATGGTGCATACCTTGTTGGACTTCCCTTGAGTTTTCTAGTGTACATGATGTGTTTCATTTTTCATTTTTTTTTGTAAAATTGGGTTACATTGTACCATATTTATCAGTACTTTTCAATTTTCATATCATGTATATAGTAAGATACAAGTGATGTGTATTTTTAATTAAAGTGTAGATATTTATAAACACACTATTTAATTGTAATTTACATTGATCAATTATCGTATAAAAAGGATAGAGTACATCCATTTCTATAATGGAAACCTCTATATACTAAGACACTATTCTTAAAAAAAAATCACATGTTCTAGATATATCATACTGACTGGACAAATTTTATGTCAGAATATATGGTTTTCAGGATTATAATAATGACGAATTATTCTCATAAAATTAAAACATGGTGATTTCAAGTAGTTGAGATCATTAGGATAGACCCAGCTATAAGAGTACACCATGTGTTGGGTGTCATTGTTTTTTCCTATCTAAAAACATGTGTATTAGTCTCTTATCTTGAGATCATTATCAATGTGTTCTATTTGATCACAAAATATGATGCAATGAAGAAAAAATGATACTGAATTTGTGGAAATGTAGATTATTTCTGGTGCCTCATTGGTGGTATGTTAGTGGTTAAATGATCAAAAATCATTTTTCACTTCTGGGATAAGGAAGTAATATATCTTAGTCCTAGTAGATCAAAATGGTAGTACCTATATAAATCAATGACCAAGGAAGTTGGAAGTTAAATCCATCTAGTTAGATTAAAAAAAATAAATCATAAAAGGATGATTAAACAAGTTTTCATCCTACATTATGTTATATCAAAATTCAATGAGATTATATTACACAGTACATCTTCATAGGTAGGTTTTCATTTCTATAACTACTCCATAGATCTTTAGGGGATTTGATGGGCTTCTAGACTTTACTCTTGTTCTATATAAACTATTCACTTTTAACTATATAAGGTCCTAGAGGGTCACACATAATAGTGTAATCACAAATCCTCTCTATTTTGGGGAATAGGTATATTAGAAATAGTGGGCCCAACGACAGGGTTTGAGTATTGTCCAAGACATTGGTCATCGAAAAATAAATAAATTCATTATTACCCAACTGAAGTATAATTGGTTACAACTTATTTGTTAAAATTATTTACCAATTTATAAATATGAGGAATAATATTATTCAAATGAATATTATTTTAATATTCCATGCTCATTGAATATTACGAGAATTTTGGGTCGACATAATGAATCATTATTATCATATAATATATTTAAAATATATTGTAGTAATGAAATAAAAATAAATAATATTTTTGAATAAGTATATTTCATCATAATTAATTTATTTTGTGTATGTTAAATTAATGGGGCATGGTAACCCTTTCAGGTTATTTTAGCATCCACTATTAATTGGAGTAGAACGTCTCTTAGATAATGACAATTCAGTACGAGATATCCCAATTCTATCTCTCTTTTAATAATTTATATAGGAAGGAAATATGGATACATTTTTTTTATTTAATTCTCCCTCATTAATCACAAGAACGTTATTGTGGTGATCCTCGGGACGATAAAAGAATCATTGGATATTCGTGCTAGCACCTGAAATTGGACATTGTTGATCCTTCTATTTTTTGAAGCCAATGTGAATGATATAGATGTACTCTACATTGGATAATTTACCCAACTATCAATGTAAATAAGAATATTTTGAGAACGACTTTAGATCTGATAAGGTGTGTTTTTTATTTTGTATTTTTACTCAGTTTAATTCATATGAGATCCTTAGGACTATAGAATGGCTCTAATTATAACATCTTGAAATTTTCTGAAATATATTATTTCAAATGAGTATATGTTATTTTATATATTTTTTTATATAGAATACATATTTTATCTTCAATAACATTAAAAACCATTTTTATCTTTTGTTTCATACAATATTGAGTCCCTTTGGTACCTTATATTTCTCAAAAGCTCGAGACATACCGAAAATCCATATAATAAGAACATTATTTATTTAACCTGAAAGTTGTAACATATAAATTATAATACTGACAATAAAAATGTTTTACTCAAGTATTAAAATTTTAGTTACACAAGTTTATAAAATGAATTCATTGGTAACTGATTAATTATAAATGAAATTAAAAACCAAATGAATATAAAAGATGTGTTGTTATGAAAAATAATTTTTATGGAAAGAATGGAATTCCATCTAAAAAATTAAATTAATGAATATTAGTGAAAATAATTTTATGAAATTTATATTTAATATATTTTATAATTTTTTTAAATTCATCTGATATGTTTTATAGGCTCATGATTTTTAAGCATACTAAGTTGTATACTTTTAAAAGGAATTTTTACCACCTTCTCAATGGAAAATTTGTATTAAAAATATATTCTAACAAATTTATCATTTATTGATTAGAAAATAAAATTTATTTTCTAATTTTAAATATCAAAATTTATTTTTGATGGTTTTTTTTAATATTTTTCGTAGAACATTCATATTTTAATGAATAGTGAATAATACCATGTTTTAATAAAAACATCATTTTTTCTAATTTATTTATATATTAAAATTATATTTTTTATTTATTTAAAATTATAATTTGATAAATTGTAAATAATTAATTCCAATTATTTTAATTATAATAAATTTCACATTGAAGTTGGATATATAAACATGTCAAACCTTTGATTAATTTTCTTTAATAACTCAATGTCTCATCCTGTCTACGATATTAATATAAAATTAATTTATTCCACTTATTTCTTTGGAATTTTAGAAAATAAACTAAATATTTGGAATCAGATTAATTTTTAGTTTCTATTAATGTTAACATAGTTTGTCACAAAATTTATTTGTGAAATAAATTATAATTAATTATAACGATAAATCCAAAATTGATGTTACTTAACAGTTATATTTTAATCATAACATTCTAAATGACATAGAAAATTTTCCAAAACCAATTTTATGGAAATTATTAGACTATATATCTTATGTTATATAATCTAGATAATTATTGTAGGCACATTTCATATGGGAGACCTCTTAATAGTGTTTACCATTTTATATTCACTAAAATGTTACTCCTCCTAAACTATAAAAAGGAACTCACCCTCCCAATTTTTGCTTGCCTATCTGGACCATTAGATCATCAAAAACATGAAAAAATTATATTTTAACATACCTCACATAATCCTAGGTCCCCAATCCAGCATGAATTGCAACCATGGAATCCCTTTGGTGAACACCAAATGGAGTTTCCTGAAAAAGAGTAACATTCTGAAACATTTTTTATGATTTATTTCATTCTCCAAAATTTAAATAAATATTATTCCAAGATTATATAATAAAATAATTATCAAATATATAGTCAATTTTTTTATGTTAAATTTTTTACATAAACATATGCACTCATCCATCAAATGGGTAAAAAATTATCATCTGTGTACAGTGAACTACCGCCTCGCAAAATGACATCATTCCTTTTTTACTTCACCACCTTTCTTTGTTGGTAATTATGATAGATACCCAATTTTTATATGATATATAGGATTTTTATTTTTTATAATTTAAATTTAAATTTTTATATAACATATATATTTATGCATTCTTTATTTGTAAATATGATAACATCATGTGTGGACATCTGGACTAACACCTCTTCAAAGTGATGTGATCCTATCACACATTACATGAAATGTATTAATGAAGGTTTTAATTAAACATATGGGAAATAAATAAAATATATTTGATATTAATTACTTAATTAGTTTTTTGGATATATAAATTATCATTCTCATTATTACCTTTTCACAGACTAAAAAAAGTGTCAACATCGTTCAAGGACGTGTGGAGAACCACCACCTCAATGTGATGTGATCCTTTTTACATCACATAAAGTATCTATATAAGAATATATATTAAATAATATATTATGTATGATATAATTATATGTCAATAAAATAATATTTACTATCTATCTTTTGATAATGATCATTGAAAAATTGTGAATATTACTCATGCGTATATATGGCTGACCGTCTCAATGATTATATTGTTAGATCATTTTTCTTAACAATAATTTATGATTTTATTGAAAAACGTATTTTATTTGTAAATATGATAAATATAAAAATATTATTATTCTGGATATGTTTCAATAATAACCTCCCTAACCATTATTGACCAACCAATGTCATTTTTGACACATAAACCAAATATGGTAAAAACATCCGACATTAACAATATTAATTAAGTAATTGTATTTTAATTTATTTAAGTTAAATAATAGTTATAATAAAAATTGAATAATGTTCTAATGAAATTGTATTATTAACGTTATTTTATTATTCAGTAATATAGATAGAAATCATGAAAATTAGACTTATGGTAAGGGATTTCATCTCTATTTACATTTTATTGATACTTACTTGTTATTACAAACATAATAACATTTTTATGGTGTATATAATTCAATATGAATTTTTATATCATGAGTTTAATTTATATAATCATTATAAATGTTTCTGTTTATTTTATTCTTTCATAGAACTCATGAATCAAATTTAGCACATTATTAAGCGATTATTGTCTCACAATTACTTTTGTGAGGCATAGATCATTATCATCGGTTATTTATTTTATTGTTGTATCAATGGCCAATTTTGATTTATTATGTCCTTAATTATTTTACCTCCAATCTCTATAAATGTTTCATTTTGTTATTATTTATTTTTTGGTATCTGTTTCATATGTTACTAAAATTCTAAGGGGATTTCTAGTATCAGTTTTATTTTTATGATACATATATCCCATAATCAAAACATATTTTTGTTGTGTAGTTTATTTACTTCACATGAATGTATTTGATTATTATTATCCTTATTTTAATGGGTGTTAAAATATCCATTTTACTATATCTCATTATTAATTTTTATGGTTATGAAGTTACCGAAGGAGTAATGGTATTTTCGAACAATTTTCCTTCTTTGAAACATTTGGTATATTCTGAATGTATCTTCATTTATGAAGAGTATAAATATAAATTTACATGATATATAGTGAATCTACTTATTCTCATCATGTTATAATTTTCCCATAATTTTATTACATCATGGGGCGTAGGATTCAAACGTTTTAAAGAGCTATGGGAAGCTTTGGAATGTTTACAATGTTATTCCTTGTGAATTTTTTTAATTCTCTTTTAATGTTAATTCATTTCACCAATATATACAACCATTGTTGTTACTTATCCTATGTTGGGTTTATTCTATATTTTACCATCTTAATTCATCATTTTGATGTATTATGTTTGATTCAAATATATTCTTATGAAGCCTATTACTTTTCCAGGTGTTGATTATGTCCTAAAGAGATTTTCATGAAACCCATTTTTTTTAAATGTTGATAATGTTCTAAAGAGATTATTATGAAACCCATTTCATTTAAATGATTTTATTATGTCAAAAACCTATTATTGTCAAATTGATTTATTTTTCGTGGGTTAATAATGACTCAAAGATATTATAGGGGAACCAATTTCCTTTTTAGGGGTTAATCATGTTCTGAAGAGAATAAAGGTTTCATCAATAACTTTTGAGGATTTATCTATGTATTGGGATCTTGTAAATTATAAATTATGGGTGTTCCCATATATAATTTGGTGGAACCATTTTATCTTTTATAATGATTGTTCTCGAATAACACTATGATGCATTGGGTACTCCAAATATGGACATTTCCCATACTAGTTACTCCATTTATAGGGGTTTTATATGGGTGTAATTATATTATTTTTCATGATAATAATATGTTTTATCATTTACTGGTATGGGTCTTTAATGTTTCTAATGATTACGATTGATATTAAATGTCCCATGATTATTAACTCTGTTGAATCTTGACTTTTCAATGATATTATATTTTTTGGTCCACGTATTTATGGGTATGAGTTATATTTTGACTTTCTCATGCACATTGATTAATTCATCATCACCTTAGGAATTATTATGATTATTGATGACATTATTTGTTAATATTTATGTTTTTTCTTATATATCATTTGAGATCCCCCTTATTGTGATTCTTTTTCACTAGGTTTTAAATAATGATGTTGAATTATTTATGTCAAAAAATTATTTAATAAGGATGAATTTTATGACCTATTATAAAATTATAAAGGCTGGGATAAATGGGATAAATGTTTTATTGATGTATTATGGGATTAAGTCGATATAAGTTTTTTATGTAAGAGTTTTTATTAATTCATTAAAACTATAATCCTAAAAGAAAATTCAGGATATACATGATCCATATTTTCCTTTTAATGTTGTATGGTTTGGATAAAAAATTTGGGTCATAATTATTAGAATCAAATCCATAATTATAATGTTATAGACTTCAGCATAGGATTTGGGAGTGTGAGTTATGGGCTATTATAGTTTGTATCGATGGACAATTTAGACAATTTGGAGATTAGGATGTTTTTATGTGAGAATATCATAAGAATTTTTGATACCGTAAACGGTATATAATCATACACATGATCGTATATTCAATGTATTAGACACCCTACTGTGGTTTTGAGAGATGAGATCTTTATCTAATTTTTGGATATGTCTTTTGTGATGAGATATTTTTAAACCCTAGGATCAAAATAAAGAGCTTTATAGAGGAATTATATTTCATATTTAAAGAAATGGGGGGGGAATCATGTATGCTCAGTGACAACCCATCTCGTCTTCCCGGACTAAATGACTGAAGGGTTTCGCGAACTACCATTGTCCTATATGGCATCCTTGTTAGTATGATCTTTTTAAAGATAAATATATAGTTTATTTGGAAAAAATATTGTTTTTTTATTTGAGTAATAATGATATATTTATCATGGAAGAATATACGATAATATAATTATAATAATTTGGTATTGAACATAGTTAGAAAATTATTAAATGATTTTATGGAAAATTATTTATTGAATAATTTAGTTTTAACTTTTTGTATTATATTTTATTTTAGAATAATATTGTATCTTTTGATAGTTCTCACATTTTTGTAATTATAATACAATGTTCTAACAATTCTTTTAATGTTTAGTTTATAAATATAGGTGAAATATCATTACAAACACATTTACTGATATTTGGTCTTTAAAATTTGATTTTGGATCATAATGAATTAAAATATTAACTAAAAACATTATTCTCTCGTGAAAAATTATTATATTTTTGTGGAAATTTATTAAATGATGAAATTATTCTCATTGAGTATTTATATTTCCTCTTTTACTAGATTTTAATAGAATTTGATATTGTAAGAAAATGATTTTATAATAAATAAGTACCATATTACCATCTTTTCTGATGACATTAATATATATTTATACACCTATTTGGATTGTGGTTTATTCACCAATGAATTCCCCTTGAACATATTCTATACCCCTCTCTATTCATCCATGGAAAGTAGTTTCTCCATCCAAATAAATCTTTTAATTTCCCACATTTTTCTCCATGGGAGGAATCCTCGTAATGCAATACATATGCGAAACATTATGTTTCCCAGATTAATTTTTTATGAATATTCATTATTTATTCTTCTTATTATTTTCATTTGAATAAACAAACTATGAAACTTTTAATCCTTTGATAACAAAGAAGAATTTTGATGGAAAATTACATTTTAAAGTTTATATGGTGTAATAACAAGAATTTTATTAGAATATATTATTTCAAATAAATTTAAATTCATAAATATATTATGTTACATGTAATACATAGTCTATCTATATCCATACACAACACTATGTTTATCTTTAATTTCTTACAAATTTGATTCCCTTTGGTGACTTATGTTGCATAGAAGCCTGTGCTTTATTAGAAAATAATATACATTTAAAATTATTTATATAAATTAACAGTTAACACCTAGCTATTGGAAAGACATGACTGAATATGATTAAATAAATTATAAAAATTATAGTTACACATGATTTAAAATACATTCATTGGTTATTAATTAATTATAAATGAAAAGAAACACCATATTAATATAAGGGATGTGTTTCTATGATAAACTATTTTTATGAGTAAAATAGAATTTTATCCTAAAAATTAAATTTAACACTAAATATTATAATTAAAAATATATATTATATATTTAAAAAAAATTAAATTCAACAAATATGTTTGATACACTAAAGATAATAATAATTCAAATTTTAATAATAGAAAACCATATATTTTTAAAAGGTAGTTTACAATATTTTCTTGTATGAATTGCTTTAAAAATAAATTTTTACAATTTTGAAATTTTTATATGAAAAAATAAGCATAATTTTTTTATAAGAAATATAAAAATTTAGATTCAGTGAATTTTTGGAATTTTTCTTAGAACATTCATATTTTGATGAACTTTGAATAATAACCAAATTTAATTTATAACATAATATTCTTATAATTTATTTATATATTTATAATAATTTATATTTTATTTTAATGAATAATTATATATATAAATAAATAAATCTAATTTGCATCATTGGAACCAATTTCACCTTCAAATTGGATACAAAAATATGTGACACTTTTAAACGTTTCACTTTAGAAACACATTTTCTCATCTCGCATATCGTATTGACATTTAATTAATTTATACCATCACTATGATTATAGTTATTGATAATGGATTCAATATTAAAACTAAAAATAATTTTTTAATGTCTAATAAGTTCAATTCATTTTTTTGACAAAAATAATAGTGATGGAAATTAAAATTAATATGAGTGATTAAGGACAAAATTTGGTTACTTAGTAGTTAAACATTAATCATAAGAGTCTAAAGGACCTAGAAACATTACGGAAACCTGTTTCCATGACATTATTAGATTATATAACCTCATGGATAGAATTTTGATCATTATTTGTGTAAATACCCCAACCCTAATAGCCTGAAGGTCATGCCTCACTCTATAATATTGGCATAGATATAAGAATCAAATCTCAAACGATCAATCAATTTAGTAGTTTTGGATGCCATATTACATACGTGAAATTTACCTAATAATTTAAAACATAAATCATAACATAGATAATACATTGAAAAAGAAACATTATTCTCCAAGAGTAACCCTACATATCAGTCATTTTATACATCTTGGCATCCTAGGAAAAGTAAAACATAAGAAAGTGTGATCTTGTATGCTTGTTAAGGGTATGAAATAAAAAATTAGATATATAAAAAGTCATGTTGAAGAAATGAAAATTGATTCCATAAAAATATTTAGAATAACATGGTAAAAATAAAATCATATTAAATAATTCCAGAACTAATAACATTAAAAAGAAACATAACTATGGATATTATACTAGTTACATATTCAATTGGAATATCAATTACTATAATTATAATGAGGGAATTCCTAATTCCAAACATCATAAAGATATTTTCAAGTATTCATCCATGAAACCATACAAAAGTGGGTAAACCCCCTATCTATATTCTCTCTTGAGACATACTAATGCATTGAGGGGCGATAGAAGGCCTCTCCCATAACATGCTAACCAATGCATTCCTCATTTGTCGAATAATATATTAACAAATATATTTTTAAAACAGTATTCCCATACAAATTCGTAGTATTTTAATCATAATCAGAGATGAAAATAATCTAAAATTATAATTGATAAATTGTTTAAGGAAATAGCCATTTACTTTAGAAATAATAGTTCTTTTGAGAAATCATTTGTTTTTCTTCATAAAATCAAATTTTAAACCTAAATTTCAAAGAAAATAAAATATGAGGGAAATTAAACTATTTTCGATTCATAAATAATGTCCAAATAAAGTCAAAATATGTAAACATATGTTTTAAGATACATTAGAAATGAAAATTTTTACATGGTTTAAGGGGATATATAAACGATCCATTAAAACAGACAAGAGATTAATTGATTTTTTTAAATAAGATATGAACTAAAATACATTTACATGATAACAATGGTTATTTTGTAAAATACTTGGTTTCATAAAAATTAATATGGTGTGTACAAAAAAATGGGTATGAAATTGGAATGTTCTCATAAATCGGGATTGATTATCAAAAGGAATTTAAAATAGAACCTTATAAATAAATTCTTTCCAATAAAAGAAAGATTAAATGATCTAGATACATGAATTTTTAACATAAAAATATAATGTAAAATATTTATATAATAATAAATTATAATTTAATTTTTGTAAAGAGACAAAAAGAAAAACCCAAATGAAAAATTGAGGGTTGGGGATAATCCATTACCACTTTGGAAAATGTCGAACAATATGCCCCATATATTTAATGATAAAAAATAATATATTGAATAACATGAAGGTAAATAGATTCATGATATGATACATAAATGGGAAATATACATAAACCACACTCAATACATATCAGTTAATGATGAATATCTCATATAAATAAAAGTGAGATGAGAAACACTTACCATATATCTAAAAGCATTTTACACATGTACAGACAATCATGGATAATGGAATTAGATTCATTAATAATTTATTTAAGAATATATTCAACATTATTTTGATTTATTATTATTTTATTAGGATCATTCTCGGTACTTTTAATGAGTTATAAGATTCAATTTTGTGATTTGTGAGTTTTTTCTTCCTTAGTATTCACGATCGGTTCTTTTATATACATGTATGATAGATCATGTGTACTATGAATAGTTATCTTGAAATGAAATTATACGTTATTAATGAACATACACAAAGATTAAATGGTTATATAATTCATTTTTTTTTCTTTGGTTGAGGATGAATCATTAGATAAAACCTTTTTGATACTCATTTAGATTATTTTGAATGTTGTTCAATAATCCCAAACTTGCTTTATTTAATTAATTAATATTTTGAATATGTAATGGTTTATAACATTCAATTATATATAATAAATATATTATAATTTATTTTTACCATTAAAATTGTATTATGACTATCCTCAAAAAAATGGATTTGGAAAATGAAAACACATCATCCACTAAAGGTGTAAATTAGCTCCCTATAAATGATGTATTCATTTTTAGAATAAATGGAAGAGGATAACATACTTGATAGTTATTTTAAATTGAAATAAATACTTTATAGTATATATAATATAGTAGAGTAATAAAAATAAATGGAAATGAAAGGAAAATATAAAAGGCAAAATAAAAATTTACCTCTTGAATTATTCCCATTAAGAACCTCCTTAAAGAAATTAGTTATGGTCATTATTTGATATTAGATCCTCTTGGATATGTGAAAGAGGCCTCATATTAGGATTTGGAAAAAATAGAAATGGTTTCATTGATTAAGATGTGTGATGAGAATATTTGGTGAGTGATGATATTTATAGTGGAGGAGAGGGGTGTTTTTTATTAATTTGTTCATTAGTTTATTATATTAGATCAGGAGAGAAAAATATTGAATATTCCTTGAACAAATTGATTACATAAGGATTAAAAGTTCCATATTATGGTGATTACATAAATTATGTCTTAGGGAATAGTGTATTTAACTTATAATTTACATATACTGTAAATCACTATATTTCGCTATTGACAAAAACTAAAAAAAATTAGAAAAAACACAATAAATAACCACAATAATGTTTAAATGTGTATAATTAAATAATGGGATCTATTTTCATAAAAATTAAAATTTAATAAATTTTAATTTTAATAAATATCATCATTTACTAAAAAAATATAGATTTTTATTTTATATTTTTTATGACACTTAAATATTTAAATTAAGCTCTCATAAAATTATATTATAATCACAGGATAACAAAATACGAATTTAAAAATTTATTTCATTAAAATAATAGTTATTTTAAATAATCATTATAATTATAAAATCATGAAAAAGCATTTATGTTTTATAAAAATACAAATACTTAATTTATCATTTTATAAACATTTACATACTTAATTCATTGTTTAAATTTTTTATATTTTAATATATCATATAGATAAATTTCTTGAATACATTAACTGGTAAGGATACTATTAAAATCAATATTATATTATTAATAAAAATAAAATTACAGTTTTATAAAAAAATCATTATTTTTCCCAATTCACTAGAAAATAAATATTTTCAATAAATACCAAAATTCTGTCATATAGAAATTTTTATACCACACTATTAAAAATGAATTATATTTTTTCAATATAATTTATAAAAGTTTCAAAATTTTGTTTTTAAATATTTTCTAAATTAAAAGGTTGGAAAAATACCTCTAGAAAAAACATATCATTTTAATGCATAAAATTGGATTAAATTTAATCATATTCCAATAAAATCAATTATATGAATGTAAAAACATTTGATTAAATATAAAATATATAACTTTCTAAATTTGTTTAATATTATTCACTTTCTATCATTCAACATTTACTTTATAATGACCATTTCAAAATAAAGATATTTAATTATATAACTTTTTATGTTTAAGAATAGTGTTGTGTGAAACCAATGTTATAGAATAAATTAAATATAAAGAGTTTTAGCATAAAATATTTGGGTGTTACATATTACCGTCACATAAAAAATTGAATCCCAATAATTTGAAAGTTTTCACTGATAAAAAAATGATCATACATCAAAATTCCATTATCTGAAACACATATCAGAAATAGGTTTAATAAAGTTTTCTCTTAATAATATTGAAAGGGAATGAGAAGGTGAAAATAAAACTAGAATTTGGAGGTTGGATATCGTTAGTGGAAATTAATAACAAGGGAATTCATTATAAATATAACTATCACATTTTGATTGAGTGTGACAAAGAACTTGGTCATTAGAGAGTTCACCATCAGAAAATTATAAATCTGGTGATCTGTTAAAATACTATTGAATTCTCAGAAAGAAAATTATGTAGGTAACATTTTTGTTCCCAAATATTTTTCTTAGAGTTTATGGATTTTTTTAGTATTTGGATAATTAATTGATAAAATAAACTTACTTGATTACATTCCATTTCATAAGCATAATATCGTTCTTTTTTTGTTCTTAAGTCAATTTTCAAAAATTCTCTTAGTCATGGAAATTAATTTTCAAGATGAATTTCTTACACCTGTCATACAATTAACAAATAATGTGGTCTTTCAGTCATTCCTTAGTATTTATTCCATGTAGATTGTAGTAATATCATATGCTTAACCATTATCCTTTTTTCTGAGTTATTCTTGACACTCCTTGTCAGAATTGTTTACCCTAAGGTACACATGTGCCAAAACCACATCCCCTTGTAATGATGAGACAATTAGGTATTTCTATGAAAAACCACATAATTTCTACTTTAAAAATATTCTAGGATGTTCTATTATTCTTATCAAAAAAATTCTATCTTAGGGTTATTTTTCTTATTCATCATTTTATATATCTAGTTTCTATTGTTTCTACTATACATTCTATGATACCACCCATAAAGACCTCATCTCTATTATCTTAGATCTAGTTTTATACTTTATTATATTTGAATATATAGAAAACTCTAATCCCAAAGGAGTGATTAGTTTAGTATTTTTAGAAGCAATATTATATACATGAATAATAAATTATAATTTAAAACATAAAGAACCAAGGTAACACCCCGACCCAAGAAAACCATAGTCGATGCATTACATTATTACATATTTATGATTAAAATTAATAAAATACCAAATAATTGATTAATTTAGTACTCTTGAAGAAACATGATTCATATATGGAACCCATTTTACATTGGGAAAGGTAAAAATACAATACATAACAAAAACTATTAAACTGCATCCACGAGAACACAACAAATGATCTCTCCTTCATAACCAGGGGAAGGAAAATAAATGAAAGGGTTGACTCAAATGCTTAGTAAGGGTTACAAAAAGCATAATCCTGAATCAACCGTAATTGAATCATAATGAAATTGTCATCATCAATATTGCATGGTGAAAAAATGAAAAACCCTCACCATTAATAAACATAGAATGAAATTGTATCCATAAATTTTGATATAGTGAAAACCTCATGGATAGTAATAACGAAAAATTAAAAAATAGAATAATTATTAATTGGACATCATGTATCTGGAAAATGATATAATTATACCATCAAAATGGTTTATGTCTGTGGGTAGAAACTTATCTAATTTTCGGAATCAGACTCAAAGGGTTTGTAGCAATCTGATTTGTCTCATGAGACATGTTGATGCATTGAGGGTCTATATCAGGCCCCCCCCCCCCGTCACTGAAAATCCAAAATGTTCATTATACATAGATCTAATACAATTAAAATATTCCTTCTCAGTAACCATATAGAATATCAGAAAATAATTCATCAAAGTATGCTGACATAAATAACGATATTTTTAAATGAGACGATTTAAAATTTCATGAGGAAATAATCTTTAAACATTCCAACGTGTCTCATACCACCTTGAAAGAATCAAATCATAAAACATTAGAACATCATGATAATAATGAGACTTTTTATATGATATAAAAAAGTTCTATAAATACCCTACAAGTAAGATGTATGTTGGGAACATGAAATATATCTCATAATAGATAAGGTGAGATGAGAAAAATCTATTTTACTTTTTAATGAAGAATTATTTTGGAAAATAATTTGTATTTTTTATGAAATTAGATAATAAAAATTTATATCCCATTAAATAAAATATACAGTCATTGAAATTAAATTTTAGGAATAAATAAAATCTTATTTAGGTGAAATTATTTAAAAATAGTTTTTAAATAATCTATATAAGTAGAACATTTTATTCCGGTTTCACGAATTCTTTAATGATATTTTAATGATAAATGGAATGTTGGATTTAATAATGTAATAAATAAAGAAAATATATTTCCAAAATAAAATGTATGATTTGTTAATGATAAATATGGTTTAAAACAGATTATATATTGAAAATTAAAATAGATAAGTATTCAAGAAGTTCCTTGAATTGGGCTTGTATTTCATAACAATGTTTGAAAACATATATCAAAAAATGTAAATCCCAATAACATAAAGAAGGATTATGATTTAAAAACATATATATAAAATTCAAACATAATTTATGAGGATTACATACTCATAAATAAGAATGTCTTTGAGGTGATTAGAGAATAAGAGAAACACGAATGAAAATGGAGGTTCAGGTAGAAAATACATACGAGATTATAGTCAATTGATTTTTATGCCAAAAAATTAATAATAATTAAATGATACATTTAATATCATGATATAATTTAGATTCATTAATTGAAACCTCAATGGTAATTCTACATACACCATACATACATATAGTATAAATTGCAGAATATCTCACAAAAATGGAAGTGAGGTGATGAAATTCCATATGTTAAATCTGATAGGGTTCTTCACCTGATCTTAGTATCATGGATATTCAAATTAAATTCTTTGATTAATATTTCCAAAACAATTTATTTACTTATTTAATTATTATAACATTATTAAGTTCATTAATTTCCTTTTTGATGGGTCTAATATAATCAATTTTACTGTTTTGGAAGTATTTTCTTCCATGGTTTTCATTATCAGTTTTCTTGTATTAATGAATGTATGTTCATTTAAATTGTAGTAAAACATCCATAATTTTTAATATATATTATTATTAAAATTATTGTGATATAAAGGATCATATAATGAATTTTTTTTAATACCATGAGGATGACTTTCTTGATAAAAGATAATGATAAAATCTTGGATTAATTATGTGGATTTGTGCTTAATAAACATGTTTTGAATTATTATTTAAAATTATTTGGGTGTAAGGGTTACAGAACATTACATATGATTAAATAAATATATAAATACCTTTTAAACCATAAAAATGGTTTCATGACCATAATATAATAATTTAATAATAATTTATAACCCGCCGTCATTTAATGTGATCAACTAACACATCTCGGATGGTGTTTTAATTTTTAGTATAAGAGGAGGGAAACAATGAGATGAAAATGAAAACATACATTAGAATAATAATATTCCAATTAATGTAAGTAAATATAATTATCATATAATTTGGATGATGGTAGATTAAAATATAAAATAAAGGATCCTGAAATAAAATAAAAGTTGATAAATCCCTCATGAATATTTGACAACTTAACGACATTGATTAATATTTCATAAATTATTTTGCTGAGAGAAAAAATTTATTTCATAATTGATAAATAATATGGAATTTAAGGGGTGTATGGAATTCAATATCATAGTATAAACCAATGTAAATAAAAAGATAATAGTCAAAATAAAGGTGCCTGAAAAAGGGAGATATCTTGAGATAAAAATTCTGCAGCATAACGGCTATGCAACATGGTTTTAGAAAACATAAAAAATAGAGATTTGATGGGTCAACCATTAAAAAGAGACTCATAAAATTTTATAGGGACAGAATAATATGTAAATAAGAACATTGTATGAATACGTTAAATACAATCCATATAAAATAGAACTTGGATGGAAAGGGGAAGTTAAGAAATCTCATACCTTGTGGTGTAACACCTTTGATTGGATGTTTGGGACATTGGGGGATCGATAAAACCTATATAGGATTAATAGGGTGGTAAAACTAAAATATATTTTTTTATTACATATTTGGAATGAAATAGAATCAATGAATTAATGGATATTTATAGTAAATTGAGGGAGTTTGTTATTAAATTAAAGTGACACCTCATAAGTTGTTTTTGCAAAATTGTGGGCTTGTACAATATATTTGACTGTGGTATTATCCACATGGAAAACCTCACATAATAGTTTATTTTACACAATTCTACCAGCATTATATATTAAATAATATATCATTATGATTCCAATAAACTTACCAAAAACTCAAAATTATATTTTTAGTATTCCCAAAAAATTTATGTATTTTAGAAAAATCCCAAAAATTAACCTAAGAATTTTTAGATGTGTATAATTACAAAATTAAATTCATTTTTTTAAATTATTTTTCTAATTATTTTTAATTTAGTTTTTAATGAAAATAATAATTTATTCCAAAAACACATCATTAAAACTATAACTTATTTTACAACACATTAAAAAATTAATCAAGGTCCCATAAAATTATTTGATAACCATAAGATAATAAAGTGAAAATTTATGAATACATATTATGAAAATATATTTTTTAAACTTATTAAAATAATCATAAAATTTTAATTAAAATATTCACATTATAAAAAACACCAATACTTATATTATAATCATTTTTCACTTAGAAGATGTCTGAATTGCATTTGTTCACTGATGGTTGAAGTCTATATTTTATTTTGGTATATTTACTATTAATTTCTATTTATTACTATTCATATCAGTATATTACTCTTCATACGGTTATATTACTATTAATTTATAATTAGTTTTGTCTTACTATACTTTAAATATCTTAATCAATGGAACCAAGTATGTCAATTTTTCAAAATTCAAATTATAGATGTGAAATAATTATGGTTATTTGTTTCGTTATAATAATGTTTTTTTGTATAGAGTAAATGTTTCATGAATTCTATATTAGATATATTTTTCAATTTTTATGGTGTTACATTATTCCCTCCTAAATATAATTGTGTCCTCTCAATTCAAAACTGCACTTCAAAAGTTAAATATTGATGCTTAAAAATTCTCTTATGGGAAACCTGCTTCAGAAATAAGGTTAATAAAATATCCTCATAATTGGGTTTTGGAAAATGTGGTGTTCTCCAAAAAAAGTTTTCATTTTAATGGGGTGACATTAGTTAGAAGTAAAACCTAGCACATAATAAAAAAATCTACCTATGAAGTTCTCCTAGAACATGATAAAGATCATGATTAGATAGAATTTTATTACTACAAAACTATACACTACAATAGAAAATAATCGATATTATCAATGATTAGGATAATAGGAAAGCATTTTACTTAAGACTATTTTCCATCAATTGATGAATTATTACACTCTATAAGAGTATAAATATAAATTTCTATTTACAATCTCATCCTTTTATTTCACCATGAACTATCTATACCTCATCACATAACAAATGTTAAGCTATATGGTGATGTAAGACATTGACATTTAAAAGATCATACAATGATCAACTTAAACCATTACATAAATGTTTAAAAAATTACAAAATATAATTATTCAAAACATTATAATGAAGGTATCTAAATTTCTAAGATGAATTTATCATTAACCCTTAATCAACATGAAGCAGCTCTATGTTTTCTCATTCTAAACATGTGATTTACTTCATTATGAATTCTTTTAAAATATGGTAATGGTGTGAATTAACATTAAAACCCTATTGGAAACATGAATTATTACTTATTCCATCATTAAGAAACATTTTATTAGATATATTACTTAAATCCATTGTTGTGTAAACTCTATAGTGATAGCATAAAAAACCTGTAGACAAGTTGATAATCAGTTCCAAGGTTGTAAGTACGTAACAAAATCAATCATTTCATCATTATTCTCCCAAAATAAAAAAGATATTTGGGGTTGCCTTTCCCCCAATCATATTATTTTATAAAAATTACAACATTCTACTGAATCGAATTTTATTTATACCATTCTTCATATGACCTAAAATACTTAATGAAATAGTACCATGGAACCATCCTTATATTTCTCTAAATTCGTAGAACAAGAATATCATAACATAGTTATTGAAATAAAAAAAATTTAATACAGTATTTATTATAATTAAACTATAGTATCATAATAATTTTGACTTTGATCCCTTTTCTTTTTCAGAGCTATATTTCCATGATGTTTTGAATATTGATTTGTGTAGTGCCCCATATCCTCACAGTTGGAACATTGAATTTAGGAAATTTTCTTCCTTGTATTGAAATTAGGAGCATGGTAGCCTTTTTCTACATTTTTCAAGAAAAATCATTTTCCTCATAAGAATATACTAATGTTTTTCCTTCTATAATTATCACATGTGAGAGAACCTATATTTACCTTGTTCCCTTTATCCATATTTTTCACTATTATCCTCTTATTCTTTTACATCCCTTCAAATCCAAATGACTCAATTAATTAGTTAAATTCTTTGTTAACATGTGATGCAATATACTCATATAATGATAATACTTGGGAGAAATTATTCCATTGAAAATATGACTTAAGACAATTAGAGATATGATCCTTCATAATCTTCACATCACGTGCATTGGGGATGTTCTCATCATTTCTGCTTTCCATTATTTCTAATCAATTCCATGTTATATATTAGCTTATAAAATTATAATCTCCTTATAAATCTATACATATTACAACACATAACATAAATTTATACATTGAAAATCTCAAAACCATATTCTATGGTTAATTTGGGAGAATAAATCCATCATAATGGTGGGTAAATAAACTATGAATTATCCTAAGAATGTCCTCCTAGAGTATCAAACCATGTGTAGAGTAAGGACAGTTGTCATATACCAGGATACCTAGGGTCAAGCCCGAAACTCCTTGTGGGATTTTTCACACCTATGTAAATAAGCACAAGAACCACATCCACATGTAGTATGCATACACGTATGTACTTACTAGAATGATCCACATAATCTATTTAATACTAAAATTCCATGAATATCTTGTATTTTTATCCTCAAAGTATATCTTAGGGGTTTTTCTCTAAGATAAATTTTATAAGTCATGTTTCCAAGATTTATACTAATATTATTATGATACAAACTATAATGTATAGACCCTAGAAACATAGAGTCGATGCATAACATTATTACATTGGCATGATTATAAGGAATAAAATCCTGAAGGACAGATTAGATTAGTAGACATGAAGGAACTAGATACATATATGGAACCCTTTTTATATTGGGGAATATAAAAATAAAATTATTAACAAAAACTAATAAACTACATCCATGAGAACTAAATAAATGATCACTTATTTAAAATATGGTGAAGGAATATGATTGAAAGGGGTGAGCTCAAATGATCAGTAAGGGTTACAAATAGAAGAATCAGGAATCAATAATAATTGAATCATAATCAAATTGGCATATTCAATATGAAATGGTGAATAAATGAAAAACACATTCCCTTAAAAACGTAGAATGAAACTAAATCCATTATTTTTTTCATAGTGGAAACCTCATTGATAGTAATAACTGAAAATTGATAAAAATAATACTTATTAATTTCAAATTGTGTATCTAAGAAATTATACCACTACACCATCAAAACAATTTCTGTCTACGGGTAGAAACCCGTCTAATATTTGGAAGCATATTGGAAGGGTTTGTCGCCAACAAATTTGTCTCATGAGACATGTCAATGCATCGAGGGGAAAAATAAACCTCCACCTGTCACTGCATGTCCAAAACATTCATTATCTATATATCTAAGACACATACAATATTCCTTCTCAAAAACTATATAGAGTAGTGGATACTGATTCATCCAAGTATGTCGACATAAATAAAAATACTTTTTAATGAGACCATTAAAAAATTATTGATGAAAAAATCCTTAAACATTCCAATGTGCCGCATACCACCTTGAAACATTCAAATCATCATCCCTTGGAAAATAATGATAATAAGGAGACTTTTGATATTATATAAAAAAGTGTATTGCATACACTATAAGTAATAAGTATGTTGGGAACATGGAATGCATCTCATAAAAGATAATGTGATATGAGAAAGAGGAATAATATTAAGATTGGGTAAAAATTTGAACGGTTTCATCGATTAAGATGTGTGATGAGAATATGTGGTGGGTGATGATATTTATAGTAGAGGAGAGGGGTGTTTTCTATTATTTTATTCATTAGTTTATTATTTTATCTCATGAGAGATAAATATAGATTATTCCTTGACTAAATTTCGTAAATATAGAATGAAAGTTCTATATTATGGTGATTTCATCAATGATGACTCAAGGAATAGTGTGTTTAACTTATAATATACATATACCATAAATCACTATATTTCTCTATTGGAAAAAATTTTAAAATAGTTAGTAAAAAACAATAAATAACCAAAACAATGTTTAAAGGTGTATAATTAAAAAATAGACTCCATTTTCAAAAATATAAATAAAAAATTTCAATTTTAATTAAAATCATCATTTACTCGAAAAATATCTATTTTTATTTTATCTCTTTTTTGACACTTAGAAAATTTTATTAATCTATAATAAAATAATATTATAATCAAGAGATAAAAAAAATATTAATATAATAAAATATTTTATGAATATAATAGTTTTTTTATATAAATATTATAATTATAAAATTGGGAAAAAACATTTATGTTTCATAAAAATACAAATACATAATTTATAATTTTAAAAACATTTACATACTTATTTCATGGTATAAATTTTTTATATTTTAAATTATAATAAAGATAAATTTTATAAATTCATTCATTGGTGATGATACTATTAAAATCATAAATATATTATTAATATAAATAAATTTAATGTTTAATAATAAAATTCATGATTTTTTCCCAATTCACTAGAAAATAAATATTTTCAAAAAATACCAAAAGTCAACCATATGATATTTTTTATATTACACTATTAAAATTAAATTAAATTTTTTCAATATAATTTTTTAAATATTCAAAAATTTGTTTTCAAATATCTGCTCAATTAAAAGGTTGGAAAATTACCTTAAGAAAATATATATTCTTTTAATTCATATAATTGGATTAAATATAATATTATTCCAAGAAAATCAATTAGATGAATGTAAAAACATTTGAATAAATAAAAAATATATAAATTTCTTATTTTGGTTAATATTATTCACTCTCTCCAATTTAACATCTACATTATAATGACCATTTTAAAATAATGTTATTTAAATATATAACATTGCATGCTTAAGCATAGTATTGTGTGAAACCTATGTTATAGAATAAATAAAATTTAAAAGTTTTACCATAAAATATTGGGGTGTTATGTTATACCCTCTCATAAAAAACGGAATCCCAAAAATTTGAAATTTTACATTGATAATAAAAGGTTCAAACATCAAAATTCCATTATTTGAATCTTATATCAGAAATAGGTTTAACAAAATATTCTCTTAATAATAGAGAAAGGGGAATGAGAAGGGGGTAATACAACTAGAATTTGGTGTGGGAAATCATGATTGGAATGTCATAACATGGAAATTAATTAGAAATATAACTATCACATTTTAGTGGAGTGTGATCAAGAAATAGGTCATTAGAGATTTCACCATCAAAAAATCATAAATCTTTTGATCTGTTAAAATACAATTGACTTCTCAAAAAGAAAATTATACTGGTAAAATATTTGTTCAAAAATATTTTTCATATATTTTAGGGATCATTTTAATATTCAAATAATTAATTGAGAAAATAAACTAACTTGATTACCTTCTATTTCATAATCATAATCTCGTTCTTTTCTTGTTCTTAAATCTATATACACATATTCTCTTAGTTATGGAAATTAATGTTCAAGATGAATTATTGAAACCTGAAGCACATTTAACAAATAATATGGTCCTTCAGTCATTCCTTTGTCCTTATTCGATGTAGAATATAGTAATATCATATGCTCTACCATAATCATTTTCAGAGTTAGGTTTGACACATATTGTTAGAATTTTTTACCCATAGGTACACATGTACCAAACCCACATCCCCTTGTAATATCAAGATAATTAGGTATTTCTAAGACGAACCACATATTATCTACCTTAACAATATTCTAGGATGTTCTTTTATTTTTATCAAATAATTCTATCTTAGTGTTATATTCCATATTCTTTGTTTTATAAATCTAGTTTATATTGTTTCTACAATACAATCTATGATACCAACTATAAATCCCCCAGCTCTAGTAGCTAAGATCTAGTTGTTAGAATTTATTATATTTTAATATATAATAGACTAAAATTATAATGGAGTGATTAGTTTAGTATTTTTAGAATCCATATTATATACATGGATAATAAATTATAATTTATTACATAAAGAAGAAATGTAACACCCCAACCCGAGATACCTAGAGCCAATGCATTATATTATTACATTTTAATGATTACAATGAATCAATTACCAAATAATATATAATTTACATAATATTGAAGAAACTAGAAAATTATATTGAACCAATTTTATATTGGGAAAGGTAAGTATACAATACATAACAAAAACTATTAAACTGTATCCACGAGAACTCAACAAATGATATCTTTTTCATAACCTAGAGAAGGAAAATAAATGAAATGGTTTAGCTCAAATGCACTATATGGTTTACAAACAGCATAAGACTGAATCAAAAATAATTGAATTGTAATCAAATTTTCATTGTCAATATGTCATGGTGAATAAATGAAAAACCCACAACATTAATAATCTATAAATAAAACTACATCCATAAATTTGGATATAGTGAAAACCTCATGGATAGTAATAACTAAAACTTAATAAATAGAATAATTATTAATTGGAAATCACATAACTGGAACTTGATACAACTATACCGTCAATATGGTTTAAGTCTGTTGGTATAAACCTGTATGATATTTTGGAATCAAACTCAAAGGGTTTGTCGCAAACTGATTTTCCTCATGAGACATGTTGATGCATTGACGGGCTATATCAGGCCCCACCCTTCACCGAATGACCAAAACGTTCATTATACATAGATTAAATAAAATTAAAATATTCATTATCAATACCCATATAGAATAGAGGATAATTATTCATCAATGGATATTGACATAAATAAAGATATTTTTGAATGAGATGATTCAAAAATTCATGAAGAAATAATCCTTAAACAGTCCAAAGTCTCTCCTACCACCTTGAACGAAACAAATCATAATACATTAGAATATCATGAGAATAAGGAGACCATTAATATGAAATAAAAAAGGGCAGTAAATACACCATAATAAAGGAGTATGTTGGGAACATGTAATATATCTCATAATAGATAAAGTGATCTGAGAAAAGTCTGTTTTACTTTGGAAAGAAGAGTTATTTTGGAAAATCATTTATAATTTTCATGAAATAAGATTATAAACTTGTATATCCAATAAAATAAAATCTATTTTTATTGAAATTATATATATGGATTAAATAAAATATTATTTATCTGAAATAATTTAAAAAGAGTTTTTAAATAAGATTTATGAGTAGAACATTTTAGTGAGGTTTCCGGAACTCTTTTATGATATTTTAAAGATCAAATGAATGTTTGATTTAATAAAATAAAAAATTTACCAAAATATAATTTTCAAATTAAATTTTTTGATATCTTAATGATAAATATGGCTTATAATAGATTATATATTGAATATCAAAATAGGTAAGAATTAAATAACTTCCTTGAATTGGGCTTGCATTTCAGAACAATTTATTGAAAATTATTTTAAAAATGTAACTCCCAATAACATAAAATAGTATTATCTTTTAAAAACATATATATAAAATTCACAAATAATTTATGATGATTTCATAGTAATATAAAATAATATAATTGAGGTGATTAGAGAATAAGATAAACACGATTGATAATGGTGGTTTAGGTAGAGAATACTTACAAGATTATAGTTAATTGAATTTTATGCAAAATAATAATAATAATTAAATGATAAATTTAATATCATGATATAAAAGAGATTGATGAATTGAAATATTAATGGGAATTATACATACACCATACACACCAAGTAGTAGTGATTACCGAATATCTCACAAAAATGGATGTGAGATGAAGAAACCCCTTATGTTAAGTCTTATGGGGATCATCACTTGATCATAGTATCATGGATAAACAAATTAAATTAATTGATTAATACTTTCAGAACCTATTATTTACATAATTAATTATTATAACTTTATTAGGTTCATTAATTTCCTTTTTGAGGGGACTAATAGGATCTATTATACTATTTTGGAAGCATTTTCTTCCTTGGTTTTCATAATCGGTTTTCTTGTATTAATGAATAGATGTTCATTTGAAACTTGGTAAAACATCAAGAATTGTTAATATATATTATTAGTGAAATAAGAGACATATAAATGACCATATAATGAATTTTTTGATATATCATGAGGATCACTTGTTTGATAAAATATAATGATAAATGCTTGTCTTAACTAGGTGGTTTTGTGCTTAATAAACATGTTTTCAATTATTATTTTATATTATGTGGGTGTAAGGGTTACAGAACCTTACATAAGATTAAATGAATATATTTTAATTTAGTTAGACCATAAAAAGGTTTCATGACAATAATTTAATATTTTAATATTAATTTTGAACTCGTCATCATTGAATGTGATAAATTAACACATCTTGGATTGTGTTTTCATTTTTAGTATAAGAAGAGGGAAACAATGAGATGAAAATGAAATATTACATTAGAATAATAAAATTCCAGTTCATGTATGTTACTATAATTATAAATATAATTTTAATTATGTTAGATTAAAAAAGAAAATAATGGAACTTGAAATAAAATAAAATTTGAGAAATCCCTCATGAAAATTGGATAACCTAAGGACATTGATTAATATTTCATATAATATTTTGATAAGAGAAAAAATTATTTCATAATTTATACATAATAGGGAATTTAAAGGGTATATGGAATGAAATATCCCACTATAAATTAATTTAAATCAAAAGATAATAATCAACTAAAGGTGCTTCAAAAAGATAAATATATTTAGGTGAAACATCTGCTGCATAACAGCTATACAAAATGGTTTTAGAAACATAAAAAAGAGAGATTTTAGGGGTCACCAATTCATAAAAGACTCATAAAATATTATAGGGACAGAATAATATGGAAATAAGATAATCGTATGATAACTTGAAATACAAAACACATAAAAGAGAACGTGGATGGAAAGGGGAAGTTGAGAATTATCTTACCATGTAGAGTAACACCTTTGACTCGATGTTTGGAACCTTGGGTGCTCGATAAAACATATAGATTAATAATAGGTTTGTAAAACTACCATATATTTTAGTAATATGCATTTTTAATTAAAAAAAATTAATGAATGAGTGGATATTTATAGTAAATCAGACGGAGCTTGTTATTAAATTAAAGGGATACCTCGTAAGTGGTTTTTGCATAGTCGTTGGCTTGTCCAATGTATTTGACCATGGTATTAGCCACATAGTACACCTCACATAATAGTTTAATTTAAAAAATTATACCATCATTATATATTAATTAATATATCATTATGATTCCATTAAACATACCAAAAACTCAAAATTGTATTTCTAGTATTCACAAAACATTTAAGATTTTTAGAAAAATCCCAAAAATTAACCCTAACCATTGTAAGACCTTTATAATTCCAAAAATAAATCCATTTTAATTTAAATATTTTTTAATTTTTTTTTAATTTAAATTTTTAATAAAATAATACTTTATTCTAAAAAAAACATCATTAAAACTATAACTAATTTTACAACACCTTGAGATATTAATCATGGTCCCATAAAATTATCTAATAACCATAAGATAATAAAGTGACAATTTTTATTATATTTTTTGAAAAAACATTTATTTTAAATTTTAAATTAATCATAAAATTTTAAATAAAATATAATCGACATAAAAAACCAATACTTAAATTATGATTATTTTTCACTTATAAGATGTCTAAATTCTAATTATACACTCATGGTTGAAGTATCTATTTTATTTTGGCCAATTTACTTCTCATTTCAATTAATTACTATTCATATGGGTATGTTAGTATTCATACGGTTATATTACTATCCATTTAAAATTAGGTTCGTCCTACTAGACTCTAAATATCTTACTGAATGCAAACAAGTATGTAATTTTTTTGAAATATATATTATAGAATTGGAAATATTATGTTTATTTGTTTTGTTATAATATTTATTTTTTATAGAGTTACTGTTTCATGAATTATATATTAACAGTAATTATAAATTTTTTGGGTGTTACATTATTCCCTCCTAAATAGAATTGTGTCCTCTCAATTCAAACTACACTTCAAAAGTTAATCATAGATGCCTAAAAATTCTCTTATGGGAAACCCACTTTGGAAATAGAGTTAATAAAATATCCTCTTAAATTTATTATGGGAAATTAGGTGGTCACCAAAAAAATTGTTCAATTTAATGGGTTGACATTAGATAGAAGTAAAAACCAGCACATAATAGAAAAATATATCTAGGAAGTTCTCATAGAACTTGATAAAGATCATGTTTAGATGAAATTTTATTTATACTAAAATATAAACTACAAAATAAATCATTGATATTATCAATGTTTATGATAATAGAAAAAAAATTATTTAAGACTATTTTCCTAGAGTTGAGTTATTATTCCACTCTATAAGATTATAAATATACATTTATATTTTTAATCTCATCCTTTGATTTTACCTTGAACTATCTATACCTCATTACCTAGCATAGTTTTGGCCATATGGTGATGTAAGAAATTAACATCTAAAAGATCATACAATGATCAACTTAAACCATATCATAAATGTTTAAAAACATCCATAATGTAATGATTAAACACATTATAATGATGGTCTTTAAATTTCTTGCATGATGTTATCATTAACGCTTAATAAATATGAATTAGCTCTGTGTTTTCTCATTCTAAACATGTGAATAACTTCATTATGCATTCTTTGAACTATGGTAATAAAGGGAATTAACGTAAAAACCTATTAAAAACATGAATTATTCCTTATTCCACAAGTAAGATACATTTTATTGGATAAATTAATTAAATCCAATTTTTGTAAATTCCATCATGATATCATAAAAAAATTATAGACAAGTTGACAATCAGTTCCAAGGTAGTCAGTACTTATCCAAATCAACCATTTCTTCATCATTATACCAAAATAAGATACACATAATGGGTTGTCGTTACCTAAATCATGTTCTTTTCTAAAAATTTAAACTTTCTACTGAATCACATTTCCTTTATACCATTCTTCATATGACCTAAAATACTTAATGAAATAGTACTATAGTACCATCCTCATATAACTCAAAATTCAAGAACAAGAATAGCATAACATTTATTCAAAACAAAAAACATAAATGCATTATTTATTCTACTTCAATTGTAGTATCATCATAATCGTTACTTCAATCACTTTTCTTTTTCAAATATATATTTCCATGCTTTTGGGATATTGATTTGTCTAATTCCCTATATCCTCACATTTGGATCATTGAATTTACGAAATTTGATTCCATGTATTGAAATTAGGAGCGTGGTGGATTTTTTATCAACATGTGAAGAAAACTCATTTTCCTCTCAAGCATATACCAATGTTTTTCCTTCCATAATTATCAAATGTGGGAAAACCCATATTTCCCTTCTACGCATTATCTATATTTTTCACTACTTTCCTATTATTCTTTTTCTTTCCTTCAAAAAAAGGACTCAAATAATTATTTACATACCTTGTTAACACATGATGCTATTTTCTCATATAATGAGAATACGTGTGAGAAAATTTGCATTGAAAAGACGTCTTCAGACCATTAGAGATATTATCCTTCTTAATCATCACATCACGTTCATTGGTGAAGTTATCATTTTTTTCCTTGGAGCCATTTCTAATCAATTCCATGTAATATATTAGCTCATAAAGTTATAAACTCTCTATAAATGTAAACATAGTATAACAAATAACATAAATTTATGCATTGAAAATCATAAAACCATAATCATAGGTTACTTTGGGGAAATAAATCCATCATAATGGTGGGTAAATAAAATGTGAATTATCCTAAGCATATCTCTCTAGAGTGTAAAACTAGGTGAAAAGTAAGGACAGTTGTCATGTACCTATATACCCTGGGTCAAGACTGAAACTCCTTGTTGTAGTTTTTACTCCTAGGTAAATATTTAGTAGAACCACATCCACCTATAGTATTCATACATGGATGTACTTATTATAATGATCCAAATAATCTATTTTGTAATAAAGTTCAAAGAATTTATTGTATTTTTATCTTCAAATATATCTTAGGGTTTATCTCTAATATACATTTTATAAATCACATTTTCAAGATTTCTACTGAACTTTCTATGATACCAACTATAATGCCCTGACCCCAAAAACATAGAGTCGGTGCATTACTTTATTACATTGGCATGATTATAATGAATCAAATCCCGAAGGACCGATCAGTTTATTGGTCATGAAAGAACTAGATAAATATATGGAACTATTTTTACATTGGCGAAAGTAAATATGCAATACATAAAAAAACTAATAAAATTCATCCACTAGAACTCAATAAATAATCTATTCTTTAATATGTGGTGAAGAAAAACAAATGAAAGGGGTGAGCTCAAATGGTCAGTAGGGGTTACAAATTGAAAAATTAAAAATCAATAATAATTGAATAATAATAAAATTGGAATAGTAAATATGAAATGGTGAATAAATGAAAAACACATTCCATTAATAAACTGATAATGAAACTACATCCATATTTTTTCATAGTAAAAACCTCATGGATAGTAATAACTGAAAATAGATAAAAAGAATGTTTATTTATTGAATTCTATATATCTATCACATGATACCACTATACCATCGAAAAAGTTTATGTCAATGGGTAGAAACTCATCTAATGTTTGGAAACATATTCAAAGGGTTTTTCACCAACTGATTTGTCTCATGAGACATGTCAATGCATCGATGGGTAATAGCGGGCTCCACCTGCCGCTAAAAGTCCAAAACATTATTTATATATAGACCTAACACACATACAATTTTACTTCCCAAATAATATATAGTGTAAATGATACAGATTCATCAAAGAATGATTACATAAATAAAGATCCTTTTAAATGAGACCATTAACAAATTCTTGAGGAAATAATCCTTAAACATTCCAAACTGTCCCATACCACCATAAAAAGTTATAATCAGCATCCCTTGGAATATTATGAGAATAAGGAGTCTTTTAATATTATATAAAAAATTTAACTAAAAACACTATAAGTAATAAGTATATTGGGAACATGTAATAAAACTTATAAAGGATAATGTAAGATGAGAAAATTCTTTTTTTATGTTGGAAGGAAGAGTTCAATAGGAAAATAATTTATAATTTTAATGAAATCAGATTATAAACATGTATATCCCATAAAATAATATTTATATCCACTAAAATCATATTTTATTCTTAAATAAAATCATTTTGAGGTGAAATAATTTAAAAAGAGTTCTTAAAGAAGCTTTAGAAGTAGAACAATTTAGTGTGGTTTAAGGAATTATTTAACTATATTTTATAGTTTCGAGGAATTTTTTCATTCATAAAACAATAAAGGATCCAAAATTGATTATTCATATTAAAATTTATAACTTTTTAAAGATAAATATATCTTAAAAAAAATTATATAGTGAACTTTAAAATAGGTAAGAATTTGAGAAGTTCCTTGAACTGGGCATGCATTTTGAAACAATTTTGGAAATATTCTTTTAAAACATTTAAATCCCATTAAAATAATAAAGGATTATTTTTGGTAAACATACATATAAAATTCACACATAATTAATGAGGATTAAATAAGTATGAATATTAATTTTATCGTGGTGATTAGAGAATAAGTGCAACCCTAAAGTAAATGGATGTTTTGGTAGAAAATACTTACAAAAATGTAATCAATAGAATCATAGTCCCCAAAATTGATAATAATTAAATTATAAATTGAATATAATGATAATAAAGGTATTAATAATTTTAATAATAAATTTTAATCATACATACACCATAAAAAATTTTAGTAGTGATTTCATAATATCTCACAAAAAAAGAAGTGAGATAAATAAACCTCTTACATTAAGTTTGATGGTGTTCTTCAGTTGATCTTAGTGTCCTGGATAACCAAATAAAATTCATTAATTAATATTTAAAAGGCATTTTATTAATTTAATGTATTTATTATAACATTATTATGTACATTAATGTCTTTTTAATGGGTTTAAGAGGTTCAATTTTACTGTTTTGTATGAATTTTCTTCCTTGCTTTTCATGATCCGTTTACTTGTATTCAGGAATTGAAGCTCATTTAAAATTTGGTAAAACTTCCACAATCGTTCATATATATTATTATTTAAATTAAATTTATTTAAAGTATAGTATAATTAATTTTGTTATATACCATGAGGGTGACTTTTTTATAAATGAAAATTTTTAACGCTTAGATTAACATGGCAGTTTTGTGCATAATGAACTTTTTTTGAATTATTATTTTATATTATGTGGGTGTAAGGGTTACAAAACATTATATAAAAATTAAATACAAATAATATGATCTATTTTAATCACAAATTTTATTTATGCCAATAATTTTATATGGTAATAATAATTGAGAACTCGTCTTCCTTGAATATGATAAATTAACACCTCTCGGATAGTGTTTATATTTTTAGAATAAGAGGAGGGGAAAAGAAGATGGCGATGAAATATTAAAATATAAAAACAAAATTATAGTTTAAATAATTTACTGAAATTAGGATATCATTATGTGAGGGTATATGAAAACAGGGATTAAAAGAACTAAAAATAAAACAAAACTTGATAAATCCCTCAAGAAAAATCGGCAGCCCAACAGTGTCGCGTAATATTTCATAAAATATTTTGATGATTGAATAGGTGTATATCATAATTAATAAATAATATGGAATTTAATGGGTATATGTAATGACATATCCTAAAATAAATTAATTTAAATGAAAACATAACAAACTAAAAAGAGTGCTTGAAAAGAGAGATATCTTTAGACAAAAATTCTATAATTTAAAAAATATGCAACATGGTTTGATAAAAAATTAAAAAGAGAGGTGAAATAGGTAAAATTAAAAAAATAATCATAAAATATTATAGTGACATTATAATATGTAAATAAGAACTTGTTATGAAAACATGCAATATATACCACATAAAAAAGAACATGGATTGAAAAGAGAAGTTGAGAATTATCTTACCTTGTAGAGTAACTCCTATGACTTGAAGGTAGGAACCTTGAGTGATTTAGGACACATTGTAAGGAATACTATGGATGTAAAACTACCATATAATCTTGGATTATGAGTATAGAATGATCGATAATGAACGAATGAGTGGTAATTTATTGTAAATGAAAGGGAGCTTTTTTAATTCAAAGTGACACCTCATTAGTGGTTTTTGATAAACCATGGGCTTTCACATGGTATTATCCAATTTGAACACCTCACATAATATTTTAATTTACACAATTAAAAAATAATTTTATATTAATTTATATATCATTATGATGTCATTAAACATATCATAAAATCAAAACTGTTTTTTTCTATTCATGAAAAAAATCATGTATTTTATAAAAATTCCAATAATTCAACACCAAATATTTTTCATTCTATAGAATTCAAAAATGAAATCCATTTTTAAAAGTATTTTTAGAAAAAAAATTTAAATTTTTCAATAAAATCATATTTTATTCCAAAACAATTATAACTATAACCCATTTTATAACACCTTGAATAATTAATCGAGTCCTTAAAAAATTATTTTATTACCATAAGACAATAAAGTGAAAATTTTTATTACATTTTATAAAAATACTTTTCCTTTTAAAATTATTAAATAAATCATGAAATTCTAATTAAAATATTTAAGACATAAAAAATACAAATACTTATATTATGATCGTTTTTTAACTTATAAGATGTCTAAATTGTTTTTATACACTCATTGGTGATGTTTATATTTTTTGGACAACTTTCTATTCATTAATATTTATTACTATTCAAAAGGGTATTTCATGTTTTATAAATGTATATTTCAATTCACAAAAAATTATGTTTGCCTTATAGGACTCTAAATATCTTACTGAATGAAACCTTGTATGTCAATTTTTCATATTTCAAATTATAGAAGTGAAAAAATTATGTTTATTGGTTTGCTTATAATAATGTGTTGTTTTGTAGAGAATCGTTGTTTATTTAATTTTATATGCAATTTATTTGTATGATATTTCATTTTTACATAAAAATATGTAATCATTTAAAAAACACCATTATTCTCTTAGATTAACCATATATATTAGTCATAATATAGATCATGGAATCATGAGAAATGTAAAACATAAGAATGTGGTGAGATCTGTTGCTCACTAAGGGTAATTAATATAGTGTATGCAATCCTAAACAATAATAAATATTGAATAAATAAAAATTGATGACATAAAAACATTATTTTCAGCTTCATATAGAGAAATGAATGTTTATTAAATAATTCCATAAATAATTTCATGACAATAAAACATAACCATGGATATGATACTTGTCAAATAATCACATGTAAAATCAATAACTATAATCATAATGAGATAATCAATAATTACAGACATCATAAATATACCATAAAGGATTTTTCTATGACACCATACAAATGTCGGTAAGAACCCAGTCTAGTTTGTCTCATGATACATTACGATGCATCAAGTAGAAATAGAGGGCTATGTCTCTCATGTATTTTGTTCAATGAATTACTCATATATTGAATAATTGATTTAAAATCATATAGTTAAATAACAGTGTCTTGAAAATGTTTTATGTATTTAAATCATAATTATATATGAAAATAATTTAATAAAATCATTTATAAGTTCTTGAGAGAAATGACCTTTTATGTTGGAAAGAATAGTTCTTTTTAGAAATCAATTGTATTTGTCATAAAATAAAATTATAAAACTGAATATAATAGAAAATAAATTATATGAAAAATTAAATTATGTTTTAGAAATATAATATTTTTAACTAATGTGAAAACATGTAAATAATTTTTTTATGAAATTGTAGAAATAAGACTCTTTATTATGGTATAAGGGACAATAGTAAGTGGTCATTAAAATAGAAAAATGCTTAAGTTTTTTTAATACAACCACAAATGAACTATGAAAGTTTTTCATGATTTAAATAGTAATTTTATAAAATTATTGATTCCCTAAAAAATATTATAAAGAGTACTTAAAGATGGGAATGAAATTGGAAGTTTCCATTAAATCGGGATTGCTTATCTAGAATAATTTAAAGGAACAACAAATAAAATATGTATTTCCCATCAAAAAAATATTATATGATATAGATTCTTGAGATTGGAACATATAAAAATAATGTATAAGAATTATTTTATAATAAAGAATAATTAAATTTGGTTAATGAGATAGAAAGTGTAACCCTAGTGAAATATAGAGGGTTGGGGATAATCCCTTACTCCATTGAAAAAAGTTATATCATATGCCCCATAAATTCAAAGATCCTCAAATAAAAAATTAAATAACATAAATTTAAAAATATTAATTATATTATGCATAAACATGAAATATTTATACACCAACCAATATAAATAGTGGATAATAAGGCATATCTCGCTGAAATATAAGTGAGATGAGAAAACCAATACCTTATGTATGAAAGAATTCTTCAAATATATATAATATCCTGGATAATGAAATTATATTAATTAATAATTTCATTTATAAAAAATTCATTATATATTTGTTTTTTTAAAATTTTATTATGTTAATTTATAGTCTTTTGATGAGTTAAAAGATTCAATTTCGTTGTTAATGAGTATTCGTTTCAATGATTTTCACGATTGGTTCACTAGTATAGCCGTGAAAAAGATCACGTGACATGGGAATAGTTATGTTGAATTAAAATATATGTTATTAATGGTCATATATAACATTAAATGGATATATAATTTATTTTATTATTTTTGGAGAGGATAAATCAATAGTTAATACACAAGTGAAAATCATTTTGATTTTCTTAATGGTTTTTTATCATCCCAAATTAGTATTGATTAATTAATTAGTATTAAATATATATACTGGTTAAAGATAATTAAATAATAGTTAATACATATATGATCACTTATATTATACATAAATGTGTTTTTATGATAATTCATGATGTTGGAATTGAAAAACGAAGACACATTATCCATGAAGGTGTTAAATCATCACCTAAAAATGACGTTATAATTCAAAGAAGAAAATAAAGATGAGAAGATACATGATAGTTGATTTTACACTTACAAAATAATATTCCATTATATATTATATTCTAGAATTATCATATATTTGTTTCATAGTATTGGAAGATAGTAAGTGAAAATAAAATGAAATGTGAAGAAAATAAAGAAATTGAAAGAATAGTTTACATCTTGAATTCTAATTTATGAGAACCTCCGTAGGGAAAGTGTTTTTGGTATTCTATTGAGACTGTAACATCCTAGGAATGAATATGATTAATGGGATGAGTTTTGAGAAAAAATTAGACAAGCCACAAATATTTAGATGTGTCTGGTGAAGCGGTGCTAGCGACTGATTTTTATTGTGCAAGATAGAGGGGTTTTTTTATTATTTTATTCATTAGTTTATTAGTTTGGATAAAGGAAATAAATAGTGATAATTCTATTTAAAAATTCAATAAATATTGAATGATGGTTCTAGGATATTTTTATTACATCAATGATATATCAAGGAATAGTTTATTTAACATATAATGCATGTATACTGTAAATTACCATATTTCACTATTCACAAAAAATTCAACTATTTAAGATATATCACAAAAATAACCCTAAATTTTTTTACTGTTTAGAATAAAAAAATGAACTAAATTTTATGAAAATAATTTTATAAATATGATTATTTAATTTTTAATTAAAATCAATATTTACTCAAAAAATATCATCTCTAATAATATATTTATTTTTAAAACAAATAAATTAATTAATTAACGTATAATTTTTTTTCATATAATAAAATGATAACAAAATATTAATTTTATTAATATTGTTGGTCGGAGTGGTTTACTCAAGAGGGGGGTGAATTGAGTACCAATTAAAATTTCTATATTTAAAAGCAGTGTCTTAAAGACCCCCAAATAAAATAATAAATTAAACTATAGTGAATTTATATTAATGTAGAGATTCTGTTAGGTTCTCAAGGGATTGATTAATTCCCAGTTAATCAACACAGGAGTGTGTGATTATCTTTTGAAACTAACTTACTAATCTACACTTAACATAAACACTTGCTAATTTAATTATCAAAGTAAATTTAAAAACAGTATTGGTTTTAAAGTGATTAGCAGCGGAATAAAACTTTGAAATAGATGGCACAACAATGTAACCAAGAGGTTCAGTCTCAAGCCGAGACTTAGTCCTCTCAAAAGTTTATATAAAAATGATCCACACCCTGGATCAGGGTTCAACAGTTTACAACTGTCCAGGTCCAAGACCTCTACCACTGTTCTTCGTGGGAAACAGTACAACAGCAACCAGCTGTCCAGGTCACACACGACCTCTACCACAGTTCTTCGTGGGAAAGAAAGAATGAAAGAGTTTTGTAAGGATTTACAGATCCTTCAGTTTGAGTACAGGAGACAGTGTATGTGTTAGATATAGCAGATAACACACACTGCTCGAAATGAATGGTAATAAATCACAGAACAAGAGATGTAGAGTTTAGAGATGGTTCTGGTGATTTCAGTATAGCTCTGGACTCATTTGGATTCGATTAGAAGTGAGTCTGAGTCCTCTTCTTGTTTCTGTTGAGAAACAGAGTGTCGTATGCTCCAGGTTCACAGGTGGTGAGAATGTAGTCGATGAAGTTCTTCTTGTAAGCACAGAACACTCCTCGAGTATTCTTGATTGTCTATGAGCTTCTCTGTGTTCCTCTTGTGCTTGTGTCGCTTTTGGTATAATGGATGCACCGCACTTTTCTGGTTCGCTTCTTGTTTTCTTCACACGTTCGCATACCTTTCTGGTATGTAGTCTTCTCGTATTTATCTCCCATCAGGGGACAGAAAAGATTTCTTTTCAGCAGGTACGAGGTACGGGTTCCTGACATCCGAAAACCTTTATCAGGTATTTGACAAATCATTAAAATGTACATGATATGACCGTTAGATAGATTAAATATAGGAAATAAAGAAATTCAAACAGTGAGTTGAGTGATCGGTAGGTAATCAGCATCGGTAGCTTGAACATCGGTGGCTTGAACATCGGTAGCTTAATGTCATTAGTTGCTTTGACTATATCGGTGGCTCTATGCGTCGGTTGGTACATGCATCGGTAGCTCCATGCGTCGGTAGGTACATGCATCGGTAGCTCCATGCGTCGGTAGGTACATGCATCGGTAGCTCCATGCGTCGGTAGGTACATGCATCGGTAGCTCCATGCGTCGGTGGCTGCGAGTCTATCGGTAGCTTCGTCCATCGGTGACTTATTCCATCGGTAGTTGTTTATACTTACAACGGTAGCTCTACGTTTGTATCGGTATCTGTATTTATAAGTACATCGGTAACTCTGTGTTAAGTCTATCGGTAGCTGTCTGTCGGTAGACTAAGTCTATCGGTAGACTGGTTACCGGTAGCTCTTTATCAGTAGCTATAGACAGATTACTTATCTGTTTTATGCAGAACACATCTGATTGTGTTAGAATCAATTTATAACTTGTATGAACATGGATAAATGATGATTAACATATTCCAAAGACTTATTTTAAAAAGGTGTTATTGGTTTGATCATAGATTTAAAAGAATTAAAGTATAGATCAACAATACTTAACAATATCATAGAGAATGAAGACATAATTGGGATTTTCAACACAAATAAATACATGATTGAGATTATCAAAACAGGTGAGGTCAACAATCTCCCCCTTTTTGATAATCACAATTTATGATATTGGCATTTAACATAGTGAAAATATAATAGTAAAGAGTATAATATTGAATTCAATTTTCTCAGAGAAAACAGCATCATAGATAATAGAAATAGTATGATATAGACATAAGTTATCAGAGGTAAAAAATAATAAGGTACTATATAGACATAAGGTATCAGAGATAAAAATGGAAACAAAACAAAGGATAATGTGTTTCCCCTTATGCCTTATTTTTCTCCATTGAAAATATTTCTCATTTTGTTCTCCTCCTTATTCTCGCATAAAAAGTTTCTCCCCCTCTCTTATTGTTCTCCCCCTTTGTGATAATCAAAAAGTGGGAAAGCATATATATAGATATATATATAGGAGAGAAATAAAACAAATAGAAGTAAAAAGTGGTATATATTATAGTTAGTCAAAAAGTACAACAAAAACAGATTACAAAGGAATTCCTATCAAAAAGCTTGGCCACTGGTTCACTCCGCATCTGCAATGTGAGATTTTCCTTTAGGATCAGAAGGATGCTCGGGTGGTGAGGATTCAGGTGAAGGTTTGGGAATGCCAGAAAAGATCAAAGGAGGCTGGGCCACTGACACAGAGTCAGGCTTGTAAGTTGAAGATTTTTGGGTAATCATTGGTTTGAGGCTTTGAATGGCTTGAGCAGGAGTCAGCTGGACTGAGGGAGCAGCTGAGGCAGAAGCAGGCAAAGCAAGAGGGATGATGACTGGTCTAGCATCAACATGCAAGAAGGGCAGCATCAGATTTCTAAAATCCATAATAATTCCTCCTCCTCTTTCCATAGCAGAGAGGAAATCATCTTTGTTCTCCATGAATTTCTCTAAGGCAGGAGTCAGTTCTCTCAGCTTGCTCACTTGTTCTTTGAATGCTTGGGTGACTGGAGGGAGCTTCATGTGCTCCAACATTAGCTTGAAGTGGTGTTCGAGTTGATGCTTGGTGAAAATCTTGGAGAAGTAGTAGTCCACTTTGCTTTTTATGGCTTCTTGAGAGGCAGAGGCTTCTCTCATAAAATCTTGAACTATCTTCATGATTTCTCTGGCAGAATCCCTTGTAGAAAGCACCACTCGGCTTAACTCTGATGAGTCCCCAGAGCCACTGGTAGGAATAGAACCAATCTCCTCCTTCAATATTGCTCGAACTGAGTTTATATCAACTGATGGTTTGGATGTGAGAGGGCCAAGAGAGAAGGAAACAGTTTCTTTAAAACTCTTTGACAAACCACTGATTAGGCTTTGAACTTGAGAGTCTTGTAATTGAACATGATCCTTCACTGAGGTTTTGAAACTTTCAAACACTGAGACAAACTGGCTGACTACACTCTTCACATAGGCTAGATCCTTGTCAGCTTGAGACTTGGAGCTCATATAGGAATCCAAAGCAACCACTGATGTCTTGAGGGCTTCCAGATCAGCTTCGATTCTTGAAGACTGAGTCTGGCATTCTTTCACTTCTTCCATAAGCTCAGACATAAAGGAAGATAAATTACAAACCAGAGATAGCTCGAAGGATCTCTCTAGCACTTTCATTTCTTCATAAAAGCTTTCCTTCATCTCAGCAACTGAAGCACTGAATGATTCTTTTATCTCATCCTTCATGGATTCAAGATCTGATTTGGAGACAAAATCACTTGATACAACTGCAGCAGATCCCCTTGCTGAGGCCAAATTAACTACAGAAGTAGTCATTATTGAATTAATTGAGGATGCAAGAGAGGTTTCCATTAGCTTCACTTCTTCAACAAAACTGGATTTGAGGTACTCTTTCAGCTTAGTCAAATCATGAAATCTGACCACATCGTCTGGCAAGAACTCAGCAGCAAGATCATAATTGGTCTTTGGTCTATCCACAGACATCTCATTGTCAGAATCTGGATAATCTAATCCACAGACTATAAACCCTGGGTCTTCTACCCAGTCTCCAATCTCAATAGCTACTGTAACATTCCCAAGAACAGACCGATGCTCCCCCTCAATGGGTGCATTCTCATGTATCACAACAGCCTTTTCTGCTGGCCGTTCTTCATCAGAATCTTCTACCACAAGTTCTACAGGTGTAGCATTTAGAAGATCTTCTGATACAGGTACAGCTTCTTCTCTATCTCTTTCTTCTTCAGCAGCAGGTATAGCTGAGTTTCCAATTAAGGGACTCATACTTAACCTACCAGAAGCAGGCGATTCAACTGCATTCTCCTTTTCCTCTTCTTCTTGGTGAGGTACAGACTGGTCTTCCTCATAAGTAGGCAAAACTTCCTCTACTTTTCCTTTCCTAGAATAAACCAGTTCTGCAACAGGACTTGGGGGCAAGTCTGGATCTCCTCCAACATCCATAGGAGTTTCTTCTTCTTCTTCTTCTTCTGTCTCATCACTATAAGCAGGTTCCTCTTCATCAGGTCTTAGACTCGGATCTCTCATATCCTTTGGTCTTGAGGGATAATCCACAGGATTAAACCTATCATAGATTTTCTGATCATCACTGACCCATTCTCCCTTCCATGGGTTCCAGTTAATTTTCATATACTTGCAAACAGTCGAGGTGATGCAGAAATTGTTCTTGACTACAACTGTCTCATCCTGAGACTCAGCTATTTCTTTCACTTTTATCATCACTGAAATCAGCTTGGCAAAGAACAAAGCATTGGTCTTTGACTTTGGTCTAATCATGTCTTCCATTTGAAGCATCAACAATCTGCACAGATTGACTTTTACACCATGTCTTAGCAAATGAAGAAGATAGATATCTTGATATCTCAGATTTGCAAAATCTCCTCTCCTCGGTATCAACACATGCTGAACAAATTTGAAAATCAGTCGATTCTCTCCATCCATTTCAGCAGCTACCACTTGCCTTTGATTTCCATTCCCAGTCAGCTCTTGTAAGGCAGTCTCATAATCAAAAATGTCACTACTAGGTGGAATTGCTCTTGATACATACCCAGAGACACCTTCATGTGGTACTTTTAAACTCTCAGCCCACTCTACTGAAGAAAAAGACATCTCTTTTCCATTTACAAAAGAGCTTACCCGATTCCCATTCTCGCACTTCTCAAAGGTTACAAACTCATAGAACTGCTTTACCAATTTCAGGTAGTATGGGCCATTGTTATTCGAGAAACAATCCACCCATTTCTGGTCTTCCATAATCTCGAGCACTAAGGATTTGCTAGGCAGTAGCCATTCCACGCACAGTTCCTTCTCGATTACTATATCTCTATTCTGCATGTGAGGATTCACTGGTCGCCTTCCCGATCTAGTTTTGACTTCACTAACACTGGCTTTATGCTGTGTCTTCTGCTTCTTATCATTTGGTTCTGCACTTTCATCTCTGACGATAGGAAGCTTGGTTTTTTCCATCGCGGGTTTAGGGTTCTTGGTCGATTTGGATGCTAAGGTTCGAAGGTGAGAGATTTTGAGCTCGGTGAGGTAAGAAGTGGCTTAGACTTAGTTTTATCATTTAGGAATTCCAAATAAACGATTAAAATAGAGTAATAAAATAAAATAAAACGATTCGTATTCTTGGCGGCAGACAGAAGTTTTAAACTTTGCATCGGTGTGAGTTAATCATCGGTGAGAAAAACAAATCGGTGAGCGTTGTACATCGGTGAGAATTTCTACGTCGGTGAGAAACTTACATCGGTGGGAATTTTCACATCAGTGAGAATTTCACATCAGTGAGGATTTCACATCAGTGAGGATTTCACATCAGTGAGAATTTCACATCGGTGAGGATTTCACATCGGTGAGAATTTTCACATCGGTGAGAATTTTCACATCGGTGAGAATTTTCACATCGGTGAGAATTTCACATCGGTGAGAATTTTCACATCGGTGAGAATTTTCACATCGGTGAGAATTTTCACATCGGTGAGAATTTTCACATCGGTGAGAATTTTCACATCGGTGAGAATTTTCACATCGGTGAGAATTTTCACACCAGTGAGAATTTCACATCAGTGAGAATTTTCACACCGGTTGTGATTAAACATTCCCAGTTCATGTCTTATGAAACTTAGCCTATCCGAACTTAAAGGTTTAGTGAAAATATCAGCCAATTGATGTTCAGTGCCAATAAATTCAATAGAAATATCACCTTTTTGATAGTGATCTCTTAGGAAATGGTGTCTTACATCTATGTGTTTGGTTCTAGAGTGAGATACAGGATTCTTAGAGATGTTTATTGCACTGGTGTTATCACAGTTGATTGAAACATGTTTAAAAACGTATCCATAGTCCAAAAGAGTGTGTTTCATCCACAGAATGTGTGCACAGCAACTACCAGCAGCTATATATTCTGCTTCAGCAGTAGATAATGCAACCGAGTTCTGTTTCTTACTACACCAGGAAACTAAGGATTTTCCAAGCAAATGACATGTTCCTGATGTGCTTTTTCTATCTAGCTTACAACCAGCAAAGTCAGCATCTGAATAACTCATTAACTCAAAGGATTGTCCTTTTGGGTAAAACAAACCTAAGTTAACCGTGTGTTTGAGATATTTAAAAATTCTTTTAACAGCAAGCAAATGAGATTCTTTTGGGTTAGCTTGAAATCTAGCACACATACACACACTAAACATAATATCAGGTCGACTAGCAGTAAGATAAAGTAAACTACCAGTCATACCTCTGTAATTTGTTTGATCAACTGGTTTCCCAGTTTCATCTGTGTCCAATTTACAGGTAGTACTCATAGGAGTTTCACTTTCCTTGATACTATCCAGACCAAAACGTTTTAAAAGATCCTTTGTATATTTACTTTGATTCAAAATAATACCATTTTCATTTTGAAATACTTGAAATCCAAGAAAGTACTTAAGCTCTCCCATTAAGCTCATTTCAAATTCATTTTGCATACTTTTTGAAAAATCAGTACATAAAGAGTGTTTAGAAGATCCAGAAATAATATCATCAACATATATCTGTACAACTAAAACATCTTTAGAAATTCTTTTAATGAAAAGAGTTGGATCAGCAATCCCTTTAGTAAAACCTTTTGAAATAAGGAAATTGCTAAGTCTATCATACCAAGCTCTTGGTGCTTGTTTTAAACCATACAAAGCTTTAGAAAGTTTAAAAACTTGATTTGGAAAATGGGGGTTAGCAAATCCAGGTGGTTGTTCCACAAAAACATCTTCAATTATAAAACCATTTAGAAATGCACTTTTTACATCCATTTGATATAACTTGAAATCCAGATGTGCAGCATATGCAAGTAAGATCCTAATGGCTTCTAGTCTAGCTACAGGTGCAAAAGTTTCCTCATAGTCTATGCCTTCTTCTTGACTATATCCTTGTGCAACTAGTCTAGCTTTGTTTCTAACTATATTTCCAGATTCATCTACTTTATTTCTAAAAACCCATTTTGTGCCTATTGTCAAAGTGTCCTTGGGTCTGTCAACTAATTCCCAGACTTTGTTTCTTTCAAACTGATTTAATTCTTCCTGCATAGCTATTACCCAGAATTCATCATTGATAGCATCATTGATATTTTTGGGTTCCAGCTGTGAAAGAAAGGCTTGATGTTCAACCTGGTTTCTTAGAGAAGCTCTAGTTTGTGTTCCTCTATCCAGATTACCAACAACAGCTTCTAAAGGATGATTCTTTAGAATCCTCGTTGATCTAGTAAAGGTTGGACTAGAAATTTCAGGTTCATCTATAGGTTCGGGTTCAACAGAAGCAGATTCTGGAGAAAGTCCAGAACTGGATACTTTTATAACAGGTTCTTTAGATTTATCATTAAGGTCCAGAATAGATAAGTCTTCTTCAAGATTTTCAAGAGAGGTTTTAGGCTCATGTGGATCAGTTTCATCAAACTTGATGTGAACAGATTCTTCCACACATTTGGTTTTCTTATTGAATACTCTATAGGCTTTACTTGAAATAGAGTAACCCAGAAAAATTCCTTCATCACTTTTGGAAGCAAACTTATCCAGATTATCTTTAGTATTCAGAATAAATACTTTGCAACCAAAAACTTTAAAGTAATTAACCTTAGGCTTTCTATTGTTCCACAATTCATAAGGGGTTTTCTTAAGAACAGGTCTAATCAAGACTCTATTAATAACATAACAAGCTGTATTTACAGCTTCAGCCCAAAAATAAATAGGCAGGTCATATTCATTGAGCATGGTTCTAGCAATTTCTTGAAGAGTTCGGTTTCTTCTTTCTACTACACCATTCTGTTGGGGTGTTCTACGGGCAGAGAAGTTATGAGTATAGCCATTGTGTGAGCAATAAGATTCAAAATCTTGATTTTCAAACTCACGACCATGATCACTTCTCAGGGTCTTAATCTTGAGTCCACTAAGATTTTCTACAGACTTGGAGTATTTAACAAAGTAAGAACAAGCTTCACTTTTGTGAGCTAGAAAATATACCCAAGTATATCTAGAAAAGTCATCTACAAGAACATAAACATAGTGCTTCCCATTTAAACTAGAACCTCTTGATGGTCCAAACAAATCCATGTGAACCAATTCAAGTGGTTGAGAAGTTGAAACTTCTTTCTTTGATTTAAAAGAAACTTTGTGTTGTATTCCCTTTTGACAGGGGTTACACACTCTATCATTTGGGAATTCTAACTTAGGTAGGTCTCTAACTAGGTTTTTCCTAGAAGGTTTTCTAAGTGAGTGAATGTTGCAATGTCCTAATCTTCTGTGCCATAGCCAAGATTCTTTATGAAAAGCATTCAAACAATTAATATTCTGCTTAGCTAAAGAATTCAGATTAACAGCATAAACATTTTCATTTCTTAAGGAAGAAAATACCAAAACATTCTTAGAATTAAAAACTTTGCAAGAATCATTTTCAAATTTAACATGAAAACCATCATCACATAACTGAGAAATACATAATAAATTGTATTTAAGGCTATCAACAAATAAAACTTTAGAAATCAAAATTGAATCAGTGTTACCAATCTGGCCTAGGCCGATGATTTTCCCTTTTGAGTTATCACCAAAGGTGACAAAACCTCCATCAACTTTTATTAAACTCTTGAAACAAGAGAAGTATCCTGACATATGTCTTGAACATCCACTGTCCAAGTACCATTTCTCTTTACAGGAGCTCTTTAAGCAAGTTCCCTACAAAACAGATTTAGATGGGAGATGATTTTGGTACCCAGATTTTCTTGGGTCCAGACAGGTTAGCCAATAACACTTTAGGTACCCATATTTGTCTAATGGATCTCATATAATTTGTAGAATTGACATGCTTTGAAAGATAAAGTTTATTAGATCCATAGCTATGTATATAACTGGCTGAAGCATATGAAGTTCCAGAATTACCTTCATTCTGTCCAGATTTAGAAATGAATCTAGTTTTAGCAATTTTCCTTTGTCCAGGTTGGTATCCTATACCAGTAGTGTATTTAGGTGCTACTTGCTTTCCTAGCATCTGTGTTAGAGTATTCTTGCCATTGGTGAACTTCTCTAAGTCTTTTCTAAGTTGCTCATTTGACAGTTTCAGTTCTGTATTTTCTTTTAACAGTTGAGCATTTTTCTCTCTTTCAATAGTAAGTTCGGTTTTAACTGTAGTGGTGAGAGCATGCTGTTTCTTTAATGACTTGTATTTATCCTTAAGTTCATTACATGTCTCTTCCAGCATATCACAGTATTCAAACAGTTCAGATTTATACATGTTATCACCTTCAGAATCATCTCCAGAATAATATGACTTTGAAGCAGGAGTTTCAGCAGTTACCTCAGAAGTGTTTGCCATAAAGCACATGTTGGCTCGATTCCTTTCAGAGTCTGAAGATTCAGCTTCACTTGTGCTGTCTTCTGAAGCACTCCAAGTAGCCTTCATAGCTTTCTTAAACTTATTGTCCTTATATTCATATTTCTTTTTATATTTCAGCTTTGGACAGTCGGCTTTAATGTGTCCTTTTCTCTTGCACTCATAGCAGACAACATCATCTGACTTGTCATTCTTCTTCCAGTCTTTTTCCATTTTCCTTGGTGATCATACTTACCCTTATAATTTGTTTTTCTGAAGAACTTCTTTTTCCTATAAAATTTCTTAAATCTTCTAGCAATGTGAGCCATCTCAGCATCACTGTCAGAATCACTTCCACTGTCTTCACAGCTTGAACTTTCAACTACAGCTTGAAGCTTTTCCTTGTCCTTATTCTTTGAGGTTGAGGATTTGAAAGCAACAGACTTTCTTGCAGGTTCATTGTCTTCCTCTTTGTTCACTTTAATCTCTTCTTCATACATCATCAGCTTGCCAATTAGTTCCTTGACAGGTAGAGCAGCTATGTCACATGATTCTCTGATTGAGACAAACGTGCCTCTCCATCTATCAGGTAGACATCTCAAAATTCTCATAATTTGTTCCTTCGATGAGACATCCTTTCCCAGCGAGATCATTGTATTGACAATTTCGTTGAACCTAAGATACATGTCAGAAATGGGTTCGTCAGGCTTCATTTTAAAATTATCATACTTGATAGTATAAGTGTTCAATCTCATTTCTTTAACATTAGTTGTTCCTTCATGAGAAACAGCTAAGGTATCCCAAATTTCATATGCAGTTTTACATGCAGAAATTCTATTAAACTCTTCATCTCCTAGAGCACAGTACAAGGCATTCATAGCTTTACAGTTGTTATTGTAGGCAGTTTTTGTAGGTTCATCCCAAGTAGATCTAGCAGTAGTAGGAATTTTGTATTCTGATTCAATAGCAGTCCAAATATCAAAACCTATGCTTTCTAGATGGATTTTCATTTTCAGCTTCCACTGAGCATAATTAGTTCCATTAAAGAAAGGTGGCCGGTTAGTAGCAGCACCCTCAAGTCTATTGTCCATGATGAGAAAATTTTAAAGAGATAAAAATTTAGAAATAACAGAAATTTTAAGAACTTTAAAATACAACTAAAATCACAGTTCAAAAGCAGAGTACTTTTAGAAAGTATTTTCAACCTCTGATACCAAGTGTTGGTCGGAGTGGTTTACTCAAGAGGGGGGTGAATTGAGTACCAATTAAAATTTCTATATTTAAAAGCAGTGTCTTAAAGACCCCCAAATAAAATAATAAATTAAACTGTAGTGAATTTATATTAATGTAGAGATTCTGTTAGGTTCTCAAGGGATTGATTAATTCCCAGTTAATCAACACAGGAGTGTGTGATTATCTTTTGAAACTAACTTACTAATCTACACTTAACATAAACACTTGCTAATTTAATTATCAAGGTAACATTAAAAACAGTATTGGTTTTAAAGTGATTAGCAGCGGAATAAAACTTTGAAATAGATGGCACAAAAATGTAACCAAGAGGTTCAGTCTCAAGCCGAGACTTAGTCCTCTCAAAAGTTTATATAAAAATGATCCACACCCTGGATCGGGGTTCAATAGTTTACAACTGTCCAGGTCCAAGACCTCTACCACTGTTCTTCGTGGGAAACAGTACAACAGCAACCAGCTGTCCAGGTCACACACGACCTCTACCATAGTTCTTCGTGGGAAAGAAAGAATGAAAGAGTTTTGTAAGGATTTACAGATCCTTCAGTTTGAGTACAGGAGACAGTGTATGTGTTAGATATAGCAGATAACAAACACGGCTCGAAATGAATGGTAATAAATCACAGAACAAGAGATGTAGAGTTTAGAGATGGTTCTGGTGATTTCAGTATAGCTCTGGACTCCTTTGGATTCGATTAGAAGTGAGTCTGAGTCCTCTTCTTGTTTCTGTTGAGAAACAGAGTGTCGTATGCTCCAGGTTCACAGGTGGTGAGAATGTAGTCGATGAAGTTCTTCTTGTAAGCACAGAACACTCCTCGAGTATGCTTGATTGTCTATGAGCTTCTCTGTGTTCCTCTTGTGCTTGTGTCGCTTTTGGTATAATGGATGCACCGCACTTTTCTGGTTCGCTTCTTGTTTTCTTCACACGTTCGCATACCTTTCTGGTATGTAGTCTTCTCGTATTTATCTCCCATCAGGGGACAGAAAAGATTTCTTTTCAGTAGGTACGAGGTACGGGTTCCTGACATCCGACAACCTTTATCAGGTATTTGACAAATCATTAAAATGTACATGATATGACCGTTAGATAGATTAAATATAGGAAATAAAGAAATTCAAACAGTGAGTTGAGTGATCGGTAGGTAATCAGCATCGGTAGCTTGAACATCGGTGGCTTGAACATCGGTAGCTTAATGTCATTAGTTGCTTTGACTCTATCGGTGGCTCTATGCGTCGGTTGGTACATGCATCGGTAGCTCCATGCGTCGGAAGGTACATGCATCGGTAGCTCCATGTGTTGGTAGGTACATGCATCGGTAGCTCCATGCGTCGGTAGGTACATGCATCGGTAGCTCCATGTGTCGGTGGCTGCGAGTCTATCGGTAGCTTCGTCCATCGGTGACTTATTCCATCGGTAGCTTTTTATACTTACACCGGTAGCTCTACGTTTGTATCGGTAGCTGTATTTATAAGTGCATCGGTAACTCTGTGTTAAGTCTATCGGTAGCTGTCTGTCGGTAGACTAAGTCTATCGGTAGACTGGTTACCGGTAGCTCTTTATCAGTAGCTATAGACAGATTACTTATCTGTTTTATGCAGAACACATCTGATTGTGTTAGAATCAATTTATAACTTGTATGAACATGGATAAATGATGATTAACATATTCCAAAGACTTATTTTAAAAAGGTGTTATTGGTTTGATCATAGATTTAAAAGAATTAAAGTATAGATCAACAATACTTAACAATATCATAGAGAATGAAGACATAATTGGGATTTTCAACACAAATAAATACATGATTGAGATTATCAAAACAGGTGAGGTCAACAAATATTTTTCATAAAAATAAGTTTTTTAAATAAATATCTTATTTATAAAATTGTGAATATACAATTTTGTTCAATAAAATAACCCACATTTAATTTATAATTTTTAAGATCCTTAAATACATATTCATAGATATAAATTTAATATATTATAATTCATATTATACCTAAATTTTATGTATACATCCATATGTGATGTTACTAATGATATCAAAAAAGACTACTAAAATAACAAAAATGACAGTTTTATAAAAAAATCTGAATTTTAGACTATTATTTGGAAGATAAGATTTTTCAAAAAATACCAAAAGTTCACACTAAGCTGTTATTGACATATAAATTTAATAATTATGTGTATATTGATAAATAAAATTTATAAAAAAATAAAAAAAAAAGTTTTAAAACTAGTCCACTATTAATAGGCTGTAAACGTTCCTTTATAACAATCTAGCATTTTAATGCATAAAATTAGATTCAATCTTATATTATGAGAATAAAATAATTTTCATGAAATGAAAAACATTTGATAAAATATATAATATATAAATTTCATATTTTGGTTAATAATATTCATTCCCTCAAATGTAATTTAAAGGTCAAAATGACTTCTTTAAAATAATGATATTTAATTATATATCATTGTTCATTTAGGTTTGGTGCAGTATAGAACCTATGATGTCGGAGAAATTAAATTTAATGATTCTTGTACCATAAAATCATTGGGTGTAACAATTATAGGAGCATGATGTAAGGGAAACCTCTCAATGGTGTTTACATTTTTATATTATCAAGAATGCAACTACCCCTCAACTATAAAAAGGTACTCACCCTACCCCATTTCATCACACATATAATTCCATTTGGATTGTCCAAAAACTCTCAAATAAGATCTCAAAATCCCTCCTCTCACCATAGAATCCTCAATTTTGGCATAAATCCAATCTATGAATCCCTTTGGTGAAAAGAAAATAGAGCTACGTGAAAAAAGAGGTAATATTCTTCTATTTGAATATATGTTTTCCTTCTATCTCAACCAATTCAATTATAATTATTCTATAATTATATAATGACACCAGTATCGTATATGTACTAATATTTCCTTATGTTAAGGTTTTGACCTTCACCAACAAAAATATCCAGAAAAGGGATAACAAAATTATCATTTGTGAACGGTGTACTACAACCCCATGAAACAATGTCGTTCGTTTTTAACATTACCACCTCTTATTGTCAAAAAGTATGTTAAAATCCCAATTTTCATATGATATATATGATATTTAAATTTTCCTAAATATTAAGTAATTTTTATATAAGATATAACTTTTTAAATTCCATTTTATAAAATAAAATAACATCGTTTGTGGATGTGTGGGCTACCGTCTCCTCAATGTGTTGTGATACGTTCATAAATTTTTTGAAATATGTTAATGATAATATTAATTTAAAATGTGTTACATAATTAATATCTATATAATAGTAATTATATAAATATATTTCTAGAAATATTATATTTCATTTTCCTTTTTAACTTTTCAAAAACTAGAGAATGTAGCTTAGATGATGGGTATTATTGTTGCAGTGAAACATGTCAAAAATTATGGTTCGAATAATCTCTGGCTGGAGAGTGATTCGACTAGGATTGTCTCTTCTATAAGGGATGGTTTATTTCATCTCTTCTGTAAACTTAATAATAGGTGGGTTAACTACTTATACTCCCTTCAATCTATGAATCATATCATTACCCATGTCTACAGTGAAGCTAATTCTGTGACAAATGGATTGGATAACAAAGGAGTTGAAGGTGCTGAATTCATTTGGTATGACAATATTTATGATGTTTTCCCCTCTTCAAAAGGGATTTGGATAGATCTCTTATTTTTAGGACCATGTAATTTGGAATTTTTATTTTAATAAAGGGGACTTGCTTTTCTGGGCATGTTCTCATATTCATTAAATAACCAAACAAAAAAAGTGATCATGTCATTCTTGGACATGTTGACTATTGCGTCCTCGATGTGATGTAATTCGTTTTAAATAAAAATAATTATATATGTAACCATATTTTATTAATTACTATTTAATTTATTATATAATTATAATTATTCAAATATCAATATGAATTTCTTTCTTTCCATAATGATCATTTGAAAAATTGGAATGTTGCCCATGCGTACATATAACCGACAGTCTCTATGATTTTAATGTTGGATAATTTTTAATAATGACTAATCATTATTGGTCTTACAATTATAATTAATATATAAAAATGATAATTTGTTCATGATTAGTATTCTATAGGTGATTTAATAAGGACCCATTTAGACCATAGTTGACCTACCAATGTAATTTTTATCACATTAACCATATATGATCAAAACATCTAACCTAAATATTAATAATTATGTAATTTTATATATATTTATTTATTTGAAATAAAATTGATTTTTTTTTGAAATGTTTCTAAATTAATTAGATAGTTAAGAGAAGCTAATTATTGAAGACGATTGATGACAAGCATGACAACTCAAACCCAATGTAAGAAGTTTTGTCTTAATTTATGTCATATTGAGACATGATTTTTATTATACACCTAGTTACATTTATATAGTGTATCTATTTCCCTAGGGGTTTTTATATCATAATTTTCATTTATTTTCTAATATTAATTATTTAAATTTATTTTACTCTTTCATGGATTTCATGATTCAAAATTTGTTCAGTATCAAGGTATTTTTTTAACACATTTACTTTCACAAGACATAAGTTATAATAATCTAGTATTTCTTTTTTTATGCTGTATATATGGTCCATTATGATGTATTATACAATGATTTATTTTATTTTTATCATATAAATAATTTTAATTTTATTAATATTACTTTTTGTTTTCTCAGTTTAGATGTTTCTACAGTTGTATGGGGATTTACAATATCACATTTATTTTTATGGGACATATTAAATATTCACCACTTATTTTTTTAGTGCATCTACAGTCGATGAATATATTTTCATCTTATACATTATAAATTATTCATGTGGCTATATAGCATTGGGTGATCCAACTATATTATTGATGATGGTTACGCCCAGATCTCACTCTGATACATTGGGTACTTTTGAGATGGAAGTCAACTATATTATTCATTACATTTGTAAGGGTTCAATAAGGGTTCAATAATGGTTCAATGGGATAATTTTCCAATATCAAAATATGTATCTTCTTTTCTTTATATGGGATTATAATGTTTCTAATTATTGAGATAGATATCACATTGCTTGTGATTATTGATTAGGATGACTCAACAATCTTACCAATTTTCATATTTGATGGTCCAGCTATTAATGGGTATGACATATTTTATTATTTTATCATAGTATTATATTATTTCATCATTCCCCTATGAATTTTTATGCATATTTATAGCATTTAATTTCTAATTCTTTTGTTTTTTTACTGATTTTTTGATCTCAAACATTATATGATTTCTTTTTCCCTGGTTTTAGAGAATTATGTTGAATGATTTGTGTAGTCAAAAGATTTAAAAAGAATTATGTCGATGAAAATCAATGAAATAAGAAAGGCTTGGTTAGATATGATAAATTTTATTATGGTGACTTATGGGTGCATGTTGATATGATTTTTTTTGGTAATATTTTGTCCAAATTTTCTAAATATATAGATATAATTGTCCTTCAGGTGGTACATTATCCATGATTTCTTTCTATTGTTATAAGGTTTATATGAACAGTTTAGGTCATGATTATTGGAATCAAATCTGTAAATGTAATATTATGGATTTTAGTATAGGACCTTGGAGTGTGAGTTCTGGGATGTTATACAAATTTTCAGAGACAATAAGGATCATCATCCTGGCAATGAAATTTTTTAATATCATCATCCCATCATACTCTAATGCTACCTTGATACCATAAATTGGTATCATAGTGATTTCATAACTTATATGAGCCATGAAAAATTAACATTCATTGAAATTATGTAGTGGGGTTAATTTTGGTCCCAACGATTCTTGACCGCGATTTGATTCGATGTCAGATGTTCATGATATGGTCATCATAAAAAAATTTATTTTTTGTTGTTTTTTTTGGAAATAAAACTCAGAAACATCATAAATATTACTTATGTTTTTTATCTGAATCTGTTTTCTATAGAAATTTATGATTGGTTAATCTTGTGTAATTCCAACAAAACACCTGATGAAAATCGATATATTTTATTTCTCTGATGGTAAAAATTTTTTTAATATTATATTTAATTTATTATTATTAGTAAAATATTAATAATTATTATTTTGATGCATAATTTAATATCCATTTTTTGAAAGAGTTTTTTTGTATGTGTGAAATTCTAGGGACATGAGAAGGAAAAATTTGTGATATGTCAGGTGTTGACCAAAATGAAAAATTATTTTTAGTTTAGAAAACTTTTGAAAATTTAATCAATGGAGGAATCCTTTGTCGGATGCAAAACCCACCTTCCTTGTTTACCCAATTGTGCACCACTTACCGACTGCAGTAAGTGAGGCCTCCACCTCTTCCCACATCATCATTATTTGGTGCACCCTTGACTTAGATATCTTCCCATGAATGCCTCCCACCATGACCTTCTCCACCACCATCAATTACCAGTGGAACTACCCCCACCAGCCTCCATCCCAGACATCACCCGCCATGGAACAATCGAGGTAGCATCCTCGCTGGTGGCTACCCCCAAACCATGTCGGGACTCCACCTCCCCAGTGGTCCAACAACCTTAAGACCTCACTATCCTTTGGTCTCCTAGATTGGTTTCTGACATTGAGGAATGCCACCATGAGGTTCCCTATCGGACAACAAAAGTCCACCACCACCTTCTCAAATAATCTCACTACCCCTATTTGTGTCAAAACTCTAGTATATAGGTATCCAAGGGAATCATATGTTCAATTGGACTCAATATACCCCTAAATGGGTCTAGGAGGGTATTTGTAATCTGAAATTGGTGTGGCCAGATATGTGTGGCACAAAATAGCACTTCATGAGCATTACATGACCTGAAAAGGTAAGCTCAGTTTTTTTATGACACGTATTGTGTGTGCGATGGTTTTCTGGGACTAGGTTTCTCAAAATTAATAAAATAAATTAATTTAACATTAATAATGAAATAAATAATTCAAATATTACTTGTCTGTTTAAAATATATTTTTTAAAACTCTAGAGAATGTTAATTTAATTATATTTTTAATTAAAATTGATTAATCAACTTGATTTTTTTGTAATTAGAATTAAATTTATGAGGGACTAAATACTATGATATTATTTGAATTTAAATAATTCATCTAAATTCATAAAATTCCACATTCTATAATTTATTACAATTAAATTTTTATTATGAATTACATTTACCAACTAATTGGTTTTGGGTAGAAACCATTGCAAGTATGGTTTGTTTAATTAATTATTTCTCTATGTGAGATGATTTTTTATAATTAAATATTTTTTATGGTTTTTTTTGTGTTTTATTTTGATCAAACTGTATAAGTGAATGCATTACCAAATGTATCTACAGTATATTGGGCCTCAAGTTACCACCCTCATTTGAGAACAATTATACTTTTTTGATTAAGGTGTGGTATAATGTGGTCCCCAAAAAATGATTCATTACTCCGTATGAGATAAAGACCTCAATAATATGAGAGGGTAGTCTAGAAGAGCAGTGGACATACTAGAAAGGGGAATATTGCATCAAGAGTTAAGCTACAACTTAGGAATGATATCCCAGTGTCTTGGTTGATCTATTAAGTGTGAAAGGATAAACCAATATTAGATTATAAAGACCAAACTGGTGGTTTATTTTCTTTTATGATTATTTAATTATTTTATGAATGTGATTGGGAAATGGATAATACATATAATAACAAATAAGGAAAATGTATAATGGACAGGTGAATGTTTTTATATTATTGGTCAATTATGATCATGAAAATATTGATTGAAAACAATTAATATAAATTGATTACAATTATTGAGAAAAATACTAAACAAAATCCCTCAATGAAATATTATGTCATAAATTCCATTTGACATTTCAATTTAAACTAAACCAGTTGTTCAGGGGGATCATTTAGCCATAGCTAATAGATTTCTATTACATCTATTGAGTTATTATGAGAATGAGGGGTTTAAAGAAATGATTTTGGTAGAAATTATTACCATTTATAACTTTATATCATTTTATTGGAAAATCAGTGGGGGGAATCGAGGTTATGATTCCAAAAACATAGAACTTCACTCAACAAATCAAGGAACCACATGTTAATGCAATTGACTAGTCAGAAGCCTTCCCTGAACTCTCCAAGTAATGTAATAACAATATATTTTAGAATATAAGGTGACTTTCAGGGAGACATTCAACTAGAATACCGCAAAGACAAATTATTTAAATTCATGTGATGAGGGTTCCTAACATTTGACAAAAAAGTGGTTGAGATTTAATGATATAATGACTCAATAATGTCTAATTTTGAAATCATGTTTAAAGTAACACCCTGAAATTCAATAAGATATTTTTTTTAATCTTTGATTTATTTTTTTTACACTACAAAAATATTAGATTTCACTATACGCAACAATGTATTAGCTTTCAGTATACACAACACAAGTTATGTCATGTGTTGCACACAATTTCATGTTCTCTTGGGAGAATTCATTTTACGCAACACTGAGTGTGTATTTTTTTCAATGTATAAATTAAATTATTATGGATTAAATTATACGTGATACCATAGGAACCTATCCCTACACAAAACATTGACATGACTTTCATTACATGTAAGAGCAACCTTCTTTGATAGCTTTTATTGTATGTGATACAGAGTTTCACTAAACAACAATATATTATTAATATATTATTATTTAATGAGATATAAACTAGATTTTATGCATAATATTAACAAAATTTTAAATTTTATATAACATTATAATTCATCAAACACTTTTTTCTAGAATATTATATGAGAACAATATCAAATTTTTGGATAAAAACCGTACTTTTCAAAAAAATGCAGTTTTACCGCCTTTTAATGGCGCACAGATTATAAATCTAGTTTTGAAACTTATATAAGTTAAATTTTAAAAAATATAATTCTTCTTTTTAATAGGGATATACAATTTTACTTTTAATTATTTTTTCAAATATTTCAGATAAAATTCAAATTTTAATGAATAGTGAAAAATACTACATTTTAATTTGAAACCGCCTTTTCATCTAATGCACGTATATAGTTATATTATCTTTTTAATTGGTTATAAATTGTAATTGGATTATATTTTTATCATTAATAAAATTTTTGACATTGGATGTAATTTCAAATTTAAATTGGACATAAAAACATGTCAATCTTTTGAGAGTTATTACTTCTTTAAAACCCATTTTTTGAATTTGACAAATGTGATTTACTTTTAAATTACTTAATGAAACTTATATGTTTTTAATTTGAAACAAATGGATTCCAAATTTGAAATCTGAAGGTTTAAATTGTGTAAATAGGTACATTATGTTTTTGGACATTATGAATAGAAACTTTAGAAATTATATTATTTACCATGGTTAAATGGTATATCTGGTAAATAAGGGTAAATAAATAATATTATATTAATATTAAACTACCCTAACATGTGACCGAATCCTATTGGATGAGATATTCCCAACCACGGACACCTCTAGGTCAATTTTGGAACCCCATGTATTCACTTGGATGGGAAAATGACATTTTATTAGAATTAATTTAATGTAAAGATAATTATAACCTAAACATATAGCTTTTACAAAATCAATATTAATAAAGTGTTATATAACTTATATCTATAACTATAAATAGTCATTATAAGGATAAAATATTTCCAACATCATGGTATTTTATTTATAACTTTTATACAATAGACTAATATATTTATTTTTGAAATAATAATTATGTTATGATTATCTCATTAACGAAAGATTCAAATAAATTATTTTATAAAAATTATAATAAATTTAATTTGAAATTTTCTATTTCACCCATAAATTTTCAGTATAAAAATTACATATTAGGGATTATTAAATTCCATTGGTTTGAAGTAATAATTTTGTGATGAATTTTTAAAAAAGACAAGTATGAATAGTATCTAAAATTGACATAATCCCTAACATAAAACATAAAATTGTTTATTAAATGATATTAAATTCATAAAAATATATAATATAACTCCAAATATGTTATAAATATTTTTTTTGATATTTTCGCATTATATGGTAATTAAATTATCCCACAATGTGGAAATAACATGATATCACATTAATATTAAAAAGGGTAAAATAAGGGTTAATCCAAAAATGATAAGGATAAAAATATTAAAAACATATCTAAAAATTATTGGATGATGGTTATTTGAACCAACATCATCTTATATTATAATTAAATATTTTTTGTAACATATTAAATTGGAACTGAATTTATAATAAATTAATATTTTAATACATTCCAAAAGTTGCCCTCTCCTCTCTTATAAAAGGGAACCTCCTCCCTCTCCAATTCACTCCATTTAGAGCCTCCATGATCAGAAAAACCCTGACCATTTATCGTATAAAATTTTCTTGTAATAGTCAAGTGGTTCTGGTCTTCTTAAATGACCATCTCTAGTGCCCTAAGAGTCAATTTAAAGGAGGCACGTCGAGGAAGTGGTCATCTCTTTTACCGATTCGTTCAAATTTCATCCATCTTCTACTTCCTCTTCTTTAGTTGTTAAATTATAATGTAATAACATAAGTATAAATAATATATATATATGTTATTATAAATATCAAATAAACATGTTTCACCTTCAATCCATCCAACAAAAAATAAAATCATCGTGTGTGCATATGTACGACTTAACATCACAATGCCATGGTGTAATATTTTTTATCGCAACGACCTTATTTGGATAGGTATGATGGTGGAAATAATAAGTATAAATAGGATTATTATAACATTATACTAATTCTAAGAGACTCTAAACCATCCACTTCAATATCATTCCACAATTATGGGACTGATATCATCACTCGTGCGTTTGTACGACTTATCATCTCCACAATGAGATGTGATTTGTTATACAGAATCATCATTAAACCATTACCATATAAACTAATTTAATGATTAAATATGATATATATATTATAATAATTTCGTTTTGTACCTTATATAAATATAACATAAAAATATTAATAATAACTTACTTAACAAAACATATATAAGAACGTCAAGCAGTTAACACCCGGATAACGAGAAACAATTAAATGTTACTAAAAAAAGGATAAAAATATTGTAATAAATGTAAAAATGAAAATTATTTTGATTCAGGAATAATTCATTAATATTTTTTAAATCATTATATAAGTGGTTCAGATACATATGAAGCATATCGAACTTATGGTAAGGGGTAATTTTTCTAATCTTGTTTTTTTCTGAGATTGTTTATTCGTAAGTATTTTCTATTATCATATTTATAATCCATGTCTATGTTATGAAAAAAATAATAAAATTTTTACAATTATTTAAAGTATGTTAATATTATTTTTACCCTTATTTAATTTTAATACATGGGTTGGAAGGAATTTTTATTTTTTCTAAGATGTGAGGTACTTTTTGAATTTTCTGGAAAATGTACGAGAAGAATGTTTTTTATCATAAACGACATGAATGAGTTTTTACATCATCATAACAACATATTTCCATGAAACATTCTATAAATGTTTAAAATTTTATTTTCAAGTAAATTAATTTATTTTATAATTGAATGACATTTTTAGAATATAAAACGTTTTTGAAGAAGAAAAGATATTTTCCTCAGGAATGAAGCTCAAGTGTTTTATGAAAAATACAATCCATCTAAGATTATATATGTTTAGGTTTCTATACCTATTATTAATATATGACTATATCTATTATCTAATTTAATTTATTAAATTGATTTTGTTAATATCTATTGTGATGGAATGATTTTTTGAAAACCCTTTTCATTTAATAGGTTATTCTATAGTGAATGTTTTTCTGTTTTTTTTGGAAAACATAAGAATGATGTCATTATGAGATGGGTGGGACCTATTTATCCCCCACAATTCATTGGGTATGATTTATATATAAGTATATAGACATGACTAGAATGAAACGTAAATCTGGTATAATAATACGTTTCCGGAATGATAAGTAAACTCGATTCAGTAATGGTCTTTGTTCACTATGATGGTATTGGCATCAATGCCTTAGCTACAATAGAAATAATATTATGTGCTTATTAGTTTTCAAAAATTACATTTTTATTCCAATTATATTCTTGCAGGGTTAATGTTACTTTATGATCTATCCCTTACATACTTCCATGATTTATTTCATGTCTCAAGATTATGATGTTTAATTATTATGTACTTGTTTTTTGGATAACATTTTTTTGGTTTGTTTTATATTCTCTACGTTTTCCCTAACTGACCATTTGATCTCACCATTTTTTTGTTTTATTTTTCCAAGGATATTTATAGAGGTTTTAGGTGGGAAAAAGGGGTATATCATTATGGGAGATGTTGAAGATCATTCACCATGTTAGAAGATTATGTTCCGAGATTCCAAAGACACTAAACTAATAAAATCATTGGATATATTTTTTAATGTTTTAATTATTTTTTGAAAGAAATTTAATGTCCGTTTATGTCAATATTTGGTTTCTACATTTGGTATCAGAGTACTGGTTTTGTTATCCTTTGGAAACAAGAATGCAACAACTTTAGTGAGATCCATAGAGATGCTTATAATGTATGTCTATATATATCCCTAAGGTTATGTATATTTATTGAATATAGTCCTAGAATTATGGTAATGATCATGAATAACCTATGATTAAACCTATGATGTTAGATAATGAATGTACCCCCTGACTATATTATTTTCCTAGTATGATTTTTCCTCTCACGCTATTCTTTTTGGGTTTTAGATGATGATTGGAACCCAAATGAACCATGTTAATGATCAATACATTATGAAATGCTTTGATTATCCTCTTGAGTACCAAATGTTAGGGGATATGGAATTTAAAATATTATTTATATACTTACACAAGAAAATAATCCATCTCGACTCCCAAATGAGTAGTGATTGGAACAATATCCTATTGAGTCCTTCATGAGGCAACGTCCACATTCATTCAATGGGACTTTTTATCCACATGATGTTGAAAAATGGATTTTCACCATTTAAAATATATTTTATGTCCTTATTTTTTCATAATATGAAAATTTCTTTTTGGCTTACTATTGTTTAAAAGGTGAAGCGGACTAGTGGGGGACTCTAATTAAGAATACAAGGAAGCAAGATAAAATTGAATCCATGGAATGGGATGAGTTCAAGAACATATTTATCAATAAGTACTTCCATAATATTATTCATACAAAGATGGAAAATTAGTTCCTAGTGCTTGAGAAAAAGGATGATGAATCTGTTGGTATATACGAGGTGAATTAAACTAGATTTTAAAGTTATGCTTTTGGATTTATCATCTAACCAGAATGTAAAGTTGATCGATTCTTCAGTGGAATAAAACCAAATATTCAAATGGAATTAGCTCTAAGAGACATCAATATCTATGAATACATTATGCGTTGTGTTGTCAATGTAGAACTGGAATATAGTGTTACATATACAACTCATGGTTTTGATAGGAAACGAAAGATGAAGTTCAAGGAAAATCTAAAAATAATCATGAAATGAAGATAAATTTTTCTCAATACTCAAATTTGGAATGAATCATGGTGTATACTATCTTAACGGGACTAGAAAATGTTTCTAGTATGGAAAAAAAGGTCATCAAGAAGTTGAGTACATATATAAGGGGAAAAATGTTTTTGTTGATGTGAATGGATAAAATACTACAAATAATGCACCACCAACACTTTAATGGAATAAGTGCAAGGAAATGGGTCATTATACTAACCAAAGACCTTATACAAAGGTTAATAATGATCAAAATCAACAAACTATTAAGGAAAATTAAAAAGGGAAGTCAAATTCCATCACTATTGGTGATGTTGAGTATGACAACGATGTGGGGGAATGATTAAGTGTTTATGTAATGAGATTTAAAAATAATGTTGTGGAATCTCATTTTTAGTATTATGGAATTTTGGAATATCTATATATTGATATATTATGGTTTTCCATAATTATATTTTATAGGTAATGATAAAAAGTTATTGAAATATTTTTGGAAAGTAGATGATATGCGTAGAATGAAGGGATAAGAAGAAAATAAGATGTTTGATTGTACTAATTAGCCCTTGACTGATATAAGAAAAAGGTGATATCATTCTTGTAATATATTGATTTTTTAGGATTTTGGTATGTGGAAATAATTTAATTTTGATTGAAATCATGTTTTCACTAAGGTTCTATGGAAATTCATGTTATTATCATTGTTTAAAGAGAATATAGGATTACGGAATTCACATGTTTGGAATGTAATAGTTAAAAACTGAAAAATTATATATGGGAGATAAATATTATATCCAATTAGTTCAAATCTTTATAAATTTTTATATTTTTAGTTTTTTTATGGATTTTAATTTTATCCATTTGTGGATATTGTAAGTTATGTTCCATTTTATTTTAGTTAAAATAATGTATAATCACACTATATGTGGAGTTATGCCTATTTGATTACATGAGTTACCCATTTTACTGAGATAGATGGAATGACTTATCATTCTATCTCATGATATTCTAACATGTACATAATGAAAAATTCAACTTCATTTCCTTAAATAAGAGATGATGTAGAAATTTTTCAAAGAACAAACAATGGTGATATTGTGCCAAAATTAAGTCAACATTTTTTTCACATGCAAAATTATTCAAATTTAGGAAAAGGATATTAAAAAACAAAAATTTTATCCTAGTACCTTATTATCTAATGAATTATATGTTCCCTTAAATCATCACATGTTTATGGATTTTTGGTAGTTAAATTTCTCTTAACCTTATTCTCTATCACTATCCATCAGAACATGATGGTTATATTTATCTTCTATATCCATGTTTTCACTTACCACTTATGTTATCCTATGCGGAAACCCAATGATGAGTTACATTGGGAAGATGTTATATTATTAACATTTCTTTTTAAAATTATGCTTTTGTATACCTTTTTATAATGTGGGATTCCATGAAATAAACATTCATGTAGAAAACCATTTATAACCCCAATGAATTTCGTGGGCGAAATTAATTTCAAGGGGGTTGAATGTAACACCCAGAGATTTTATAAGAAATATTATTTAATTTTTTTGATGTATTTTATTATATTATACACCTAGATTAGATACCTCTCTATGGAAAACTGTATTATCTTTCAGTATACACAACACTATTCTTTGCTTGTGTTGCACACAATTTCAAGTTATTCTGATAGAATTCATTTCATACAACACTGAGAATAGATTTTTTTAAATGAATGAATGATATAAGATTTTAATATTATATATGAAACAAAAAATATATCTTTCACTTTTTGACACACTGACTTGTAATGTGTCACACCTAAGAACGACCTTCCTTGATAGCTCGTGTTGTGCGTGATACTGAGTTTCACTAAAAAATGATATTTTATTAATTTTTATTATTTAATGGGATATAAAATAGAAGTTATGACTAGTAGTTACCACATTTTGAATTTTATATAACATTAACATTCATCTAACAAATTTTCAAGATCATGATAAGAGAACAAAATCAATTTTTCGGATAAAAGTAATATTTTTTTAAAAAATGCAGTTTTACAGCCTTTTGATGGCACAACTATTTTAAATCTATTTTTTACACTTATATATTTTAAATTTGACATATTAATCTTTTTCATTGGAATAGGGACATTAAATTTTATGTTTTTCGATTTTTTTTCTTTTTCTGATAGAATTTAAATTTTAATTTATACTGAAAAATACTGCATTTTATTTCAAAACTGTATTTTCATCTAATTTATTTATAAATTTATATTATCTTACTAATAGATTTTAAAGTTTAATTGTTTTATATTATTATAATTTAATCTAATTTTGGTCATTGGAATTAATTTCTCATTTAAATTGAATATAAAAGCATGTCAATATTTTGATAGTTATTACTTCTTAAAAACCTACTTTTTAGATTTGACAACAGAAATTAATTTTAAATTAATTACTACAAATTTTGTGTTTCGGATTTGAAAAAAAATGATTACATATTTGAAATCATAAGGTTCAAATTGTGTAAATATTTACCTTTTATTTTTGAACATTATGAATAGTAACTTCAGTAATTATTTTATTTACCATGGTTAAAGGGTAAATCTAGTAAATAAGGGTAAACAAAAAATATTATATTAATATTAAACACCACTAACACGTGTCCTAACCCTATTGGAAGAAATATTTCAGATCCTTGTCATCTTTGGGTAAATTTTGGGACCCCATGGATTCGCATGGATGTGGAAATGATATTTTATAAAATTAATTTAAAAAAAAAGATAATTATAACCTAAGCATATATCTTTTACAAAATAGATTTTATTATAGGGTTATATAACTGATCAATATTACTAGAAAGATTAATTATAATGATAAAATTATTTACTACATCATGGTGTTTTATTTATAATTTTTAGACATTAGATAAATATATTTATTTATGACATAAATATGATGCAGTGACTACCTCATTAATGAAATATTCAAATAAATGATTTTATAAGTACTAAAATAATTTTAATATGAAATTTTTGATGGTATCCATGAATTTTAGGGATGAAATATTCCTATTATGGATGATTTAATTCCTTTTTTTCTAATTAATATGGTGGTTATAATTTTTCAAAATGTCATGTATGAATAGTATCCAAACATGACATAATTCATAACTTAAAACACAAAATAGATTAGTAAATGATAATAAATTCCTAAAAATATAATATACTTGTTAATTGTTCATATAAGTATGAATATGTAATAAATATATGTTTTTATCTTCTTACATTATAATGTAATTACATTAACCAACAATGTGTAAATAACATGATATCAAAGTAATATTAAAATGGGTAAAATAAAGACTAAAACCAAAAAATATCAGGATATAAACCTATTAAAAACATTTATAAAAATTATTGGATTATTTGTATTCAAACAAAAATCATCTTATCTTATAATTTCATCTATTTTGGACAATATTAAATGTAAATTAAATTTTTAATAAATTAATATTTTATGACATTTCTAAAGTCCTCATCTCCTCTCTTATAAAAGGGCACCACCTCCCACTCATATTCACTCTATTTTGAGACTTCAGGATCTATCGAACCCTACACATTTATCTTGGAATCTTTCCTATTTACATTATATAGGTTTTGGTCTTCTCAAAAGACCAACTGTAGTGCCCTATGAATAAATTTAAAGAAGCCACGTTGAGGAAGAGGCAATTTCATCTACCAATTATTTAAAATTTCTTTCTCCTTCTACATCATAATCATTAGTTGTTTCATTATAAGGTAATAACATCATAATAAATAATATACTTATATGTTATCATAATTATTAAATAACCCTATTTTTCCTTCTATCAATCCTATGATAAATTAAATCATCGTGTGTGTGTGTGTGCGTACGACATATCGTCTCCATGTCGTGGTGTAATCTATTTTTTACCACCATTTTATTTGGATGGGTATAATGGTGAAAATAATAAGAATATATATATTTATTATAATTTGTACTATGTTTGAGATAATATATATCATCTTCATTAATACCATTCAACAGTTATGGGAACGATATCATCGCTCGTGCATACGTACGGCTTACCGTCTCCACGATGTGATGTGGTTTGTTCTACATAATCACCATGAAAACATGATTACATAAATTAATTAAATTAATAAATATGATATATATTATACTAATTTATTTATATAAATGATATAACTATAACATAAAAAGGGGAATATTAACTTATTTGACAAAACATATATAAGAACATAAATCTGTTAATACTCGAATAACGATTTACAATGAAATGTTTCAATCAAACTAATGAAAATATGGTCATAAATGATAAAAAAATTATTATTTTTATTGAATAAATCAGTATCATTATTTAAATCAATATATATGAGGTTCAGTAACATACTATGAACATCTGACCTAAGGTAAGTGATAATTTTTCAAATCTCGTTTTTATCCAAACTTTTTTATTTGTAAGTATTTACTGAGGTTATATTTTTCATCCATGTCCATGTTTTCTAAAACTGCTTTCAAAAAGTGTTTTCTATTCTTCCATGTATTTTAATGTCAATTTACCCCTTTTTGACTTTTACTACATGGTTTGGAAGGAATCTTCCATTTCTTGACCATATGAGGTACTTTATGATTTTTTGGCAAAAGTATGAAGAGAATGTTTTTAAAATAAAAGGAAAGAATGGGTTTTTACATATTTATAATAAATTATTTACATATATATTCTTTTAAATGTTTATAGGTTTATTTTAAATTAATTATTTTCTTTTAAAATTGAATGACATTTTTAGAAAAGAATTTAATTTTGAAGAAGAATGTATATTTTCCTCAAGATTGAAGCTGAATTGTTTTATCAAAATTATTTTACATCATAGATTACATAGGTATATGTATATATAACTATTATTACTATCTGCTTGTGTTGATGATGGAATTTTATTTAGGAAATATATTTGTTATATATTGATTTTATTGGAATGATGTTTAACAAATCCAAGTCATTTCAAAGGTTATGTTATGGTGAATGTTTTTATGTTTTGTGTGTGACATAATAATGGTTTCACTATATGATGGGTAAGAACTACATATAACTCAAATTCATTTGGTAAAAATTAATATTTCATGAGAAAGACATGACTAGAATGATAATTAAATCCTGATTGATATTACATGGCTAGAATGGAATGTAATCCCATTTCAGTAATGGACTTTGTCCACTATGATGGTCTTGGAATCAATACCTCGGTTACTATAGAAATCATATTATGTGCTTATTAGTTTTCCACAATTACATGTTTTAATCCATGGATATTATATTATGGTTAATAATCAACTATGATCTACGGCTTACGTACTGCCAGGATTTATTTCATGACACAAGATTTTGATGTTTAAACTATATGTTCTTGTTTTTTTCAAATTTTTATGGTTGGTTTTATGTTATTCATGTTAAGCCTTACATTGAATTTGAGCTCACCCTTTTTATGTTTTCTATTACCCAGGATTTAAATAAAGGTTTTATGTAGGAAAACAAAAAGGGGAATATCATTATATGACAAGTTGAAGTTCTTTCACAGAGTTGGAAGACTATGTTCCAAGTTTCCAAAGACAATAAACAAATACAGTCTTGGGGAATATATTTTGTTTAACTTGTTAATTATTCCATAAAATAAATATAATTTCCATGAACATAAATCATGGTTCACTACATTAAAAGTGCAATTTTCATTAATTTATTTATTTTTTTAATGGAATTTAATTCTATACTATTAAAATAATATAATCTTGGGAATGTTAAATGTCCAAACTAGCATTAATTTTCAAGTGTAGTACATGAGAATTCACACAATACTATAATATATGAGATTTTAGGAGTGGGGGTTAAAATAATTGTTAAGTCCTGATATGGAGTGAGGGAGAAAATGCTTCAGGAGATTCACGTAAGAAAAATATGATGGTTATGTCATGTTTCTGTCATCAATGTCTGAGGCTAGTTGTCATTACAACATCCAGACATATAATATTTCACATGTAGCCTCATATCTATAATGTTTTTGAGGAGAATGTGAAGAGATATATGAATTTATGATATTAGAATTATAATATTTATTTATGAAAGGATGGCCATGATCAATCAATGCATCCCATTCTTACATCCATTCACCCATTTACTCCAATATTGATTATTATAACCAAATGAAATAGATAGAGAAAAAACATCATTGCCTTTTGTGTAATATTGAACATGAAATAATAATATTAAATAAAGATTAATATTAACATTATTTTTTGAATATGTTGGTTGAAAAGGATATATAGCCAATCGAATGAATTCTATGAAATGATCCTTCAAAACATCCTTTAATGAAAGTGGTAATAAATAAGAGTTTATATGATTCACAAATCACGTAAAAATCTAAGGATGTTTAATCGCAATGAACTGGATTAAATAAAAAGTTAATCACATCGTTTTCATTGTATATTCATCAATTAAAACTAATGTTTCTAAAATACTACATAGGTATTAAATACTAGATGATTATTATACATGTTTATAAAAATAAAAAAACCATGTATATAACAGAAACATTACAAGAATTAATATGTCTTATCTAAGTGGATGAGAAATAGTGATTCATATGTCAGTGGTGAGAAATAGATAACTTCTAATTTATAATTTTATGATTTCAGTAAAAATATTATTTATTATAACCAAAAAAAATTTCACATGTATCCCCCAGAAAAAAGGAGACATTATTCAGTGTTGAAGAATGAATTTTGTTTGTTATGTCTCATACTCAGCCAATTGTTTTTGGGACAATTTAGTCATATGTAATACATGATGAATATTAAATGCAATAATTATTTACCAAGCTATCACAAGATTATTATTTGTCATGTAAAACTAAAAGTTGACTTCAAGGATATCCAACGTTTTCTAAATTATACTCAGTAGATATTTCATATGAATCATAGTAAGATGGATATCCATTATGTCATATGCTAATAAATTTAGATGCAAAGATATTGATAACATATAAATACACTTGTATCAGGAAACACACAATGTGAATATAATGTAATATTACTAAATATTTAGAAGGATATTATAGTAATTAATATGATAGAAAATTTGTATTCAACTGATAGGCTACATTTCTACAAATGAGTGCCCATATCTATTAGAGATATAGGGATCCAAATTGTCATGGGAATAGCCAATTCCTGAGATTCACATATAGTCAGAATAGGAATGAGTTTGGCTTGTGCTTACGGAACTTGAATTTTCCAAAGACACAAAGTGCGTAGGAAGGGTAAAACCATATTTATGGTTTTTTATTCATTAGATCTGGTGATAAACTATTCATTGAGAATAATAATTCCTACAAGTACGAAGTATATGGAAATAAATTAACATTGATATTTTCACTTTATATTCAATAATGTATTACATTTATAAATGTTAAAAGGGGATCATTATTTTGAATACTGAGGTAGGTATTCAACAGAGAGGATATGTGGATGGTACAATAGGGGAACCAAAAAGAATTGATTGGTAATACCGAGTAATTATTCCTAAATCCATTACAATTTTACCGGTCATATAAATATTCTATGATCATTTATTGATTAATGTATTTAATGACCACCAATTGTAGAAGGTTTCAATAAGACTCATCCAAAAAAGGATGATAATATCATAAAATTCAAATAAGGGTTGCATGTTATGGATATACATCATAGGAACAAATAAATAATAAGGATCATAAAATGTTCATAAAAATAATCGTCCCCACTTGTCTACAAGGGGTTAGTGGGAGAACCATTTTTTTCCACATATAATATGTTCGATAAAAAATTGAAAAGTTCAATTGATAATATATTTAGCTAATATAATAATAAAATAAACATTCTAGTGGTTTTCATAAAGTATCATCCTATGTTCTAGGGAACATGATCTACTATGGTAGATATGATAATTTCTTGGATCTATTTTTTCATAAATAAATATTTATATGGTATTCAAAAATACAAGCTAGAATAATTCAAGAGACAATTTTTACCAATGTCACGTGGAATAGATCCCTCCAAGTAGGAATCTATGGGAATAGGTGGAGATTATATTATTGAGTTAAATTTCACATGTTTCTATGATCGATCAATCAAAAAGAAAATGATTTGTATCAGAAATGATATTGATAAAAGAATGGTTGGCAATTAGAACAATCCAATAATACTAGATAACATACAATGGACAAATAACTAGAATGTGGAGAATAAGAGAAACCAGTTTTGAGGTGAAAAATTATTATTACTATACATCAATACAATCAAATATCATAGATAAGAAAAAATATATGGTTGATAAAAACTCATTAAATATTGTTTTGTCTATATCTACAAATAATGAGTGCATTGTAGATTCCGAGGATGATATGATGTTGTGTTAAAACACATCATCTTTTTCTCTTTCTTAGAATTTCACATATTAAGTAATGTTCAATAATTAAAATAATTTATTTCCATTACTTTCCAATATATATGGTTTGGATATATTACAAATGGAATATAACTAATGATATCACCTCTAGAGAAGTTTTACTCTAGGATTTGAGCTTAAATATAGACGAATATACATGTAGTGGAAACATGGTAGAGTAAGAGACTAAATCCATGACTATACAGAAACATTATAAAATTCAAGTGAGAGCTAACAAGTATGGTAATAACGATTGATCTAGTTCACGGAGTGTTGAAAAAATTTGTTCTCTAGAGGCAAATTTATCAGTACATTTCGATTACCATATCATGTGTATAGTTATATGTACTAAATGTATACATATCATTATAGGGTATATATTTCTACATCATCTATTTAATGAAAACTTCCATAGATTAATTAATGTATCAAAAATCATAAAAGATCCCAAATAATAATAAGAACCTCAATATACTATGACATTAATCCTAATGAATGATTTTATGGTCTTGATACCTCATAATTAATAGACACAGTTGATGTCATGATATCAAGTGTTTGGGGATGATAAGCATGTAGATATATTCTCCTGATGTTCTAACATGGAAATCTCTAGTTGTAACACCCGAGACTTTTATGAGAAATATTTTGTTTTTATGTTATATAAATCATCAAAGGAATCATTCACTACAACAACACTAACTTGTCTTTCTTTACACGCAACCTCGGCATTCCTCAATAGCTTGCGTCGTATGTAATACCGAGTTTCACTAAACAACGATATGCTATTAAAATATTATTAAAACTAGCTGTTATGAATAGTAATAACCACTTTTTCAAATTTTGTAAATTTTATTTTTCAAAATGGACTTCATTTTTGGATTCCCAATATCGAAATTAGCTTAGGGTGATATTTTGGTACTTTTCGGATAACATTCATATTCTGATGAATAGTGAAAATTATTAAATTTTAATTAAAAACAAAATTTTTAATTGAAATAATTAATAGTGATAAATTATTAATTTTAGTGGGTTTAAAGTATATTTAGAATATATTTTTACAATTTAATACAATGTTGTTCATTGGATGTAATTTCACATTTAAACCAGACATAAACAAGTGTGAATCTTTTTATAGTTTTTATCTCTTAAAAACATGTTATTTGTCTTGACAACGAGAATTAATTTTTGAATTAGTTAATGTAACTGATATGTTTTTAATTTGGTAAAATAAACATCATTTTTGAATTCATAATATCAAATATATCTTAGGCCAAATTTTTGGTATTTTTCTGGAAACTTTCATTTTTTGACGAATAGTGAAACCACTAAGTGGTAGTTAAAAAACGGAATTTTTTCATAAAACATAATTTTACCAGTTCTGTGAGTGGAATTTCGAAAATCCGAGAGACGCGGTTAATATCAAGGACTAAAATGTGGTTCAATGAGATGAAAATAATTTTTGGTGAAAAGTAACTTTTTACTTTTTTTACCACGGTTAAAAGTAAATAGGGTAGTTAAGGGTAAAAATGATATTATTATTACCCTAACACATGTCCTAATTCTATTGTATAAGTGTAATTCGACCTAAAACAATCTTAGGAATAAAATATGACCATTTAGGCCCACTTAAATTCGATTAGGACATTTATTATCAATTTATTTAAAGAAGGGTTAAAATAGTTAAAATCAAAGTTTATTAACTAAAGAATTTTTAATATAGGGTTATACATAAGATAAATTAAACTATAGATATTAATTAGAAATATAAAAATATTTCCTACATAATGGTATTTTATTTGTAATTTGTAGACTTAAAATAATTTAATTTGTTTATGATACAATGATGATGCAGTAATTATCTTATTAATGAAATATTGACATAACTGATGTTATAAATACCCAAATGAATGTAATTTTAGACTTTTATGAATTTCAATAATTGTAAATGTTAATATGACATTTTATTATTGATTTAATTAAATGTTTTATAACAAATCATTCTGTTATGATTTTCACAAAAATCAATTACCAAATAGTGTCAAAATTGACATAAAATTGTTTCTAAAAAAATTCTATATTATTATTTGTTATTTTATTCCTAAAAATCTAAGGTTCAGAACAATGACTTATATAAGGTTATATATATTAATATTAAACAACTTTGGGTTCGTTTGGCTTGATATAGTATGTTTATTAACATTATAGTTTAAGAAAACAAGAAGACACGGTAAAAGTTAAATTATCTAACTTAAAGTTAGATCTAAATGATAAGGTTAAAATTGATACCTAAACTTTTCTAAATTCTATTGTAAGAGAGGAGTTCGACCCATCCCCACCTTAGCTTTGAAATATATCAATTTGGAGCTATTAAAACCCGAATTTGACTTTATAATAAAATAATATTTTTAGTTATTCCAAAGGTGCCCCTCTCCTCCCTTATAAAAGGGCACCTCCTCCCTCTCTTCCTCACACCACATTGAGCCTTCATTCTAGGCCGAACCCCGAAAATATCTCCTATCCACTTCCCTAGAAACATCCTAGAGGTCCTGGTCTTCTTCAACGACCAATTTTAGTGCCCTAAGAGGAGATCTCAAAGAGGCGCTTCAAAGAAGAGGTAATGTTTGTTACCGATTCTTTCAAATTTATTTATTCTTCCACTTCTTCTTATTTAGTTGTTTCCTTATGAATTAATTAAATAAGTATCACTCATATTCTGATATTTTATTATAAGTATGAAACAACCCTATTTCACCATCTATCCATCCTATGGAAAACGAAATCACCGTGCGTGCATACGTACGGAACACCGTCTCCACGTGTGGTGTAATCTATTTTTCACCACCACCTTACTTGGATGGGTATAATGGTGTAAATAATTACTATATATGATTATTGTAAAGTGATATTGATTCTGAAATAGTATATATACACTCCAATACAATTCCACGATCAGGGGAACGATATCATCGCTCGTGCGTACGTACGGAATACCGTCTCCACGATGTGATGCGACTCATTCTACATGATCTTCATTTCATAATGATTATATAAATGAATTTAGTTAATTAATATGATATATATTACACTAATAACATTCGGGAAATGAGGTATCTATAACCTAAAAAGAAAAATAAGAATTTATTCGACAAAACACGCATAAGAACAAAAAGTAATAAACACATGAATAACAAGTAGTAATAAAATATTACTAAAAAGAAGCTAAGAATATGACCATATATTATATCATAAAAATAATTATGATTCTGGAATAAGTCAATAACATTATTTAAATCATTATAGAGGAGGTTCGGACACTTATGAAGCAAATCGGACCTAAGGTAAGGGAAAATCTCACAATCTCAATTTTTATCCGAGATTGTTTATACTTCAGAATTTACTGGGGAATATTTATAATACTCATCCATTTTTCCTCAATATGTAATATTTATATCCTTATACAATATTTTATATCCAGTTTTACCCTTCGGTGAGTTTTTAGTAAAAGATATGAAAGGAATATTTTGTCTTTTTTCATACGATGTACTTTTTGACTTTTCCGACTAAATTACAAGAAGAATGTTTTATTTAACTGATACGTAATGAATGGATTTTTAAAACATTATTTCCAAGAATATTCCTTTACAAGTTTTCAAGTTTATTTTTAATCAACTTATTTTAGTATAAAATTGTATGACATGTTAAGAAAGGAAAATGTTTTTGAGGTAGAAAGGATATTTTCCTTAAGAATGGAGTTCAAGTGTTTTATCAAAATTATTTTCCATATAAGATAATAAAGGGTTCTGTTTCTATACCTATTATTACATTGATTTGATTATGTTGTGATGGAATTAATTTTATGAATTCCTCTATCTTATATGAATTGTTTTATAGTCTCACGATGTTTAAGAATCCCATTTTTATTACATGGGTTATGCTATGATGTATGGTTTGTGATTTTGTGGAACACATAAGAATGGTAACATTATGAGATGGGTGGGACCTATATCTCCCTCCAATGCATTGGGTACGTATTTTATATCTCATGAGATAGACATGGTTGGAACGGCAGGTTAAACCGGTTCAGTAAAATAGGACTGAAACGAGGAGTGAACTCAGTTCAGAAATGGACTTTGTCTACTAAGATAGTCTTGGAAATGAGTCTTGACTAATAAGAAATGATTCTCTATGATTATGTGTGCATGCCAAAAAGTTTCATGTTTTCTTTTACGATTATTGGGATTACATTTCACTACCATGATCTTTCCCATGTTATGAAATTATGATCTATTTTTGCAGGGTAAGATTTCCAAAATGTTATGTTTTGATTTTTGTTTACCCTTACTGAGCATTTGAGCTCACCCTTTTGTATGTTTTCTTTCCCCAGGTCATGAAGAAGGGTATTAAGTACAATATTCCAAAAAGGGACTATAGATATGATGAAATAAATGGGAGACAGTGCATATGCTTTATGAACCAGTTGTTTATATTTCCCAGTTTCTAAAGACATTATACTTATACGTTCCTTTAATGGTTTTGTTATATATTGTAATAAGTATGATTCAATTTTGAAGTATTCACAATGTATATAAAGTATGGGTTGTTATAGTTGGTATCAGAGGAAAGGTATAGTCAACCTTTGGAAACTAGGATGTGAAAGCCTTAGTAAGAACCCTAAGGATAAGTCTAACCATAGAACACAATATTAGTGTTTTAGAAATAGCCATGAATAACCTATGTTAAGAACTTAAGTGTGAAATTTTATTCTTGATTATGTGGTTTTCCTATTATAATTAGGCTTCTCACACTATTCTTCTTGGTTTTAGTCAATGGATGGAACCCGAAGGAACCGTGTTATTGTGGAATGCGACAAGTAATGCAATGATTGTACCTCTGAGCAACCAAACGTTATGGGAGCTGGAATGAAAAATCTTGTAGCCGTGCTCATACAACTTTCTCAAGCTATGAATCATGTAGGACTTCCAAACGATCAAAGGAATAAGAAACATTCTGTTTAATCCTTCATGAGGCAGCATCCACCTTCTTTCAATAGGTCTACTGATCCATTAGTTGCTGAATAATGGATTAGTACTACAGAAAAGATATCTTCAGTTCTTCAATGTTCTAAACATGATAATGTCATCTTAGCAGTGTATCGTTTGGAAGGTTATGCTGATCAATGGTGGAATCTTATCAAGAATACGAGGCCAAGAGATGAAATTGAGTCCATGGAATGGGATGAGTTCAAGAACTTATTTGTCAATAAGTACATCCCTCGTATTCTCCGAACAAAGATGGAGAAGGAGTTTCTTGAAAAAAAGAAAAAGGATGATTAATCTGTTGGTACCTATGAAGCAAATTTTACAAGACTTTCAAGATACACTTCTGGTATTATTATCCAACATGAGAGTAAGATCTATCGATTCTTTAGTGCCTTAAAACCAAGTCTTGGAAGGGCCTTAGCCATAAGGGACTTCAATAGCTACGAGGAAATCGTTCGATGTGCTCTCAAAGTTGATATGGAGATTGTGTAACCCATCAGTCACATGGGTTTGATAAAAAGAGGAAAATGGAATTCAAAGGAAAATCTAAAGAGCAAACTGAAAAGAATATGAGCTTTCGCTTATACTCAAAGTGTGGAAAGAAACATAGAGGTAGTTGTCTTAAAGGGACAAGTAAATGTTTCAAATGTGGAATGGAAGGTCATCGGGCATTTGAATGCCGCAATGATGGGAAGAAGATGTCTAATGATGCAAACAAAGGAAGGGACATACAAGATGAACCTACTACACTTCAATGATTCAAGTTCAAGGATATAGTACATTATGCCAATAAATGCTCAAATCCAAGGGATGATGATGATGTTCGACATCAACAAACTCTTAAGTCTAAAGACAACGGAAAGTCACATGCAATTTCTATCAGCGACGTGGAATACGATAATAATGTGGTGAAAGGAACACATACCATCCACTCTAAAGTAGCAAATGTTTTATTTGATTCTGTATCCACCCACTCATTTATTTCTGAAGAATTTTCTAAGGGTATCACCGTATTACCTCAACAGTTAGATGTTGAGTTAGTTGTAGCAACCCCTAATGGCACATAAGTCACATCAAAAGTTTATAATTCGTCCCCGATTGAAGTTTGTGGGAAATTGCTTCCTGCAAATCTTGTGATCCTTCCTATAGTGGGATTTGATGTGATTATTTGCATGGATTGGCTTTCTTTATATGGATATCATATCAATTGACAAATAAGGGAAGTCACATTTCATATTCCAGATCAATCTATGACCGTCTATCGATGCAAGGGTGAACATAACCTTCCAGTTGAAATTTCTTACATCTTATGGTTCTTGATTCCACTGAATGAAGGTTATTTATCTCAAATGGTTAGTGAGAAACTCACAATTAATAATATTCCCATTGTAAGTGAGATGGATGATTTCTTTCTGGAGGAATTGTCAGGTCTTCCACCAAATCGTGAAGTTTAGTTTTCAATAGAACTCGTACTGGGTGCTTTTCCTATTTCAAAGACACCTTATAGAATAGCCCCAATTGAGTTGTAGTAATTGAAGAAGAAACTCCAAGAAAATCTTGATAAGAGATTCATATTCCCAAGTGCGCCACCTTGGGGAGCACCTGTTATGTTTGCTAAGAAGAAAGATGGATCAATGAGACTCTGCATTGATTATCAAGAACTTAACAAGATCACTATCAAGAACAAATATCCTCTCCCGGGCATTGATGACTTATTTGACCAACTACGAGGAGCTCAATACTTTTCCAAGATTGATCTTCATTTAGGGTATCATCAATTAAGGGTAGAAAGGGAGGATATACCAAAGACGGCTTTCCGTACAAGGTATGGGAACTATGAATTTATAGTAATGCCATTTGGTCTTATTAATTCCCCTGCTATCTTCATGGATCTAATGAATATAGTATTTAGAGACTATCTTGATCAATTTTTGTTAGTACTTATAGATGATATTCTTGTCTATTCAAAGTGAAAGGAAGACCATGAAGATCACTTGAGAATTATATTGAAGACCCTAAGAATGGAGAAGCTTTAGGAAAAATTTACCAAGTGTGAATTTTTGCTTAAAAAAGGTGCATTTTTGGGTCACATAATCTCAAAAGAGGGGATATATGTGGATCCAGCAAAAACAGAGGTTATTGAAAAATGGACAAGACCAACAACAGTAACCAAGATTCGAAGTTTTCTTGGTTTGGCTGGATATTATTGACGTTTTGTGAATGATTTTTAATGATTATATTATCCACTCACCAGGTTGACTCAGAAAGGAGTTAAGTTTGTATGGACGGAGGAATGTGAAGAGAATTTCAAAGAGTTGAAAAGAAGGTTATCCAGTGCACCTGTGCTCACACTTCCTTGTAGTGGAGAAAGGTTTGTGATCTACAGTGATGCATCCAAGAAGGGTATGGGGAGTGTTCTTATGAAAAATGATATGGTGATAGCTTATGCCTCATGACAATTGAAAATCAATGAGAAAAATTACGCAACACATGATTTGGAGTTAGCTGCGGTAAACATTTCATTAAAGATTTGGAGACATTATCATTATGGAGAAAGGTGTGATATTTTTACTGATCATAAAATTTTAAAGTATATTTTCACACAAAAGGAGCTGAATATGTGCCAAAAAATATGGTTGGAACTGATTAAGGATTACAACTTCTCAATTCATTACCACCCTAGGAATTCCAAAAAGGTGGCAGATGCATAAAGTCGACAAGACCATGCTAGCTTATCCATGATGAGGATCACAAAAGATCCAATATGTATGTATTTACAAAGGATGGATCTTTGAATTTTAATGGAAGGGGAGAAATATTATCTTTCTCAAATGAATGTTCAACCATCTATACAAATGAATATTCTAGAGGCACATAAAGAAGATGTCGAGTTACAAAAGAAGGTGAGAAATGATCCTGAATTCAGCCTTGATTATGATGGGATAATAAAGTTTAGGAATCGGTTTTGTGTTACTCCTATTCCAGAATTAAAGAAGGAGCTACTGGATGAGGCTCATAGTTCTTCATTCTCTATTCATCCTGGAAGCACGAAGATGTATAGGGACCTGAAAGAGTACTTCTGGTGGGAAGCCATCAAAAGAGATGTTTCTGAATATGTCTCTCGATGCTTGGTTTGTTAGCATGTTTAAGCTGAGAGACAGAAGTCTAAGGGGATGTTACAACCATTACCCATACCCGAATGGAAATGGGAAAACATCACTATGGACTTTGTCACAGGACTTCCTAAAACATCCAAAGGCAATAATGCTATCTGGGTCATAGTTGATCGTCTTACAAAGTCTGCACACTTCATTGCTATTAGAGAGGATTTATCTCTGGATCAGCATGCTAGGATATGTGTAATTGAAGTGGTAAGATTTCATGGAGTACCACTTTCTATTATATCTGATCGGGATCCAAGATTTACCTCGAAGTTATGGCGAACTCTTCAGTATACACTGGATATAGAGTTGAGTTTCAGCACTGCTTATCATCCTCAAACAGACGGTCAGTCTGAGAGAACAATTCAAACTCTAGAAGATATGTTGAGAGATTGCTCTATGGATTTCAAAGGTGGTTGGGATCAAGACCTACCTTTGGTGTAATTTTCTTATAATAATAGCTTTCACTCCAGTATTCATATGGATCCTTATGAAGCTCTCTATGGAAAATAATGCAGGACTCCAACTTGTTGGGATGAAGTTGGGGAAAGAAAGAAATTAAAACCTGATCTTGTTGATGAGATGGCAGAAAAGGTTCGATCTATTCAACAACACATAAGAGAAGCTTAGAGTCGATAGAAAAGTTATGCCGACAACTGAAGAAAAGACCTAGAGTTTGAAGTGGGTGATAAAGTGTTCTTATAAATATCTCCCTGGAAGAGGGTCATGAGATTTGGAAAAAAAAGGGAAGTTGAGCCCTAGATATATCGGTCCTTTCGAAATACTGGATCATATTGGAAAGGTAGCTTACCTATTGGCGCTTCCACCGAATCTCTCTCAAGTTCAAGATGTGTTTCATGTATCTCTCCTGAGAAAGTAAATATCTGATCCTTCACATGTACTCAGCTTAGAAGTTGTACCACTGGAGCAAGATCTTTCTTATGAAGAACAGCCGATAGAGATTCTGGATCGTAGAGAAAAAGTCCTACGAAACAAGACCACTCGATTCGTGAAAGTTTTATGGAGGAACCACCAATTAGAAGAAGCTACATGGGAGCTTGATGATATGATGAGGTAGAGGTATCCTCATCTTTTGGTTACAATGTGATGAATTTCGAGGGCGAAATTCATCTTAAGGGGGGTAGAATGTAACACCCGAGACTTTTATGAGAAATATTTTGTTTTTATGTTATATAAATCATCAAAGGAATCTTTCACTACAACAACACTAACGTGCCTTTCTTTACATGAAACTGCGGCCTTCCTCAATAGCTTACGTCGTACGCAATAACGAGTTTTACTAAACAACGATATGCTATTAAAATATTATTAAAACTAGCTGTTATGAATAGTAATAACCACTTTTTGAAATTTTTGAAATTTTATTTTTCAAAATGGACTTCATTTTTGGATTTTAAATATCGAAATTAGCTTAGGGTGATATTTTGGTACTTTTTGGATAACTTTCATATTCTAATGAATAGTGAAAATTATTAAATTTTAATTAAAAAAAACTTTTTTAATCGAAATAATTAATTGTGATAAATTATTAATTTGAGTGGGTTTAAAGTATATTTATAATATATTTTTACAATTTAATACAATGTTGTTCATTGGATGTAATTTTACATTTAAACCAGACATAAACAAGTGTATATCTTTTGATAGTTATTATCACTTAAAAACACGCTATTTGTCTTGATGACAGGAATTAATTTTTAAATTAGTTAATTTAACTGATATGTTTTGAATTTGGTAAAATAAACATCATTTTTGAATTCATAATATCAAATATATCTTAGGCCTGTTTTTTGGTATTTTTCTGGAAACTTTCATTTTTTGATGAATAGTGAAACCACTAAGTGGTAGTTAAAAAACTGAATTTTTTCATAAAACTTAATTTTACTGCTTCTGTGAGTGGAATTTCAAAAATCCAAGAGACACAGTTAATATCAAGGACTAAAATATGGTTCAATGAGATGAAAATAATTTTTGGTGAATAGTAACTTTTCACTTTTTTTACCACGGTTAAAAGTAAATAGGGTAGTTAAGGGTAGAAATGATATTATTAATACCTAAAACATGTCCTAATTATATTGGACATGTGTAATTCGAGAAAAAACAACCTTAGGAATAAAATATGACCATTTAGGCCCACTTGTATTAGATTAGGACATTTATTATCAATTTATTTAAAGAAGGGTTAAAATAGTTAAAATCAATGTTTAATGACTAAATCATTTTTAATATAGGGTTATACATGAGATAAATTCAAATATAGATATTCATTAGAAAGATAAAAAGAGTTCCTACGTAATGGTATTTTATTTTTAATTTTTAGACTTAAAATAATTTAATTTATTTATGATACAATGATGACGCAGTAATTATCTTACTAATGAAATATTGACATAACTGATGTTATAAATACCCAAATAAATTTAATTTTAGACTTTTTATGAATTTAAATAAAATTATATGTTAATATAGCATGTTAGTATTGATTTAATTAAATTTTTTCGAACTAATCATTCTTTTATGATTTTCCAAAAAATTAATTACCAAATAGTGTCAAAATTGACATAAAATTGTTTTTAAAACAAATACTATATTATTAATTGTTATTTTATTCCTCAAAATCTAAGGTTCGCCAAAATGACTTAGATAAGGTTATATATATTAATAATAAACAACTTTGGGTTCTTTTGGCTTGATATAGTAAGTTTATTAACATTATAATGTAAGAAAACAAGAAGACACGGTAAAAGTTAAATTATCTAACTTAAAGTTAAATCTAAATGATAAGGTTCCAATTGATACCTAAACTTGCCTAAATTATATTGTATGAGAGTATTTCGACCCATACACACCTTATCTTTTAAATATATCAATTTGGAGATATTAAAAACCGGATTTGACTTTATAATAAAATAATGTGTTTAGTTATTCCAAAGGTGCCCCTCTCCTCCCTTTTAAAAGGGCACCACCTCCCTCTCTTCCTCACACCACTTTGAGCCTTCATACTCAGCCAAACCCTGCCAATATCTCCTATAAACTTCCCTATAAACATCATAGAGGTCCTGGTCTTCTTCAATGACCAGTTTTAGTGCCCTAAGAGGAGATCTCAAAGAGGCGCTTCAAAGAAGAGGTAATGTCCGTTACAGATTCTTTCATCTTTATTTCTTCTTCCAAATCTTCTTCTTTAGTTTTTTCACTATGAATTAATAACAAAAGTATCACTCATATACTGATATGTTATTATAAGTATAAAACAACCCTATTTGACTATCTATCCATCCTACGGAAAACGAAATCACTGGGCGTGCGTACGTACGGAATACCGTCTCCACGCCGTGGCGTAATCTATTTTCCACCACAACCTTAATAGGATGGGTATAATGGTGTATATTATGACTATATATGATTATTGTTAAGTGATATTGATTCTGAAATATTATATATACAGTCCAATGCAATTCCACAATCATGGGAACGATATCATCGCTCGTGCGTACATACGGAATACCGTCTCCACGATGTGATGCGACTCGTTCTACATGATCTTCATTGCATAATGACTATATAAATGAAATGAATGAATTAATATGATATATATTACACTAATACCATTCTGTAAATGAGATATCTATAACCTAAAAAGAAAAATAAGAATTTATTCGACAAAACATGCATAAAAACAAAAAGTAATAAACACCCGAATAACAAGTAGTAATGAAATATTACTAAAAAGAAGTTAAAAATATAACCATATATGATATCATAAAAATATGTATGATTATTGAATAAGTCAATAATATTATTTAAATCATTATACAGGAGTTTCGGACACTTACGAAGCAAATCGGACATAAGGTAAGGGAAAATCTCGTAATCCCAATTTTTATTCGAGATTGTTTATACTTCAGAATTTACTGGGGAATATTTATCATCCACATCCATGTTTCCTCAATACGTAATATTTATATCTTTCTACAATATTTTATATCCAATTTTACCATTCGGTGAGTTTTTAGTAAAAGATATGAAAGGAATCTTTTGTCGTTTTTCGTACGAGGTACTTTTTGGCTTTTCCGACAAAAGTACAAGAAGAATGTTTTTTTAACTTATAAGGAATGAATGGATTTTTAAAACATTATTCCCAAGAAGCTTACTTTACAATTTTTCATGTTTATTTTTAATCAACTTCATTTAGTTTAAATTTTTTTGACATGTTAAGAAAGGAAAAATGTTTTTGAGGTAGAAAGGATATTTTCCTCAAGAATGGAGCTCAAGTGTTTTATCAAAATTATTTTCCATATAAGATAATAAAGGGTTCTATTTCTGTCCCTATTATTACATTGATTTGATTATTTTGTGATGGAATTATTTTTATGAATTTCTTTATCTTATAGTAATTGTTTTATGATGTCACGATGTTTAAGAATCCCATTTTTATTACATGGGTTATGCTATGATGTTTGGTTTATGATTTTGGGGAACACAGAAGAATGGTATCATTATGAGATGGGTGGGACATATATCTCCCTCCAATGCATTGGTTAATGATTTTATATCTCATGAGATAGACATGGATTGAACATCAGGTTAAACCGGTTCCGTAAAACAGGACTGAAACGAGGAGTGAACTCGGTTCAGAAATGGACTTTGTCCACTAAGATAGTCTTGGCGATGAGTCTTGACTAATAAGAAATGATTCTATATGATTATGTGTTCATGCCACAAAGTTTCATGTTTTATGTTATGATTATTGGGATTATATTTCACTACCATGATTTATCCCATGTTATGAAATTGTGATCTCTTTTGCAGGGTAAGATTTCCAAAATGTTATGTTTTGATTTTTGTTTACCCTTATTGAGAATTTGAGATCACCCTTTTGTATGTTTTCTTTCCCCAGGTCAGGAAGAAGGGTATTAATTAATATATTCCAAAAAGGGACTATAGATATGATGAAATAAATGGGAGATAGTGGAGATGCTTTATGAACCAGTTGTATATGATTCCCAGTTTCTAAAGACACTATACCTATACAGTCCTTTCATGGTTTTGTTATATGTTGTAATAAGTATGCTTCAATTTTGAAGTATTAACCATGTATATAAAGTTTGATTAGTTATACTAGTAATTAAAATCATGAGGAAAAATCCACCAATAAGAACAATACATGTTTTGGGTATCATTGGTTTTTCATATATACCGATTGCGTATTCGTATTCAGACTTGAGATCATTATCAAGGTGTTTAATTTTATTGTGTACTATGAAACATGGGAAAAATCATGATAATGTAATTTTTGAGAGGCACCTTTTATTGGGTGGGTCATTATTGTTATGTCATTGGTTGAAAGGACAATAAAAGATTTTTCAATTCCAGATTAAGGATGCATTATATCTCTATCTTGGTTGATAAATATGGTAGAACCATTATAAATCCATAGGTATGGTAGTGAGAAGGTAAATGCTTACATTTTTTAAAACAAATAATAAAGGAAGAAAGTAAAATGATACATGTTTTCATCCTATATTACGTGATATCAAAATACAAATTTATTATATTACACAGTATGTGCTTGTAGGTTATTTTCATTTCAATGACTACTTCTTATCTATTTATGGTCCATGATGGGTTTCTTAACATCACTCTTTTTCTCTATATACTATTCATTTCTATCGAGATAAGATCCAAGAGGGTAACAAAAAACATCATTTTCAAGAGTCTCTACTATTCCAGCGATTACAAAAATTGGACATGTTGTGCCCCAGTAGATAGTTTGACTTTTTTCCAAATCATTTATCATCAACGAATAAATAAATTCATTTTTGTTCATGTAAAGAATAATTGGGTTGAATTAATATATTAAAAGTATTTATATCTTAAGTGAATATGTAGAATAATGTTAATCAAATGAATATTTTTTAATATTCCATGTTTGTTTTTTATTAGTTGGAAATTTGAGACGTGTAAATGACTCTGTTTTATCACATAGTATATTTAATATATATTACAGGTATGTGCTAAAATATAAATAATATTTATGAATTTTTTTTTTCTATAATGACTTTATTTAGTGGACATTTAATAAAAATGGGTTAGGGATTCCTTTCTCAATATTTGAGAATCCACTATAAATTGGAAGAGAGAGGCTCCGAAATATTATATTTTCATTAGGATATTTCTATGTCCACTCTCTCATATCCCTCATTCTAGAGAGTGGAACTTTGCATCTAGTTTATCAGAGCATGTTCTACCTCGCACATCAGAAGAACATTAATGTAGTGATCATAGGGATGTAGAAGGTTTCATAATATTTCTAAACTATCACCATAATTTTGATGATTGAAACTCTTATAGACTTTTGAAGAGCATAAAGATGATGTAGAAGGTTTTTTGGATTCTTTGAGTAGAAATTTCTTTCAAAAAGAATATATTGAAATCTATTCCATATAAGAAACGTTATGTATTTAAAATAATATTTTTTTATTTATTTTATTCACACAAGATACTCATAAAAATATTGGGGATCTAATTACTAGATAGGTAATGTCTCCTCATCTCGGAAATAAAATATTCCAAAATCCTAGGATCAGAAACCTCAATTGCTTCTTCTTAACCTTCATCATTATTATTAAAATATATACCAGATGAAGCTCATTTTCTTATAATGGTGTTTTAGAGTTGGAAGAGAATCTTTTAAATGATAAATATCATGTTCATATTCATAAACTTGTAGAGTAGTTTTTTTGGATTAAGGTGACCCACTAGTTTATGGTTTTCTGAAAAAACCATATGATTGAAGAATATAAATGGGTATAAAAAACATGTATAAAAGAAAAAAATTTAAACAAGTTTATGTAATGAATAAAATTTTAATTATATAATTTATATAATATTGGAAGAATGAAAAAACCAAATAACTCTTACTGCATTTCTTATAAATTTTATTGATTTTTATTTTATTAAGATATACTGACTATACAAAAATTATGTAATTTTTAAATCATAAAATAAGTTCTTTAAATTTATAAGAAATTAAATGATATATATTTTAAATAGACTTAAATAAATGTTTTTATAAGGAACTAAACCAGTGCTTCTAGACTCGACACATATAAGTGTTTTTATATCTTTTCTTTATAAAATAAACTAAAAAATAAATATCATTTATTAAATACTAGTAAATTTTACAGGTCTAGGTTTTGGATATTGAGATACATGTATTACAAAAATTAATAAAATTGTAAAAAATAAATTTATTTAGTATTCATTGTGTTGTCTCTACATAGAAAAATACATTATAGATAAATATCTCAAACTTGCTGAAAATTAATTTAAAACATAGGTTGAGAATTTAATATGCCCAATAAGGGGTTTTAAAAGTATTAATAAATTTTATTAAAAAAATTTCTTTAAATAATTATACATAAAAAAAGTGTATTTTCAGAATGTTTTAATCTAAATAAATATATTTATAAAAACATTAATTTCTAAAAAATAATATAATTGAAAATATCGTTTGGATTCCCCCATTAAAAATAATAATATTTAATGAGACATTTATGGATATCGACACACCATAATTAAATTTTAATGCCGCTTTTAATAACTATTATGAGACCATATCCCCTTAAGCTTATGGTTTCTCATCCAATAACAAAACATTTCACTCATTATAATAGTTCAAATTTGAAGAAAAAACTTTTAATAGACCTATGTTTGTCAATAATAATTGAAAACATTTCAAAAATTCATACAAAAAATTGTTCTCCGTAAAAGAAAATAACCATTCTTATAGAATATCATAAACATATCCTTGAGAGTTTCTAATGCCATTTTTAAGAGAATTCCATGCATTAAATAACTCTACATATTTTTAAATCTTAAATAAAAATGGTTAATGAAATAAATTCATTATTATTAGAAAACAATGCGTGGAATGTCAATAATAATTTTGATGATTGCCATATATAATTATAAATGACATGTCAGGGTTGCATATACAATTTTTCACAAGAAATAATAACTTTTTTAGAATTAGAAAATAAAATGATTACTATTATCAGTTTAAAACTAAGGGTACACATAAATACAAACCATGATAGATTAATAAAGAATTATAACTATTGTATATAGATTTAGAAATACATTTTTAATCCCTTTTCATAAAAAATTGCTATATATATATATACATAATATAAATCAATATAAATTTTACACATAGTAATAATCTAAATTCTAAAAATCCCTTTGATAAAAATAAGTAATATTCTTACAAAATATATGTTTGGAGATAAAACTGAATATCAAGACTTAATCTAATTTTTCTCTGAAAAATTGAGAGTTATAAAGATAGATATCAGTACACACACACAAATATATATACACATATAAAAATAAAAAAAAATACCTAAATCATTACACCCTTACAGTCATAGTCATTATAAATAAAACTTTAAAAGAAAACCCTTATCTTTTAATTTATTAAAATAGTTAGATATAAAAATTGATTTGTATTTAAATATGAAATTGTAAATCAGAAACAAAATAAAACTAACCCTTACCTAGAAGTTGGTGGTGTTGGATTCTAGTTAAAAGAAAAAATATGATGAATGTTTTTAAGGAAGGGAATTCGGTATTTTTCATTAGTTGTGGTGAGGGTTATGTATAATAATTACATTTGGGGAGAAGTGTGAAGAATGAAAATAACCAATCTCATGGGTTTTTAAATAAATGAAATTGTTTTTCTATTTCAAATGATGTTAAACTATAAATGTTTTATTTTCATATTTTAATAATAAATTATAGATATTTGATTCTAAATTGAATATATACATGATCAAACAATGGTTATAATTAGTGTAAGGCATAAACAAATTGATACAAATATATTATAATAAAAAACGAGTTGTGGATATCGAAAATGTTTGGCATAAACTAATATTGTCTAAATTTTGTTTGTGGAAGACAAATCTATGATGGGGTTTTGGATGGGGGGGTCTTTAATAGAGGATATGGGTTGGGAGGTGATCCGATTGTTTTCGGAATTGGATAATTTTGAAGATGAACTGTTTTATCTTCATATAATTTAATATTTTATTTAAATTTTTTTTAAGTTTTCACATTTTCCTTTATACCATTTTCAATTTTTTTATTTTCCATGAGTCACGATTTTTAATTATGTATGTATGTTACTTGTGATATTACTTATTATTAAATAATTATTAATCACTATCATTTTTAATATAATTAAAAAATTAAATTTCCTTTTTTTCATCAAAAAAATTATTTCATGTTTTTTAAACAGTAACTTAAGACATATATATATATGTAATAAAATAATAAATTGATAATTATATATATTTATAAATATAAATATATATATTAAATAATTTTTTCCTAATTATCCAAATGATTATATATATTTATAAAAAATATTAGATTTTTCTTCTTTTTATTTTCTTCATGAAATATGTTTTTTATATTAATATTATTTTATAAGATAAACCAAAAAGTCTTAATTTTTATACATGTATAAATTATTTTTTTATATTACATGAATTTATACTTTAAAAAATCATATTTTTATATTTTATAAAGCATATTAATAAAATATAAACATTCAAAATTTATTAATTTCAAATAAATCAAAATTTTCACTGTTTAAAAAAATTATAAAATTTGAATATCAGATATAAGAACTTATATATATATATATATATTCTATTCTGAAATAAAATTATAATTTTCAGGTTTAGTTATTATAGTTTTATAAAAATAATCAAAAAATTATATTTATATAAAAAAATAGTTTTTAAACAAAGTATAAATAAATAAACTCTTATTTTTGAATTGGTGACTTATTTGAAAATATTATGAGATAATAAATTTTATGAAAGAATGATTGATAAATATTTTAAATTACAATTATTTATCATAATGATATTTAATTATTTATTTTACTTATTATTAAATATTATTTATTTAAATTACAAAAAATGAACTTCTTAATATTAATTTTCTTAAATTATTCCCCACTTGAAATAAATTAATCCTCACAATTTGTTCATTGGACTCATGAAAATTATAAATTTCCATCTTTGGAATTAAGATAAACTATGACTGCTATAATTCTATACTCTATCGAAAATATCTAAACTCTAATGTTGTCTAGAGTTTTTATTTGATACAAAATATAACGACCAAAGCTCGCACTTTCAGACCCAACACATATAAATGATGTATATATTTTTTCATTATAAAAAATTAATCAAATACATGAAATTTATTACATACCAAAAACTTTTACCAATATTGATTTTGGAGAATTAGTTACTTATCTTATAAAAATTACAAAAAAATAAAAAAATAAAATTATATAGTATTTAGTGTGATTCGTCCACATAAAAAATACATCATAGATAAATCTACTAAACCAATAAAAAATATTTTTAAAACAAATGTTGAGAAGTTAAAATTCCCATTTAGGGGTTTTAAAAAAATTAATAAATTCATTCTAAAAAATCCTTGATATAAAGATATGTACTTAATAGGATATTTTCATAATGTTTTAATCTAAATAAATAAATTCAAAAAACCATTTATTTCACAAAATAATTTTAAATGAAATTTTTTTTGGGATTCCTCCATTGAAAGTTATATTTTTTATCGATTAATAATGTTACTCCGAAGACCATAATAAAACCATAAGGTCAGTAGTCATAACTCATATGAGACCATGTCCCAATAGGATTATGTTTTCACTCTCCATAACATAACAAATCACTCATTATAATAGTCCCAATTTTAGGAAAACTATTTTAATGGGTGTACCATATTCAATCATAAACCAACATATTTTAAAATTTCATACAAATTTTTTTTCTATAAAATAAAATAAATTTCATATAACACATCATGAACATGTCCATGAGAGTCTCTAAAACTATTTTTTTTAGAATCTCAGGCTAAAAATAGTTATCTGTCAAGACTCTTCCCATTGGGGACCGCACCACGACTCTCCAAACCCGCCACCAATAGGCCAGTGTTTGGTGAGTAGCACTGAGTAGGAATAATACTAACATGGGAGGCATTACTTATGTACCTGTACACATGCACACATATCCAAGTCCACAAATGATGAAATGGAAAAACACTAAGGAACAAAAATGCATGCATATAACTAAACCCAGAAAAATAAGGTATGGTGAGAGGTATGTACTTAAAATAACTGGGCTAGAATATAATCCCAAAAAAAACAAGATATTTAAAACTACAATATACAACATATAAGAATAAATTAGTACTGGGACTACTTCTCATTGCTATAGAAACACCTCAAACTATAGGAAACTAATAAATCTTGGTCCTCTCTAGTCTGCCATGGAATCCATCAAAAGGATGCTTGTTTGCACAAGACACAACATGTACGAGCAAAGATCAAGCAGGGGTGAGTATAAAAATACTCAATAGAGGACCATGAAAAACAACAAAGAAATATAAAAAAAGGAAATTTATAATCATATCTACACAGTATAATCCTATATAACATATAATTGAAGAAAAACATATAGATATACTCAAAACCTGGACTAGAAGTCTAGACACAAGTCACACAACTACATAATTCCACTAGGGATTCTGTTGGAAGATTTTAAGAGGCAATCATCTGGGAGAACCCACTCCATATGGTTGATATCTCTAATGATGTTTGTTCGAGAAGTATTATTTTTTGGGAAAAGTCACGAGAGATAGATACACTCATTCTGAGAGAACACAGTCCTGAGTGGGGAAAGATCATGATACACATATGAGTATCACTTCCAGGGCCTTGGTGGATACCATGACTCATCTGGATTCAACTACTAGGTAGAGGATCGACACCATGTCGAAGTAGTCACATTGGTACCTAACTCTAACTAGAGTCTTGAATGGATAGAGGATCTAACTTCCGGCCTCTTGGAGGAATACCAAACTCTATGTCGGAAAGTATTTCTAAAGGTGTCATACTTTTGTAAAAGGAAACAATACAAGACACTTAGGGGAATGAGAAAAGCGGCACTAACCCAAATGAAACAAGTCCAAGATACATTGGACAAAAGATCAATCCATGAACTGAAAAGTACATTGTGTGTACAATAGTCCCACATTATGTACTCTGACCCCAGGTACTGCCAATATAAAATAGCCCATGTTGCATGGCTTGTCATGTGGATGGAGGTATGCACAGAATCTAAGGGAGTAGCATTATTTCTTCCACTATTCTGGAAGGACTCTGTGTATGTTGTCCATGTTCACATACATAACTTCATCCCATATGTTACGAACTGTGTAATCGGCTTACTGGGTAACCCATGTTGTCGGCCTGGTCTAGTCGTGTGGTGCAATACACGGTCGGGTACTACAACCCGTGTCTTTGCATCCCTTGGATACACATTAAGTCTCACGTAAGGACTAACACGCCATTTTCAATGGAAAGAATGTCGTGTTATCACTTCATGCATCGCGTAACCCTGGCCACCATTGAGTTGACCCCACACAGCGTGTTCTTCAAGATACACACTGTGTTTGACAGAAATTTATAGAGCAATCAGTCTTCATTTTCGCTCCTCAGGGATCCTCCAATTCTCGTTCTAGCTGTTCGATCATCATGATACTCAAGATCCAGGGTCGCCGTGCCATTCCATAGATTCATAGGGAGGTTTCAGGCATTCGATTAGCCCGAAAAAGTGTTTCGATTATCCACACAAAAACGATTGAAGAACATTTTCTCTCAAACTAGGTCAATTCTTCTGCCATCCTCACTGTTGCACCTCTGTTGAGTCATCGTGATATATGGTCTTGAATTTGGGATAGTTTTTTTTTAAAAAGATGCAATGAAATCCATTTTTCCTAACCTCATGAAGAACGTGAAGAACGTAGGGTTAAAAGTGAGGAAGAAAATTAATAAAAAAGGGGGAACAAACCTCCTCCATCGTTTGTCATAATGTCTATATGCTTTTGTAAATATTTTTAATAGGAGAATAAAAAATAAAAAACCAATTTTATCATTAAATAATTTCTTGAATCAAAAACCCCAAAAGAAAAATAAAATGGACCCCCTCCTACAAGAACACTCGATCTGCGGATCACCCTGTTAGTGGGTTGATTTATGTTTGTCATTTAATATAAGAATGGGGAAGAGATGAATAGAAATGACAATCCCTACCATGATTCGGTTTATGAAAAACCTCCTCATCACATTTATTGGTAGGGTTCAATGATTCCGAGATGCATCAATCAATCGTGTCGTTGTAGTGTGCCAATGAGTTCTCCTCTAATGCTCTAAAAGTCTTTATCTCAATTCATAGGGTTATAAGGATAACCCTTCTAAATATCAATAAACAGGTATTGAAAAGGGATTAATTAGGTTTGTGCACAAAAAAAATTAAATTAAATACATTGTTAATTTATTTTATTTCCATGAAAACGTCCAAAAACAATTTCTAGCAGCAGACCCACTCTAGTGGATGTAAGGCTCTACCTAAGGTAAAGTCGCTACTCTGAATCTAATATGCCTCATAATTGTACTCCTTCGATAGGTCTATCCTTGAAATAATTCCATATAATATTTAAGAATAATACAAAGAAAATTCGAGACATTATATTCTTTCCACCTTGGGGATTTACATCCCTGAAAATCCAAATATAGTAGCTACTCCAAAAGATATGGGTATTAGGCATGTATCTGAGTATCCTGATCCCACATTCTCTATTGATGATTCTCGTGATTCCATCGAACGCACACCAAGGAAATCGATCTCCCATGAAGGATCCTCTCATGCCAATCCTCGATCTCCATCAGGTACTTCGTAAAGGTCACTCCTCTTCGATGTCCAACTCGCCCCAATCGATGATGTGCAATGGGTCTGGCACGTACGACCTCATCTGTGACATGTGGAGGAAATCATTTACCCGGTACAACTGTGGCGGTAGAGTTAGGTGGTAAGCCACCTCGCCAACTTTATGTAGTATCTGAAAAGGGCCAATAAACTTTAGAGATATCTTTCCTCCCTTACCAAATCTATGCAACCCTCACCAAGGTGAGACCCTAAAGATTACATGGTCCACTTCCTTGACCTCTAGAAGTCTACATCGTCTGTCAGAAGAAAACTTATGCCATCTCTATGCATTCTTCATCCACTCATTGATGATATGCACCTTCTCGGTGGTAACTCGCACCCAATCTGGACCCATGAGTGCTGACTCTCTAGGGTCCGTCCAATAAAGCGGTGACCGGAAGGGTCTCCCATATAAATCCTCAAACGATGCCAACCAATGGTGTAATTGTATCTATTATTGTATGAAAACTCCACCAGTGGTAGGTGGTCCTCACATCTATGACCAAATCCAAGATACAAGCCCACAACATATCCTTCAGAAGCTGAATGGACTTCTCTGTCTGACCATCTGTCTTGGGATGGAATGCAGTGCTCAAGTATAGCTGAGTTATTAAAGCCTCCTGCAATCCCTTCCACAAATGAGATGTGAAGGGAGCATCTCAATCCATGACTAATGTATAAGGGATTCCATGAATTCGAACTATCTCTTGCATATATAGGATTCCCAAACTGTCTGCAAAACTCTTCTCTCTGATAGCTAGGAAGTGGGATGTCTCGGTGAGTAGGTCAATGATTATCGAGATGAAATTGTGCCCCTTGGATGTCTATGGTGAGACCATCATGAAGTCCATCGATATTCCATCCCACATCCACTCTGGTACATCAAGGGGTGAGCTAATCCTGCTGGAACCTAGTGCTCATCCTTCACTTGCTAGCATGTAAGGCATCGAAAAATGAACACTACTTCTTCCTTCTTCATGCGTTACCACCAGAACAATCATCATAGATCCCCGTACATCTTCTCCAATCCAAGATGTATGACCGAGGGGGTGTATAAAACTCACTCGGGACCTCCTCCCGCAATGCCACTAGTACACCATTGCATCCTCTAAAAGAACTATGTCTTTCCCACCTTGAAAATATCAAATACGGTAATGCCCTAAGGATAACTGAGCATGTAAAGCCTCACAGTCGAGATCCCCAAGTTGTGCCTCTCTAACACATTATAAGATAGGAGGGGTGACAACCATCGACTGAAGGTAATTTGTATCATCTCTGTCCAAGAATGATAACTGTAATGAGACCAACTATTAGGTCACCTCACTCAGCAGCTGAGTGCTCGATCTACAGATAAGAGCATCTTCCACCTTGTTCCCAAAACCCATGTTATTGATGACCTCGAAATCATAGACATGGAGAAACTATAGACAATACCTTTGTCTTAGATTCAGATCCTTCTCTGAGAATATTTACATGAATATCTTCTGCTCAGAGTAGACGATGAACAACTCACCCATAAGTTATTGTCGCCACATCGTCAACACAAAGACTACGACTTTCGACTCGATACAACGGGTCGCATTGTTTATCTTATGTGGCCTAAGATTTCACCAACTACATGTAATGACTTTTTGTCTCTGCATTACGACACATCCAATCCTTTTCCCTAATGCATCGTAGAAAACTACATACTCAACACCCTCTGATGATGATCTCAATATTGGGGAACTCATAAAAATTTTCCTCAATTTCTCAAAATCCTACTTTCACTTCTCCTTCCACATGATGATTTTCCCCTTTCCCAGTCAAGGCTATCATCAGTGATAATATTTGGTATAAATCATGAATGAATATCTAGTAATATCCTATCATCCCAAGGATGATCAGTACCTACATCACACTCTTAGGTGGCTCCCATAATAACACTTCCTCCACCTTGTCTAGGTCCACATCTACATTATCTACAAAAATGACATGTCCTCGAAAGTGGATCTCCCGAATCCAGAACTAGAACTTCAAGAGATACCCAAAAATTTGGTGCTCTTAGATTATGTCCAGAACCTTCTACTGGTGTGTCGTATGCTTCCCCTCTGATGTAGAGTACTCTAGGATTTCGTCGATGAAGACCAATATGAACCAGCCCATGTATAGTTGGAAGATGCAATTCATAAGTCCCATGAACAGTACTGGGGAAATTATTATGTCGAAAGGCATCACAATGTACCCATAGTGACCTTAGGAGCATCTGAAATCCATCTTTGGTGTATCCTCATCTCGTACTCGTAACTAGTGGTAACCAAACTGACGTTCAACCTTCGAGAACCACTATGATTCTCTCAGTTGGTCTAAGAGGCTGTTGATCCTCTTTGGTGGATAATTATTCATCACAATCACCTAGTTTAGGTTTTGGTAATCCATACACAACCTCAAACTACCATCTTACTTATTGGAAAAAAAATTGGGTCCACCCAGGTTGAAACGCTGGGCCTCTCAAAACCCTTTCTCTGCAAATCCTAAGACTGCACCATCAGTTCGTGAAGCTCTGTGGGAGAAATCCAATATGTTGTTGAGGAAATAATTATCATACCGGTGTGTATGTCGATTCATAAGTCAACTTACCAGAAGGGAGGTAGTCCTAAAAGATCATCAGGAAAGAGGTCCTTGTATTCCACCACTACTACTAGGAAATACACGCTCACAACATCTACAGCTCCGAGGGAAAGACGAGCCAACTCATCCGTGATCGGCTATACCCTAATATGAATTATCCCATTCTTTGCTACCTGAGTATCTCTTTCACAGAAAATGGAAAACCTTTTCCCATCACTACAGACACACCTCACTCTTCACCTAAATCATTCAATCTAGGCATGGACCAAGGATAACCAATCCATACCGAGAATTATGTTGTAAGGCCTCGACGCTGCCACCATGAGGATCCAACTGAAACTCTCACCTCCATGGGTGAGATCACAATTTCTGCATAGGTGTGTGGTTATTAATTCTCCTCCCTTAGGTTTATCCAAACGTAAGGGTCGTGTCAATGGCTTTACAGGAATCTCAAGGTTTCACACAAGACGTGTGGTGAGGAAGGAATGACTGGAACCTATTTCTATAAGTGCATCAGCTAAGGTAGAAAAGATGGATATCATACCACATATCATCCCTAGAGTCCCTGGGTCGTATGCCTCGACCGCTTGCAGATGTCCCCACCCCTGTCCCCCATCTCTATGAGCCTAGTGCGGACCTCCTATGGGTGGTGGTGCGAGTAGATCGAAGTGTCTGCCAGCACCTAAATCTCTCCATACTCCTCTGTCACATCCACCGCCTTCTGGGTCTATCTTCCCCACTCTCTGCCTCTACCTCGGAGATCCATCCAGCACATCCTTATCAGCTCCATGATTGGTAGGACAATCTCAAGCGATATTTCCCCTACAGTCAAACGAGTAGCATTGCCTCTCCCAAGGTTAACTAGATGCATCATGAATGCTATCGACTGCCAAACCCCTATCTTGGGTCCTCCTGTGACGTCTCCCACATCCTTATCCCTATGCATGATGTCATCTCCCTACTGACAAGGTCTCCACACCTGTTTGTTTGTCTTGAACTTTCGTCTGATGTCTCTGCTCCGCCAAGAAACTCTCGATCACTAAGTCCCTCTCCAGAACTCCAACATAAGATGGAATGAAAAAAAGGCATGACACTAGCTCGGATGTCCTGTTGTAGAGCTCGGTTCAAGGTCTGAGTTTTGAAGTACTGATCCCTGACCATATCCATCGAGAACCTGGTGATGGTAGTGAACCTCAATGAATAGTCATCCACCGTCAAACTACCCTGATAGAGATAAAGAAGCTCCTGGATATGCACTTCTCTCCGTGTAACCGGTGAGATATCCTCACAAAAGGGTATCTCAAACTCCGTAAATTAAAGTGTCTCTTTGTCGTGAGTCTGTGTGATCAGACTCCACCATCATCTCATCGAACCCTGAAAAAGGCTCGCCCCTAGGATCACCATCTAGTCCACTGGTGTCCTCATGAGACAGAAAACATTTGTCACCGTCTTAATCTAGTTCTTATCCTCTTGAGGGTCGTGATCACCTCGGATCCTGATGGGTCTCTGTCTCTAGTACTCATGGAGCATACTCATCCTTTTCCCCTCATCTTCCTGTCCTGAAGGTACCACGAGAAACTCCACTATTGGTGGCATTGCAGGTGTACAACCTCGAGGTGATGCCTGAGGATCTTGTCCCTATATCAAATCTTGATCACTGAGGGTGTCATCCTCCTTATTGTGCTATTGAATCCTAGTGGGTATGCATCGTTGACGCATCCTGTAAGGAACATGATGAAAGTTGGTCAAAGAGTATATATGGATAACAAACACAAAGGACATGGAAAACACAACTAATTCCTATATGATGCATGTAAAATTCTCTTATTCCCCGCAACTAGTGATTTCATGTACCAAGATTAAAAATATGTTATTAGAATACTAGTGTGTGGATTCATCGGTTTCCTGCACCATCACTGGAGTCTCTGTCCGGAAAGCCGAGTTTGAAACACTTAACACTATTTCCCCAAACCAATCTCTCAAACTCTTGGTTCTAAAGTAGAAACGACCACCTCTGATACCACTTGGTCACGACCCATCCAAGTGGGGCATGTGCAGTGATTCCCCAAACCCACCCCCAATAGGCTAGGGTTTGTTGACTAGCACCGAGTAGGCCTAATACTAACATGGGTGGAATTGCCTAAATACTTGTACACACACACACATCTCCAAGCCCACAAATTATTAAATTGAAAAAACACTAAGGAACAAATATGCATGCATACAACTGAACACAGCCAAATAGAGCACCAGAGACGGTATGTACTGAATGTAAACTAGGCCAGAATACAGGCCCACCAAAAACAAGAGACTGCTAACTACAAAGTCCAAATAGTAAGCACAAAGAGGTATTGGGACTATTGCTCTTAGATTTAGGAACACCTTGTCTTATAGGGAACTCATAAATCTCAGTCCTATCGTAGTCCACCCTAGACTCCATCAAAAGGATGCTCGTTTTCACAAGACATGACATGTGTGAATAAAGCACGTGCAGGGGTGAGTATAACCTTAATTAGTAGAGGACCCCGAAAACTACAATGCAATACACAAATGAAAGGGAAAATCGTATCAACATATTATATTACTACTGAACATATAATAAGATAACACAATCTAGATATACTCAGAACCCAAACATGCAGTCTAGAGTCAAGTCACATAACCACATAACATCGCAATGGATTCATTTCGATGATTGCATGAAGCAATCGTCCTAGACATCTAACTCCATGAGTTTGAAAGCTCTGATTGCGTCTGTCCAAGACATAGTATCCACCAGGAAAGGTCATGAGAGATAGATACACTAATTCTAGAAGAACACACTCTAGTGACCAGAAAGATCATGATACACAGATGAGGATCGCTACTAGGGCCTTGGCAGATACCGCCACTCATCTGGATTCACCTACTATATAGAGGATCAGTGCCATGTGGAAGTAGTCACGTCGATATCAGACTCTACCTAGGGGTAGGACTGGATATAGGATCTCGATCTGGGCCTCTTGGAGGGATACCTAACTTTTTCTCAGAAAGTATTGATGAAGGGATCATACTCCTATAAAAGGAAACGATACCTGATTTTTAGGTGTATGAGAAAAAGAGGCACTAACCCAAATGAAAAATGTCCAACATATGGTGGACAAGAAGATCATTCCATTTAACGAAAAGTACTAGGTGTGAATAATGGTCACATGTCATGTACTCTAACCTTTGGTACTGCCTGTGTACAACTGCGTGTGTCGCAAAGCTAATTGTGTGGAAGAAGTTATACATAGTGTGTAAGGGAGTGGCATGTTGTGTTCCTATACTTGTGGAGGACTCTGTGTGCGTTGTTCATGTGCATGTACATGGCTTGAACCCGTTTTCTACAACTTGTGTAATCATCATTCAGGGTAACCCATGCAACTGGCCTGGTCTTTCCATGTGGTAGAGTAAATGGATGTGTACTCCACCATGTGTCTGTGCATTCCCTTGATACAAGCCGAGTCCTGCTGAAGGACCCACACATCGTGCTCTTAGGAAAACACGATGTTTCATCTCTTTACACATCGTGGAACCATAGCCACTGATGAGCCCATCCCACACAACGTGTTCTTCAGGATACACGCCACATTCATTGGAAATTTCAAGAATCGTCGTTCTTCATCACTGCGCCTTGGGGCTCTTCTGATCCGTGATCCGGTCATCCAATCATCGTGATACCCAAGATCTAAAGTCACCTTTCCATTCCATTGATGCTTCATGACGTTTTGGGTGTTCGATTGGCCCTGAAAACTCGTTTCAACTGTCCGCGCAAAGCACGGTCTAAGAATGTTTTCTCCCAAACTGGGTCGATTTGTCTGCTTCAATCACTGTTGAACCATAGTTCAGTCATCGTAATGTCGGGTCTCCAATTTGGGATCATTTCATTTCAAAAAGGATGTGCAATGATCCATTGTTCATAAACCCACAAAGAATGCGAAGAACGCTGGGTTAAAATAGAGGAAGAAAAAACAATAAACGAAGGAGGAACGCACCTCTGTCATCATTTATCACAGCGTCGATCTGCTCCCATTAATTGGTTTAATAGTCGAATCAAAAAGGAAAAACCAAGATTATCATAAAATCAATTCCCGAATCAAAAACCACAAAAGAAAAGGAATACGGACACCCTCCTACAAGAACACATGATCTACAAATAAACCTGTTGGTGGATTGACCTGCAATCATCATTTAATCTATGAATGGGGAAGAGAAGAATTGAAATAACAACCCCTACCTAGATATGGTTAATGAATGATCATTGTGTCACATTCATTGGAAGGGTTCATCAAATCCAGGATGCGTTGATCAATCATGTCACCGTCTGCCAATGGGTTCTCCTCCAAATCAAAAAGAGGATCTCACTTAATATGAAAGGTTATGAGGCTAACCCTACGGTATTTCTATAAGTAGGTATTTAAAAGGGAGGAATCAGGTCGTTGCACAAAAAGGAAACTTTTAAATAAATTAAATTGTTAATTTATTTTATTTCCATTAAAATGTCCAAAAACTAACTCTCACAGCTAACCCATGCTGGTTGATGGTAGGCCCTGCCTAAGGTAAAGTCACATCTCTGAACATAATGGTGCCCTATTGTTTCTGATCTGAACACCTGTTTCAAATTTAGTGCTCTTTTTCAAGAAAAATGCTTCCATGCACTGTTTAAAGTTCAATTTAAATCAAATATTTATTCTAGAAACATTGGGCCTCTAAATCACATGACTTGAATAGCAAGTTCTCGAAATGAATCCATATAATATTTGAAAAGAATATGTGGAAAATACTCGATATTACATTGTTTTTATTTATAAATAATAAATTAAAATGGATAAGGAAATATATGCATTATAAATATTAAAAAAATAATGTTATGTCAATTATAATTTAGATGATGGTCATACCTTTTTATGCATGACATACATGGGGGTGCATATACAATTTCTCAAATAAAATAATAACTATTTTAGGATTATCACATAAAATGATAGCAATTATTATTTTTAAAATAAGGCTACACATAAATTTAACCCATTAGAAATTAAGAACCAATTTTAACCATTTTATTTAGATTTTGAAATAAATAGAAAACAACATTTAATTAATAAATTGATATACATATATATACACACACATAAATATAAATTTGTATACATATAAAGTTTATTTGAAACCATAATCAATCCCTTTGATAAAAATAAACAATATCCTTCCAAAATTTAGTTTTATATATAAAATTTAAGTTGAAACAATGATCCCAAAAATTCTAAAAATGGAGAGTTATAAAGATATATATCAACACACACATATATATATACATATATATATATAGATGTATAATGAGACAAATTGATCAAAGATAAAATTAAACCCTAACAACCATAAGCTTTAAAAATAAAAATTTAAATCAAAGCCCATAAATTTTAATTCCTAAAAAATGTATGATATAAATATATATTCGTATTTACATATGACATTGTAAATCATACATTGAATAAAACAATACCTTACCTATAAGGTGATGGAGTTGGATTCTGGATAAATGGAAGAAGAAGAATATGGGTGTTGAGGGATGGAATTTTATTTTTTGGGTGAGTAGGGGTGGGGGTTATGGATAACAATTCTTCCCAAGAACTAATGCGTGAAATAAAAATAAACACAACCATAGGGTTTTTAATAAAATTAAAGTGTTCAAAAAAATCAAAATATAGTAAAATAAAAATATTTCATATTTTATTTTATCAAAATCAATGATAGATTGTGGATTCAAAATTAACATGTGATTGGATCAAACGACATTTCTAACTATTGTAATACATAATTAAATTGATATATATATATATATATTATAATCAATACTTGTTGGGGAATATGATGATTTTACTTCTTAAAATAATACTTTACAAGTAGTGTTTGTGGATGATGTATCTGATATAGAGTCGAGAATGATATGGACTTCGACTGAGGATATGTGTTGTGTTGTTTTCCTATTGATGCGAGAAGGGGAAAGAAAGGAATTTGAATAATTTTATCTTTGTTTAATTAATTATTTTCATTCTTCAGTCATTTTTTCCCATTTTACATTTACCTAATTTTCATTTTTTTCATCTTCCGTGTCATTCACATTCATCCTATTTGTGTGTAGGTAATGTATGTTATTATTTATTATTAAATATTTTTATAAATATAATTTTTTAAAAAATTCAAAAAAATATTTTCTTTTATTTTCATTGAAAACAATTGAATTCATGTTTATAAAATAATATATATATATATATATATAAATAATAAAATAACAGAATAATAATTACATACATATATGTATATATTTATATTTATATATATTTTAAATAATAGTTTATATATACAGAAAATATATAAATATATATTTATAAAAAATATCACATTTTTCTTCAATTTTCTTTATTCATTAAATTATTTTTTATATTAATATATTTATATATATTAATAAAAATTGTGTAACTTTGTTTACGTGTATAAATTAGTTTTTTATATTATATAAATTTATAATTTCAAAAACATTATAATTCTCATATGAATATTTTATAAAACTTATTAATATAATTTGTACATTCATAATTTATTAATTTCAAAAAAAAATATATAAATATAGTACTATTTTAATATTAATAATGTACTTTAGACAATTGTTAAAGAAAATAAATCATTATTTTCGACGTAAAAAATGATAAAATTATTATATCAGATATAATAATTTCATTACCCACACACACACATATGTATATATTTATATATTCTATTACATAATAAAATTTAAATATTGATTTTTAGTTATTATATTTTGATGAATGAATAATTAAATAAACGTTCTTTTATTAAAATACATTTTTAAGAAGATATTATTAATTTAAATCTAGTTTTTTAATTAGCGATTTATTTAAAATTTTATAAGATAAAAACTGCCATGAAATAATATTTGATAAATATTTTTATAAGCCATTATTTACAATAAAGGGATTTTTTAATTATTTTAATTATTATCAAATTTTATTCATTTAAATTATAATAAAATTACTTATTAACATTCAGGTTGTTACAGTTTCAATTGAAAATTTTATAATTTTTTTCAAAAATAATAATTACTTTTGAAATCAATATGAAAAATTTAAAATTTAGTGATTTTTTATGAATTTTCAGATAAATTGAATTTTTTATTGAATAATATATATTTTCAAATTTTATATAAAATAAAAAATCATTAAAATATTTAATATATTCTATTTTATTTTGTTAATGGTTTGTTGACCATGATGGATTAGTACCTTAATATATTTTACATTGATGATGATGAAATTATTTAATTAATGAATAAATTAAATTACCAATATTAAAAATAATAAAATAATTTGATTTGATATTTTTAAGTTAATTCAAGTTTTATTTATATTAAAATAAAAAGTTTAGGATATAATGAATAATTTTATTCATATTTGAAACTATTTATTGAATTATTAATGTTATATTTATGATAGTTTGTTGTTTGAAATAATATATTTTTCTTGTATGGAATATTTTATAAAAATATTAAAAAATTAAAAAATCATGAATGATGAAAAAAATGAAAATATTCATTCAAAAAGGTGATCTCCTGTGATATTGAGGCCTTTTGGAGTCTTTAACTCTATATTTGAGTAATTAAATTTTAATATTTTTCAAAATTCATAATTTTCCCCTCACATGAATTATAAAATGACACGCATCCATTCAAAACATTTCATCAACATGTACCTATATTTTCACTATTCTCTATAAAATCCCTTTTCCCCTAATTCATTCCACATTATTGTGCTTCTCATCTCTCAAAAAGACCAATTACAAGATCCTTAAAGAGGATCTCAATGAGAAAGGACTGAAGTGGTAAATTCCTTCTTCTCTTTTAAATTATTTATCATTTCTACCATATCCTCATCCCTTAAAATGAGATTCATGAAAAATATAGTATCACATATACACTATAATGTTATTGTGGTAAATGGTATATTAATCTTTGAATCATTTTTTCTTTTTCTCTAAAAATCAAAATCATGGTCCTTGAAGTGTTAATTCCCCACCATCGTGGATTATCAGTTTTTGTTTCCATTATACCACAATCATGGAATGTTTAAATTCACTAATAATTGTTTAAAATGACCTAAACATATATTTTCTGTTTTTTGGGTATTATTTCTTTTAAACAATAAAATCCATATGGAACCGCCCATGATACTATGGAACAAACGCGCTCGAAACAATATAAATAATAAAATTCTGTCAATAAATGGTTGTGAAAATGTTATATAATGATATTATAATGTATGAAAAATATTAATATTGTTATATAATAAATTAATTACACTCTTAATACCATTTTGAATGAGTTTTGAACATGTTTTAAGGAAGTATAACCGGAGTTTATAGGATTTCCTTTTCAAATCCTTCTAAATGTATCTTTTACAAAATTCACACAAAATGTTTTATATATACAGAAATAATGGTTTCTAATTATTTCATTAAACATTATTTATATGATGTTTCCATTCTATTTTATCATATTTATTTTTAAAATATATTATTTCATTATTATGTTTGTGCTTTTTATAATTTAAATATGTCTTAATGGGAAAATGATATTTCTATATCTGAAATATTTTTTATCTAGGGTATAAATGACTTATCAATGGATTTATTCATGAAATGATTTTTATAAATTTATTTTTATGGGTTGATCCCATTATAGTTTGTGATATGATGCGTTGATCCCCTTTATCGCTCATGATATGATAGGTTTATCCCTATTATAGGCCAACATATGTTGGGTGAGCTCTTTTATAGTTTCCCAATGCAATGATTACTCTAGAGAAGGATGTAAAACAATATTATATTACATTTCTAGGGGATAGTTAAATATTTTTATAGAAAATATGTTCTAAGTAAACTATTTATGTTTTCTATTCATGGTAATAAGTTATCAAAAATATGGGTTTCAATGGGTTTTTGTGTTTTCATAAGACTAATGATATTCTTAATTTATGTCCCTTAAGGATATTTTTGTGCTTAGAACACATTTTAAAATGTTTTGAACATGAAATATGGATGGGTAATCAAAACAATGAATTAATGCTAAATGTAGTGAATATTTTTCAAAGAAACCATGTTTTATATTTTAAAAAGATTCATATTGGAGAAAATTTATATTGTTTAATAGGAATCATATTTATATGAATGAAGTGTGTTATGTATTTTTTATGTCCTAATTATCTACAACTATAAGGCTGAAAATACCCTCGATGTGAAAGAATGTAAATTATTGATTAAACTCTATATTATGTAATGTTTAAGGTCAAGTCCTTATAGTTGGTATCGAAGGAAGTACTCAATAACTTTAGCGATTTGGTTGATTTAAATTGAATACCATAAATGAATTTTTTCTTTATGGTTAATTTGAATTGATATTTAATTTATTTATTACAATGTTTTTTTATTTATGATATATATATTTAGAATTATTTTCTTTAAATGATATACTGAATCTATGGTGGTAACACATCCGGAAGAAAACACCCATTAAAATCTGCATACTGAGATTGTCCGAGTCAACACAAAATAGTTTATTTCTATGATGGATCTGTTGATATAGGCTATAAATTGTGGTGGAATCCATGGAAGAGATCATCTATATTGACCATAAGGGAATATTATAGTACTGATGAATTTTAGGAGGCAACAACCAACAACCTTTTGTGGAACCTCGGATATAATGGTAGCTATAAGATTAATAAAGGCTCTAGAAATAACACTTTATGTCATGGGATGATTAAAATAAAAAATGGTAAGCCTATCCATTTTTCATTTTGAAGGTGAAGTAGATCAATTTTGGTCTCCGTTAAGAAACACTAATAAAAAATATGATATTTATTCATAGAATGGGATTATTTTAGGTGACTTTTTCTAGAATAATTCTTTTAATAGGGTTTCACTCAAAAATGAGAAAAAATTATTTAAACTAAGGTCGAATGATGATGCTTTTTTTGTGTATGATGATAATTTTAAGATACCGGCTAGGTATATACCAGATTTTATTCAAGACATTGAAATTAAAATTAATATATTTCTCCTTTGTTTGAAACCATTATTTTGATGTGATTTAAATTCATTAGAGTTCAAAATATATGAGAAACTTTTTCATTGTGCTGAAAAAGTGGAGATGCAGTTAGCTAACACATTTCTACCTCATGATAATAAGAATAAGAAGTGGTTAGGTTGGTAGGTGTTGGGGAAGAATTAAATATGTAAATTTGGATATAAGAAAATTAAAATCCATTATTGTGAAAAGCATGGTAAGATGAATCCTTGAGAATGTCATATAAATTTTGGGAAATGATATTAATGTGGAATGTTTGGACACATGTCTCTTGATTATAAATTAAATGATTGAAATAAATAATGTGAATTCGATGGTAAAATTCTTTAACTATAATTAGTTAGTTCATTTTTAAAATATGTTTCCAATGTTAGTAACTAAGGGGGGAAATCAACATGATTGGAAGTAGAAGGGTGTGGAATAATGCTTTTAAACTACTTCAGAATATGTTGATCCATCAAAAGAAGTTGTACCCAATGCATTTCATGTTATCATAGACTATTCCATTATGTTTATGATTTTGGGTTAATTCATTCCTTCGTTATTGATAAATATTTTTGTAGATTTGAAATTCCACATTAAGAAATGAATGTAGAATATACAAAGAAAACACCTATATAAAATATTAAATAAAAGGAAATGATATGGACATTCCCTTTATTATCAATGTATGGAAGTTAACAGAAAACCTTGTTTTTTACAAATATTAGTGTCTTCTGTTATTCTGGGTATGTAATGAATTTATGTTTACCATTATAGGAAATATTTTAGAGCTAATGAATTTGTTTATCAAAAATATGTTTAATTTTTATACAAGAATGAACCCATGACATTTATAATATATCAAGAAGCTAAAAAATTGTCAAAGTATGGGAATGATACTTATCTTTCAAATATTTCTGAAAACAAATAAACTCTTTATATTAATTAGGTTCCAGTTGTAAATGAGTATCTTATTTATTCCATTATAGTTTTATTTTTGTTATTCCTGATTGAGAGGTTGAGTTTTAAATTTTTTAGTTCCCGATTCTAATCAATTTCAGAAAACCCTTTTCAAATATCCTATGTGGAGCTTCTGGCATTATAAAAATAAATTACAAGAGTTTCTTATTAAAGGATTCATTCATCCTAAAATATCACCATGTGATTCTCATGCCTTCAAAGAAAGTAAAGATTTTTCAATGAGTCTTTTAATTTTTTATAGAGGCTTGAATAACATCACTATTAAGAAAATGTATCATTTACCTCATATCAGAGATTTTTTATCATCTCTAGGGATGATAATATTTTTTGATGGTTGACCTGAGGTCAGCCTACCATTAGTTGAACGTAAAATAAGTATTTATTTCAAACATTTCATTTCTTATAAAAGATGGAAATTATGAATTTTTATTAATTTTGTTTGGGATGACTAATGCACATTCTATATTCATGAATCTTATAAATAAAATATTTTAGAAGTACTTTTAAACGTATACGTTAGTTTTTATTGATGAAATTTTTGTTTATTATAAAAGTAAATAAGAACATGAAATCATATAAGGTAAATTAAATGATACTGTATGGGAAATTCAATATGTGTGATCTTTGGTTGACTGAAATTTTATTCCATAGTCACATTGTTTCGAAAGATTTCATAATATTTGATCCTACTAAAATGACAGTTGTTTATGAATGAAAATGACCTAAAAATATAACCAAGATTCATATTTTTCTTAGTTAATCATGCTTTTATCATAGGTTTTTTGAAATCATTGTTGGAATGAATAGTTTGTATCATCATTCATAATTATCAGGTAATTTCTTTTGATTCACAATATTTGAAACCTCATTTGTTAAATTACCCTACACATTATTTTTAAATAGATTCTATTTTTCATTAAAAAAAATTATGCATCATTTGTAAGGAGTAAAATTTGAAATATATACTGAATAAAAAATTTTGAAGTTTATATTCACTTATAATTAATTGGACATGAGATAGAGAATATATCTATAACTAATTAATGATTATGATAGAAAGATCCATTACTATCCAAGAAAAGAAAAAAATTGGGTGATTCATTGAGGGTGAAAGGTAATTATATATTAACCATGATATGTTTTGAACATGGCCCTTTGGTAGATTATTTGTTAAATATTGGACTGGATGATGTTGGGGAAAGGTATTCCTTGATTTTGTTTTCGTGTTTATTGAAATTATCTCTATCATATAGAATTAATCATGCACAAAAGGAAGCCCGTTTGTTTTAGATAAAATTACAATTGGTTCCAAAAGGTATGTTCCATAAATTTATCATTGATAAACATTATGTTTTGAGATTTGAGAAGATATATTTTATGCATTTTTATTTCTAACTAAATAAATATTTATGTTGTGAAGATCATTGTTCTCCATTTTCAGTTCATCAATGTAGCACTATGATGTACATAGACCTTCAAGAGTATCACCAATAGGATGGAATACAAAGAGATATTGCAGAATTTATCATGAAGTGTTTGAAATGTCAGTAGTTTAATGTCGAATGATAGTTTCCAAAGGGGATGCTTCACCCTTATTCAATTATATAATGTAAATGAGATAATATATCCAGGGATTTTGTATTGGGGTTACCAAAGACTTTTTTAGGTAACAATGCATTCTAGGCAATTGTTGATTGACTGACTAAGTCTGATCATTTTCTTCATATTCAAGTCATTAATTCTCAAGATCAACATTCTATACCATATATTAAAGAGATATTATTGTTAGATGGATTTACCCTATCCATTATACCTAATGTTGATCCTAGTTACACATAAAATTTTTGGAAAGGGATTCAGAAGTCATTGGGAAATAAATTTAATTTCATCACACTATTTTATCCACAATAAAATGGAATATATGAATGAATAATTCTGGAATTAGGGGATATTATACATTATTGATTAATTTATTCTCATGAATTTGTGTTCAACATCATTCATTGTTCATGTTTTCTTATAATAACATAATTCATTCTAGTATTCAGACAACACATTTTGAGGCATTTTATGGAAAGTGGTGTTGAAATCTGGAATTTTTTGATGAAGTTTGTGAAATGAATTCGATGAGACTATAAAAGGTAGAAGAAACGGTATAAAAATTTTAGATGATTCAGTGAAACTTCAGGATATACTAGATCATGGTGAAATGTTATGCAGATAACTAGAGGAATGATCTTTCATTCAAGGAAGGTGATCCTTTACTTGTGAAATTTTCATCATTTAAAATTGTGATGTGTTTTTGTAAGAAGGGGATGTTGAGTCCATGGATCACTGGACCCTATGAAATTCAATATAAATATAGACCAATTTCTTACATAGTACCTTTTCCTTGGATTTTATCATAGGTACACAATATTTTTTATGATTCGATGTCAAGAAAGTATATACCTAATCTATCTCATGTATTCATCCTAGATGTAGTAATGCTATATAAGAAATTTTATTATTGTGATAAACTATTTGTATTCATGATAGAATAGAGAATGTCTTAGAGAAAAAAGCTAATTCATCATTTTATAGATTTTCTGTGAAACCACATTGTTGAAGAAGCAACATGAGAATCTAAAAATATTTTGATGGAAATGTATCAATATTTGTTTGGAATGTGAATAAAATTATGGGGATGAAATTTTAAAATTGAGGGGGGGAGATTGTAACAACACATGTATATATTGAACAATTTTATTTCATATTTATTAGTATTCTTTAACTAAATATTTTAAATAATTATGTTAAGTAATTATTAAAATAAATAATTTATTATGTTGTTAATTATATTAAACATTAATTTCGAAATTATTGAATTTTAATTTAAACAAACTAATATTATTTTTGAATTTATAATGCTGAAATTATCTTAGTATAAATTTGTGATAAATTTTTGACAAATATTAATTTTTTGGTGAATAGTAATAAAAATATTTTTTTAAATAATGATTGTTTTACATAATCAAGACATATAAATGATATATATTTTATTAAAGTTATTGAATGAATAAACTATAATTTTATAAAATAAATATTTTACACGAATCATTCATAACATGTAAGTTATACCTTATTTGATGGTATGTATAAAAAATCATTATTAGTGTCGATGCAGTTCCTGTATAGTGTTGACAATGGAAAATTTGGATCCTTATATATATTAATTTAGTACTAAAAAGTCTTTTGTCAACTTTTTTATTAATTATTATGTATAATAGATTTTATTTGATTTTATTTTTTAATTTAATATCTATATTAGATAATCCATATCAAAATGCTTATGTAATTATTGTACAGGGAAAAAATTACAAATTAAATAAGTTTTCTTAACATCGATATGAGTAAATAAGAATTATTTTACCTATTCTACACATTTACTTATGATTTTATAGGGTTAAATATTTTCCTATTGGTTTATTTGGAATTTTTGGGAAACTACCACCACTATGAAAACCAATCATACTCCATGTGGTGGGAGACGACCATGCTCTTACTATGGTGGGAAATGAGAAACCAGTGGACCCTCATGTTGTTCTAACTAAGGAAGTAAGATTTTATCAAGTAACTAGAGTTGGGGGGAAATTCGATGCCAGTTTTACATGATTTATGAACACCATCCAATGAGTACCACATCCTGCCTCTTCTATAGGAGAGATGACATGTGTGTTCCAGCTATAGTATTCTACCACGTTTTCTAGGGGTATTCCACATGCTGCTGAGATATAGCATGACACTAATATTTTTGGTCATCTAGAATCAATATAAACCACTAGATAGGATAGTGAATCTCTTTATGTATATGATTTGGGGAGTATTTATGCAATTGTGATATGATTTAAACAATACATATGCTCTAAAATTTTGTTTAATGGAATTTTAAAACCTTGAGTTACAAAATTTTCTTTACTAAGACATTGATATCTAAAAGGGTCATTGGGTTTCTTCATATGGAGTTGGTATTGGTGATGGCTATACAATATTTGACACACTATACCGATCTATAATGTTTTCCATGATTTGTATTATTGATGAGGCATTAAGGGTGAAACACTTTGAAGAAAGTCTCAGATATTTATTTTGATGGTTGGTCAGTATGTTCATGTTGACATATATTATTGAGTATTTAGATATTCACTAATTAATGATAATAACCCAAGTGAATATTGGAGAGTAGATAAGGGTATTGTAGTCTCTCGGTCTAGTGGTTCAGCTTCATGTTGAAGGATACACCGTTTTGATAATTCTCATGATAGGAGTACCAGCTTAGAAATTAGTGGTTGTAACACTATTTTATATGATCATTTAAGAAGATAAAGGTTATGAGGAATCCCTTTGAATCAGAAATAGTTGAGTGCTAAGACTGTGGAAGGATGGGCCTCATACAATGTTTTTTCATGACCTTCCCTCGAGTAGTCTGTGGAAGGGGGCCAACTCTAACTCCATGTTCAGGATATGGATTCACATGAATATGTTAGGATGGTGTATAGAGTTGTACCGACCATTAATGATGAGGTACTTGTAGTGTTAAAGGTGTCCATGATCCATTTGTACTGATACAGCAGTGTGAGCCTACTCCCGGTAGTGAAATTGATTCCTAGGCTCATGGTTAATGTTAGATATATTATGTAGAGCATACAATCAAGTATCATAGAATCATTTCATTTATTGTGAGAGGTATGATATTTTTATCCCTTACTCTAGTAAATGATTTTTTTGATATTTGTGTATCTCTTAATTTCACATATCTTCCATTGTTGGAGATACATGGGATCGTTGTTCATTTTTTTGAGGGTGATATTAATATGGATACCCCATGGGGGATTTGAAAAAAGGATTTATGCTAGTGTAGGGAGTTATCCTTTATGATTAGTGGTATGAAAAAACATATTTCTATATTATATATGGATGATGAGGGAATGTGTTAGGAAGATTTTTATCCAGTTGTTTGATTGATTCATAGATGTTATTTTTTTGGAAAAAAATCTGGTTCACCTTTTACGATATAGGTGGAGTTATATATCAATCTAGTTCTAAGAGTTTTACAATATCCACTCCTATATATAGGATAAATACTATGGAGTTTAATGAGCTCAATAGGTAGCTAGATGAAATGGAAACAAATCTGTTTATACAACCGTATACTTCTCTATGGTGTTCACTTGTTCTTTTTGTGAAAAGGGTGTATGGTACTATCATGTTATGGGTGGATTATTATAAATTGAATGAGTTGATGACTAAGATAATGTTTCATTTTCTACTAATAGATGATATTTTCAAAAAAAATTCAAGGATCTAATGTTTTATAAAATATTGGATTGAGGTTAGGTTATCACTAGATATGTGTTCAACCTTTAGAAATACCTCAAAGAGCATTATGTTGCATGTATGGTCTATGTAATTATCTGGTTATGTTGTTCTATACTAGGAATGTGCAAACTATTTTCATAGTGCTGATGAACTATGTTCTCCATTTTTATCTATATTTTCTTAATGTTGTATTTAAGGATTATATATTGGTTCATTATCACAATAAAAACAACCATTAAAAATATCATGAGAGTTGTTTCAATACATTTAGATAGAATTAGTTATATGCTACACTCACAATGTTCCACTTCTAGATGGTTGTGATTCACATCTTGAGTCATATTATCTAAGAGAATGAGTATCAGATGACCCATAAAAGGTGATAGATGTAGTTTCCTTTTAGAATCCCAATATATTATTTTATATATGGAGTTTTTTAGGCCAGATGAATATTAATGGTATTTTATATAGGGATTGTAACAAATCGAATAACCTCATATGGTATTGACATATAAAGGTGCAATTCTATTATAGAAATATACCGATGAGATAGCCATTCAAGAGTTGAAGGGGGAACTATCAGCAACATCAGTACTACATATACAAGAGCAATAAAGGAGATAAATGGTTTATTGAGATGCATCATGTAATATTCTAGGAGTAGTTCTAATGTAGGATGAGAGAGTCATGGAATATATGGATCATCAGTTGAAAAAATGAGAGTAATTACATGACTCAAGATCTTGAGTTGGCCATTATTTTACATGCCTTGTATTGTTGGAGACATTATTTATTGGGAGATCATTTAGTTGTTTTTAAGGTCCAAAAGGCCCAATAATATATTTACATTACTATACATCAAGAAAGGGAAAAATATTTTCTGATGTACTAAGTAAAAGAAGCTAGATATATGCATTTTTGGACACCAGTAGTGAGTGGTATATTATGTATTTGTTTTTATCAATGCACTTCGAGGTGAAGGATGGTATTAGGCATACTATTATCTCATTATAATTAGTGTGTTCTACCCTTTTAGATAATGTTTGGATGAGGTAGTTATATAATGTTGAGGGATTAGTCATATGAGAGTGTGGTAGGTGAGGAACCACCTCGTTGTTGGTACTTGGTTGATGAGGAAATTTTAATTATTTATGGTCCTATTTAGTTTCCAGAAGATATACTAAAGTATTTGATGAAGTAATTTCATGCATTAATTTGGGCAGTGCAACCCGACATTACCAAAAAGTATCATGATTTACATCACAAATATGTGTGGCTAGGTATTAACAAGATTTAGATGTTTTTTAATGAGGTATCCAACCTTTTAAAAGGATATGGTGGAAAACTAGACACCATCTGGGATTTAACTATAGATTCTCATTCATGAGTTGGAATGGGATGATGTGGTGCTATATTTACAGAACTGGTCAACGAGGTCTCTATGAGGCAGTTGTGTCATTTGGGTTGTTGTGGGTAGCTCAAAAAGTTCACTTATTTCTTATTGATTAGGGATACATTAATAGTAGATAAGATTATGAGGATTTATATTTATGAGTTAGTATAACCTCACAGGGTTCCTCATACTGTTGTATTGATTAGATATTCCAGGTTTATGTATAGTTTCAGGATGATTCTATAGAGGGAATTAGTCAGATAGTTCCTTCTAAACACAACATAACACTGTCAGACTATTGATCATTTGGAAAACATGATTCTGGTTCATAAGGACATTCTATGGGCCCACATCTTTGATTTTGGGGGAACTTCTGAGAATCATATACCCCTCATTCAGTTATCATACCACAATATATATCGAGATACTCAATATATAACACCATATGAAGCTTTTATGGAATTAATTTCCAATAAACACTATGATGGTTACAGAGAGGAGAGACAAGGTTCCTCGGAGCACGTCTCATGCAAAAGAGTTAGCAGTATGTTAAGTTGATTTGGAAGTGGTTGGATACTGTAAATTATAGTAAAAAGCAAATGTCGATCTTTGTATGTAACCTCTAGAGTTCTAGAGTAGGTATCAATTCCTTTTACACATATCACCAAGGATACAAAACAAATAGATAAGGATACAATGTATGGTTTCAACATGATATGTCAGGATAATCAAGATTTTTAGAGAGTCTAGATAGTAGCCTATGAGTTGTAGTTATCTTAGATGTACTGATCCATGAACTCCATCTTCAATGTATCTGAGCTACAACATTATATCTCATACCCAAGTCACACTCTATAGTCGGATGAGGTGGATTTACTGGTAGATTCATCCTATGAGGGTTATTCTATATGTGTTATGTATATGAGAAAAATGTTTCTTCAATGAAATTAATCTCCTCTAGTATAGGATTTATAGTAGAAAAAACATTTATAGGATGAGAATTGGGAGCTAGAGGGTAAAGTACCTTCTAAGTGGCTGAAGTTATTCTTTAGGTGATTCTTGACCACCATTGGTGGGGAAATTCTTGGTGGAATTTCATTAAGGGGGAAGATGTAAGATCTCTTTTCATTATCAAGGTACAAATCTGTTTTTTCATATTTAATTCTTCTTTATCTCTTAATGTGAGTTATAAATGTGATCATATGTGTATCATGTGTTCTTAGATATTATTTGAATCCAAGAGCCCATATTTTTAGAAGAAAATGTACGGTTTCATGGTTAGGGGATCCATGTCAGATAAGATGTATGCTACTCCTGACCATGTGGGGAATGACAGAGGGGTTCATGAGGGTTCAAGGATGGGGGGAGATCCTATGAAAAATGATCCTTGGTGTAGTTTTTGGATAGAGGCTAATACATGGTTTTTGAATGGTTTACTAAACCTTGCATATAAAACAATGTGAGGCCCCCATTTATATATATAAGAAAGCTTGGTTGGCTCATGGTTCGTCCAACCGTCCGACCAAATCCTGTGGCCCATTATTTCATAGCAATATTTCCTTTTCACCCTAAAAATATATTAAGAAACAAAACCCTTTTATATTTTCCTATATTGGACATTATCCCACCTTGGTATATCCATATTGAAGCCAACTCATAGGATTTTCTGCCATTTAATTATCCAACATACGATTCAAGAACCCTATGTCTCATTGGAACCATGACAGTATGTTATTTATTCATCTTATTCCATTTTTAATTTTAATTCATTTCAATGTAGTTATTTTGGTGCAAATAAATATTGTCTAATTTTTGGTTTTTTGGCCATTGACCATTTTTATCATGATATCGATGTAATTTTTTCTTGATACTAATTGATTTCTCTACTATGAACCTATGGTATATAGTAAATAACTTTTCATGAATGTTTTGTGTTTTATACAGTGAGTTTCAATTGTTTCATACACCAAACTATCTAGATATTCCACTAAAATTAATTAAATTCCTTGTTTTATTGAATTAATACCTTTTAGGTTTCCCATTAAATATCTTTCTGATATTCAGGGGTTGTAAATTTCCCAAACTATGCCACCCTTGTAGTGTGTCATTGTATCTGTATTACTTTATACGACCATATTTTGTGTGTGAGTGACCACTCTATTAGATAGATCCTTTATCATTGATGATAATAGAACAATTATGTTTGAAGAATTCTGATGTCTCATTTTCCATGTGATTACATTTTATTCATTTTAATAAATGGTTTATATGGTAAATGTTTTATGATTTGGATGATACCATGGAATGTTAAATGAATTAAGATGATGAATTGATTGTGGTAGTTAATTCCTTTCATGTAATACCCTGGATCCTGATTATTTTAGATTCCATTGATATTTATTCTCCATGGGTCATGATGATGGTAGTGGGTACCTTATACTTATTCCATATTGGATCACTATTCTATAGGATGCATCGGGCATTGATACCCCTTTAATCCAGCTTACTTGGGCTCGTAGTGAATTTGGCCATTTGACCTGCTGTTAGATACCACCAACGACTTTACTATGTTTCTATCAAGATGATCAAGGGAATAAATGTGGATTCCTTGGTTTCTTATTCCTTGGATCAAACCCTTTGTGGTATAAAACATTTTATTACATGAAGCATCTATTGTGGAAGATACTCAATTAAATGGTGTGTCAATGGAAGGTTTTATATACTAGATTATACATTGAGGATGTGGTAGTTGTCTTATATGTGATTAAACATCACAATCATAGTGGATAATTTATTCTTTATAGATACCCATGTATGGGTTTCAGATTATTGTTGATATGCTAATATTATTCCACATTCTTGTATTATTTACATATTTCCTTATTAGAGGGAGCTTGACTATTGTTTATATGGAGACATGGTGGGTATGATTGTACGATTTCACATCCTCACATTACATTTAGTGTTGGTATACCTATTATATATATTTCACCCTTATGTTTCTTATTATTTCATAGACTATAATGATTATAGACACCATTGGCGGTGGTTTACTATGTATTATCTCACACCCTATTTGGTTCACCATTGGCCACCGAGATAGATATCATGGATTCAAGTACTAACTGAGGAAAGAACTGGTAGTACAATGCTTGATTTATTATTTATTAAGTGCATGGGAACACATGATTGATTTTGGATCCTATAGCTATCTATAGATGGATATATTAGTCATTTTTGTATTTTGATGCATTTATTGTACCACATTCCTTTATACCTATTTTATATCTTTTTGGATAGCTGATATGAAACATAATTATATTTGATATTTCTTTTGGAATTGTTTATCCACTCTTATATTTGTTATTTACCATTTTTTAGTTATTTGTTTTTATTTTATTGATTTGTATGGTTTCTAGGATTTTGTTACACTCTGTCATGAACTAATAATTTCCCTACTTCATCAAGGTTGGTATTTAACACCTACCATGGGAATCAGTTGATTATAAGCATTTTTTATCATCCTTTAATTTATAAACAATATGGTAGGATGATACAAACATTTGAAGAAATTATTAGGGCTTGTGTAATAGATTTTTATGGATCATCGGAGGATCACATAATGTTAGTAGAGTTCTCATGTAACAAAATTTATCAAGACTCGATACACATGGATTCTTTGGAAGCTTTTTATCTGTGTCATCATAACTATCCACTTTATTGGGTGGAAATAGGTGAGACCTCACTGGTTGAAAAATCCTCCTCCAATTGACAATGGAGAATATTTATATTATTATAAAAATAATGGAAATAGATCAGAGTCATCATAAATTTTATGATGATCATCATCGACAGTCATTTCCAATCGAGGTGAGTGATTCTATGATCATGATAATCGCTTCATGACCTAAACATCATCATCATGGGAATAATTTAAAGTTATAACATTGATAAATAGACCCTTTTGATATATTTGAATGATTTGGTGTGGTAGAATATTGGTTTTTTTCTAACAATGTTGTGATTAGATCATAATGTTTCTCATATATCATAGTAAAAGAAGTATCATTCAAATCATATCCATGTAATTTTATGGGATCTCGTTCACCTATAGTTGTTTTCTTTATTGGTTCATGTGCCAATGTAGATTGATGATATGAAAGAGAATGTCTTGCAGGGAAAAAGAAATGACCTAGTGTAGACCATTTGAAAAAATGGTTAGATTGGAAATGAAACATTGGAACATGATAAAGAAATGGTTGAGAAACAGAACAAATCCTTTCAGGACAATATTGGTTTTCTACAATTTATGGATGGAAAGAACAATTTTGGGGAGAGTCTATCACCCCATTTTCATGTAAATAACCTTTTATTTGTTTATTTTAAGGATATAATGTTATTGAGATGTGTTTTGGATGGTTTGGGGAAGATTTTTCATTTTTTATAGATTTTATAGAAGTTAAATGTTTGATCATGTTTATTAGAAATTTTGAAACACCTCTATTAATATGTACAAGGGGAACATTAGGAATTGGTTAGGTGGGCAGTTCGTGCAAGATTTTATAGAATTTTGTAGATAACTAGGAGAATCCAAGTAATGTAGTATATAGAGGTCGCGCATGGTTGTTTCGGGATTCTTATAGCCATGTGAGCCAAACGTTCGAGGGTTGTTTGGGGGAATTTGTTGGTTCATGGTTTGTACAAACTTTTATTAACTATTCTCTAAACACATGAAACATTAAATATTCAATATGAAATTTTTGTATTTATATAAAATCACCTAAAGAATCCTTAATTTCCCATTAAAAACCATAACACTAGTTCCTCTTACCTTCATTGTTATGAATACCTTTCCATTTTAACGTGGATTGATCCCTTGGAAAAATTTTGTGTGTTGGAGGATGAATTATTGGTACGTCCTCATTCATGGAGGTTTTCCTTACCATTATTCTAATTCCTTCCATAGTATTCATGTATCTAATCTATTTGGGTTATATCCAATTTTTATATTTCAATTCTGATGTGATATAGTTTTCATGATGATAGGTTACAATATCCAAGGTGGTTTATGGATGATCTAATCCATGTCTCTTGAATACCATTTGTCATTATTTATTTTCAACAAAGTATGTGAGGTGGGTGGATTTAATCTCCAATACAATTATAAGATCATGAATTCATGAATTGAAATTTATTTCATTTCTTGGTTTGAATTTTAAAATTTTAGTTCAATGTTGTTTGAAACCATATTTAGTGATGGTTTTTGAAATTGATGAAATTTATTTTTTTATGAAAATGGAAATTGTTAAATAAAGCTAAAATGATGATTTTAAAAAACTTTTTTGGTATTCATAAATAGAATATCAGTTTGAATTTTTATTTAATAAAGGGTTTTTTGTATTTAAATTTATTAGCTCAGTTATTCTCAAATGGCTTTTGGCATAAATAGTTATTTTGTACTCATGTTCATTTGGGATGGAAAATGGTATGATGTTTCCACTATCATAAATTGGATGGATGAGCGTTTGAACCTTCCCCCATAAAAATGGTTCATCACGTGATGTATTGGTATACGAATGACTCATCACTCACTAGTATAGGAAGTTCCATTGTTTTATGTTTATATTTTTGGATATGTGGAATTTAATGGGTAATTCAAAAATTGAATTTTAGAAATGGTTTTTAGAGAATTTTTTGTTTTCATTCCTTTGATCTTATGTTCTTTGACATAATGTGATGAAATTATATTAAATAGTTTTATATAAATTTCATAAATAATTGTGATGAAATGCTCTATCCTAATGGAATGGGTGTGGAAGACATTTTGTTAAATCCTACTATGTTTTATACCCAACTACTACTTCATAGATTTTGAGTATTTACATATGTTGTATATAGAGACATAGGTAAATGAAGTGTATCTAATTCATTTAGTGATGCATAATAATAACTTTGGTATGGATTGTGGATTGAAGCTTCAATATTGATGGTTGTTGTTGAGTTGGTTTCTATGGTTGTCTTTGGGTTGTTGGTTTTGATTTCCACTTTGGACACTAATGTGGTTAATGGTTATAGTTTGAATTTTTTCAGTTGGTATTAGTTGTGTGGAATTATGTTATTATCATTCATAATTTATTTTCTATTTGGTTCTTTTGTTTCTAAAGATCAAATTCCCCCTAACCATTATAAGAATCTTTGAATTTATTTCAAGTATTTCGTGTCATAAGGATGTAACCTAAGGACATGTAGTGTTTATGCCTCTTCCCAAACCAATTGTGAGGGGAACGATGTTTCATTGAGTATTTGGAGTATCCTTATACACATGATTTAAAGGGTGGATTTTTTTTCATTTTTCATTCATATTTTCATTGTGTAACTATAGAAATAAAATGAGTTATAGAAGTAAAAATGTTAATAAAGCATTTAATTATTTTTGAAGAATATAAATTTTTATTGCTTTTCATTTTCTAGTCATTGTACATTTATTTTTTCAATTTTCAATGAAATATAATAAATATTGGTTGAAATTAAATAGAATTTGGTTAGGATTAAATGTATTGTGCACATTTTGACCTATATTCTTCTTTACTATATATTTATTCACACCATTTTGGTTTACATTGTGATTTTATTCCAATCATATACATTAAATGACTACAGTAACTAAGGGATGTAATTGGATAAATCTTATTTTAATAGATTAGAGTGGAGAGTGAGAGTAGACATAACTCTGCCTCTTAATTTTGAGACTAAAATTACCATATTTAAGTTTTCGTTATATTACCATAAAAGTTAATTATCAACATAAATATTAATATTTTTCACCAAATAAGTAGATGTAAGTACCAATATAATTTCACAGTACATTATTAGTGAAATTTTACAAGTAATGTAAAATTATTCAAAATAATGATAAACTATCCATGGATTGTTTTCCCCTCTACTTATTCTCCCTTTTGTCATTTTTCATATGTTTAGTAATTAATTACATTACCTTGCATATGTTATATACTTTAGTTCAGTTTTATAATTACTGATAAAAATTTAATTCCCTTAAAATCATATATGATATTGTAATTAAGATTCTATGTTCCATTTAGGACTAGATCCATACTTTTACAACACTACAGTTTTTGGGTCCATTTTAGTTTTTTTATAAATAAAAATTCTAAACTTTTTCTTCCATTGAGAATTAATTATCCCCATTTATAAGTCATGTTGATGGATTTATTGAAGGGGACAATAAAAAATAGTAATGTTCAATAATCTAGTTGAATATTTCAATAATTCTATGACCCATTTTCGACATTTTCATTTTGTTTTTCAATTTTCGTTCTTCATTATCTTTTTAGTTATTTTATTAATCCACATGGATATTTATTGGGTATTGATGATTTATTACATGATAGATTATTTTAGTGAAACATCGCCATCTATGTACCCCAGATACCAAGAGGATCCAACTACACAGATGATAATATTTTTTTCATTATATGGAAAATTATAAATAATTGTAGGGTAATTTTACCCATAATTGATTTAATTACTTCTAAAACCTAAATTGAAGTTTATCTTATTACCCATGATGAAGAGGTTATCTAACATTCATTATATCCCTCTATAGAATATGACTAAGTTGAATGATTAATTTGATGGACTTCATTGTATGATTTAATCGAAATTACATTGATGTAAAATATTATCAATGAATTTAAAATCGAAATTCATAAAACCCAACACATCTATCATGATAAAATAAATAAAAAAAAATTAAAATTATATTAATTTTACAATAACACTCTATTTTCATGTTTTATTGAATATTATTTCTAGGAAGAATGTTATAGTTTGTGACAATTTATATAGAGAATGAAAAAAAATGATTCTATTAAATATGGTGATAATTTTAATAAACATCTCGTATTAGTTAAAGGTATAAGTGACGATGAGGAATATTGAACACTTATGTGCTTTTTAGAATAGTTGAAAATGAATAAGACAAATCTAATTAATGATATGGTGAGGTATAGACATAGAGGAAATCTAGGGTAGCATAATTTAATTTTATTAAGAGGATAAATTAAATTCCATATGTAAGTTTATACCCAAAAAATATAACCTATGGTGAAAATGGGATAATTAAAAAATAATAAAATTTGATATGAGAAATTTATTTAAAATAAATATTCTCTAGAATTTTAAAAAAATTCTCTTGAAAAATAATTTTAAATTAGTCATATATTTTATTATGAAACAACATCAAGTAAATTATGTTATCATCATTCTTAATATGACCTTTAATACTATCTTTTATTTAGTAACATAATTAGTTAATTTTATGTTATATGTTTTTGAGGATGTTTGGATTGTAATTCTGAATCATCGTTGGTTGGTTGTCCATGGTCAATGGGGCTACAGTTAAAAAAAATAAATCCATAAATTTTATAGTTTTTATATTTTTACAATAGACACACATTTAAAACCAACCATAAAAGTTGGTAATGAACAATAAACTATGTTGTATAATATAGATGGTAGTCCATAGGTACATATGGAAAACATATTAATTTTACTAAAGTTTAGAAAATATATAAATTATATAATATTTTTCTTTTTATATATCCTATATATGATATACATGTAATATTTATTCCTTATGTCTCACATTATGACCATCCTTTTGTAATAACCCTATACCTAGTAGCCTAGATTTAGAGTCCAATGTATTATTATATCATAAGATAATAAGGACCACATCACCATGGATCAATCATTTTAGTAGTTATAAAGAACTATATATATACATGATAATAATTTTACATTGGGAATACAAATTCTAATCATAATAATGGAAAACATTAATCATTCATAAACTCTTTCAATGAATTCATATTAATTTCCTTAGAAAACAATTGAAATATTGTGTGAGATCAAATTCATAGTTTGATTTATATACAATTGAATCAATCATCAATCAATATAATATAGTAAATATGAAAATATAAATAACTAAACATAGAAAAAAATTAATCAATAACAAGAATATAATGGTTAGATAATAAATAATCAACTTGTTAATTAAAATAATGGACCACACATTCCATTTAATCAATAATAGGACTATTATGAATAGACAAGCACTAATCAATATGAAAAGGTTAGTAACTGAGAAAACTTGTCATTTATAAAAAATATTGAGAGTTAAATGATTAAATAAATAATATAATTTCGAAATTATAATAGGTAATAATATTTACTAAATAATAAATAAATAAAATTATTAATTGTTTAATTTCATGATCTCATCCATCATGATATCTCTATGATCAAGACCTTTCATAATAAATCTTAATACTATGGGTTAAAACTGATTTAATTTTACCTTATTATTTAAAATAATTAGAATACCAATTCATTGAGGGGATATAAGATATTTTTACACAACTATCACTACATGTACAATAAATTCCTTGTAAACCAAATAATATATTAATTTATGAATAATGTTCCTTATTATCAAATATCTGTATTGAGTAAAGATAAATATTTAGAAATATTTCCCAATGTTTCACAATATATATTCTGGAAAAGAATATTTTAAAATGATATATATTTTTGAAATAATTTTATCCATGTTATTAAGAATATGTATAATTTTTTGAAATTTAATGTCCAATGAAAAATGATCACCGGAAATTGATTTTCTGAAGATAAATTAACACTCCAAAAAATTAAACCCAAAATGAGTTGTGACGATAGATTCATCAGTAATATAAATTTTTAAAATAAAATAAGGAATAAATATATATTATTTTTATATTAATAAAATGGTATGTATAGAAACCACATAAAACATAATAAGTGAATATTAGCACCTATGTCACTATGAAATGGATATTGAGACGTAATACCTTTCATCACAATTAATTTTCTATGAACATGATTTAACATCTTAAATAATTGTTTTATGATGGTTATAAATTTATACAAAAACCATAACAATATGGATAAAATATTATATGATCTTCTTATATCATTTTACAACCTATTTGTTAATAATATTTCATTATATTAATTACATCAGGTATTAAATTCCATGTTTTCTCAGGCATGTTTTTTCAAGAATAATCAATTTGTTGTTTATATTATATAGGTAGATCATATCAAGAAATGTAATAAAATAATTAATATTATATTTACTCATTACATATATATTGGGAATTATTTATATTGTTGTAAAAGTAAAATGAATCACACTACATTTTAGATTTGGTAATTTGTGTGTTTTCACAAGCATTGATATCACTCTATTAACGAGTGAAAGGAAATTTAATTGGGTGATATAATAACACTATATAATCAATATAATTACTAATATATCACAAATATTTAATAATTTTATTTGTATTACTTTCCATGGGAAGCGTATGTGAAGAATGAATCACATCATTTCAAGTGGTGGTACTTCGTTATACATTTGAGCGTTGTAATCGATATTTAAAAGGAATGGAAAGTAAGAATGTGTATGAGATATTATAAAAAACTAATTATAATAATCCCATTAATAGTATATTTATATATTAAATCTAGCATTATACAATATTGTGAGATGTGCTAATGTAAAATGACTTACATTGGTATGTGAGGTGATATTCCACTATATACATGATTGAAAATTTCATTTCCCATATAGTGTAGGAGAATATAGCTAAATAAATTCAAATAATACAATTAAATCAGAATTTATGGATGATTCTAGTTTTATTTCATTGTATGTTTCAATATATAATTTAATTAGTAAAAATATGATCGAAAAAGAAAGAACAATATTATGATGATTACATACTCGTTGATAAACCTCCTTTAGATCTCATATTAAGGACCCTAGGGATGGTATTTTTCGAATAGAAACACATCTAAAATGAAACTAATGATTCTAAGGAGATATTTCTTATTGTATATATGATCCAAATGGATTGATAGAATCGATAAGGTAAGGGGACTGAGTTCCATTTTATAATTGAGGAGGAGTATCATTTTTTTGTCAATACAGAAATGTATTCAACAATAGGAAGTCACTCTCACCTATTATGATTATATAATTTTTAAATAATTTATTCAAAGGATTATATGGTCTAACCTCACATCCAACACATGAAAAACACTTGTTTGTACATATTATTCTTATCCATTATATTTACTTAATTTTACAACTTTTTTTTAACCATAGTAAGTGGGATATTTTTAATTAACAATGTAATTTATCCTTCATAAACCAAATTAATGTGAGAGTTACTAGATATTTTGGACAAATTTATTAAAAATATTAAATTAAAATTTAAAAAAAGAGATTTTATATGTGTGGGAAATTTATTTTATTTCATGTTTATGTAACAGGAAAAACATTTTTTAACCTTAACAAGATTAATTTAATTTTAATGTAATTTATTTCATTATGGATATAATCTAAGAATATATTATTATATAAAATTAATTATAATAAATATTATATATGTAATCCTTTTTATTAAATTTAACACGTAACATTATTGGCCCATGTAGCTTAGATTCAGTGTCTATATTATTACATTGGCATAAGTTACAAGTGATCATATAATAATAGATCGAATTGTTTTGTAGTCTTGGTAAAATAGATAAATTAACAATTCACATATTATATTTAAATATGGAAATTAAAACATAATTTTTTCAATAATATTACTTTACCCTAGAATATCCTTGAATATCATTCATAGTAAACTTCATGTATTCCTTAAAAAGGATAAAAATAATGGTGAGCCTAAAAGCTCTATAAATATTAGATATATTGGAAGCTATGATGAATCAATAAAATAATAAAATTGATAAGGTAAATAACTATACACATATTCTATTTAATTAATAACATAAATATCATTATTTTATAAGGAATAATAAATATAGCATGGAAAATAACTGAGCATACATTCAATTTAATCAATACATTCACAATCAGGAAAACATAAACAATCATCCACAATGAATTGTAAATGAATTAACACATATGTAATTTAATCAATAACATAAATATAGTTAATATATGAGAAATAATAAAAATGGAAAGGTCAAAAATAAAACCCACATCCAATTTTATTGATAAACTGATAATAAAAATTCATCCGTAGAAAATTTCACTGTTTAAATATCATAGATAATAATAAATGAATTCATATTTTTGGAAATAGTAAATTATTGGTCTTCTTAATCATAATAATAATTATTCCTCTTCTATCAAACCATTCATAAGATATTTCAAAATGAATGGGTTGTTATACTAAATAAACCCATTAAACTATGGTTATCCAAATGATTCATCTAATGAGTCTACTGATTCACCAATGGGATATCTATAATGGGTACCCATGAGAAATTCATTACATTCCTTGGCCAATCTAATCCTAAGCCATCTACATAAATATTATTGATGGTATCAATAGGACATATTCCAATTGGATAATAATTAACATAGAGGTTTGGAGTTGTTGTTGATTAAAATTCCCAAAAAAATATCATTCAAAACATTCTTTAGAAAAATTAGTTTTTCAATTGGAAAATATTTTCCTAAAAATAAATGTTCAAAAAATATTTTGAAAACAATTTTCCATGAAATTATCTTTTTAAATTTAAAATGTAATTTATAAAACGTTTAGTTTTCATGATTGTTGAAATTTATTGCATGTCATAAATATTAAAACAATGATTCCTTTCAAATGTTTTTGTAAAATCTAAGTAAGTCTTCTCAAGGAAATTATATGAAAGATCATTTAATAAATATTATAAAAATAAAAAAATTATAAAAATTATATTATAATTTATTAAGATAATATTAATAATATTCATAAAATATATTTTAAAAATATTTTCTTTAAAAAAAATTGTTGGAATGAAATTAGAAATGATGTAAGATTTTCTTAAAAACTCTGAAGCGTTTTAAGTATAATTGAGGTGAAAATGGTAGTATCACTTGACAACATCATGAAAAATTAGTGGAGGAAAAAATAAAATGGGTAATTATAAAATGATCAAATTGTTTTTTTAAATGTACATTAAATTAATGATAATATTAATTAACGTGATATTAACACATAAAACTCTATCAAATATCATAACGTAGAAGTGAGAATTAAAAAATATATCGATTATATGCATCAAATTTAAATCCAAATAATAAAATTTTAAATAATAAATAATATATTTAAATTTACTTGTATACATAATCTTATAATGTCAATGATAATGAAGATGTGATATAAACCAATAAAAAGAAATCGAGTTATGAATTATTTAGCACGTTGTAATTTGAAAATCAAATCTCCTAATATTAAATAAGTAATGTTGAAAAAATAACTTTAATTTTGAATTATTCATCATATAAAATTATAATGGGCTAATATATACTTTATATAAATGAAATTGGTTATATAACATTACAATATGCATCAATGAAGGGAAATTAAGATAAAGTCCCTTACCAGACACTTCTATTTGGTTGAATGTCCACTATCCTCATGTATAACGGTTTTAATCAGATTATAAATTTATAATATATCTATAATAATTTTTATATTAGAATAAATTATATTTTTTTTAATATCTTACTTCTTGATTTTTAGTAATATTTAATTATTTTGACTATTTCGGGGGTTAATTTCCTTGTTCTCTCAAGTGTGCTTTTTCATTAATGTTCTAGTTATCGTAAATATGATGAAGTTTTATCATATATAATTATAATAAAATTTTAAATATTGTATTTAAAAATTATATACTTTATTATAATCATTATTTATATTTTGACTTAGATAATAAGTCAAATCGCTTCTTGGATTTGGTAGGGAATACATACGCACAAGTGATGATATCATTCAATTTACGAGTGAAAGGGTATTGCTTGTTATGATATATAAATTTTAATGAACATATATAATGTCATATATATCAAATATTTCCTAGTTACCTTTCATGTAAATATTAAATGAAAATCAAATCACATCACGTTGTGAGGTGTTAGTTCATCGTGCACATGAGTGATGCTATTGTATTTTAAATGGATAGAAAGTAAGATGGTATACGTAATATTATAATTATATAAGTATAATATTATCATAAATATTATAAATATAAATATAATTTTAATCCTTCATTATATACAATTATGATATGTGTTGATGGTAAACTATTTACATCGGTTTGTGTGTTAGTAGTTTTCCATACACATGATCGATGATTTTGTCTTCCATTTGACGAAAAATACTGGGATATCTATATTGAAGTTAACATAACATAATATTATGATTTTTTAGATACAATTTTTATTATACTATAATTATTTAATAATAGTTCAAGGAGGTGGATTAATAAATTAATCAAATACAAACATTTAATAATTTCACCTATTCTTCAAAGGGCATCACTAGGGTTCTAGATATGAATTTTTTTATAATTGATAAATAATATTAATATTTACTATATAAATATTAGAGGGATGTATGTAATATATTTTTTTAGTTATTGTATGGACTAAATGAGTTTGTAAGTTTGAAGTGGGGAGGATAAGGGGTGTCTATTTATATGTGGGGGAGAAGACACACATGGATGTTTTGAAAAGATAATGTGATGCCCACATATTCGGCATGCCACAAGAATAAAAATGGGCCACTATTTACCATTTGAGGTGATATGTATTAAAATGTCTATAAAAATTCATGTTTATCATGTTTTAGATTATTTTATCCAATACATTCTTTGTTTGACCCCTCCCCCCAATAAACCAGTTTTTCCCTAAAAATGTTAATTAATTTTTACTGATTTCACTATTCATAATGGTAGAAAATTAATTGAACATATTAGATAATATATATAATTATTATACCAAATATGTTATCTATATTCGTCAATTAAATTCACTGAATTGATATATTTCAATTTAAAAGTGTACTTAAAGACGCGTCCAAAAATGGTTTTTCCAAACGAAAACTTCTAAAAGTTTTAAAAGTTTCAATTTCATAAATCAATATAAAATTGAATATATTTATCTAAATTAGTTAAATTATAATATAATTTAACAACTTTTACATTAAAATATAATTTAAAATATAATTTAAAATATAATTTAAATATGTAAATATTTTAAATGAATAATATGATTTCAATAGAAATCAGTATTTTTCAATATTAATGAAAATAGATATTATATATAGAAATTTCTAAAGATTAATCCCAAGTATATTTTTTAAATTTAGATTATAAAAATTATTTATACTTTTTGAAATAAATTTTCTAAAATTATTTAAAAAAATTATATTACTTTTTTCAAAGAGAGACAAAACCACATTTTAGAATAATATTTTCTTAAAAAACTTTTCTTTTTCTTTAAAATGGTTATTATTTTATTTATTATAAATAAATAACCACTATTTTTTTGATAAATGTGTAAAAAATATAATTTTAATAATTTTGATTACTATTCAAACCCACCAATAAGACATTTATTTTATATTTCTATACTATATTGCAGTTCAATTAGGATCAGGGTTCCATGTTCCACAAGCTATCCAAGTGACCAAATTAATTTAAAAAGTTATATATCATAAATTCTCAGTTTTTTAAATTCTCATTTAAGGATGGTTTTTATTTTCATATACACTGTGAAACTAAATTTTCTTTTTTCAAAATATCAGAGAGTAACATTATCCCCAATTTCAATAAATTTTATTTTCTCAATCTAATCACGATCTCAGAAATTAATGGTTTGACAATTTGAAATAAGATTATTGAAAACCCGATATCATATAATGGATAATAAAAAATTTCTTTGTATCATCCTTAACCCATAATCCACTAAACTTGTTCACAAAGATGGGTTTCCAGATGACCTCAAGCATGCCTCTACATATTCCAGAGGATTTCGACTAATAGTGAGGGTATGAAAGTCATGTGAGAGACTATACCCACTTTACCAAAGTAAGAATCATTAGAAAATAAATAAATTACTGAAAACAACTGAGAATAACCAATGAACAATCATAAATTACCTTCCCCCAAAATAAGGTTCAAATCAAAACCAATAGTAAATATGTGATGTCATAATGTAGCTTCAAGTGAACAAAACCCAAAAATAAAGACAAACAGTGTAATCCAAAAATGGTCCTAACTCCAGGTCTAGATCCTCATCTATACGTATCCCAAGCCTAGCTCGATTTTCAAGCATTGGTCATATTCCCTTATCTGAACCTACAATAATGAAGTCTGCTCGGATGCCCAAAAGTGACCCAAGGAGGGTGTGAGTACTTCATAGAAAGATACCACCAACTGTATCAAAAAAAATATCAATTCTAACATATAGTTCATGCATGTATGAAGTAAATTGAATGAAAAAAAAGGGAAAATCTGGTTCTATTAGATTTATAACTGAACTTACTCCATTTCTATCATTCTAACCATTTAAAGCTTTCTTATCTTCTTCATGGATTGATACCTTTTTATCATACATGTAATTGGTTAGGGATAATCATCATCTACATGTGTGTTAAATTTCAATAATCATAATGAATAAAGGAATAAATAGTTCTCCTATCTCGCTATAGATAATCACAACACAACTACAAACTATCCTAACATCGAAGCCTTATTCCAGGTGAAATGAAATTATTAGGGGAATAGGGCTTCATCCCCTTACCTAACCATCGAATTGTGGTCGAAGTTAGAGAATCAATCCAACTTGATGCATCAGAGGAACCTCAATTATTTATCCCACACCTCAAGCCATGCGTATATACTAATTCATCCATTTACGGCATATACCATATATGAACCCAAACAAAACTAATATATATTACTCTCATAATCCATAACAATCCACATGGGAATTAATTCTATATAGTAACCCATTAAAACATTTCCATTTAAATTACATAATCATTCATTCAAATTTCCATACTCATGGCTTAACCCATTACGTATATATAAAATTCCTCATACATTATCCAATATTCACCTATTACTATACATCACCCGATTTATCCCAATTATAATTTCACAAGTATTTACCAATATATCTATTTCATGTAAAATTCATAACTCACTTAGCACATGAATTCTATATCATTCCATCCATTATTTATATCAAATAATTCCAATGTATTTACCCATTCAATATGTTAATCAATTATTTTATGATAACCCTTTTACATGTTCATTAATTAAAATATCGTTTAAAATTTAACAGGTTCATCATTACACATATAGTAACCCTTTAATCATTACAATATAATTTGTATCCTATTTGACACAATGTCAATTAACCTAATTATTCTATTTTCAAGTATATCCAAACATCCCATATGGCTTTATCAACCCTAGGAAAAATGATCATTTTTTAATCTTACTCAACTACCCATATTAACATGATCATCAAGACCTATATGACATAACCCATCCAATCCATACCTAACATTGTTAATTCTTAGAATTAGGAATGTCAGTGAACCACATGGGTTTTTCAAATCAGCCAAATCATCCTCGACGCATCACACGCTGATTATGGGGGGCTGAAATAATTATATATATTATCATTTTACCAATTTCATCCAATGGAATAATGAGAAGAAAATAGGGAAAGAGGAACTCCTACTCTAATGCATAAATCCACTTAAACCCCATGGGAGATGATTTTTAGGCCACCAACCACAAATCCATTGATGAATGAACACTTAATAGAATACTTAGATCCTGATTCATACACCTATTAAATCCTTAACCAATATTCTACTATAAAAATTTGGGTTTTGTGGATTTGTAATAATATCACCGAATATACGATCCCTAATCTAGAAAAGAGAAGAAATGAGAGGATTAGACTTACTCTGAGCTTCGATCTGTAACCAATGACACTAAAAATGTCCTATAAATAAGGTAGATTAGTCTCCTTGTATATTTGAGTTACAAAGTTTATCACTATGGAAGAAGGGGAAGTAATGGGTGAAGAATATCATAGAGAACATAAAAATCTCTTAATGGAATTTTTTTAATTCTTTCCAACAATACTTAGCTGCTTGGTTTACCAACACAGTTTTCCAAACTATTCATAAACCATGCGCAAGCCACTGTATAAGGAAGGAGAGTTTGTATAGTTACATGGTAATATCAAAACCGTTTATAAACCATTATCATATTGTGTGGTATTCCACTATCAAGGGATAGATCGTTTTCCTGGGAATGTCATACAGTTAACGTAACCATGCGTTAACCGTGCACCATGCACAATCTGACCTGGTTTTCCTTCCGTTCAAGTCTCGAAACTCCAATACATTCTGGGAGACCAATAAAACACTAAGGTAGAAAATTATTAGCTAGAAACAATGTTTTTTAAAACAATTTCAATAAATATAATCTTGGAAAACAACTATTATCATATACTCTTGATAATAGGGAAAGGGAAATTCTAAGTTAATCTTGAATAAAAAATAAATTGGTTTCCTAGAAGGAGAATATAATTGGGAAGTGAAGATATGGACCTGGAATAAAATATTAAATAAATATTAATACTGATTGATCTCATTGAAAATAATAATTTAAATGATAAATGGAATGTTGGGGTCCTAAAAACTATAAATCTATTATTTAAAACACCAATTGATTCATTGGATATTAATTTTATAAGGTACAATTTTTGTTTCTAGATCATTTATTAAAAAAAATTCGAATTCATTTATACACTAAGAATATATAAAAATATACTAAATTGATATATTTATATTAAAAATGAAATTTTAATCCTTTTTCATTGGTTTTATAACATTCATATTCATCGCATAGTCCCTAAAATGAATGTTACAAAAATATTTTTTATTCCTAAAGCACTGAAACAAAATTTTAGTAGAGGAAAAGAATTTTAAAATAGTGATGAGTCTTTCCATATATCTCTAAATATTTTCACATCCCAATATGGGCAGTAGAAGTTATAAAAAATAATAAGTTAATATCTAAACCTCAATTGTAGAAGAACATGTTCAACATTTATAATTGTATATAAAATGGTTTGATTAAAAAGAATAACAAACTCACTAGAACTTCATATAGTATAGTGGTAGGTGCCACACTCTTATCAGTCTACGATTATAGAGTCATTCCCTAAAACATTATGATATGGGTTGGGTTTTCAACATACATCCAGGTTTTTATTTTTCTAAAACGTTATTAATATAATTTTTGTAACACATCAAAATTACATTGACTAATAATTAATACAACATAAATGAATAGATAAACCTTATAGGTTACCAATACCTATAATCATATTTAAAAAAAAATTAATAGAATTATTCCTGAAATTTATTTTTTATATTCTAAACCAATATGTTCATTTACCTTAAATCCTTTCCAAGAATATACTTAATCGTGTTAAATTCCTACCAAAAAAGTTTTCAAAATGGGTGTTTATGAAACCAAAATTATTGTGAACCTTAAAATCATAAACCCATGACGGTATCCATAACTATTATATTAATGAATACATATTTTATTATAATATTTAACATAATCATAAGATGTTGCGTGATTTTTATATCGAAAATATCATTGGTAAAAATTTATATGAAATTTATTTGTTAATCCTAATATATAAGTACCTAATAAATATTATTTCAACATTGTTCCACCCATGGTCTAGGTGTTATTCTTGGGAATATGTAATTATCTTAGACAATTCATAGTCACCTCATATTTAATAAAATATACTATAAATTAATCCTTAATACTAAAATAATATCCTTATATGATTCTCTTCATTTTCGTTGAAATATTCACTAATTTGACCTTATTTTATACACATAAAAAATTTTATTAATTTATTATAGAACATTACTTTGTGTCTCTATCCACATTATAACATGAAGGAAAATGATCATGCATTCCTATATAGTCTCCACCACTCAATATTTCCTTTAACTCTATCATTCTCTTCTTTGGTGAGTTATAGAGTTGGTTATGTTATTTTTTTTAGTCAAATTTTGGGAAAATTTATTCTGACTAATGAATATATATTATTATCTTATCATAATCCCATTTTATTTATTATATTCACCACATTTTTGGATTTATTAAATGATATTTTCATCCCTTTTGTAATTATACATTCACTAAATCAAAATGTTATAGTTTAAAAAACAACAATTATATTTGAAAAACGATATAAACATTTTTATGATGTTTAAATAAATAAAACTTATTTTCAATAAAAGGAACCATATTTATAACATATTTCATTCAATTTCATTATATAATTAATTTCTTCATAGTAGTTTGTAAATAAAATTTTAATTATCAAAATAATATTACACGAGTCTGTCAAACTAGGTGAGTAATCAGGAGCATTTTCATGCACCTGATCATGAGGGGGTCAAGCCCAAAATTTCTATTTTATATTTATTCATCCGTGGATATAAAAAATTACCAAGACACATCCAATTATAGTACCTAGATTGTGATAATTACAAAAAAAATCACATAATATACACCTTATCAAAAAATTGGATGTTCTTCTATAATTTGACTCAAATTATATCATAGGTGTATATTACCAAATCTATATTTTCCGCAATCAATTTCTTATGGTTTATATTAAACATTATCTGATACCAAATATATCGACCTTGACCCCAGAAGTGTCATGTCAATGTATACTTTATTACATTATCATAAGATACCATAAATCATATCCCAAAGGATTTAATTGTTTTACAGAATTAGAAAACTAAGTACATATATTTTTCCAGTATTAGATATGAATATTATAATTATATAATAGTATTGAGAATATCATTATTTCTCTATAATATAATTTCATATCATTCATAGTAATCATCCATTATTCCTAGGATAGGAAAAAAATAATGGTGATCTCAAAATATTATTAAGGATTACATATAGAAGAGGCTTCCATGAATCAATAAGCATAATAAAAATGAAAATGTAAAAAATTGTAAACACGTTCCATAAAATAAATACCACTATTATCTGATTAGAAAATGAATAATCAATATAGAGAAGTAAGTAAATAAACATACTTTTTATTTAATCAATAAAGTAAAAATAGAAGATTAGATATGTAATAATCAATATAGAATTGTAAATAATAGAAAACGCATTCTATTTAATCAATAACATGACTATTATGAATAGTTAAGTCATAAACAAAATGTAATGGTAAATAATCAAATACACTTGAAATTTAATAGAAAAAATGAGAATAGAAAATCTTCCAAAGATAATGTCATTTGGAAAATATTATAGACAACTATATTGAAATTATTATGGGAGGAAATTATTGCATATTGGATTAGTTATTTATGAATCACGATACATTTAGTGTAAAACCCACTTACAGTACACATTAAAACTGATGTGTAGGTAAAAGAAACCAAATTAATAATGGATAGGAAAATAATTCATCTCTTGGGACTACTACTTCAGTGAGGTGCTATCTATAAAAATTCCCAACATATATCATCATGTCCCACACATTCCTCATATATCAAATATTCAATTTAAATCATAAAAATAATCCTTATCAATAAATTTTTTCTTCCATTAAGGAACATTTATTAATAATAATTTCCCTAGTAAATCATACAACAATAAACATAAAATAAATTTCTAGAAATTATATAATTTTTACGTAATAAGTATATTACTAATAAATAATAAGGATATTTGTGGGTAATATAATTTATAATGATAAATTGAAAGTGAATATTTAAATGTTAATTTCATTATTTAAAAAAATAATAAATAAGGAGAATTTAATAACATTTTATATTATGAATAATCATAAATAATCTATATAAATATATCCTTATTGGATTATAAGTATATTAAAGTGATGATGTCATTAATGAATACCACTAAAAAAAATTTCATTTAATATTTTCTTGATAAAATTATAAAATTTTCATTGAACAATATTTTTTAAAACATAATGTAATTTTTTATTAAAATATACTTTTTAGAAAATAATCCTTCAAATATATAAATTGAGATTTATAACATTCAGTGGAAATGATTTTGGAAATTCCATGAATTCCATAAACGTTAAGACAATGATTTATTTCACATTTTCAATAAAATAGAAATTTGAATTGTTTGGAAAAAGACATTTATATTGTTTTTAAATAGTTTTCCAAATATTAAATCCTAGTATTATATTTCTTAAATAAATCATTTTAGATAATGTGAGAAACATTTTTGAAAACCATTTTAGAAAACATGGTATTGGAATAAAATGAAATTTTGACTGAAGACTGAAATGAATTCAGTTATTATAAAAAACATTTTATCAATAATTTTGAATAAAAAATATAATTATATGGTAATATTATTGGAAAAAATCATAAATAACCATAAGAAAAGATAATAAAAGTGTTTTATTCGATGATGATATGATTGTTTCATTGAATAGAAATTTAATTATAAAAAACATTAATTAAAATGAGATTGAAACATAAATCACTTGAAACTATTATATCATTGATGAGATAATTAATTAAAGAACTGATTGAGTGTATTAAAATTAAATATGCATAATAAATTGAAAAAATATAACATAGTTGTAACAGGTAGTAACATACATCATCATATAATTTCAATTATATTTAAAAAGTAATATTTCCTAATGAAATGAAATTGAGTTATGAAATTTTTTGCCGCCTATAATAAAATATGTCATATCTTTCTAGATTAAATAATTCCATGTAAAAATTAAAATAAAATGTATTATGAATTATTAAAAATTTTTATTAATTATTGATAAATATTTAAAGCATATTAAAAAAATTTAGTTTCATAACCTTATAATATGACTCAACAATGGAAAATTGAGTAGAAGTCCCTTACCTCACGCTTCATTTTGGTTGAATGTACATTAAGATCAAGAATAATTCTTTTAAACATGTTATTAATTTATTAAAAAAATAATATTTATAATATAATATATGTTCTTATTATAATATATTAATTTCTTTTTGTTAATAATATTTCATCATTTTCATTGTATTGGGTGTTAATTTCCATGTTATCTCATCCCTGATTTGTCTTGACTAACCTAGTAATTGTACATATGATATAAATCCAATAATTAAATAATAATAATATTGTTATGAATATCATATTTACTCATTTTATAAATTATCAAAACTATTATTTAATATTTTTAATGGAAAATTATTTATATCACTTCATGGAGATCATTGGTTATACGTACGCATGATTGATGATTTTTTTCCGTTAACGAGTGAATGGTTTGGAGGGTGAGTGATAGATTTGATTAATTTAGTAGATGTAATTTCATATATATCACATATATTTATTAAATTTATCCTTATTACCTTCCTTGTATATTGTAAGTGAAAAATAAATCAAATTTATTTATGAGGCGGTAGTCTATCACAAACACATGTGACATTATTTTATTTTAATTTAAATTGAATTTAAGGAGGTATATGTGATATTACAGTTAAAGAAGTACAATAATTTCATAAATATTATCTATATATATATATATATAAATTAAATCCGTAATTTCATAAAATCATGACATGTGTTGATGGAAAATGAGTAACATCGGGTCACAAGAAAATAGTCATTCATACACAGAATCAACAATTTCTTTCCCATTTGATCCGAGAGGTGATGGATTTAGATTATTAAATTATCATTATAACTTATAATTATATAGAAGATGCACACACAAAAACCATAAATTGTTTTTCCCATTTGATCGAAGGGGTGATATATTTAGATTGTTAAATTATCATTATAACATATGCATACATAGAATTTAATATGGTTATTATACTATCATAATTGAATAATATTCGGAGGTCTAGGAAAAAGAAATAAAAAAAGTATGTGTTATTAATAATTTTACCTATTTTTTGAAACGCATCATTAGGATTACACCTTAATACTTTAAATGAGTGATTCCTAATATAAATAAAGAACACTGAATGTAGGGAGTTAAGTGAGGAATATATTTATCTAATACATTTCTAGTCCAAAGGGTTATGGAAATATGAAGAGTGGAGGATAGATGTTTCTTTATTTAGATAATGAGAGGGCACACGTAGAATTTTTTAAAAGATAATGTGATACCATGATTTCACACATATTTTAAATGGGTGATTATCAAACCTTATGTGTTTTATAGTTCACATATATCAATCAAATTTGTTTTATAATAGTTTATTTTTCCATTATTACTATTATCTGGTTATATTAACACCAAATAAACCCATTTTAGCTTTTCCATTTTGAATAATTTTTAATTTTCTTCACTTCTCATTAAGGTAATAAATTAATTTGAACAGATTATATAAAATAAATTTTACTAATTCCAAATATTGAATCAATTATACTATATTCAATTTAAAATATTGATAGAATCCAATTAGAAATTAAACATGTAGATGCATTAAAAATTAGTTTTCCAAAGGAAATTTTTCAAAAGATTAATATTCATTCCTATTAGACTACAATATAAAACTAATTAAAATAATATTAATTAGATAAATTTAAATATTATTTCACTTATTTTACTTCAAAATAAAATTTAAAATATATTTTATCCCTGTAAATAATTTTAATAAAAATTTATTTTTCTTTAAAAATCAATATTTTTCAATATTCCATATAAAAATTTGAACAAGTATCATTAATTAACAAAAATATAATATTGACACATATATTTAAATACGTTATTTTTACAAATAAATTTTGATAAATTTTAAACAAATTAATTTCATGTTTTTCTAAGTGCGATTAAACCACATTTTATGAAACAAATTATGACAATGGTTATTTTTTATTCAAATGATTCTTATATAATTTATAAAAAATATTTAATAGATATATTTTTTATGCATGTGAAAAAACATATCGTTTTTACAATTTATTTATTAATATTCATTATCTTCAATTTAAATTCTTTTTTATAGTGGTGTACAATGTAATTTTTTTCTTTTGACTGGAGGATGTGTGTTTCACAAGATATCGAGGAGATTGAATTTGTTTAAAAATTAAAACATCATGATGTTAAGGGGTGTTACATTCATATATTGGAATGATGATTCTTATTACATATTCTATAAATCTCAACATTATTATTTCAAAATATTAGGGTTTTACACAATTGACTTAATTAGAAATTTTAATTCAAAATAAACCCATAATTCATGTCGGAAAACGGCATTACAGGAATAGAGATTCTCAAGTATAAGATGATCATATATTAACTATATGTATAGTATTAATACTTTTATGGATTTCAATACATATATTTATTTATAGAATATATAAATTTAATATTAATAGTTCATAATTATTGATTTTTATAATTAATTAATTTTGATAGGAATTTTTCCCTTTGAAACAAAAATAACTATCTAGAAAATAAATAAATAGATGAAAATATTTCCTTTTTACCTCTAAATTTGTAAATATTTATTTATATAAAACTTATTTTTAATTAATTATTAATTATAAATATTATAATACATTTATTTATAATTTAAATGTAGAATAGTTTAATACTATATTTTCAATTATTCTTATAAACTTATTTCAATGTGATATTTTAAAACATTCATGCTAGACTTATTTTGACCAAGTTAGATAAAAATTGATATTCATCCTATAAATTTAGAATTTGTATCATGTTTAATATTAAAATTTTTCATAGTATAATAGTTTTATCAAAATATAATATTCACATAATATAATTACATCGTAGAGTTTTGTGTCTCTAAAGTTATCACAGATTTTCAACTTATATAATAAGAAATGTATCATAAAGTCTGTGGATGTTACATTCTTCCCTCCTAAAAAATTTATATCCTAAAAATTTATTTGTTATTACCTTTTAAAAAATATGTGTATATCATCTTCATGACATCTCTAGTAACAGTATTTCATTCACCATTTTATGATATCTCCAAATTACCTTTACTAATTGAGTTTTTTTATTTCTCTACAATTTCAATTTTGTGTCACGGATCTAGATTCCATAATTATTGTAAGATATATCAGGCTCCAAATATATCACATTATAGTTGAACACATTATTCATGTTTAGAATGTAATTTCATTGTAGTGATATATAGAACACATAATTTAATTTACTGAAGTTTTGAGGCATTTCCAATTGGTAAGCTACAATTACCACACATTCTGAAATATTAAATCTTCTGATATATCATGTGGTAAATATTCCATTATTACCAAACCTTATGAAACTCTTCCATGAAGATAATTTCAAGATAAATTATTTCCCATTATTAATCCTAATCTTTCCTCTGATTTTCATCATAACTCTTTATTTATGTTGAATGGATATTATATGAGCTTCAATAATTTTAACCATTCCTAATTTATTATCATGTTTTAGGACTAAATGATTCAATTCACCAAATTCAACCCAACAAGTTAGAGTATGAGATATCTATCCATATAATTCTTCATACAATACTATTTAAATATATGACTGGAAATTATTATTATAGGAAAATTATGCCAAAGTTTATTAATGATATGTATACAATGTATGCCCTATGATCATAAACTAAATTTTCCTTATATTGTTTTCATAGTCCACTCTTACATTCCATTATTTTGAGGATTATAGGTGGTTTCCAAAAGAAGATCAGTATCACAATCCTTCTAAATAGGCTTCTAGAATATTTTCATTAAAACATGATTCTCAATCAGAAAAATCAAATGTGGATCTACATGAAGTCTTATAAAATCATTAATATAGATCCTTATTAGTTTATTAAGATTTAAATAATATCTTATAGTGAGTAAATGTTTATATTTGGTTAGGAGATCAATGATAACCAATATTTTCTCATTATTTTTGGAGTTTTTTCATTCTTATGAAAATTCCAATAGTAATTTCATATCATTTACACATCTGAATAGAAAGAGGATTATTGAAACCCCTAGGGTGATTTCAATCCACATTCACATTTTGTAATTCTAATAATATTTACAATTAGACTTTTATTTGATGCTTTACTGTATATCAAAAAATCATAATTTCTTAACAGTAGAGTAAAAAATCAATCTATTTTCCAAAGATCCCTTCAATTAATCAAAATTTTCTTCATATTCCTTTGTTAATATGATAATAAACCTGTTACTTGTAATATTTTTTATTGGTTTAGAAAATATATAAAACATATGAATGAATTGACAATATTAACCTTCCAAAATAATAATATAAATACCTCACTTGTCGTTATTAGTGTTGGCCATTATACGGTTACCATTTTATTTTTATGATCATATTAGATCCCATCATTTAAGGTAATATTTCCATGAAAAAAATTCCGGAATATGTAAATCACACTTAATAAACGTCAAATGTAACTATTTTCTTCTAAGGGTTTCCATTAATTTTTATGTGATTATCTCATTACTCGTAGTTCATAGAATAATCCAATATGTCATCAATAAATACCATACCAAATTATTCTAGATATTTCATCAATATTTTCTCCGGTAAATTCATAAATATAGAGGATATATTTATCAATACAAATATAATTACTATAAACTTGTACTATCAATACATCATTTATGATTCTTTATTTAAAATATCATACTTCTTTTATTAGAATTGATGATAACTAGACCAGTGGTCAATCATTCCAAAATATTTACGTTTATGAAATTTATTGAATAGGACATCAATGAAAGGAATATAATAATTATTATTTTTTATAATGATGTTTATATATATATAATCAATGAAAAACTTGATGGATCCATCTATCTAATTAAAGATGAGAATAGTGGATCCTTATAGGGAAACACTATGTTTGATAAATAAATTATCCAAAAACACCTCTTATGGTTTGGTAAACTCCACAAATTTTACATTACCCAATATATATAGGGTATTTTATATTTGTATGAAATCAATGAATAAATCAATAAAAACCTCATCTTCAAACTTATGTGGATGTCCAAGTAATTAAACACGAAATAAATCAATGAATTTTTATATAATAGTTATATCCTAAATTTAATGACTTTCTTCTCAAGCTATATATTTTATTTATTCAAATTAATTAAGAATATAATTCAGTGGTTCTAATAGTAGTGCATATAGAAATGACTCAGAAAATGAATTCCCCAATATAATTCTATGGAATTATACATCTTCATCACAAGTAATAACTTTCTTATTTTTATAATAAATATTTTCCTCATATTTTGTATGATAGTCCATTTCAAAGATTATATCAATGTTAACAATAGGGATGATTATTAAGTCTAGAAATAATCCATATGTATGTGTCATAATAGGTACTTCATTACACATCCTTTTTTTAATGTGACATCCAGTAAATGTTTTGACTAACAATTCCCATATTATTGTTTTAAGAGTTAATCATATTTTCTTACCATATATGGAAGATATATAAAATTGTGATGATCCAAAATCAAAAACATCACTTAATAAATTTAAATCTATGATTATTGTACCTACCACAACTTAATTGGGTATTTCCACCTAATTTTTAGTTATCCCGTTAGTCAGTTCATCTCTCATTTAAATTTCTTATTGAATATTTCCTTAATGATTTGGAAATTATGTTGAATAATTACCTATTTATTATCATTTTATGAACTGGATATAATTGATTCGTTTCTTACACTTTCATTCATGAGAGAGAGTGTCCTTATCTACTCACTTGTAATAGACTCTTGTCCCAAATAGAATTTTCTAGGATGATTCCTTCAATATTATTTAATTGATGGAAATTAATTAATCCTCTTATTCTTCCATTATTCATTCCCATATTATTGGATGTCAATAGTAATATTATTTAAATAATTTTCCAAGAACATAAATTATGATGAAAACACCTTCACTATTTTGATATTTCATAAATCTATTTTAATATATGATTAATATTATTCAGATATCAGTTCCATTCATATATTTTATTAATCCTATCATTAAATGGTTAGTCCTAAATTATGTGTTACTTTTATAATCCATCGATTACATTGAATGTCTTGTAAAGGAATCCTTATAATTTGTAAATCACTCTTCATCATTTTTCCCCTAAGATAAAAAACTTTCATTTCATCTCATCTCATTACTCATATGATAAATATTTTTCAAATAATTATTTATTAAAACCACTCCATTTCCTTTGTTCAATTTTTTCTTCCTCGTTGCTATTCTGTATCAATGAACACCTTTGATCAGCATCACCCATGAGATAGTATGCATTATTTATAACCATTTTCTCTTTATTTAATTCTAAATGCATAAATATATTTCAATGGGTACAAATTTTTTACTCTACTACAATTTTATTAGTAGTCCCACTAAATGATAGGGTATTCTTTCACTTTTGGAGATCCTACATATGAAAATCATGCTATAGAACAATATGTATCTCTATTTATACAAGGTTATTTTTCCAAACCTAGTTATGTTTCCCTAATATAGCCATGATCATGTCTCTTCCAATATATGATGTATTTTCCTGCTCAATAGGGAAATATCTACATTTCTCAAGAGTTTTGATACCCCACATTATTCCGGATCAATTTCCAAAAAAATGTAATTTACTATAATAGATTATAAAAATTTCAATTTTTAATAATATTATATAAGTCAAAATCATGAGTAGATCATAATTGGAATATAAATTATAAGTATATTTAATAACTAAATTTAAAATATAGTGTATTTGGGGATATATTTATTTTCAAATCCAACATATTTTTTGGAATGAAAATGAAAATTTTCATAAGAATATCCCATATGAAGTGTCAAACTAGGCATACAGTGAGGCTTGTTTTCATGCACTAGGTAATGATCAGGTTGTTCGAACCGGGTTTTTCATTGAGTTATGAAACTGGTTATTTTCACATAAAATATTCTTTCCTTATTATAACACCTGATGTAGTTGTGGGAGAAATGAGTGTGTGTGGGGCTTGATTGGAACACAGATCCCCAACTTTTGGAGAAAATAGTTGGGTAGCACGTTTAGTAGAAACTACCCCCAAAATGTTTGTATAGTTATAAAAAAAATGTTCTGGGATTTTTAGTGTACAATAGATGGCCACACGATCTGATTTAACCATGCACTCTAGGGAATAATACTATAAAGGGATGAGATAAAGGGTGAATATGGGATACACTCTATTTTTCTAACAATATATTGGTAGATTTGTGGGGTGTGTCCCTGGGATATTGAGTGAACATGGATGGAACATTGTTTGGCCATCCATGTGCCGAAACCGTGTGGCTATTAATGTTAGGCAGTAATTACCAATATTCCAACCGTATATTTAAATCATGCCTCAATTTCATTAATTTTTTTATGGAAATCTCCCCTCATCCCATTTGATCACACTCGAAAACCAATCATAGGTTTTTAATGATATTATATATATGATGTCTTATCGAGCCACCATTTTGTCTTATTGGATCCCTTTTGGTATGATACTCAATCATCCTCATTCAGTCATTCTTTTATTCACCTCATCGTCCTTGGTGTTGTTTTTGTGTGAGATCATATTCTCTTTTTTAGGGTGTTTGTCTATTCTAACTTTTTCATCTAATTTAAATTGAACTAAAAATAGATCTTCGTTGAGAATTTTTCTACAAGAATAAGTTATTTGGTCTATTATTTATCACTCAAAGTCTCATGTTTGATTTATTATTTTCATTGTGTGCATTCCATTTTCCCTGGTAATTTCCCCATTAATTCTTATTCATTAATTTCTATAATAAAAATTGAAAACTAAGGACAGAAAGAGACATTTAGATATTTTTAGAGGCTGAGACCAAAATTCCAAACAACCAATTATGTTGTGTTCCTTGTTATTTGATTGGTGATAAACTTAGTGTCTACCCAGAACACTATTTTGGTGAGTTTTACTTGAAATTTATTATTTGAATTCACAACAAAAATTAATTTAATTATTTACCATTAGATGACATGTATATGTATATAAATATATCTATCACTCGTCCTTGTTCAATTATAATTGGATAGGAAATTGCTTCCATGACCCTACATACCATGTAAAATATGATGAAAGGTAACAACATGAACATATTAAACGTTAATTTGAATGATTATTTAAAATTCATAGGTTGAATTATGAATACATATAAAATGAGTATATAGTGACTATGGAATATACACCTTCTTCATGTTTATAGGAATGGTCAGTCTTGTTCATGTCTTGAATTTCTGAGGGAATTCTTGAGCACTCAGAGGAAGATATTATGATTTATTGAGATTGATTATAAGGGATATACCCACCTCAGATTATGGTCCTCACCGAATTAAGTGAATTCCATGGATCTGTGATGATGATCTGATTGAGTCTTTTTATAGATATTATTATTCCTTTGATTAAATCCTTAGATTCAATGTGATTCCTTTGGATATTTGACGTCTTGGATTATTTTAATTATACTCCAGTCATGCTTAGCTAGAGATTCACTATTGACAATATCCATAAACTCTATTTGTTGTGTTTTCTAGTGGAATTCCTTGAGTATTCCCCTAGGATTAAACACATCCATTATTGAAAGAATAAATGTTTTTGTACCATGAGTAAGGAAAACCTTCCAAGGTTAATGATTAATTAATTCTTATTGGTTCCTATTTTGAATTACATTAATTATGATTTTCTTAGTGACTTTTATTATCTTCTCTAATGCCATTACTAGATAATGAAATGAAAACATTTCAAAACAGATCCATCATATGCTAAAGAAGGTATGGATGGCTTGGAGTCCCTCTAAGTAACTGAACTCAAAATAGGTTGTATTTATTTTCAATTTTACGTTGATACATATGACCACGATCATATATTATTTTCATGGAATGGATTTTTATTGATTTTATTAGTGGTGGAATATTGATTTTATCCCACACCTTATATTTTCTGATGTTGGTACCCAATCATATTATATGATTGTTGGTGTGGATAAGAGGAAGAATCCAATTATGGATTCACGACTTCTTCTATCAGTATCATAGGTATGCAAAAAATGATCAGGCTAATTCTCATAATTCATAGATAGAAATTGATCAATTTACTTTTTTATATATTCTTGCATCCATGTGATCGTTTTATTTTTTAGGGACATGGAATCATTATTTTATGTTGTATTATTTCAGTTTTTCTATTTTTATTTATGAAATAGTTGTTTATACCTTTTCAACTAATTTATTATTTATTATTAAATAACTTAAATTATTTATACATTATTAGTGACGTGTTCCACTCTGATCAAGAGGGTATACCCTCTACACCATACCATCTTAGCACCTCAATACAAGTCGGAGGCCTCTAACATACATGGAGGCAAGCTTGAGGGAATGTGTTCAGTTGGTTTGGTTATTGTTACTGGGTGAGATGGGATATGATGTCACAAAGTTGTATTTGAGGTCCTTTTCATTTAAATACTATTATGTATGACAGAATATTGACCAATGCCAGTCATAATTTTGTAATAGGCTAATTCTTAGGAGTATCTAACCCGCATTTGGGTTGAAATAAGAATTTTCAGGGATAAGAGTTGATGTTAGGGATTATGGAAGTTATAGTTTTACTGATTTCACCATTGAGTGAAATGTATGAGGTGTGGTGTTAATTATTATTATTACAAATTTTTCAGTACTCTCTTCCTTGAATTGAAATGTTGTGTTTCTCATGCGTTATTTTAGGGAAAATATATGCATAATATTCCATGCATTATTCCATTCTATATAGGGTTAATTTCCTAACACATGATACTTTTTTTCTATTCCATTATTGATATATCCATTAGAAAACTATCATTTATAAATGAAAAATATGAGATTAAATAATTTGTTATTAATTTTTCTATATAAAACTAAATGGAGTTTTAAGTATATTTTTATGATGCCACTATAGTTACTAAATTATTACATTTTTGATTTATGTAAAAGATGTTACATAGAATAAATAATTAGTTGATTTTGTATATATGAATTTTATTATTAATTTAAATTGCCAATGTACCTATATAATCTTTGAATGATGTTTCATATAGTAAAATAATCATATAATAACTATTACATTATTCATTGAAATGTTTTCTTTTGGATATAGTAAAATGAGATTCTAACTATAATTTGTAAGGCATGTATTGGTATTAAATGGGAATTGTATTTAATTTAATTAGTATATTATATAAATGATTTTTTAAAAATTTTAACATTATATATAGTCTGCATTAAATGGTCATTCCAATTTCAGAGTAATGTTTTTTCTACCCATTACTTTTAATTGATACTCCATATACCATAACTCATGTATTAAAACTAATAAATTGACCTACAATAGACCTTATTAGTGTGTAATATTTTATATCTCTCATGTTATTTATGATTTTTCCTATCACATAGACCTAGATTTTGGAGAATGTAGAGGGGTTTCTCCCTTATATAGTAAGTCTTCAAACAATATTATAATTTTATTTGTGATCATTTCTTTAAAAAATTATCAATATTAAGAATAAAATTGAAATTTATAGAGATATTCCACCATGATATTCTCGATTTGTGAACTAGGAGGGTGGTGATGACCATTCTCCAGTGGTAGTGGGCCCTATTCCACCCATGTAACCTTCAATAGTTCCACTTATGGAACATAATTCTATTATTTATGGGGGAATTGAAGCACATTTTGGAGAGGGATTATTAAATCTTATGTAGTCTATGTATGTAGCTCCATGACCTGCCTCTTATATAGATCAGTTAAATTAAGATTTTTAGTAATAGAATCCACCCATTTTTGTTGGGGAATGTTTTCCTCAAGCCAAAGAGTCATAGATGGAATTATTTTAAGCTATTATTAAGTACCTTGATATGCCTCCCAATCATATAATTAATCTCAAGAATTACATGTGTCGTGATTCTAGCAAACATTGGTGGAGTGTTCTGAATCGGGATGATAACCACTATGGTGTGACTTGGGAAAATTTCCAGTTTTTTTCTATGAATTTAAATTTCTAGATATGCTGATAGATGATAGGGATAGAGATTTCATGCACCTAGAGTATATAATAATGTGTATTATGAAATAATCCATTATCTTTAATAAGATTCATTTTTTTCACTAACCCATTATGGAGAGGATATATCTAGGTATAGGGAATTCAGGGATGGTCTTAGGTGCATCATCTGATCTTAGGTAATTTTTTTAAGGGTTTATACCTTCATAAATATAATGAATCAACACCTTATCACCAAATGAAATATGAGGGAAAATGATCATACATGGTATGGTCTCTTAATACTATGATATAGTAGTGGTTCCAATCGTGGCTTCAAATGTTATCATGAGAGTTCTCAATAGGATACTGGCATGTGGAGTATCAGAACTAAAAACTTAGTAGATTGTGATTTGTGAGGGAGATAAGGCCATTAAATGAGTCAGTGTGATAAGAACCAAGTCAGGTGTAGAACATGCATCCATTTTGAGTTTCATTAAATAATATCTAGACAATTATTGCTTATTAGAGTGGAATAGTACCCACACCAGTTCCATATTTAGGATTAAGAACATGGACACGACTTTTTTAGGGGGATAGGGTAGCTCTGACTAATCTGTATAAGGTTGATTCCATGGTTGTGGTATCTATACATCTGTTTTTTACCTGCAATACAGAGAATCAACCCAGGTTAGTTGAAATGCTTCTTAGGCCTACATATCAGGATATTTGTACGTTGTATAGTCGATTCATGAGGAACATAGCATAAAATATTCTACTGTACGATGTACTTTTCTAGTACCCATTATCATATATTATTTTTCAGTACATGTGCCTTAAACAATTTTAATTATATTTTAATCATTTAAATCCTTGTTCTAGGAATTCAATATTTTTTCGGAATGTTGACACTTCATACACTATTTGGATTTCAATCATATATTATATACTAGGATAAATAATCTATCCTTGAGGTATTAAATTATCATTTTTATTAGACCCCCTTATTATAAAGATAATGTCACTTGAATTCATTATCAAGATATATTGGTGGGTCCCTTATCATGATTTGTTTTGATGACTATCGCCACCCGATACTGTTCACATCACAAGTGGGAGATAGTTATCTTCAAAATGTGTAATTTGATTTCAAGGAAACATTATATGGACTAGAGCATTATGGGTTGGGTGGAACACGAAACCCTATTTTTACCATTTATATTTATAATCAGTGTTTACATTATGATTTTTTCATCATGAAGTATATTGTTTCAAGTATGTTTTCCCCAACAATTTTTTATAATTACCTCTTGGTAGTTATATGGAGTTTTATATCGATCTTGTACTAAGAGAAGCACAAGAATCCATTATTTAGTATAGGATGTATACTGGTGATTTTAATGATCTCAATAGGAATATTGTGGAATTAGAATATATATGTTTTATCTAACCAATTACTTTACATTGGGGGTCTCCGGTTATTAGTTTCTATAATTTAGGATAAGTCTATTATGCTATGTGTGGAGTACAGATGGATTAAAAATATTATGGTTGAGAACCATTATCAATTTTCATGTATAGATGCTCTTTTTTATCTTATCTATGGAGATAATGTTTAATATGTTATCGATCTATGATGAGGATATCATCAGGTAGATATTAGAAATTAAGACATACCACATACAATATTTCTTAGCAGTTATGGTTTTTATGCGAATTTATGTATATCCTTCAGTATTATGAACTTCCCTGTCATTTTATTTTTCATGATGAATCAATTTTTTCACTGGTACCTATACTCTATATTGTTAGTTTTCGCGGATGACATATTTTTTTAGCCATTGATTCAAAATGATCATTCCAAACATCTTTTTATCATTTTGAGTACACTCTGAGATATTATTTTGTATGGAAATCTCATTAAATTCCACTTCAAAACTGATAATATTCACTTCATGGGTCATATAATATTAGACTCAGAAGTATTTTTTGACAAAGGGAAGTTGAGGTATATATTTTCCTTAGAATATTCCAAGAATGAGTTTGATAGATAGAGATTCTATGGGATGGCTGTAAATTTTTGGAAATTTATACAAGATTTCTAATGTCCTGCAGCACCATGTACAAGAATGGCCAAGATGCGTTTCAGGTTTATCTAGTATTAATTGTGTAAGAATGATTTTCAGGATCTTAATTGAAAACTCACATCATCTCTGATCCTGATCCAAATAGTGTCTATAAAGTGTCTTGTAATGCCTCAAGTATCTTGATCTGTGTTTTTTTCAGGAAGATCGAGTCATTACATAGGGGTCTCATCATTTATATCCGCGTGATAGGAATTACAAAATACATGATCCTGAGTTAGAATAGTGGTCTATGTATTATGTTTATAGTGAAACAATTTTTTATAGAGTGCTTTGTGGTCTCTACAAACCAAAAAATACTTTAGTATATCTTAAAGCATTGTTACTTTAACCTCAGACAATGTATATGGGTCAAATACCATTAGTCCATTGTTTTTTAGAATTCTTACATTATTGGAATGGAAAAGGAAACTTTTAATGGTGTTATACACAATAATCAGATGCAAGCTATTCATGAAACTAGAGATGAATGAAAGAAAATGGATCTTATTTATGAGATTTTTTAGAGATTCATTGAAGTTACATAAATCCTTTTCTTACATCCCTAGTGGTTCCCAACTCACTTCTATATATAGTATAGAGTAGATAGTTCTCAAATCCTAAAGACCTAGACCTAAGGGGTATTATTTTAGGTATAGATAAAATGCTAAATTTATTAGTCGATGGAGATGATATCCTACATGTACAAGTGTGTTATCTTTTAATACTGACATGAGAGTGGAATTGATTATAGAATCACATTCATCAAAGTGTTTAGTGTACCCATGGATTTCCAAGATGTTTCGTGTGATGCACTGCCAATATGTCTTATCTAGAATGAAATTTCCTATTTTAGATTTTATCACTAGGTGTTCCATCTATCAGTAGGTGATTGTGGATCACCAGTGATATGTTGGAATGATAAAGCCATTACATGTCCCAAAATAGAAATGGGAATATGTCGTAGTTAATTAGGGGATTTTTTACCAAGGTTTCCTAGATTTAGTATTGAATTTTGGGTAGTCAAGGATAAAAGGATGAAGGTATCCCACTTACATAATATTCAAGAAACTTTATCCATAGATTTGTTTGGGATACTATATTTTTGTGGGATTATAATAATTCAAAGTTCTATCATACTATAATTTCAGATAGGGGTGCTTGTTTTATGTTGAGGATCTTAAAGGGGTTTCATAAATAAATTTATACATAGGTTCTTCTGATTACAGATTTACACCCTCATATTGATGGATATTCCAAATAGACCATAGAGGTTATAGAGTACATTCTTCAAGATTGTGTAAATTATATCAATGGTTCTTGAGAGAAGCATATAAATATTTTAATGTTTAACTGCAATAATTTTTATTAATATAACACGAAGATATATCATTATGAGGCATCATATGGTTGTCCATGATTAACACCTATGTGATAATTAAGGGAAGGATAGTAATTTCTAATAGGACCTTGTCTATTACAGGATACATCTGAGTAGGTAAAGATTATCAAGATGCATATGACTACTACTCAAACTAGGAAAAAACATTAAGTTGATATCTAATTATGACCTATGAATCTGGGAGTCGGTGGTAATTGTTTCTCTCATGTCTCCCAATATAAAGGCCTATGATGATATGAAGGAAATGGAATATGACTCATAGATTCATTGGAAACTTTGAGATATTGGAGATATTTATGACGGAATCCTATTACATAACTCTTCTTCATAGGTACCGATCCCTAGAAAATGTCATCCATATTTTAGAGCTATAATGACACCATGAAGACAGATCCCATAATTTTGATCATAATGATGTTTAATTCGAGTATGATTCTTATTTTTGGGATTACCCCATTCACATCATTTCTTGGATCATGAAGTATGTCTAAGGCTGTCTATACCATTAGTATGAAGGCTATGATAGTATATATGTGTATTGAATTAGATATGTTGGTGGGAGTCTAATGTACATGCTCATTCACTGGGGTTATTCTCATATTAAGGTTTTCCATCTGTGTATGGGAAACATGGTTCATGTTTATTTATTGGGGGAATCCAGTATGAACTCGTCTTCCCTTTGAGGTAATAATACTTCTAATTTCATTACAATGTTTATTTTCTACCAAACAGATAATTCCTGATCATGATGTGGATGAAATTAGGGTGCCTTGAACTTGTTCAGCTCTTGAGGCCTCAGATTTAAGATAATGAAAATGTGTTGCATAGTTAGTACAAATCATTCATCCCAATCTACTAGATTGGGAAAACCTTATGAGGATTTTCATTTCACAGTAGAGGGATGTACTCATTGAATTAACCTTCCATCATTGGCAACGTAGACATGTGGAGATGAGAGAGAGGGTGTGCATGGGTTGTAAAAGGTTTTTATTAATATGCACTGCTATCCATGTGGGGTGTGTCCTTGGGAAATGGGGGTGTTTATAGTCGGTGTATAGTTTGGTAAAATATGTTGCCACACTGTGTGAACATAAATTTTGTGTAATAATTATTGTTTTACATATCATTATACTTAACATAAAACACAATTTCGTTATCCTCTTATGAAAAAAACATCATCTCCCATTTTAACTCTCTCCCATTATTAAATAAGGACATGAAGTATCTTCTCCATCTAATGTATGATAAAGACACTATTCATCTCATTAGATCCCTATCAGTAAAATTCTTGACCTACTTCAACAACTATTTCTTTTATATCACCTTATTTTCCACTATTTTGGTGTGAGATCAAATTTCATATCTATAGGTAATTCATATATTCATCAATCTTTTTGTAATATAGAAAAAAATGATTGAAACTAGATGAGTGTTAATATATAAGAATAAGGTAGGGTGTTTAATACTTTTTGAAAAAAAAAATCACCATTATTTAATATTTTTCATTGTTTTAACTCTGTTTTCACCAACCAATCCTTATAATAATCATATTTTATTATTTCTATCTTTTAAATTCAATAATAAGTCACTAGATAGTTGTTTTAATGTTTTGAGATGTTGAGATCTCAACAAAAACCACCTAATTAGGGTTTGATCCTTATTTTTCCTTTATTTAATAATTTTATGTCTTACTAGAACACCATTTGGGTTCATTGGAGTCAAAATTTATGATTTTATTTACATATTGTAATTAAATAAATTATAACCCATTACATAAAAATTATATGTATATATATTTTTTATATCACTAGTAATTCATCAATTTTATTTGAATTGAAAATTGGTCACATTTCCTTGATGACCTATTCACTTAGGATGAATGGTAACAGAATAATCCAATGGAATTGTAATTGGAATGAGTGTTACATGGCCTATGATCAATTATGAATACATATAAAATGAGTACATGGAATCTATCACATATATACATTTGTATCTTTATTTTAATGGTCAGGCATGAGAACTATTTAGATTCTCAAGGGAATGACTTTAGAACTCATAAAACACCATTCTGATTACTTATGCCTATTTCCAAGGGAGATACAGAATGTGGAACTCGATCCATATCCTATTACATGAAGTCCCCTCCATTGTATAATGGATTCAATTGAATATTTTTCTGTATATTAGAATTCATTGGATTCACTCCTTTTATTCAGTGTAAATTAATTTGACATGTGATGTCTTTAATTAATCTTTTTGGGCTCTAGTCATACATAGACCGAGATATAGTACGGCCATGATGAATGAAGTCGAATAATGATATTTTTACAGTGTAATTAATTGGGTTTTTCCCTTGTATTACACTTATCCTTTATTTCTTGAACAAAGTGTTGTTTACTATGAGGATAAATTACCCTATAATGTCAAGGATACATTGATTCCTATTGGATACATATTTGTATTTTTTACATTATAATTCCCATTGTAACATATATTATCTTTTGTAATCACATGACTAAATAATTAAATGAATACATGTGAAGATGAATCCATCAAATTTTGAAGTATGTAGGGTTGTCCAGGTGTCCCATGAGTATCCTAATATTGACTGGGTCTATTTTTATTTTCTATTATACTTTGTTATACCTACACTCTATCATAACTTATATTCATATACTTGATATTTCTAGATGTTGTTGGTGGTCGCCAATTGAAATTATCTCACACCCTATCTTGGTCGGTGATAATACCAAGGTAAATTAAATTATTTCATGTGAGGATAAGTGGAAACTTCCAGTTATGGATGTGTAAAATATTTTATTATGATGAGATATTTTTATAAGAAGTCCAAGATAGTTTTCATCATACATGGATGATTTTTTTTATTTTTGACTCTTGTATTTTCCTCTTTCCATGAACTGTTGTTCTATTATAGAGACATAAAATCATTATTTTATACAGTTTTATTTTTTGTTTGTAGTTTATAATTAATTGTATAGTGGTTTATACCTATTCCAGCACTTTATTCTTTACTTTTATCTATTTATTTATCTATACATTTTTACCATTGTGTTCCTATCTAATCATGAGGTTATTGTATCCCCACCATACCACCTTAGCCCTGCACTACCAGTTAGAATCCCATGATGTAAGAGGAGGCACACATGAGGCCATGTGGTAGACCAGTTAACCTACTATTTCAGGTTGAGTTGGGTCGGGGACGTATATGGGTCAAGCCTAATGAGCCATGTTCTGAAATATTAATCTTAGGTAAAACTATGTCGAAACCACGATATCATGTAGTATCTAGATGCTGATTTATATCTCATAAATCCCACATAATATATTTCTCACAAAGAAATTAGGATATTCTTCTATTCATATCCTAAAAATATATTATAAGGTCATGTTATATAATCTGAGAATTCATTAATCTATTTATAATGGTTCCTATAAAAATTTCTATGATATAAGTTGTAACGACCCAGACAATAGTAGTACAAATCTAGTGTCTACATTATTATATTAGCATAAGATTTAAGCGATGAAATTGTTAATGGTTAATGTGTTTAGTATTCTTATATAACCAAATACATATATGATACCCATTTTAATTTGGTAATTAAAACACTCTTAATAGTAATAGAAATCATTCGACATCATTAAAATCATTCAATGAATTTATATTCATTTACTTATGAAAAGAAACAAAATAACTGGAATCTGAAATTATCTAAATGAGTTATGTACAACCTAAGCAACCATTAGTCAATAATACATAAAAATATGGAAATTTAAATAACTGAACACGCATTCTACAATACCAAAAACATGACTATCATGATTAGATATGGAAAAATCAACTTGAAAAGTAAAATAACTGATCATACATTGAATGTAATCAAAGACATGATTATAATAAAGTAAAAAAGGAATATTCAATATATAATGGGAAATAAATGAGCACACATTCCAATTAATCAATAATTTGAGAGTTAATTACATCAAGAGATAATATTATTGTGAAAGCCACATGGATAATAATAATAATAAAAATCTCTGTGATAAAAATTCAAATTTATAAGATTTCATGATCGTAGTAATCATGATACCTCTACAATCAAGACTTTTCACAAGAATGTCTAAAAATATTGGTAGATACCCATTTAATTCTAGCTTACTAATTTACATCATGAAATTACTAAGGCATCGTAATGCTATAAAACTTAATAACCAACCATTCAATGTATATGAAAATAATTTTTAATATGTTGAATAATAAATTAAATTCAAGAATAATGTTCTTTGTCCTCAAATATCTGGATTAAATAAATAATATAAATTTATCAATATTTTTGTAGATAATAAAATAATGTTGAATTTAAAAACCATATGTAAAAAATTTAAGATATTTCACGAAATAATCATATTCTTAATAAAATGAAAATTTATATTTAAGAGAAAAATACTTTATAATGAATAAAAGATCCCATGAAGGTGAATATCTTGAGGGAAATTTAACAATCACATAATTAAACGAGGAATGATACATGACCATCTATTATTCTAGAATATTTTATTTTTAAAAATAAGAGATAAATTAATTCCATTCATGTTAAAAATATCCAAAGGATAATATATACACCAAATCATATTGAATAGGTTCATATTAAAAAACATGTCTCATTGAGATGGAAACTGAGACAAAATCCCTCATCTCATGATTCCTTTTGGTTCAACAACATTTGACACCCTATATAATATTTTCATGCATTTTATAAATTTAATACCAAAAAAATCTTTTTTATACTATCATCTATGGTATTATTATAACAATATTTCACATATTTATTAATAATATTAATTTAATTTAATTATTTTGAGTGTTAATTGAATTGATTTCTCTAACATGTTTTTTCAGGGACGGTCTATTTCATGTTCATAGGATATAGATTCATATTATATAGAATTATATTAGTTTTATAAATTTTATATTTATTAATTATTTATATCTTTATAATCATTCTTGAATGATGGAGATGGAAAATAAATCACATTTCTTCATGGGAGATAGTAGGTCATCCATAAAATTGTATGAAAATTTAATTTAATTGAAATGAAAATAAGTAAGCCATTTTATATATATTTAATTTATAACATCCTTCTCATCTCACATATATCACATTTATTCATTAAATTTACAAATAATTATTTCTACATAAATTGTATTTGAAAAATGAGTCACATCATTTCACAAAGAGTGAGTCCACTATACCCAAGGGCAATGATATCATATTATAATAAATAATTAAATAAATAATTTATATGTGATATTATGATTCTATAAGTATAATAATATAATAAATATTATCTATAAACTAAATACAATATTATATACAATTATGAGGTGTGATGATGGAAAATGAATAACATCGGTTCATGAGGTGGTGTTATAGAAAACTAAAGACTGATGACATCATTTACCATTTATGGAAGTGGAGAGGGATAAATATTAATAAATAAACATAGTGACATCATAGTTGTTACACCCTTAAATTCTAAAATAAGAGTATTATATTCAACAGTGTGTATAACACGAAACACAAATCATATAAGAGAATAAAATATTTTGATACATGAAATTATATTTACTATTTTAAATACAATCAATTTATGATATTTCTTGAAATGCATGAATTATAAAGTGAGTCTTCATTGCAGGACACAATGACATTCTTCGATGACTTTTGTTACATGTAGGACCAATTTTTTCCAACAATATATTATTAAAATATTAAAATTTAATTGATTAAGATATAACCAATGAGTTAAATTAGTGTTTAGTAATGTTATTAACTAACATATAAAAATATTTTTTTAAAAAAATAGTAAATGAATTACTAGGTTACAAATTAATTATAAATGAATTTAATAACCAAAGGAATATAAAGAGATAATTTTTATAGAAAACTATTTTTATGCTCACAAAGCGGTTTTATCCTATATAATAAAATTAATTACTATTATTGAATGATAATAAATATATATATATATATATATTCAATCAAATAACTGTTTATATTACATAAATAGATTTCATAGGTATAAGTAAAGAAGATACCCAATTTTATGCATAAAAACCTAAATGTTTAAAAATGTAATTTTATAACTTCTTAATGGAAAATTTTTTATAAATCCCAATTTTGTAACTTTTAAAAATATTTTTTGTAAAAATAAACATAATTTGTTTTAAAAGAAACATCAAAAATATGTTTGATTTTTTTTCTATGACTTATCTATTTTCAATGATTAGTTGAAAAATACAAAATTTTAATTCAAAACTACATTTTATCTAATTTGTTTATAAGGATAAATTATAATTAAAATAGGGTTTAATGTAAAGTTATATCAATAATACATTTATTAATATAATAAACATTATTTTAATCAATTTATCATTGAAATTGGAAATAAACTTATCTCAATATTTTGACCATTTTTACTTTAAAAATGAATTATTGTCATGTCTGTAAGATTATTTTTAAATTAAATTCGTTCACTTCTATGATTCAAATTTGGAAAAATGGATTCCATATTTGGAATTAGAATAATTTTTTATATCATAAAATTCCAAATTATTTCATTATAAATATAAATATTTTTCAATGTGTTTAAAAGTAATTACAATGACTAAGTGAAAATTTAGCTTAACATGGGACTAAAACTTTATCTCAAGAGCTAGAATGACCTATAATCTTATCTAAAATACATTGGATAGATATTTTAGACCCTATAATCCCTTTTATCAACATTGGACCGTTATACAAGTAAATGATCAAAGGAAAAACGCCTATGGAATTCCCTTTTCCAAAATTTACAAGAATTCCACTAATCCTCCACCAAAAAAGGAACTAAACCTTACCCCTTACTCATAAATCTTAATACAATTTTGTTCGAATAAGGTCTATAAAAATGTCACGACCCGTCCCCTGGGGCCCGTGTTGTGACAACCCAATCCTGCCTCCCACAAGCCATGGGCTGGAAACTAGCACCAAAGTCGTATTCCCTAAAACTAGGAAGGCATTGCCTTTATAACCTATACACACCCAAATGAGCACACATGAAGATATGAACTCAAGTAAACTGAATAGTAAATAGAGTGAGTGCAGTATGTAAAAGGGGCTAGAATACAAGCCCAACTGGAAAGTTCAAGGAAATTGAAAGTTCAAGTGAACTTGAACTGCTCCTGGATCATCCACCATGAATCCTAACTGAAGGGTAGGTACATCTCACGAATGAACTTCTCTACGGTTCACCTCACCTAACATCCACCTCCGAGCTACCTCCAGTCCTGGTACTCTAATCCTCAGTCAGCACTATCTGTCGTATGTACCAAAAACAACATGGTGTGGGCATAGCTCGTGCAATGGTGAGTATAAGGATACTCAGTAGGGACCCCGAGACCCTCATGGTCTCACAAAATCTACTAATGATAAACCACACACCATGTAATCAACTAAAACCGCTTATTAGGTATATTCCCATACATATACTAAGTTATTAACTAAACCTATCTCAATCATGAGGAAAACATAGAGTCTAACTCAATTCCCAATGATCCACTATTCAAAAAAGGAAGGAAACCCCACGAAGGAAAGTACCACACAAATACGCCACATAGAAGAATACCACCAAGGTATTACTAAAAAGGAAAGTACCACGAAGGTACAGACTCAGCTCGCATAGTTATAACATAAGTATAATAGTAGAGAGGATTAGATGTAACTACTGAATCATCTTACTCTATTAAGAGGCAGGCCCACACAAGATTGCTCGTTGTTGACCCACAAAGGATATCTCGGAGCTGGCCTACATGATCACTAGGTGCTGACCCACACAAGATCGCTAGATGTTGACCCACAGGATCACTCGGTGCTGATCCACAGATGATCGCTAGGTGCTGACCCACACAGGATCACTCGGGGCTGACCCACACAAGATCTCTAGGTGCTGACCCACATATGATCTCTCGGTGCTGACCCACATAGTATTGCACTTCATTCTTCACATCACAGCCAGGTACTAGGTTCCCGCTCTACGGTCGTTGTATCCGGGAGGGTCTGCTCCACAATCCATTGGTCGATTCTCCAACTGTCGTGATGTCCAACGAAAAAGTACCTCAAAGTTCCATCACGTCATATGTGTCTCAATGAAACAGATAGAGCGCCAATCATACACACAGTCTGTATGTTATTAGCCTTTTAGTCCCGGGGTCCCTGTTTGATTCGTGCTCGATCCAACCCGATTGTACACCAAATTTACCCAAAACTCTAGTGGGTTATATCAAAGGGATCGTCTCACTACAAGGTTCCTAGTTCCACTGAAGGTTCATCAAATGGACGCCCGGTGCCAAAGATATTTTCGAAAGTGTGTAAATGGGTCGAAGTGGGTTCGGGTCTGGTTTGACCTAGTCGAACCAACCCTGCCTAACTTGTCCAGACCTTATGGGATAGTCCCGACCCACGCTTGGTGACACAGCCTGGGCAGTGGCTTCCGGGGTGGCGGAGTCCACGAGGGGCCACAGGGGGCAGCTATGGCCGCAAGCAGCCCGAAGGGCAGCGGGGCGGTGTGGAGGGTCGCGGGGCGGCGCTACGTGCCGCGGGCGGCACGGGGAGCCGAGGGCACCTCAGAGGGATGTGGGTGGATCGTAGGGCCTCTGGCGGTTTGGAGGACCGCAGTGCAGTGATGGAGGGCTGTAGGAAGCTCTGAGGGATACGGGGGGGCAGAAGTTGTGGGGCAGCGGTCCGCTGCGGCCATCCGTGAGGGGCGGTAATTCGCTGTGTCCTCGCTGGTGGCCGGCTTGATCGACCGCCCTCCGTTGTCACCTTTATCGCGGCGAGCTGTGTTTTCGTCCACCGTTCCTGTGTTAAACTGGTTCCAAATAGTGATAGTAGTCTCATCACCATCACAATGAACACACAAATAAAGAATAAAGGTAGAGGGTTCAGGACAGGTTTGTTTGGCCCGTACCCTCAGCATTTGAGCAGTAGCAAGCGTCTCAACAAAATCCAGAATCAAGAACTAAAAACACCAAAATTTAATATGAATCATGGATCAAATCATTTTGGTCGATCCTCATTTTCCATGCTTTCCAAGAAAAGGGAATTTAATCAAGAAAATTCATTAATTTTATAATAAACTCCTAATTCATTTGATTATTGACGTCAATGAGATAAGACGATGTTGTCTACATTCGTTGCTCCCTCCACACACCTCCAATCCCGAGCTCGTTCATCAGATAATCACTCGCCAATAGAGGTGGTTCTTTGTTGTTTAATATTTCCACCCTTAGAGGATGTCCCGAGGAAGAAGTCAAAGTTGTGCATCAGCGTTCTTCGTTGGAGAGCGTTTTCTTCGTTAGAGAATTTTTTATTCGTTGGAGATATTTTTCCTAATTCTCCAAATCTCTCCCCTTTTCCAACCCTTTTCCCCCAATTCCACCAAACTGAAAATATATCCAACTTTTTAATTTAACTAAATCAAATTAAATTATGTTTTCATAATTAATTAGAATCCTTAAATGGGTTGTGTTGGCATAAATAAATTAAAGGATACCAAAGGTCACCTCCCTCATTAAAGAGGGTGTTCAAGAGGTTTCTCACACATAATAGGGGTGTTCAAGGGGTTTTGGTCTCGGGGGTTCCCCAACACCATAACACATGTGTGATATTTTAGTACAGGTGGTCCCCACCTACGAAAAATCCACATGGGAGGTAACAAAAATAAAATAAAAGTTTATTTTATTTTATTTCCATTCCCCAAAAAACCCAAATACTAACTTTCACCCTCGACCAACTAAAATCGAGGTGAAAGTATCCTTAAAAGAATATCAATGCTACAAGTTCAACAGTGTCCTCAAATTTCAATTCTGATCACCAGTTAAAAAGTTGCAAAAAAACTCGTGTTCACGTTTATTGAAGGTACCCGAAAAAAAGTTCAGAAATTTATTTCGGGCACACCTAGCCTCGGAATCACACGTCGTCAATTTTTAAGGACTTGTAAAATTCCCATTTAATAAAAAGAAATTTACACGGAATTTTTGGGTGTTTACATTCTCCCCACCTCAGGGTGTTACATCCCCATAATCCACAACTAAAAACAAGGAAAACAGGTGGGGGCACTGAGCATGAATCTGAGCCTCCCACAACCATGTGGCCTTCTAGAGGTTCTTGTGCTGCCAACGTATGTGCACCAGAGGTATAAACTTCCCATTAAGGACCCACTCCTTTCAATCCTCAATCTCCACTAGAACCTCCTTAGAAGTCACAATCTCATCGACATCCAACTCACCATGGTTGATGATGTAAGAAGGGTCATGGACGTATCTCCTCATCTAGGATATGTAGAATATGTCGTGCACTTGGTGAAACTATGGTAGAAGAGCTAAGTGGTAAGCCACCTCACCAACTCTTTTGAGGACCTGAAAAGGTATGATGAACCTCGAAGATGAATTTCCTCCTTGGGAAAATCTCTACATTCTTCATTGAGGTGATACCCATAGGAAGACATTGTCTCCATCCTTGATCTCTAGTGGTCTCGGTCTCTTATCGACTTACGAGTTATTCCTGCTCTGTGCAGTCTTCATCTATTCCTAGAAGATCTACACCTTCATTGTGGCTAGATGTACCTTCTCTGGTCCCACTAGTGGTGACTCCCCAGAGTCAATCTAGCACAAAGGTGATCTACAAGCTCTGTCGTACAATGCCTTAAAAGGCTCTATCCCAATGGTAGATTGATAAATATTTTTGTATCAAAACTACACCAAAATAAACTGATCCTCCCTACTAAGACTGAAGTCGAGGACACAAGAACATAGCGTGTCCTTGAGGGTTTGTATGGTCCGCTCAGGCTGGCCATCTGTCGGTGGATGGATGGGGATGCTCAAACGAAGCTACATCCTGAAAGCCTCATGAAACCCCTCCCATAGCCGGGAAGTAAAACATGTATCATGATCGGAAAAAATCATTTAGGGTACTCTATGTAGCTACAAAATCTCTTGCACATAGAGGAATCCCATGCTCCCTACTAAACCCTTCTGTCTAATCTATAAGAAGTGGTCCGACATGGTGAGTTGGTCGACGATCACCCAATTCGAGACATGAATCTTGGATGTACATGGATGTTTTATCACAAAGTCCATGAATATCTCATCCCACTTCCACTCTGGGACCTCTAAAGGATGAACCTATCCTTCTGGTACCTGATGCTCTGCCTTCACTTGCTAACAAGTGAGGCACCGAGAGACAAACTCTACTAATGCTTTCTTAATTCCCTACCTACAGTGCTATCGTTGGAGGTCATGGTACATCTTTTCCACTCCTGGATGTACCTCTAGATAATATTTGAGGAACTCCCTCAACACTTCCTCCCAAAGTGACACTTGTACCAAGGTATGTCCTCTATAGAGGATAGTGTGCACCCCACCTTTAGAAAATCCATCAAGTGCCTGGTTGTGGATATTTGTGCACATCGAGCCACATAGTCAGTATCCCCACACTGTGCCTCTTTGACATGCTGAAGAAGTGAGGGAGTAACTATAAGAGAAAGAAGGAAATATGCTTCATCCTATTCCATGAAGGATATCTACAAAGAGGCATGTTGCTCTGTTGCCTCACCTAATAGCTGTATACCAGATCTTCTGCTGAGTGAATCTTGTACAATTTTCCCCTTCTTAGGATTAAAGTCTATCTCAAAGTCATAGTCCTTAACGAACTCAAGCCAACATCGTTGTCTTAGGATCAGGTCCTTCTGAGAGAAGATATACCTGAGACTCTTGTTATTAGAGTACATTGTAAAATGATCTCCCATCAAGTAATGACATTACATCATCAAGGTGAAGACCATCTTGCAAACTCCAGGTCATGGGTAGTGTATTTCTACTCATGTTTTCTATGCTTCTGAGAACCATAAGTGATAATTTCTCGCTCCTGCATCAGGACATATCCATGATCGGTCCCTGATGCATCATAGTATACTGTGTACCCTATTCCCTCCTCTAGAAGCCTCAAGATGGGGCCACTAGATAGCCTCTGCTTCAGCTTCTAAAAACTCTGCTGGAATCTCTCCGACCACACAAATGGTTTCCCATTCTTCTTCAATGCTAATATAGGAGCTACAACTCGGGAGAAATCAGGCACCAAACTTTGGTAGTATCCAGCCAAACCCAGAAAACATTGTTCCTCCATCACAATCCTAGGTGGCTCCCAAGAAATTACCATCTCAATCTTCGCTGGATACACTGCATCTCCAGCCTCTGATATAACATGTCTCATAAAGTGAACCTCTCAGATACAAAACTGGAACTTCGGGAGCTTACCATAAATCCGGAGATCTCGAAGTCTGTCCAAAACTATCATCAAATGATAGGCATGATTCTCCTCAGTAGTCGAGTAGATCCAAATGTCATCGATGAAAACCACTACAATGTGATCAAGGTATGGTAGAAAGATATTGTTCATGAGTCCCATAAACAATGCTAGAGCATTGGTCATGCCGAACGATATGACAAAAAACTCATAAAGCCAGTTCTGACATCTCAAATTTGTCTTCTACACATCCTCATCTCTTACTCTGAGATGGTGATAGCCGTACTTGATCTCTATCTTCAAGAACCATGGTGCTACCTTCAGTTGATCAAAGAGGTCGTCAATCCTCTAAAGTGGGTACTTGTTCTTCATGGTCACTTGGTTTAGGTGCCAATAGTCAACACAAAGCCTCATGCTCCCATCCACTTTATTGGAAAACAGAATCGGGGCATCCCAAGGGGAAACAGTGGGCCGGATGAACCATTACCCCTACAAGTCCTCCAACTGTGCCCACATCTCATGAAGCTCCGCGGGAGCCATCCAAAATGCTAGTGTAGATATCGGTGCCATCCTGGGGTACAAGCCAATGTAAACGTCCACCTCCCTGCCATAAGGTAGAACTAGAACATCATAAGGGAAGACATCTGCGTACTGGTCCACCTCTATAAGATAGATCAAAATCTCCAGATCAACTGCTTTGAGGGTATGGCTATCCAACTAATGAGTGATCAACTGCACTCTCCTTCGGGTATGTCCATCATGTGATGCATAGGCTCCCTTCTCACCGGTGAAGGTATACCTAGTCTCATCCGGGCAGACACACCGCACTTTGTGCCTAATACATACAATCTGATCATGGACTATAGAAAACAACTCCATACGCAAGATGATGTCGTAAGGCCCTGATACTGCTACTAGGAGATCCCATCCAAAGCTCTCGCCTCCTAGAGTATGCACGCACTACCAGAAACAGTGTGTAATTGTTGAATCCACTCTAGTAGGATTCTATAGCCATAAGGATCGAGCCAACAGAGTCGTCGGATTCATTGATCTCCGAACGAGGGAAGTTTTAATAAAAGTATGACTGGAACCTGTGTCTATAAGTACTGCAGCTAAGGTGGAGTAGACACAGATAGTACCTCATATCATCTCCGGACTATCATGATCATAGGCCTCACCTATCTGGATCTAGGCTCTCCCCTTACCACCTACCCCATGTGGTCAGGGTGGACCTCTTGATGGTGGTGGAAGTAACATCATGAATCGTCATCCACTCCCAGCTACACGACCATCTCATCTTCCACGCCCACCTGATCCCTGAAGACCACCCCGATCGAACCTCTATCTATGCCTGGGAGGTTCTTCGACCGTCTGATGATCATCTGTATTGTGGTTCGGGCAGTCACGAGTCATGTGACCCTTCCCAACACATTTCTTACACTACCCACTCCTAGCATAACTGGCTCTGTCTTTAGTACCCCACACAATTGATCCTGAGTTATGCGATCGTCCATTTATAGGTCTGGTCCCCTTGGACCTCTATTTCATATGTCTTCTAACAACTGTAAAAGACTCTACTACATGATGACTGGTGGTGGATCTCGTTGTTGGAGACTGATCAGCAATGAAACAGTCCACTAAGAGGTCTCAATCTGACATCCCTACCTGTGTCGGGCTGCTACGAGAAATCATCAAATCCCTGATCTTCCATATGAGTCCCTGCTCAAAGGTCTGGGCCCTGAAGAATGAGTCTTGCACCATATCAGTTGAGTAGCGTGAGAGTTTTCTGAACCTCACTGAGTACTGAGCCACAAAAATTATTCTCATCTATAGATGAAGTAGATCATGAATGCGCACCGTGCGAAGAGTCTATGGGACAAAATCTGCTCGAAAGAAGCTCTCGATGTCTGTTCAAAGAAGCATCTGATCATCATGAAACTCAAGAATCATGCTCCACTAACTACCTAATTAATCCTATATAAGGTCGGTGGCAAGGATCACCAGGATATCATATGGTGTCCCTACTAGTTGGAAAACTCTTACCACGATCTCTGGCCAATCCTTAGCTACCTGTGGGTCCGTCTCTACCCTACACCTAGGTGTCCTCTTGCGCTGGAACTCATGCAATGCGCTTGAGCAGCGACCACTCTCTACTACTGGAGATGGTGAAATCGGTGGAACAAATGGTAATGGTACCCCTAGTGGATCCATAGGTGCCTCTACTAGAAGAGGGACCTAAACCGAGGCCACCTTGCTCTGTGGGATTTTAGTGTGTAAAACTCTCGGAACCCTAGCCGGCTGACTGCGTGGAGGCATCTGAAAAAAAACAACTGTCTCGTGGTCAAAAAGTTGTACCTAGGGAGCTAACATAAATATATGACAAATAAAACTCTTTAAGACACACACATAATAAATGTTTTCTTGCACTAAGTCAGAAATCATAAGTCAAGGTTCTGGTGTATGGATACGTCAGCCGCCACACCAACACTAGATTCCCTAAAATGATAACCACAATTACTACACTTAACACTATTACCATTGAAAATATCATAGTCATATGTTCTATGGTAGAACCGACTCCTCTGATACCAATTTTTCACAACCTATCCCCCAGGGACCGTGCCATGACTACCCCAAGCCCGCCTTCCATAGTCTAAGGGGTGGCGACAAGCATCAAAGGCGCATTCCCTAAAACTGGGAAGGAATTGACTTTATAACATGTAACACACACAACCATGCACACATCAAGATACAAACTAAAGTGAACTAAATAGTAAATATAGTGAGTATAGTTAGTAAAATGGGCCATAATACAATACCAACTGGAAAGTAAAAGGAAACTGAATGTAAAATTGAACTGGAACTACTCCTAGATCGTCCACCTTGAATCCTACATGAAGGGTAGGTACAACTCACGAACGGTCGTCTCTACAATTCACCTCATCTAACGTCCACCTCAGAACTACCTCTAGTCCTGGTACTGTCATCCTCAGTTAGATATTTCCATCGTCTGCACTAAACACAATAGGGTGTGGGAATTTCCCATGAAGGGGTGATCATAACGATACTCAGTAGGGACCCTGAGACCCTCATGGTCTCACAAAATCCAAAAAGGATAAACCACATAGCATATAATCAACGGAAAAACCTACTTAGGTATATGCACATACATAAACCTTAGTTATCATGTAAACCCATATTAATCACAAGGAAAACACAGAGTCCAACTCAAAACCCAAAGCTCCATTGTTTCACAAAGGAAGGAAAACCACAAAGGCAAGAACCACACAGGTATTCCAGAGAGAAGAATACCACAGAGGTATTACCACGAAGGAATGTACCATAGAGGTATAGACTCATATCAACCTTGGTATAATATAAGTATAGTAGTAGAGATGATTGTATGTAACTAATGAATCATCATACTATGTTAAGAGCCAGACCCACACAGGATTGCTTGGCGTTGACCCACAGAGAATTGCTCGGTGATGACCCACACTAGGCCGCTTGGTGTAGACCCGCATAAGATCACTAGGTACTGATCCACAAAGGATTGCTCGGTGTTGACCCACATAGGATCGCTAGAGCTAACCTACACATGATCACTCGGTGCTGACATAGATAGGATCCCTAGGTTCTGACCCACAAAGGATCGCTCAGTGTTCACCCACACTGGATCACTCTTCATTCGTCACATCACATCCAGCTACAGGGTTACCAATATATGCTAGCTTGTCTCCGGGAGGGTCCTCTCCACAAGACACTGGTCGAAACTCCAACTACCACGAACAACCTTGAAGAAGCATCTCAAAAGACAGCCACTTCATACGAGTCTTAACGCAATAGATGAAGAGTCAAACGAACACCAGGTGACAATGATATAGCTGAAAGTGCGTAAATAGGTCGAAGTGGGTCTGGGTATGGTCTGACACGGTCTGACTGATCCAGCCTGGGCCGACCTGGTTCAGATCGACCCCACCCAACCTGCTTGGTCCGACATGACCCACTGGTTTCGGCATAGCCCGTGTTAGGTAGCACGTCCTGGCGTCACGGCTTGGGCAGCGGTAGACGGGGTGGAAGAGGTTGAAGAGGCAATAATTGCCCCTGGGGGTCTGCGAGCGGCATGGAGGGCCGGGGGCGAAGCGGGGGGGGCTGGGACATCGTAGAGGGCTGCGGATGGTGTGAAGCATCATAGGCGGTTTGGAGTACCGTTGGGTGGTTGTGGCCGCAGGGCGGTGGAAGCCACGTGGTGGCACTCTGTTGTGGTTGGTCATGTGCCATGGTCACGAGCCATATCTCCTCCAGTGGTCGGCCTAACCAGCTTCCCTCCGTTGCCGCCTTCGTCATGGCCAGCCATGGTGATGGCCGCTATTCTCATGTTCTACCAGTTCCAAACTCCAGCACTAGTCGACGTCACCATCGCAATGAAGACACAAATAAATAAGAACACTGCAGGGGTTGGGCCATGTTTTTTTGACCCACACCCTCCACATTTGAGCGGTAGCAAGCAGTTCAACCAAATCAGGAATCAAGAGCGAAAAACATTAATATTTAATACGAATCGTGGATCAACTCATTTTGGTTGATTCGTGTTTTCCATGATTTCTAAGAATGAGGAATTAATCTGAGAAAATTCATCAATTTAATAACAACCCGCTACCTCGTTTGATTAGTGATGTCTATGAGAGAAGTCGATGTTGCCGATGTTCGTCATGCCCACCACACACCTCTGATCCCGAGCTCGTTTATCCAAATATCTCTCTTTGATGGATGTGGTTCTTTTTTGTTGAAGATGTACACCATTGGAGGATCTCCCGAGGAAGAATTTGAAGTCATGCATCTGCATTCTTCGTTGGAGAGTGTATTCTTCGTTGGATAATGTGTTCTTTGTTGGAGAGTTTTTTCCCCAATTCTCCAAATTGCTCCCCTTTATCAAGCCTTGTCCCCCAATTCCAGCAAAATGAAAATATATCCAAAACCTTAATTTCAGTTAATCAAATTAATTTATGTTGGCATATTTAATTGGAATCATTAAATGGGTTGCATTGGAAGAAATAAATTAAAGTATACCAAAGGTTACCTCATTCATTAAAGAGGGATTTGAAGAGGTTTCTTACACTTAAGAAGGGAGTTCAAGGGTTTTTGGTCTCAGGTGGTCGCCACCACGACAAAACATGTGGGAGTTTTTAGTTCAGTGGTTCCCCACCTATGAAACAAATACATGGGAGTTAAAAAAAATAAAATAAATGTTTATTTTATTTTATTTCCATTCCCATGAAAACCCAAAATAATAACATTCACTCTCGACCAACTATCGTTGAGGTGAAAGTATCCTTAAGCAAATACCGGTGTTGTGAGTTCAACGATGTCCTCAAATTTAAATTCTGATCATTTGTTCAAAATTTACTAAAAAACCGGCTCTCAATTTTAAAAAACATACCTTAAAAAATTTCTAAAATTCATTCGGGCACACCGGGCCTCAGAATCACGCGCCGTCAATTTTCATAGAGTCATTAAATTCCCATTTAATTTAAAAAAATACATGAAATTTTGGGGTCTTTACACAAAATATCTACTTCAATCCATCCACCAATAATATAAATCTCCCTTTGTCATAAAATCTGACCATGTAATCCCTTTGGTGCAAACTAAAAGGAGTTACCTTGATAAGATGTAACGTCCTTCATAATCTCTTTGTTTTATTTTCATCATCCACATCCTAAAATATTTTTATTACATGATTATATAATAACACCAATATCCTCAATATGTTGATATGTTTTCATTATAAGATTCATAATTACACTTTCAGACAATTCCATCTAATGGTTAGTCAAATTACCTTTTTTTGTGATGATCTACCACCTTACAAAATAACGATTGTTCGTTTTTTCTTTACCATCATTCATGGTTGGGAATTATGATGGATAATATATTTATATATGATATAATAGATATTTATAATGAATTTATTCATATTTCATTTTCATATATAACATAAATTTATTCTTCTCATCTTGTGGGAAGACAATTACATCGTTTGTGGAAGTGTGGACTACCACCTCCTCAAAGCGATGTGATTCATTAACACATTACAAGTAATGTACAAAGAATGGTTTTAATAAAACAATGTAACATATAATGAATATATATGGTAATTTATTTATAATATATATTTTCATATATAAAGATTACTTTTCATTAATTTAAAATATGATAAGGAAATAAAACTAGCATTTATGAGAACGTATGACCTACCATCTCTATGAATGGTGAATTTCATTTCCTATCACCAAAAAATATTTATTATTATAAATACGTATATATTTGATATATATTAGAAATAAATAGTGGTTCACATTATAGGAATTATGAAATCAATATCTAATTAATAATAAAAATATGTAATAAGTCAAAACATACTTGAAAGACTATGCAATTAACACCTAAAATAGTGATAATAATGGAAGATTGGTATGAAATGGGTGAAATGAAATTTTTGGACGAAAATATGAGATATTAATAATATAATTATGGTTTTTGAAAAAGTTATTTACATGTTTGAAACCCGTATATATTAAGATAAATTATCTTCACCCAAAAATGAAACACAATATACAATATTTTTTCCTTACTTTTCTTTTTGGGAGGAATAATCCATTTTCATCACTTATTTCTTTGTGTGGTGTATTTACATCCCCCTTTTATTTTTTATTTCAAGAATTAGTTTGACTAAATGTTATCAAATACTTTGATTTTATGTTATTAATTAATGATTATTATGATTCAGATCTTTCAATGTCTTATATGACACATTGGAATGATTAATTTTTATTTCACTCTAGAATAATTTTCAAAATCATTCAATGGTATTTCCATTATTTGAGGCATGAGTAATTTTTTGGAACCTAATTAGTTATATATGGTTTATATACTTATAGATATATTAATAATATCATGATTAATTCATTCTTCATGCTATTTATAGTTTAAATGGGAATTATAACATCTAAGGGGATTTGAATAAGTGTTTCTAATTGGAACAAAATTTCATAAGACAATTTCTTTATTTGGGTTATATTACTTCCTAGTTTTCATTAATATCATATAATTATATGGTTAACAACATTTTACTGTCTATTTTTTATTTCCACTTATTTTATGTTCATTTATATTTGACAAACATAATCTATTTATTGATTGATTCTCACATCATTGTCATGGTATTTTCAATGGTTTACTTCACAATCACATTTTTTCAGGATTATTTTCAAGTGATTTTAAATCACAAGAAATTATTGGATCATTGTTTAATAAATCCTTTTCATTTACTTTCCCTCTATTTTTTGTGGTCTTTATCAAATAATAACACTAATTTCTCACTCTTTGGTTCGTAAAATATTTTATAAACTGTTTTTTAGAAAATTTAACTATATTTATATGTTTATTATAATAACATATATACTTATAAACCCCCTATTTTCTATAAATTATTTCAAAAAAGTTTTTAACCTTTTAAAATTTATTTATTATGTATAGTTTTACCATGTTTATTTTACAAATTACATCGATGTAATATTCTAATCTATTATTAAGAAAAGGCACTTTTCTAATCTTTTTTAAAATTAAAATGGAATGTTATTTTTATTGTGTATGTCATCTAAACATTTACCATACATAAAATCATTGAATATTCCTTTTCAGTTTTATACGGTTAATTTTTGAAGAAAATATTTTCAAATTTTATTTTTAAAGAAAAATATTATAAAAATGTTTTTGAAAAGAAAAAATATATTTTACCCAATAATGTTTTCAAAATATCTTTTATAGTTTTATATACATCAAAGACAATAACCCTTTATCCTTACCCAACATGAGAAATTTTTTATTGATACCATCTTTATTCTTCTTCAGGATGGTTTATGATTATTTCACCAAGGATATTACTAACATTCACTCTATTGATAATTTTTAAATCCCTTGTAATATTAAATTTCCTATGACTATAAAAGGTTAATTTCTTAAAATTATGTATGTCACATATCATTGTAAAGTTCCTTACATAAACCTTATACCATTTTTCAAATGGAGTTTACATTGAATTTTATTTTACTATTTGGGAAATATTAATAAATCAATATTTTCTTCTCCATAAAATTATTTTATAACAAAAATTAATAAATTAATTTTTTGATATATGAGGAATTGATTGGACAGGTATGCCTAGGGTGGGGCTGGGCTATAGATATCCCATTTATGCATCTGTAGTCTCAGGGGTTGAGTTAGTATGAAATCCTTAGATTGGTTTTACCTGATATAATAAATTTTATTATAAAAGGTCTTTCTGGTAATCGTTCCATGTACCTAGAAAATAAGAAATCCAATAATTAATATTCTCAATAATTTAGATACATTTATTATTTATCCATGAGATTTTATGATGAAATATTTATAGATGCATTTTGTTATCATTTTTTGATTAAATGGAATGTGTTTTTAGTTTCTTACATTTACTTATTGATTATTCTTTGTCTAGTTTTTCTAATTGCATTTGTTTTCTATTATTACCATTCCATACTATTTATTCAATAAATTTATTTATAATATGGAATGAGTGTTCATTTACTAACCTTTCTATAATGATTATACCCATTGATTAAATTTTCATTCCTCTATAATTCACTCTTAATATTCATTTGAGGTCGCCATTATATTATTTCCTTTTCAAATGATTCGCATAAGGGTTCTAAGAAAATTATGCAATGATACCCTAGATAGAAAAAGTTATTATCCCTAAAAGGAAAATATATGATTTAATTAGTGTAATTATTTATAAAAAAATAATTAGGTTTATATCCATTTTACAAATATGACTAAACTATTTGGTCCTTTGGGATGTCATTTAGTTTTATCTTATACCGTTGTAATGGTAGCAGACATCGACTCTGGGCCTGTTGAGGTTGGTTTTCTATAATTAGTATCATTAAAGTTCTAGTGGAATTTGTGGGTAATAGATTTACACAAATAATTATTAGGGAACATATACCCATGTTATAATTTTGTGAAAAGAATATAAAAACATCGTAATGTTTTTTTAGATTGGGATTATGTTGTTTTTTTTTTTGAAATATATCCCAAAATGGATACTACAAGTAGAAGTGGTTCTGGAATAGATTTAACTAGAAGTAAAAACCTTGATAAGGTTCAGTGTAACTAAAATGGTGTAACCTGTTACACCAAAATGGGCCTCACTTTGCACCTTATTTGACATGCCTAGATGATATGATTAGGATATTTTACATTTTAAATTATAAACTAGTATGATTAACATTTACAATGAATTAGCTATATTAAATCTAATCCCATTTAAATTGAAGATAATGTGTACCAATTTAGAAAAATTATAAATAATATTATAGATAAAACCTAGATCAAGTAAGGAACTATGTAGAAAAAATTAATGATGTTTTTATATATTAGTGTTTTATTTAAAATTGTTGGTTATTTAATGATTAAATTTCAAGGATGTACATTAGGTTTATTTTTGAAATTATATTAACATTGTTTTTGAAAAGGTAAATATATATGCTAGGTGAAATCCCATCATTTCAGGAATGGCCGTTGGACATAAACCCATGACCAAAGGACAATAAGGGTTTCACACCTACCACTGGAATATCCGATGTCCTGGTTAATATGAAATTTTTTTAGTTAAAAAATTGATGAATAAATATTAATGATGAATGATTAGTGTAACATTTTATGTTTATAGATTAATGTATTAACAATGTAGACATGGAACAATATTTAGAGTAAAATAGAAATACATGTAACTCTGTTATGTTCCATATGTTCTGTTTAATGTGTATTTTAGTGCATCAGACATAATAGTTATTTGTTTTTTATCCATTTCTTGAAATAGGGGATAAATCAGATTTTAATTGAGTCATAATAAAATGATGAAATTTTTTCTATATAAATATATCATGTAATTATATTTCCATGTATACTTTGAATGTAAAATAATTCCACAATATTACGAAAAGTAACCTAAAATAAAATTTTGTCCTAATACTCAAATATTTATGTTACTGATGGTCTTCTAAATCATCATTGATTTATAGATTCTTAGCCCTCAGTATTACCCTGAGAATTCACTTATTTTTTATTTATTTCCTCAAAAAACCCTTTAAATATTTACATTATTAATCTATGTGCATACCTCCACATTACAAAAATGTTCTCTTACATATAAACCTCGTTATATGTTAGTCCATATACCCTTTTTCACATCCCATTCATTGTTTATTTCTAGAGGATGTTTTATAAACCCTTCTAATGATTTGAGATTTCAACATAGTAAATATAAAAAAATTACGAAGTTCGACTTTAAATTGTGATGACAGAATTTAATTAATATTGGGAGAGTATAATGCCCCTGAGTTCTAAAGTTAGAACAATATATTCGTTAGCATGTATGGCACAATACACAAAAAGCATATGGGGATATTATAGCCGAAGAATTTAGAATATATACCATATTATAAATAAAATATATCTATGATATATGTTTCAATTCATACAAACACTTAATTAGTTTGTGTCATACGCAACAAGGGCTTTCTTGGATGAATTGAGTTGCTCACAAGGTAGAGTTTTATCAAGAAACAATATGTAATTAAAATATTATTATTTAATATAATTATCTATAACATAGATGTTAAATCATAGATTATGAATAAGATCAACTGACTTATAAACATATATTGTTTACAAAAATATAAAAAAAAATATTTTTTTCAAATTAATTACAAATTAATATATAAAGCAAATTAATATAAAGGGATTGTTCTATAGAAAACTATTTTTATGCTCACAAAGCATTTTTACCCTAATAAAATAAAGGAATTAATATTTTTTATTGATATAAAATACATATATATATATATATTAAATAAAAAATTTATATTCATTCAATAAATTTTATAGTAATTACATATGAACAAACCCAAATGTATGCATAAAATGAAATATTTTTATAATGGTTGTTTTACCAACTCTTAATAGAGTGCATATTTTAAATCCATTTTTCACATTTATAAATATTATTTGAAAAACAAAATTCATTTCTGAAAACATATTATAAAGATTACGTTAGGGCGATTTTGTGGAACTTTTCTGTGGGGTTTTTATTTTTTAATGAATAGTAGAATAAATACTGACTTTTATATCAAACTTGAATTCTCATATAATTTTATTATAAGGATAAATTATATTTTAAATTGGTTTTATTGTAAAATAAGATATATAAAACCGAAATTAATCCTATTAAGTTCAATGAAATAAATTTCTCATTGAAATTGGATATAAATATATCTCAATTTTTTGAAAATTTTTACTTTAAAAACATGAATTGCCATACAGTAAGGGGGATTAATTTTAAATTATTTTATAATAATTATGTGATTTTAATTTTGATGAATGAATTAAATATTTGGAATATTAAAAAATTTAATATATGTAAAAGAAAAATTATTTTCTTCCAAAACAATATTAGTGAATATGATTTCAATGCATTACAATTAAAAAGAAAAATTATCATAGAAAGAGAGTAAACCATATTCTTAAAATCCAAAATGACTTATAAACCTGTCCAAATACATTGTATAGCCATACATAGACCCTATAATACCTTTTATATAATTTATTTCTTTATGGGATCCACTTTATATAAGAAAAAAATCAGTGGAATCCCCTTTTCCATAATTTACCCGATTGCAACCCCTCCTCCATTATAAAAAAGGCACTCACCCCTCCTTATTTCTCACAACTATCTATACACTTTTTATCAATAAAATATGTACCAAAATATCTCCAAAAAATTCATAACCCCATTAAAAAATCCTCAATTTAGGATGAAATCCAATGGTTGGACCTTTGTGCAATCCAAACAGATTTACCTGAATAATAGGTAATGTCCTTCCTCATGGTCTTTGTTTTATTTTTATTCAACACCCCCTATTATATTATTATCCAATTATTATATAATAACACCACTATGTTAAATTTACTGTGATATTGTTATTATAAAGTTTCAAAAAACATAGAAAGACACTTGTATTTGATGGATAATGAAGTTAACTATTTATCGGAATATCAAAGTACCATCTCACGTAATGATGATTGTTCTTTTTTTACTTTAATGCCTTTCACGGTTTATATTTTTTTTAAATCCATTTATACATTATATAATTGATATTTATAATATATTTATTATTCTATAATTATTATAAAAAATTAACTTTATTATTTTAATCTAGTAGTAATACGATAACACCATTTGTGGAAGTGTGGAATTCTACCTCCTTAAAGCTATTTGATTCATTAACATTATAAAAATAATGTATATTGGGTTGTTTTAATAAAAAAATGTAATATATATTAAATATATTTTATTCTAGACTTATAATATTTTTATATTATTAATTAAATTTTTATTCAATTAAAAAAAGATAATGAAATGAAAGCATTGTTCATTCGTACAAACGACGAGCCATTTCCATGAATGGTTCATTTTATTTCTTAAATACAAAATTTTGTGATTATTATAAATACATATATAATAGATATATATGATTATTAGACAATGGTATAAATTAATTCTGTAATTAAATCATGATCCAATTAGTAGGAATAACATGTAAAAAGTAAAAGAATACTCAGAAAACTAGGCAATTAACACGTGAAACAGTGAAAATAATGAATGATTTTTTACAAAGGGGAAATAATATATTATAATAATTTAATATATGATATTATAAAGATGATTATTTTTCAGTTGTAAGTTAGTTACATTATTAAATCCTTTATACAGTATGTTAAATTATTTTCACCCAATAAAAAATGAAAGTTATGAGATTATTGTCTCAATTTTCATTTCATGAGGCATACACCATTTTCACGGCTTACTTCCTTGTGTGGTGTAATTACTAACACTTTTTATTTATTATATCATTAATTTTTTTATAAATGTTATTTAATACTTTAATTTAATGTTATTCCTTTATGAGGATTAAGATTCAAATGTTTAAATGTGGTATTGGAATAATTTAAATGATTAAATATTATTTTCCTCAAAAATAATTTTCATGTTCTTTGAATGGTATATCTATTCCTTGAGGAATAAATTATTTTTGTGCTCCTAATTTTTCAAATATAGTTCCAATGGCTCCAATTTGTCATATTATATCATGATTCATTCCTTCTTTATGATATTTTTAGTTTTAATTTGAATTATTTCATCTAAGGGGATTTTAATTAAGAATTGCCCAGGGGAAATTAATTTCATAACCCAATTTCTTTATTTAGGTTATATGATGTTATTGTTTTTGTTAATATTATAGTTTTATGTGTGTAATAAAATTTTACTATCTATTTTTTTATTTCCACTAGTTTTATGTGGATTAAAATTTGAAAATTTTAATTTATTTATTTATATATTCTAACATCAAAGTTATGTTGTTTTAAAGGGTTTACTTCATAATATTATTTTGTTCGGAATTATTTACAAATGAATTTCCATCAGAGGAAAGTATTGGATAATTTTTTAATATATCTTTTAATTTACTTCACATTTGGTTATTAATAACCTTTATCATGTAATAGCTACATTTTCTTAATCTTTAGTACATAATATTTTTTATAAAATGTTTTTAAGAAAGCTGGACTTTATATCTTCCTTTATTCCGAGAAACTATTTTCTTCTAAAAACAATATTATCTAAAAAAGTTTTTAAATATATTTTTACCCTTTGAAAAAAATTATTTAATAAATCTCTAACATTTTTTATTTAATCAATTTGTTCAAAAGGAATCTTCTTATATCTTTCTATATAATGAATTTTTCCAACTTTTCTACCAGGAAAAAGGAATGTTCTTTTTACCATATAAAACATGTATGGATTATCCTTCCATAATATATTTTAATATTTTGTTGTATATATAAAAGAATAATTTTTTATAAAAGTTTTTCAAAAGTTAATTTAAAAAAAAGTATTTTCAAAATGTTTTTCAAAATAAGAAGGATGTTTTCACAAAGAATGTATTTAAAATATCATTTATAATATTTATATTTATCAATGAAAAGAACCCTTTATCCTTACTCAACATGGGATATTTTGTATTGATATTATCATTATTATTTATCAAGATTGTTTCTGATTAATTTTAACAATGATAGTATTGACCATCACTTCTTTAATTCCTTTTTTCGTCCCTATGATATTTTTAATTTCATATGATTCTTGAATATTAAATTTCACCTAATTATCCACATAATATATTATTTATATTTACATTTCCTAATACTTCTACCATTTTTCATATGGAATTTACATAGAAATTTATTTGATTATTTGGGTAAATGATGATAAATCTATATTTTCTTCCCCACAAAAAAATTGATACGACACCTTGTTAAATAAATAAATTGATATTGTGGAATGATTTAGTTATTTATTAAATGGGTGGGACCCAGTTGTAAATAGAACCTTGATGCATAAATATTTTCATAGAAAGAGTTATCTAAGTATAATTAGATGGGTTTTTACCAGATTTGTTAAATAATATTTTGAAATGTTTTTATGGTAATGGTTTCATTTACCTAGGAAACATGACATTAAATAGTTAATCACATCCCCAGTTAAGATTTATTTATTATTTATCCATGATTTTTTTAAATATCTATTGTTTCATTTCATTATTAGTTATTGACTAAATGGAACGTTTTTTAAATTTCTTACATTTCTATATTGATTATTCTTTATCTTGTTATTTGAATGGAATTTGTTTTAAATTATTGCTTTTATATATTGTTTATCTATATAGTTTATTGATTATATGGAATGTGTGTTCATTTATTAAATTTCTACCATTATTATTCTCATTATTTCGTTATCGCTTCTGTTGTGAATTACCCTTACCAAGAATTTGAGCTCACACATATTTTATTTCCTTTGGCCAAGGTTTACTTAAGTGTGGTATGGAAGATATGCATGGATAATCTAGAAGAAAAAATTTATTTTCCTAAAAACAAAGAAAATTATTTTGTAATTATTATATTAATTTTTAATACTAAAATCATATGTATATATAGTTTACTTAGACTAATAAACTTTTCAGTCCTTTAGTAGGTGATTTTCTTGTATCTTTTGCTAATGAAATTATATTAGACACTAGATATGGAATTATTAGGGGTGGGTCTCCACAAAATTATAATTTAGATACTTTTGTTATTATATCGGATGTGTTAAGACATAATTTTAGGAGGAAAAAGATGAAATAAAACTGAAGAGATTCATTAAGATGAATATTATCTCTTAGAGAAACCTCATTTGGATCCCTCTTAAAGACTCTAGGGTGCATATTTTTTGAATTCCATTAACAGTAGAATTTGTATATATATTTTTTGGAGATAAATTTGTAGGGTATTTTAAGTGAAGTGTCTAGATATGTGTGAATATGTATTGGGTGTGAGTACACTTTTATAATTGAATAATAGTTTCATTTTAGTAAATACACTATACAATTCAATATTGATAAGTCACTCTCCCCCAATATGCATCAAAAATTTATAAATAATATATTAATGGGATGATTTGGTTGATTAATATTCAAAATATAAAAAACTTGTTTTTAACATGTTATTCATTAGCCTTTAATTTTATTTAATTTTACCAATTTATTTTTTCGTCACGGTAACATGTCTCTTTTTATTTACCTTAGAAACATATCCTTGAAGAATATATTTAAAATGATCCTTAATATATTTTTTTAACCAACAATTTTTAAATAATAAATAAAATTTATAAAATTATAATTATATATGTGAGGGAATTTAATTTTAATATGAGGACAACTAATGCGTAATACCTTATTTTAAACATTACCAACGTAATTAGTTGTTAATATCTCTTATAATACATATAGGAAAAAAATAAGTTGATGTTATAAAACAATATTAATTATTATGATTAAAAATATTAAATCCATTTTATGTTATTAAACTAATATAAAAAGAAACTTTTAATTTAAAATAAACCATTAAATTTTCTTGAAAAACTGTTTTTCAAGAAATGAATATTTACAGCATAGGATAATCTTATATTAACAATATATATAGTAATAATAATTTCATGGATTTAAATATATATATAATGTTATATAATTTAAAAATATAATATAAATAATTCAACATTAAATATGATTTTAACTATTTAAAATGGATTGACAATATGACTTACGAAACAAAAACAATTTTTTAAAAAGTAAACTATTTTATAACAAAAATTATTTCTACCTCGAATTGTTATTATCATTATTTTTATAAAATTGAAAATTGATAAATTCTTAATTAATAATATTAATTAATTATTATAGATGATATGATAAATTGATTAATACTTTATTTTTTATTATTAATAATATCTTCATTCAAATGCTAAATTTAAAAAATTATTTCCAAGGTTATTTTTTCTAAGTTCAAAATTTATACTTATCCTAGAAAAATAGATTTTTTTGTACTACATATTATTAAAATGTTCATTTTTTATAGTTTTATTAAAATAGAATATTCACTTACAATAATTGCGTAAGGGGGTTGTGTATATCACAGGCCATCGATGTCTATGAATGTATTTATTTGGAAATAAATTTGAATGTCTCGTAATATTACACAATTTCATTCTATGATTAAAAAATGACATATCTTTTCATGGAGATTGTATTCCAGACATATGTCGGTGTGTTTATCTATTTTCTATTTGTTGGAAACTATGCTCAAAAATAGTGTTTCCTTATACATAAAACCATTATACTTTTTATATATATTTATTTTATTAGTTCATCACATTTAAATAATATTATATTTCAATAATAAGATAAATAATCCTGAAATAATAGGTTACATGTTTTTTCTTAGTAGTTAAAATGCACCATTTTTTATATCTTAACCCTTTTATGTTTTAATATTTATGATAAAATTTCCTCTACAATATGGGGGTGATGATTTGGGGTTATTTTTTAGTTTATGTATGAAATAGATAACACAAATGGTGTGAGGATGAAAGAATAAGAGTTTCTCTTTTATAAGTTAGGGGAGTGGAACTCTTGTAATCTTCTTAAACTTGTACATATTGTAAATTTATTACTTATGGTCAAGTGGATAAAAATATTAAATTTCAAAGATGATATTTTTGGGGATAAAATACCATAGGAAATAATATTTTTTAGGGAATTTTTTGGACTTATAACAAAGTGTTTACCTTAATTAATATGATCTACCGTGTACCATTGTGACACAATTTTACCCATTTTATTATAGATTTGGGAAAATTATTATTAACTCATTATTAAAATTCATAATACTTATTTAGAATATGAATTCCAAATTAAAAAATCAAAATTTCATAAGATGTATAAAAACCTTTTAATAAGTGATTGTAAACAGAAATAATTTTGTTAAACAAAATTGTGTTTTAATAATAAATATGAAATTACTCTAAAATAAAATGTAAATATATTCCACTGATATAATTTATATTTTTTATTATAAAATCTATATAATTTTTCATTAAAACCTAAAAAATTAATTAAAATTTTATATTTCATAATTTGATGATAAAAAATGATATTTTTTCAAAAATGAGTTTTTTCAAAATTTACACAAAAATAATTATTTTAAAAATATCAAATATTATTCATAGTTAAATTATGAAATTATTCTATAAATAATGATAAATATATTTTATGACAATTTTCTAATAGTTTTAGAAATTAATTATAATAACCGCACACATAATAATATAAAAACCATTTTGGCAGAAAAATGTATATTTGAAGTATAAAATTATATTATTATCATTCCATGACTAATTAAAAATTTTCAATGAATATTAATTCATTAAACTAGATATACGATATACCCATTTAACTATAATAATTTTCTTTATTTTTATTATTTTAACCTTTTGAGATAAGAATTTATGAAACATATAAAAATAGTTCTATAAAAATATATATATTTTACGTTAAAAATATTTTATCCTAATTTTTAACTAATTGATAATAAATTTTTCATTAATTATTAATTATAAACTTGACAAAAATTATAAAATATTTTTATAATAGGTTTATTCTAATTCTATTCCTCCAAAAACATAGATCGATTATAACATAGATATGTAAATATAAATATTTTTATAGTATATCATCATTCATTTAAACACATAATTATATATAACTAAGCTATTGATCATAATTTTATTCAAATAAAATACATCAAAAAAAGGGATATTACATTATACCAAACAAAATAAATGTTATCCCTATAATATTATCTTATATCTCCTTCAAAATATTTAATAATTTTTTAATACAATTCCAAGAAGTGGAATAAAATATACTTAATAAGAATGAAATATCTTTGAATCAACATTGAAAACATATAAAATTAAAAAATTTAATTACTCAGATATTTCAAGGAAAGGTTTTCAATTCCAAAATATTTTTTAAACCCTATATTCTTATTATATGATTCATATTTTTTAATTTGTTTCATAAATAATACCATCAATAGTTGGGTGTTGAAACTTTGTATATTTTTTATCTTCTTTCATAAGCTATCAAATTATTTAACCATTGAGATAGTGCATATGTTAACATTTAATTACATGTTTTATTTTCAATATAAAAGTACAATTTCTACCATTAGTTGTGGTTTATGTATATTTAAATTCTATAACATTTATAAATTCAAGAAACTAATATTCAAGAAGAATTTTTCGTTCATTACGCACAAAAATAAACTTATACGGGACAAAAAAGTCCATAAAAGGATAACAATTTACTATTCATGTGTGTATAAATTATTCGATACCAAATGATTTGACAATGAAAATATAATTTCAAATATTATGAACTTCAAAATTAATTTTTAAATCCTTTACAAATAACAAAAATTTTAAGTTTAATAATACTATAATAAATTATCATTTTTATTCAAAGAAAAAATATTTACCATATTTTAATCCCAAATGAGAATTAAAAATGTTTTTAAAAAAATGTTTCCACGATCAAAGTAAAAAAAATTCAACGTAGAATTAATCAATCATAAATTCACATTCAATAAATTAATTTTACCATATAATTTATTATCCATATTATGTCAATAAATTTTATAAATTACCAGAATAAACATAAGAAAAAAATATAAATGTATATGCTTCCCAAAAGATAAATCATTCATTATTATCAAATTAATGTCATCGTATTTTAGAAATAACCATAGTATAAAAAATATCCCATTTACCATTGTTCCTTTAATGTTTAAAAAAATATTGAAATTTTTTTTGTAAAATAACAATAAACACTTTGTCACTATTTTTTTTTATCGTATGATTTTCTATATAATAAAAAATTGGTTCACAAAATGTTTTAAGCCATTACCCATTTTAATAATAAATACATCAAAAAATTCATTCATTAATCCTAAATATTATAAATTATAATCATCATTATGTATTAAATATACCTCAAATATCTATTATCTTCCAAATAATGTATCCAAGGTACTCCAATAACATAAAAAATATATATATTATTAATGAAATTAATCTTATAACAATCCATAAATTTATCCACTTTTAATTGAAATGTCACTAAATCATAAATATTTAATTCCTATATGTAGACACTTTATTCATTCAACGTCCTTAAAAATATTTTAACAAATAATTCAATCTAGTTCCTTTATGCATCCATCCAATAATTAGTGTTTGAATGAAATATAATGTTTCATAAATCTGAATCAATTAATTATTCTTACCTTAAACATATAATAATAATTCGATAACAAAATTGGTCATCATACATTCCAATAACAATTTCAATGATCGAGGCTATATGATCTCCTCGAATCCCTTTTTTTATTTTATAATAAAAAATCACTTGAGGATTAGTGGGAACCACTTAAAAACACAAAATAATAAAAACAAAACACAGAACCGTAATTCCACCACAGACCACTGAAACAAAGTTCAAAACTCAAAAATACCCCCAATGATCATTCGAAATTCAAAATTCAAACAGCCATTACCACACCTCGAGCCTCCACACTCCACATTTTCAGCTTCTGACATTAAAATCAGATGACATGTCTACTAATAGAACTACAGAATGCATCACACGTTGAGCCAAAAAACTCCATCACCTGAACTGGATCCAGGATCAGCCTCACGAGGTAATCAAACCGTAGAAAACACTATGCATCAGAAGCACCATCATCCTAAACCTATAAAAAGGGGAGAAACCTATAGTGGATGTGCCTCCTCGACAATGGGTGCCTACATGAATTGCATATCCCAAAGCCTCCACTAGAAGCACTACACAAGACTGACCTCTGGAGGAGCGTTGGAACATGAAACCAGAGAAGAGTTTGAGCAGAACAATATGGCCGCTGAGAAAACCAACGATGCCAAACCAACACTCGATAAGCCTAAGATCCATACACACTCCAACATCACCATCCCAAACTATCTTGGTCACCATAATATTTGACCAATATGGGGTCTTTTTACGATGGGAAAGGTGGGAAGAGCATAGGAAGAGGAAGCAAGAAACTCGGGCTACATGATTGAAGAGACAAAGGTCAGGTGATGAGAAGGACCATCGCTGAAAGAGAAGAACCGAAAAACTAGAGCGAGGGAAACAAGATCCATTCACAATAAATTCTTATTCATTTAAATTCTTGTCGAAAAATAATAATATTTTTTTAAAAATCCATCTTTCAAATATATATATAGTACACATATTATCTTAATATTTTTTATTTTAGCAATTAGTATAGGGTTTCAATTGTCTTTTTAAAGAAAGGATAGTTTTTATAAAAATAAAAAAATCAGATAACTGGATAAATATATATGTTCCTTAAATTTAACCCACCACTATAGGCATGTTAATCTTTAGAAGATATTTTTCTATGTTATCAGTTATAATAAAAAATTAAGATCACTTATCGTATTTTAACAAATGTATAAGATGAGAAATTTGATTCATAAAAAAATTCAATCATAACCCAAGTTATTTCATGATAATAAATTAAATAATAGAATTGAGCTACCATATACTATTTTTTATAGGTAAGATTAATAACGGAGAATGTGTGTATATTTAATGAGAATAATTTTTCATTTATTATTTTATGTGAATACCCTTTTTGATAATGGTTGTTTTTGTTTTATTTATTCCCACCCATATTTATGATGAACACTTACCCCAAAGAATAGATTTTGTGAGTAAATAGCCAAAAATTTATTTAAGGAAATCAACATTAATAACTAAATAAATTTTAAAATAGCATATTGTGAATGAATTATTCTAAAATCCCATCCATTATTCTACAATACATTTTACTCACCATAGGTTAAGCTAGACAACTTTATATTTCTTACCCTAATCTATAAATAATCACAATTCTTCATTAAATTTTAATTGATAGGTTAATAAAAAAGTTATAAATTATGTCTTATCTAAATTCAAACATTTAATGTTTTCAAAACACTTTATTTGATGAAAAATATGATTCCCTATATGATAATAAATTCATAACTACATAATTTATAATAAGGGTTTCACTTTCATACATTTCTATATAATTTTTGTTCATTGGTTTAGAGAATTATGGAAAACCATTCATTACATTCTGAATGCAGAAAATGGGTGAAATTGTTTTTTCAAAAAAAATATTTACAAATATAAACACATTTTCACTCCAAATTGTTATTCATTTTTAAGAATTATTTGACACTGTAGATGAATTTTCCATTTCATAGATTTGGGAGAATCATTATATCTTCCAATAAACATTTAAATATTTCTAGTGGGAATAAAATTATACTAAGGGATATAAAAATAAAATAATCTCATTATTCTAGTAGAAGCTATGAAATCAAATGATATTATTTACCTAAATCATAGTAAAATAACTGAACATATAAATATAATATTTTAACATGTGAAAATAAGTTCTTTATCCTTTAAAACCGTTGACACCCAGTGGAATGAACAGAAAAATAATGAAATCAACATTATTTTTTCCCTAAAATGATAAATGTAACCCTTTAAATGATAATAAATATTAAATAACATATGAAATTAACATATTTACACAAAACCTTTAGTATTTATTGAATTGGTATCTTAAAGATTAGTATTTATATCTATTATTTACTCTTATTTAAGACCTATAAAAATTAAGTAATCCTAATTAATTCTATAGCTATAAAATATGTTATTATCTCCCGCATTTTACAAAATCAAAGCAAATTCTATACCATATGAATCAGAGTGCTATATTAGGCTCCCTGCTCATTATGAGATACCTCAGACTCTATAAAACACATCCAGAATTCTGATATGATATATCATTGAGTAAAATTTGTAGGATTTTACTTTCATTTCCAGGAAAACCATGAAGACATTAGTTGAACCCATAATAGTTACACATTCCATATTTTTCTGAAATATAGATAAATATTACAATTTGTTTGAAAACACATTAAAAGAAAATATTACCCATAGAAATAAGAACTTAATTACCTTAAAAAAAGAAAATATTTTTTATAATGAATATATGACATTCCTTTATGAAATTACACTCATTTCTTATAAGTTAAAAATCATTCTTTTGGAATATTGTTTAAAAATATCAAAATGATATATGTGATAAAATATAAATACATTTACTTTTTTAAATATTATATTTAAAGTAAAATTTAGTTGAAAATGATCTTTAAAAGTATCTAATTTATAAATAATTTAATTATTGATAACATTAAAATAACATATGTTATAATGATAATTATTTGATAAGATTATATTAGAATGAGGTTTTAAAGAAAATACCTTTGAAATTTAGAATGGTTTGAATAAAAATAACATTAAATAATGAACATGAAAAAAAATATTATGCCATAATAATTTATATAAAATAATGATAATATATATATATGTGGAAGTATATAAAGTACAAATGTCAATATATTTAATGAAAATTTAATAATTCCAAAGTAAATTATTTTGCGGTGAGAAATCCAATTACATTTAATAGTGTATAACATTTTATATTATTTAGCATATAAAAAATATACTTTCATTAATTTATTAATTTAGTAAATACTATTTTACTTTTTTATTTCATAATAGTAATAATTTATTTATAATTTATTTCAATATTATATTTAGTTAAATAATAAAATATTTTTATGTTAGATGTTTTGAGGATGTTTGGTTTATAATAATTAACACATGTTGGATGACCATGTTGAACGTTGTCATCGATAAATTGACTATAGAATCCCAATTGTGTTATAATTATTACATTTTTAAATTAGATTTTTTTAACATCTTTTCCAAGTAAGTACATCTAAAAAAAGAACAAATTCATTCTATTGAGATGGTAGTCCATTTATATTTATTAATTACATTTTAATTTTTCCGAAGAGTGATACAGAAATAAATTAAATAATATTTTCCCATTAAAAAATCATGAATATGTTATAAATTTAATATTTGTTGATTAGTTACATCCTTATGACCAACCATATGATATAGTTATGAAAAATGGAACACATCCCTTTATGGATATAGTAGTCCACATGTATGCATGACCAATGTTGTAATTTTACATTTAATTGAGAAAAATGAAAAATAGTTGCTCCATTAACATTTTAACTTTTTAGTATAATGATGATAACTGGTTTTTTATTTCCACAAGGTTAGAGACTATTTTATTTTATTATAGCACGAAATATACACGCAACACATTGTTAAGAATTATAGATATTCGTTGAAAATTATTCTTTGGAATACACATTTAAACTTTTAGGATTAGCACTTTGGTAGCACCAGAACATCCGTGATGTGGTTCATGATTTTTTGAGTAAATAGTTTTAGGCTATATTCAGGAACGGGTCCTCACAAACTATAATCAAGAGAGGAGAGGAGGTGATCGGTATATGTGAGGGCACTATAAAACATATTATATATCAAAATTTTAAATATTATATATTTCTTACTCATGGTAATGTTGATAAAAATAAATCCAATTTCAAATATAAGGTTATAAGTTTGAAAATAGCTCAACCATTATGATTCAGGATAAAATTTTGGTTCCTTATAAAAATATATTTAGCTTAGTTAACCCAATTTACCCATTAATACGGTGACACATTTTTCCAATGGTTAATATTTTTTAAGACAAAAGATAAATGTAACCACATTACTAAATTTAATGTACTTGATTAAAAAATGAACATATTTTTTGTGATTCTATTCACTTTTTTAAAAAAAATTAATTTTATATAAGTCTAGAAATCTAATAAAAAAATTAAAAAAAATGTGCTATTAAGAATGAAGATGATCCTATAAAAAAATATAATATAATGTTTTTTCATATAGAATTTTTTGATCTATTAATAAAAAAATTTAATCTTATATAATTTTAAAATAATGAAAATTGAACATTCTTCTAAATTACATGATTTAATGAAACATTAACAGTATTTCAAAAAAATAATTCTCATTATTATAAAAATATCTAAAATTTTAAAAAATTACCTAATTCATCTGAAGAATAATAAAAAATTATAATTTCCAAATTTTTTAATTTATTCGAGAAATATTTCAAATTATTGTATATATTAGATACAATATATATAATAAATATTCTGTAAATGTGTTTTTCAAAAAAATGTATTATTGAACCATATATAGACATTATTATCATTATTTACTTTGTAATAATAATTAAATAAATTTCAATTCATTGAGTTAGATATAAAATATAATCATTTAATTATAAAATTTTTTAAATAATTATTTAATTTAAACTATTGTATTAATATACTTTTCATACAAAAAAATATTTTGTGGAAATTAAATTATTTACCTTCAATAGATTTTATCAACATTTATAATTAATTGATTTAATTTTTTAAATTATTATTTATTTTATTGGGGGAAAGACATTATATATTTATTTAATAATATTAATATCTTTTGTCATACATACCAAAATTACATCTTGGTTACAAGGGTCATATTAAATTAATAACATTTTTATAGTATATATCCATTCATTTAGTATCAATCTTACTTATACCACACTATATTATATGTTTTAATAGAATAAAATAAATTCCAAAATAATGGACTTTACAATGTAATACATACTCTACAATAACCTATTTCAAGTTATTCTACTATAAATAAATATTTATATTTCTATACATCTTTGTACATCCTCAATTAATATAAAATGTGGTAATATGAGTTTCTTATAACATTTTATTTTTCAAATATTATGTTGATAGGGCACATTCAATGTTCATGAACCTTATCATTCCTTCTCAATCATGGTTAGCCATAGGTATATTTTTCACCTTCATTTATAGTCGCACGACCTCATTCCTGGCCTATTTCATCTTCACATTGATATATTGCAAAATATTAATCTTATAAAGAAGTTTTCATTACCTTTAATCCTTATTTAAAGTTTCAACATGTAAAAATAAATAAGAAGTAGATCTTCTTTAATCGTCATTAATAAAAAATAGAATGTTCTTTCAATCTTATAGCATCATCCACCTTGTTTTCCATATGTGGTTTGTTTTTTATTTAAAAGTCATAATCATTAATAAACATTAATAATATCATTTACAACATAGTCAATGATTTTTCTAATATACTCTTTAATATGTTTTGATCAGTAAAAATAAATATATATAACATTTTAGCATAATGTTGTTGCCTCTATATTTTAAATGGGAAATATAACAATCCATGTACAAAATTATTCATTATATATTTTGTATCATTAACCATAAATTAGTGTCAAAAATATTCTACAAACATGTTATTATACATAACAACACACTTCATGCACATATATTTGCAATTACTAATGATCATAAACATCATCTTCAATACGAAGTACTGTGAATACAAGCACATTGACTAACAAACATTTTAGCTTCATAAAATTTTACAAGGATTCTTCAATTTAAAGGAACATTACTTCCTTCTATTTAAATGTTATTATTAACTAAAATATATTGGAAATATATCCACCCAATGAATTTATTGTGTATATAAAACCTAATAAAACAACTTATCATAAACACCATTGTTAGATTGGGTAGTTTCTAAATAACACCCATTTTTAAGGATCTACTAATATACCATCACCTGAATTTATATGACTCATGAATAAACCCTTTTTATCCAAAATTCAAATGTATTAAATTTTAAATATATATTCTCATTCCGTAATGTATTTAACAAAATTTTGAATTGATATTTATTCTATCCCAGTATATTTTAAAATATATGAGTATTATCATTCATGACTATAAAAAAACTGATCAGCATAATATATAAACACTATATTAATTAGGTCTATGAAAATAATGGTGAATTTGTAATTACAAATGGAAATATAATATATTAATACTTTGCATACAACATATAGACTGTTTTCTTAGTAATATCGTCTTTTTTAACCTTATTGGATTGTGTCTTGAACAAAATATAATATTTGAAATTTTTTTATCTCTTTATGTTTCATATAAAAACAAACCATACAGGGTAGGGGATACTTTATCATGATAATGAAAGAAAAATAATGTGCCTGAAAGAAAGGAAATTTAGATGGAATCCCTTACATAGAACTTACATTTGATTGAATGTTATTTAAAATCATATGTAGTTGTTTTAAAATGTTTTTAACTTGTACCATAATAATATAAATATTTATAATATCATATATTATCCATTAATAACATCTTATAAATCATTTTTTATAATTTTTTCACTATTTACATTGATTTGGGTGTTGATTGCCTTGTCTTCTCATTTGATCATTATCATTAATGTTCTGATTCTTATAAATATTATATATTTTTATCATCCTTTTATTAATAATAATTAAATAATTATTACATTTATAAATCAATTATACTTTTGAGGGAAATTGTGATAGATTATTTTTGGAAAATGATGTTCATTATGACCGTGGAGATAGAAGGTCGTACGTATAAATGAGTAATATTTCCATTTTCCATCCATCATTTAGGAAATAAGGTAAGTGATATTTTAAATTATAAAAGAAATAATAAAATTATATATAGAATATTATATAATTATTTATATAGTACATGTGTTGTGGTGATGAAATTAGTGTCATCTACATTCATGGAGGCGATACTCCACATGTACTCGAACAATGTTATCATATTTCATTGAGTGAAAATGTATGAAATAAATTGATATATATTTTATGTTAAGAATAATAAATATTTCATTAATATGATAATTATTTCATTTATATCACATATAAACATTAAAATTATACTTATCAACTTACTTGTATAGTTCTTTCAAAATAAGAATCACCTCTCTTCAGGAGGCATATATTTGTCGTTCACATGAGTGACAATATTGTATTTCATATGGAATGGAAACTAAAAAAGGTATATATATGATATAATGAATATATAGGTATATTTATGAAATTAAAACTATATATAGACTTTAAATACAAAAATATACCAAACCATGAGAGGTTTTAATGTAAAATAACGAATCATATCTATCCATGAGGCAGTAATCTGTCGTACGCATGAATGATGATTTCAAAACCCAATTTTTTGATGTGGGGCTGGTTTTAGGTCATTAAATTTACATAACCACATATAATAAAATTATATGGAATATAATGATTTTATTATTTATATATTTCTAAATTATAATTGAAGGTGTTGCGTTAAGAAATAAAATAAAAACACTTGTTGTAGAACATTACATCTTTTTTGGGTGACCTCCATTGGTTTCCATCAAATATCCAATAGGTGGGATTTATGCACAAACTATGTAATCTAGGATGATGGTATGGATGATGAGAATTTATTTAGGAAGTTATTTTCAGAATCAAAAATGGTTTGAAGATGTTAAAAAAAGAGGATAAGGGGTTTTTAATTATATGTGAGGTGAGTGAAACACCTTTAATATTTGAAAAAGATGAATTTTACTCGTGTCATTTACATGTCACAAGGAACCAATAATGGCCCATTATAGAGATTAAAATTATTATAGTAAAAATATATCTATAAAATAGATTTTATATAAGCTTTCATATCCATTAGACTGTTCGGATTTTATTTTAAATGCTGATATATCCATTTTTACCTTAACCGCAATAAATAATTTTTACTTCTTTTAAAAAAAATTATTTTACAAATTTAGTTGAAAATTATAGATAATAATTATTATTTTGATTTTAAATATTAAAACAATTTTACTAAATATGGAATTCATTTTTCCAAATTAAATTTAAATAAGTGGAAGATTTTAAAATAAAATCAACCCCGCAAACATGATTAGAATGAGAGTTTTTAAATACAAAATGTCTGAAAATTTACAATTGTTTTATATAGATATTCGATACTAAATTGGATACAATTACTGAAATTATATTAATTTATTTAAACTTTTACTAATTTTATATTAAATCTAATTCAAAATATAATTTTAATTTAAAATTAATTATAAAAAATGTAATTTGGATTTAAAAATCGATACTTTAATTATTCATCAAAAAATTAAAACATTCAATAGAATACAAAAAATTAAGACAAATTTAATATTGATATTATTATTTCCAAAAACAGTTTTATTTCATGAATAAAATTCATAATGTATTAAATTTTAATTTGAAATAATTTTCTCAATGTTTAACTGACCCTTCATTTAGAAAAGTATTTTTAATTAGAAAACATTACTTAATTTTCTTATAAATGATTAATTTGTTTCATTTCAAATAAATTGATAACAAATGTACATGTGTAAACTATATATTTTTCTTAATTTATTTAGTATTGTTCACAATATCCAACATAATGGCTAGGTCATAATAGTTATGTTTAAAATAACAATATTTTAATATGATATTTGATTTTAAATATGGTGTTGATGAATCACCAGCTATTAATTTATTTATTTTTATTCTAAATGGAATATTTTTTATAGCGAAACATTATCACCTCATAAAAATATTTCATTCTCTAAATTTCATGGATATTACCATTTAAAAAATGAGGTTAGTTCTTCTTCATAATACCCTTAGGTTCCAACATTGCTTTCTCTATTTTATGATTTATCTAATGTCACATTACCATAAGCATTATTAAATGACTCCATATTTTCTATAAATAATCAATAATCATTGGGGGTTTTTTATAGTATGATAATTAGGTTCTAATTCTATTTCATCATAGTTGACCACATTTGTTGGTTCTATCATGAACTTTCTCAATATTGATACGTGGAAAACATCATTTACTTTGGGGAGCTTTTTTGGCATTCCAAAATCATAATAAAAGATTCCAATTATTTAATGATTTTCAATTTTTATCATATAACTAGGACTCAGTATCCCTTTATTACATAACATTATAAAACCTTACCACTAAGATACGTTTTGGAAAACATGATCTCCCAAATCGAAATAAAAAATTTTCCTCCTATTATCATCATAACATTTTTCAAAATATGAGCTAAACTAATGTGAGGATGAATATCCTTTACCTTTATCATTTTATTTTTAAAATTTTCTAGGGATATGAGTTTCCATTCACCATGTCAATTGTAACACATTAGAGTACACCATCTTTTTTCATATAATAATTCATACATCTCCATATGATTAATTGAATTGGAACTATTTTCGTAGGAAAACTCAACCAAAGGTAAATAATAATTTAGAATATATATAAATTAAAGCTATCTTGAACTCTAAGTTACTTCTATTTTATAGATCATCATTTTTGATAGTCTATCTATTTTTTGATGAATGAATGTTCTCATATAATGCTCAGTATCAAGAGCCTTCTAAAGATTCTTCGTAAATTTTGATTTCAAATGGCGATTCTGATCAGATACAATTGATAGAGGTTTTCCATGATGCCTTATAATTTATATAATATAGATCCTTATGTGGTGTTCAAAGAGGTAAATGTTCTAGAATAAGGAATAAATGTATAGATTTATTAGGAGATCAATGACATCCCATTTTGCATCATTCTCTTTAGGATACTTTGGTAGTCCTATGAAAAATTCCATAGTAATGTCATAAATCATTCACATATAAATACGAAGAGGTTACATAAATCCTATATGACTTAATCTAACTGCATTCACTTGTCTGTAAAATAGACATCTGGATACTTAATAATAAATTTTCAGCTTCATGTTTTCACCCAAAAAATATTCTAGAAAATACCTATACTAATTTATACAACCATGTTTTATAGAGAAATTTTGTATATAGTAATCATCAAAAAATTAAATTTTTATCTTAGTTATATATTCAACACATCTCATTCCATATTTCACAACACTATATTTAAAAATTAATTTTGTTAATCATATATCATCCAAATCATTAATTCTCTACAGAACGTTTAAATCATCAGATTGAGAACCACTTCCTTTATAATAATTATTTTCTTGAAATATTTTTAAAAATGGTTGACGTCGCCCCTTTATTAACATAGTATATCCCTTAATTCTCATTTGGGTCAGAATTCCATGATATTTCAAAAAAAATCATCCACTACCTTATTTTCCTTTCCTAAGATGTTTTGTACTGATAATTTATATTCCTTGAGTAACTCAATCCATTATTTTTTTCACACATTGAGATATTGTTTAAAAATGTATTTTGTTCTTTTATGATCCATTTATATCTCTCATCTTTCACCATAGAATTAATGTCTCCAAATAATCAATGTAAAGAATACAGTTTCTAAATCTGAATCATGGGTTAGATTGATCTATTCATGAGTCTTCAATTGTAGTGATCTGCATTCAATAACATTATAATTATTTATTATAACATGATAAATTCCATTCTTCATTGTGTCCCTATATATTACAAACCCATCATTTTCAGATGGTCAAGTCAAAATTGGACCATGGTCAAATATTATCTTTTTAGAAAAATAATTCACCACATTACATTGTATAAATAACATAACCCCTATGTGTATATGTTTGATTAATGGGGTTTCCAATCGAGAATAATTCTAAATGAATCATTGATAGTAAAATTCCATAACAATAAAACTATATAAATCAGTTATGTGTGTTATCATAGTGCATTCTCTTACAATGTTTTTCTTTATAGGATCAACTATGATTCCATTATTTGATACAACATGTCCTTGAAAAGACAAATATAAAAGCTATAAATCACATTAACTTAATTTTCCTTATAAGTATTTATTTCTAAGAGTCTCCATAATAATATAAATGGGATTATCATGGTCGTCATAGTATTTTTAATACAACACAATATCATCAATGAATACCATTATACAAATCATCAGGATATTGCATGAATACTCTCGTTATTTGATCCATAAAAAATATATGGTGTTAGTCAATCCAAATTGAGTACCAATGAACTCATTATTTTCATACCTCATTCAAAAATAGATCATTATAATATAATCCAACCATAATCATAATTTATGGTACCCAAAAATAATTCCAATGTCTAAAATATATTGGGATCTATGAAGATGATTGAATAAGGAATCAATGTAAGACTTATGAATCATTTTCTTTATCTTAATACATTGATTTCCTGTAATCAATGCATAGTTCTATAGACCCAAATTTATTCACAAAAAAGAAAGTGCGGGTTCCCCTTGGTGAAATGCCAGGATGAATAAATACATAGTCACCCAACTCC